>CM077572.1:11298446-13774071 GCA_039657325.1 Stephania cephalantha
ATGACCCAAAAAACTTCACCTCAGACAACCAAAACTCACATTAAATCCATAACCATTGTCGGAGTATTAGTTAACCCAAATAACATAACGACAAACTCAAAATGACTATATCTAGTACTAAACATTGTCTTCGGCACATCATCTTCCTAAACTCTCAACTGATGGTAATCAGAACGAAAACAAATCTTTGAAAAGAGTTTTGCCATATTTAGTTGATCAAACAAATCATCAATTCGAGGCAATGCATATTTATTTCAAACAGTGACCCTGTTCCACTGTCTATAATTAATGCTATGCCTCAAACTACCATCCTTCTTTTTCATAAAAAGACTGCTGCACCCCTTGATGACATACCTCGATGAATGAATTCTTTCATCCATCAATTCCTCCAACCGTTTTTACAACTCCTGCAATTCTTTCGAAGCCATTGTATAAGGAGAAAGAATCATTGGTTTAGTTCTAAAAACCAAATCAATCACAATATCAATATCTTTCAAAAATGGAATTCAAAGTAAATCATCAAGAAAAACTTCCGAGAATCCACAACCATAAGAATTTCCTCTAGTTTGATTTCAGATCTTGCCTTTGTACTATAGTTGCGATAAGAGTTTCCATTTCTTTCATAATGACTAGTCAATCCATTATCAATAACACATCAAGCTCTAGTAACTCCAACAAGGAGATTAATAATGATCTTGTGTCCAGAGATCTCAACAACACATTTCTCACAAATAAAGTGAGGATCCACCATATCCCTAACTACGGTATTATGTACATGATGAATATGGACTCACAACGGAGTTAACCCTAACTCAATCACCATACGACCATAAAG
Organism: Stephania cephalantha; assembly: GCA_039657325.1. Classification (NCBI taxonomy): domain Eukaryota; kingdom Viridiplantae; phylum Streptophyta; class Magnoliopsida; order Ranunculales; family Menispermaceae; genus Stephania; species Stephania cephalantha. The sequence continues at coordinate 11,299,282 of CM077572.1, forward strand.
TGAAATCATATCTTCGATAAGATTATGATTTGCATCTAAATCTCGTTCAGTCACCACCTGAACATATTCTCCAATATGTTGTTGAGTCTGTGACACACAAGAGGATGCTCTTAAGAGTTATTGACATGCAATCTTGTAATGTCCTTTCTTTCCATACCCATAACATGTAATTGCACTCGAATTCAAAAGACAATCTCGGCTGATGTGTTTACCTTTCACACCCAAAACATGTAACTTTAGGTTTACTACCTATAAAAGATTCCTAACAAGTTGTCGATTGCTAACTCGAGGCCTGTCCCCTAAGATTCTTGACCCTCACCTTCACTTCTCTACAATTAAGGTATACCTTTTTGACTTGAAGGTTGAAAAGACTATTATCAAGTTCGTCCTAAGCCTGTTTGTATCATCTTAACTAGTCCTCAACTATTTCCTTTTCTTTTGAAACTTTGGTTCAAACCTGAATGTAAACCTTTCCTACCATTAGATCTCGAGCCATGTCTTAACTCCATAATGCCTTGATATCATTATGATTCGCGCTAAAAAGTTTATGTAGTCACATAGGCTATAACTCTATTTCGAACTTCTCGTAGTGTTTAGTTTAGTCGTTGATATAATGGTTCAAAACTCTTCCTACTTTTGCTCCCGTGACAGTCCAATATCCACGAATGGATCAGTCTGAACCAAAAACTGCAACAACCGATTCAACTTTTCAACAAACTATAGAGGTAGCCTGTTCATCATGAATGGCAAAGCAACAATAGGAACTTCCTGGCCACACAAACCACAAATACCTGAGCTGCCACCTGTGCTTGTAAAGTATTCAACAACTCTAACATCTTCACAGCCAAGTTCTCAAACATATTTGAATCCACATGTTGTGCATCCCTATTATCCTCGCCAGATCCCTAACCCAGCTCTTGCTGTCCACTTATAATTTTTCGCAACAAAAATTGCAAGAAAAGTGGCTTGGCAAGCCTACATCCATCGATATCTTGATAATATAAAACACAAATAACATGTCATAAAGTTTTTACACTTTTCAACCCCGTTCCATCGCGTTACTTCCCAACTAATCACTTACAAAAACTTAATCAACAAGATTCTTTTAGAATCCTAGGCTCTGATACCAACATTGTCAGACCCCACCTAATTAGGGCATCTAACCGGCCTAGATTACCTTAAACTCCTGATAACCTAGTAGCCTTAACCTTTCCTTCAATAAATAATTAAAAATCTATCAGAGTAATTATCAAATAAAATTCTTTATCAACCAGAAAAGATTATAAAGTAAGTCTTAAACCTTAAAGTAAAGTAAATATTAATTATATAATCCATAAAAATCCACAAAAATTTTCGACAGCATCTCCTCTATTTTTAAACCAACACCGGAAAACCCAACCTTTAAAAATCTTCAATAAAACCTGCTCAGCTTGGTGGAAATGTCGAAGGACTCACAATCCACCCAAGAACAATATATATTGCATTCGAAAAATTATTTTTTCATTTCTAACGTATCTCAGACTTTCAAAATTCTTAAACTATCACTACCTTAACTCCGCGACATTCCAATCCATCCTAAAAAGATTAAAATGATTCCAATCCGTCTCAAAACCATTTCAACAGTTTCAAAAGAGATCCTAACCTTACACAAACCAAAAACCCATTTATAAAATATTTTATATTCAAAATAATACATACATATATAGAAAGGAACTAAACAAGTCACCAATAATCGAAAGCTTTCCCCTTCCATTGTCGCCGCTAGAACCTGTCATTTCCTAATTATAAAAACTCGATAATGCAGATAAGTAAATCCTACACTATCCAATACACCTGTAGTAACCAAATGCATAATAATTCAAGGAATTTAAATACAACCGTGAATCCATCCCGTTTTTGTTATCCGGCCACAATTAGATAACGTTCTTTGAAAGTTGTAAGTAAACGATAATAAGCAATCATGCGCGGGGAGGATAACAAAACAAGTCTCGTTCCTCTAGACTATGAGAATATGATTTGGTTCAACGTGATCTCATGATAACTACGTGATGCAAAGTATCTCTTACTCCAGCCCCTCAAACATAATGTAGTTCTACCCTGTTCACAATCAGGTAAACACTACCAGTTCTACCCTGTAATACACAGTTAGGTACCTTAATATGCCTTGTGCACACAGTCAGGCATACACTAAATAGTACTACCCCATAATACAGTCAGGTAGACCCCTATAAGGAGACTCGTAATGTTTTATCCTCCCAAAACGTGTATGCATGTACAACAAAAATGCAATCTCAAGAATCAATGCAATTTATACGAAATTATAATCATACAATGTAAAGGTTACCATAGGATTTACTTAACCTTATAAATGCAATTCCCACGTTCCCTTGCGTTCTGAATCGGTGAACTAGTCCACACGAGATTCCAACTGCGGTCCTACAATTCATTTATAAATCTAATAAGAGTCCACAACTACTCAACGATTGTTTTCTAATTAGTTGGTTAAATTAACCTGATCACGTCCCGAAACCCCTAAAATATTTCTAAAATAAATTATCCGATGCTCGAATTTCATTTTCGACTCAAAATTATTGTTCGACATTGAAAATTACGTTGTTTAGGTTTAAATATAACTTTTCCAATTTATTATATACTTATCGTTCCAACCACGACCAAAAAACCCCGAAATATCTCCGAATCAAATCGTCGGATGTCATGATCCTAATTTTGACTTCAAATTGTGATCCAGAGTCAAAAATTAACCTAGACTAGACCATAAAATAATTTTCTAAATTTTTTACATTTTCGGGTATCTTGACATGCATTACGACAAACATACACAGTAAAAATCCTCGAGAAAATTCAAAAATCCTAATTTTCCATAAAATCCTCAATTTTCATTAATTTGTCCAAAAACACAATTTCTTAAATTTTCCCTAATTTCCAGGGATTTTTATTTTATTGTTTCCTATTTAAAAACCATTTTTTTCTATATTTTTTTTTTTAAAAAAACCTTTGAGATGAAGGGGTCCCCCTGAACCTAATCCGGTTCAGGGATCATCCCCTTCCTCCATCACGAAACGCAACAGTGCATTGCTCTGTTCGTTGATATTTTTTTTCTTTTCGAGTTTAGGGGAATGGGAGATCACAGCTTCCCCTCCTCGTCCTCCTCCTTCCCTCTTGGTCATCCCCTAATCATCTCCTCAACAAGTTCATCTTCTTTGTTAAGGAAACTAAATATTGTATCTAGCAGTTTAGGAAACTAAATATTGTATCTAGCAATATGGAAACTAGTATCTCGTGTATTTCGTAGGTTCTTTTGTGGTTATACTTTCATTTCTTGTATTCTACACCTGTGTATATATAGGGTACCATGTAAACAAGTTTCCTACACAATAAACACATTCCATTCTGAAATTATCATGGTATCAGAGCCCTAATCATGCTTCTCTTCTGTTGTTCTTACGCCTGTCGTTACACACCAATCTGTCTCGAGTGTCGCGTGTCTTGTCCAGTCGCGTCTGTCGTGTGTCTCGTCTGTCGAATAACCTAATTGACCGCTTGCCAGCGCCCGCCACGTGTATCTTGCACAACCACCCACCAGCGTCTCCACCGTCTGTCGCATGTCAGCCGTCTTTACACCTGCTGCCCGGCTCCGTACCTGCTGCCCGGTTCCGCTGTCGCCTCCTCGCTCTCTTCGGCTCGCTCGCCTGCTTTGCGCTTTCTTTGCTCTGCATACATCACATCACTGTGCAACTTTGTGACACCACCTGTATGCACGTGCAGCCACTGCAACGCTAGTCGCCTACGCAACCTATTTGCCTGCTGGAACAACGTACCAGTCGCCTGTACTCGAAGTAGCCAGCCGCCAACATTATCGGTTCACTATTCAATGGAGAAAAGTGAAGTCTCACAACCTATCTCCATGATTCTTGATGGTACAAATTACTCACTTTGGTCCCAACGGATTAAAGGTTTTCTAATTGGTCGAAAACTTTGGCGAATCGTTACGGGAGACAACCCCAAACCAGAAAAGAATGATACGAGAGACAAAAACCAAATTTCTTAACCGACTTGACGACTGGGACAGTAAGAATCATCAGATCATCACTTGGTTCTTTAACACATCTACTCGCTCTATTCATATTCAGTTTGTTGATTTTGGGACGGGTAAAGAAATTTGAGATTTTTTGTCTGTTAGATACAAAACCTCTGGTTTTGCATAGTATTATCAATTGTTCACCACTTTGAACAGTTTGAAACAAGAAGTTGGTCAGTCCATCAATGAATTCTTAGCACTCATTCAACCAATCTGGAACCAGTTACAACAGGCCAAAATTAGCAAAGACCACCTTCATCTCATCCAAGTTCTCATGGCTTTTCGCCCTGAATATGAATCAATTCTTGCGGCCTTCTTGCATCGCGATCCACTACCTTCTCTTGACGCAGCTGTAAAAGAAATTTTGTTTGAAGAAACTCGGCTTAGCTTGGTCAACTCTGCCTTTCGTCAGAAGTGGCCCTCAAAACTACTCAATCATGGCCTAAATCTGTCCCCCACCATTGTAAGAACTACAGAAAATGGGCCATTCGTTTGTTAATTGTCCTACAATTGAGTGCCGATACTGTCCTGAACGCGGTCACATAGTGCAGAACTGCCTAAATAAACGATTTTGTCCCAAAGGCACACCTAAGTCTGCATCTGGTTCTTCTGTTGTTGCTGCTATCTCTGATGGGTCACATTCCTTTCCGATGTTTTCTATGAGTGATTTGGAAGCAATCATCAAACAAGTGATACCTACCCAACCCACTGCCCTATCTATAACCTCAAGTAACCATTGGTTCTTTGATTTTGGGTGTCGTAATCCTATGACACCAAATCTATCTCTTTTTCTAACAGTAGTCCTTCTCCGCATTCCTTAAGAATTCAAACTGCAAACGGTACCTCCATGTATGTTATCCACCCAGGAACCGTGTCCAACCACAGTTAGAATCTCCCCGACACCCATTGTGTTCCTGACCTCACTCTGAACTTAATTTATGTCGGTCAATTATGTGACCAAGGCTTGACTATTTTATTTTCTCCCACTAGCTGTCAGGTACAAGACATTCGACGAGTCAGATTCTAGGAATGGGAATCAAAGTAGGACGATTATTTGAGCTCACGTCACTTCATATGCCTACCGTCAAATAGATCTCTGCTACAGTTTCCACCCCCTCACTCTATTAGTGGCACCTTCGTCTTGGCCATACATCAACCAGTAAACTCTGTACTCTTGTTTCCAGTGGGTCATTGGGTATTTCTAAATTCGAGTCTTTTAATTGTGTGCATTGTCAGTTGGCAAAACAACCTGCTTCTTCTTTCTGTCTTAACGAATCCATCAATAATACTACGTTTGGATTAGTTCATTTTGCTGTTTGGGGTCCTGCACCTACTTCAACTGTGAATGGCTATCGCTATTTTGTACTGTTCATTGATGATTATTCAAGGTTTACCTGGATATATTTTCTAAAACATCGATTTGAAATACCTCAAACGTACATTGATTTTGCTAACATGATCAAAACTCAATTTGCATGTACAATCAAAATTCTTTGTACTGACAATGCTTTAGAATACCGTGATTCCGTCCTTCACTTTCTTAAACTTCAAGGTACCATTCTTCAACGTTCCTGCCCGTACACCTCTTAACAAAATGGTCAAGCTGAAAGGAAACATCGACATATCCTAGACTTTGTACGTGCCCAACTTCTCTCTGCATCTTGTCCAGAAATGTTTTGGGGTGAAACCGCTTTAAAGTGTGTCCATACCATTAATTGACTCCCCACACCAGTGTTAAAGAACATCTCTCATTTTGAACGATTATATGGTACACCACCAGACTATTCTAATCTTCCAATTTTTGGTTGTGCATGTTTCGTTCTTCTTAACCCCCCTAAACATACCAAACTTGAACCGCGTGCTCGTCTATATTGTTTTCTCGGGTATGGAATTGAACTTAAGGGCTATAGGTGTTGAGATCATCTTTCTCGGCGATTACGCATCTCCAAACATGTTACTTTTTGAGAAAATACCATGTTCTCTACCCTATCCAAGTTCGACAGTTCCTTATCATGTACTCGACCATTTTTCACTAACTCGTCTATCGAGCTTTTCCTATCTTCTGTTGCAGGTACTCCAGATGAGCTTAATGATCATGATCCCATTCCACCACCCGTCGTCAACGAATCTGCCCCCTCTAATACTCTGTTCCTGCTCCTGTTAATCCTCGTCGTTCTGAACGGGTAATTGAACCCCTCTCTTACCTCAAAGATTATCATTGTTTATCTGTTATTTCTTCTTTACATGAGCCTTCCTCCTATCGAGAGGCTAGTTCTGACCCCCTTTGGCAGATGCAATGTCAGAAGAACTATGTGCATTAGCGAAGACTCATACTTGGGACTTAGTGGATCTACCCTCTGGCAAGACTCCAATTGGATGCAAATGGATTTACAAGATAAAAACACACTCTGATGGCTCTATTGAGCGGTATAAGGCTCGTCTGGTCACTAAAGGCTACACACAGGAATACGTCATTGACTATGAAGATAAGTTTGCTCCTGTAGCCCGCATGACCTCTGTTTGAAGTTTGCTTGCTGTAGCAGCTGTTCGCCATTGGCCCTTGTTCCAAATGGATGTTAAAAATGTTTTTCTAAATGGTGATCTTGGCAAAAAAGTCAATATGTGTCCACCCTCTGGCTACTCTCATTCTCCAAAACAAGTTTGCCTCCTCCATCGTGCATTATATGGCCTTAAACAAGTTCCTCGTACCTGGTTTGCCAAGTTCAGTTCCACTAATACACAGGTTGGTTTTCGGTCGAGTCCTCAAAATTCTGCCTTGTTTACTCGACGAACTGACAAGGGCATGGTTTTTTTCCTACTTTATTTTGATGACATGATCTTCACCGGGGACGACTCTAATAAATTTATGACTTACTGCAATATCTCAAGAGTCACTTTGAGATGAAGGACTTAGGTAACTTGAGCTACTTTCTTGGTCTTGAAGTTACCTCTACTCCTAATGGATACTATCTTTCACAAGCGAAATATGCCTCTAATTTGATCTATCGCTCTGTGATTACTGATACTGCTGTTGCATCCACTCCATTGGACAAGAATGTCAACCTGACTCCATCAAATGGTACACTTCTTTCAGATCCTACCCTATATCGTCAGCTTGTGGGTAGTTTGGTTTATTTCATTGTTAGCCGTCCAGACATTGCTTACGTTGTTCATGTTGTCAGTCAGTTCATGTTGTCAGTCAGTTCATGTCAGCTCCTCGTACTGCTCACTTCACTGCTGTTCTCTGCATCCTTCGATATGTAAAGACACCCTGTTTCATGGTTTCCACTTCTCTGTCAACTTTCCATTGGTATTATCTGGGTACTCGGATGCAGATTAGGCTGGTGATCCTACCGACCGACGTTCTACTACTGGTTATTGTTTCTTATTGGGCACCTCATTAATATCATGGCAAAGCAAGAAACAAACAGTTACATCTCGTTCTAGCACATAATCTGAGTATCGGGCTCTTGCTGATGCTACCTCTGAACTACTTTGGATTCGTTGGTTACTTGAAGATATGGGGGTGACACATGCTTTTGCTACCATTTTGGATTGTGACAATCAAAGTGCAATTCAAATTGCGCACAATGATGTTTTTTTCATGATAGAACAAAACATATTGAGAATGATTGTCACTTCGTCCGTCAACACTTGGTTTGAGGTACTCTTCAGCTTTCTTTTGTCTCATCCTCCAATCAGACGGCTGATATCTTCACTAAAACACATCTTCCGGGTCGCTTTCATGCTTTGGTTGACAAACTCAAGTTGATTTCTACGAACCCATCTTGAGTTTGAGGGAGGGTGTTAAGGAAACTAAATATTGTATCTAGCAGTTTAGGAACTTGAATATTGTATCTAGCAGTTTAAGAAACTAGTATCTCGTGTATTTTGTAGGTTCCTTTTGTGGTTATACTTTCCTTTCTTGTATTCTAGACCGTGTATATATATAGGGTACCATGTACACAAGTTTCCTACACAATAAACACATTCCATTATGAAATTATCATTCTTCTTTCTCCGTTTCACCATCTCCACCTCAATCCCTGTGTATTTTTTTTCTTTCACCTCCTTCTCCTCTATTCATTCAATTCAATCCATAATCAACAACAACAACACACCCAGTCCTAGAAATATAAATTAACAAAAAAATAGAATTTCCATTGCTCACCTCAATCCGCCACCAACGAAATCACAAAAAACAACTCCTCCAAAAAAAACTGTAACGAGAGAGAGAGAATCGAGAAAGAAAGAGAGAGAGAGAGAAAGAGAGAGTGATGGGAAATAGAGAAAATTGAAAACCAGGGAAACGAAAATTAGAGAAGACGATGAACAATGGGGTGTCCCCCTGTTCGATTTCGGTTTGGTTAAATTCTGGGGTCAAATGACCATTTTGCCCCTCCATTTCTATCCAACACTATATATTTCAAATACCCTTTTGGGTAATTTGCCACTTTTCTTTATTTTTTCATAATTATATCTTCATTTTGTGTCTGAATTAAACCTCGAAAGTAACCGAATTTGACCAAAAATTGGATAATTTACCAAAATATTCCAAAACTCCCAGACAACCCATTTTCGTACGCAAATCGAAGCGTGCGACCCATGTTGATTAGTTAAGTCCATTAAAAGTCAAAAACTTGAATTTTAAACTTAAATCCAATTATTCATCGCAAACATCCAAACTAATGTTTATATCAATATTTTGACTATCTTGGCACTCATCTCGACACGTGTCTCGAGATAAAATCCCGCGAAACACCGAATTCACTCAATCAATTAGAATTTCGCATAATAATATAATATATAATACACAACACTAGGCACACATCATAGAATAATAAAATTAATTATCTCAATTTCATCGGTATTTAATTCTCAACTCGAAACCAAGACTACAATTAATCTCCATGAATCTCTGATTAGCCGTAATTACCAATTTAGAAATCTCAGGATTTGACAATCTCCAACTTTTGCCCAACACGCTGGTGAACGACAAGGCTAACCATGTAGAGCCTTAAAGGAGTCATTCCAATGTTAGTCTGATAGCTATTATTGTTAGAGAACTCACACAAAGGAATATATTTCTCCTAGTTACCACCAAACCCCAAAATACAAGCTCAAATCATATCAACTAGCACCAAAATCAACCCCTTAGTGTGTGCGTCAGTCCGCCGATCGTATGCCATATTGAGGTTGAAAATAGTTCCCAAGCGTCTCTGCAATTCACTTCATAGTCTGGAAGTGAATCTCAGATCTCTATCCAATGTAATCGACAATGGGATTCCATGAAATCTCAACACCTCACTATGTAAATGTCACATAATTGGTCAAGAGGATCTCACATGCAAACTGGCAAAAAATGCGCAGACTTCGTCAACTTGTCAACTGCACCATACTGCATCGTGCTTACATTGATTTAGAGGTAGACCAAAAACAAAATCCATTGATATATGTTCTCATTTCCACTTAGGAATCGACAGTGAATGCAATAACCCTCCAGGTTTCCTATGCTCAGCCTTAACTTGCTGGCATATCTCACATTTCTTTATGAACTCAACAATATCAGTCTTCATCTCAAGCCACAAATAAATATGCCTCATATCTCGAGACGTCTTAGTGCTACCTAGATGAATAGAGTAAAAAGATTTATGAGATTCTCGTAGCAACTCCTGCCTCAATTGATACTGAGCTAGAATCCATAATCTATCCCTGAACTGCAATGCACCATCTTCAAAGACTAACCAATCCGGATGATCCACACTAGCTGCTAACCTCTAACATATTATATAATCTAAATCAGCGTTTTGACAATTAATCACGCACTGAATCATATCTGGTTCAGCTCAAACCTGAGCACATAAGAATATACTTGTAGTTCTGGAACTAGCTCTATCATTTGATAAAGTTTCAGCTTGACTTTCACGAATCATCATCACAGACGTTACAAACTGAAAAAACTCAAGCAGTAGCTACATTCTCTCTACCTGTTCTTTTCATACTCAATGCATCAGTAACCACATTTGCTTGCCTTAATGGTACCCCAGAGTGAAATCATAATCCTTAAGTAAATAAGTATTTCAAACTCTTATGATCCAAAAATACGGTAAATTTCTCACCGTACAAGTAGTGTATCCAAGTCTTTAAGGCAAATGCAATTGCAGCTAGCTCAAAATCATGAACTTGATAATTTCTTTCATGAATCTTGAGTTGCCTTGAAACATAAGCTACAACCCTGCCTTTCTGCATCAGCGGACAGCCTAAGCCTGAATGAGAAACATCAGTATAAATCACTAACTCTTTCCACGATTCAGGGAATCCAAGAACAAGCATTTTAGTCAAACTATTGTTCAAATCTTTGAAGGTACCCTTGCATTCATCATACCAAACAAAGTCAATTTCCTTTTGTATTAGTTGAGTCATTGGCAAAGCAATACGAGAGAAACCTTTAACAAATCGTTAGTAATAACCCGCTAACCCCAAAAAACTCTGAACCTCTGACACTATGGTAGGAGTAGGCCAATAATGGATTACCTCAACCTTTGTTGGTTCAATAGATATACCCTTAGCATTAACCACATGTCCAAGATACTCGACCTATGAAGACTAGAATTCCTATTTACTAAATTCGGTATACAGTCGATTATCCTTCAAAGTCTGCAATGTAACTATGAGGTAGTGCAAATGCTCTTCCTGTGTATTCGAATAGATCAAAATATCATCGACAAACATGATGATGAACTGGTCAATATATGGTTTAAATACCTTAGGCCTAAAGTCCATGAACATAGCAGGAGCATTAGTGAGCCGAAATGACATCACTATGAACTTGAAATGCCCATAGCGAGTACTGAAAGCTGTCTTCGAGATATCCTCATCCTTGATACTCAGTTGATGATAACCAGACCTTAAATCAATCTTAGAGAAATATTTTGCACCTTTCAACTGATCAAACAAGTCATCGATCCCGGGCAATAGGTATTTATTCCTGATAGTCATTTGATTAAGCTATCTATAATCAATACACATATGTACGATTTCGTCCTTCTTCGCAAAAAGAATCGGTGCTCCCCACGGTGACATACTAGGATGGATAAGTCTTTTTTGTAACAACTCCTCAAGCTGAGTCTGCAACTTACTTATTTCCTTCGATGCCATACGATATGGAGAAATATATATATGTTCAGTACCTGGAATAAGATCAATGATGAAGTCAATGACACTGGCGGTGGAAGTCAAGGCAAGTCAAATAGAAAGTTTCCAAAAATTTACAAACCATTGGTATATGACTAACCTTAGTTTCCTAACCATGCTCTCCAAATGTAACAACTTCTGCCATAATCTCTAAATCTCAAGGAGTAGCTTCCTTTCCACGAGTTGCAAGTCATGAAGGATTATAGGCTTATAGCCTTTATAGACTATAATTTTAGAAAAGGTTAGGGCTCTCTAAGATTACCCTCTTATGGAAACAATCAATACTGGCATGGTATGCTGATAACCAATCCATCCCTAGTAGTGCATCATACTCAAGGAACTCCATTACCCTCAGATTAATTGGGAGTTCATTCTACCCAATTTTGACTACACATCCTTCGCAGATCAGGTTAGGATAAACCTTCTCACTCATTGTGGTGCTCAAAATCAAAAATGTATTGGCTCTAACTGATTTCAATTTCAACTCATCAACCATTGCACCTGCAATAAAAGAAACTTTGTAACCAACATCAATCAATACATGCATATCTCATCCAAAAATGTTTAAAATACCTTCCACAAACCTCTTATTAGCCTCGGGATTCGCCTCAGCCATCGCATGAGTCTGTCCTCGTACTACTTGTGTTGAACTTCCTATAGATGTAGCCGGTGGCATTAAAAAATCTCACTTAATATGTCCTGCCTGCCTACATCGATAACATGTCGTAGAAGTCCTATGAGAAAAACCACTGTCCCTGTAAACCCTGTTTGTACAGCTACTTTAGCTGCACTCCTCTGTGTCTTAGACAAATGAAAATAAACAAATTCATGGGTTCTCTAACTCTCAAGGAATTATGGTACTAGTGGTGGTGTAGATACTTCTCCAATGGGTTTGGGTGATATAACTTCTTCTACCTCTATCATACTCTTAAATATAAATGCAAAAATAGTGCTAATATGTGAGGAAACGACAATACGAATCTCATAATTCAGCCTACCAAGAAACAAATCTAATTTATTCTTCTACGACTCCACTATCTTAGAAGCGAATTCACTCAACTCAGTGAACCTTCGCTCGTGTTCCCATACAGACACGACTACTTATTTCCGCTGAATAGACTCAGTCTTCTTCATGTTCTTAACTGATTTCAAGAAATACTACTTGTAAAATACAGTCTTAAACTGTGGCCAAGTGGTGACAGTTTTCCCCTTTCTCTCCAAGGAATTCTAACACTTCTTAGCAGAATCAATCAACAAGAAAGTGGCCAGTTTAACCTTAAATTGGTTCTCAACTTCCACAACAGCAAATCGTTGCTCCATCTCCAATATCCAGGTTTTAGCTACCCCTTCCTCTATAGTTCCATTGAACCTCATAATATCATACTTCATAAATACCTTGCGGGTTTTGAGAGATGCAGCTTTCTTAGAATCAACTAGCATCGCGACAACTGTCTCTAACACCTGAACGTGTGCTAAAACTTGTTTAGCAGAAGTTACTACTATCTCAGCTCCTCCCTCAGCTTTGCTAACCTCGAGAATGTAGCAGGTTATGCCTTTGGTCGCTATACTGGTGGTCCCATCTAAGCCATCAACATTGCCATAAGCTTCGTTTAAGACTCCATAAGCTCTCTCATTTGCTGCTTAGATTTCCATTAATCCTCATTCTCTTGATTACCCTGAGGTTTAGGCCTTTGCAAACCCTCTCCGTGATATGCCACCATTTAGGTAACATTCAAAAAAGGCAAAGAAATCATATCTATATGATAGATAATAACAAGTGTAACAAATAACGTACAATAATGTTTTCATTTTCATTTTCCCGTCAAAACCTCGATGAAAATTGTTTCTCATACACTAAGCTTATTCATAACTCGAGACAACTCTCTGAGTTAATAAACTTAGGTTTCGGTACTAAGGATATGTTATCACTTATTTTGATAAAAATTTGAAAGTTAAATGAGGTCAGAGCCTCGTCTTAGATACCAAACTATGTCAGAGTTACCACTTAGTTCAAAAATGATAAACCTTATGCTCTGATACCAAACTGTAACATCATATATCCTGATTAAGGCAATACTAGGCCTGAAACCCTAATTCAGCCAAGGTAACCTAGTTAAACTCAATTAGAGCCACCAACCTCTCCTTCTGTACCTGATAAATTGAACTTGTATATCGATATCGAATTAAGAATTCAAAATATACGTAGTGGAAAATTAAAACTTTTTTGATAATTAAAATGATATTCATAAATGCAGAGTTTATCAAAACCCCAAAACTCAATTATAAACCTCCCAACCTTAATCATATACAAAAAAGTAACTCAAATAGTGTATGTATACAGGAAGACTCATTACATCATAGAGAAGAAAATAAGACTCCAACATCTTTTCTTTTCCCTTCATTGAAGTGCTAGGCTAAGAACCTGAAATGTTAAATTTGGGGTGAGTGCTCTAACTTGCTCAATAAGTAAGGATTCACAAAGCCAACAACATTCCATATAATAATCATGTAGCATCCCCTAACCCGATTAGGATGATACCTGGCCTGAATAATTAAGCCCAAATTACCCTTACTAGACTTATTTAAAGCAGTAGCCTCACCACCTTCACCTGATAAGCACTACTATATATCGAATATCGAAATAAAATTTAATAAACGCATTGGAAATTTAAAACCTTTTTTGATAATCCAAACCACGATATACAATATTAAAACTAACCGAAATAAACCTCGGTTATATAAAATCACCCTTCCCTTGTGATATTACAAAACTGTAATTCAATACAAATATATAAGACAAGGGAGATTCAGTACTTTCAAGAGAAGATAAAGACTCATATATCTTCTCCATCCCGTAGTCGTGCGCTCGTCGGTTATCCTGTAAGTTTAATTGGGGTGAGTGCTCCAACTTGATCAGTAAGTAGGGACTCACATAACCATAAACATTTCATATATTAATCAAGAACATTATGCAATAACGATATGCACCAATGTTAACTAACAAGAATATGGATAACATATAATTCAACAAGTAATAGATGCAAAGCAAATGTTTTGGACTATTACACTGTGATCTCCCTTTTATTTTTCATAAAACTAGGGTCGATTACACACCAGCACCATTAATGTGAATGCTAAACTAACACATCGTGCATATGTGATATTTAGCCAGTCCATTAATGCCCAATGGATCTATCCAAAATCCTCTAGTGAATATGTAACCCATGTAACCTATAAACTGAGTTGAAGTTACGTATAGACCGGGAGATCAACCCCAAGTCATATACAACCTGGTCTCAGCCCTCAAGAGTTACTCATGTGGATCACATTAGACATTGTTTTTCCCATTTCTTGAAAAACCATCACAGTGTACATAATCCCCCATTCCAGTCCAACAACTACATGAACTAGATATACTAAGATAGTCAGACAATATTGATAAATAAGCGAATCTGTACTTACCTCGGGTTAAGTCTCCATTTCCCAAACTCCTAACTTTCCTGTCATCTCACATTTTCCTGGTGTTCCTCAACCTATCTACAATCATTTGTACTAAATATAGGTCCAATATACTCTATTAAGAACCTCTAGATGAGTCCCTAAGTCCCTTACAAATATTCAGTAAAATACAACATTATTGTTGTTTTTAGGGGTAGAAGCGCGCTCCCTTAACGGGTGGGGCACGCTCACAAACTATGTTCATCAAAGTTAATGAAGGGAGCGCGCTCCTTTATGAGGTGGAGCTTGTTCCACCCAGCGCTGTCTCGACAGTGAGCAAGGTAGCAGCCTTCATTCCACTCCAAAATCCACCAAACATCAACAACACTCCCTAATCATTCAAGAAGACCTCTACTGAGGTTACAATTCATTTTCCATCAACAAAAACACCAATTTTCCAAGATTTGATCATCACCTAATAATTGAACTTCAAAAACCTGGAAAACAAAACATACCAAGATGATGATCTCTGGATTTTGAGTTGATTAAGCCCCTTAATCTCATCCGATTCAGTTCCCCGGATCATCCCTTTTAATCTGAATAAAACTCTCGAACCCTCTCCCTCGAATTCTCGATCCTTATGTCGAGATAACCATGGATTTTTATTTTTATAAATGGATTTTTCTTGAGATACGTGTCGCGCTATCTCGAGACCGATCACGTGATTGATGTGTTAAAGTGACACTCCTTAAAGTGACATGAAATTCGACACATCAAGCACTTGCACTCCGTTCGAGATGAAAACAATCCATATATTTCTATTATTCTTTTATTTTCCAATATATATATATATATATTTATATCTAGAAACATGTAAATATATATATATATATATCTCGTGTATTATTCACCAATAAACTCACCGAACGTGATTACAAGTGTCCTTGAGCGTGCACATTCATACCACGACTCCCTCGTCACACTTTGTCCCGGTAAACCATTGTTTATTGTGTATTTTTCATTTTATAGCCTTGTGTATAATTTCATTATTATACAACAACCTATATATAAATTGATTTAAGAATTCAAACAAACATCATATGTCATGCAAACGCACACACATGCTAATCGAGGTACGCCGAACTTAACAACGAGCCTAACTCGGGTTAATTAGGATTTGGATTAATACAAATCACTAGCTTAAAATAACAGGTCGTTACAATCACCCCAATTTAAAGCAATTTTTTTCTCGAAATTAAAGTAAACTTAAAGTTACGTGTAGTCTCGAAGAGAAATGGGAACTATTCCTTTTTATAGAATTCTCGCTCCCAGTTTGTTCCTCATCTTTGTGGAATCACTATTTCACTTTAACCAAAGGAATCTCTTTGGTTCCCAATTTTTTAATCTTACAATCAAGTAACCCAATCAATTTTTCATCATAATATAAGTCTTTCCGAAGATCAAATTCATTCCAATAAGTCCTTGGAGTGAACTGAGTCTTCATTTTACAAAGTATTGACACGTGGAAGACATTATGAACTATAATTAGCTGAGGAGGCAACTCTAACCTATAAGCAACAGGACCAATCATTTCTTGTATCTTGAATGACTCAATATACCTTGAAACCAACTTACCACGTAATCCAAATCTATACAACTCCCTTCAAAGATAAGACTTTCAAGAAAACATAATAGTCATTTGAAATCTCCAACAACCTATGATATTTATTGGCATATCTCTTCTGTTTTAGTTGTGTTGCAGTCAAACGTTGGCGAATCTGCTACATTTTATTTTGTGTTATTCTGAATCTATTCTGGCTCTAACAAACTTACATCTCATCCCCTGTCTAAACACTTTGATGAATGACATGGTTGACCATACAATGCTTCAAAGAAGCATTCCAATGTTAGATTGACAGTTGTTACTATAAAAGAACTCACACAAAAGAAATGTATTTGTTCCAGTTATTATCAAACTTCATGACACAAGCTCGAAGTATATCCCCAAAAATCAACTACTCCGGTTACCCATCGATCTGCCGGTAGTATACTATACTGAGGTTAAGAACAGTTCCCCAGCTGTTGCAACAATTCACTCCATCCTCTAGATGTGAATTTCAAATCTCTATCCGAAATAGTTGACACTGGAGCACCTTGAAATCTAACACCTCATGTATGTATACTTTACATAATCAATCAAGAGGATTTCATATTGGAACTGGAAAAGAAATGCGCATACTCCATCAACCTCTTAACTACAATTCATATCGTATTGTGCTTACACTAACTCTTAGATAAATCAGAAACAAACTCCTCCGATCTATGTTCCCATTTCCACTCAGGAATAGGCAGCAAATGCAATAACCCTCAAAGTTTTCTATACTCTGCCCTAACTTGCTGACATGTCTCATATTTCCTTTGAAACTTAACAACATCAGCTTTCATCCCAAGTCAACAACAAATAAAGGCGCCTGATTTCATGATATTTCTTATTGTTATCGGGATGAATATAATAAAGAGATCAATGAAACTTCTGTAGCACTTCCTGCCTCACTAATCCTGAGCTAGAATCCATATTCTATCCCTGAACCATAACACATCATTATCAGAATTCGATTAATCAAGAAAATCTAAACTAGCCGTTAATCTCTAACGCTCAATATAATCCTAATTAGCTTTCTGACAACCAATCACCACTGAATTACTTCTAATTCAGTTTGAATCTGAACTCAAAAGATCATATTAGAAGCTCTAAAATTAGCTCTCTCAGTTGATGACGTGTCAACTAAACTTACAAAAATTATCATCACCGTCACTTCTTCATGAAGTCTAAACTGAGAAGCTTTACCAACAGCTACATTTTCTCCATATAACTGAGTTGCAATTGTTATATTGACATTTTGATAACATCTTTTTGTATAGTTCTAAATTTCTCAGGCTCTAACTAACTTGCAGCATTACTTCTCGTTCTACCAATTGGCGACGAAGTAAAACATACAAATTTTTAAGGTAAATACCTTAATATCATATCTAGTCTAATAAAATCAACACCAGAGAACTCACACAGTAAATATTTCTTCCAGTAACTAACATCTTCCAGTGACTAATATCTGCTAAGTCACTGGCTCGGAAGTTTACATTCTCTGGAAAGTAAGATCAGTCGAAGATATATTGTGTTATAATTGTGAGACATCCCTCCCAGCTATTATACATATCTTCCCCTCTGAGAAGCAAACTTCCGATTCCTTACCGAAATAATAATTCAGGTTCTCCATAACTCTCAACTCTTCTACACATATATATCTCGCTTACCCTTCCATGATAATTTAAACCATAATACTAGCAAGAAATTTTCAAACTTTGTCAGTTTTACAATTACATCATTAATAACTTCAGTTGTCACCACAACTTAGGTTAATCCATTATGAATTTCTGAGCATGAATTGTCCTTCATATAAGGCAAGATTAATATAACCCTTCAGGTTAATATTATTTAGCTTCCACTTGCCTCACTTTTGTTTTAGTTTCCAAAAACCTTCCTTACATGCTCAATACTTTGATATGAGATTATCTTTATTAAACATCGATAATTAGTAGTCATCCTTGACCTACTTGGTAATCTCAATCAATTTCTCCATAATTCATCACTCAATTAATTGTTATTAGCTCAGCTTCTATCTGAGCTCCAAAGAACAGACTTGTAGTTATCAATCTAGCCAACTCAACTGATGATGTGCTTGCGCAGGACTTCCATTGGTCACCAGTAAACATCTCACTTAAGAGATATTACTGAGCAGCTTTTATCATAACTATAGCCTTTGTCCTTTTCTTTATTCAAGGCATTGTCTATCTAATCACCTTGATGAGTGATGGCTTAGAGTGAATTCCTAACACCTAGGAAATCTCAAGGTCACTATTTTACCTTCTATTACTATCACTATGACAATTTCACTTTTCAAACTTCAACAGTTTGAAATTCAATTCTTCAATCTTGTACCAATCCACTGGTGTTATATTTTCAGGTTGTCTTTTAATGATTTCCTTAAGATTCTTATTAATCTAAAAGAATGATTAAAAGACCTTCAACAACATTTCTTCTTATTTACAAGTGATGCCTTTGCACATTTGGTACCACTACCAAATAGTTTTCTTGAGATTATCAATCTCTAATAGTTATTCACCCAAGTCTAGAACTAAATAGGTAGAAGTAATAGCCACAATTTTGCTTTCATATGTCATCACATATCCTTACCTAAATAAGAATTATCAGGATGAACCTCTAACGTTTTCCACAGTTTAGGCTTCGTTAAGCAAACATTGTAGTCTAACTATACTTCCACTTTCCTCCAAGACATCTTTATATTTGATTTCAACTTTTGACAAGTCTCATACTTGAGTTAACTAAATAATTTACATAACGATATCATATATACCTGGATCAATCGTTTGTAATATTCAATTATTTCAAACTTACTTTCCTCTTTTACATTTGTGTTGAATATATGACAACCTCACATTGTCTTACTCATAGTCAAATCCCTTGATTTACTGTTAATATTTAACACTCATACCATTAATTAACGTTTGAAATCTAGCACTGCCACTTGCAATATCTTGTCTAAACAAATTTATCGTTACCAATTTACAATTCTGTACGATAATTGCTCGTGCATTCTCTAAGTCTTCAAAGATTCCATGTTATTATTGATCACACAATAACAACTTAATTATAATAGGGTTTTCCATACTTAACACCCTTTATTTATTAACATAGCATAAGTTCTAGTAAGTTCTAGTGGTTTCCACCATCCACTTAAAATGATCCGGCAACCGTCTACAATAATCTTTTAAATATATTCTTAGCTATGATCATATCACTGTGACAATCAAGTCTCAACTAACTCTTGAGAACATTGATTTCATTATATTTTTCAGAATGAGTTGTCAGTCTTGGGTAATGAATACCTATTCCCATTACTACTTTTTGTTCTTTGGATTCCTTAAATCCTTAGATTCATTGACCACTCATTCTCCCCAATTTAGACTATACCAGTCTAATAGATCAGATTAGGATATCTTACTGACCCACTGCTATATTCTAAATTAAATTTTCTTTTATTATCCGACAAACCACTTGTTATTCCAAAATGGATTCATACCATATCTGGAATATCTACTTCATAACAACTTATGAAGTATAACTACATTAGTGGTTTCTTAACCTTCATTAGGCTTTTTATCATTAACCACTAATTTGTTTACTGAATAACTTTCATTACTACTCAACTAGTCTCAATACTAGTATTAAATAATTTTCCAAAGTTGTCCATGACCATTAAGTTTCATCCCGAAGTTATTCAATATTCTATTGTTTCATAATTTCCATTCTCCTAATACACGTATCAAGGTCTTGATCCAATAGATACTTTTCTACTGACTATTATTTATCTAATAATATCAGTAAGAACAAAGACCATTGATGATGTTACTTGGAGAAGAATTTATTTCATCTTTATAACTTTTCTTATGTCTTTCCTTTTTGCCCCCTCGAGGTTAAGACTCTCCTAATCTCTTGCGTCCAAAACTTTCTCATATCATGAGAAATAGATGGATTTCAACCATGTTATTGTTGTTCAGGAAAGACATACTCTCATATCTACCACGTAGATATAATATACATAACAAATAATATATCTCAGTCTTTTATCTTTTGGTTAACCCCCAAAATCACAATAAAAATCATTTATCAAACCATAAGCTTATTCTTAACTCGAGATAATTCTTAGAGTCAATAAACTTAGGTTCCCTTATTAAGTATTCTGATACACCTTAAACTTTAAAGTAGGCTAACATTCACTTCGAACGCCATTTAAAAGTGATTTTACGGTCAAAGCCTTGTCCATGTTACCAAACTGTATCACTATTACCACTTAACTCAAAAGCGAGAAACCTTAGACTCTGACACCAAACTGTATCAAAGTTATCCAAAGTAACAAGTCTTTAAGCCTAGGCTTTAAGTAGGTTCTAACCTTCACTCTAAACTGGTTTCTAAACTAGGCTCTGACCTAAACTTTGATACTAAAGCTGTAGCATCCCCTAACCCGATTAGGATGATAGCCATCCTAAAACCTAATTAAGCCCAGATTACCCTTACCAGACCTAAGTAGAGCCAACAGCCTTACCATCTTCACCCGATAAGCATTATTGTATATCAAATATCGAAATAAAACAATTAATAAACGCAACAAAATTTTAAAACCTTTTTTGATAATTTAAACCACAATATACAGTATTAAAACAAACTGAAATAAAGCTCGATTATATAAAATCAACCTTCCCTTGTTATATTACAAAACGTAATTCAATACAAATATATAAGATAAGGGAGATTCAGTACATCGAAGAGAAGATCAAGACTCCTATATCTTCTCCATCCCGTAGTCGTAGCGCTCGTCGGTTATCCTGTAATGTTAATTGGGGTGAGCGCTCCAACTTGCTCAATAAGGTGGGATTCACATAACCATCAACATTCCATCTAATAATCAATAACATTATGCAATAATGATATGCACCAATGTTAACTAACTAGAATATGCAAAGCATATAATTCAATATATAACACATGCAAAACAAATGTTTTGGACTATTACACTACGATCTCCATTTATTTATTTTTATAAAACTAGGGTCGATTACCCTCTAGCGCCATTAATGCGAATGCTAAACCAACACATCGCGTATATGTGATGTTTAGCTAGTCCATTAATGCCCAATGGTTCTATCCAAAACCCTCTAGTGAATATGTAACCTACGCAACCTATAAACTGAGTAGGAGTTATGTATAGACTGGGAGATCAACCAAAAGTCATATACAACCTGGTCTTAGCCCTCAAGAGTTACTTTCGTGGATCACATTAGAAATCGTTTTCCCATTTATTGAAAAACCATCACAGTGTACATAATCCCCCATTCCAGTCCATCAACTACATGAACTAGATATACTAAGATAGCCAGCTAATATTGATAAATAAGCGAATCTGTACTTACCTCGGTTTAAGTCTCCGTTTCCCAATCTCCTAACTTTTTGGTCATCTCATATGTTCATGGCGTTCCTTAACCTATCACCTATTATTTGTACTCAATATAGGTCTAATATACTCTATAAAGAACCCCTAGACCTGTCCCTAAGTCCCTTAGAAATCCTCAGCAAAATACAACATTGTTACTATTTTTGTGGTAGGAGCGCACTCTCTCAATGGGGTGGGCGCGTTCCACCAACTGTGCTCATCACAGTTGATGAGCAGGGCAGTAGCCTTCATTCCACTCTAAAATCCCCCAAACATCAACAACAACACTCCCTAATCATTCGAAAGGACCTCTATTGAGGTTACAATTCATTTTCCATCAACGAAAACACCAATTCTCCAAGATTTGATCATCACCTTATAATTGAACTTCATCAAAATTGAAAACAAAACATACCAAGATGATAATCTCTGGATTTGGAGTTGATTAAGCTCCTTAATCTCATCCGATTCAGTTCCCCGGATCATCCATTTTCATTCGAATAAAACTCCCAAACCCTCTCCTTCGAATTCTCGATCCTTATGTTAAGATAACGATAGATTTTTATGTGTATATATGGATTTTCTTCGAGATACATGTCGCGCTATCTCGAGACCGATCATGTGGTTGATGCATTAAAGTCACACTGGTTTGACACATCAAGTATTTACGCTTCATTCGAGATGATCAAACAATCCATATATTTCTATTATTCTTTTATTTTTAAATATATATAAATATATATATTTATATATATCTGAAAACATATATATATATCATGTATTATTCAAACTCACCGGATGTGCTTACAAGTGTCCTTGAGCATGCACATTCATGCCACGACTCCCTTATCACACTTGGTGTCTCGGTAAACCATTGTTTATTGTGTATTTTTCGTTTTATAGGATTGTGTCTAATTTCGTTATTATACAACAACCTATATATAAATTGATTTAACAGTTCAAACAAACACCATATCTCATGCAAACATACACACACGCTAATCGAGGTATGCCGAACTTAACCATGAGCCTAACTAGGGTTAATTATAATTTGGGTTAGTACTAATCACCAGCTTAAGGACATGTCATTACAAATCAAGAGTAATATGCAATAGCAACATGCATCAACGATAACTAACGGGATTCTGAAAAACATATAATCCAATATATAACATATGCAAATCAAAATGTCAATGACTAGTACACTGAGATTCCCATTTCATTTGTAAATTTAGGTTCAATTACTCATTGACACCATTAATGTGATTACTAGACCAACACATTAGCTGATGTGCTGTTTAGTAAATATATTAATGTTAAATGGTTCTATCCCAAACCCTCTAGTGAATATGTAATCCACCCAACCTATTTATCAAACCAGGATTTAACATATAGGCAGGGAAATCAAACCCATATCCTATATAACCTAATCCTAATTTCAAGATTTTCTCTTGCCAGTCACATTAAACACCGTTCTCAATTTAATAAACATATCACAGTCTACATAGTCAACTATTCAGTCCATAAACTATATGAACTACATGTACTAACATATCCAAGAAATATTGATAAATAAACGAATTCATACTTACCTCGATTTAGGTTTCCATTTCCAAATTCCGTAACTTTCTGGTTCACTCACACATTCCCAGTGTTCCAAAGCCAATCAAAAACAATTTATGGCTAATATAGGACTATTACCTTATGTTTAAAACCCATAAGTCAGTCCTTAAAATCTCAGGAAATTCGAAGCAAAACATAGTATAATTAATGTTTTCTGGGGTAGGAGCGCTCCCCAACTTATTTGGTTGTGCTCTACTAACTGGGTTCATCCTAATTGATGAAGGGAGCATGTTTCTCTGTTAGAGGAAGCGTGTTCCACCCTGCACTGTCTCAATAGTGAGTAGGGCATCAACCACTATTCAATCACAAAATCATCCAAACAACATCAAATACGCTCCCTAAACATCAGAGTGGATCGCTAGTGAGGTATTATTCCATTTATAGTGATCAACAACAACAATTCAAAGAGAAATCATCACCGACACATTGAATTGAACTTGAAACTCAAACCAAACTCACCAAGATGATGATCTCTGATATAGTTGTGGTTTGATCTCCTCAAATCACTTCAATCAAACTCTCTGAATCAATCATTAAAATTAAACCCACACATGTTTGTCTCTTACACTCTCTCGATTGATTAGTGAAGACAATTGTAAAGGTTCTGGAGATGGCCCCTTCCCTAATCTAGGGCACCGCCTAGCCTAATCCTATAATTAAGCCCAAATTCTAGCCACATAGGACTTAACTACGTATTAGTCAACCTTTCTATCCTAATCTCCTCGATATACGCATTTAGGATAAATTATACACATGTCAATTTATTACTAGATTTCAGAGTAATTAAAAACTTTTTAAGAGTGAAAACGTTTAGTGTAATTCTTAACAAATTATGCAAAAGCAATATATTAAATTTTAAGAGTGGAAACAAGGAATCAACAATCACATGCATACTTATAATAAAGTGGCGAGTGGCGAGTTCCGATATCCCGAGGGACTTTAACCCCGTGTACCAATCAACTCTAACATAGTGTAATAGATTATAGATTATATAACTACTTTATAATTCTAAGAAATTGACTTGTTAGAGATTCCAAGGCTTGGCTATGCTACAATGCATAATGCTCAAAAAGTTTTAGTCCATAAATTCATTCACAAACTCAAAATTCCTAGTAGCATGTTTTTTACGATATATTCATTGTGAAACAATAACAAATGGCATAAAGCACATGGATGGATTCAAAGGAACTCAATTCGTCATAATATCATGAAAATTAAGCTTAACAAATGAAGAGTGTCAAATAAGTTCATGATATGATAGTACAACACTGGACATAGTCAATATAGACTACAACAAACAAATATAAAGTGGTTATCAAATGCAAATAAAACAATCTACGGGTATATTCACATCAAGCAATGTAAATTTCTAGCTTTACCGGCCTCCCAATTTGATTTTGATTTCAAAACCAAATTGAGAACTTCTTAATAGCTGGATTATTTGCTTGAAATGAGGAATTCAAATATATAAACTAATTACAAAGAATTAACTATCTACCCTCTGAAAATGGCCAAAAACCAAAACTTGTTTCAACTTGAAATAGAGATATGTGTACCTAGGGTTGATGACACTTTGATTCGAGCTCCAACTATCCTTGATCTCCTAAAATTTTCAGCCAAAACCCTCCTCAATCCTCTCATTTATTCTTCTCCAACTTCCTTAGTTCTAAGTTACATATATGAAATGAATTACATGGGTTGATCTATCCAATCTTATATACAAAGATAAGGTTGATTAATAAACATTGATCCTTACATACACACATATCTCGAGACTAATCTAATGGCCTACGTCTTGACACAATTCCAGTAACTCTTCACTAATTCTACCTAACTAACGCCAATCCATACTCTATTGGTCTCTTGATGTGTCCTTATGTATCTCGAGGAACATAATATGACTATTGTTTTATCTTGCTAACTTAGGTTACATTTCATATAAAATCAACTATAGCCATTAGATTAGTCTACCTCAGTCCCACGTTGGTACGTATCTCGAGGAGCGTCCTCACTCACCTGTCGACACTTATACACAAGTAGGAGTGACTTAGTAGTCTACACATATACAATACACTAACCATACACCACAACAAATCTAACATATGTCTTGGCCATCTCGCCTCGGTCAGTGCAAGTATCACGGTGCATGTCTCACATCATGGGTCGATAATCCTGATTACGGAGAATAAACGAGATTATAAATTTGGGCCATGACAAATCTTCCCAACTAATGGAAATCTCATTCTCAAAATTAAGATTTAGATTAGGATTAATACCTTACTCGAAAAGGTATGGAAACCTATCCATCATATAGTTTTTTCGCTCCCAAGTGAGTTGCGCATCATTATGGAACTGCCACTTGACAAGAACCTTCGGGACAGACTTGTTCTTCAACTATTGTACCCTCTTATCCAGGATCTAAATGGGTTGTTCCTCATAAGTAATATCATCGTTCAGGTCTATCTAACTCAAATCCACAGTCGATCGAACATCTTCTCTCGAATTAGCTAATTGAAGCATCAAAATATGAAAAGACTGGACGAATCCCTGACAACTGTGGAGGTAGCTCAAGCTTATTCGCGACTTTCCCGACCCGTCTCTTAATCACGAAAGGCCTAATAAATCTCATTGCAAGCTTGCCTTTCACCCCATATCTCTTAAGACCCTTATGAGGGGAAACCTTAAATAGACATAAGCTCCCTCAGTGTACGTGAGATCATTGTGATACTTGTCTGCAAACTTCTTCAGCCTCTCCTGTGCACCCTCGAGTCTTTGACGGATCAGTTTGACTTTCTCTGTATGGTCAATAACAATCTTAGGCCCTATAATCTCTTAGTCTTCTGACTCAGCCCAACACGATGGTAAGCGACACAGTCTGCCATACAAAGCCTCAAAAGGTGCCATTTTAATATTGGCCTGATAACTATTGTTGTAAGCAATCTTACACAATGGTAGGTACTCCTCTCAAGATTTGCTAAACTCAAACACACAAGCCCGTAACATATCCTCGATGACCTGAATCAATCTCTCGAGTATGCCCATCAATATGAGGATGAAAAGCTGTGCTGAATTATAGGCATGTACCATACTGCTCTTGCATATTCCGCCACATCGTGGACGTATACATCGCATCTCTGTTAGACGTGATAGTCAATGATATTTTGATACTTTGTGTAGCCTGATAATCTCTCTCTCGAATAGTATACTCAGTCATGTTCAACTCTTTCTGTGAGAAAATGTACTTCAGACTCTTGTGATCAGTGAAGAGTGTGAATTTTTCTCCATACAAATGATATCTCCAAATCTTCAGTGCAAACACCACTAATGCCAACTCTAAATTATGTATGGGGTAATTCTTCTCATAAACCTTCAACTGTTTGAAGGCGTAAGTTACCATACCACTGCCTTGCATCAATACGTAACTCAGACGCATATGAGAAGCATTTGTGTACACCAAGAATTGCAATCCATCCTTTGGCAATACTAACACTGGTGTAGTAGTTATTTGTCCACTGAAAAGTGATGTCCTTCTGTGTCAATTTGGTAATCGGTGAAGTAGTTTTTGAGAATTCCTTCACAAATCGGTGATAGTACCCTTCCAAACCCAAAAACTCTTGATCTCTTCATTGACGTTGGTGCCGGTTAATCCATAATTTCCTAAATATTGGCCAAATCCACTTGATATCCCTATTGCTTTCACTTCGTGCCCTAAAATCTAAACCTTTGAAATCCAAAACTCACACTTACTAAATTTGGCATACAATCAATCATCCCTCAATGTCTGCAATGTCTCTTTGAGGTGCTGCTCGTGATCCTCTCATGTCCTCAAATATATTAAAATATCGTAAATGGAAACTCTAACGAAATGATCTAGAATCGGTTTGAAGACTCTGTGGATCAAGTCCATAAATATTGTAGGGGCGTTAGTTAGTCGAAATGGCATGAGTATGAATTGATACAGTCTATATATCATGTAGAATGTTGTCATGGACCTGTCCTGCTCCTTTATCCTAATTTGATGATACGCTGATCTCAGGTCTATCTTGGAGAAAAATTATGCTCCTCTCAGCTAAACAAATAAATCATCAATCCTCAACAGTGGATACTTGTTTATGACTGTGACCTTATTCAACTATCTGTAGTTGATACACACTCTCAAAGTATCATCTTTCTTCTACACAAATAGGACGGGTGCTCCCTATAGTGACATGGATGGGGCGATGAATCCCTTATATCTTATGCATTGAAGTTGAGTGTTTAACTCCTCTAACTTTTTATGGGCCAAGCGGACGGTATAGAAATCAGCCTGGTGCTCGGTACCAACTTAATAATAAAATCAACCTCTCGTGACAGCAGTAGAGTAAGTAAATCCTTAAGAAACATATTTGGGAACTCTCTAACAATCAATATATCATCAAGTCTAGGCCCCGACTCTCTCCCACTATGTATATTGAAATCAATGCTCCCATCTCCTCTCTAGTTGTAGGTCGATCTCTTGTGCCTATTGTCCTCGCTGAACTACCTCTATATGTGAATGTTGGATGTCCTAGGATCTTAAATATCACTGTCTTACTGAAACAGACGATATGACCGTGCTATGCTGATAGCCAATCCCTCCCTAAAATTGCGTCGAACTCTAAGAACTCAAGGACTGTGAAGTCGACAAGTAATTCCACATCTCGACTAGACATCCTTCGATAAAACTATTAGGAGTTAACCCTATCCCCAGCAGCGGTAATCAAAATCAAGTGTACTCTAAGCCTAACAAGTGTCAACCCTATGATGCTTACCGTGCGATCAACGATGAATGAAATAATAGAACCATAATCAAACAATACATAAACATCTCTACTGGAAATGGAAACCATACCCTCAATGAGATCTCGTGTCATCTTGGGATCTGGCTATGCTACCGTGTGAGCTCCCTCTCTGCCCTACTGTGGATAGGCTGCCGCTGGCTTTGTGCACTCTTTGGACATGTACCCCACTTGACCGCATCTCTAACATGTGATGGGACCACGCTGGCTAAAATTTTGTCTCTGTCCCTGATCATGCTAAGTCTATCCTTGTGCTTGCTTTTGTCCCTATCTAAAATGTCGGCCTTTGCCTCAGTCTATACTCTACTGGTGGTGCTATCGGGTTGTTAGTGGTGCTGGTAATGCATGCCTAGCGGGAGGTGGTAAGGGAGGTCTGCCATAAGTGTCATGTTTGGGGGGTAGTGGTGGTGCATGTGCCACTGGATATGCATGCGTGGCCTGTGCTTTGCCCATCTGAAATCGTAAATCTCCTCTCTTCTTTCTCTTACCCCTTTGACCTTTCTGCTCGTAATCACCTCATTTATCTAGTAACTTAGTGTGTCCAACCTCTTATCTGCCCAAATCATGTCTGAAGGGAGAGGGCCTGCTCATACATCTCCAGAAGAGATTTGGCTCCGGTTCTCACAACTAATTGTGCAATATCCAGTCTCAACCTATCGCCAAAGTACAAGGCAATATCCGGATCACTCGTAACCAAGTCCTTGGCAAACTGTTTGAGGTAGCCATATCTATCTCTGTAGCTCATCACTATCTCTCCCCCAGCTTGTCTCAACGCCATGAACTTCTTCTTCATTCTTTTCACCATATAAGCTGGAAATTATTGCTTGAAAAAATTCTTCTTAAAATCATCCCACAAGGTAAAACTGCCTCTGCTCGCCACTGTAGTCCTCTACTAGACATGTGCACCCTTTTTTGTAGGTGTAGTAAGAGAAAATAGACTATAATTTGTCCTCGATGCCCAATAGTAGATGTAACTTCTCCTGTGAGAGAATCCAGCGCATGATCTTCTCATAGTCTCGCTCTTTAGCAAAGAACACTAGCCTAAGCCTAATGAACTCATTCACCAGCTTGGTGTCCCTCAATAGTCCTATAGTCTCAAAAGACGTAGGTGTAGGAGTGGGTGTTTCCTGAGCTATAGTTGTCTCCTATGCAGACACTATTAGTAACTCTGGTGGACCTATCAGTAGCCGTGGCATAAACACTAAACATGGATTTATTGGAAATCAAAAGTATCGAACTATTACAATTTCTAAACACTCAGGAAAACATTAAAATATATATAAATTAAGTCTCAAACAATTGAGAATCGTTTGGAAAACGTAATATGAAATTAGGGTTTGTGGGAAGCACAAGATATGGATTATCTTGAGTTTTAGAATACGGTTAATATCAATTGCATGGTTAACTCAGGAAGACCTATTCTATAAAATATTGGTTTGATTCATAATCAACTAATAGTTGCTTTCAAACGAGTCTCAAATGAAAAGAAAAAGGAGACACATGGTTATCAAAAATATACAAATGGAAATTGATTAGACAAATTGAATCTTGACTTGGAAATCACAATGAGATTGTGATTGGATCATTCAAGTTGTCTAAGGCGATTTCCAAGAAAATAAAGTACTTTGAAGTAAATTATTGTCTCATTTTTGAAACAAAATGTCAAGTGAAAAATGTGGAATAGAACCATGGTTTAGAACAACCAAATGACTTCTAAAAAGAAGTACTGAAAACTTTGATTGTTTACTCCTCATGTTACTTATCCATAAGTGATGTTGAGTATCTTGGTTCTATGAATCGAACAAAGTATTGATATAATGAATGGAAATACATGAGTTAGAAGTAATCTTTGTTAACGCCGAATTAGGTGTTGTTATGAAACAAAGATCAATGAAATTTCTAAGTTTAAAGTGAAAAAAATGTAGTGATAAGATCAATATGTTAGAAGTTAAGGTATTGGGGAAGTGGTCTAATAATAGCTTGGATTAGCTATTAAACATTAACACAAGCGATTATGTTTTAAGATTCAAAATACCCAATAATTATTTCTAATGACATTAAGTTATGATGCTTATCACTACGAGTTAAAATATAATCAATGAAGAGATAAACGTATTGATTGAGAATCAGTAAGTAAGTTGTATAAGACGTCAATATGAACTCCTATACTGTGAGAATTTCCATTTATAGAACTTAAAGGATTAAAATAACATCCTTTAAGAATTAGATTAGTCATTAAGTTAATCTGAGTTTGGAAATTCAAATTCTTCTATCTCTTTAGTTGAGTAATAAAGGAAAAATGAATTCATCAAAAGTATTTTGATGAACAGTAAGATATAAAGTTATCTTACACAGTTTCTTGAAAGGTATCAAATTTTTTTTTTTTTTTGAGAAAAAAGAAAATTCGAAATATCTAAGATTAATGGAAATAAGGTAAGGCAAAAACAAAAAATTTAACTGTTTAAGTCGCAAAGTTTCTTTATTTCGAATTAAGATTAGTTAAGGAAGACTTCAATTTATTAAATGATAATAAGAAGTCGCACCATCCTTAGTTAAGTGTTTGAAAATAGAAGAGATATATTTTACCTTTCTAGGTTAAGATTAAGGAGCTGTAAGTGGCTTGGTTATTTAGCGAAAGTCATTGTAAGTTTATAAAGAAACAAAAATTGAGATCAATTTGAGATTAGCTAAGATTGACAAAAATTGAATGGAATAGATTCAATGTATAAAATAAAATGAGATGTTGAGATGACTTTTGACTGTTGGAAGTGACATGAACGGACTCCTTTAGTCAAGGTAAGACACTGGAGTAGTTGTGCATGACCAAAAGTCTAAGTAATTCCGTTTCATAATCACGATTCATTCATAGCGTAGAAGATTGGTGTATGCATCCACCCATATTTGAATAATTGAATGAATTGGTGACAATCGGAATAAAAGAGTCTATGAAGTTTCGTTGGAGTCAATTAGAGGCTGAAGTATAGGCAACTAAATAGTCAATATATTCTCACATTAGTATGAAAATGAAAACAATTTCAGGTTAACGAGTCCTAATCAAATTAGAATACCAAACTATAAGTTTGATGGAACTTGATACATCTCCACAAGGATCTTACAAGGAGTCAAACTCCGAATGTTGAAAGTCTTGAACCAAAGTTGTGTACAACTAATATCATTGAATATATATTGAACTTTGATTCAATTATAGTGCTACACTACCTGATTAGTCAATGGTGAAGATATAAATAAAATGAAAAGAAATTCGTGATTTACAGCTCAGTTAGTAAGCCTTATCTCAGTTAGGTTGGGAATATTGAATAGAATACATAGTATCTGACTTGATATATTTGAAGAATTGAATATTCTACAATTGTAATTGAGTAGAAATGAAAAAGAGATAACATATTTAGAAACTTGGATGAAATACAAGTTAAAAGTTATACCATGAAAGTATAATCATCGAATATGTTTATATCTCTGTTCAGAAACATATGTCTACTAAAGTTAAGGATAACCGTCTCTATTCAGGTTATGAGAAAAGTTGGTGAACAGTAAGTGAGTAAGACGTGAATTTTTGGGAGATCTTAGTTAAGTGAAAGGAATGAGGTTCTTGATGAACTTATCGTTAGACAATGATCTGACGAAGTTAGAAAAGATAATTTCCTAGCCAATCAAAGAAGTTAAGTGAATTAGTTGACGAGTGGGAATTGGTAAATGTTTTCTAGTTCATAATATAAATAATATCATGAGTAGACATTTAGACAATGAGTAAGAGTTGCATGAGGTATCAGGTTTCTATTTCTGATCGGATTGAAATTTGAGATTTCTTCTCATGGTGCGACAGATGTATTATGAGATCTATTTTCATGGGATGACTTATGTAGTTCCCGGTTTCTGGTGGGGAATGCTGGAATGTTGATGGATTAGATAAACACACAACTTTACTTAGTATATATTATTGTGCTCAAGTATTATTTGCATTAATATGTAATTTTAGACTGATGATAGTCTAAGAATTAATCGGTTGATAATTGAAATATAAAAAGGATGGTTAATGATTAAAAAGTAAACTGGGATGTGTACCATAGTTTGAGTGGATATGGAAAGAATTATCAACTATCTGTGGAATAATATGCAGATTAGAATGAGAATAGTGTTATAAAAGGTAAGATACGTAAAGTCTTGCTATATATTGATACTTGAATGGAATTCAAGGTATGAGATGAGAAATGAAGTAAGATTATCGGATATTCCACAAAGTTGATTGTTTAACTCATCAAAAATTCACAAATTACCAATATTGGCAAGGCAATGAAGATAATTTTTCATTAAACCGACGATTTCGAAATGAAAAGTTGAAGTGATTATGATCTCTACCACTAAGTTGTTGAATACAATGAAAGTTATTAGGTCCACTTAACAGTTCACCTTGGAAATGGTTTTACAGGTTTGGATTAAAAGAGTTATATATGAAGTATTATTTTCTCATATATCTTTTGGTTCAGTGACCTGTAAGTTTAAATTTCGAGGACAAAATTTATGATTAATTGGGAAGATTGTGACATATGAGAATTTTATAAATTTGATTAGGTAGTTAATTATGTATTTTCAGATTTAATTCAGGATTTAGGTATCCGAGGTGGGACCCACGCGTTACAGATCAGATATCATAAAATTTAATATTATTTTTATGTGTCGTGTGCCTATTTGATGTCTTATACACTATTTCGACATGAAATATGGTCAATTGGAGTGTATACGCGGTGTCTATGAGTTTCGGAGCGCGTTGGGGCATTTTTTTCCCAATGTTTGGTAATTTTTAGGTATTTTTCCGAATTTAATTTGGATATAAATCGAAGTGATAATAAGGAAATTAAATAAAATAATTAATTAATTGGCGGGTGCCCGGTGACACGCGGGGTCGAGGGTGATACGTGCGGGATGTACAATAATGTGCACGCACGAAGTAAGTTGTTGGCGTGCATGGCAAATTTATGGCCGCGAATATATAGGTGTATATGTATTTATATATATAATATAGTTGATATATATAAATATATATAAATGGATCCTAATAGTTTGAATTAAATAAAAATATACATTAAATGTGCCTCAAGATACGCGTAGAAATTAGTGTGGAGGAAGAGAAATGGTTAAATGTGCTGTTGGTGACAGGATTGGTCCACGCCTCGAGATAGGTGTTGTCCAATCAAAATAAAAATCAAGGGTGTTTGCTTTTATATATAATACCATTTAATCTACCTCGAGATACACAATACGTATATGAAGGAGATCAAAATAATTGATTTACAATGAGTCGGTCAAGAAGTGGTGCTTATCTAGTTGATAGCCACTCGATCGACCTCGAGATATGCAATACGTATCTTGAGGAAGATCAATATATATATATATATAAATAAGTGAATCATTTGATTTGCCTCGAGATTCATGTGAGGAGATTTTAATATGTATCTTCAAATCACCACCGCCTCATTATGTTGTTTTGGAAATAAAGATTAACCTCGAGATGCGTTGTACGTATCTCGAGGAAATCAATATTTTATATTATGAAAATGGAACATTTAGTTTGTCTCAAGATTCGTGTGATGCAAATCTTGAGGAAATCTAATATATATATATGTTTTCAACACAATCAAATCGCTTCATCTTTTTCCGTTTATTTCGACAGTGAAGCCAAAACTAAAAAGAAAAAAAATGGTGATTTAGGGAGAGATAGAGAGACCGAGAGAGGAGATTGGGACCGATGTGACGGAGACAAAAGCGAAGATGAATGTGTGTGTCGTTTGTTGATGTTGGATTGTTGTAGGTTGTTGTGAGGTCTGTTAGTGGAAGTTGGAATGAAAGGGAGTCTCGGTCCGAGGAAGGAGGCGACTTCCTAGCCATCCCCGTTGCCCAACCCCAATGAAAAATAAATTTAAAAAAATTGATGGTTTGGTGAAACAAGCTGTTGGAGGAGGAAGAAATGGGGTTTGACCAGAACTGGGTCCGGTTTAAGTAAACCGAACAGTCTGGTTCAGAGTTCAACCACACAAATAAAAAAAGGAAATTTTAGAAATTCACAAAAAAATAGAAAAATGAGAAAAATTCAGAAAAAAATATATTTGAGCCAAATAAATCGAAATTGTGTATATCTATGAAAAATAAGGAATTTTGAAATTTGGATTTATTCTTGATATTTTCTCATAATGCTTGCTACGATACCCGTAAATGTCCGACATTTGAAATTTTTTCTTAAAGCTTATTCAAGGACAATTTTTTATTCCAAACTACATTTTGGAGTCAAAATTAGGATCCGGACATCCGAGGAGTTGATTTGGAGGGATTCCGGAGTTTTTGGGTCGAGTAAGACCGATATATATAAAATTGAAAAAACTATATTTAGCCTTCGGTATATTGTGATGCGAACAATAATTTTGAGTCAAAAATGAAGTCCGGGCAATCGGAGAATTTATTTAAGAAGGATTTAAGGAGTTTCGGGATATGATTGTGTCAATTAAATTGGAAATAATTGGAAAGAAATGGTGAAATTGTTGTGGAGGCTTACATGACGTAATAATGAATTGTAAGACCGCGATTGGAGCCCCATGTGGACTAGTTGATGACTCGGAGTGTAAGGGAGTTGCGATATCGCATTTGTAAGGTTAAGTAAATCCTATAGTAACCTTTACATTGTATGATTTTAATTTCGTATAAATTGCATTGATCCTTAATATTGCATTTTTGTTGTACATACATACACGGGTTGAGAGGTTAAGGCAATTCGAGTCTCCTTATAGTGTCTACTTGACTATATTACATGGATTATTTAGTGTCTACCTGACTGTGTGTACAAGTATATTAAGCTACCTAACTGTGTATTACAAGGTAGAACTTATAGTATCTAGTTGACTATGTACATGCTAGAATTATATTATGCTTGAGGGGCTAAAGCCATTGATACTTTGCATCACGTGATTAGCATGAGATCACGTTGAACTAGATCATACTTTAATAGACTCGAGGTACAAGACTCGATTGGTTATTCTCTCCACGCATGAGTCCTTATTATTGTTTACTTACCACTTTTAGAGAATGTACCTGATTGTGGTCGGATAAGAAAAATATGATGAATTCACGGTTGTATTTAAATTCCTTGGATTATATTCGTTGTTTAATCTCTTGGATTATTATGCATTTGATTATTACAAGTGTACAGGATAGTGTGGAATTTACTTATCTGATATTATCAAATTTTTAAATTTGGATAATGACAGGTTGTAGCGGCGGCAAGGGAAAGGGAAAGATTTACGATTGTATGTGACTTGATTAGTTCTTTTCTCTCTGTATGTATTGTTTTTTATTATATTATATGGTATTAATGGGTTATTGGGTTCGAGTGTGATTAGAATTTCTTTGGAATGACTGGAATGGTTTTAAGATGAATTGAAATAATCTTGGAATTAAGGCAATGCTAGTTTAATAATTTCGATACTTTAAATCAAGTTAGAATGAGTATATAATTTAGTTGATGCAATATATATTGTTATAGGTGGGTTGTGAGTCCTTCGACATTTCCACCAAAGCTTAGTAGGTTTTGCTGAAGATTTTTGAAGGCCGGGATTTTCAGGGTAGGCTTAGAAATAGAGGAGGTGCAGTTGAAAATCTTTTACAAAATTTTGAGGACTACCTAATTCATCCAAACAAACTTTAAGATTTAAGATTCGGTTTACAATCCTTTGTGGTTAATAGAGTTTTATAATTGATGATAATAAGATCTTAATATTAATTGTTCATTGATGGAGAGATGAAGGCTGCTAGATTATCTAGGGGTTAAGGTAATCTAGGCCGGTTAGATGCTCTAATTAGGTGGGGTTCGACAATGTTATACCTTAGATTTTGGTAATCTAGGCAGTTCAGATGCTCTAATTTGGTGGGGTTTAATAATGTTATACCCTAAATTCTGGTATGATCACCCTTAACTACCCTACCACGCATTTGAGATTGAGTGAGCTTTGATAATGGAAGGAAGCTAAGGATGGAAGAGAGGAATAGACAATATTCCAATATTTATTCGAAAGGGAAGTATGAGGGAAGTCTATAGGATGTGGCAATTTTTCTTGATTGCATCCTTTTACACAACTTCGCAACAAAAAGAAATCAACAAGTCATGAGCTGCTTAATTGTATAAGATTACAAGAAAGGGTAAGACCAATAAAGGAGAACAGATTCATGCGGTTCATAGAGATGCGATAATGACAAGTAGAGACAACCTGATAATTCTCCCATTATTGATTACATATGTGTGTTTGAGGGCAGGAGTGCGAATAAATAATGAAGAACTTGATTTAGATGCCCATAGCACACTTGAAATTAATTTTATGAAGACACTTAGGACACCAATAAGGTATATTAACTCCA
The DNA here is from genome assembly GCA_039657325.1 of Stephania cephalantha. NCBI lineage: Eukaryota > Viridiplantae > Streptophyta > Magnoliopsida > Ranunculales > Menispermaceae > Stephania > Stephania cephalantha. Next base: position 11,335,938 of record CM077572.1, read on the forward strand.
AATATGAGAGAGAGTGGGAACAAGCAGAGAATGAGGAGACACAAAGAGCATTAGCTGAAGTAGCTACAAAGCTTAAAGCTGAGACATTGTTGATTGTGAAAAGGAGGCACCTCAAGAGCAGAACTAGCAAGGGTTTGTTAAGGGCTACAACTTTGTAGACCCATTTATGGGATAGCATGATTTGACTAGTTTTGAAGTTTTCCCACTGCTACCACTACCACCGCCACCACTGTCGCCACCAGATTATTTGAACCGTGATAGTAGAAGGCGTGGATAGTTGGAATGAAAAGGAATATATAAAGGATAGAGCACAATATGGGGCATCAATGGTGAGATATGAGCAAGTTAGACTGAATGGACCAAGGAATTTTATATTATTTGCAGATCATTACAGAGATGTAGCAAAATATTAGAGGAACAGAAGTTTGAGACCTATTGATAGGTCTATCAAATTCTTAGAAGCACCGAACTACACGTTTGATCCATAAGTAAGGCAGAATATAAGAGTACAACATCCTTTAATGCTATCTTTTACAGGAGCTGGAAATGTGGATGATGATGATGATGAGCAGTCATAGAGTCAAGTCTTATTGTTTCTTTAGACCCCTATGTGTGATGAGATGATGTGATTTGATATATTTTGTGATACATTTAGGATACAATACTTTTTTAGACCAGTTTTACAATATTTTGGCTTATTATGTTATTATATTTATTATGTTTTGCATTCCTTATATTAAGATGTTATCATTATGTTTTGTTTTTTTAGTGTTTTTGACATTTGAAGCTTATTTTTAAACCTTAAAGACAATGTTTGGTTTAAGTTTGGGGAAATCATAGCACTATGGAATGAGGTTGGTATGGATGGTATAAAAATAACAATGCATGTATAATTGTGTTTTTTTTTCTTACAGCGGTTAAGAGGAAATCATGGTAGTGTGTTTCTTACTATTTTCATTTTATTTCTTGTCATTTTATTCAAAATCTCACCATGACATGATATATTTGCATGCATGCATATATAAGATAGATTGGGTTATTTATAGTAGAAATAAATAAATAAGTGAGTATATAAAATATCCAATTACAAGTTCATGCCTTTAATTGTTGATGAGCGCAAATGAGGTTGTCTTGTTAAATTGAAACATAAGGAGAATTTTTTAAAAACGAGACTTGCAGTGTGATATTAATTAATAATTTCATGAATAGAAACTTAGAGTTAGGGAAGACCATGTGCTCAAAACTAAAGCAAGAAAAAAAACTGGAACAATACTTGTGGAAAAAGTTAAATTTCTAAAGAATTCTTTTACAAGTGCGTCATGAGCCGTTACCTTACGTAGGTGATTAGCATTAACCCGAATCCTAATTAACCAGAGCTAGGCTTTTGGTCAAGCTCGACTTATCTTAATTAGCGTGTTGATGTGATGGCGTGATTGTATTGTGTTTGTTTTGCATGGGACATTTTTAATGGAACCATAACTTATTAATGTAAATATAAAGCCTATATTGGGAAAATGAATAAATTATTAAGAAACTGTAAGGTGCACATAATGACACGTGGCAGTGGTGGGTAACTCGCGTAGGATGTGGAAATAATGTGCATGCCTGATTGTGCTCATTTGCACACATGGAAAATTTATAGGAGCCAAATTGCATAGATGTATATATATAAAATAAAACCTATAAGTTTGATTAAATTAATATGAACCATAAGATCAACCTTGAGATGCGTGGGAGTGTAGTGATGACTGTTATATATAAACTTGTATGAATCTTGAGAAAAATAAATATATAAAACCAAAACCTCTCATCTTTATATTCTCCAATTAATTCGATAGAGAAAAGGTGAGAAGAGGGAACTGTTGGAGATCGATGGAAGTGAGGGAGAGAGATTAGGTGGGATTAAGGGAAGAAATCCTAATGATTCCATGATTATTGAATTCATTGCTCATAAGCTCAATCTTTTCCTAATCTTTCTCAACTTTCTCTTCTTAATTTTAAGGGTTTCAAAGGGGTTTTGGAGTGGGAACTAGTAGGGATCAATTCAAGATTGGTTAGTAGTATAATTGGGTTCACTGGAAGTTATAGTAGAGAACTCAGTATGGGAAATGGTTTTATTCATTATTAAAGTTTAAGTTTGATTTTTAAGGTTTTGATGAATTTGATTATGAGTTTTTTGATGATTTTCGATAATTGTCATTTCTGATGGTAAGGATGTGTATAAGACCTTATGAAAGGCTCTCCCCAATGTTGTGGGGAGGTTCGGTATTGTTTGGGGTCGAATTTGAAGCACAACAATGTTGATGGAGTTGCAGAGCACATGCATGGATCTCACTTCCTAACATGAAGAAGATGAGCAAGGAGCCAAAAACAAGGAGCGCAATCCCCATTTAAAAATCAATATAGCGATTGATGTTGGTTCATGTCTTCTCAATGGTTTAGGGATTGAGGGTTGTAACCAATGTGTATTAGAATCAAATAGATGATGATTGGTCCATTTTAGGTTCTCGGTGTATTCGTGTGACTTCAATCTTGAGAGTTTTGTGGTGATTAATCACAACAAACCCTATTAAACTTATTCAATTAATGTGTTCAAAGATAAAACACCGAAACAGAAAACTCATTGAAAGAAAGAAAGTGCAGAGAATTGGAGAAACACAATTTTTTCATATCAATCAAGACACTTCAATAAACATTCAAAAGAAAACCTATGACCCCCACCTAACTTTTGATAAATTTAATTGTCTAATCTCAGACTGAGACCCAGCTTAGACTCACGTGGACATCGTGGAATAGTCTAAGGCACGCTTGTCAATATATAATTAATGTCATTTTGTGTGATGTCTACTAATTATGTGTGTTTTGATTAATATTAGCACATCATTGCACTATTTTCTATTTTCTGTTTTTTGCATGAGTTGTGAGAGTGACGAGTATCCCTTTAAGATGCGTGATAAGTCAATAATTAGTCAATGTTTTACATTATATTTTAGGTTTATTTTATATGTAAAAGGCAACATTAAACTGAGTTTTCTTTTGTTTTTGTGATTTCAGGTTACATTAAGGCTATGCGAAGAAATGGAAAAAAAAGGAAGAGAATAAAGAATTTAGTCAATTGGAGAAAGTGCACGATGAATCAAGAGTGAATAAAGAATGAACTAAGATTCGCTGCAAATGAATCAACAGTGAATCAGGTAGGATACAAGAATCATCAGCTAAATAAGTAGAGGACAAAAATAGATTTTTACGGATTTGTCCAGCGAATCAAGATTCACAGGGGATTCAATGGTGATTCACTAGAGTCGGTTTTGAGAATTTTAGGCAAATCAAAGAATTTCATGTTGATTGGATATGTATTACTTAGAATAATTTATATATGAACCCAAAGCTTTGAAATTAAGCGCCCTTGAGTATCATAGATCTTATTTCATTGCTCTTAGAGCAAAATTAATTAGATTTATTAAGTTTTAGTTTTATTATTTTTTATTGCTTTTAGAGACGATTTAAAGATTCAAAGTATTCAATAAGTGGTATTTTACAATTTATTTAATTTGATTTAATTATTGTGATGTTTATTATAAATATGAGTGAGTAGTTTATTAATCTAAAATAATTCCGAATATAAACGTATTATGTTTTGTAACGTAGTCATAATAAAAAAATGATTTGTACATAATGCTTTAAACTTAATCGTATTCGTTAATTCACTAATTTAGTAGATCATTTTTTGCGGATTACAATCATGAAGCTTTGTATTGCATGCATAGTCTAGAATGTGTATTGTGATATTTAGATTTTATATCTAATTTAAAGTAGTAACTAAGATTGTTTAATAGGTCTATTATTGTTAAATTTTGTAGGTGAATTGAGTTCTAAGTTTTATATTGATAAGCCTTTTTCGATAATATTAGGCTTAGTAGTTCGAAGTTTTCACGAAACTTAATGTTGTTTTATTGCCTAATCAATTATCTTTGAGCTTTAGAAGGATTAATTTAATAAAATTGGGATGTAGCTTTTCCATTGATATAAGAAAAACTAGCGGCTTTATAAAGCTATCAATTTACTTATGATTCAAGATTAATGATCCAAAAATACTTTATAATAAGATGAAAGTATGATTATGAGTATGATTTAAGTAATATATTTGCACATAAAATGGATTAATGTTTCATTGTTCTGGATATTGTTTAGATGTTTGTTTTATATTGAATTGATTTGAGTTGATTCAATTTGAATTTAGTTTTAGTGAATTTGAATTGTGTTAGTTAAGTTAGTTTAATTAGTTTAATTGATTGTCATAGTTTGATTAGATGATTTTAATTCCCATTTTAACTAAATTAATCAAATTAAAGTAAAACTATAAAACTATTGAAAGACTTTTAAAGAAGTTTTCAAAATACCTGTAGAGACAATCCCACTTATCACTACAACAAATAATAATGATATAAGGGAAACTTATTGTGTACGCTCGACACATCAATTTTTAACGCCATTGTCGGGAATCTTTACATAAGTTCTTAGGATTTTTAGACGTTGTATGGTTTACACACTTCATCGTTCTAATTTTTACAGGATCCTTACATCCATTTAATCCTGAGGTAGATAGGAATTTCAATCATAATTTAAGAGAACAACAACATAGGGAAAACCAAGCTTGCACAATCGAAGCCAATAATAATATTAGTTAGAGAAGAACTTACTTTTTGGCTAGCCAATCAAAATGTCACAGCTTATGAGCTAATGTGTATTGCATATCCTGAAGGATTTGTTGAACTTGAACTAAGATTTGGATTCATTATTGCCTTACCTAAATTCTATGATAAAGATAATGAAGACCCCTTAGAGTTTATAAGGGAATACAAACACAAAGTCAATGGGATTAAACCTGAATACGGTACGTTAGAACAAGTCAAACTTAAGGCTTTTCCTTTCGCACTGAAAGATCAAATACAAGATTGGTTGTTTTATCTTCCTCAAGATTCGATAACTAAATGAGCTTAAATGTTAGAAGTTTTCTTAGATCAGTAAATGTATGCAAGAAAGACTAGTTCCTCGAGAAGACAAATCACATTTGTATAGAAGAAATATGATGAAAACTTTAACGAATTTTGGGATAGATCTCAAAGATTAATTTTTTCTTGTCCACAACATGGATATATACAAAGAGCTTTACTAAAATACTTTTATGAAGAACTCAACCATTTTGAACAAAGATTATTAGACATAGTATGCGGTGGATCTTTATTAGATGTAACACCAACTTTGACAAAATAGGCTATTAAGAAAATGGCTAAACAATCTTAAGCAATATGAAGAAAAGACTAAGACATCGAAGAAACTTATGAAGTTAATAATAAAATAAGTAATATATTTGACAAAAACTTTCATGAGTTATCTAACATGGTTAAGTTGCTATTAAAAAATAGATCAAACCAAATGAAACCATGTAGATTTTGTTATGAAGTTACACATCATACGGATTTGTGTCCTACTTTACATGAAAAAAAATTGAAGAGGTTAATGCAGTTATGAACCAATTTTCTAGTCCTCATAGGAATCAATATAATAACAATAGTTACTACACTAGAAAATCAAATTCAAATCTTAGCTATGGTCCACAAAATCAAAATTATACCATTCATAGACCAAGAGCATATATACAATCGACACTAATTCAGCAGTCTCAACAAACTATTCAACCTATGCAACCAAATTTAGAGCAACTCTTGCATAATTTTATGAGTTAAAGTCATCAAAAATGTTAAATTTATGGATACCAAGAGAAATGAGGAAATTAACAAATCAGTGATGAACTAATAAACATACATCAAAACTAAAACACATAATTAATATCGCAGTAAGAATTAAATGTATTCCTCTGTGTAGGCTCAGCCTGAATATTCAATTATTCAAATTGATAATGTGTAGACCCACTGTAATGATCACTTGTTCTTACAAAACTCAGATAGTGAACAATATTCCATACAATGGCGATATTGGGTATTTATAGACCCAGTCTATCTACTCTATCTAGGAATTCAGTCCTAAATACAATACAACTTGAAAAACATCATTGGTTTCCAATTCTAAATACTATTGGAATCATCCAATGTTCAACAACTAAGTGTTCTATCCTTTAAGAATCGTGACTCATCGTTTTCATAAAGTTCTTCAGTCCTTTATGCACTTTTCTATAGAATTTAGAATTTGTAATCCATCTCGAAGTTCCCTACCTGCAGTATCGAACTTCTTCACTGTTGTAGACTAATACAGATGGTTACTCTATTTTATTATCCAAATTGTATTCAATTCTTGCTTCGACTTTAGATCTGTATTTGTCTTTGACTTTGACTTTGTAACTATAATCTTCACTTGAATTTGCATTGTAGCCTTTCTCTGAGGTGTATCTACTCACGAACGTCTTGCGTACTCAGGTTTCCCATCTTGATTACAACATCAACCTAACTTAACTTCTTTTTTGACAATATACTTCCAACAAGGATAGACTAACCTAAACGCAGTAAGCTAGGGTCTAACAATCTCCCATTTATCCGTAGATTGGTCAAAAGCAATAACTTAGCAAGATAACAAAATTTTTGAAGAACTTCATAGAATGTATTGATACCGATAGATTAAAGTAACAACACATAAAAGTGGTAACCCCAAAAAGAATATAGTCACCAGCCTATAAGTACAACTCTGGAATGTAGTTTTAAACCATCAAGTTCATGTACTTAGAAAAAATCTTAACCTTACAATATCTCCCTTGCTCACTCCCCCTTTAAGACTAAATAACGTCAAAGAGATTACAAATGTGTTCTAACCATTTCAATCAGCGAAGTTTGGCCTCAACAATATCTAGGTCTTCTTTCATAGGTCGCATATGTGCAACTACATCTTCCCTATAGACAGTGAGATATGCAATCTGATATAAGAAGTAGTAAACATTGGTGGGTGCGGTCTTATTACCACCGAAAAACTTGGAGCTTGTAGAGATTCATCCTAAGTTTGAGCAAAGTTGTCTTTAGCAGCCTTTGTCTGTATCGTGGCAGCAGCAGTAGGAGAAAAAAATGTGGATGCAGCATTAACATCAACCATAGTTGTTGACTCGGTTGAAGTGTTAAGAATGGCTTTACTGACTTTATTATCCTCAAGCTCAAGGTGAGCAAGAAGATGGAATGACATAATTGGTTCAGATTGCAATGTTTCAATCACTAGATCCTCAATAGTTTGTCCCGTGGTTATAGTAACTAAAGGTAGCAAAATGACCTCCAAGTTAATAGCAGTCAAGTCCTTAGTACGAGGAATCTTCGATGTTACTAGAGACTCTACACGTGCATTAACATTCTCACAAGGAACCTCACATGGTGTTACAACATCTTCACCATCAGTTCCATAATTCTTCATATGGACTTAAATGTACTCGTCTTCGCAGTAGCAACATGAGTAATAGCATTTAATTCAAAGCGTAACTCAGTAAAGTTACCTTGATTATCTATAGTCTTGCTAAACTCAGTAAGAGAGGTGACTTCCTCTGGTCAATTAATGAGTAGAGCAGACAAACTTGCATTAGGCTGTAGTCCAGTCTGTCTTACAACAATGGAAATATAATCTTCCCCCTTGCAATTTCCTCTCCTAAAGATTGCACTTTGATAGGACTTGTGTCCCCATTTCTAGTAACTTCAGCAATCTTTCGTTTCAAGATCCTTTTTGACTTCCAGATAGTCTTTGTGATAGGAGCCTAAATAGGAGCATCGACAGTTAGCTTGATAGTAGTAGGAGTTGGAGCAGCTGACAACTTCTTTTGTAAGTATGAGAAGTCAAAATCAACAATTTATTATCTGACTTCATTTGATGAGTCAGTTTAACCTCCTCCACCACCTTTTCTAACCTATCAATTTTATGATCAATGACAAAATATCTTCCAAACATTGAAATTAGGTAGTATGGTAGATAAAACTTGTTCTATTTATTCCCTAAGCGCACCACATAGTCATAAATCTCCTTTTCAACATTGAAATTCTTCCCCAATGCTAGAGCATACTACAGTGGTACCCTCTCCTTGACCACATATGTCTAATGTGAAGTAACCACTACGCTTATCGTTAAGACCTTCCACAGCATGTCGGTCTTGCAAGTGAGATTTGTAGTAGGAAGCCCAAAGGAATTTTATGATGGCTAAGTTGATAGTTTCCCTACGCTCAACATATAGACTATGTCACTAAGCATCAACATTGAACTTAGCTTATCAGCAGTAGTCTTTGTTCTAGAAAGTCTAAGCATGCAATTGATTGAAGTAAGACTAAATGGAATTGCAAAGCCACGAACAAATATCGTGTCCGCAAAAGCATCTCCAAAGTTGTCAGGAAGATTACTGTAAAACTCATTGACAATAGAGTCATTGTAGAACCCACAATGATTCACCAAGCCATAAATGCCAGTCTGCCCTAGCAATCTCTCCAAGCTTGTATGATGAAAGTGTGGGACGTTGATTGGTTGATGAAACCAGTATTTCCTCTTCTTTATTTCTTTGAATTTCTCTACGCACTCCATTCATCGGAAATGACAAAAGGCAGATGGAGCTGGTACAACAGAGTACTGTGAGATGAAAATGATCCATGTCCGATATAGAGGCTTTGCTGATAGCCTTGGCTTCATCTAGAATCCTCTCTAATGAATCAGAGGAACCTTTATCTTCATCATCAATCTTCTTCATTCCCTTAGCAGCAGGTCTGGCTTTCTTGGAAGAGCCATATTATCCATCAAATTGTCTTTAGTAGATAGCCCTTGATTTAACCCTTATGCTCTATGTAGCTATATGAGGATCTGACGGCGTACCGATGTAGATTTTATTTGAAGGAGGATGATAACATATACCCTTCATCTTTATCATCAGAAGACCAGCTATGGCAGTAGAGTCACCGTGGGAAGTCGAAAAAGATGAGTGAGACATTCTTGCAATAGCTTGAAGCGAGAAAAATACGAAATAGCAAAGAGGGAAAGGAAGTCACAACTAGGGAGAATAGTTTTAATTGGGAAAACTAATTTGTGGGAACAAGATAATTGCACAAAATCAGTAAGGATAAACCCAATTTAGAATCAATACTATTTTCAATCCCCCAAAATTGAATCAGTTATGTCTAACAGAACAATATTTACTCCTCCTCACAAGGTGTGACAGCTAGTGTTTTTACAGCTAACTTATTAGGAGTGACACATGTTATAGTGAAATACAAGTGGCAGTTTTTTGGTCTAACACGAAAGTAGCTCATAATAAAATGTCAAACATTTAAGTATCCATGTGTACGCACATAATTGCCAAGTTATAGTAAGAACCCATAGTAGTGAGAGCAAACGTCAATATCATGGCGCAGTCTCTCAAAAGTTTGTATGTCAAGGGCCTTTGTAAAGATATTGGCTAGCCAGCGTTCTGTTGGAACATGTTGAATACTAATCAAACCTCTTTCCACTAGATCCTTGATATAATGATAAAGAATATCAATGTGCTTCATCCTAGAGTGTTGAACTGGATTCTTCAAAATATCACTGACACTTTTATTATCACAATAGACGGTCAACTGAGATAACGAAACATCATAATTTGTGAGCATTTTCTACATTCATATTAACTGCGTACACCAACAGCCGACAACAAAATATTTGCTTCAGCAGTAGATAGTGAGATGCAGGTCTATTTCTTATTATTCCAAGCAACAAGATTAGAACCCATATAGTAACATCCACCAGTAGTACTATTTTGATAATCAATATTTCCAGCCCAATCAACATTACGATACCCGATTAAGTGACTGGCATCGCCCTTCGTGAATAAACTACTAAAGTTAGTTGTTTCGTGCATATAGTGCAAAATCCTTTTCACAACAACCAAATGAGACTCGTTTTGACATTCCTGATAGTGAGCACAAATACCAACAATAAAAGCAATATTTGGTTTGCTTGCAGTAAGATATAATAAGCTACCAATCATACCCTTATATAATGTAGGATTGACATCAACATCTTTGTCTTCCTTATAAATCTTCTCATTGGACCTTATTTGTAGAACAATGAAGTAAGTATGATCTCTAACCATGCTCATCTCAAATTTTTTTTTCATAAAATCAACAAATTCTGAAACTAGCTTTGTAGATGTAGCCCCAAAAACAATATCATCGACATAAATCGTTGCAACCACAAACTACTTATTCCATTTTTTAACAAACAAAGTCTTATCAGTAGACCCTCTATTATACCATTTCTGCAGCAAATGGGTAGTCAACCTTTCATACCAAGCTCGTGGTGTTTGCATCATACCATAAAGTGCTTTTTCACATGATAGACATCATTAGGATTATCATAAGCCTCAAACCTTTAGGTTGTGCACCATAAACTTTTTCTTGCAAATACCCATTTGGGAAGACACTTTTGACATCCATTTGTTGTAACTTTAAACCTTCGTTACAAGCAATGACTAACAAGATGAATATATTCCAATCGTGCAATAGGAGGAAACATCTCTTTAAAATTAGTACTTTCAACCTGTGTGTATCCTTGTGCAACCAGCTGGCTTTGTTGTGAACAAAAATACCATTCTCATATATCTTATTGGGGAAAATCCACTTAGTACCAATGATATTAACATTAGTAGATCGTGAAAAAAGCACTCACAAATCCTTTATGACAAACTCGTTGAGTTCCTTTTGCATAGCATTCACCCTGTATTCATCCATAAGAGCCTCATTAATTTTTTTTGGCTCGATCTGATATGTATGACAAGCAACTCGTGCCACGTTCCTGTAGTCTAAAGGAATAATCATTCTAGTTTTCACTGGATCATTAACTAAGCCAATAATTTTCTCAATTGGATGATCTTTCAACATTCTTGACTATAGAGCAGCAGATGTAGAAGCGGAACGTGATGCCGTAGATGATTTTGGGTCACTCTCATCATTATCATCTTCAACATCAGATGTAGTAGTGATATCTTAATCATATATTTTTGCAGTAGGATGAGTAATATGTGCTGAGCTAATTGGTGTTGAACGTTCATCTTCATCATCATCATTTTAAAAGGACAATTATTCGGTTCTTACATTTTCATCAACTATTACCATGATAGACTCCATCACAAATATAGTCACCTTAATATAGATTCTAAAAGTTTTACTATTATGAGAATATCCAAGAAAATTTCCAACATCGCTTTTCGAATTAAATTTTTGTGGGTGATCTCTATCATTTAAAATGAAACAGTTGCTGCTGAAAAAATGAAGATGTTTAAGAGAAGGCTTTTTGCCTTGCTAAATCTCATACTGAATCTTTGTAGTCAGTAGCCTGAAATAAACTCTGTTGATAATATAGGTAATAATGTTTACTACTTCCCCCAAAGATTTTTAGGCAGATTTTTCTCAGATAGCATGACCACCGTCATCTCCTGAAGCGTGCAAGTTTTCCTTTAAAAACACATTATTTTATTCATGCTTAATCTCAAATTTAGCACAATAATCAACAAATTGCCAAATCTTAAACTCTCTTCTATGATCACAGCATAGTCGATCAATGGATACATCCTCATTCCTTTTCTCATTCAGAAGTCAAACAAATAACTTCTTAAAATCATCAAACGTTTATGCTTTATCATGCAGCAAAAGAATCTAAGTAAACCTTGAGTAGTCATCAACAATAAAAAAAACATACTTCTTTCTCCCAAGACTCCCAACTTGTATTGGGACAAACAAGTTCATATGCAAATTCCAACATACGTGATGTCAGTATGCTACTAAAGCCAGTTTGTGAAGAAGAGCGTTGTTTTTCCCTTTGATATGATTCACAAATGGAATCAGATTTAGAGGTTAGGTTATGAATACCTCTTACAGTATCATGAGAGAGCAATTTTCGAAGTGGATTAAAATTAGGAAGACCTAACCTTCTGTGCAAAAGTTCGGTATTAGATAGGGAAATATAGTTGCACATAACTTGCAGATTGTGAGGTGATACAAAATGCTAAAGCAGTATATAACAATTATCTGATGTTCAGGTCACTTACATAAAGCATTGTCTTTCTTCATTGATTATTTGATAATGTTCTTTAGTAAAGTTGACAAACAATTACTGATAATTGCCAAACAGTTTCCTGATCACACAGCTGAGTAATGGTGGTTGGATTAGATTTCAACCTATCAACATGTAGACATCCTTTGAGATTAGGCAATCCCAGAACATTAAAAGTTCATTTGCCCACAACCTTTCATTCCTTTGTGTCACCAAATGTAACAACACCTTCCTTAAATGATTCATAGTTCTTAAGAAAGGTTTTGTTAAAAAAGTCATTTGTCTAGAATAACCACTATCTAAATACCATAACTCGATAGTAGTTGCTAAGAGTTGTAGATGTGTTATCATTGCCTTATGAGACATAACTCTCCAAACCTTCATGGATGTTTTCTTTTCCTGAAGTGTACTCAAATCTGTAAACATCTGATAACATCTTGGTCGAATATGACTAACAATCTCATAATAATGACATCTAGGAATGGATTTATAGTTGGTAACAACAGCCACCTTTTTCTTTGCACTTACAGTAACCCTTTTTGTAGAATCTTCTTTGCCTTTGTTGTATCAACTTGAGTATTACTTGATTGACCTTCATTAATTACAGTTCCTTTGACAAAGATAGTAAAAACATTTACAAATCGTTCTGTTTAGCCAAGACCACTCTTAACTTGCAAAGATTGACCAATTTTCAACATTCTATTTAATTTCTCAGAACTAGAATAGAACTTTGCACTAACAACCTCATAATCAGAAATAACTTTCTTCAGTATATATAGATTTCATTCTCACGTTCTTTCGATGATGCATGACAAGTCATGTGTTCTCTTTCAAGAGTCTTAAACTCTAATTTGACATAGAAGAACATCATTTTTAAATCAAGATTTTGATCATAAAGATATGTACATCCAGCGAATAATAGATTATTAGAAGCCTGAAGATCATTTGCAGAATCCTCATTATTGACATCAACATATATTTCCATTCCCTTTGCAAAACTCTTTTTCATATTAAATTTTATGGAATCAAGTTCAAAAACACCAACAATAGATAGAGAAGCAATAATAGCTTACCCTTTCAAAACAATCGTAAGTTCAGTAGTAGACTCATTTGACTCTTTATCACTATCTTCGAGACATCATCATTCAAAGAAGCATTCAAAGACTTTTTCTTCTTGTATGTAGGACATTCAATTTGAATATGTTCAACTCCTCCAAACTCATGACACTTAATGCCCTTGAGTTTATTTTTAGCATCTGCCTTCTTATCATCAGTAAAAGCCTTATTGTTGTCATTACTCTTCTTGTAATTTGTTCTGTCAGAATTTCGTTTATTATTTTTTAGAACTTTGGAGAACTTCATTGTCATCATAGCAAACTCATCTTCTATAGAATCATTAAAAATAGATGTCTCAACACGATAAGAATTCTTTGAAGAACTGGGTTTTTTAAACAAATTCATATCATATGTTTGTCGAGACCCTATTAGTTCGTCAAGAGACATCTTAGTTATATTATGACACTCTTCGATTGCAATAATCTTATAGAGCACAAAGTGTGTGTCGCACTAACTACTCATTAGTATACTTTTCTCCAAGTTTAAAGGCTTGATTAGCAATGTCTCATAGACGACCATTGAAAGAGGCAATATTTTCATCTTTTTTCATCTCACAACAACCAAGCATAGAACTCAATTTCAATAACATGGAAATTTTAACATAATTTGTACCTTCAAAGATTGTCTTCAAAACATCCCACACTTTCTTTGCAGTAGTGCAATTTGCAATCAGTTTGAAGCATTATACATTAATAGCACTGAAGATAGAATTGATTGCCTTATGATTGGAAACTTTCTCCTTCTTCTCGGCATTTCTCCGTAGAGATGCAGGTTTTGGAACAACTTTTCCATCATTATCTGATTGCATTGGAGCAATGTATTCTCTCTCGAGCAATTCCCCAGCAATTTCAACAATGTCAAAGATAAAGTGAACCATCTGAACCTTCCAGTAGGCATAATTGGTTCCTTCCAGCAATGACAGTTCACTTATAGATCCACTTTCATGTCCTTCACCAGTTCGTTGTCATAACAACTCATCAATCGATCCCATGGTGATGAAATTCTCTAGAATCTAACTCTTATATTTTTGTAGAAATAACAACGTGATAAAGCTTTGATACCACTATTAAAGTTTTGAAAACTAGAGGAACTGAGGAGATTAACGAATCATTTATGAACTAATAAACACACATCAAAACTAAACACATAATTTATATCGCAATAAGACTTGAATGTCTTCTTCTACGTAGGCTTCGCCTAAACAATCAACTAATCAAATTGAAAATGTGTACAACCACTATAATGATCTCATGTTCTCACAAAAGTCAAGTGATGAAAAATACTCCATATTATGGCGATCTTAAGTATTTATAGACTTAGTCTATTTACTATATCTAGGAATTCAGTCCTATATATAATACTACTCGTAAAACCTCATCGGTTTCTAATTGTAAATCCTATTAGAATCATCTAATGTTCAACAACTAAGACTTCCACTCCTTCAACAATCTTAACCCGCCGTTTCCATAAAGTTCTTCAGTATCTTTATGCCTTTTTCTTGGATTTTGTATTTGTAATCTATCTTGAAGTTCTTTGCTTGCAATATCAAACTTTTTTACTTTATAGACTAATACTGACAGTCACTCTGTTTCAGTATCCAATTAATACGCAATTCGTGCTTCGACTTCATATTTGTCTTCATATTTGACTTTGACTTTGTAACAGTAATCTTCACTAGAATTAGCATTGTAGTCTTTCTCAGAGTTGTATCTACTCATGAACATCTTTCTTAGTAAGGTTTCCCATCTTGATTGCAGCATTTACTTAGCTTAACTTCTATTTTGACAATATACTGTTAATAAGGATAAACCGACCCAAATGTAGTAAGCTACTGTCTAACAAAAACTTTGCAGAGATTTCTTAAAATAAAATTAAAAATGACACATCTATTAATGAGTTGAAAAATCAATTAAGTCGGATGATCGTAAAAATAAGTAGGTTAAATAGTCAAACTAAAGGATCTACTCAGACCACTACTCATAATAATCGAGCACAAGTTAATGCTTTATTTTTTTATAATGTAAAAGAGACACATATACTAAAAAGATACCTAAGAGAGGTAAAAAGGAAAAGAAAATACAAAAAAATAGAAGAAGAACGAAAAGAGATGATGACCAATGTCATTCCTACTAGAGAATGGATAGCTGAACAATTAAAGTATACAAGTTTTCCTAAAAAATAGTACCCATGGTACTTAGCCAGAATTGAAGCTTAAGAAATAAATAATTAATCAAGAGAATGATGATAAAATTCCAGATAAATTAAATGAAGATATGTATTCTATTTCTCCGGTTCCATATAGATTAGTGGATAGTAGGAAGGAAGAAATTAATGAAGACATTATTGAGACATTTAGGAAAATAGAAAGTAATAGACTTTTGATTAAATCAATTATGCAATTATCGAATTATGATGAAATTTTGAAAGAATTCTATGAATCCAAAGACAAATCTTTAGAAGAATCTAAAGAATACTTAGTGCAAAAGGTGCAATCTTTAATTAAAAGAAAATACCTAGGAAATGTTTCGATCCAGGAATGTTTGGAATATTTATCACTATAGCAATTTCTTCTATTAAATTTGTTGTGTGTGATCGCAAGCATTAATTAATTTAATGTCACTTAAATTATACGAATCATTGAAAATAGGATCGTTAACTAATACAACTATTAATCTTACTTTAGTGGATAATACAGTTATTAAACCATATGGATTATTAGAAGTTGTTTTAGTGAGAGAAAATTACTTAGTATTTCTAGTGGATTTATGTCATGGAAATGGGAGATTCAATATCACATAATTCTTCACCTATATTATTAGGTAGACATTTTCTTAAAATAGCTAAAACTAAGTTATAAATTTTTAAAGGTTGATGTCTATGGAATTTGAAGACAAAATTATTACATTCAAAATTAATAATGAGCATAATTATGATGATTCTGATGAATTACTTGATAATGAGATTTATGATAATGATTCTCTAGAATTAAATTATTATGATGATGTAAACGCTGAAATATATGCAATTAATACAATAACGATGGAAATTGAGAATGAAGTTTCAAAGAAAGAACAACTTGAAGATACTTCAAATGAAAAGAAAGTGTCTCAAGAATAAAGAGTTAAGCAACTGGAGATTGATAAGAGTATTAAAATGCTTTGGAAGATTTTAAAGTGAAAAGGAATAAGAAAAAGAAAAAGTTGATCTTAAGTCCTGTGAAGTTTAATGATCTTGAAGATATACCATTGAATATAAAAATCTAATGTTCTTAGTACTTTAGAGCTTAGTGCAATATGGGTTCTAATGCAAATCTCATGCCAATACATTTTTTTTTCTACATACTCAATTGGAGTTGGATGAACCTGCCTCTAAACAAGTTTGTTTACCGGATAGTACTTCAATCAAACTAATATGGGTGGTAACGAATGTACTAGTTCAAGTGGACAAGTAAATTTTACCCACAAATTTTTTATTTTGCCACACTTTGTTAATGAAGATCATCTTTTAATCTTAGGACACCCTTTCTTAGCCACTTCTCAAGCTATTGTGGATATTTAGAATAAAATAATCATTTTAATGATGAATGGTCAAGCAATTACTTTCTAGAAAGGCACTACAATGGACAATCCTATATTTAGGTTTAGAGATCTGGTCTAATTATGGAATGGTTTTTTCGAGCCAATGACAGTAAATATAAGCGCTCTATAGGAGACATCCCATATTCTATCTTTCTTTCTATTTCATTAGTATAGTATGTTTTTATTCTCTCACTTTTGAACTCTTGTATTGGAAGTATTTTTGAAATTTAAACTCTAGAGTACTTTCATAGTTTTGAATTCTCATTGAATTGTATATTTATATTGATTATTATGAATGATTTATATGAAATTTATGAAATAATCTGGAAAAATAGTAATTTATGTCCAGCGAATTCTTAGCAATTTGATTCAATAATGTAATTCGCTAGGAGAATCAATGACAGCCAACAATAATTTTAAGAGAAAACTCAAGTCTAGCGAATCAGTAGTGAATCGTCCTTAAAAGCCAAAATGCTGAAAAAAAATCGTGAGGCACAAAGCCTAATTTCCTTTGATTTTAGTTGTGAACTACTAGTGATTCCACTTAAAACCTCCATTTCGTTGGACCCGATTCCAAGTTTTAAAAATAAAACCCTCATTCACTATACATAAATCATTTCACACACACCAACCATTGCATCCTTCGATCTAAAACATTAGATTTTGGCCAAGATTCAACCTTGACAAGCTAGATTTTAGTGTATTCAAATGATTCTCAACTCAATCTAATTTTGTTCAACCTAAAATAGAGCGAATTTGAGAGAGTAGAACCAAAATAGGGCTTAAGGGAATTTGAGTTAAAGCTTGGTAGAGCGATATAAAGGAGTTCAAGAACTTGTATCTTGAGGGATTCACTCTCAAGAAGGTATTCACAAGAAAACCCTAGCTTTTATATTGAAATTTTTAAGATTTTGATGAATCTTTTAAAATTTTTAATTGTTTTAAAAAAAAATTATTTGGATTAATTTTTTTACCATTGATAAATTATTTCATTGATTTCAAAAGAATAGAAATAGTGATTACAATGATCGTTGGTTTACAGAACTTTGAAATTTTGGTATTTATCGATTCAATGATTCTTATATACAATTGGTTTGAGATTTTGTTTCAAATGCGTTTGGGGGTGTGTTTTGTTTTAGAAAGACTTGAATTTATCGTCCAATTGTTTCATATTATGAAAGTTTTAGAAAAATAATTTAAAGTTTATATTGAGTAAAAACTTCGATGTCGATTTTATTTAAGTTTTTAATTAATTTTTAAACTAGTTTTTCAAATAAATTTCTCCTTCATTAAGTAGAGTTTTGAATTCTACTAAATTGTTTCCAACAAATGGTTTTTAATGATTTTCATGTTTAAATTTCTATTTAGACTTGTGTTAGTTGATTCGAAAAAAATGGCTTGGAAGTGGAAGAAGTAGAAGTTCAAGGGAAGAGAAGGGAAAGGAAATGATTGTAGAAAAACCCAAAACGAAATCGAAAGTTCCACCTACATAAATTAGGCCAATGAGAATTTCAATCAATAATATTAGAGTTTAAGCATGACGAGAACCTACTCCAATAATAGATTATAGAGATGATTTGGAAGGAAAGAAAGTTGAGGTGAATCTACATATCACTTTTAATATGGATAATTTAATCAATGCTAGGCCTCTTACTAGAATGAAAGGCGACATTAGTAAAAATAGAAACATAATCCAGGAGAGGAGATTCAATGAGAATAATGAATTGAAATATGGGCCTAAGATTTTGAACATAATAAGGGAGAGGAATTGGGGATTGCTAACAAAGGATTATAACATTAATGATGATATAGATATTCCTAGAGAGATGGGTTATGAAATTTTAGTTAGAGAATCTTATCCTAATGGGAATGGAAGTGACAAAAAAACTGTACCCATAGTTAGGAAGACCAGTGGATTGTTCACTTGAAAGAATAAACCGGTGCAACGGATTACTGAAATTTTATAAAAAAGAAAACAATGATAAACAAAATTTAGAGTATGGATTCAAACATGGATTTCCCCATGAAACCATCAGGAGTGGATTGGAATCAATCCCAAGGATGGATTCATTTTCGATAAGGATATGTATCCAAAGCATATTTAATAAAGAATATTAGGAAAACAACAAAAACATTGAATTAATTTTTCAATGCAAGCTTATAGCCGAGTTCTCAATATTATGAAGTTGTGAATGACAAGGTAGCTTTATTGTATCACATTGTTCAAGAGTTAGGTTATATTGATATTGGTAAGGCCATCTATGATACGATTTAAAATTCCATGACCACAAACAATTATGAAGGATTACCTTTTCCCTTGATTATCATAAAATTCTATAAACATAACTGAGTTCCTATGATAGGTCTTAGAAAGAATGTTCTTATTGACAAGACTATCTCTGATGCCTACATAGAGAACACCGAATAGGTGAACGACTATGTTGATTCAAAGGACAAAAAAAAGAGAAATGAGATACTCAAAATATATTATATAGAGAGAAGATGATTACGAGTAGAAAATAGAAGATTTTGGAAGAAATGCAAACTGCTGTGTATAATGACAGGATAACCAGAGTTCAGAACAACCTACCGAGTACTATACTATCATATAAACTGATGATGGAGATGGCCTTAATGGGGTCAATTCTGTGTAATAAGATGTGATATCTAAAGAATCAAGAGTATATGTTTCATTACCAACGTGAAAATGAAAGGAGCTTACATGGTTTTCAAAAAAGAATGGCCAAGAGAATTCAAAGTTGAGGAGACATTCTTGTAGCATCTGCCCAAGTAAGATTACCGAATGAGGGAGTATTTTCATATAAAACACTAGAGGTTGGAGTGGACTATGATTTATATGATCCTGAATTGATCTATCAATCTCAAAAAAATGAACAACATGATGGTGATGATGATGCGACTTTTGGACGATGGTTCTAATCTATTTTCTTCTCTGTTTATTTATCTCTGAGTGATCATGCGTGAGGTCTTGTTCTGTAATATGATATTGTGATTTGTGATACTATGACTTGTACTTGCTTAAGACTGAGATGTTTGTGCTACATTAATGCTATTGATGATGCTTGAAAATTTATATTTGTCATGTTTTCTTTGCTTATGAAAATTATTCTTATGATAATTATTTTTATTATATTTAGTTCATTTATGCTTTACGAGGTATATTTGTTTTGTTGGAAACCCGCCTTAATTTTAAAACCTTGAGGAGAAGGTTTAGAATGAGTTAGGTGGTATTTGGTTAAGTGGAGTATAAAGAAGCGAAATATGGAAGACTTGAGAGGTATAATCTATTTATTCAATGTTCAAAGTTTACCGAAATTTTTCAAAATTTTTTAAGATACATGTAATATTTGTTCATTTTACTTTATTTAGTTAGAAATATTTGAATTGAATATAATTTGGATTTAAATAGAAGTGATGTTTTTATTACCCATGAAAATATAAATTTTATGATAGAAAGAAATTATTATACCTTATTTGACTTACCCAAATTGTGTATGCACTATAAAAACTTTAGAGGGATTGATTGCTTTGTGTTAGACATTATAAGGGGTAGAAGATCGAAACAAAAGTGTAAGATAAACAAGATAGCTTTCTAAGAATATTGTTATACAAAGATTATTGGTCAAGCATTATATATATATATATATATATATATATATAAATGTAATGAAAATAACATATGCCACAATTAAGGGAAGAAATTGGAAATCATCAACAAACTTTACTTAGTTGAAAAAAATGTTTTCCTTAACTATAGTGAAAATTAGAAGAGCTAATAAGAGTTTTAAAATGAAAAAATAGAGAGATCCACATATTCCAAAGGAAATGGAGCAAGGAATTTAGTGGTGGAAAAATGTGAGAGATAACTCCTATAAAAAGAATAATGGTATCAAAGGTAATGGTGCAAGGAACCGTAGAAATATAAGGAATATATATATAAGGAATAAGGAAAAGAAAGGGAGAGATATAGAAAAATGGAAGGACGTTTATGAAAAACTCTTCAAATAAAAGACTAAACTCGAGTGCTTATAGCTAATTTGAGTGAAGCATCTTCTTTTTCTAACATTCCAATAGTTGAACATGATAATGATACTTATTGGTGATTAAAAACTCCAATCAACTTTGATTGTAGTGGCATTTTCAAACATTGTATGAAATAGAGATTGATTTATTGATTTTTGTATCTTGAGATTCTATATTAGTTATTGTAAACTTGATTCTTATTAGTGGAGATTGAGAAAACCTATATAGTGGCCTAGCGTTGGTAATTAATTGAACTTTTAATTATGAGGTGCATTGCATAAAGAGAAGGTTGAGTTGTCAAAATAAGGGGTTATTCTTTAAAGCTTTTTATTCAATCATAATTTTATTTTTATGAGGGTAATAGGTTTCTATTTAATATTCACTTCTATTAAGAAAAGAAAGTAAATAATTATAAAATCAGAATAAGGAATGAAAAGAGATTATAATTGAGAGTATTTCTTTGCTCGGGACAACAATGTGTTGAGTTTGAGGGTAATTTATAAGTTAGTAATTAGATAGTATTTTATAGTATATCTTAGAAACATTTTAAATGTAAAAGGCTATATTACTTTGGATTTTCTCTTGTTTTGTGATTTCATGTTACATTAAGGTTACGCGAATAAATGGAAGAAAAATGATAGAAAATAAAGAATTTAGTCAATTGGAGAAAATGCAAACCGAATCAAGAGCGAATCAAGAATGAACTAGGATTCACTGCAAGCGAATCAAAAGTAAATCAAGATAGATACAGGAATCACCAGTTAAATCGATAAAGGACAAAGATATATTTCCACCGATTTTTCCAGAGAATTAGAATTGATAGGGACCTTAGTGGTGATTTGGTGGAGTTAGTTTCGAGAATTTTGGAGAATATCAAGGAATTTCATTTTGAATGGGTATGTATTACTTAGAATACTATATATAAATAAATATATATATATATATATATATATATATATATATATATATATATATATGAACCCTAGGCTTGGAAATGAAGTGCCCTTGAGTATTCTAGATCATATTTCATTGCTTTTGGAGCAACATTAATTAGTTTTATTAAGTTTTAGTTTAGTTTTATTGTTCATTGCTTTTGGAGACAATTTGAAGATTCAAAGTATTGATTAAGAGGTATTTATTAATGTATCTTATTTATTTTACTGTGATGTTTATTATAAATATAAGTGAGTAGTTTATTAATCTAAACAAAGTCCGAACAAGAACTTAATCCGTTTTATAATGTAGTCATAATAAGAATGATTTGTACATAATGCTTTAAAGTTAATCGTATTCGTTAAGTCACTAATTTAATCGATTGTTATTTGCATATTACAATCATGAAGCTTTGTATTACATGCATAGCCTAAAATGTTTATTGTAATATTTAGATTTTATATCTAATTTAAGTAGTAACTAGGATTGTTTAATAGGTCTATTACCATTAGATGTCTTAGGTAAGTTGAGTTCTAAGTTTAATATTGATACGGATTTTTCGATAATATTAAGCTTCGTAGTTCGAAGTTTTCACGGAACATAATGTTGTTTTATTGTTTAATTAATTATCTTTGAGCTTTCAAAGGATTAATTTAGTAAAATTAGGATGTGGCATTTCCATTAATATAAGGAAAACTGGTGTCTTAATAACGGCTATCAACTTACTTATGATTGAAGTTTAATGATCAAAAAATACTTTATAATATGATGAAAGTATGATTATGGATATGATTTAAGTAACATGTTTGGATACAAAACGGATTAATGTTTCATTGTTCTGGGTATTTGTTTAGATGTTTGTTTTATATTGAATTGAATTGATTTGATTTGATTTGAATTTAGTTTTAGTGAATTTGAGTTGTGTTTGTTAAGTTAGTTTAAGCTAATTTAATTAGTTTAATTGATTGCCATAGTTTGATTAGATAACTTGAATTCTCATTTTAATTAAATTAATTAAATGAAAGTAAAACTATAAACTCATTGAAAGACTTTTCCTAAAGAAGTTTTCAAAACCCTCATGGAGATGACTCGGCTTATCACTACTACAAATAATAAGGATATACGCAATACTTATTATACACGCTTGACACGTGTCAATGCGTGTAGTGCGGGTATAAGATTTGGTAACTTAGGAGAATCATATAGCTTGGGTTGATTTAGTAGATTTTTCTTAATAATCCTACCTATGTTAATTATTTTTTCTTAATTAATCTGCCTAAGTTGTTAAGTTAAAAAAACCCTTTCATGTTTCCCGAGATGCATGTTATGTTCGGGCAACAAGTAATCTAATTAATTTATTGACCAAGCCTAAAGTATTGAATTTTTAGGCTAAATAATCAATAAAATACTTTAGTTAGACGTTATTTAGGCCTTGTTTGGTTAGGGGTGGAGTTAACACCTGCGAGATAACTTGGAAAGGAATTGGAACTAATCTTGTTTGGTTGCTCAACTTTCCTCCAAGTTATCTCTCAACTCACAACAAAGGTGACAGATATTTCCTCCTCCCTTATGGGAGTTATCTCCCAAGAGTTTATGGACACAATTACCTCTCATTATTGACCTTTTATTACCGACATCCATCTCTTTTTTTGAAGGGTATTTATGTCAATTCATATATTTTATTATTTAAAAATATACAATTTCCCTATAGGTTTATAGTTGAACCAAACATGATAATAAGATTTTTAATTGTTAGTTAACTCTGCTCGCACCGTAAGTAGGCAAAAATAAACCAAACGAGGCCTTAATTAGGCCCTTTGAGTGCACCTAGAGATTATGCCAAGTGTAGAATACTAAGTAATCAAAGTGGAAATCTATGGTTTTTGAATAATTAAATGTGAACCTTAGATGGGTTGAGGGGTCCTGACAGATTAGAGGTTAGGATCTTGGTGAGAGAAATTATATATATCAGTGTCCTTGTTCATCCATGCAAGAAGAGAAACCAAAATTCTGATTTTCTTTTCGACTACAATAGCACGTAAGGCTGGAATTCTTGAGGCAAAGGAAGGAGTTGGGAGATTTGATTAGTTGAGAGTCCATCAAGAGCACCAATCTTACAAGAGCAAGCTCTAGATGAGCTCTTGGCCTTTTCTATCTTTTATGAATAAAGGATAATGCTAATATGGACAACTACAGACACTCACTATGAGCACGTACATTGGTTTTTTATTTCTTATTTATTTCTTTTTGTTTAAGGGGGGTGATAGTGTATGTATACATGAGGGAGGTGGTGTGGGACGTGAAGAAAAAATTGTAAGAAAAAAACAAATCAATGAGCGAGCTCGTAGTGAGTGTCCGTAGTGAGTCACCTTAGCATTATGCATGTATAAATTCTTCGAAGAAAGTGATGGTATTCACTGGGCATTAGCTTAATGTTGAGTTGTCATGATTGAACTGGGGCTTCTAGCTATTTTAGCCCAATAAAAACTTGGATTTATATTTTGAATTTGTAAACCTCTTGTGTTCATAGCTTGTCAATCAAATCTCAAGTTCTATGACAAAAATTGATAATGATGTATTGCTACATTTGAAGAAATTGCTTAATGATGCAACCTCATATGGAAACTTAAACATACTCATTGAATTTTGTGCTAAATTTATGTTTTCAACTCTGGAGTTTCCAATTAATCAAACAATAATAAGTAATTTCCATTGTTCTTGCCTCTTTGGTGAATGCATGTTAGATGGAAGATTTAATGTAAATTGTTGGTAAATTGTTGTTATTTTGGCATTGTGAACTTTCGCTTGAGGCGAGGATGGGTGGTCAGCGTTGGTGATGGCAACAATATATATAACACGAAAGGTGGGAACTCAATCCCCGAGTTGGGAATTCAAGGTTGAGACCCGCGTAACACGCTATTAGGGCTAGATAGCACGCTACGCGGGTTCTGGGCTGGAACATCATTTAGATAGCACAAGTAGCGCGCTAATGGGCTTTATTAGCGCGCTACCTAGCACTTTCTGGGTTTTTGGGCAGTGGAATGCTAAGTTATTGAACTTGAATAAGTAGGACTTGACCCGTTAAACCAATTTTGAATGATTTAAAACTTGATCTGTATGACACCAGTGACCTGAGAAAGCATAAAAGAATTTTGGACGCGCGTTTCGGGGTATGAGCTAGTAGATAGGATCTAGTTTTCATCGCATATTTATTTAATTAAACCCTCCAGATACTCATTTAGAATTTTGATTTATTTCTTGTCGATTGCTTGTAGATTTATCATTGTTATGAGCAACTTAGGCTACCGTTTTACTTCCAATCTTGAGAGTGTCAGTGTTTGGTCGAAAGGGCAGGCATGGTACTAATATGATACCTTGTGGATAATGACCCCTGATTTTCTATGAGGAAAACTACCATGTTAGTGTCTATGCATGAGGTTTGTCTCCGCAAGTATAATATGTATGAGAAAGGGTTGGCATGAGGCTTACCTCGACCACAATTTCCTTTCTCAAGAGGCATTAGACAGAAGTCTAAGTTCCATCCACAATTATCCTCAACTCGATCATGAAGATTTAGTTGGAAATTCTTGCTAACATAAACTTCTCGGTCCAACAAATTCGACCCCAGTACTCAACAGCTTTACACCACACTCGTATTCATTTTTATTGTTATCTTCAAAGACTTATTTTCATTTAGTTTACTTTCTAGCTTTATTTAAATTACTTGTAGCCACATTTGCTTGGAATTCTTGTATAGACTAACTGATTTTTTCTAGATTTACTCAGTGAAGTTTGTTATTGTTTTGGTGACATATTGATGATCCTACGACAAGCCGAGGGAAAGCAATATTGGGCAACTACCTATGATCTAGAGAGACCCCCTTCCTAAATGTATCATAGGTGTTTGTTTGCTTATATTTATGACTTTTCGGTATTTTGGAAGAATTATTATGTCTGATAAATGTATATTGACTCTTCATGTACAATTTTGTCGCCTTACTGATGTACATGGTATTCTTTTGCTAGATTTTCATTTCGTGGGTTTGCTGATATGCAAAACTTGAATATTTATTTCCTTTGCATGCTAATTTAAGACTTTCCCGTTGTAAAAAAACTTACCCAAAAATATTTAACTAAATAAGTTGTAAAACTCTAAGACTTAGTCAAAATCATGAAAATTACCTAACTGACCTTGAAAATGATTGAGTCATATAAGATTTGCTTAACTTGTCCAATTGAGCATAATTAAACCTAAACTTGTCGAGTAATTGCATATGTTGAAGCAAATTGGGTTAGGATAGGTATATGGCATGCGTTTTCATAGACATTCAGGCAATGACATGGCTTAGATTGGTGACATGTTTGACGATGTCGCGACGCCTGGTTTGCCTCGGAGTTTCGGATCGCCATAAGACATTAAAACAATTTGTACCTTGGCAAAGATATTGTGCTAGTAGGATTCAAAGATGTAGGGCGAGAGGAAGACTTTGGTGATATGATGTGACAGCCCTTGTCCCAACAAACTACGCCACGCCTTGACAGTAGGCCCACATGGACCTACCATCAATGCCCGCTGAGTCAAGGTACACCTAGTCAACCTCTTATTCGAATAAATTTTCCTTTTTTGTCCTTATTGGAGTTATTAAGTCCATTATATAGTCTTAATATCAATTATAATAGCGGAAGCAATTAAAACAATTTAAGCACCCTTGTTAATAAATAAAATTAAAGTTGGGACAAGCTAAATGTGGAAATCCTACGAACAGTGTGATCTCATGCATATAACTGGTGAGCAAGACAGTCAAACATCAATATACATGTATCCTTACGAGTCTCTCAAAACCCATATCCCAAAATGTAAAAAAATCATCATAAAGTTCATAAATACAACAAAATACCAGAAACACCTATAAAGTAAGGGTGATGGAGCTGGTTCTAGGGGTAACTGAAAGGTAATCACCAAAAATAGTCTTTTTTCCATTACTACTCGAGGGACCTGCAATTGTTACCAACAATGGAGATAATTCCATTGAGTAAAGCCAGAAGAGATTCAACAGTATTTATGAATAGTAATAAAAAAAGATTCTTAATCATGCAAGATTTAAAAAATTGGAAATAAATAGCAAATGACATGATAAATAGACTAATCAAGTAAAATGAGAGATAATCGAGTGGAAAGGAAGTAAATAGATAGGCAAATAGGTAATCTGGTCAAAACTGTGGTCATTGGACCATAACACAACTTGATGTGGGCATAAGGCCACTTTCAACTACCCCCACATGACTTCACAGGCATTACGGACTCATCGAATCACTTCCAACAACCCTTTAACTTTTATCAAGGTAAGCCACGATGACCCTAGATGCTTTATCCCTTACATAGCTTTCGCGAGAAATGTCAGACCCCTCATCATTAAGGCATCTAACAAGCCTAGATTATCTCAAATCCTCTGATAATCTAGTAAGCCTTTAAACTCTTTTACTTATTAAACTCAAAACATAAAATTTTTGCAATCCTCAAGATAAAGTGCTCCAAAAACAAAAATTTATATCCTAAATAAAACTTAATTCTTGTTTTACCTAATCAGAGCAAATTAGGAAATAATAAGAATTATTCTCCCTATTTTGTAAAAATTTTGGCAACACCTCCCCTAAAAATGGCCTGTTGGAAAATTCACCTAATAGACAACAAATAGGGAGAAGGCCTAAAAGGACTCACATCTCCACAACAGTTAATATATAATATCAAAATGAATTAAAAGACCCAATTCTACGTCAAGTCCACAAGTTCCAACCTTAAAATTCATTTAAAGTGATGTTGGCTCCATAATCTATATTTATAGTTTCAAAATATAACCATTGTTTAAACCTCAAGAACCATACCCATAAAATCAGGATATACTTGGGTCATAATGCCATTTCCACTACTATACAACCTACAACTCATTCCCATAACCAAGAAAACATAATAGTATGTAAAAACAATTCATTCAATAAGAAATATAATCTTAAACCATATTTCAATACACTAATGAACTCAGATTATCTTTTCATGAACTTCACAACCTTTAATCGCTAACAGAAGGTAAAATGATTTCAAATAAGTAAATACCACACTATTTAAATTACCTATATAGCCAAATGCAAGATAATAAGAAATATATATGCATTTCAACGAGAATCAACAGGGAAATATCAACATGTGGCCATAGCCTTACTGTTAACGCGTCACTAAGTATGATCAGTACCCGAGTGAAAGGAAAACGGTGCTAGAAGTGACTTCTAATTCACTATATGAGGATAATTGTTACGAACCAAATTTCTAATCACGTTTTAATCCTTAAATAGGATCACTGACCCGTGACGTGAGACCGACATCGTGATACGCATACTGAGCGAGGCATAAGGCCGAGGCATATTTTATATTTGCATGATTATTTTCTTGTTTATCGTACATGTGTAGACTACTAAGTCAACTCTACTTGTATGTAGATGTTGAGACATGAGTGAGATACACCTTGTAATACGTGTCGACATGGGACCGGGGTAGAGAGTGATGGGGTAAGATTTGGTTTAACTTTTTGTGGCTAAATTTATTAAATCAATGTGCCTATATTTTGAATTACATAAATATAACCTAAGTTAGCATAAAGAAATAATAACCATGGATATTCCTCGAGATTTGTGTGGACACGTCAAAACACTAATTATGTATGAATTGGTGTAAACAATGATGAGTTAGTGGATTTGAAACCAAACGAAAACCATTAGATTAGTCTTTAGATGGGTGTGTACATTAAGATCAATGGCCATAAATCAATCTTACCTATATATAATTGCTTGTGATGAACATGCAAATCATAAATTCATTAAGAGAAAATTTCGAGGTGTTTGTGGCTAGAAATTGGGGTGTTCAAGAGATCAAATTCATCATCGAAAATGAATTGAAGGAGTTCAAGTGCTAAGAATTCTCTAATAACCCTAGGTTACTAAATTTCCATCTTCATGTTACAATTGATGAATTATGTGATGATATCAAAGGGGTTTCTATAATTAATTGATTTCAAATCATTTGTGATTTTTTATAATCAAATTGAAGCAATGATTTGAATCCAAGTCTTAATTTAAGATTTTACAAAGATTGAACAACTTTTAGACTTTATACATGCAAATGTAAATCTAAATTTTGGATCTCAAAATGAGATTATTTTTGTAAACTAATAGCAGATTTGAATTCCTTGTTTTATTCTAATAATCTAGCTATATAGAAGTTTGAAAAACGGTTTTGAAACAAAAAAGTTATGAATTTTTCAAGTTTTGAGTGTTCTTGAGTTTTTTCAACAAAATGTATGTTTAAATCTCTAAATTTTGATGTAGTTGATGAATTATATGAAGTGCCTAATTTATATTTGATAGAGGAGGATATTATAGATCCCTAGTGGTGGAGAATGGGGATTCGAGGCTATGGAGATGGCCATTCCTAAGAGGAAACTCATAATTTTAATTGTAGAATTCTAGGTTCTAGTGCGCCTAGCACGCTAGAGAAACTCTCTATCACGCTAAGCAGCTCTAGCGCACTACAGAAAACTCTTAGAACGCTAAGAAGGTCATTAGCGCGCTAGGTAAACTACCTAGCCTAAAATCCAAACTAAGGGTCTAAACACACTCTAATACGTATTAAATTATACCAGAGCCAAGGGAAGAGTCTTGGGAGTCTAGTTATGCATTTTGGCGTGTTGGGATGTCGGTTAAGCTATGAGATACATTATGTGACTTGTAAGTAATCTTGTTGAGATTCTTATTTACATTTCATTCTAATTATGCTCTGTTTTACAATCTATTTGACTATGAAATGCCTTGTATTCTGATATAATGAATTTGTTTCATATTCTACTCATTATATGGGTGTTTTTATCATGATATCATTTGCTTATGAAAATCATTGACTTTATTCTCATGTTCAATATCTTTCTTGCTATTTTGATGGAAATGTGATCAATAATAGCATCCTATTATAATTAGAGTAATGAGATTGAAGTATACATATGGACTTATATTCCTTAAATGTTGGCTTTGAAGCAAAACGTCTTGTCTTGGAATCCCTAATGTGAGTTTTCCTTGAAATTACTAAGTAGTGGTAGAATTTAGGGTCCATTGCACGATTATAAAATGCGCGACA
This sequence comes from Stephania cephalantha, assembly GCA_039657325.1. Lineage (NCBI taxonomy): Eukaryota > Viridiplantae > Streptophyta > Magnoliopsida > Ranunculales > Menispermaceae > Stephania > Stephania cephalantha. Next base: position 11,365,839 of record CM077572.1, read on the forward strand.
CACGGGGTCACTAGACTAGCGGGGATGTCGGAACTCACCGCTACACTTACGTGTCATAAGAGGTATGAGACCCGGAATAGGTAGAAAATATGTATATACAGATGATTTATTTTTGTGTAGAGCTCAGCTTTGCCTTTGAGGATTGAGATATGGATGATTATGGAGTCATAGAGTTCAGCTACGAACTTTGATTGAGGTGTAGAGCACAGCTCTACCCTGAGATAGTGGAATAAAGGCTTATGTCATAGGATTCACGGCCGACCAGCCCTAGATCATTACTATTTAGCCTGTTTCAATCTCATTTTGCTTAACTGTGGTGTTTTCTAGCGTATTTCCATTTCAACACTTTTTCACTATATTTATGCATTTAAATACAAGTCGATAATGTTTAGAAATGTACATAAGAATCTCCAGGAATTACTTTATTACTTATTGTACTCACCATTCTTTATATGACGATGGGTGCAGATCCGTCGAGTAGCAGGCTAGGCAAGAAGAAGATCGGCGACTACCTCTGAATGTTTAACTATTTTCTACTTTATATCTAATAGGTCTCGACATTTTAATGTATTATCTACTTTATGTCATTTTTATACATTTTGGAGTGTATATTGGGTTCAGCATATAGTTTCCCGACTTGAGACTTGACTATTACATTGTTTCTCATTTTTTATGTTTATATGCATGTGATGTTATTTCATGGTTTCCACTCTTAAGATTTTTATTAATTACTTCCGCATAACTATTAAGACTTCTGCTAGAACGTTTTAACCGTGAAAGTTTTAATTAACTCTAAAATTCAATAATAATGTGACATATGTATTACTTATCCTAAAAGAGTTTAACGAGGAGAATAGGATAAAAGGCTAACTAATGTGTAGTTAAGTCATACGAGGCTGAGATTATGGCTTAACTACAGGATTATGCCGGTTTGTGCCCAATTAAGAAGAAGGGGTCGTCACAATAACTAGTCAAGCCGCATTAACTAATCTCACAGGAGTTGTTTTGATTTCCGATAACTCCTTCTGGATCCCACTTGAAACATACTCAGGAAAAAGCCAACTATTTGATTCTCAAGACTATAATGTTTGACCCACATTACCCTTTGTGGATGAGTGTATGATTAATAAACGTGCAATGCATAAACAATTAGTTAAATGCATTATAATACGATAAATAATGATAAAGTGATAACTTCAGCATTTTCTTACAACCAACCAATTTTAAGTTGAATATTCAGGGTCCTCGGAGTGTCGGTTCACCTTGAAGTCGGCTCCAATAGCATCTCCACATACCCAATCGTATTATGGGTCAAGCTTCAAGTGAAACCGAATCATGAAACCTAACAAAAACTGCGGCCAAGATACAATTGAGAATAGTTTCCAAAAATATTAATTTGTATAACTATTTCAACTGGCTTTCAACTAGCCAACTTGGGGTTACTTCTTAGCCTTGAAAACCTTAATATTTGCCATGACGACCTAAAAGGAACTTGTAATAATTATATCTTACTTTACGTAGACACAACGAACACTTAAATTGGATCATTAACGGAGAAGTTATGAATTTTCCAATGTTTCCTATCAACTAGGCAAACTTTATTTATTTTGAACTGAAAAACTTCTCTAAATCAATATTTTACAATTAAATCTTCAAAACTCAACAACAAACACCACGAAATCACTCGATACCAACATCAAAATATTTCCACAACCTGTTGAGTCAAATCGGATTAAAACCGATAATCAATTCATCTAGAAACCTAATTTAAATCAATAAACATAAGAAAATATCTCCAACATAGTTATCAACTAAATAGCATTAGTTCTATTCATAAAAAACCCTAACCTACGCTAGTGCAACTTATCTCAAATTGATCCAAATTAACCATATACATGAATTCTTAACAATATATACCAATTCTTATCCAAACCCTGCAAAAGAAATTGAAAATCGCGAGAATTCAAATTTATTTGAGGAAAAGTGCCTTGATTGAGTATTTACTAAATTACAGGTCCAATACCTCATTTGCATAGCTGAAACTTATCTCGAACTGACCTTCTCGCGATGCTCTATAGTTTAGCAGAAAGAAATCGGACAAAAATTGGACGTATGGGGAATCCGCGAGTGAAAGTGTTAGCGGAGAGGGTTAAGGTTAACGAAATCAATTTCGTTCTATTTGAAGGAAATAAAAGTTTTTTTTTTGTTTTTGTTTTTTAATATTTATATATAAACCTTCAGCTGCTGGTCAGCATATTAATTTCTTTTTTTTACTAACTCTCAAAATCCGCATTACGACGTTTTTGACTTTCGATGCCCGTTTTGGATCCCATATTTCACCAAATTTAGCAAATCTCTCGACGAAGCAGTCCAACTCCGTAAAACGTTAATAACACTAATTTTGATCACGTAAAAATCCAAAAATCGTAACTTTGTCTAAGACACAGAAAACTCATGTGGACTAATTTCCTTGCTATACTTAAGCCAAACTTGCACCAATTTGTACCCACTTTCAATCTCGACCATCGTCAATCGACACGAAATTTGAGACAAGGTTTTGCATTCGCTTCATTCTCATTTCTTGCTACCATCGATCCTTACTTGCACGTAAATCGAGAAAAATCTATGAGTGATACTTGACACTTGATTTACGAGTTTTTGAGTTACTAATTATTTATTTTCACTCATGCTCTTAAGACACACACTTTCAACCTCGATTATGACAAATTGTGGAGACACCTCAATACACTCCGACGTAGAGATGAATTACTATATAATACACACATTAGGCATTCACCAATGAAAAATAATATTAACCTAGTTATTCCCTATTTCACTGATCCGAGTCATAATCTACAACATGTGTCATAATTAAAAGCTTCTAATCTCGTAATTAAATCTTAATACTAGTTTATTAAAATCAGGGATGTCACGAGAAACAACTATAATACGAGATGCTTAACCCGTAAAAAGATAACACTAGTGGACCACCTAGGCCCTAGGCTACTTGAACAAGAATGCAATACATGTTTCACATGCTTTGCAAGAAATAAAATACAATAATTTGAAAAGAAATCATGTCGATGCTTTTACTAATTTACTTACCTTAAAACTATCAAAGTCCGCACTTGAACAGGTCCCTCCATTCCTCAACATTTTTTCGATACCCGCTAGTAGTCCCCTAGGTCCTTGGTATCATTTAGAGTTGTTTTCTAATGTGTTAGAGCCTACTTACTTTAGTTTTGGTTTTATAATTCAAAAACAGTCCTATATTAAATTTTAAGTTGGATTTGGTCTACTTAGACCCCACTTGTAGTTTTAGACTCACTTAAAACTGAGAGTTTTCCCCCTCCGAGTTCCCAAATCACTTTATTCAGTTATTTGAAAAGCTTGGACGTCGATAAAACCTCGAAAGAAACCCATGTGACAAATTTTTTGCTTAAGTTTACAAAATAGTCTAATAGCATTGAGTGTTTTCCCCAATTTAAAAACTCAATGAAAAATGAACAAAACACCTGGGATTGACTCTAAACTCATGTGATATTAAATTCATAGTATTTTAGTATATTATGCACAATATAGTCCTATGTGAACCATTTGAGACCTTTGGAAACCCCCTTGTAGAAAAACCATTAAAAATTGGTTATGCAAGCTTGTTAGAACGTTAATTCTCAATATTAGCATGCTAATTAGCATGGAAAAAACAAGAAATCTGCACTCAATTTATGGATTCCTCTCCGGTTTCCACTGCAACGCCCCCTCGAACCTTTGCTCTTTTATGTCAAAGGTCTGGCAACGTCCTCGAGGACAACTCACAGCCTACACTTTATCTAAACATCCATAAATCATTAAGTCACATCTAAGTGGACATTCATTTGCATGAAAACGAAGTTTCCAAAGTTCATAGCAACTATATTTAGAATTAAAACCCATTAGAAAACATGATTCATGAGTGCTAATTCAAGGATTTGGAAACTCTTTCAACATGAAATTTAGCCTTTTTTAAACATAAATCCAAAATTTGAAAAAAAGAAAGCATAAAGCTATTATTGTTGTTGTAAAAGCATTTGAGAAAGCAAATTTAACTGAAAAACTTCATGGAATCAGGGAATATTGTAGTCCAAAAAAATCAAAACTGAAATCAAGCTCAGAAGATCTCTATTGCATATTCAATAACTATAACTTTTTCATAATTAGAGATGTAAATAGAGGTTACCCAGGGTTTTCTTGACTTCCCTTGCTATATTTATTTTATCCATCTCTCTTAATTTCCCCAAATTCTACATAATTTCTAGCAAGTCATCAAATTTTTCTTTGTTCTTTAGATTTTCTCTCTTTGCATGAGAGAACACATAAGTTCATCTTTTATACATGGACATTTTAAGTCCTAGCCATTTGATCAACATCTCATCATACACTGTCACTTGATCTTAGGTATATTTAGGGTTGAAATCTTAAAATACATGCACACCATATATGTACCTCAATCTCTTAGTGTTTTATAAAAAAAAGGATCTCCAAAATTTTCAAATGAAAGGTTTATATCTAAGTCTTCTTAATTGTTTTGATCTTTAGGTCTATGATAATTCATAATTTGTGTTATATTTTAGGGTGATTTTACCACTGTTTTCGTGACTTCAATCATCATTTAGGTTGATTAATCATTATTTTTTTTGTTTTCAGGTCAAAAATAGGCTTTTATACAAAAAGAAATGATTTTCACATTAATTCAGCCAAAAAATGAAAATAGGCTTAACGCTTTGGCAGCGACCTCAGCACAAAGCCAAATCGCCAAGGAATTGTTGAACTTAACTTAGCTAGATTGAAGCAAGCTTACTGGAATGTTGTGGGAAAGCCTCGTGAAGACTCAAGAGAAAGACGAACCTCATATATCAATGAAAACCCAGTGCCTCCATAGTGATTTCACATGTATGTAAAGCACTGGCACATCACTGGGCTCGATTCGAAACAAAACAGGGCAGAAGCACAGCATCGCAGCGATGTCGTATAGATTTCCTAGCCATTTAGCATTCTAAACGTATGACGCTGGAAAGATCTGAATATTGTTAGTTCTAATTTGGTTGTTTCTCAATATTTCGATTTAGATATTATTCTATCCTATTCCAGCTATATATATGAGACCCAAGAATGTCGATAAGGAGACCGATAGTTCTGTACATAGAGTTCCATATAGAATTCCAGAGAGGAAACTTTGATGCTAGGTTATTCTTTTGAAGTCTTATGCGAAGACTTTTTAAGTTTTTATTTAATATTTACATTCTGATTTATAAATTTTATAAATTTCAGATTTGTATTTACTATAATAAGAAGCTAAGTTCCACCATCTAGGACAAGGTGGTTGAGTCATAGGGATTTATAGATTCAGGTGTGCTTTGATTCTTAATTTTTTTGTTAGTGATTTTTGTATTCTTAATTGTGACATTATTTTGAGGTTTTTAATTATGACTATTATGATTAAAAACTATTGCTAAAGATCCTACTGCTGCTCGGTAAGGGGATCACATTAGGTAGTGACTGGGGGCCTTATCTATTGGCAACCGGTGTGCCATTCTGCATTTAGGATATGATATGGGTTGCAATGTATTGTAATTTCCACACATAACAGGTGGAAAATTCTACGCTAGTTACCACTCATGATAGGAATTCTCATTAAGTGCTAATGCTGCAAGTTTGTTCAAAGCGTACAACATATCCACTGGCTTTGGAAGTCTAGTTAGTATATGGTTGTTTTGCACGCTCCCTCCACTGACATGTGGAGAACAAGGTGACGAGAGTCAATATAAGCACTTCTACGAGAATCAGTACTAGGACAAACATTTGATAAACTAACGATCGAATCAGTTCCCTAAAATGTCAATTCATGCCTTTGTATAGAGTCTTTTATTTATTGATTTCATTTTTAATTTTTTTAATTTGCTTGAATTTAATTTTCTTGTACCATTCAGTTTTTAGCTTTCAAAACACCCATTTTTCTTATAACCTACAAAATGAACATCCCAATCTATGTGGGTTCAACCCCGTAGTTACCTTACTACATATCCAAGTAGTCTATAAATTAGGACTATTATTGGTGTTGTACAATGCAACATAAGTTTTTCGCACTGCTGTCAAGGATTGTGCTAATTGTTTTCTTTTAGGTTTTTTGTTTTTGTTATATGGTTGTAGGTCACAGACGTTCACTTTGCACAGATTCATTATTTCCCTACGATCCGAATAATGATCGGACTTATCGGAGATGGAACATATTAGTAATAAAAGGAAAGAATAGTCAAAGTTGACTATGGAGGACAATGTGATAAATCGGAATCCTCAAGTTGTGAAGCCTGCTGGGCAAAATAACTAGTAGATTGAGGGCAAGAATCGAGATAGGAAAGGGAGCTCATTTTCAAGGTAGCGAACCAACACTAAAGAGGCTTGTTACCACTATGTGTTGAGTATCCAGCTGCCATTAGTTAGTTCGAGCTGAAATCATGATTGATACACAATCTGCCTGACTTTCACGAGAAAAAAAATAAGGATCCATAGAATCCTCACAGAGTTTCTAATGGTAGTAGTAGGCATGAAGCCTGCTATAGATGATGCTGATCTAATGAGACTGGAAGCATTTCCTTTATGTCTCAACGATGCATCACATGACTAGTTATTCCACTTACCAGACGGTTCCATCAGAAAGTGGAATGAGCTACATCGGAAGTTCTAAGATGACTATATGCCAGCCAAGAGGATAGCTTAGCTCAAGAGGGAGATATCCCAAATTATGATGAAAGATGATGAATCGTTGTCATAATACTGGGAGAGATTCAAAAGATCGCGTAAGGAATGTCCTTAGCATGGTTTCTGTGTGAAATCTCTTATGGAAAGCTTATGTAAAAGGCTCACATACAATGCGAAGAGGCTCCTCGATACAGTGTGCAATGGTAGTTTATATGATATCACATCGACTTTAGCCAGGTGATACATAGAAAAGGTAGCCAACCAAGCTAAAAATTATGGACTGACCAGTGAGAGACGAAGGGCTACGGTATCTTCAGGGAAAAGTAGACTTAAGAACGTGTTATTGGAGATTAAGTCTATAGTAAAAAATAATGGTAGAGAAGGGAAAAGCGAGAGCTTGCATGATTTGCTCCGAGCCAAGTCACTTTACAAACGAGTGTCCTCAGCTCCACGAGGATACTATGGAGGTAAAGGCAGCATGGCAGTTTTCAAGACCATTAGTAGGGCAATTTGGGCAACAAAGTAATTTATATGGGGGAAGGACAAAAATCCTATCTTCAACTATGGTGCAAGGAATTAGAACTACTTGAATTTTGTGCCTAGGGGAAAACCATTGTCAGTGGCACCACAGAGCCAACCACCTTATCTATAGGGACCCACTTTAGAAGGGATGATGAAACATTTGATCCTATTATAGTAATGCAAGGCTAGCACTGACGCTTCGATTAAATAATTACAAGCTAGGTTATCTGACATGTCGGTTCAGATAGACCAAGCAAGTCACCAAGGAAAGTTGCCATCCAAGTAGTCTCAAACCCTAATGTGCATGTGAATGTTATTCCACATGTCAACATATCATCTGTAAATGAGGAAGCTGAGAGGAGTACTAAAAGAAGATGATGGATTAGTACCATCCAGCACTGGGCACCATTTCCTTAGAGATTATATCTAGAGAGGTATTTTTTTATTACCAGGGACCAATCCGAGGAATATGTGGAAGCCAAGATAAAGTTTAAAGAGAAAGAGAAAATCCAGTTAGAGATCGAAGAATCTTGCGAGCCATTTGACATCGCATGACTTTTTGGACAAGAAGAGGAGAATATCCTAGCAGATAACACAGATACACCACATAAATGTAGTGATCTAGATATATTTAGAATTACTTGCAGAGTAAGGGGTTTGCATGTAGAAAAAATGATGGTTGACCTAGATTCATCCATAAACATCATGTCATTGTCTATTTTCTTATCCATGCATGATCATGCTTTAAAGCATTCCAACATAACCCTCCATTTACTAGACGGATCTTCAATTCGACTGATTGGTATACTGGAAAACGTGACCGTTCACGTCAAAGATCTAGATTTTCCTACTAATTTCCATGTCATTGACATGGAAGACATTACGGTGTCTAAACTTATTTCAGTTGTCTTAAGGAGTCCTCTTATGAAAGTGGCCAGAGCTAAAATTTAAGAGTTTAGTGGTAATATTTCACTCGAGCATGATGCTAGGGTAGTTCACATTGCTATTCCTGAATGTTTGGCATTACCCTCTAATGTTTCCGCTATAAATGTTGTTTTGTCCCCTACTTACAATGATTCGCATGATAGTATGAAATTCTTCATAAACCATTTGAAGAAGAGGGGCAAAAGAGAGTGAGAGAAGAAATAAAGATGCGAGAAAATAGAGACTAAGTACTTGAAGGTTGGGAGTTGACACAGAATTACCAATATATGGAGATTTATAGTGCGAGACAAATGGCAGAGCCATCAGCATCCATTCATATCTCATGCATTTTTGGGGAAGTGGGCCTGATGGTGCATTCACCTATCTTTGACATGGGAGCATTCGAGAACATCGTTTCTATGAAACTCTTATATACAGTTGAGTTGGAAATCACTGAGCCAAACCTAGAAAAGGCTGCTTTTCTAGCAAATAGTGCACCTACAAGGATTTATGGCATTGCGAGGAAGGTACCTTTGAGACATGGAGACCTATAGTTTCTGGTGGAATTCTCAGTCATTGATGAAAGGCTTCGTGAGATTAACACCATGTTGCTTGGGATGTCGTTCCCTTACACAACCAAAGCCAACATTCATGTCTACAACAAAAAATCTCACATTCAGAATTAGTGATAGAAAAGTGATATATAACAATGGCAGGTAGTGCGTGAAGGAGCATGGAACTCTCAAGCGTCAAAAAATGTCTACACCGCTAGCCAAGGAGAAAATACCACTAATGATGTGATTGACTTGGACTTTGATTAGTCTAAAAATGTGGTAACAATTAGGCATCGACGTTAAACAGCAGGGCTTTGTAGAAGGCATCTCACATTCAATCATTTGTTTACCTAGCTATTTTACATGAACTTAGTTTAATTATTTTTAGTTTGAATAAACTTTGGATTTCAATAAGTTGATTTGGATTACTTTAATTAGAGGAATTAAAGTTTAATGAAATTTGTTTCATATCTCTAATACCCCTAAATTTTGCAGAATCATGATGGTTGATTATAGATTTATTGGATGTTTTGCACCCACCGAAGTCCGAACAACTTTAGGGGATGTAATTCAGGGCAAGTATACTTTAATTTGATGCACCTGCATGATTCATTTGCATATACAGGAAAGTGCACACACTAGAGATTGTTTAGGGAATAATCTATTTTTCAAGGCCACCTATGTCATTGTGCTGTCATGTTGCACATATATCGTTGTGGTGGCACTGGGGAATATTCCAAATTCATAATATTATATTTTTAGGCCCAAAAATGTGCCAGTGATTTGTGTATGAGAGTAGGGCACTGGCAAGGCACTTCAGGTCATTTTAAGAATTTTTTGAAACCGCGAGTGATCCCTCAGCACCGTCACATTTGAATGTACGATGCTTGCGATTTACCTTTACCCCAAGCCTTGAAAACCCATTTCCAACCACCAAATCCACCAATTCCAAGCTACAATCTAACTCATTTTTTATTCTCCATCAAGTGGAGATTGTTTTAAGCCACAAAATTAAAAGATTGGCAAGCATCGAGACGAAGTCGCGAGCTAGGGGTTCGATTTCTGACCTGCTATGGCATCTAATAGGCCGAGAAAGCTCCATCGAGCTCTTGGGAACTCTTTCTTGAGAATGTAACGCCCCGAATTTACCTTAGTTTTTTAATTTCTTATTGGGCGTTCTTCGGCAAATTTGGGAATGTGTGCTCTAGAAGCTAAATTGGTTGCTATAACTATAAGGTTTTTTTTTTGCGAGGTGATTTCGAGTGATTAGGTCGGATCACTTGTAATTTTTGGTCGATTTTGAAAATTTCGATTTTTTGACTGAAAGCCTATGTTTTTTGGAAAATTTGGGATTTTGGACCCAAATTTTGATTTCGAGCGTTTCAATTGTTTTGAATTGATCAATATCGCATGGATTAAGTTTGGGGAAAAGTATATGAATATTTATTAATATTTGAATTTTTAAAGTTTGGTTTTTGTTGTAAATTCGTCAACAGCGTCGACACTTTGGGAACATTCAAATTTGGGGTTTGATAGTGCATGTATATGTAAGTCAATGGACTGATTGGAATGCATGTTGCATCTATCTTTGCTAATTTGAGCGTTTATATGATTTCGAGACTTTGAAAATGATTTTTTTAACTGAATTTTCTCAAAACTTTATTTGCCTTGGATTTTGAATGCCTTGAGTCATTTTTAGCAAACTTTTGCATTTTGAACTTTATGTTCTCTGGTTTGCCAAGTGTTATAGACTGATTTGCTCGTGATATCATGAATTGACTTTTTGCAGGGTGGTTTGTTTGTTGTGTTGTTCTTTTGTGCCATTGGGAAACGGGAGTGCGGTTGATCTGCATGACCTAGACATAGGAGAGGTAGTCTGTTACCACCTCTTATACCTAGGGCTTATCCACATAGAGCACTCCAGCCTTTTGACCAATCTAGGTCTGAAAGCGATTTAACGACAATAAGGTACGAAAGTGACCTCTAAATTAAGAAAATGAAACCTTTAGCTGAGAGGGGATTTAGGATAGCAACTCCCAAATATGAGAGGAGAGTCACATCCATCATCAAAGATAGTGGTTGGGAGTTCTTTACTAGGGATTACCAAGCACTAACCAGACCACACAATGACCTAGACTTGATACAAAGATGTGAGGAGATAGTTCGTGAGTTTTATGCGAATGGACATGCTACCCATTGATAAGTCAGTATTTATATAATTTTAATAGTTTATTTTAGTATATTTAATGTGGAAAGTCTCGAAAATATATATTTAATTATATTTATTGGTCATTTTCAAGTGAAGCGGAGTGCGCAGTTGAATCCGAGGCGAAAAAATACTCAAAATGAAGCATTTACTTGCAGTGATAAGATGCCTGAAGATTTGGCTCGAGTTACATGCTTCGCAGCAAGTAGAATAGGCGTCCACATGTCACTTTGCCATTGGATAAGCACGTCATTTCCTGCATTTTCCTTCAATCTGAGCGATCCACGTGGCGTCAACAACCAATCACAAATAGCCACATCAATGCCACCTCACCCTACCACAACATGTAACCAGCAGGTTTCCGTCAATGAGACGCTGCCATGTCAGCTCAACCAACACAGCACGTCCCACCATTTCTTTCTCATCGCCTCAGCTACTTTGGATGCTCTTTGAGACATGCATCAGTGCGGTCTCCCAGATTTTCGCACGATTTGTGCGATTTTTCTCATTGCCTCTCTTGCTGCCATGTGTCGCGCTCTCCTATGTCTACCACGTCAATAACACATTTCTTCACTAATAACCGCTTGACACGTGGCAAAAGCTCCAGCTTTTAAGCACGTCACAACAGCCTCTCCATCCAATCCAGTTCCGCCACGTCAGCGCCTCAAAGAAACTCCACCAATGGACATATGACACGTGTTAGAAATACCAAATTTGAACGCCCATCAGCCCTTGGATGTGCCTCGGCGCACGTGTCACCTCACAAACCCCAAAAATTAGTTTCTCTTACCTCTCGAGACCAATTTTGAGTAGTTTTATATATAAGGAACCTAGGGTATTATTTGATATCACCGACTATTATATTTTTAGCATCAACTTCTCTCGACGATTGCCTAAGTCGGCGGGGAAACAAGTCAAGATCATGGATTCATGGCATAACTTGTGAGATATTTTTTTATTATTTAATTTAATTTAATTCTCCTATTTCATTGTTGTTGATTTTAAGGAATATGGTTTAGATCTAGGGTATGTATATGGCCATTGCATGCTTTTAGGTGGACAACCTATAGTTATTTGGATGGATAATATCCATGTAATTGTACTTTTGGACCAATAAAGTGAAAAACACTCACTCGTTTGTCGTAAAACCTTTTCGGTTCTTAAGTGTTCAACAATTGAATCTAGGTTAAACCGAAAGCGGATGCGATCTGATTATTTAGGATTAGTGTTCCCAAAGATTCATATTACTGCGGTTAGTGTGTTACACCCGATTGGAGGATGTCTAGGGTTATGCATTAATTAGGGAAGTAGTTAGCGGCGGACGTCCTGGCTATCGAGATTAGGGGAATGAGGAATTTCTAGTGGATGTCAATTTTCTATACTAATCTATGAGAAATTAAATTAATAACTTTTTGGGAATGATTGAAGACCTTGATGTGCCATTGAATCTTGATCCTGAATTGTGGAACTGTAGACTTAGGTGTTACTTAGGTGTTCATTAATTGTTTTGAAAGTTATTTTATTTATTTCATATATTTAATTTAGTTAGTTTAGTTAGTTAAATTATTTATTTAAAACCCCCGATTTTTCCTTTTAGTTGTTTTTAACCTTAGAAAGACCATCAATATTTGTGGATTGACCTTTTGCCACTATTCTACAAAATAGTTGATTTAGAAATTTTATTTTATTGACTCGTTCGGCGTGCGTCACCCATCATAGCTTGATTGTCAGAGTCCGAGGAGTCCAGGTTGACTATAGTGTCAGGCTATTAATGCTTACTATGGCCTACCTTCTTTTGAGGGCTTAGGGATTTCTGATATCCCTCACATACGCTACACCAATGAATTTCACTACCCTTTTGCAAATGTTAGGGCAGCTCTTTTTGTTTCCAACACCATGATTGGACCAACGCCCCTTCTTTTCAACAACCTAAACATTTGGTTAAGGCCTACTTCAAGAATGCACTAAATGCTTGGTCGTAATTCTTATATGCATCTCTTTACCCCACCACATAGCATGGTAACATGACACGACCCCGAAGTGCGATGCTTTATCATATATGGGAACAAGTTGGCCTCATCAATATGGGGAAATTTATGTTTGAGGTTATCAAAGAGAGGTTAGAGATGAAGAAGAACGAGAGTTTTGCATTTATTAATCACTAATCCGTGCTGACGAGCCGACGATATATAGTTTGATATCCTTCCCCTGTTGACCATTTATGATAAGGATATCATTGTATACGATAGTTTGGAGGAGATAGATTATGAGGATGAGCATGAGCCTGCACGAGAGAGAGAGAGAGAGAGAGAAAGTTGCACCACGACTACATCAATAGTAGTAGGAAACCCAGGCTCGGAGAGTCGCGAGGAAGAGGAAAGGAGCACGAGCCCTAGCTGCGGGAGCTTTTTCATTTGCACTACCACCACCAAGAGGAGTACTAGGAAAGATGTCCCAAGATATGACTATTATCCATAAACAGAGAGAGATCAGCTGTTTCTTATATCATTATCACATATGGTATTGACATGTGCATGATCAACCACTGTAACTAGCTCCACCGATACTAGATAATCCATTCATTATCATGTTGGACTACCAAGTTTATCGTGCACATGAGGAGTATGTAGCACCTTCCCCTTCCCATTCTTCACACGGTATGCAGAGCCTAGTGAGCAGCAGCAGGACAACTCCAACGAGTCTGAGAGTTGATTTTCTTGTCTTTATATGTATTACGAGATAGGGAATGTCATGGCCTAAATCCCTAATCCTAGTTTATTTCCTAATCAGGATCATCGACCTGTGACGTGTGACTCGCATTAAGATACGTGCACTGACCAAGGCATGTGGTCGAGGTATATTTTTGTTTTATTGTATTGTATTCCTATTGTAACGTATATGTGTAGACTACTAAGTCATCTCTACTTGCTAGTTGCAAACGTCGAGAATTGAGCAAGGATGCATTTCGAGATACGTGCTTGTGTGGGACTGAGGTAAAGAGTGATACAGTAAGTCCCAATTTAATTAAACGAGATTAGAATAGCTAAAACAAATGTGTCTATAGTTCAATTGACATGGATGTAACCTAAGTTAGTAAAATTAAACAATAGCTATTGATATATCTCAATATACATGTGGACACATCATTAGACAAATTAAGTTGAATAGTGTGTTAGTAGAGGTGTGTTAGTGGATAGATAATAGATCGTGGGGTCATATTACAAACCATTAGGTTAATGTAAAGATGGGTGCATACATGTAGATTAAGGGCTCCAAATTCATCTCACCTATATATATATATTTATAAAGGATGAAATGAGATTACATGCAAATCACTATTATTTGAAACTACAAGAGGAGGGAAAGTTCAGGAGTGAAAGATCACCGAATTTGTGAGGAAATGCTGGTGAATTGGAGGAGATTTTCTAAGTTAAAGGTGATCTACAAATTGGTAATCAACTTTCATCCTTATTTTTAGTGAAAATCAACAAAAAAATTGTAGATTTTGGTTCAAATAGGGTTTTTCAGCACTTATAGTGGGCAAATGACTTTTCTTCAAACTTTAATTCCAATTTTGGATTCCTTGTGAAAATCCACTAATTTACTTTAAAGAAGTTTTAGATTTGGATTTATTTTCATAAAGTTATGAATTTTTGAAGTTGTAAGACCAAATTTGAAATTCTACATGTTGTGTTATGAACCAGCCTATGTAAATTGGTCATAACTTCCTCATTTTAAATCGAAATGGACTCATTCTGATGGCATTTGAAAGTTAACTCAAAGAAGAACAAATTTTACCAACTGAAATATTTTAAAAGTCGAATGTTTTCATGTCTTAAAATCTTCTTCAACTTTGATAATGAATAGAAAATTTTTGGATTCACAATTTTGCTAATGTCTTGTTGTTTAGAGTTTAACTCCATCATTTCTTATTGGATTGAGCTTATCTTTTAGTATGATGTTCTGATATGTTAGTAAGCTTCAGTAAAAGTATCATGAGTTTTGAAGCTATGGTTCAGGATAAATGAAAATTTTGTAAAAGTTGTTGGTCAAAATCCAAAACTGTTTTGAGCCATTGTGGTAGAATTTTAATATCTTGTTTGATTCTTATTGAAATTACACAAACCTTATAGTTCTGGAATGCTAAGACATAGCTATAAATACTTCTTTTTGTACTACAATACAAAATCTTAACATTTTGGTAATTGAAATCAACTCACAAGTTGTTGCACCAAAACTGTCTCTATTTTAATAAAGTAGATTTGGACATAAACAATTTATTAATGGGGCTGATTTGAAAAATTGCAATTTACAACCACTTAAACCAACTCTAATGGCTTGTACAATTCCTAAATCACCTAGTTAACCTCATTAACTTAAAGGAGAGTTTCGAGAGTCCGGGTACGTGTTTTGGGGTGTCAAAAAATAGGTTAAGCTAGGAAATTTGCGTGACTTGTAAGTAAACTTATTAAGATATTTCTCTCCATTTTATTTTCTGTTGTTGCTTTTTTACAATCTTTGGTTTGCTATACTTGTTGTATTATTGATTTCATGACTTCGTTGTTCTATCTCATTACATGAGTTTGTTATCATGACATTATTTGTTTTGAATGTTAATCATTAACTTTATCAATGTGCAAGGTCATTTTTGACTGATATGGTTCGTTGATCATGTAGAATAGCATGCTAATAGGTAGATTAATATGGTATTGAAATACATTCCCTTTATGTTTTACTTAAGCAAATCAAGCCTTGGATAACGGATATTAGTTTTTCCTTAACTTGTGAAAGTAGTTCTTGTATCTAGGACCTTTATATGATAGAGATGGGTGGCATACGGGGTTACTAGATTTCGAGGATGTCAGGCATCTCACCTGTAACTTGTGCAGCATAAGGAGTATAGGACCCGGGGTAGTCAACAAGTATATATATACATATTTATGGTGGGCATTTATGAGAGTGCTCACGCCCTTAATAGTGGAACAAGGTTGATCGGATGTAACTTAGGGTCGACTGGTCCTAAATCGTTATTGCTTAGCCTAGTGTTAGTTACTTGTTGTATGATCGGAAATGTGGATAAATGTCTCCTAATTTTACTTTCTATATTATTGTACTGACTGTGCTTTTTATGATGGTAGGTGCAGATCCATAGAGTAGTTGGCGAGACAATGAGAAGATTGTTGACTACCTCTGAGCTACTTGAGTATTGCTATTTCAGATTTTGTAGGTTTTTGAGATTTTGTTGTATGACTTTTCTATGTCTTTTTTCATAGTTTGGGTTGTACATTTGGGTTGAGTGATAGTTCCCTTTGTTGTATGATTTGTCTATGTTTTTTTTCATAGTTTGGGTTGTATATTTGGGTTGAGCGATAGTTCCCTGAATCGACACATGTTTGTTAAATTATTCTTGCCATATTATCATTTATATACATGTGATTGTTGTTTCATAGTTTTCACACATATTTAATTTTTATTGTTATTGCTTCCATTAATTTGATAAGACTTCCACTGAATAATCTATAAGTTGTTAAAGTTTTAATTAACTCTAATATAATAACAGTATTGAGAATTATGTAGTGCTTATTCTAAACATATTTAACGAGGTGAATAAGATAAGAAGGCTGATTAATACATTGTTAAGTTATGCATGGCTTAGATTATGGCTTAATGACGGGATTAAGCCGCCAGATTAAGGATAGGGCCATCACTGGGAAACTGAGAAACTTTGTATTTTTGTAGTATATTCGGAGGAGCTACAATGATGATGATTTTTTACTATCATTACACATCACATCATTACATGCATTTTCAGCTTATACTTGTACTTATTTCATTTCATTCCATTTCTTTTCTTATCTTTCATTATTCGATTTCACTTGTCTTTTGGAATGTGTATTAGATGTCCTACTTTCTTAAACATTGAGGACAAGGTTCGGGATAAGTTTGGGGGTATGCAGGTATGCATGTTTGAAGTAATGTATGGATGAACCATAAGGATTTTCTATAAAATTTCGCAATTTTTCAATTTTTTTTCAAGATTTCTGGCGAAATACATGTAATTTGATCACTTTTATTTCATGGATTGATTGATTGGTAGTTTGAGCATATTTCCATAACTTGTGAATTCTTTCTTTTTTGTTTTTCCATTTTCTTGGAGCACAAATGAATGACACGTATCGAGCACGTATAATAATAATAACCATCTATTTATTATACTTTTAAATTTTTAGTAGCAGTATGTGGGATCGTCTCCACTGGGATTGTGTAACTTCCTTTAGTTTGAAAAGGAATTTTGCACATTTAATGATTACTAATTAACTATATTATTTAGAAAGCAATAAATAATTAAATAAACATATAATAGTAGTTAAAGAATGCAATGCGAATAATGAAAACCTCGACCAAAGGTAATTACTAACTAAGTAGTAGTTAATTAATCGTCGATCATGAAAGATGAACATACACAATTCTATAATAGGTTGATAGCCTTTAGCCTGCCACCAATTTTTCTAAATTCAATGAAAATGTCACATTCTAGTTTTATTGAGTTAACTCTTTGAATACTCAAAGAAGTGAACTTTAGGCAATAAAAATGTATTACACTTTGTGAAAATCATGCCTAATCTAAGCCAATATTGCCGAAGATGCATAATAAACAACTTAGAACACAATCACCTAAAACATCCACTCGGGAAACGCCCAATACATTAATCCAAATTACAACTTCAATTTAATTGTTGTCAATAATTATAGTAGATGCAGAATCAAAACATCACAATACATATTGCGCACCATGCATGCAATACAATCTTTATTAGTTGAAATACGCAAAAACAACTTTTTAAGTGTGTGATTGACGTGTATTGAATAATAATGAAAGAACTATTAAAATAACTATCTCATAAGAGACTTCCAACCATAGTGTAGCAATCCCTTAGT
The DNA here is from genome assembly GCA_039657325.1 of Stephania cephalantha. NCBI lineage: Eukaryota > Viridiplantae > Streptophyta > Magnoliopsida > Ranunculales > Menispermaceae > Stephania > Stephania cephalantha. The sequence continues at coordinate 11,383,719 of CM077572.1, forward strand.
CTAGAAAATGAATTAGCTCGTAGTATCTATGAAAAACTCAATTAAAACTATGGTCTTATTTATACCATTTTCTTAATTTTCGTTTATGCCTCTGGAGTAGTTTAGATAGGCTAGTATTAGCTAGATACTCTGTATATTGCTAAATATTAACTTTGAGTCGATCACTTTTTATTTGGTTAAATTTGGCTCGATTGATTTATCAATCAACTCTTCATTTCTTTTTCAAAGTCGGACGCCCATCTCAGTTGGTTAGGCTTGCTTGCATTGTTGTGGAGGCTTGAGTTGCCCATTGTAGATTGAAATAGAGCAAAAAGGTTTGTCATTCCATCGCAAATTGCTCTGTAGCTTAGATGGTTACGAACTCTCAATGAATTTGTGGCTAGGAATCAATTCTCTCCTCTACATATCCCATTTTTACTCCTAATTTTCTGCTATTCATCAACCTTATCTACATGCATCTCGAGGACGATCATGTCATCAGACCAACACCACATATTGATACAAAATGATGAATTCAATAGTTGACACGATCAACTTCATTCTGTTGATCTTCATCAAATGTTCAACACGTATCTCAAGGTAGATTAGACACACTTCTTTAAGGATGTAAATTAAGTATCTTGCACTCTGCCACATTGGATCACTACTAGCTCATCATCTTTGCACGGACCATGCAAACACCATAGAACACATCACTTCACTAATAACTCATCGCCACATTATCATACGTCCAACTACTGATATGTTATCATCACGTCACATCACCCTTGTGTGCCCCAATTCAATGCCTCGAGATCCGCATAATACATTTTTCGAGGTAAATCCACCATAAGACTAATATATATGCACTTGACACTATTTTTCACCTCGATTTCAATTATGACTTGTCAAATACCACAAAACATAGGACTTTGCACATCCTTAGCAATGAAATATAGGACATATGCAATCTAATCCAATACAAACTAGACTCTTAATAATGCAATCCCTAAAAAACTCTTAATGCAATATAATGAACTATCTTATATGCTTTACTAATCAATGCAAATTAAATGATCCTAAACCCGTTAATGACTAGTGGTATCTTCCAATCTTTTGATGCTCCAAACCAATACAATAAAACTTAAGCAAATCAAAAAGTTAATCTCTAAATAGAACACTAAATATAAAATAATCTACAAACGTAACCTATACAACCAATATCTTGTGGCATTGTCAACAGATTGTTCCAAGGCAATTGACTACTAATAAACAAGATATATTAGTTCAGTCATATATAAACTTATTGCTTAATAGGAATCCTCTCGATCTATTGAGAGGTTGTGGATAGTCTTCTCTATCTATTGAGAGGTTGTGGGTAGTTTTCTCTGGTGTTGAGAGGTGGAAACATAACCATGGAATATAATTTTGACAATTTGAAATTGTCAGATGACAAGAATGAAGAGATCATTATCGAACCGGTGGGGGATCAAACTCCAAATCTAGCATCAAACCTCTGTTTGTTAGGTCGTTTCTTAACGGAGAGAACCATACATTTCAACAATATAATGCAGATGTTGGCTACCATCTGGAACCTTACCAAAGTCTCTCTATTACAGAATGTCCTACTAATTGATAAATTGTTTAGTTCTGCTACCAGGTCGATAAGGGGAGAGTTATTACAAAAGGTCCTTAGACCTTCAATGGCTATTTACTGATCCGTGAGCAATTTTAGGAAGGTGAAATTCCCAGACACATTCGTCTTCATGATGTGTTGATATGGGTGAAAGTATATGATATCCCAATAGGCATCATGTAAGAAGCGGTGGGTAAATAATTAGGTAATTTTATTGGCGATTTTATGGAGTATAATTGTAACAATAACATTGGGGGCTTGAAGGAATTCATGCGCATTCGAGTCACAATGCAAGTCAAGTTGCCTATCAAGAGGGGTAAGAAACTTAAGATATCATCGACATCATGTGTAGTGGTCAATTTCTAATATGAGCGACTATCAACAATCTGTTTTCTTTATAGTGTATTGGGACATAATCAAAACTTTTATCCACTTGCATTCTAATTCAATGACACGGATGCTCTTCCCAAGAAATGGAGAAATTGGACGCAAGCTCCATTGAAAAGACAGGATTGGTAGCGGCGAGAAGTGGCTCCGACGAGGTGTCAATGATGAACGATGGTCAATTAAGGAAATTCTAGAATTCATGGATACTAAGGAGGGATTACAAGCTTCAATCTTAGATATTACCAATAATGGTCCTAAGACACCTAGCAGGGTAGCAGGAACAGAAATTCAAATTGCCGTGAATAATGCAGAGTATACAAAGGAGTCAGAATTGGAAATTTTAGATGATAAGAGAAACAGAAGGTGGGCTCGGGAGTAGGCATGGACAAAAGATCATCTACATCCGTAAAGGGGAAACTTTATAGTAGACTCCACCAATTTAGGTAATGGGTTCGAATAAGAGGTGTCTAAGGATAACCAAAATGTAACGGTAGGCCTCTAGAAGGAGGCCAGCTGACAATCATGAATTGTATTAGATGGAACTGCCGAGGGTTTGGCAACCTTCAAATAGTACTCGCTCTTAAGGAGCTAATTAGATCAAAAAATCCTGATGTTATTTTTCTTATTAAGGCTCTTGATATGGAGAGCTGGGACCTGGAAATAAACAATAAATTGTGTTACGAAGATTGTTTTATTATGGACCGCATTACATTAAGGGGGTGTCTCACAGTACTTCGGCGAGAAAAGGATTTTCGTTCCGTAATTGACTATTATCATAATCAAATCGACCTCATGATCAATCTACCAAATCAACTAGCATGGAGACTCACGAGGTATTATGGATTCCCTGTCGAAGATTCCAAGCTTGGAACTTTTTAGATGCACTTTCACGACAGTTCTCATATCCATGGTGTATTATAGGTAACTTCAATGACCTATTGTCAACCATCGATAAGAAGGGCTGCTCTACACCTAGAAAGGCTATTCCAAGGTTTTCGTGACACAGTGTTCAATATTGGTCTAATTGACCTAGGTTTAAGGGGCCATGGATTTACTTCGTTTAGGGGTAAAGGAATGAGTATGTATCTTGAAGAGAGGCTATATAGAGCACTTGCTAACGAGAGTTGGAGAGCGATGTTCCCAGAAGCTCGACTTATAACTTGTGTGCACCCATGTCGATTCACAGTCTGATTTTTCTAAAGTTTTTTCATCAACAATTAATGTACGGGAAATACAAGTTTAAATTTGAGAATGCATGGTTACAATAACATATTTTACAAAGCATAGTTCAAGCATCTTAGAGGAAGAATGCAAGCAAGCCTCTATTGGAAAAGCTAAAATCATGTGTCAAGTCCCTTGACAAGTGGGGACAGTCCATCACAAGGCAATTTCAGAATTTGATCAAACAAGCTTAAGGAGAATATGAAGACTTTATTGCCTAGAAATGATCTAACAGCCCAGTTAGATTAAAATGCTGGGAAACTAAAACATAGAGACTTACTAAATAAGGAGGAGACACACTAGAAGCAGAGTGTGAATACGCACTGGCTTAGACATGGAGATGCAAACACGAAATTCTTCCATTCATCCGCTAATTATCGAAAGAGAAAAAAATTTATAACATGTTTATTAAATGATGTAGGGCATTTAACAAATGACCATGATGAGATTAAGCAGATTGTTCATAATTACTTCATAGATCTATACCCCCCATCCATAATAGACCGCTAAGAGGTACTAGTTGTTGCTCAGCCGAGGGTCCTAGACAAGGTGAACTATCAACTCTCAAATCCTACACTTAGGAGGAGTTGAACTTGGCCATCTCACAAATGCACCTAGATAAATCACCAAGTCCTGATGGATTTAATCTGACGTTCTACCAAAAGTTTAGGCATCTGATTAGGACAAAGATATTTAACGATTGTAGTGAATGGTTGTTGAAGCATAGCTTCCCCAATAACTTGAATGGCACTATAGTGGTAATGATCCCTAATATTAAGAAGTCAGTAGCCATCAAAGACTTCAGGCCCTTTTCACTTTGTAATGTCCTCTATAAGATTATGGCAAAGGTGGTGGTGAACAGGCTCAAACATCATTTGAATTCCCTTATCTTAGAAAATTAGTCAGCATTTATTCCAAGTAGATCTATTGTAAATAATGTTCTAGTGGCCTTCAAAACCTTACATGCTATGAAATGCAATACAAAGGGAAGTTTTGTAATGTAGCTCTTAAAGTTGATATCATCACATTGATTGGTCTTTGATAGAAGGTATTCTCATGAAATTGGGTTTGCCAATTATGGGTGTGTATGGTGATGTTTCTAGTGAAATTAGATAGTTTTAATGTCAGTTTAAATAGATATTTGGACGGCCTATCACTCCACATAGAGGCATTCGACAGGGATGCCCTCTAGCACCTTATCTTTTCATTTTATGTGTAGAAGGGCTATCAAGCTTGTTTTGTAAAACTAAGAGAGAATGGAAAGTAAATGGGTGTAAAGTGATCAGGAATGCTCCATCAGTTTCACACCTACTTTTCGTGGATAATAGCTTTCTTTTCTTTAAATCCACTATAGGAGAAGCTAAGTACACAACGGAACCATTGGATAGATACGAAAGAGCATCGGGGTGGTTGTAAATTTGTAGAAATCAACTATGTTATTCTCATCTAACTTAACTCAGGAGCAGGAAAAGCACATTATAAACAAAATTAGAGCCCATACAAACATGGATAACAATAAGTACTTTGGGCTACCCTCTTTCATAGAGAAGAGGAAATGTTAGATTTTCTTTTTTCTGAAGGATGGGCTCTGCCGAAGATTATCAATTTGGAATCACAGGTTTTTCTTGAAGGCGGGAAAAGAAGTTCTACAAAAACCAATTGGGGAAGCATTATCTACTAATTGTGTAGGAACATTCCTTATTTTGTTCTCTATTTGTGATGCACTCCAAAAAATGATGAACTTTTTCTAGTGGGGTTCGAAGAAAATTGACAAGAAAGGCATCAATTGGATGAGTTGGGAAAGACCGTGTGTAAGGAAAGATGATAAAGGGATGGGTTGTAAGGACATTCATAGTTTTAATTTGGAAATATTGACGAAGCGAGGGTGACAGATACTCAAAAACCATAATACTCTAGTTGCGAGAGTCTATAAAGCTAAATATTTTTCAAAATATGATTTCATGGAGGCCAGGTTAGGCCACAATCCTAGTTACACTTTGGGAGGTATTGTAGCATCTATAGTGGTTCTTTAGAAAGGATGTCGATGGAGGATCGGGGATGGGAGGGGTAAATGTTTAGAGGGATCCGTGGTTGAAAGAAGAACAAAATTTCTAGGTATCCACTAGCCCATTATTTGGAAGTATGGAATTAGAAGTACATGATCTGATGATTCCAGGGTAGAGAGAATGAGACATCATTAAAGATTAAACATTTTGTTTGGAGGTTTGTTAGGGTCTGCTTACAGCTTAGAAAGAGGTTAGTGGAGAGAGTGATGCAGATTGATGTGAGCTGTATATGTTGCGAACAAGCGGCTCAATCCATCACTAATTTTTTTCTGAGTGTTCGGCAATAAGGGGACCGTTGTCGGATAAGATGAAGTCAAAAATTAAAGGGACCAACTCACCTTCATTAACTGGTTCTTTAAAAGGACAAGCTATGAAAGAATAGCAACCAACCGATCTATAATGCAATTAAAAGTGAGCGTCGACTGGTTCAATGCATGGAAGAACTCAAGAACCGAGAATGGCTTACGGGAACCTTCGTAGCGAAGAGGAAATCTACAACATTGGGAAGCTCCGCCGAGGGGTGGCTAAAGTGCAGCGTTGATGCAGCCATCTTCAATGACTCACATTAGATCGGGGTTGGAGCAGTAATCAGGGATAAGCAAGGTTCATTTCTCAAGGGGATGTCAAGGTTTTCTATGGGGGAAAAATTCTTTTGAAGCTGAAACTTTGGCTTTGAGGGAAGCATTATTATGGGCTCACAACCTAGAAATTGCTGACGTAATTATCGAATCTGATGCTCTTAACACTATCAAAGGCCTCACTAGTCCTTCCATAAATGAATCTGAGGTGGGTCTTTTACTAAGGGAGTGTAAGGATGTGTTAACACATCAACCAAGTTGGAAGCCCCGTCACATATCAAGACAAGCGAACGAGGTTGCACATAAGTTAGCAATACTCTAACAATGTCATAATAATCCTAAATTCAAGGAAGTACCTACTGTGTAATGTATTATCGTCCATGTAATCCTAAAATAGTGAGCTAAATGAAATCAGTTGTTTAGTCAAAAAAAAACAAGATATATTCATGAATTCAAATGTTGGAAAAGAAACTTCATTTAACTTAGCTATAAGCACTCGAGCTAAATCTTTTATTTGAGGAGTTTTCCTAAACATTCGACTTTCTTTCTCATATATATCACTATTTTTTTCTTCACATATTTTTTTCTTTTCATTCAATTCGGTTCCCTGCTCTATTTTCTATGGATACCGCAACTTTATTTTTTATTGGAATATTTTCCTCACATTTTCCCACCACTAGGTTCTCTACTACATTTCCTTTGGAACCTGTGGGACTCTATTTTTTCATTGAAAAGCTCCTATTAGCACTTCTCACTGTTACCGTACTAAAGCAAGTATTCTTTCCAACTATGTCATTATTTTTTTATCTTTTTCTTTTTGACAAGCATTGCCTACGTCTTCCCCTAAACTAAGTCTAGAACTAAAATTCTGTATTGAATAAGATGCAAACCTATTTTGAAATCTATATAGATTTAATTAACATGAACTCTACCTAAGGTCTTGTATCTCAATGGAAACATTTAAAACATTTATCCTCATTTGTCCACTACTATGTTAGTTATCATCGGGTAATACTCTATATGGAAAAAGTGATCTTAAAAAATGTTATCTAAATATACTAGACATTCCTAAAAACTAATATTTTAACACATGATAAGCGTAATGTGATGCATGAAATTATGCAAATGCAATGAATAATAATTAGATAGATAAGAAAAGAATTGAATAGAATAACACAACCTTGTTACGACAAACCATAAATAAGAAACTAAATTACCTAAATCTCTCGGAAATCAGACCATCCATCCCTAAATACCCCCAAACTTAAACCAAACCTTGTCATCAAGGTATAAGAACAAGTCAAGAGTAAAACATTACCACATAGAAAACATAGAAGTAACACATAATAAAATAATATGATATATGATATAGAAAATAATATATAATCACAAGATAGAGATGAACTTTAACTTTTCAATTAGTTAAGAAAATAATACCATGTCATTTATTCGTCAAATTATTGGAATTCAATCACGAGAAGCCCCCTAACTTATTATTGACAACCTTTCAATAATTAAAGAATAGTTTGCATTCTATAAAAACCTAAAAATTCTAATTTTTGACAAAAGTCACTAGAAGTCTATCAATAGAATCTAACAATCGTAAAAATCATCTCAACTTTTATTCAATAAAATCAAATCAATAAAACTTTTTAATTGATATTTCCACACATTTTATAATTCAAGAATCAATAAAATTTCAAAAGTGATAAAAACCTTAAAAATATTCATGAAAATCATTTTATGAAAAATCAAATACTTGAAAACAAATTAAGTTTGTTTGAGTAATTATTTTCATAGAACTAAATCTCCTTAGTAATATTCATCATACGAATGTTTTAATTTCCAAATTCATGCTCCATCAAATGATCTACACACATTTTTCTTAGTGTGGGCTCTAAAATATATCAATGAATGTATCATTATATCAATCTCATTTCCACATTCAAAACATATTGAATAATATAGTGTTTCAAAGCCTAAAACTACCTCTTGCTCTTTCATTTCTGGCCATTTCAAAATAGTTCAAGTAACTGACAAGCTTTTTGAAAAACCTAAAAAATTTATGAATAAACGAACGAAAACCTTATTTGGAAGAATAAGAATGATAATTGTGTAAAAATCATCTCCTAAAGACATTCTCGATACAAACCATTCTACTTCTTTTCAAATTTTTTAAATGGTTTATCAATTGGTAATAACTCGTTCCCATCAATTTAAACTTTCAAAACCACCCCCAAGCTTATTTGAAACTCTCACCTCAAACCAATTTATGAAATAACATCATGGATTGATACTTTAAACTAAAAACTTCAAAATCATTGTTATGTAAGCCAAGAATCATTGTAAACATAAGCTTTTAGAAATCAAATTAATTTTAACAAAATAATTTGAAATCAATAACATGTCAAATATTTCCAAAATTCATTAATAATCTTAGTTGAAAATTAAAATTTCCAAGTAAACTAGTTAAGGAAATGAATAATTACCTCCTTAGGAGTGATTCGCTCAAAAATTGACTCTTTAGCACTCATAATTTCTTCTTCAAAGCTCAAATTCAAACTCCCTTGTACAAGCCTTAGCTTGGCTATAAACAATCAAACTTTGTATATTTTGGGTTAAAATAATCAAGAATGTGTTGGGAATCTTTTAAATACATTAAAATCAAGCTTTGAATGGTGTAATCTATGCAAAAATTTGATTTTCTCTCAAGTTAAGCAATAATTTTGAGTGTGAAATTTTCAGATTTGGATTTGTTTTTTTTTTAAGAATAGATTCTAGATTTTTTACCTAGCGAATCCTAAGTTTGTAGGAAATCATTGATAAATCCCTAGTTAAATCAGTGAAAATGTGTTTCTACGCTCCAATGATTCACATAGTGAATCCTAGAATCGATTTATCCAGCGATTTGTGGGTAAACCCACATCATTGATAAATTTGAATTCGCTGCCAAATTGCTTGTGAATTTATTGTAAGATTTTTGATAAATTTCATAAAATTTTAGGACTTTCACTTTAAAAACTTTGAAACCATAACATAATAAAAGTATGAACTAATAAATCAAGGAATTGACTTTAAAAATTTTAAACCAAATTTTGCGAGCTCGGAATTTTTCAACTAAGGGTAAAATTAACAAAATAATGAAAATCGTTTCATTACTCACAAAATTTTAATAAGTAGTCAACTTTCCAAAAAAAACTCAAATCATGCTAATTAAGATTTAATTGAAAGTCAAACCTGATACGAACATATTGTTCTCTCTCGTTCTTTCTCAAGTCTTCTTTAACCTGTAAAGATTAATAAATGAAGGTTAGGTATTAGCTAAAATGGTTGCATAATTGAAATAAAGTAAACTAAATTAAACTATCCTAGACTTGACTAAACTAAACTAATCTAAAAATACATAAATGCATAAAAATAAATAAAATAAGGTTGCGTTGCCTCCTAAAAAATGCATTTCTTTTCAGTCATCGGCTAGACTTATCCTGAAAGATCATGTAACACCCACTACTTGAGAGTAGTCATGAAGAAATGGATTCACCATAGCCTTGGGCAATGAAATATGCATGCCCTCCATCAAAATTTTGAGTTCATCTTGGACTTCTAACACATAATTATCAATATAGTCTTGACCGTCTAACGTATAGTTATCAACACCACATAAAATATCAAGTGCCCTTTTTGTTCCATCCCCGTTTCAAATTCCACAAGAATGCGTGAAACATTAGGTGGATTTTTCAACACTTAAGGTTGATCTTCCTTCATCTCTTCATATGGTTCATATGACCTTTCTTGAATGTGTTCTACTTCTTTTTCGGGTTCTTGTTCTATGCTTAGGTCATCATCAAATAATGTCGGCTCAATAATCTCTTCACATGAAACTTCACTCGAGGTTTCTAATAATGGAATGAACCATTCTCTTTGCAATTCATCAATCTTTTCTCAGATCTACATCATTAATAGTTGAATATAAAACATTTCTCTTTTACTCTGGCATTGTTGTAACATCTCCTTAATTGAGTTTGACAAATTTTGAAGTGAAAGTAAAATTAATATTGCACATAAAGATGTTGATTAGAAAGTTTTTGTTCATTATTAGAAATACCTACCCCTTTCACACTTTTATAGTGTGAGTATTCATATTGATCATTATTACTAGAGTAGAAGGCCATGAAATAATCCTATAAGATTCTAGTGTCACGGCCCGAATTTCTATTCCTAGTTTAATTTCCTTAGTTATGATCATTGACCCGTGACGTGGGACCCACATCGAGATATGTGCAAGGACCGAGGCGAGTTGGCCGAGTCATATGTTAGATTTATTTTGATGCATACGTAGTTTATTGTATATGTGTAGACTACTAAGTTACTCTTACTTGTGTTTAGGTTTCGAACCTTGAGTGGGGACACACGCCTCGAGATGCGTGCTCACGTGGGACTGGGATAGAGAGTGATGTAGAAAGTTGATTTAAACTTAGAGTAACTTAAATTGTAGTATTAATGTGGCTATAGTGGATTTTATATTAAATGCAACCTAAGTAAGTTAAAACAATAACCATTTTATGATTCTCGAGATATGCGTTGATGATTCTCTAGATATGTATTAACACATCAAGAGACCAATTGAGTTTTCATTTGGTAATAGCTAGAGGAAGTTAATGGATAGTTAGTGGAATTATGTCAAGATGTAGGCCATTAGATTATTCTCGAGATACGTATGTACATTAAAATCAATGGCTATTAAACAATCTTATCTAAATATATAAGATTGAATAGATCAACTCATGCAAATCATTTCATTCTCATTTCTATAACTTAGGAGTCAAGAAAAGTTGGACAAGAAGATCAGTGATCACCAAGGGAGTTGAAGAGAAGATTTGTTGATTTGATGTAGGAGTTGATCAAGTAGAAGGTGTACAACAATTAGGTAATTCTACTTACACCATTAAATTAGTTTAATTTGATAAATTGGATATAATTTTAAAGTGTAGGATGTTCTTAAGATCTTGATAGGTGTCTTGGGTCTCTGGTACAGTAGAACTCAGAATTCCAAGGTGTTGGAATTGGCCATGTATGGAGAAGACTCAGAATTCAAAATGCAGAATTTAGAGTTTTCCTGCACATAGCACGCTAGATGTGCTAGCTAGCACCCTACCTGCGTATAGCGCACTAATCAGGTTGACTGGCGTGCTAATTAGTTCACTAGTGCGAGCTTGACAAGTCACCCAGCGCGTTGGGTGCTCTTAAAGCACAAAATCTACAATTTCCTAACTATAAATTAAACACTTTAAACAAGTATACTATCATAATTTAACGTCTAAATACACTTTAAAACATATGAAATAATATCAGAAACCTAAGGAAGGATCTCAAGGGTTTAGGTACGTGTTTTAAGATGTCGAAAGGCCGGTTTAGCTAGGAATTTGCATGGACTGTAAGTAAACTGATTGAAATATTTATTTACATTTCATTCCTATTATATTATTCATTTCCAGTCATTTGGACTGATTTGTCTATTGTACTCTAAATGCCCGACTTTGTTGGTTCTTACTCATTTTCATGAGTTTATTGATCGTGGCATTGGTTGTTGATTAAATAGTTTCATTGATTCTAAATCATTTGCTATTTCATTCTTGATTGTTGATATATTTAGTCAAATGAAATAGCATGCTATTAGATATGTGTTTGATGATATTGCAAATCTAATTTTCTTCGTGCATTAGTATGCAATTACATTTATTGGGTTCTGAAACCTTGTCATTTCTTAGGTTATAAAAGTAGTTCATGTATCTAGGATCATGATATGATAGAGATGTACGCCGCACATGAGGTCACTAAAATTCTAGAGTTATTTGGATCTCACCACTAGCTTGTACAACACACTTGTTGTGGGACCCGGGGTTGTTGACTAGTATACATCACATGTGATGGGCACTTGTGAATACTTATATTTGAGATGGGCATTATGAGGATGTGAAGGCGTTCATGATATTATTTACGCACTAAATAGTGGAATAAGGTTGATGTGATGTAACTCACGTCCGACCAGCCCTAGAAAATTAATACTTAGCCGAATATCAGTTCCATATTGATTAACTGCAGTATCTCATAGCATGATTCATTTTCAGCATAGTTGCTATTATTATGCTTTCATATACTTGTTATATATTTAGAAATGTGAACAAATATCTCTCAGTGTTACTTTATACTTTCTTGCACTTACCGTCCTTTTTATGACAGTGGGTACAGATCCATTGAGTAGCAGACTGGGCAAGAAGAAGATCGGGGACTACCTCTGAGCCTATAGAACACTGCCACGTTTGATTTTGTAGGTTTTTGGTTTTGTTGTATGACTTCTATATATGTCTTTTATACACTTTTGGGGGTTGTATGCATGTGATATTTGTTTCCTTGTGTTCCACACATATAGAATGTATATTAAAAGTTTTCCGCTAATATGTTAAGACTTCCGCTGAATAAACTTTAAGTTTTAAAATTTTAATTTACTCTGATTTATTAATTAACATAAGATAAGAAAATGTTTATTCGAAAAATTAATTGGTGAAATTTTTTTTTTGAAAGGCTGACTAATTCGTTGGTAAGTTTATGTTGCGAGATTAGGGCTTAATGACTAGATTAGGCCGGCGAAGCCCTAATTTGAGAAGGGGTCATCACAGTTAGAGACAAGGATCTAAATATACTAAAAAAAAGGAAAACGAAAATTTAAACTCAATCCCCGGCAATGGCGCTAAAAATTGACATGTTTCGAGCGTGTACAATAATAATACACACCTATTGATTATGCTTTATATTTGTAGTAGCGGTAAGTGGGATCATCCCCACAGGGATTGTGTAACTTTCTTTAGTTTACCAAGGATTTTTGTCACGTTTTAATAATTACCAATTAACTATATTATTTAGAAAGCAATAAATAATTAAATAAACATATGGATGGTAATTTAAAAATCTAATGAGAATAATGAAAGCCTAAACCAAATGTAATTACTAATTAAGTTGTAGTCAATTAATTATCAATCATGAAAGATGAGTTCAAACAATTCAATAATAGGTTGATTGTCTTTAGTGTCAGCCCCCTCATCATTAAGGCGATTGACTGACCTAGATTATTTCAATCTTCTGATAATCTAGTCAGCCTAATCCATTCATTTAATTTTGACCTCGAAATAATAATCATTTCAATCCTTTACAAGGCTCCAAAACTAAATTATATCCTCAATGAGACTCGATTCAAGATTTGTTTAATTGGAGCCAATCAGAAAATCATATATATATACAGTGTTCTCCATATTTTATAACAATTTCGGCAACACCTTCACTAAAAATAGCTTACCGAAAAACTTCTACCTCATAGACTGCAGAATTGGGAATTAGCCTAGAAGGACTCACAACTCACTGCAGTTCATAATGTATATCAAATTCGAATTTATGAACTAACTTAGAGTCTCTGATAGTTTAATTGCAACTATATAATCCCAAATAGATCAAAATTGAAATATAAACCTCTCAATTCATTTTAGATTAACTTATGAGACTCTCATAACCATTCAATTGAGCTTCACGTCCTACACCCACCCTAAGAATTCTCAAAATAATATATGTAAACAATTTAGAATAAGAGTTTACTTAAAAATTCGAAAACAATCACTGCAATCTTCGAGTCTTGTCCATTCGTCCCTTATAGAATCTGACACCATTAAAAACAATTCTAAGATGTCATGTACGTAAATTCCTACATTGATATGTACTCCTATAATTGTTATTCTGATACATGGAGACATATAATTGCATTTCCAAATAAACAATAAAATTTATGCGTCAACATTACATGCAATCCACTCTATCGCTGTCTCATAACTATAATTAAACGTCAACTTCCCAAAATAGTACAACAATAGTATTAAGAGATCAAGAAATGCAAAGATAAGTTATCAACGTTAGACTCCGCTAGTCTCACTAGACACCGTAGAGGCAGGACTGAAACCTAGTTTCAATCAAACCAGACTTCAAAAAGCTTATCTCCCTCACTCACTCTATGTATGAATGACTAAGAATGATAAAATGCAATGCAGACTATGATACAGTTATAGGTACAAAATCAAATTCCATAAATAGTAAAGTTCATTGTAGGGTTTACTTACCACCAAACCAACTCAAGGTTGGTTGTGAAACCTCACACAATGTTTTCCCGACTTTCACGTACTTTAAACCTATTCCCTAAGCTTCGTTCTAGAGTGGTTTCGAAATCCTTGACATTACCTAAAACTATTAAGAAATCCGGATAAATTCCTTATTTGAATTTCTTAAGTTATCGACCAATTTCGAGTTATTTTAGTATTTTCAAGTCTTAAAAACCTAGAATCACACCAAATCAACTCCTCAAATATTCGGATCCCAATTTTTATTGTAAATTGTTGTTTTGAATAAAAAATTACCCCTGACTAGGCTTTAAAATGATTTTCCAAATTTTGGACATTTTTGGGTATCGTAACACGTATTACGAGGAAACTCAGGTATAAATCCTTGAGAAATTCTTAGAATCTTCGTTTTTCATAAAAATCCTCAATTTCAATTTATTTGGCAAAATTAGAATTTTTTTGATTTTTTTCTCATTTTATGGAACTTTTTCCCAAAATTCTAGCTTTTCCATTATTTTCTTTTTTAATAAAGTAGGGTTTGACCCCCTGAACTAGACTGGTCGGTTCAGCTAGACTGAACTTGGTTCAGTCAAATATGGGGATCAAACTCCCATTCTTCCTCTCGTCTCCTATTCTTCTTTTTTGCAACTACGTTTTTTTTCGAATCGGGGTTACTAGTTGGGTTTGCAATTTGGGATGGGAGACGAAGTCGTCTCTATCCTCGGATGGCCTGAGCCTCCCATCCCCAACCTCCATTAACAATTTAACAAAAGCAACATCAACAACTTCCTCAACAACTCATAACACAATAATAACAACGAGAATCAACAGCAATAGTAGTCTCGCCATGGGTTTTGATGTCTCATTCACCTCCCTTAATTTCAATCTTTCTTTTTATCTTTCACTTTCTCTCCTTATTTCAATCTCCACTGTCGAGATCTAACATTGAGGTGACGGTTTTGTTATTGGAGATGTACATTAGGTTTCCTCAAGATTCTTGTGATGTGAATCTCGAGGCAAATTTAATGGTTCCATTTCATTATATAATTTGATCATCCTCAAGATTCGTGTGATGTGAATCTCAAGGAAGATCTTCTGGCTATTGACAAGACAATCACCAGCGGCCGTCTAAAAGAAGATCAATTATATTAATTTCCTTGAGATACGTAACGCATATCTTGAGGTAGGTCCTATGGTTTTTATAACAAACCATATACCACTTGATTCTTCATGAGATGTGGTTGCACGCTTCTCAAGGCATGTACACATCTCTTCAACAGCAACGTTCAACTATTTCCTTCGATGGTCAAGCTACGCGTATCCCAAGGAAAATCCAATGTATAATTTTATTAAGTTTAAACTATAGGATTTTTTTATATATTTATATATATAAACTATATATATAAATATATATATATATATGCACCTATGTATTTTCACGACTATAAATTTGCCACGCGTGCCAACAACTATCCTTGAGCATGAACACTATTGTACAACCCCCGCGCATCACCCTCGACCACGCGTGTCACTAGGCGGCAACCAATTTATTAATTAATATTTTATTTAATTTCATGGTTATCTCTTCAATTAATGTCCAAATTAATTTCTAAAAAATAACCCAATTTTGTCAAAATTTGAAAAATATTCCCAACACACTCTGAAACTCATGCATATCAAGTAAACACTTCAACTTGACCATATTTCGCGTCGAATATAGTATAATACATCAGCTAACCATGCGGCATACAAAAATAATATTTGCATTTATGATTTTTGGTCCATAATGCATGGGTCCCACCTCAGATATTTAAATCTCAAATTAAATCTGAAAATACTTAATTAGCATCCTAATCACGTTTACGAAATTCTCGAATGTCACATTTAGCCAACCTCCAATTTTCTTAAATTCAATAAAAATGCCACATTATAATTTTGTTGAATTAACTCTTTGAATACTCAAAGAAGTTAACTTTAGGCAATAAAACCACATTACACTTTGTGAAAATCATGCCTAATCTAAGCCAATATTACCGAAGCCGCATAATAAACAATTTAGAGCACAATCACTTAGAACATCCATTCTAGAAACACCCTATAGATTAATCCTAGTTACTACCTGTTGTCAATAATTATAGTATATGCAGAATAGAAATATCACAATACATATTACGCAATATGCATGCAATACAATCTTCATTACTTGTAATATGCAAAAACAACTTGTTAAATCCGTGATTGATATGTATTGAATGATAATGAAAGACTATTAAAATAAAGATCTCATAAAAGACTTACAACCATTATGTAGCAATCCCTTGGTCCAGAAAATGAACTAGCTAACGATAATTATGAAAAAACTCCATTAAAACTAAAAAAAGAAATAAAAAGAAAATAAATAGGGGAGAGAGATAAAAAAAAGAGAAGGAGAGATAATAATCAGGCATGTGGTCGTATTTATACCATTTTCTTAATTTTCGTTTCTGCCTCTCGAGTGGTTTAGATAGGTTAGAATAGGCTAGATATTCCCTATATTAATAGATATTAACTTTGTGTTGATCACTTTTATTTGGTTGAATTCGGTTCGGTTTATTTATCTATAAAATCTCCATTTCTCCTTAAAAGTCAGAGATCCAGCTCAGTTAGTTAGTCTTGCTTGCGTAAGCTTGCGTGCATTGGTATGGAGGGTCTTGAGTTGGATTCCCATAACTGCCCCTTTATTTCTCCTTTATTTTCTCATTTCTTTAAATTGAAATACAACAATAAGCTTTTCATTCCATCTCAAGTTGCTAAGTAGCTTAGATAGTTAAGAACTCTCAATGAGTTTGGTGGCTAGGGATCGATTCGCTCCTTATGCGTATCCCATTTTTACTCCTGATTTTCTACTTTTCATCAACCTTGTCAGCACGCATTTCAATGACAATCTTGCGGTTTTAACAACACTGCGGATTGACACAAAATGATGACTTTAATAGGTGACATGATCAACCTTGTTCACTTGATCTTTATTAACTTTTCAGCATGTATCTCAAGGTAGATCAGACACACTTATTTAAGGATGTAAATTAACTATCTTGCACTCTACCACATTGGATCACTGCTAGCTCATCACCTTTGCATATGCCATGTAACTATCATAGAATACATCACTCCACCAATAGCTCATCGCCACATCATCACATGTCCAACTCACTATAACCATGTCATCATCGCGTCACATCAGCCTTTCGGGCCCCAATTCAATGCTTTGGGATCCATGCAACACGTTTTTCAAGGTAAATCCACCATAAGACTAATATATATGCATTTTACACTATTTACGCCCTGATTTCAATCATACTCCTTAAAAGTCTCAAATAGACAAATATAAGCTATTAAAACCATATTTACTATACTTTACCTTATAAAACATACTAAAATGCACTAAATAATGTGTATAATTTATGACTTTTCAATGAATGCCCAGTTCTAGCTTAGAAGAAAGGTTAACAATTTTTAAGAATTTATATGTGGATAGATGTTGCCAAAAAGGACAAGACCTTAGGTAGAGAATAGGTGGAAGATCATGTTCTTGTTATTGGTCTACTGACTGAGTCTACACCAATGAGTGCTAGTATGAAGTCAAGGCTATATGCTAGATATGAAAGTGGGTAGAAGGTCACAATATAAAAAAAAGTGTCAAATTAATCTCTACAGATTCTAGAATAGATTTGCATCCATTTTAGACTGAGTGTAACTTAGAATACGTTTAAGGAAATATGTAGGCATGGTTTGTTTAGCCCTTAACCTTAGCCTACCTATAATTTATCCTTATTTAGCCTTGTTGAGCCAACCCAACCAAATTTTTTCATCATCCATTTTGAAACCTATAGCCATTGGCCTTATTATCCTTTTACCTACATTGGGAAACTAATTTAATCATAGCGAAAGTGAGAAGTGCTAACATAAGTTAAATAATAATAGATTATCCCACAGGTTTCACAAGAAAAGTACCAAGGAATCCAATGGTGGAAAAAAGTAAGAAAAAACAGAATCCACTCCAAATGAAGTAGGGACCATATAAAAAATATATATTTGAAAAAATATAGAGAATATGTAAGCGAAATGAATAAAGACGAAAGTATATAAAAACTCCTCAAATAAAAAGATTTAGTTCGAATGTTTGTAGCTAGATTAATTAAGTCTTTCCAATGCTTTGAATCATTTACTATCCATTTTCGTGTTATCCCAACCTAACCTTTACAACCTAAAAGAAAGTCTTATTGACTCCAAATGAATTGTGTCAATAGAATGGTTATATAAGTTTCTATTTTTGGAATCTTGGTATTCAACGTCCTATTTAGAGATTGTATGCTTTGGCTTGTTAAAAGTTTTGAGGTAACTCGTGATTAATAAATGGATTTAGTCTTGATGAAGCCTAGTTTTTTTGTGGAGCATTGTCACGGCCCAAATCTCTAACCCCAGTTTTAATTCCTTAATCAGGATCACCGACCATTGATGTGGGACCTACACTGTGATACGTGCATCGACCGAGGCATGTAGCCGAGGTATATTGTATTTTTGTATTGATGTATGCCTAGTATTATGTATTGTGAAGACTTACTAAGTCGGTTTGTACAGTTGTAGGCGTCGAGACGAGAGCGGGGACAGGCCTCGAGTAGTGTGCGAGCTAGGGAACAAGGTAGTTAGCATTTTGGTAAGTCTTATTTAATACTAATATGAAATAAGGAATTACTTATAAGCCTATGGTTTTGTTTGTTAATGTAAATCAAATTAAAGACCTATATTGAGTAAATTAAATGGAAAGCATAGGATTGGTCTAGAGATACACATTGGCACATCTAGGAACTATGTGAGTAATGAAATGGTGTCACTTGAAGTTGAGTAGTGGGAGTTAGTGGGATGTATGGCAAGAGGTGGACCACTAGACATTCCTCGGTATACATAAATCCATGGAAATCAAGGGCTAGGAAGGAACATCACCTTAATATATAACATTAGTGATCAAACGACATGCAAACCAAATCACTCATTCATTTTTGCTGGAGAATAAGAAGGAATTGCTGGAGAGGAGTGAATCATCAAGGTGTTGAAGGAATCCATGGGAGTTGGTAAGAGATTCTCAAGCTAGGGTGCTACATCAACTAGGTACACATTTTTTTTAGTTGAAATTAGAACAAGTTCTGGTTTTAGGCTAATTTCAGATGGTAGATGATTGAGTATTTGCAATTGATTTATATATCTAGATTCCTAATTTCAAGCTGATAATCCAGTTATATTGAAGTTCTTAATCTGGTTTTGAAATCATAAAGATATGAATTTTTGAAGTTGCAACACCAAAACTAGAATTCTGAATGTTGTATTAGGAATCAACCGGGTAATTTGATCATGATCTACCCATTTTAGATCCAAATTGATCCAAGCTAGTGGCATTTGAAAGCTTATTTAAAGGGGAATAACTTTGCTTAACTGAAGGTATTTTGATTCAAATGTTTTTGTCCAAACATGCTCTACAAATAGGTACTGGAATCAAAAAGGAAAGTTATAAAGCTAAACATGTTAAGGGCATAACACCCTAACTACTTATACAAATCAGCTGATCTTTTAATATGTTCTATTTGGGTATATTTTTCACCTTGTGACCAAAAATAACATTTTTAGGAACTATACATCAGGAGAAATAGATTTTCTAAATCCGCTGGTTGGATTAAATTCCAATTAGACCTATGTTTAGTAAAATCATGACATCTCTTTCATTTTAAATCAGAATTTTGCAAACGGAACCTTTCTGGAAAGCTAAGAGAGAGACCAAAAATAATTGTACTGAAGGAGGATTTCGATATTTGGACCATTTCATGCCTAAAAGTGCATTAAAATGTAGGACTGAAATTGAAACTTTCTTTAGTCTCTAGGGGCTGATTTAGGAAGATTGATTTAAAGTCTATTGAACCAATTTGAATACAAAATAAACACCACTAAATTAAGCATAACCCACTATATTTGAATTAATGAGACACCAAGCTCAGGAACCTAGGAAAAGGGTACGGGAGAGCAAATACAAGATTTGGAGTATCGAGAGGCCAGTAAAGCTAGGACTTTACTTTGTTGTTGTAAGTATACCCAATGGCAAATTTACTTGGCATTTCATTTCTATTAATTGTTGTCCTTGCATAGTCCTTTTGACTATTTTGCCTTTGTATTCTTATATCATGTGTTCTTTGTGTTTATGCTCACTTGATGAGTCTAGTTTGCATGATATCCATTCATTTGATTTGATTCATTGATTCTATCCCATGCTATGTCTATTCTTGTTGTTTTAAATGTGAATTGAATGATAAATAGCATGCTATTAGGCTAGTGAATATCTTATAAATGTTTAAGAGGACTTGTATTCCTTATTGTTTAGGTGTGTAGATGTGCCTATGCCTTGACAATCCATACTTGGTATTTCTTGAAATTTAAAAAGTAGTTTTCGCATTTAGGTCCCGTACTCGATCGAGGTGTGTGCGACTCACGGGGTTAGAGTCCCTGGAGATGTCGGCACATGTTACCTTACATTGTATGACACTCGGGGTTAGAGTCCCTGAGGTGGTCTACACACCGGGGTTAGAGTCCCTGGTAACACTTGGGTTAGTGTCCCTTGTGTTATATGATTATTGAGTTGGAGTGACATGTTTCACTGTCGACCGGACCTAAATCACCACTTCTTAGCCTAGTGCCAGTATCACTTGTTTAACTTTGGTATTTACTCGCATATGGTTTATTTTCCAGTTTTCCATTTATATGTTTGTAAATACCATTTGAATATTTGGAAATGCAAATTAAACTTGTCATCGGGGATTACTATTTTATTCTTGTACTCACCTTCCTTTTTATAATGATGGGTGCAGAGCCGTCTACCATCAGGCCGGGCAAAAGAGAAGATCGGCGATTATCCCTGAGCCCGCGGCGCGTCACTACATCGATTGTAGGTCTTCTTTTGGTAATTTGATTGTATATGTTATATATGTCTTTCAGATACTATTTGGGGTTGTATATTGGGTTGAGCGTTAGTTTCCCCGACTTTACTTAGACTATTTTACTATTTCACTACATTTTGAGGATTTTATATATGCGATGTCATTTTCTGGTTTTCCACACTTGGGATTTTATAAATGGCTTCCGCATAAGTTACTAATTGCTTCTGCATAATCAATAAGACTTATGCTAATTAATTAATTTAATAAAAAGTTTTAATAAACTCTAAATTTTATAAACTGGTAAGACTAGTGTATTACTTATCCTGAACACGAGAAAAGAGGCATTTAGGTTTCAAAGGCTGACTAATACGTAGTTAAGTCCAGCGTGGATATGATTAGGGCTTAATTACGGGATTAGGCCGGGCGGTTCCTTAGATTAGGAGATGGGCCGTCACAAGCATTCCTCAGGAAAGTGGCCAAAATACCCTGACTCAAAGTAACTGGCTTTGCTTGAGTGCTCTTATTCTCCATTTGGTAATTTTTATGAAAAACTTGATGAAACCATTTAAGTTAGAGTTAGACATTAGAAAACCTGAAATGTATGTTGTCTATGATATTTGATTATCTTATACTCTTTTGCTCAGGATGAGAAATTGTATTTAATTGGGGGTATTTGATAATTTGTCATTTTTGTTATATTTCAGGGTGATTTTACAATTGATTTCGGGACTTTTATCATCATTTATGTTGATTAATCATTGTTTTTCTATTTTCAAGTCAAAAAATGCTTTTATAAAAAAAATGAGTGATTTCCACCTAAATTCAGCCAAAAGCTGAAAATAGGTCTAGTGCCTAGGCAACGATCTCGACAAAAAGTCAAATCGCCAAGGAATCATTGGACCTAACTTGGGTGGATTGAAGAAAGCTGTCACATCCCAAATTTCTAATCCTAGTTTAATTTTTAATCAGGATCATTGACTCGTGATGTGGGACCCGCACTGAGATACGTGCACTGATCAAAGCATATGGTGGAGGTATATGTTAGATTTATTATGATATATGCCTAGTGTATTATATATGTATAGATTACTTAGTCACTCGTACTTATGTATAGATGTCGAGACGTGAGATAGGATGCGCCTCGAGATGTGTGTCAGCATGGGAGTGGGGTAGAGAGTGATATGTTAAGTTTAATTTAAGTTAATGTAGCTTAGATAGCAAATTTGATATGGCTATAGTTTGATTTACATTGATGAAGCCTAAGTTAAAAAATAAAACATTAGTCATTGATGTTCCTCGAGATACGTGTGAACACATAACAAGACCAATAGAGTATGAAGGTGTGTTATCAAGGGTGAGTTGGTGAAGATTTAGTGGTTTGTAAATCATGTTTAATGCCATTAGATCAACCTTATCTAATATAAAAGATTGAATAAGATAACCATGCAAATCATTTTATTGCATAACTTCAAGAGAAGGAAAGCTAGAGAAAAGAAGATAAAGAAGAAAATCAGTTGATTTAAAGTGAAAATTTGGTAGAATTGGAATAGTTGATGAAGCTAGGGGTGGTGTATAATTTGGTAAGTCAAAACTACACTCTAACTTAGTTTAAATTGATGAATTTGTGATATAATTGAAGTGTGAACTGCTACGTATTGTTGTGAAGGATGTTTTGGGTCTCTGGTAGAGGGTAACAATGGTCCAAGACTATGGTGTTTCTTTCCATACTAAGACTCACGAATTAACTATGTGAAATAAAGAACACACAATCCACTAATAGATTTTTCCCATGCCTCTAATTGGACTTAAGTAGATGTGCCAACACCCTGTGTTGACCCGCCTGACCATTATCTTGATCTTCATTGTTCTCCCCTTGCTGGAAAAAACTCGCGCTCAACTTTTCATTCCTTTGCGCAAGTTGTTATCTACGACAAATTTATTTTTACAATTAATCTTGACTAACTCAACACCACTTAATGGAACAAGAATTTGGGGAACAATATCTTGAACTTCAACAATCAAATTGAAGTTGTCAATAAACACAACACCGTGAGAGTCTTGAAGAGTGTCCACTACTAACCCTTCATCCATGTCATCAGTTAATTAACAAAAGTGTTTCGTCGCCGCGAACTTCACTGTTTTCTCGACACCTTTTTCAACTGGATAGTTGTCAACGACATCATCATCAACCATTTTCTTAAATACTCGAAGACTTGTAGATTGTGGAATAACTTCTATAACAAGATCATCATCTCCAATGACAACCATGTCTTTGATGAAGTCTTCACATCAACCTCAAACTTTGGCGCCTCATCGAAGTTGACTTTTTTTCCTCATCTTCAAATTCACCTTCCCCACCAAAAAAAGAATCTCCTTTTGTTTCTTCCCCAACATGTTCACGTTGATGGATTCGAGTAGACTGTGGAATACGTTGTTGTACATCGAAAAACAAATCAAACCTTTGTTCATTTATAAAAATACCTTGATACGTTGTTGGTATGTCTTCTTAAATAGCATGATTTCCCTTATCACCAAGGGCGAATTGAAACTCTGATACCAAAATTATGTAGCGAAAGTCTTCCTAATCGATTAACAAATCCATGCACCATCAATTCAGGGCATTGAGAATTAAAACCCTAATTTTCTCAAAAGAAAACAAATTCTTTATTAATCAAATCAAATCAAGTAAAAAGTACAAAGCATTAAGCCTTTATATATAGGCATAACTGAACAACTTACCAATTTCTAATTAAACTCTTAAGTAGCACAACTATTTACTTGGTATAATTGCGTAAAGTGACACAACCATTAACTACTAATTTATTGGCTTACAAGTTACTAAATGATTAAATCCTACTAAAATACCAATATTAGTAAAAAAACTTAACATATATGTTTCTTTCCATACTTAAACTCACTAATTAACTATGCAAAATAAAGAACATACAATCCACTAATTAATTTTTCTACGCCTCTAATTAGACTTAAGTCAATGTGCAAACTCACTGTGTCGACGTGCCACACCATTATCTTATCTTCATGATGCAGTCCGAGAAGTAGCAAACACTTTCTTGAAAAAGTTTGACCGAAATTGAATTTTGTTGACTTTTGGAAGGTCCGAAAAGGAATTTTAAAGTTGCGAGGATGTGGGTTTATTAGAAACGATGTGGTGATCAATATTGATAATGGTGTTTTTTGGCTAAATTCCGTCTTTTAGGCCTCCAAAATCATGAATTTACTAATTTTTGAATATTTTAGTTTGGTTATAACTTTTAGTAGGAATATTCTTTTTTGACATCGTTTATGGCGTTGGGCTTCCTATTTTGTCTACTTTATGGTTTAGGGCATTTTACACTATTACTATTTTTAACAAGAATTAGGGTTTGCTATATAAAGCACCATTTTTGTTGTAATTCGTCACTTTTTGATAAATTAATAAAATTTCGAACTTTGATTTAAGTTCTTGCCCAAGATTTTTTGTTCGTGGATTTTAAACATTCAATTTAGAAGATCCGCACTGCGTTAATTGGTATCAGAGTCTTCATAATGCGAGATTACGAAAATAATCATGCCACCAAAGAGGAACCAACAACGGGCTGAAGATTTCTATGAAAGAGACAACTAGGCTTGAAACGAGCAATGATTCACACAGTTTTTTTGAAACGCAACAACGTATGCAAGTGGCACTAGATGAAGTGATTGCATGGATGGGAGAGTTGTTGTCTAGGGCTATGATCAGGAACCCTGTTCCAAAACGTTAAGGAGAACCTCATGTCGAAGAGGAAACAAAAAGATATGCTTCTTTTGATGGTGAGGATGAATACCTTGAGGCTCCATGAAGGTGTCATAGACCATGTCCAGTGGACGATGATCGTAAGTTCTGATAGGGTGGGATGAAGATAGAGATCTATGATGCTATGGCACACTATTGCTTGAAGAACTCCTGGATTGGCTGGCAACTATAGATGAAGTGTTGGAGTTGAAAGATGTGTCAGAGAAACATTGTATATGATTGGTGGTGACCAGATTTCGCAGTTTGGCCATGGCTTAGTAGCAGTGACAAGTCAATAGTTAGACATGTTGTATATTACATTTTAGGACAATTTTAGGTGTAAAAGACTATATTGCACAAGGTTTTCTCATGTTTTTGTTATTTAAGTAATAAATGGAATATATGAAGAAATGGAGTAAAAAAGGAAGATTGTGAAGGAACTGATCAAATGGAAAGAGTATGCAAATGAATCATCAACAAGTAAAGGAAAAAAATACTAGATTTCAACACCAGCGATTCCTAACTGATTCATATGGACCCCGATTCACCACTCAGATCGATGGAAATGTAAACAACAATTCCAAGGATTCTCTCAGCGATTTCACTTAAACCTGAATCGATGAGGAATCGGTGGAACAAATTTTGAGGATTTCAGATAACAACAAATAGTTTGAGTTAGTTTGCGATGTTTACTACCTAGAATACTATAAATACGAACCTAGGGCTACAAAATCATAAGCCTTTAAGTACTTAGATCAATATTTCATTGCTTTATGAGCCATTGTTGTTTAAGTTTATTGCATTATTACTCATTGCTTTTGGAAAAGATTTGAAGATTAAAGTATTTATTCTAGAGGTATTTATATGTCTTTTATTTACATTATTGCAATGTTATTTAAGATTATGAGTGACAAGTCAATAATAAGACTTGTTTTATAGTGTAATTTAGGTTTATTTTAGATATAAATGATGATATTACATTATGTATTCTCTTGTTTTTTTTTATTTCAGGATTTAAATAGGAAAATAGAAGAAGAGAAAAATAGTCAACAAGAAAAGAAGTCCAACGATTAGCCAGCTAATTGCATTCACACTAGGAATCGCCACTTAAATCAATAGCAAAAAATGCCCACGAATCCTCAATGAATTGGAAAATATACTAGAAATCGCCAGCTAAATCGGTGGAGCATAGAGGACCAAATCTATTGATTAACTCCGCGATTTGTGTACAACTTAGGAATTGCTGACATAGCTGAGGTCGGTTACAGGTTTTTTAGATTAATATGAAGAATTTGAGTGTATCTAAGATATGTATCACTTAGGAAACTATAAATAGGACCAGAGAGTTTCGAAATAACTTTTTCTCTCCAACCTATTTTACATATTCAAT
Organism: Stephania cephalantha; assembly: GCA_039657325.1. Taxonomy (NCBI): domain Eukaryota; kingdom Viridiplantae; phylum Streptophyta; class Magnoliopsida; order Ranunculales; family Menispermaceae; genus Stephania; species Stephania cephalantha. The sequence continues at coordinate 11,409,863 of CM077572.1, forward strand.
ACGTCGTTTATTAGTTTTAGTTAATGTTTGATGTTACATTGGAGCTTTAATTTACTTAAGAGGTATTTATTTATTTATTCATTATGTCTTTTAATTATATTATTATGTTATTTATTTTCAGCATGAGTAAGTAGTTTATCAATCTAATCAAATCCTAGACTTGTATATACTTTGGATTGCTGGATAAGTATAATTAAGGAATCATGTACTTAATACTTTAAATCTATTCATACACGTCAATCACAGATTTAACAAGCTATTTTTGTGTATTACAACTAATGAGGATTAATATTACATGCATAGTTATAAATGTGTATTATGGTATTTTGATTCTAAATCTATTTCTACGATTATTGACAACAATTATAGAATTAGTAGCTATGATTAATCTGTAGGGCTTTTCCCGAGTAGATGTTCAAGGTGATTGTGTTCTAAATTATTTATTGACTAGCATATTCTAGTTTTTATTGGCTTAGATTAGGCATAATTTTGATTTAGTGTTAATGCTATTGTATCTATATGGTTATGCATTCTATCTAATAGGTAGATTTACAATGATAAGATGTGGCTTTTCCATTAAATTTCAAAAATTTGGTGGCTGGTTAAAGGCTATCAACCTATTATGAAATAGAATTTATTGATTCCAAGATTCCATATGGTATAATTATAACTATGTTATGAAGTAATGTTATGGTCTCGTGTTTAAAAGAAATCCAAGTATATTACATTGTTTAGTGGGGGTTTGTTTAGATGTTTGTTTAGATATTTATGTTTACATTGAATTTGAATATTATTTAATTTAGTTTGCATTAAATTGTTTGAATTATTTTAGTTAATTTGGTTAGTTAAGTTAGTAGTTGTAGATTTTAGTTATTTGGTATTTTAATTCCCGTTTAATTAGATCAACTAAATTAAGAAAAACAAGAAAAAACACTTTCCTTTGAAGTTTGTGAAATCCTTGTGGAGACAATATCACATTTACCACTATTACAAATAATAGAAAAATACGGGAAACTATTATTCACACTTGACACGTGTCAAAGAGCGAATAGTTTATCAATCTAAAGAAAATCCGAACGTGGACTAGATCCGTTTTGCAATGTAGTTATGATGAGATGATTATATGCTTAATGCTTTAAGCCAATGGTAATCTTTGATTCATTGATTTAATAGGTTATTAACTACTGATTTTAATCATGATCTTTGTATTGCATGCATAGTCTATAGTGTGTATTGTGATATTTGGATTCATTATCTAGTTTAAAGTGGTAACTAGAATTGTTTGAAAGGTGTTACCATTTAGAAGTCCTAGGTGAATTTGATATCTAAATATAATGTTGTAGTAGCTTTCCGAAGGTGTTAGATTTAGTAGTTCAATGTTCTCATAGTGTAATGCGGTTTTATTGCGTGAAGTTAATGTCTTTTGTATTCAAAAGGATTAGCTCAATAAAATTAGAATGTGGCTTTTCCACTGATATAAAGAGAACTAATGGCTAGCTAAAGGTTGTTTATTTACTTATGATTAGAGTTTAATTATCTATGATACTTTATAAAGTATGCTCATAATTGTAAGCTTGAAGTAACATGTTTGGGTGCAAAAAAGAATAATGTTTCATTATTCTGGATGTTTTTTTGGATATTTATTTACTATTGAATTGAATTTATTTGATTGATAGTGAATTTGAATTGTGTTAGTTGAGTTAGTATAGTTAGTTAATTATTATTACATTATAGATTGAATTAGTTAGTTTGATTTTTGTTTTAATTAAATAAAAGTAAAAATAATAAAAAACATTAAAAGTCATTTTTTTCCTTGATATATTTGATAAATCTTGTTGGTGACAATTCCCACTTACCGTTACTACAAAATATTAAAAGTATAATATATGAGAGAAGTTTATTGTACACATTAGACACGTGTCAAGCAGCAACAAAAACTAACATGGAACAGAATGGAAGATAGGAAAGTTACCTCATAGGAGAAGTTGAAGAAACATATGGGGGCTTAACTTCCACCCTACAGCATATAGCGCCTAACATATAAGAGATTACATAATCTGAGACAAGAGGCAAAATCAATTTATGAATACACTAAAGAGTTTAATCAATTCGTTGCCAAAAATGAATTTTGGGAGACTCGTGACCAATTAGTGTCGAAATATATTAGTGGATTAAAATGGCAGATTTAAGATATTGTCAATATGTTTGACCCAGCTTTGTTGGATGCAACGCGCCACAAGGCAAAGCAAGTGGAGTAGTAGTTACGACATGGTGTTAGTCTTGTACCACTTAATGTTACTAGCGGACCAGCAAAGACTAGAGGGGCTAATACTGGCAAGGGAACCATTCCAAACAATCCCGCTGCTAGTGGCACAAGTAGAATCAAGTGATTCGGTTATGGTCAGATTAGCCACTGAAGATCAGAGTGCAAGGGGAATAAATTCCTCTTTTTTAGCAACGAGAAGAAAAAGAAGAAGTGGAACCAACATAAGTTACTGCAAGAACCAGTTTACGACAAGTCTACAGACAATAAAAATGGGGAAATTGTGATTGAAGATGTTGGTATTGCATTAGTCATGGGGCATTCTTGCATGAATCCAATAGTGGTTATTGATGATGAATGATTGCGGAACAAACATGTGTAGTGTTGAACGTACAAATTATGCATTGCATGATGGTTATCTATTCAAAGGTAACCAGCTTTGTGTTCCTAATTGTAGTTTGAGATTGCAAATCATTAAGGAGCTACATAGTAAGGTTCATGTGTTTCAATTGGTTAGGTCTTCCTATTATTGGCATACCATTGACAAAGAGGTGGAGAAATATATGCGGCATTGCGGACATGTCAAGTTTCGAAGTTATATTGACTAACGTCGGTTTTTATATGCCATTACTAGTTTCAAATCATCCATGGATTGATCTTAGCATGGATTTCATGTTGGGATTGCCTAGAAAACGATGGGGTCATGATTCTATCTATGTGTTGGTCGACCGTTTTTCTAAGATGGTTCATTTTATTCCTTGCAAGAAGACTACAAATGTTGTGAAGGTGGCTCGATTATTCTTTAAGGATGTTTATAGACTACATGGATTACCTACTTTTATTGTGTCAAATCAAGATAATATGTTCCTTAGTCATTTTTTGCAAAGTTTGTTGAAAATGGTGAATACGCAATTAAAATTTACTAGTACTTATCATCCGTAGACAGATGGGCAAACTTATATAGTCAACCATTCTTTGGGCAAACTTTTGAGGAGCTTGGTGGGTAATAATCTTTGAAGTTGGGATATGAAATTGAGTCAGGCAAAATTTGCACACGACTATGTAGTTAATCGAAGTACGAGATTTAATCGTTTTCAAATTGTTTATTCCTTACTTCCTCGGGGTCCCTTTGATTTGACGTCATTGCCAAGTAAGACGAGGTTGCATGGAAAAGGAGAGGACTTTGTAAGTGGTTTGGAGGAGGCTAATGAAAAGTACAAGAAAGCTTAGTCCGATATAAATTATAGAGAAAATTAGTCATCATGCCTACTGGTTGAAGTTATTGAGTCATATTCATACTACCGATGTGTTTAATGTCAAACATTTAGTTCCTTTTATATCGGGATACATCAGAGGATGAAGATTCAAGGGCGAATCGTTTCCACTGTGGAGAAAGTGATGTTGTCCAAAAAGTGGCCAACACTTTCTTGCAAAAGTCTGACCAACTGTTTACTCAACCTATATCTTAAATCCACCTAAGACTTCTCAAACGTAAGTGACTACCCTCGACTGTCTTAGTTACTACTTATTTTAAAATATTTACACAATTACGAATGTAAATTATCTAACTAGATATCAATCTTATCAATTTTTAACAAATTCACAACTATGGAAAAAATATCAAAGATGGTGGATTATAATTCAAGAAAATAATCTATTCAATTTATGAGTTTAAGAATACAAGAATTCTTAACATACATTAACATTAAGACCTCATAAATCTATGCAGTCGGTTTAGTTCATCCTTAGTTTAGATTATAAAACTACTCACACATATTGTGAAATCTGAGAAATACATAAACTTGATTAGACAACTAATTAAGTATTTTCATATTTTATTTGGAATTTAGATGTTTGAGGTGGGACCCACGTGTTTCGAACCAGAGATCATAAGGTAAAATTTTACATTTCTTTGAATGCCTAGTGAGTATATTATATGGTATTTCATCGTGAAGTCTACGTATTGAGGTGTATCCTCAATTTTATCATAATTGGTGTTGTCAATGCGTGTCTGCAGGGCACGAGTGAAAATAAAATTATTAGTTGCTCGAAAACTTGTAAACAAATGTTAAGTATCAGGTGAGGATTTTTCCTCAGTTTGCATGCAAGTCGGGATTGGTGTTAATGAAAAAAGAGAACAAAGTTGGTACAACACCTTGCCTAGAGTTGCGTAACATCTGGCGGCGGTCAAGGCTAGTATTGGGTCTAAATTTGTGCAAGCTTGGTTAAGTATGGCAATAGAATAGGTCTGAAGATTTTGGTATGTCAATCACAAAGTAAAGATTTTTGAGCATTTGGCATGACCAAAATCAATGTTATGGATGTTTTATGAAGTTAGACTATTTTGTCAAGAGGTTGGCTCAATTTGGTGAAATAAATCAGATCTCAAATTAGCACCATAAGTCAAAATACATCAAAATAAGAATTTCAAAAATTAATGAATAAAAAGAAATTAAGTTGCGTCCAAGCAGCTGAGGGTTAATATATATTAATATATATAAAAAATCAAAAACATGAAAACAACGTTTCGATTGAGCAGAACGAAACAATTTTGTTCGTTCTTAACCTTCTCCCTTCGTTTTTTCGCACCACGATCTTTAGAGTCCAATTTTTGCTCAGTTTCCTTCTATAAAAGAGTAGAGCGTCTCGAGACGCTCATTTGAGCCAAGTTTTCGAGGCAGAGACATGGTAATCAGCTCAAAATTCGATAATTTCTTAATTTAGGGCATTTTCCACATTTCAATTTGAATTCTCACGATTTTTTTATTTTTTCGCGTGGTTTTGATAGGAATTGATTTGGATTGCTGAGAATTGATGTATAAGGTTATTGTGTGCCAATTTGGAATAAATTCCACCGATGTGGGCTAGGGTTTTAGGGAAGTGAATTGATGCAATTCTACTGATAACTGTTTTGAAGATGTTTTTATAGTTAAAATTGATTTACATTAGGATTTTAGACAAATTGGATTATTAATTTTTCTCCAAATCGACTACACAGGTTGTGTAAATATTTTGAATATGGTATTGAGTGATTTCATGGTTTTTGGTGTTGAGTTTTAATTATATAATGCAAAAATATTGATTTGGAGAAGTTTTATTAGTTTGAAATTAATAAATTTTCCCTAATCAACAGGAAGTATTGGGAAATTCATAACTTCTTCATTTGTTATCCAATTCGAATGTTCTTGAAGTCTTTGTAAAGTATGAAGCGAGCTCTACAAGTTTATTTTTGGTCAATATGAAAGATATTGATGTTTTCAAGGTCAAAAGGTCAGCCCAAGTTAGCTAGTTGAAAGCTACTTGAAATTGTTACAAATTATTATTTTTGGAAACACTTATCAAGCATACTTTGGCCGTTATTTTTGTGGGGTTTCATTATTTGGTTTCACTTGAAGCATGAACCTTATTATTATTAGGTATGTAGGGAAGCTATTGGTGCCACTTTTAAGGTGACCCGACAATCCAAGAACGTTGAGAATTTAGCTCGAAAGTGGATGGTTGTAAGTAATCCCTACAGTGGTTTTTATTTTTTGTGGAATTATCTTCGTACCTGCAGTTGTGTTTAGTCTGCATTGTATTTAGCAGTCTTGATTGGTCATGCATACATGGGATCCGGATAGAGTTGCCCTTGCTTAGTCGTAAGAGTGTGAGGTGCTCCTCTCTAGACTAGACGTACTGCAGGTGTCTAAGGCGAGTAATTTTGACTCCAGGGTAGCATGCGTTGAACTTATAGTATTGTTCTAGGTTCATAGTGAGAGGACTTGGTTGTTGTGAGCTTAAAATAGGAAATGAGGGATCCACGTTGTTATATGCATTTGTTGTTATTTGGAAATGCAATTACATGTCTCCATGTATTTGGACTAACATTTGCAGGAGTACAAAGCAATGTACGAGTTTACTTACCTGATATCTTCGAGTTGTTTTTGATGATATCAGGTTTATCTATGAAACCAAGGAAGAACGAAAAAAACTTAAAGATCTTCGGTGAATGTTTTTGTTAAAAGTTTAATTTTCTTCTTGTAATCATGTTATATATAATATTTTGGGATTATTGGGGTGTATGTAGGTTGTGAAAAACCAATGATAGGTTATGAGAGTCTCCTAAATTGGTTTAAAAGTAAGTTGAGAGGTTTATGTTCAGTATTGGTTTATTTTTGGATTGTAAAGTTGTAATTAAGGTATCCGAGACTCTGAGTTAGTTTAAAAGTTTGAATTTGATAGATATTGTTAACTATGGGGAGTTGTGAGTCCTTTTAGGCCTCTCCCAAATTTCGATGTCCATTAGGTGAAGTTTTTTGGCGTGGTTAATTTTAAAGGAGGTGTTGCTAAAAAATTTATAAAATATGGATAATATTATGTATGATTTCCGAATTTGCTCCAATTAAACAAATCAAGAAGTGAGGTTTTTTTAGGACATTAATCTAGTTTTAAAACATTATTAAGGATTAAAATGGACAATATTTTGAGGTGCAAAAGTTGATTGTGTTGTTTAAGTGCCTAATTAAGGTAATTAGGTCAAGTTAGGTCTTTGTTTGACGAGTCATGACACATATTCATGTGAAACATCATAAAGTAATTGAAAGACATTAACGAAAAATGCATCTATATTAACTTCTTGCTCTCAATAATAAGTTCTCCAAAGCAATGTATGTGAAATAGGAAATAATAATGAACATGTATATAATGGTATACCTAAAACTCGAAACTATGGCCTCTAGAAGAATTTAAAGGGATTGATTAATTTTTGTTAGACATGAAAATGGATAGAAGATCGTATCAAAGCATGTTGAACAAGACATATATCTAAGAAACCTAGAACAAGGTTACTAATTAATCAAGACGGGTAAATATAAGACTGATACCACAATTAATATATGATTTAGGCCTTATTTGATAATGATAAAAGTTTTTTAACCCTAAGTCTAGTATCAATGACAAGTCTTTCATAAAAAATTGTAACATATACTCCCCAGAACAATAATGCGGTGATGCAATAATGCAGTAATGGAGACCGCACTAAAAAACATGCAGAAAGAAGAACACAAAGGCAGTAAACAGAGAAGAAATTAAACACCAACGAACACAAAGAAATTGGAAACACAGTTTAGCAAATCATGCCTAAATCTGTAAATAATCTACTATATCAACAGTGTTTACAACCTCCCTAATGAACCTCGTTTTCTCTCAAAACTGATCTTAGCAATCTAAGTGACGCTAAAAGTAATTACAAAGCGATGCACACAAAGTGGCATACATTAGGTATTTATGGGAACACATCCCAACCCATTATATAATCAGGAACTTAATCCTAAATAGAATACAATTTAGAATCTCACCAAATACTAACTTGTAGTTATTGTAGTTGTTGTTGGATTCAGCCAATAGTGATCTTCTAAGTGTTCAAGTCCTTCAAGAACATTGACTTCGATCTTCACTTGTAGATAATATTAATTGTTTTTGTAGTTCGATTCCAATAAGAATTACTAGCATACTTCATTTCCTTGGAGAATAAGTTACATTTGGATTGGATATTTAATCCAACACGTCGAGCACCTCAATCTTTTTTAGTGTTTGGAGTTGTAAATGAATAACAATTACACGTCTCTTTGAAGCACATCAATTGTAAGTGCCTTAAGTACATTTCGTTCATGCATACGTATTTTTCTTCTTCTCCGATACATCTCTTAATTGTAGTCGAACAAAAATATGTCAATCAGGTTAAGTAACTCAACGCATCCTCGTATTATAACTCCAAGCATACATGTCTCTATCATCTCTGATGTAGATAAACTTTAAATAGGAATTGTAGTTGCAGTAGAATACTTCCAAATAATTAGTGTTCTTGAGAAAAATGACAAGAAGTAAGTAGGTCTATATACCGCAAGCAATATATGCATATACCTAACAATCTCCCCCTTTGGCATAACCAGAGCATGTAAAGATCTGACATGTAATGTATATAAAATGTTGTGAGCTCCAAATAGCAGCAAGTAGTAGTAGCAGTAACCACCTAAGTAGTAATAAGCAACTAACAAATAAACACACCATCACTCCACACCATATATATCACTCCCCTGTTTTGACTAAACTATTGCCAAAATAGAAAGAATAATAATCTACAACGACAATCTTAAAGAAATCCATCATCAGGAATAGTAAAGTAATCACCAAGTGTAACTGTAGAATCCAGGTAATAGAAATGGACTTAACATAGCAGCAAATAACCATGAAATAATAGCAATAATAAGAAGCTCCCCCTTATAATGAACATTATTTTCACTTCTAAATACGATATCGCTGTAAGTAACTGTGCAACTTGATAAAGTAACCATAAAACCATCAATCCACCTCTTTACGTTAGAGCATACCAGCATCAAACATCTAACTCAAAGTATAATAAGATAGCCATAACTTGTCAAAAATAGCAAACCACAACCATCACGTGAAATCCCAAAGAACAAGTTGCTGGTAACAGTGAATCAAAACAGTTGTAACAATACTCCCCCTCGATCCTTGTTATTCTTCAATCAAATGCAAGAATCAAAGAGTATGGACATATATACACCAACATCATGGCGTAGAGGGAACAACCATGTAAGTGTTATTTGAAGTTCGCATACCCCACGTAACATAATATCTTCCATGATTAAGAACTTCACACCAATCTTGTGAGAGTTTCATAAACAAATCACGATCACATAGCTGACTTATAGTAGTAAGATTGACATTCAGTCCATTAACATGCATAACACCACGTAAAGTAGGTAATCCAGCAACATTCAAATTGCCTTGACCAATCACATTTTACCTTCCACTATCACCAAATGTAACATAAACATCATTAAGAGGTTTATAGTCAAAAAGATGTACCTTGTTTCATGTCATTTGAATGGAACAACCACTGTTGAGATACCAAGTGTCTTGTTTTGTTGCAGATTGCAGTAGATGAGCTGTCATAGATTTTATCTTTGACTTTGGTTTCCAACAACCTCTGCAATTGAAACTCTGCTTCTTCTTTTTAAGTATTGACTTCTTAAGATCTTGAAACATCTTAAAACACTTAGGTCAAATATTTCCTTTCTTATCACAATAATGACAAGTTGGAATAAACTTGGCACTAGCACCATCTGACTTAACTATAATATGATCAAATTTAGCAATAACTGGAATTGCCTTAAAGGTAGAAGGATCTAACTTAGCACTAGTAGCAACAAGGTTAACAGTAGAAGCACTATTATTTTTCAACTTAACAATTGAACCACTAGTCTTCACATTGTTCTTACTGTGATCAGTTAATGAAGAAGCCTTCATGAAAGTACTAGAAATAGAACCACCAGAATTTCCACCTTTGTAACCAAGTCCCACATGATCAAGAGGACTTTGAGAAATACTCAATATTTCATCAAGTTTGGCTTTACCATAATTCAAATTATTGATGGAATGTTTTATTTCTTGCAACTTCTGCTTCATCACTGTTAATTTAGTGTCTTTTGCTAACAGTATAAACGTTCGACTTTTCAACTTCAATTGCACTATTGTGGTACTCAATATTGACAGCATCAAGTTATGTCTTTAAAACTCCATTGAACTTGTAGAGTTCTTTTCACTCATCATAAAGTGCATCACAATAAACACGTTGAAAATCCTCAAGGCCATCATCTTCATTAACTATAATTAGCTCAATAGCAGTAACTTCATGAGTAGTAACCAATTCGGGGATTGTAACTGGTTCAGGCTTAGTACTAACAGTATTAAGGGATTACTTAATGTTATGTATAGTTGGACTTGACAGTATTGTGTGAAAACCAGTAATGTTTGTAGTCTTTCTTGTTGTCTAATTGTCATCATTACTATCACTATCAGCATCATCATCATCATTATCACTGAAATTAGAAGATAGTTTCTTCTTCTTTTTAAGAGTATTTGCACATTCACTCTTAATATAACCTCCATATTCATGGCATTTAACATTTTTCCTTTTAATTCGAAAAGCATATTTATGCTCTGATTGCAGTAAATATTTTTCTTTATGTTTCTGCACTCTGACTTGTAAAGCAATATTGGGATTTTTCTCTGAAGAGAACATGTTCATCCCATAAGTCTGTAAAGACCCCATTAATTCATCAAAATACATTTTTTAATGTCCTTGCACTCCTCAATTATAGTAACCTTTGAGTCGAATCTTTTTGGAAGAGAAAGCAAAGCACGATGAACAAGCAATTCTTTAGAATATTTTTCTCCAAGTTGGTATGCCGGATTCACAATGTCACGGATACAACAATTGAAAGAGGCAATTTCCTCATTTTTCTCCATCTTTAATTTATCAAATATAGAAGTCAATTGCAGCAATTTAGAGAATTTAAAAGTACTCGTACCTTCAAAGACAGTTTCAAGTACACTCCAAGCATGTTTTGTTGTGGAGAAAGCTGTAATAAGTTTGAATCTTTGAGTATCTATAGCACTAAAGATGGCATTAAAAGCTTTAAAGTTTTCCATATGCAGTTTTTTCTCCTTAGCAATCCATTGATCAACGGGCTTTGGTATTGCATTGTTGTCACCATCCATCATAACAAGCACTACATACTGATGTGCGTGTCGCAAGTATAACGGCTCATTGGTAAAAATAGTGTAATCAACTTACATTGACTACAGATATCGTCCTCATGGAAAGGTTTTTGTACTAGTTGAATACCTATTTAACTTTGAACTTTTTGCTAAGGAAATCCCTTTTTTAAATGGTTTTATACTAAACTACTCTATCTAACAAAACAATGTAAACTTAACTTTAACTCTCATATTAAGGATATATTAGTTCACAACTTCACCTAGGTAATGAAATACTATACTTTTCAACCACTTTTACATCTCAATATGTTGTATGCCTAATTAGAATAAACAGATTTCTTTCAATTCCACTTTAACCCACTGTCGTGACATAAAAGATTCTAATGTGTAAACTAGAACTCCACCTGTCGGTGTGAATAATATAAGCTCCACATTGCTTTAATGTCCCAAATTTTTAGATTCATAACCAATCAATTTCACAATCCGTGGCTCCCTAATCTTCCACTATCTATCGACGTTGTGTACTTTACGGTTGTACCGATCATGTCCAGCTTAAAAGCTTAAATGGTAATGCTAACTTCTAAAACCTAATATCAATAAAAATGTGGCCAATATTTCTATAGCATTATGCTCAGAATCAATACAAATTCTAACTATTGCACTTTTTATATTTACTTCATACTCATGTTCATAGCATAACATTCATAGCATAGCGTCCATTGATCTTTAAAATTAATAGACTACTCACAATTAATTGAAACACACATATTACAATTCATAATTGAATTCATTGAAAATCAGAGATGGATATAAATATATTACCTTTAATTAAACTAATGAAACCAAATTCGAATTGCAAAATTGGAGTCTTCAATGTTTTCTCCACATAAATCTTTTTAATACTAAAACTATGCTAAAATATTCTAATGGTGGCTAATGATTGATATGTGGTGAGTGTACCACGTCCAAACATTTGTTTATACTTCCTCATAGCAATAAGAAACCTTACTTTACTATTTAACTCGAAATAAAACTATAACTTTCTAATTTCTTACATTCTGGCACTGTCACTTATCCCTTGGCTCCATGTGTGTTGTGCTATGGCGCCGCCACTGAGTCACCTCCTATGTGCAATTTTTCATCTTCAGTGACCTCGGCGCTATCCTCATGACCTCCGTCGTCCCTTATTACTCCACAACACTGCCACAGTGCCAAGCCTACAGTCTTAATTTCTTCACTTTGCTTTCTCTCCCACGTTGTGCCTAAGTCTTCCAAACTGTGCCTAGTACACCTACAATGCCACCTTGTGTAGCCATGGTGCCAACCATATTTTCATGGCCTTTTGCTCCATTTCATCTCATTTTCATTTCTTTCCTTTACACCTTAATTACCTGAAAATGCATAAACACCATTAATTAGAGCTCATTTAGGGATATCTATATTAAATATACTACTAAACTAATCCTATACATAATTCTAAGTAGTCACTTATCAAATACCCCCAAACTTAGAATTTTATGCGTCCCGAGCAAATGTGTATTTTACTAAGTCTCCTAATAGCCAGTTCTCGTTCATTTTACATTGTTCATGGAGTATCCTTTAATTTACAAAGTTTCAAGTTAATAATCCACTCAAGAGTTTTTTTTTGCAAAAACTTATATTTTAAGACATGTAGCTTTAACAACACATACAACTTCACTTTCAAAATACTAAAGTAGATCATAACCAAAACCATCACTACTCACAAGTTTGTTTCACCTCGACACTCAAGTAGCAAGTGTGCAATCTCATGATTTCTCTTTAAGCTCATGAATTCACAAATAAGGATAGATCATACTCATCTTTGGTAGACTTAACACTTTAAGAATCTATAGGATTTCATAGCTGGAATGAAAACTTAACTAAATTAGCTACTCGCACTCGAGCTAAATATTTTATTTGAAGAGTTTTATTTTACATCTGCCTTCTTTTCTTTATTTTCTCTCATTTCTTTTCTTCTTCTCCTTTTCATTTTTATTTCATGGTCCCTAGTCCTTTTCTTATGGACTTCATTTTTGCTCACTTTTTCAAACCATCATGTTCTCTGCTCCATTTCCTATAGAACTTGTGGGATTCTCTAATTTTTTATATTTCTAAAACTCATGTTAGCATTTCTCGCTTTCACTTAATCAATAAGTTCACACCAAATTTTCATTTGCAATGCATATTTCTTCCTCACTTTCCACTAAGTCTTTATTTGTTTTATATTATCAAGTAAGATTCACACTTATTATAAAATCTTTAGAGATTCAACTTTTTCCACAAGAAGTGTTCTAGTTTCTTGCTTTTGTTTCAAGTACATGATCTTCCCTAACTCTAGGTTTCTAATCATGAAATCATATCGTTGTTTGCAGCATTTCATTATTTTCTTCAAATATTGAAACCACTCTCTTGAGTTTCATATCAACAAAACACTTGTAATATACTCATCCTCAATTAAGGGCATGAACATGCAAATGAACTACTAATTCATTCATAAAACTATATATAACCTAATTTATACTACTTAAATATTCACGTAGTAAATAAAATGAAAATTTTACGCACTACCATGCTTTCCTCTTTAACTGCTTCAAAATAAAATTTAAACGATCATACACGTAGTGTTTATCCTTAATTCTCATTCTATCTTACTACTTCTCATAGTGTAATGTAGTGTCGATGCCCCCAAACTTAAACCAAACCTTATCCTCAAGATTTTAAAAATAAGCCTAAAACATGAAAACACTAAAACACACACACATATAACAATAATATAATATATAAGCATAAAATAAACATGCAAATTTTAATAACTAAAAAAATATAACAAAATATCCCAAATCAAACTCCTTAATATGTTATGACTATTAGCACAAATATTGAGACTTATCCATTCCGATGAATCATCACCCAGTAAATGGTCTTTCTTGCACATTGGACACAAAATTTTCGAAGGTTAGAAACTATAATGTTTAAATTGTAAGTAACTAAACTATATAACTAACTAACTTGACTAAAAGTTTAAAACTTAAAACTTAAAACCCCTGGGCTGCCTCCCAATACTATTTAGTTTAACGTCATTAGCCCAACGCCTTTTAGCTCGTTTAGTTTGAATCTAATTCGAGAAGTTTCATGTGCAACTCAGGGATTTGAGATAATTGCTCATCCATGACTACATTGGTTACCAGCTTCCATGTATCACCTTCTTTATGAGGTAACCTGTATTGATGATCTGCAACCAAATTTTCACTTCCTTTCTTATCTTTGATTTCCAAGTCAAACTCTTGCAATAATAACACCCATCTAACCAACCTTGGTTTGGCATCCTTCTTTGCAAAAAGGTAGCGAATTGTTGCACGATCAGTATAAAAAGTGACTTTGAACCCCACTATCTAAGCTTTAAACCAGTCATATGCAAACACCATTGCCTATAGCTCATTTTATGTAGTAGTATAATTTTTTTGTGCTTGATCTAGTGTTCTACTTGCATAGTATATAGCTCTGAACATTCCATCTCTATGTTGGCCTAACACTGCTCCTACTACGTAATCACTTGCATCGCGCATTATTTCAAACTTAGAATCCTAATCTGGTACCACCATTATTGCTGCCGAAATCAAAGCTACTTTCAAGGTCTCAAATGCTTGTATGCATGCCGGACTCATTTCAAATGGAACATCGTTTTCCAACAATGTGCATAATGGTTTAGGAATTTTTGAAAAATCCTTAATAAACCTTCTATAGAAACCAGCATGCCCTAAAAAACTCCTTATGTTTCTAATGTTTCTTGGTTTCGGAAGTATTGCAATTGGCGCTATTTTTACTCTATCAACCTCCAATCCATGAGCAAACACTCTATATCTCAAAACAATTCCTTCACTAACAATGAAATGATATTTTTCTCAATTAAGTACCAAATTTGTGTTTTGACATCTTTTCAGTACCAAAAACAAATTTTGCAAGCATAGATCGAAAGAAGCCCCAAATACATAAAATTCATCCATAAATACATCCATAATATCCTCGACCATATCATAGAAAATAGCCATCATACACCTTTGAAATGTTGCTAACGTTTTACATAATCCAAATGGCATCTGTCTAAATGCAAATGTTCCAAAAGGAAAAGTAAAAGTCATTTTCTCCTTATTTTCTCGTGCTATAGCAATTTGATTATATCTTGAGTACCCACCTAGGAAACAATAGTATTCATATCTTACTAGTTTGTCTAGCATTTGATTAATGAATGATAAAGGGAAGTGATCCTTTCTTGTAGCTTTATTTAACTATCTGTAATCAATGCAAAATTTCCAACCAATTACTGTTCTCATTAAAAAGGTTTTCCCATTTCAATTTGAATAGTAATCACTCATCCTTTCTTTGGTACAACATGTATTGGTGAAACCCATGAACTATCTGAAATATCATAGATGATTTTGGCATTCAACCATTTCAAGATCTCTTTCTTTACCACTTCTTTCATTACTGGATTCAACCACCTTTGAGCTTCAATTGATTGTTTATGATTTTCTTCCATTAAGATCTTATACATACATACTATTGGGATTATTCCATTTAAGTCCTTTATTGTACATCTCAATGCTGATTTATGTTGTCTCAATGCTCTTGATGGACTGTTATCTCTCCTCATTCGTCCTTTTCATAGCTTGCTTCACTCTTTCCATCTCTTTCTCGTGCTTCTCATGGCACTCCCTATTGCTCATGTCCATAGCATGCAAGTACTTCTCAATTGACTTCAATGAAGTCGTCTATTCGCTCTGCCCCAGCTTCTCTTTTAGGACTTATTGATCGAAGCCTTAAGGTAACTTTAGTGCATTATCAGGATTTTTGTAAGAGAAGTTTGGGTTGTTGTTGTCAAATCCTTGATAAACCGTTGAGGAGCCATTCCTCTTGGCCTGAGGTTGTTCCTGTAGCCTTGGTTGTTCA
This sequence comes from Stephania cephalantha, assembly GCA_039657325.1. Classification (NCBI taxonomy): domain Eukaryota; kingdom Viridiplantae; phylum Streptophyta; class Magnoliopsida; order Ranunculales; family Menispermaceae; genus Stephania; species Stephania cephalantha. The sequence continues at coordinate 11,425,659 of CM077572.1, forward strand.
TGAAATTGATGTCTTCTTACTCCATTCCCTATTGTATGTCCATAAGGTTAACCACCATAGCATGGTAATTATTAGGTTGTTGTGCTACTTGTGGACCTTGATGTCCCATCTAAAATTTCACCATTTGACTACTCATATTTGATAGTTGCGCTATAATTGCAGCTTGTGCGTCAATCTCATACACCCATGTAGGTTTCCTTACTATGGAATTAGTACAAGCTGTAGAATTTTAAGACATAAGATCAAGGAGATCTAATGCTCCATCCTCATCCTTGGTCAGTGGAGAGCCAGTTGTTGTGACATCTACTAATGTTCTCGTACTGTGGTTCATCTTATAGTAGAAAACTTTAAGTTATGCCCATTTCACATATCGTTGTCCCGGACATCTCCTCAGCATCTCTTTGAATCTTTCTCAGGCCTTGCCAAGAGACTTGTTGTCTTCCTACTTGAACTGATTAATTTCTAGTTTCCTATCGCTAACCTTCAATGGGGGAAAGAACTTGTTTAGAAATCTTTCATTGATTTCAACCCATAAGATCATTCTCCTTGCATTCCATCCTTGGAACTAATGAGAATGGGAAAATTCTTATCTTGATCACCTCTTTTATAACTCCGGTAACGTGCACAGTGTCTACTTCTCCAAAAAAATTCTCAACATGTGCAACTAGATCTTCATTGGATAGCCCATTGAACAGGCTATTTTGCATCATGTTTATCAGAGGTCTCAGTTTGAACTCGGTGATATTGGCTGAAAGCATCATCACCCCATTGTAAGTCTCCTGAACTTTTGGCTTGAAGTAGTCACAAAGGCATTATTGTCCTCGCACTCTATCATGCGCTACCAAATCATTTGCGAGTTGATTATTCTTACGGCCATGTTGTTGGTTTCTTGCCTGCTCCTCAGCCATCTTGATTCCATTCTTTTTCTTTCCTTTATTGGTTTTGTCAATCTCAAGGTCATAAGAAACTAGGCCTTTCTCTTTTTTGCTATGCATGCACTAGTTTTCCCTGAAAGAAAACATAAAAGATCAAGTGCAGAAAGTCAAACTTGAAACTTAAGCCTTTCATTCTTTTTTCTCTTTTTTATTAACTTGAAAGTAAAGTACTTAAAATAAGACTTAGTAACTTTTCAAACTAACTAACAATACTAAGTGGCTAACTATCCCCAACAACATCGCAAAAAACTTGATGTGTGTATCGCAAGTATAACGGCTCGCTTGTAGTAATAGTGTAATCAACTTACATTAACTACGGATATCGTCCTCATGGAAAGGTTTTTACACTAGTTGAATACTTATTTTTATTCATACGTATGATTTAATTCAATGATAGAATTCATGTTTAGAATATTTAGATTAACATATGTTTTCAATATTGAACGATGCGAATTTTGCATGTTCATGGTAGAAATCATGTTTAGGTTAATGTGATTCTAGTGTTCAATACGTATTTCTTTTTTATTCAATAATTATGTATGTCTCCATGATAGAAATCATGATTAGGTTAATATGATTAACTTAATATGATTTTGGTGTTAAATGCATGATTAATATTTCATTTCTTGATTCAATTGCTTGTTTTGTATAAATAAGAATCGAAATGGATTTGATCATATGTCTCATTGTGGTTATTTGTAAGTATATTCCTATTAGATAGGAGATAAACTTGTAATCAAATAAGAATTACAAACTTATAAGATAGGTGAGATATATAACGAATTCGTATTGAATAAGGATTCAAAGTATCTTAAATTTTAATTGGATTAGGATAAGATATTAAGTTAGATGTGGGCTCGAGTTAATTAAAAAAACTTTTTAATTAATATAATTCAAAATTAAAATAAGGGGAAGTTTTGATCAATCGGATTGACTAAAATAATGATAAATTTTAGGCAATTTACAATTTTCGGAACTGAAATTCGTTGTCTAAGAAAAACTAAGGCACTGCCTTATGTACCCCCGTCCGTTGACCCCACCCACTGACCGACGAGTAGGATTCCCACTAACTGTTTGTAGCGCAAGGAAATTTGTATAATAGTCAATATTAGAAAATTTCCCTAACTTGTTTAGTGATTATACATGCATTGTAATATATGATATATATATATATATATATATATCTTTATTTAAATTATGATCATTAAAACAAATAAAAATCCATATTCTAAATTTTACGTCAAGTATCATCCATTCTCAAACACTTGTCAAGGCTTCGATCACATCAATATGGGTCTGCCTCCGCAGAGTGTATTGTGTTATCTTGGCGAGGCAAGTCGAGTAATGGTTACTATATTATTTTAAATGATTATACTTAATAAAGCTATCAAAACGATTTCGGGCTTTGAATACAAGATGAGATAAAACATGCTAATACATAAGATGTCATAATCTCATAAAAAGATAACTAAGAGTTACATATAATGTAATTGGTAATCGGTACCTACCTAAATAACCTAATTTAAAGTGTCATGCCTTAGCTGTCTTGGAATTAGATGAAACATGGATTTTGCTCCCTTAAATTAACATAGTGTTTTTAAGAAGGTTGTTAATTTAGTGGGAGGTTATTCCTCTATATGAAAATCAACTTTTGTGTAATCTTTGTTGTAGATCTATGGCCTCTTCAAATTACATTAATCCCTTGTCACTGTGATCCATCCTTGAGAAGGATATGTTGTTTGGGATACAATTTCTTGACTGGTTTAGAAACTTGAGAATTTTCCTTAAGCATGAACGCAAGTTGTCTGTCCTGGATGATCCTATTCCTGAGGAACCACCTGCCAATGCTTTTACACTCGTTAATTAAGGGTGCACATACTGAGCATGTCAATGACTCAACTGATGGTGCATGCATTATGTTAGCAAACATGGTTCCTGAACTTTAGAAGGACATGGAACACATGGAAGCTTATGACATGGCTACGATGCTGAAAGAAATGTTACAACAGCAGGATAGGCAACAAAGGTTTGAGACAATTAAGAACCTTCATTCTTGCAAAATGGCTGAGTGTGCGTTAGTTAGTCCTCATGTTCTAAAAATGAAGGGCTATATTGACCATCTTGACAGACTTAGATTTCCTATAAGCCAAGAGTTGGCTACGATTTTGATCCTTGATTCATTGCCTGATTGTTATTCATAATTTATGCTGAACTATAACATTAGTAATATGGAGAAGTCTATCTCAAAGTAGCATTTGATGCTTAAAACTGTTGAATAGAATGTCAAGAAACTCATTGCCTATATGTTAATGGTTTATAAGGGAAAGGCTCTAAAGAAGAAGTGCAAATGGAAGGCTAAAGTTGCTAAAGCTGTTGTGACTGTCAAAAAGTCTGTGGAACAAGTCAAGCCTAAGGTTGCTTCTACTTCATAGTCCCATAAGGAAAAGGAAAAAGAAGAAGATTTTCATTTCTGAACCTTTCATTTCTGCCATGCACCTGAGTATTGGTTCAGAAATCACAAGTTCTATCTTGAATATCTAAAGAAAAAAAAAGAGTAGTACGATTATTACTTCAGCTATTTACATTATTGAAGTTAACTTGTCTATTAGTGATTCCTGGGTATTAGATACTATATATGGATCTCATATATGTATTAATGTGTAGGGTCTTACTAAAAGTATAAAGCTAAAGAAATGAGAAGTCATCCTATTAGTTGGAAATGGAGCAAAGGTTATTGCGTTTGATGTAGGATGCTATGAGTTAATTTTACCTAGTGGACTTATTTAAGTTTAAATATTTGTTATTATGTCCCTGCCCTGAGCAAAAATATCATTTTAGTGTCATGTTTGGATTAGAATGGTTTTAACTTTATTATTGCGAATAATAAATTCTTCATTTCTCATAAAAACGTTTTCTATGCGAATGCTTATTTGTATGATGGTTTTTACATTCTAAATATGAAAAGGTCCACAAATATTGCTATTCTTAACTTAAATACAAAGAGATTCAAGTCAGATGATTTAAGTCAAACCTACTTTTGGCATTATCGTCTTAGCCAAATAAATGAGAAACGCATCTCTAAACTCCATAAATATAGACTTTTAGATTCATTTGATTTTGAATCATATGAAACATATGTATCTTGTTTACTAGGCAAGATGATAAAGAGTCCCTTTACTAGACACAGTGAAAGGGCAAGTGATTTATTGGATTTAATAAATACTTATGTATGCAGTCCTATATATACAATGGCTAGAGATGGTTATCAGTATTTCATTACTTTCACTGATGATTTCAGCAGATATGGTTACGTGTATCTCATAAAACATAAAGGTGAATCTTTTGAGATGTTTCAAACATTTCAAAATAAAGTGCAAAATCAACTTGGTAAAATTATTAAAGCACTTTGATCAGATCAAGGTGTTGAATATTTGAGCCAAGAGTTAAATGATTATCTTAGAAATTGTGGGATTGTATAACAGTTAACACCTACAGCAACTCCGCAATGGAATGGTGTTTCTAAGAGGAGAAATTGGACTTTATTGGATATGCTTTGATCTATGATGAGTCGTGCAGATCTTCCTATTTTCTTTTGGGGTTATGCCTTAGAAACTGTTGTGTTTACACTGAATCATGTTTCTTCTAAAGCGATTGATAAAATGTCATATGAGATGTGGTTTAGGAAAAGAGCAAGTTTTGTCTTTCCTTAAGATTTAGGGTTGTGATGTTTTTATACGACGACAAATTTAGAAAAATTATCATCCAAATCTACCAAGTATGTATTTGTTGGTTATCCCAAAAAAACTAGAGGATACTACTTTTATAATCCCATTGAGAACAAAGTTTTTGTTGCTCGGAATGGTGTTTTTTGGAAAAGAGTTTATTTCAAAAGACGACAATGGAAATAAAGTAAGTCTTAAAGAAGTTCAAGAACCATGAACAAACGCTCAACCACCAGTGGGAGATCAACAAAATCTTTAACTAGTTGAACGTCCACATGTATCACAAGGCCCACGTAGGCCTGATAGGGTAAGACATCAGCGTGGGAGATTTTGGTTTCTTATTACTGATAGTAGTGAGGTGTTGCTTATGGATTAAAATTACCATACTACTTATCAAAAGGTTATGTCTAGCCCTTAGGCAGATAAATGGCTCAATGCCATAGATTCTGAGATGCAATCTATGTATGATAACCAAGCTTGGAACCTGATTCATTTACATGAAGGTGGTTAGACCATTAGATGTAAATAGGTTTTCAAGAAGAGAACTGACATGGATGGCAATGTGCATACTTATAAAGCATTGCTAGTAGCTAAATAATCACTTATAACATACTCCTTGTTGATCGTCTCCCATGTTGTGCCATCTAACGATGATATAAAGTGTGTTATCCTAGCCTTCCAATAGGTATAGTTGGTTCCTTCAAGTAAAGGAGGACGCGTGAAACAACCACCTTCTCGACCTTCTGTGATTTTTAACTGTAATAAATCATTGATAGAACTCATGGTGATAAAACTCTCAATAATCTCACTCTTCTACATAGGTAGTACTTGAAAGTGACCATAGTTCTGATACGACTGTTAAAAGTTTCATAAGTCCTGAGTCCATTATCAATGACGATTTTATCGCAGCAAATTGTAATAGATACTGTAGAGAACAATAATGAGGTGATGCAGTAACGCAGTAATAGAGACTACACTGAACAACATGCAGAAATAAGAACACAAATGGAGAAGAAATTCAACACCAATAAACACAAAGAAATTGGTAACGATGTTCAGGGAATCATGCCTTAATCTACAAATAATCCACTATATGAATAGTGTTTACAATCTCTCAAATGAACCTTGTTTTCTCTCAAAATTGATTTTAGCAATCTAAGTGATGCCAAAAGTAATTATAAAGCATTGCACACAAAGTGGTGTACATTAGGTATTTATAGGAACACATCTCAACCTTTTCTATAACTAGGAACGCAATTATAATTAGAATAAAATTTATAATTCCACCCAGATAACAACTTGTAGTTGTTGTAGTTGTTGTTGGATTCAGCAAACAATGATCTTCTAAGTCTTCAAGTCCTTCAAGAACATTGACTTCAATCTTCACTTATAGATAATATTGATTTTTTTTAGTTTGATTCTAATAAGAACTACTAGCGTACTTTATCTCCTTGAAAAACAAATTATGTATGGATTGAAAAATAAATTACGTAAAGCACCTCGATCTCTTTTATTGTTGGAGTTGTGAGCGAATAACAATTACACATCCCTTTGAAGCATGTCAATTGTAAGCACCTCAAGTACATCTCGTTTACGCGTACATATTTGTCTTCTTCTCCAATTCATCTCTTTATTGTAGTCGAATACAAATAAGCCAATCACGTCAAGTAGCTCGGCATCCTTGTTGTATTATAGCTCTAAGCAAGCATGTCTCTATCATCCTCGATGTAGATAAACTCTAAATAGGAATTGTAGTTGCAGTAGAATACTTCCAAATAATTAGAGTTCTAGACAAACAATGATAACAAGTAAGTAGGTATATATACTGCAAGCAATATATGCATATACCTAATAGATAATTTAGCCAAATTTGCCTTTTTTAGCTCACCTAAGTTGGATTATCATTATTAGTTAGCCAATTCAAGCTTAATTTGACTTATATTTTTTAGACCTAATGTTAAACCTATTAGTCGAAAGACTTATTTATACCTTTACCTAATTGGAATGACTATACTTAAATTTAATATTTGAAAAAAAAAGAATCAAAATTAAAAGAAAAGAATTGAGAAAGAAAAATAAGATATATACCCTAAGGAAAAAATGTCTCAAATAAAATTAAAAAAAAATGGAAATTTATGATTTGTATAAAATTTATTCATGAATAGAGAGTCTCATCTAAAACATTTCTAAAGGAATGCAAAATTTCTTCTAAAAATAGAGAAGAGAATTGGGTGATTGAAAAAAAGTGAGGAATATAATGTTAAGCATTAAAAATGTGAGGTAGTACCTCACTATAAAATGAATGATTGATTCCTTTCATCGAATCAAGTTTCATTTCTCATGGGTAATTATAGAAATACCACTTCTATTTAATTCATGTACTAACTATATCATCATCCCTTAATATATGATAATTCATTATTTCCTTCAAATGAAAATAAAAATAAAAAGAATATACCCTCATATAGTCAAATAAAAATTAAAAAATTCTCCTTCATATCTTCATTTATCTTTTTTTTTTTACTTCACTTATATAACAATCACAACATTCAAATAAAAAATAGTTCTAAATATACAAAAATACTACAAATAAACATCAAAAATTAAGATAACACAACAACTTCATACAATATAAGATAATTAATTGCAAGAAAATATATTCCTAAAACAAACATGGCAATTTCTAACTTAATAAACTACCCAAAAAACATATTAAAACCTTTCTTACAAAAAAAAAGTATAACAAAATTATTACAACTACATAGTTTGTTTTTTACAAAAAGATTGTTTTTCTTTTTGTTTTTGTTTTCCAATTTATTCGATAGCCAATCAAAAAACTACATAAAATACACAAATTAATAATAAAATAGTTCTAATTTTTTATTTAAAAAAATAGTTTTAATTTTTTATTACACTATAAAGAAGAATTACACCATAAATGAGAATTTCTATATAACAATTACAAAATTGAAATAAAATAAATAAAAACTGTTATAAATATAAAAAAATTACAAAAAAACAACAGAAAATATTTACTGTTTGTTGTAGTTATAATTTTTTAATTTACAAGAAAAAAATCATTTTCATTTTTTTAATTTGTAAAAGAAAAAATTACCTGGACGGAAGGGACAATGATGGATCAGGGGACGACCAGCAAGAGCAAAAGGAGGCAAAGATAGACGATGGGAGGCGTGATTTAGGGCGGCCGAGAGAGGAGAAGGTAGGGCGACGCCATGCGAAACAAGAGGTGAAGCAAGGGTGGTAAGGCCGATAGAGGAGGGTGGTGGTGATGATGATGCATGAGTGGCCGAATTAGGTTTAGGGTTTAGCCCATGCCGTCATTGATTCGTTTAGTGACTGTTTGAGGTGGAACCAATGACGAAATTGGGTTTAGAGTTAACCGCCTTAACATTACGTCCCTAATTTGGTCCTTAAAGGTTAGCGACCAAATTAGTGACAGAATTGGGAAGGACACATATCATATGCTCAAGCCCCACATTTCATCCATGATTCGGGTTGTAACCATCGCTGATCGACTTAGGGACGGAGTGTGAAAGTGGGAATTATGGCGCGAGACTCAAGAATGAAATGGAGATGGAATATTTTATCACTGAATTTCCGTCTATATTCCTTCTTTATTCTATCCTTATTTCGTCCCTAACTGGTCAAGTAGGGTTTCCACCATAATATGTCTCTGTTCCATCCTTGAGTTTTGACTGAAATATATGATCTCTAAAATCAGTCCCTGATTGATCATATTCTTATAGTGTAAATATTCGTGGGAATATACTAATATTAAATAATCGAATTGCAACCATTCTCGATTTAATCTAGCTTTGATTTAACCTAAATCTATTTGTCACTCAGTTAAGAACCGAAAGTGTATTAGTCGGTCAGGAAAATTATTGTCACAAGTTCAGTCCTATGGGTATCATAAGCTCAATTGTACTAAAAAACAAAGGTCTTTAATAAGTCAATAATTAGACATACTTTATAGTACCTTTAGGATGATTTAAGATGTAAAAGACTATATTACACGAGGTTTTCTCTTGTTTTTGTTATTTTAGGTGATAATTGGGATTTATGATGAAATAAAGTAGAAATTGAAGAATATGAAGGATTTCATCAAGTAGAAAGAATACGCAAGAAAGCATCAGCAAACAATGAAAGAACTAGAAAATAAGACCAGCGGTTCCTGAGCGATTTTGCATTTGTACTAAGAATCGCTACGAATATCAGTGGAATACTGAGTATATTTTTTTCAAGGTCTTTTCCAGCGATTCCACTTAGACCGTGAATCGTTGAGGAATCGCTGGGTTTGATTTCGAGAATTTAAGATAACTACGAGACCTTTGATGTACTACCTAAAATACTATATGTACGACCCTAGGGTTACGAAAGCAGTAGCACATAAGTACTTAGATCAATATTTCATTGCTCTAGGAGCCATTGTTTATTTTTTTAGTTTATTGCTTTATTGTTAAATGCTTTTGAAGAAGATTTGAAGACTCAAAGTATTTATTCTAGAGGTATTTATCTATGTCTTTTATTTACTTTATTGCAATGATATTTATGCATATGAGTAAGTAGTTTATTAATCTAAATAAAGTCCGAACATGAACTTGATCCGTTTTGCAATGTTATTATGACGAGATGATTTTGTGCTTAAATTTTTAAACAAATCGTATTCTTTGATTTACCAATTTAATAGATTATTATTTGCGGATTTTAATCATGAACTTTGTATTGCATGCATAGTGTAGAATGTGTATTGTGATATTTGGATTCATTATCTAGTCTAAATTACTAACTACGATTGTTTGAAAGGTCTATTACCGTTTAGATGTCCTATGTGAATTTGTGATCTAAGTCTAATATTGAAGTGGCTTTCCGAAAGTGTTAGGTTTAGTAGTTTGATGTTTTCACAAAGTGTAATGCAGTTTTATTGCCTAAAGTTAATTTCTTTGCGTATTCAAAAGGTTAGTTCAATAAAATTAGAACATGGATTTTCCACCGGCATAAGAACTAATTGCTTGCTAAGGGTTGTTTACTTACTTATGATTAGAGTTTAATGATCTATCATATTTTATAAAATATGTTCATGACTATATGATTGAAGTAACATGTTTGGATGCAAAACGGATTGATGTTTCATTGTTTTGTATGTTTATTTAGAAATTTATCTATTATTTAATTGAATTTATTTGAATATTAGTGAATTTGAGTTTTGATAGTTAAGTTAGTTTAATTAGTTTAATTAATTATTATAGTAGTACATATTGAATTAGTGATTTTTAATTCTCGTTTTAATTAAATTAATTAAATCAAAGTACAAAATAATAATAAAAATCATTGAAAGACTTTTTCCTAGAGGAGTTTGATAAATCTCTGTGGAGACTGTCCCATTTATGACAACTACAAATAATAAAGATATATGGGAAACTTGTTGCATGTTCGTTTGATCCTGGGGTAGATAAGACTTATAATCGTAATTTATGACAATAACAACGTAAAGAACACCAAACTACCACAATGGAAGCCAATAATAACCTAAATATTAATAATAGTTATAATAATAATAATAATAATAATAATAATAATAATAATAATAATAATAATAATAATAATAATAATAATAATAATAATAATAATAATAATAATAATAATAGAAAACTTACTTTTAGGCAAGCCAATCAATATATCACTACTTATGAACCAATGTGTATTGCTTATCCTGAGGGATTTCTTAAATTTGAACTAAGATTTGGATTCATTAATGATCTACCTAACTTATATGGTAAAGACAATGAAGACCTCCAAAAATTTATAAGGGAATAAAAACATAAAATCAATGGGATGAAACTTAAAGACTGCACATTAGAACAAGTCAAACTTAAAGCTTTTCCTTTTGTATTAAAAGATCAAGCACAAGATTGTTTGTTTTATCTTCCTCAAGATTCAATAACTACTTGGACTCTAATTTGAGAAGCCTTCCTAGATCGGTATTGTTGTAAATTGGATGACCATTTTACCGAGCTTATGAATGATCACATTGTCAAGCAAGACTCTCACATTGAATTGTAACATCAAGCACAACTTCCACATTGAATGTAACTTGTATTCATCTCCAATGTACAATTACTTGCCCATTTATTTTCATGTAAATTTTAATCGTGTATGACATGAGACTTTGGTATAATTTGAGCATTTTGTGCAAGTACTGATTCTCATCATGACTAAGGACCTATATAAGGGGGTTCCATCACTTCAAAATAACACATCAATGTTGGAATGAAATTCTCTACATTCTCATCTATAATTCTCTTCTCTTTGTCTTTTATTATCTACTTGTTCTATTAGTCTTTAGTTCATGCTTCTCATACTTTAGTTTTACAAGTTCTACTTGGCTTTACAACTTAGTTTACAACATGTTATCAGGACGAAGTTGCTCTGCAAGAGGTCTTGAAGATCAAGAAGCTTTTCATGGTGACAAATCTAAGAAGGTATAGTTTTTGTTGATTTCAATAAGTTCAGTTTATTTCCATGTTATCATATTTAATTTCTTTTTTGTTACATGCATTATGTATGTATATGTACTTTATTCATACACTATGCATTCTAACTTCACTGATTGTGAAAGTATGCTCTATAGTTGCGTCTTGGACAATCTTCTACATCAGAAATCAAAAGTCAATGTGACATAAATAGCTTTTTTTCTATACTATAAACAATTACTTATGCTTTAATTTTAATTTTATAATGTAAATAGTACTATGAATTTGAGTTGATAGTAGGTAAGCCTTGTCCCGGGTAAAGCTAAACAATGAAAGGGAGACAGGTGGTCTTGTTCGAGGAGTCATGGTATTAAGTAGACTTTGTCTCCCCACCCAACCTGGAGGTTGTACCACCAACTCAAACAATAGTACATTTTGTTTATTAATGAATCAAGTTGTGAAAATATATTTAATCATATGTTCTGTTTTTTAGATAAAAAAGGGAGAAAACTATTTTATATTACATATATTTTCAAAATATTATTCAACCATAGTTGAATTTGTTACCTTATTATATTATTGACAAGAATTACTTGTCATAACAATTAGATACTATAATTTATGAATAAATCATTTATGCAAGACTGTGTATTATACACAATCATTTGCCAATATCTCTTTATAGATCTGAAAAGTGAATATTTCACTTTATATATATATATATCTTTTCACCTTATGGAGTTATATATAAATACCAAAAAAAAAATTAATGCTCCAAAAAGCTCAAAATGAGCTGCTGGGTCTCAACATAAAAACAACATAGCCTCAGTCCCAACTTAATTGGGATCACTATATGGATCAAACTTTTTCATATTGCTCGATTAAGTGCAATTGATGGTGAGCTTTCCAGACCATTCAAATACCTCCTAATTAATGCATCCCATGTTAATTATGGTATACCCTTACCTCATCGAATTTCTACAGTTTCGATTGATTCAATTTTTTCTAGTAGGGGCATTTGTAGCCCATCTTTGCAGGTGAACAAACCACCACAACCGCCCTTCTTTAATCTTTGTATCAATTGGTGTTACTCCTACTTATCTTTAAATTTCTATATTTCTTATTCTATCTTTACGAGTTTTACCACACATCCACCTAAGCATCCTCATTTTTGCTACGTTCATTTTATGTAATTGTTGTTGCTTTACTGCCCAACATTCACTTCCATAGAGCATAGCTAGCCTAATTGCGGTCCTAATTGATGGGACTCAAGCTATAAAAGATTTAATCAGTCAAATATTAATTATAATTTTGAGATTTTAATTACCTCTATATTGAGGCTATGTGGAAATATGACTGATGAGACAATAATATGGTCGCGTGACCCACCTCGATTTATTACTGCAACAAATATCGAGTGCGAACATCAATCTAATAAAAATTAAGGATTGATTTCTTATCTCGTGTTAGCTGAGTAAAATAATGAGATATTATAAATATAATATCACTCATGTCCAATTGGCTTAGTTTCAAATTAAGAAGCATATGTTGCATATAATGATCATGATCGCAATAACAGATTTATGAACATGGAAAATTTGAAAAGATCAGGTAAAGGTCGTATTGACAATTCCACTAAAAATTGGAATAAATGTCGTTGACGCGCGTCGAACGCGTCAATAAAATAAATTACCTAAACCAATTATTTTGTAGAATGGTGGCAAAGGGTCGATCACACGAAGATTGATATTCTTTCTAAGGTTTAAAAAGAACAAAAAGGGAAATCAGGGGTTTTGAGAGAGTGAATAATATAGCTAATCTAAATATCAATAAAATAAATAAAGCAATGAAAATAATTTGAAAACAATTAATAAAAAAACACCTAGGTCAAGACATACAAGTTCGGTTCGAAAAAAAGTTGGATTTGGTCATCAATTTATAAAATATGCAATTCAGAAATATCCTAGTGTAGCTATAGAATCGGTAACGTATGCGGTTCCTCACACTTCCTAATCTCGATAGCCAAAGTACGACAGTGACTATTTCCCTAGTCAATCGTATAACCCTATACTCAAACACATTAGATTTAACACGATGACCGCAATGGGTTTCGTGAAGGCACTACACCTAAACAATCGGAGAACTAGTGCGTCCAATTTAGCCTAGATTCCTAAGGTATTCCACCGGTCCGAAAAGAGGCCAATCGATTGGTAGGGTCAATAGCCTCTAATGTGGTCTTATTGGACAAGTATGGGTGCTTACGACTCACTGGCAAATAAATCAAGGTTTAAATATGAATTTAAGCTCAATTATTTAAACAATACCAAAGAAAATAAAATAATAATGAAAAGCAATGAATATAAAATATATAAATGTCACAAATCCATGAAGAAGCACAGTCGAACCTCCCTCGCAGTCTTGCCCAGGCTATGAACTTAGCGCCTCATGGAAGAACACAAAAAAATAGAATAAAATAAGAGTGGGAGAGGAGAGGAAGAAGAATCGACCAAGATAGGAGAATAAATATTAGCTGAGAGGTATCGGAATATATAAGTTGGTCCTTCTTAATAATACCATAAGGTTCTAGTTTCCAAAAACTACCAAAATCAGTCCAAATTGGGTGTATCATTAATGACACATGCGCCAAGGAGTATCACATGACTTCTGGGGGTTTAATATCATGGTCTTGCCACGTGTCAATCACGGACTGGATGAGCAACTGTGGCGTACAGACATGGCAAGCGTTGGTTGGATGAGAAGCTGCTGATGTGGACGCGTTGGCGAATGGAGTGAGGCCATGTAGCATTAGCTGGAGGAGAGAAACTCCCATGAAAATTGTGCGCAGACATGGGAGGCAGCATTGCTGCGTATACCGAGAACCATATGAGGGTTACTGAAGCGAGGAGAATTTGCCTGGTTGTGATGTGTTGTACCCCTTCGGGATGTATGAGGGGTGACATGTGTCACGGGAAGAAGATATGAGGACATGGTAGCCCAATAGGAAACCTCCACGTAGCAGCGGCTAGACGTAAAGAGGAAACGCATTACTTGTGCTTCAATTTGGGAGACGATAATGCACGTATATCGAGGTTCGTCAAGGGTTGTGATGCAACGTGACTGATTTGTGTTACTTTCCTACATTACTTGGGTTGCTCCTCATCACTAAAACAAGTGAGCAATGTGTGTCTCGAGACAAATCCTCTAGCATCTGATCACTGCATATAAATACTCCATTCCGCATGATTTTTTGCAACGAATTCAACCATGCACTCCAAAATTCTTGAAAATAACAAATAAATGCAATCAAGTTAGTATTTTGGAGACTTACACATAAAATATATATAAATAAACTATATATAATATGAATAATCAACAACTTATCAGTCGTGCACTACAAGAAAAAGGTAAATTATTATTAACAATGTGCGTGCTCAAAATTGGGACAAACTTTATCACCTTTGAAATACCATTAGGTCCAAATATGGTCATGCCCAAGTATTTTGATACCTTTACCATGCCTTCAAAGTAAAAGGCAAAATTATGGATTTTATCAATTAAGACGACTCGATAAAATTGGCACATCAAGATGTGTTTGAATCATGAGCTAAATATAGGCAATGAATTTATGTTTTATTTATTTTGCTATATGCATGTACAATATAATAAAAAAGAGAATATTTCTTGAATTTGAACTTAGCTGGGACTAACATTCAGGTGATATCTTGTACAACATTTATATTGTCAATGCCTTGTTCAGAAGAAGTTTACCCAAAATAATAGAGAATTTTTCTATATGATTATGATTTAATTTGGGAATAAAATTTTCGGCTTTAACTTCTGGAATATATAAGGCATATTAAAGTAAATCTCGTCATAAATCAAATCATCTAATGACATTCATAATGCGAAATGATCTTTATGACCATCCAAAATCATCCATAATGCGAAAATATTGTAAATTTGCATGGACATCCTTTATGGAACCGGATTGGTGATTATTTCAAGGCAAATCAATAGGAGACTTATGTTGATTTAACTCTCCCTTAATCATATTATAAGATTCCATGGATCCCTAATAGGGAATTTATTTATAGCAAGTTTTGCTAATCGTCACTTTGATGAAGCAATTTTCACACCTTTAGGGGGAGATATAAGCCAATTCAAAAGAAATTGCATGAAATTGCTTGAAATGCATCAAATTTGTTGTATTATGATCCATGCATGAATTAATATGAGCTTGAAGTTCAAAGAATCATTCATTATCAACAAGTTATGAATCAATTACTTGATGCAAGTACTATATATGTAAGAGTGGCAAAATCATTTGTTTCAGCATTAAAGGTTCATAAAGAAGATGATGTCCCTATGCAACAAAATGTACAATAACCAAAAAAATACTTAAAGTGTAAAAGACCAGATATTGTATTTTAACTTACTTGCAATGATTCGTTGCAATTTAATATAAGATGTCTCACCCATGTGAACATAAGGGGGAGAGTCAAAAGGAGTTATTGATTAGTGCATTGCACTCTTTTTCCCTTAGCTAAGGTTTTATCTCACTGGGTTTTTCTTGCAAGGTTTTTAATGAGGTATTCCTAACAATTTTAAAACTCTGTATAAAAATTGATTAGTGTATTGCACTCTTTTTCGCTTTGCTATGGTTTTATCCCACTGGGTTTTCTTAATAAGGTTTTTAATGAGGCAATTATATCAATATATTATATTCTATAAAAAATTGATGAGAACAATATACTATTTTTCCTTACTAGGTTTTTTCCACTGATTTTTCTAGTAGAGGTTTTAACGAAGCACATTCTCTCAAAGTGTATCTATGAATTTTATTATTTTCCATAGCTATAGTTTTATCCCACTAGTTTTTTTTAGCAATGTTTTTAACGAGACAATCAACAACAGTATACTAAAAAGAAAGATTAATGAGAACATTGTACTCTTTTTTCTATACTAGAATTTTCTCACATGGTTTTTCTAGTAGAGATTTTAATGAGGCATATTTTCTCTGCAAGTGTCATCTAAGGGGGAGTGTTGTAAATTGGATGACCACTTAACCAAGCTTATCAATGATCACATTGTCATGCATGACTCTCACATTGAATTGTAACATCAAGTATGGCTTTCACGTTGAATGTAACTTGTACATTCCATGTAACTTGTATTCATCTCCAATTTACAATCACTTGCCCATGTATTATCATGTAAATTGTAATCTCATATGAGATGAGACTTAGGTATTACTTGCACACTTTGTGCAAGCACTCATTCTCATCATGATTAAGGGCATATAAAGGGGGTTCCTTCACTTGTAAATAACACACCAATGTTGAAATGGAAAATGCTACAATTCTCAACTCTAACTCCCTTTTCTCTTGTCTCCTCTTCTCTACATGTTCTTGTAGCATTTAGTTCATGCTTCTCATACTTTAGTTCAAAAAGTTCTAATAAGTTTACAACTTAGTTTACAAAAAATATATGCCTGCAAGAAAAATAAATACTTATAGAAGATAAATCACAATCATGAAAATGAAAGATGATTAAAATTTTCATGAATTTTGGGATAGATTTCAAAGATTAATTTTATCTTGTCCACAACATGGATACACCATAAGTGCTTTGTATTAGAATACTTCTATGAAGGAGTTAATCATTTGAAACAAAAACTATTAAAAACCATATGTGGTGGATCATTATTTGATGTTACACCAATTTTAAAAAAAAGAAACTATTAATAAGATGGCAAAACAATCTAAACAATATGGTGAAAAGACCGACACGTCAAGAAAAAACTTTATGAGGCTAATAATAAAACAAGTAATAAATTTGACGAAAAAATTGATGATTTATCTAGCATGGTTAAACTACTATTAAAATATAGATCAAATCAAGTGAAATCATGTGGATTTTGTAATGAAGTTACACATCCTAAGGATGCGTGTCCTACATTACTAGAAGATAACACTGAAGAATCAACTAAATCAAATGACTCGACAAATTAACAAGTTAAGTCACCAAATTTAGATTAAATATATGCCCAAATTTCTAAAAATCAAATGAAAACTGATACATCTATTATCGAGTTGAAAAATCAATTAAATCAAATGACTCTACAAATTGACAAGTTAATTAATCAAACTTATCTACTTAAACTAAAAACACTACTAATCAAGCACAAGTTAACGATTTATTTTGTCATAATAAAAAAGAAACATGTACACGAGAAAAGACACCAAAAATAGGTAAAAAAATAAAGTACATAAGACAATAAAAAAAGAAGAAGAAGAATAAGAAGAATAAAAATAAGAAGACGAAGAAGAAGAAGAAGAAGAGCTGATGGAAAATATCATTCCCACTAGGGAATGGATGGCAGAACAATTAAAATACACACCTTTTCCCGAAAGGTTATACTCATGGTATTTTGCCAGAGTCGAAGTCGATGAAAAATCGTTCCAAAATTATGAATTGGTTAACCAAGACAAATTAAACAATGATATTTATGAATTGAAAGAAAATATGCATTATATTTCTACCGTTCCACAATATTAGCAAATACTAGGAAGAAAGAAACTAAAAATGAAATATTTAAATCATTTAATAAAATAGAAATTAATGACATTTTGATGAAGTCAAATCATGATAGAGTTACTACATAATATCATTAGTCTAAAAACAAATTTTTAGAAGAATCTAAAGGAAATTTAGGACAAAAGATGTCATCCTTAAATAAGAGAATGCATGAGAAATGTTCCGACCCATGAATGTTTGTCATACCCATCAAAACAGGAAATTCTTCTATTGAACTTGCTATGTATAATCTTGGAGAATCAATTAATTTTATTTCACTTAAACTTTATGAATCATTGAAAATAAGATCGTTAATTAATACGTCTATTAATCTTACTTTAGCAGACAATACAATTATTAAACCATATGGATTATTAGAGGACATTTTAGTACAAGTACTTGACTTAGTATTTCCAACTGACTTTTATGTCATGGAAATGGGATATTCAATATCACCCAATCCTTTGCCTATTCTATTAGGTAGAACTTTTCTTAAGATAGATAAAACTAATTTTGATATTTCTGAAGAAAACTATTTTGGAATTTGAAGATAAATTTATCAATTCAAAATTAATAACGAAAGTAATTATGATACCTATGAAGAATACGATAAATTATTTGATAATAAAATTGATGACAATAATATTTTAGACTTAAACTACTATGATAACCTTAATGCTGAAAAGAGATTCCAAAGAAAGAACAAGTTGAATACACTTCAAAAGAAAAGAAAGTAACTCAAGAATGGAGAGTTAAGTAATCGGAGAATGAAAAAAACATTAAAAAGTATGAAGCTTGTAAATCCAAGAACAATAAGAAAAAAAAAGTTGGGTTTAAGCCCTTTGAAGCTTAATGATCCTGGAGGTATACACTTGCACATCAGAATAAAATGGGCTTGGTACTTAAGAGCTCAGTGTGATACAAGTTATAATGCAAATCTCATGCCTATACATTTCTTTCTACATGCTCAATTGAAATTGAATTCACTTGCTTCTGAACGTGTTTCTTTACCAGATTGTACTTTAATTCAACCAATAGGAGTGGGCACGGGTATGCCAGTTCAAATGAACAACTACATTATACCCACTGACTTTTTGGACATGCCACACTTTATTAACGAAGTTCAACCTTTAGTTTTAACGAAGCACATTCTCTCAAAGTATATCAATGTGTTGTATTATTTTCCTTAGCTACGTTTTATCCCACTGAGTTTTTTTAGTAAGGTTTTTAACGAGACAATCATCAATAGTATACGAAAAAGCAAGATTGACGAGAATACTGTACTCTTTTTTTTATACTAGACTTTTCCTATAGGGTTTTTCTAGCAGAATTTTTAACGAGACATATTCTCTCAACAAGTGTCATCCAAGATGGAGTGTTGTAAATTGGATGACCACTTAACCAAGCTTATGAATGACCACATTGTCTAGCATGACTATGGCTTCCACATTGAATGTAACTTGTACATTCCATGTAACTTATATTCATCTCCAATGTACAATCACTTGCTCATGTATTGTCATGTAACTTGTAATCTTGTATGACAAGAGATATAGGTATAACTTGCATACTTTGTGCAAGTACTCATTCTCATCATGACTAAGGGCATATATAAGGGGGTTCATACAGTTGTAAATAACACACCAATGTTGGAATGGAAAACGCTACATTTCTCAACTCTAACTCTCTTCTCTCTTGTCTCCTAGTCTCTACTTGTTCTTGTAGTATTTAGTTCATGCTTCTCATACTTTAGTTCTACAAGTTCTAGTTAGTTTACAACTTAGTTTACAAAGAATATATGCCTGTAAGAAAAACTAATACTTATACTAATACTTATAGAAGACCAATCACAATCGTGAAAATGAAAGATGATGAAAATTTTAATGAATTTTGGGATATATTTGAAAGATTAATTTTATTTTGTCCACAACATGGATACACCCGAATAGCTTTATTAGAATACTTCTATGAAGGACTTAATCATTTTGAAAAAAGAATATTAGATGTCATATGTGGTGGATCATTATTTGATGTTATACCAATTTTAACAAAAGAAACTATTAATAAGATGGCAAAACAATCTAAAGAATATGGTGAAAAAACCAATACATCAAGAAAGAGACTTAATGAGGTTAATAATAAAACAAGTAACAAATTTGACAAAAAAGTTGATGATTTATCTAGCATCGTTAAATTACTATTAAAATATAGATCAAAACAAGTGAAACAATGTGGATTTTGTAATGAACTTACACATCCTAAGGATGTGTGTCCTACTTTACAAGAAATTAACACTAAAGAATCAATTGAATCAAATTACTCTACAAATTAACAAGTTAAGTCACCAAATTTAGATTAAATATGACATAAGTTTAAGACCCAAAATGATCGAAACTTTACCCAAATTTCTCAAAATCAAATAAAAACTAATACGTCTATTAACGAGTTAAAAAATCAATTAAATTAAATGACTCTACAAATTAACAAGTTCAGTAATCAAATTTATCTACTCAAACTACAAACACTATAATCAAGCACAAGTTAACGCTGTATTGATAATGGAAAAGAAACATGTACACAAGAAAATACACTAAAAAGAGGTAAAAAGAAAAAAAGTACATAAGATAATAGAAGAAGTAGAAGAATAATAATAATAAGAAGAAGAAGAAGAAGAGATGATGGAAAATATAATTCCCACTAGGGAATAGATGGCTGAACAATTGAAATACACACCTTATCCCGAAAGGTTATACTCATGGTATTTAGCCAGAGTTGAAGTCTATGAAAAATCATTACAAAATTATGAATTAGTTAATTGGGAAAAATTAAACAATGATATTTATGAATTGAAAGAAAATATGCATTCTACTTCTACTGTTCCATAATGATTAGCAAATGCTAGGAAGAAAGAAACTAAAGAAGACATATTTAAATCATTTAAGAAAAAAGAAATTAAGGACAATTTAATGGAGTTAATCATGATGAAGTTACTAAATAATTTCATTAGTCTAAAGACAAATTTTTAGAAGAATCTAATGGAAATTTAGGACGAAAGATGTCATCCTTAAAGAAGAGAATGCCTAAGAAATGTTCCGACCCATGAATGTTTTTCATACCCATCATAATAGAAAATTTTTCTATTGTACTTGCTATGTGTGATCTTGGAGAATCAATTAATTTTATTTCACGAAAACTTAATGAATCATTGAAAATAAGACCGTCATCTAGTATGTCTATTAATCTTACTTTTGCAAACAATACAATTATTAAATCGTATGGATTATCAGAAGACATTTTAGTACAAATACATGAATTAGTATTTCCAGCTAACTTTTATGTCATAGAAATGGGAAATTCAATATCACTCAATCTTTTGCCTATACTATTAGTTAGACCTTTTCTTAAGACGGCTAAAACTAAGTTCGATATTTCTAAATAACAATGTTTATGGAATTTGAAGATAAAATTGTTCAATTCAAAATTAATAACGAAAGTAATTATGATACCTATGAAGAATAAGATGAATTATTCGATAATGAAATTGATGATAACAATTTTTTAGACTAAAACTATTATGATGACCTTAGCACTGACAAGAGACTCCAAAGAAAGAACAAGTTGAATACACTTTGAAAGAAAAGAAAGTAACTCAAGAATGAAGAGTTAAGTAACCGGAGAATGAAAAAAGCATTAACAAGTCGGGAGCTTCTAAGTCCAAGACAATAAGAAAAAGAAGAAGTTGGATTTAAGCCCTTTGAAGTTTAATGATCCTAGAGGTATACACTTTCACATCGAATCAAATGGGCTTGGTACTTCAGAGCTCAGCATGATACGAGTTCTAATGCAAATCTAATGCCTATACATTTCTTTCTACACACTCGATTGAAAGTGAATTCACTTGCTCCTGAACGAGTTTCTTTACCGGATTGTACTTTAATTAAACCAGTAGGAGTCGTCATATGCCAGTTTAAGGGAACAACTACATTATATCCACTGACTTTTTGGAAATGTCACACTTTATTAATGAAGATCCTCATTTAGTATTAACGAAGCACATTCTGTCAATGTGTATCAATGTATTGTATTATTTTTCTTAGTTATAGTTTTATCCCACTGGGTTTTTTGCAAGGTTTTAAACGAGACAATCAACAAGAGTATACTAAAAAACAAGATTGATGAGAACATTGTACTTTTTTTATTATAAACTTTTTGTCATAGGGTTTTTCTAGTATAAGTTTTAACAAGACATATTCTCTCAATAAGTGTCACCCAAGAGGGAGTGTTGTAAATTCGATGACCACTTAACCAAGCTTATGACTGGCCATATTGTCAAGCATGACTCTCACATTGAATTGTAACATCAAGTATAGCTTCCACATTGAATGTAACTTATACATTCCAGGTAACTTTTATTCATCTCCAATGTATAATCACTTGCCCATGTATTGTCATGTAACTTGTAATCTTCTTTGACATGAGACTTAAGTATAACTTGCACACTTTGTGCAAGTACTTATTCTCATCATGACTAATGGCATATATAAGGGGGTTCCTTCACTTGTAAATAACTCACCAACGTTGGAATAGAAAACGCTACATTTCTCAACTCTAACTCTCTTCTCTCTTGTCTCCTGGTCTCTACTTGTTCTTGTAGTATTTAGTTCATGCTTCTCATACTTTAGTTCTACAAGTTCTAGTTAGTTTACAACTTAGTTTACAAAAAATATATGCTTGCAAGAAAAATTAATACTTATAGAAGACCAATCACAATCGTGAAAATGAAAGATGATGAAAATTTTAATGAATTTTGGGATATATTTGAAAGTTTAATTTTATTTTGTCCACAACATGGATACACCCGAAGAGCTTTATTAGAATACTTCTATGAAGGACTTCATCAATTTGAAAAAAGAATATTAGATATCGTATGTGATGGATCATCATTTGATGTTATACCAATTTTAATAAAAGAAACTATTAATAAGATGGCACAAACAATCTAAACAATATGGTGAAAAAATCAACACATCAAGAAATAGACATTATGAGGTTAATAATAAAACAAGTAATAAATTTGACGAAAAAGTTGATGATTTATCTAGCATGGTTATACTACTATTAAAATATAGATCAAATCAACTGAAACCATGTTGATTTTGTAATGAAGTTACATATCCAAAGGATGCGTGTACTACTTTACAAGAAATTAACACTGAAGAATCAATTAAATCAAATGACTTTATAAATTAATAAGTTAAGTCACCAAAGTTAGATTAAATATCACATAACTTTATGACCCAAAGTGATCGAAACTTTAACCAAATTTCTCAAAGTCAAATAAAAATCGATACGTCTATTAATGAGTTGAAAAATCAATTAAACTAAATGACTCTACAAATTAACAAGTTAAGTTATCAAACTTATCAACTCAAACTACAAACACTACTAATCAAGCATAAGTTAACTCTTTATTTTGTGATAATGAAAAAGAAACATGTACACAAGAAAATACAACAAAAAGAAGTAAAAAGAAAAATAAAGTACGTAAGACAATAGAACAAGAAGAAAAAGAAAAAGAAAAAAGAGATGATGAAAATTATTATTCCCACTAGAGAATGGATGGCTGAATAATTGAAATACACACCTTTTCCTGAAAAGTTATACTCATGGTATTTAGCCAGAGTTGAAGGCTATGAAAAATCATTACAAAATTATGAATTAGTTAACCAAGACAAATTATACAATGATATTTATGAAAGAAAATATGCATTTTATTTCTACCGTTCCACAACGATTAGCAAATGGTAGGAAGAAAGGAACTAAAGAAGACATATTTAAATCATTTAAGAAAATAGAAATTAATTAAATTTTGATGGATTCAAATCATGATGAAGTTACTAAATAATTTCATGAGTCTGAAGACAAATTTTTAGAAGAATCTAATGGAAATTTAGGACGAAAGATGTCTTCCTTAAAAAAGAGAATACCTGAGAAATGTTCTGACCCATGAATGTTTGTCATACCCATCACAATAGGAAATTATTCTATTGAACTTGCTACGTGTGATCTTGGAGAATAAATTAATATTATTTTACTTAAACTTTATGAATCATTGAAAATAAGACAGTCAACTAGTACGTCTATTAATCTTACTTTAGCAGACAATACAATTATTAAACTATATGGATTATAAGAGGACATTTTAGTACAAGTACATGACTTAGTATTTCCAGCTGACTTTTATGTCATGGAAATTGGAGATTCAATAACAATTCTTTGCCTATACTATTAAGTAGACCTTTTCTTAAGATGGCTAAAACTAAGTTCGATATTTCTGAAGGACAATGTTTATGGAATTTGAAGATAAAATTGTTCAATTCAAAATTAATAACGAAATAATTATGATACCTATGAAGAATACGATGAGTTATTTGATAATGAAATTGATGATAATAATTTTTTAGACTTAAACTGTTATGATAACTTTAACGCTGATAGGAGATTCCAAAGAAAGAACAAGTTGAATACACTTCGAAAGAAAAAAAAAAGTAATTCAAGAATGGAGAGTTAGCTTCTAAATCCAAGAACTATAAGAAAAAGAAAATTTGGATTTAAGTCCTTTCAAGCTTAATGATCCTGGAGGTATACACTTGCACATCAGAATCAAATGGGCTTGGAACTTTAGAGCTCAGTGTGATATGAGTTATAATGCAAATCTCATGCCTATACATTTCTTTCTACACACTCGATTGAAAATGAAGTCATTTGCTTCTGAACGAGTTTCTTTACCGGATTGTACTTTAATTCAACCAATAGGAGTGGTCACGGATATGCCAGTTTAAGGGAATAAGTACATTATACCCACTGATTTTCTGGTCATGCCACACTTTATTAATGAATATCCTCCTTTAGTTTTAGGACGACCTTTCTTGGCTACTACTTAAGTTGTTATGGATATTGTGAACAAAACAATCACTATGGCGATTAATGGCCAATGACTCACTTTTAATCCTAAATTCTAGTTTAGAGATCCAATCTAATTCTATAAGGGTTCAGTCGATTCAACGACAGTAACAAAAGTGCTTAATGGGAAGCAGCCCATAATTTATGTTTATTTAGTTTTATTGCGAATTCAGTTTAGTTTAGCTTATTATGTTTTTATTCTTTCACTTTTCGATTCTTGTATGAAAAATATTTTAAAAATTTAAACTCCGAGGTAATTTCAATTGCAGGGGAGTGATCAAGTTGTTTTTGCTTATATGGCCTTTATGCAAGTTGCATTATTTCACACGACTGTTTGTTTATTTATTTATTTCAATTAATAAAATAATTTATTTGGTTACATATCCTAATCAGACTTTCTAAATTTCAACCAATTCAACCTTAAAATAAGTTTTTTATGAATGATATATAAGTTAATTATGGCATAAATTGCAAAAACAATTACTTAGGCCTGGTGATTCCCCAGCGAATGAAATTACACAGGGAATCACTGGAAAAATTGGTGACAGTAACCAATCAATTAAGTGAAATTTTGAGCCTAGCAAATCTCTAGCGATTCGCCACTTCAAAGGAATCACTGCTCAGATCGATGGGTCACTGAATCTTACAACCCACCGATTCGCTTAACGATTTTCCAGTGATTTTCTTAACGCAAGAATTGTTGGGCATGATTTTTTATTTTTAAACAAGAACCTCAAATCAACACAAACACAAACCTATTCACACTACTAACCATTGCAACCCTTCACACAAATTTCAATTTCCTGCCTATATTCAACCATCATAAGCGCACTCTCATAGTATTTAAGTGATTCTCACCTCAACGTAGTTCCATTCAACTTTAAATTCTCGATTTTGAAAGTATTGAGCCAAATTATAGTCTTAGAGATTTCGACCTAGAGCCTGGAAGAACGATCTAGAGGAGTTCAAAAGCTTAAATCTTTGGAGATTCACTCTCAATAAGGTAATTACATCAACTCTAGCTCTTTACTTTAACAAATTTTTGGTTTGAAGGATTTTCGCAAATTTGTCAATGTTTTTCGAAATTGTTTTATTCAAATCCATTATACTATCTTGAACAAATGATCTCATTGATTCCAATAGACTAGGCATTGCGATTACATTGATCGTTGGTTTACAAATTCAACAATTTCAAAAAAATTGTATATTTAAATGTATTTGCAAATGATTTGAAAATCAAGTTTAAAATGAGTTTTTGGGGTTTTGTTTTGGTTTTGTTTTGTTTTGTTTTGTTATAAAAAATACTTGAATTTATTACACAATTGCCTTACAATATTTAGAAAATTGATTTAAAGTTTATAATTGAGTTAACACATCGATACCAATTTTGTAAGAGTTTTTTATGAATTTAAGCTAGCTTTCCAAATGGATTTCTCCTTTTAAAATAAAGTCTCGAATTTTAATTAATTATTTTTGACAAATATTGTTTTTATGATCTATTGGTTTATTTGTATTTGTACTTGTGAGTTTTTGAATAAAGACAATGGTCAGAGGTGGTAAAGGTAGAAGCTCACGAGAAGAGAAGGGGAAGACACCTTTAATAGAAAAACCCTAACAAAAATCCAAAGTTTATTCCACACCTATTAGGCCAACGGGAATTTCAATGAATAACCCCTTAACTAGAACACTAAGATAACCATCTCCACTGCTAGATTTTACCGAAGAGTCCAAGAGAGAAGAAGTTGAGGAGACTCGAAGCATTTCTTTTTTGGCCCACAACCTAATAAAGCCAAAGCTCTTGATAGGATGAAGAGCGATATAAGTAAGAATATGAAGATTATACCGAAGAGGGGTTTCAATGTTAAGAATGAGGTTACATCTGGGCCTAGAATTCTGAAAATAATTAGGGAGAGGAATTGAGGATTGTTGATTAGGGACTATTACGCCAATAATGACTCGCGGTCCTCACTAAAGATGGGTTATTAGATACTACTATGCGAGTTTTATGCAAATGGGCATGGAGATGATAACAAGACAGTAGCCATGGTTCGGGAAAGACCACCAGACTACTCGCCTGCTAGAACAAACCGATACTACGGTTTACCAAAATTTCATAAGAGACAAAATAATGATTACTCAAAATCCAAGTATGGGTTTAGACACGGATTTCCCCATGAAACCATTACAAATGGTTCAAAAGCAATTCCGGGGGATGGATTTATTTTTAATAAGGATGGGTAAATAAAACATATCAAAACTAAAAACTTCACAAAAACTACCAAAGCATGGAGTTTTTTCATAAATGCGACCCTACAGCCTAGTTTGTGTGACGGCCCGGTTCCCAAACCTGTGCGCCGGCCTAGTCCTGTCATTAAGACCTAATTAACCCTCACCATGTAGGACTTAACAATGTATTTGTCAGTCTTTTCATTTCATTACACACCATCAATATAGATATATCCATTATTTGTTAGTTATAATTTTCAGAGTTCATTAAAAAGTTATTAACATTATATAATTATCCGCGGAAGACTTACTCAAATTAGCTGAAGCATTTATTAAAAAAAAACCTATTGTGGAAACTAGGTAAACAGACGATCATATAAACGAACCAAAGTAATACATGAAACAGTTGGGAAGTCTAGTCTTTCCACCCAATATACAACCCAAAGTTATACAAAAATATGTAAATAATAGATACACAAAATGATCACTTACAAAAGTAGCAGGTACTATCCGCCATTAGCTCAAAACTAAACGCCAATCTTCTCCTTCCTTGATCTGCTACTTGAAGTATATGCACCCACCGTCATAAAAGCACGGTGAGTACAATAATGTAGAAAGTAACACTGAGAAACATTTAACCACATTTCCAAATATATAACAAGTATCGCAAAGCATAATGATAGAAAATAAAGCTGAAACAAGAATCATGCTATAAGATAATCTAGTTAAACATCATAAAACTAACAATCGGCTAAGCAACAATGATCTATAGTCGATTGATTATGAAATTAAATCACATCAACTTTTGTTCCACTATTTAGGGCATATATATACTCATGATTGTCTATTTTACATATATATAAATATTCACAAGTGCCCCTCACATGTGAAGTATACTTGCCAATCAACCTGGGTCACATACCTCGTATGCTACACAAGCTAGTGGTGAGGTCTCGATAACCACAAAAATCTAGTAACCCCGTGTGCCGCTCACATCTCTATAATGGTCCTAGATACAAGATCTACTTTCACAATTCAAGAAGTGACCCAATAAGGGAATCCACAATGGAATAGCTCAAATGAATACAAAGGAATATGATTTACAATTCCATAAAGCATTCACCTAATAGCATGTTTTTCTATTAACACTTTGAACAACCAAGAATGATGTAGGACCTGATTAAAAGTGAATAAATACCATTCATACCAATGTCATGATGACAAACTCATAAAATGAGATAGGACAACAAAGTCATGGCATCTATAGTACAATAGCACATTAGTCCAAATGACTGTAAACAAGAAGATTAAAGGAAAGAAATGTAAATAAATATCTCAATCAGTTTACTTACAAACCACGCCAAGTTCTTAGGTTAATATGGCCTCTTGACATATCAAAACACATATCCAAACCCTTGAGACTCTTCCCTAGGTTCCTAATATCATTTCATATGTTGTAGAGTGTGTTTAAACATTTAATTAAGGTATTTGACTTGTTTAAAGTGTTTAAGTCATAATTAGGAAATGCAGAATTTGTTTTGCCAGAGCACCAAGCACACTAGGTGGCATGTCTAGCATGCTAGTGACCTCATTAGTGCTAGCCAACCTAATTAGTGCACTACACGCAGGTAGCGTGCTAGATAGCACGTCCAGCATGCTATGTGCAGGAAAACCCAAAATTCTGCATTTTAAATTATGAGTTTTTCTCCACACATGGCCAACTCCAAAACCTTGGGATCTCTGTTCTAACCTACCAAAGATCCCAAAACACCTATCATGACCATTACAATAGCCACATCTCAATTATATCATAAATTCATCAAATTAAACTAAATTACTAATGTAAGTAGAATTACCTAGTTGATGAACACCTATAGCTTGATCAATCCTCTCCAAATTCCACAAATATTCTCTTTAATTCCCTTGTTGATTTCTCTAATCTGCTTCTTCTCCAACTTACTTAACTTCTAAGTTTTCAAATAAAAGGGCTTGCAAATGATTTGCATGGTTTTCTCATACAATCTTATATATAGATAGAATTGATTAATTTATAGCCATTGATCTTAATGTACATACGCATCTCGAGACTAATCTAATGGCCTACATCTTGACACAATTCCACTAACTCTCCATTAACTCCATCTAACCAACACCAATTGAAACTTAATTGGTCTCTTGATGTGTCTACACATATCTCGAGGAATATCAATAACTAATGTTTTAACTTGCTAACTTAGGTTACATTTAATATAAATCAACCATAGCCACATCTAATTCAACTAATTATGCTAACTTAAATTACCTCTCACCATATCACTCAATACCCTGATCCCATGCCGATTGGCATCTCGAGGCACGTCCCTGCTAATGTCTCAACAACTATATACAAATAGGAGTGACTTAGTAATCTATACATATACATTACACTAGGCATCCATCACTCAAAAATATTATACTACTCATTCCTCACACTAAGTATTCGAATCGTGTACCCGCTTTCAGGCCACGTCTCAGGTCATTAACCTTGATTAGGGACTAATTTACTATTAGTAAATTCTAGAGTGTTACATTTTGCAACACTATGAAATTATGAACTACAAGGCGGCGTTGTTATACCACATTATCCCAAGGATAGGTTATATTGATGTTGAAAAAATAATTTATGATTCAATTAGGAATGTCATGACCACCAAGAAAAACAAAGGATTACCTTTTCCCTTAATGCTCTCTAAATTTTGGAAACAATACCAAGTTCCCATGAGAGGTCTAGGGCTAGATGTTGACCCAAACATTGACGAACTCATAAAAAGCACCAAAAAGGTGTCCAGCTATATGGATTCAGAGGAGGAATGAGATAGGAATGAAATGCTCAGGAGATAGACCACAGTGAGAAGAAGAATACGGGCAGAGAAAAGAAGAAATTTGAAAGAAATGCAATCTGCTGTGTATAATGATAGGACAAACCATAGCCCAGAGCATATGCGGAGGATTTTACTAGCATGTATGCGAATGAGAGAAAGATTGCCATGATAGGGATCAATCTTGCGGAACCTGATGAGAACTTTGAGAAATTAAGAGTTAATGTTTCAGAACAAGCACGAAATTGCTATGAGCGTCCATGGGTACGAGAGACGCATGACCAGGAGGATACAAGGCATGGGAGCTGACATTAAAATATTATCCACCCAAAAGAGAATGCATAACCAAGGAGTCTTTTCAGAAAGTACTCCGGTGGTGGGAATGGAATACAGGTTATATGATCATGCAGCGAGCTTTCAATCTCAACTACAAGACGAAGGGGATGGTGGTGGCAGTGCGAATTCTGAACGTTGATTTTGATATACTCATTCTTTTATGTGTAATCTATCTCTGAATGCTATTGTGTGAGGTCTTTGTTTGTAATCTTTTAGTTTATTTTGTGTGGTGTGAATTCATGGTACATTTGCTATGTTGTGTTCCATTTTATACAATGGTTTGATGTGTTCAATTTAATTCAATGATGTTTGAAAATTTTTCAATTTATCATGTTTTCTATACTTATGAAATTCATTCTGATGTTATTTATTTATTTTATTCGTTTATGCTTCACGAGGTATTTTTGTTTTGTTGCCAACCCGACTTAATTTTTTAACCTTGAGGACAAGGTTTGAAATGAGTTTGGGGGTATTAGGTGAAGTGAAGTATTGAAGAAATGAAAGGTAGAATCTATTTGAACATTGTGAATTTTAAAAAAATATTCCACAATACAGGTAATATTTTTCCATTTCCACAATACGTTGGAATTGAATATATTTTGGATTTAAATATAAGTGATATATTATTATTACCCATGAAAATAGAAGTTTTATGATGGAAAGTAATTTTTATACCTTATTTGACATAACATAGATAGTGTATGCACTAGAGGATTTTAGAGGGGATTGATTGCTTTGTGTTAGATGTTATAATGGGTAGAAGATCGAAACAATAGTGCAAGATAAACAAGATAGATTGCTAAGAATCTTGTTATACAAAGATTATGGATCAAATATTATATATATAATGAAAAGAGTCTATGCCACAATTGAAGGGAAAACTAGGAAAATAACCAATAAAGAAAAAATAAGAGAGACCCACAGATATCAAAGGAAATGGAACAAGGAATCTAGTGGTGGGAGAAATGAGAGGAAAAATCCCTATAAAAAGAATAATGGATTCTAAATGAAATGGAGCAGGGAACCGTTGGAATATAATATAAAGAAGAAAATAAATATAAGAGAAAAAAAAGATATAAGAGAATGGAAGGAAGTTTCTAAAAACTCTTCAAATAAAAAATTTAGCTCAAGTGCTTATAGCTATGTTAGGTGAAATGTATCTTTTTATTCCAACATACAAATGGATACGAAATGATGAATATTGGTGAATAAAAATTTATATCGACTTTGATTATGGTTATATTTTAAATATTGTTTGAAAATGAGATTGATATAGTGATTTTTATATCTTGAGATTCTATATTTATCATCATTAGCTTGATGCTTGTCAGTGGAGATTGAGAAAACCTATATATTGGTTTAACCTTTGTGATTTGTTTAACTTTGAATTCTGGGGTGTATTGCATAACTATAGATTGAGATGTCAAATAAAAGGGTTGTTCTTTAAATCTTTCTATTCTATCATGATTCTTATTTTTATGAAGGTAATATGTTTCTATTTAATGATCATTTCTGTTTAAGAATAAAAATATATAACTATGAAAACAAAATGAGGGAAGAAAAAAGAATATAATTGAGATTATTCATTTGCTCATGACAGCAAAGTGTTGAGTTTAGGGGTATTTGATAAGTCAATAATTATACATGTTTTATAGTACATTTTAGAATGATTTTAGAAATAAAAGAATGTATTACACGAGGTTTTCTCTTTCTTTGTTCTTCAGGTGATAATCGAAATTTATGAATAAATGGAGTAAAAAAAAAGGAAGAATATGAAGGATTTGATCAAGTGGAAAAAAATACGCAAAGAATCATCAGCAAATAAAGGAATAACAGGAAAATAAAGCCAGCGACTCCTGAGCGATTTTGCATTTGTACTAGGAATCGATACTTAGATCGGTGGAACATTGAGGCAGTTTTCCAATGATTTTCTCAGCGATTCCACTTAAACCATGAATCGTTTAGGAATCGATGGGTTCGATTTCAAAAATTTAAGATAACCAAGAGATGTTTTAGTTCGTTTGTGATATGTACTACCTAGAATACTATATATACGACCCTAGGGCTACGAGATCGGCTACCACTGCCCCAACCATTGTCCTGGCATTATATCTCGATTAAAACACGGTTAATTCAGAAAACAGCGAAATAATTTAATTTTGAAAAATAGACCAGCCCCGTCCCAGCGCCATGGGTTTACCCACAAGGCCCTGAACAAGATCGCTGTGTTTCGAATTATCAAACCAAAATTATGATCCAGCGATTTGCCAGCAGTGTACGTTAAACGTCACAACGCTGAGAGATTGCTGAGCTCGTATCGTCGTTCCCAGTCAGCGTTGTGGTCAGGGCGTACCGCCTATAAGCGAGGTGCTGGTGCGGCGCTGGGCATAAATTCAAAATTCATGAAGTCAAAACAGAAATCCAAATTCTCCAACGACATACGTCGACCCCTAAGGGTCCAAACCCGATTAAAACAACAATAAAACACATGTTTTAAAACCACAAAACACTTCCATTAATCACATTTAAGATCCAAATCTAATCAACTATTAAATCATTTATGTATACTCTTTTGAATCAAAACATAGGTAGAAGATTTGAATTCCCAAATCAATATGAAAATTAGTGAAGACGAGGCAGAGATGAATCAAATCAAGCCCCAAATACCATGATTCATCTCCTACCCAAAACTCAAAACAACTATATATGAATCAAAAGACTGGATTAATAGAGAAGAAGGGGGTGATTTACTAATCTTGGTGACAAATTGATTGAGTTCCCTCTCCTCCAAATCCACCGAGAAAGGTCTCCTAGTGTTCTCTCCTCCATTCCTCTACATAGTGTTTTCAAACCAAAAGTGGCTTCAAGCCATAATTTGGTATAAATACTTAATTAACACAATTAGAGTTATGTTGTCCAATCACAGCCTTACATCTTATCCTAATGGACTTAAGTTATAAGATGATCCTAAAGTCCTTATTTAATCTATTCATTCTTTTTTTTACAAAAGTATGCATACGTATATTTACAATCTTTGTCATTATGTTTTATTTAAATCATATAACAAGTCATTTAAGTTTGTTCTCCTTCACTTAAGCTAAGTTTCACAGTTTCACACCTAAGTCAATTAGTATTATATAATACACATATTAATCACTCCATTACACAATTATCACGCATATTTACTAAAATAACTTCGATGTCGGGGCTATTTAGCGGAATAGACTTTAGGGGCGTTACATTTGCTCTGCCCTACTTTGTGACGTCCACTACCACCACGGCTCATGCCCTAATCCGACCTACATCACCACCAGCACCACGGCTCCCGTCATGAGTTTGCACCTCTCTCTCTCTCTCTCTCTCTCTCTCTCTCTCTCTCTCTCTCTCTCTCTCTCTCTCTCGTCTGCTTGCCCTCCGCCCTCCGCCCGAAAGGTATTTTTTGTTTATTTTTTAAAAGTTTACAATTTTAATTAGCAATTGTTCTCAACATGTCAAAGTAGGAAGTTACTTTTTTTTTTATTATGCATTACATATTTTTAGTTACGAGGTTAATTTGGATTTTTTTTTTGTTTTTGGTAATTAAAGCCTATATATAGACATATTTTTGAGGTGTAATTTGATTAATTAAAGAAATCTTAAACGTTGGTTTAAATTCTTGTCCTAAATTGTTTGTTCGTGGATTTCGAACATTCGATTTGAAAAATCCTCGTTGCATTAAATATATAAACAATGTAAGTCTAGTGATCAACCACTAATAAGGGTGGTGCCACATGTACGTAACACTATTAATTAATAATTGTTGTTCTGAAATTATCTTTTCGGTCACATCAATTAGACTCGAGAGAGAGTCCAGATATCAAGCATTAATTTTAAAAGTTGTGACTTCGTGGCTCTATGTAGCACCACCCAAAATAAAAATGTTAGAGTAAACCCACTTTAGATACCCACTTTGGGCATCTAGTGGGCTCAAGTAGGCGTCTAACCATGTGATACACCTCGATGTATGCGCGTAACACCTCGAGATATATCACATGAAGAGACATCTACTTGGGCTTGCTAGGTATACAAAGTAAGTGTCCAAAGTGAGGATACAAAAACATTTTTTTAAAAAAATAAATAAATAAATGGAGAGTCGATCTGAATATTCAGTGTTAGGGAGTGTGGAGCCCAAGCTCATCTAGTAGTGCTTACTTGCCACACATACTGGTGCCTCCTAGAGTACAAACACACCTCACTGATGGACCGATTGTAGTTTGACATGACGTTTCGACAGCCTTCTTCTTTGACTGTCGTCACACACACTCTCTCTCTGCGGTTAATTAATCCACTACAAAAGCTGTCACTCTTCTCTCCGGCCCTCTCATCGAAACGCACCGTCGATCTCTCCTACATACACTCACACATCTCTCTTACATGCTAATCATTTGATTTGAATTTTCCTAGTAGCAGTGAATCTTACATGGTGTATATATGTTCCATCATCACACACACACATGTACATACTCTCTCTCCCCTCCACAGTATATCCAAACCTAGCTAGGGCATCATGTTATGCACCCAAAAAGCTGGTGCATATGCAGCAATTGAAAAGCCTAACTTACTCTACATTTGTGCACCCTATCTTCCTAGCTACCTAGCTAGCTATATATATGTTGTGTACACCAAACCACTTAATTCCCACACTATAGCTCCTTTTCATCTAGGCTTTACTTTTATGAATCGAGTGGTTATATAGCTACCCACATAATTATGTACACTTTTTTTTTTAGTTAATGTACACTTTAATCATAGAAAATATGTACATATAATATATTTGAAGCGAAAAATATAAAAAAGTGAGGTGAACCAACTAATTAAACCAAGATAGCTGTTATATATGTGAAATAAACCGTGCATATCATCACCACATATACCCTTGGATCATTTATATAGAGGAGTGTGTCTTGAGCAATATCATCCCATCCTTTAATATAAGGTTTCGTTTGATTTGTTTTTGACTTATAATGTTAGTTGAGAGTTACTCCTTGAAGTTAACTCTTTGGAGTTAATATTTTCATGTTTAGCTCAACTTTAAACTTGTAGGGAAGTTTAATTTTAAACAATAAAAAATATGAATTGACATAAATATCCTTCAAACAATAGAGAGATGAGTAATAAATGAGTAATTAAAGAAGGACAATTGTATCTACAACTCCTGGGAGATAACTCCCTAGGGGCTGGTGGGGAGATATCTAATACATTAGGGTGCAAGTTGGGAGATAACTTGCAGGCAAGTTGGAGATAACTTGCAGGCAAGTTGGGCAACCAAACAAGATTAGTTCTCAACTCCCTGTAAATTATCTCTCGAGAGATAACTCCACCCTTAACCAAACAAGGCCTAAATTCTCTGAAACTATATATAGTATTTGGACTTTTTTTTGATACTATATTGTGTTGGAAATTACCACTTACTACTCTAATGAAGACAAACCTCACCCTACAAAAGATATGCCATGGAATTAATATAGTAGATTAAAATATGAGACATCATAGACCCCAAGTGAACAACTAATAATACCAAGGCAAGAATTGGTAGCTCTATTAGACTTGATTATCTTATGGATATAATACATTATTTTTAAGGAGATTAATTCATAATCAGGTCCAATAGTATATAAATGCATATGTAGTATGCATGCAATTGTAGATAAGAGGCATGTTTTCATTTAATAAAGCTGCACTATATCTAGGGCAAAAGCTAATCAATGGTATATGCATCATCCACCTCCAATTTTTTTTGCAGACATAAGCCTGCATATTATTAGAGAACCATTAATTAGACACCACCTCTAGATATATTTCCTGCACATCATCATTATTTTTTAAAAAACAAATAAAATGAAGAAACAAACAAAAGGAACCCTAATCATCATGTAAATCAAAATAGGGGATTAGTATTTCATTGAAGTAGTTAATTATATTTGGCCAGGTTTTGCTACGTACCAAACATCGAGGAGAAATGCATGTGATCAAGAACATATATAGAAGTGGCTGGCTTTAAGTTATAATTTACTTGGGTGCTCAATTAGTTGCTTGATCTTAATTAATTACCGTCGAGAGGAACTAATATTGATTGTTAATCAAACTTCAATTCATGGACTAACGAGATAATTCACAGATTATAAGTTCTAACTTTCTTCTAATATAGAATTAAACCCATTATATATCATTATGACCTTAATTAATTATCACCTATTATATTAGTATTATAACTAACTATTACTCAAATTGTCTTGCTCAATTTCTGATGCAGGTTCATCCTCCTCTTCGAAGAAGTTATCGATCCCATACGCTGCATGGCCCTGACCAAAGGCCTTGATATGGTCCTTAAGAGACCTCTTGTGCTTGAAATCAGATCCACAAGTGCAATACCAGAGCTTCCCACAATTCTTTTCATGTGTTCTCCAATCACCTCTAACTGCAAAGGCCTTACCACATTTCCTACACATGAAGGGCTTGATCCCATGTTTTCTCTTGTAGTGTGTCTGAAGTGTTCTGAAGTCCTTCAAAGGCTTTGATCTCGGATGATCGATGTTGTTTCGGCAACCTGGTGCGCAGCAGTAGCATGGGAGCCTAAGCATTGCCGTTGGTTGAGTCCCTCTTAGGGACTCAGGGCCCTTTCTGTACTGAGATCCATGCCCCCACATGTGCATCTGTTTGAATTCGTGGATCATCAGAATTAACAAGAAATTAAATGTTCTCATCGATCAGAAGAAAATCATCAAATGTACGTAAATTAAGAAAGGTATAAGAGAAACTAATGAAAGCCTATTAAATCTCCATATGTACATATTCTGAATATATAATTTAAGTTGTTGACAAGAGATCAATCCGAAGATTATGATAAAATTAAGGAAACGCATACTTATTTTAGACATTGTAGCTCGGACAGAAATAAAATTTAAAGAAAGCTAATTTGAAGTCATGAGTTATTGTTTTATCATGTAGTTCAAAGGGTTTATGCATTTTAATAATTAATTGATGTTTATGGACCAAATCAGTTCAATTTCTTGCTACATTTGGTTGTAATTATTATAGAAAAATATATCTAAAGGAGAATGATTATAACTGAAATGCCAAAATTAAGAAGAATAATGCCAAAATTAAGAAGAATACTACCCATGAAGGTGAGTGAAGGCATCTAAAAGCCCACATCAAAAAAATTTGGTTTCTCATGCCCAATAGTGATGTTCTTGAAAGGAAATATATATAAAAACCTAATTTATTTCTTCTGCTGAATTATTGAACTTCTAGTTCAAGCACACATGAAGAAGATGAAAGTAGTAACTAATTTGGTGCTAAATATATATAGACACTCTTTTTAGCATTATCATGGGTTTTATTCAAGGCTGTAAAGTTAAGATTGAGAGATCCGATGTATATTATTCTTTGATACATGCATGGAGATGGTCTCAGAGACTCCTCAGAACTGGAAGATTTTTCAAGTATATGTAGAACACAAACTTCAAAGCACCAAAAGCATAAGGAACATTGCCTGTGTTGTTCAATCACATAAAGAAAGGTACTGATCTCATCAGTCTCAGTTTGGACCTAATATATGGACAGAGATAAAGAAAGAGAGAGAATTCAAATCCCAAAGCAGCCTTCACTATCCATGCAAAAAATGGAAATAAAAAAAAGAAGAAATAGAAGAGATAATGAATATGAAAAAATAAAAATAATAAAGGAGAAAGGAAAAGGGATAAGAAATTAAGAAACCAAACCTCCATCTGAAGCAGATAATGAAGAACAAATTTACAAGTAATAATTTTAATTTCAATCGAAATTATAAAAGAGGGGCATATATAATGAAAAACTAAACACATGAATGAATTAAGTACTCATGGCTCCAGTCAATATGTTTCATGTGATGATAATGATGATGAACAAAAAAAGAATTAAAGGGTTGATGGGAAAGAGATGGAAAAAGAAACATGAGAGAGAGAGAGAGAGAGAGAGAGAGAGAGAGAGAGAGAGAGAGAGAGAGAGAGAGGATGGGAAAAGGAAAAAATTAACAAAAGAAAACATTCAAAAGTCCTTAATTCATTTGAGCAAAACCCAGCAGAAATATTGAAGAACAAATTTCATCAGATCTTTCTCTTTCTTCCAAAAATGAAAGAAGAAAATAGAAAAGTAAAGGGAGTTTTACTAAAACTACACACCTACAACTACAGAGAGAGAAAATTAATGATAAGCACGAAATCATGATTTTAATCAGTAATTAATTGGTTTCATGGGATGATGTTTAAGAAGCATATATAAAGAAGGCCACTCACACTCACACACACACACACACACAGACCTGCATGTTGTTGTATCTGTTGAAGGTCTTAGAGCAAACTGGACAAGAGAACTGTGTAGGACCAATTAGAATCTGAGAAGGTGTAGGGATCCAGTACTGACCCTTGTTGAGTGTTTGATGAGCTGCGACAGTCACCACTCCATCCTCAATATTGATGTTGTTGTCTTTGTCTTCTGTTGCCTCTGTTGAGGGAGAGATGACAGAGATCATGTCAGCAGAACTAGGGCTGGGAAGCCCTATTCGTAGGGCAACAGTCACACTCTCATCCTCCTCCTCATCATCACAGCTGATCATCTCATCTTTCACAACTCTCTTCTCAACAAAACCACCACTGTTACTGTTGTTGTTGCTGTTGTTGTTGTTGTTGTTTTGATCATGATCTTCAATATGGGGATGTGTTGTTGGGCTTAATAAGCTGAGGAGGGGGAGAGCTTCTCTGTGGGGTGGAGAGTGAGGAGGGGATATGGGGTGGTGGTACTGATGATGATGAAGATGATTAATGTTGTAGTAGTGATTGTTGTTGTTGTTGTTGTTGTTGTTGTTGTTGTTGTTGGGGTAATTAGGGTTGTATGAGAGATGATGATGATGATGATGATGGAGAGGAGATATTGGGTTTGAAGAAGATGAAGAAGACTGTGAGTAGTGGTGGTGGACGAGAGGGTTGAAGTTGAACCAACCAGTAAAGAAATTGGAGTAAGGGTCTGCCATGGTGTATGTGTGTGATAGAGGAGATGGACTGAGTGGATCTTGATGTTATTATAGAGAGAGAGAGAGAGAGAGAGAGAGAGAGTCCCTACACACGTTTT
The DNA here is from genome assembly GCA_039657325.1 of Stephania cephalantha. Classification (NCBI taxonomy): domain Eukaryota; kingdom Viridiplantae; phylum Streptophyta; class Magnoliopsida; order Ranunculales; family Menispermaceae; genus Stephania; species Stephania cephalantha. Next base: position 11,464,916 of record CM077572.1, read on the forward strand.
TTTGGACTCTTTTGGGTATTTGCTCTCTCTCTCTCTCTCTCAGAAAAGTGAGATACTAATTGGAAGATAAAAAGAAGATAAGAAAAAAGAAGAATTGTAATTAATGCAGGGTAAATTCAGTAGCTGAAAAGCATACAAAATATAAAAAAAAGGAATATGGTAGTACTGTAGAGAGTAAAAATTAAATGACCAAATCAAGGTTGATGATGATGAACTTAAAAAAACAACTCTAGAGAAAGAGAGAACGTGTGAAGAGTCGTTATATCAAAAAGCTATACATCTTGTGAAGGGGACATTATATATATATATATTACTACTACTATGAGAATTAAAATATATACTCATGTAATGGGTATATTATTTACGACCAATGGATTATAGTGCAATACATTAATTAATGCGTCATAAATGCACAAATCATTTAATGCACAACACATTTCGAGAGGGTTCTATGCATGGGTATATATTTGAGCTCCATTGTAGAATATCCTATATATATATACATATATATATATATATATATGTGTGTGTGCGCGCGCACGCAATCACCATTAGATTAAAATTTTATAGTAATCCATTGGTGAAATATATAGTTCCCATGACGAGCGTATATATTTTAGCTCTATTGTAAATATATATATATATATATATATATATATATATATATATATATATATATATATATATATATATATATATATATATGGGTAAAACTCGCCAAATTAATCTAACAAAATGAATTGTTTTAGTTTCATTTCTTATGTATAATATATAAGAAATTATACGTTATTCAAGCCAAATTAAAATAATAAGTACAAAATTAACAGGTGTGATCGATCGGGCAATGGAAGATAAATGGGAATGTATAAGATCATTGTGGGAATTAATAATAAGGTGATCTTATTGGGAATTGAAAGGAGGCCCTTGTTGAAGGGTGTGTTTCAAAAATTAAAATAGATAAATACATATATAGTTTCACCCGACCCACCGAACAAAACAGTGAAAATAACTTCGTAGAAAAAAATGAAAAAAAAAAAAAAAAACGCATTTCTCAGCTTGTCGACAAGATCAGAGCAGAGGCTTGGAGGCTGTTTCTCATCCCCATATTGCATAGGAGACAGTATCTTAATTAAAAACAAGAAAAATTGTTTCAATAACACAAAGCGTGCATCATCGAGATTCGAGATGCGTGTGAGCATCTCCATGTACATAAAGGACCCATTAATTATTGGAAAAAATTACAAACGTACAGTGAAAAATGATTTAAATGAGTAAAATAAGTTGGGCTTTCTTTTTATTCTTTAACTAAGGTAAATCGCATTTTGAAAATGCGCTATTCATGTGTCCGATCCACGTTGGACAAATAACACGAATATCGCCTTTTGAAAAGACGCTATTCATGTTATCAATCCACGCGGATTGGTTGGAGCCTATTTACACGAATAGCGCATGCGGAGAATGCGCTATTCGTGTAAATAGTATTGGGTGTCCACGTGGATTGGCCAAACAAGAATAGCGCCTTTTCAAAAGGCGCTATTCTTGTTTCTGGTACACGTGGACATACACCTGGGATGTCCACATGGGAAAGAGCACACGAATAGCGCATTCTCCGAATGCGCTATTCGGTGCTCCTTGCACAAGTTGTCCGCCTCGCAATACGTGCGTGACGTTTGCGTGGGGTGCATGGTCTGTAGTGGATATGCATGAGTTGTCCCCTCGAGATACGTGCATGACGTTTGCATGGATTGTCCACCTCGAGAAACGTGTTTGGCGTTTGCATTAGTTATCCACCTCGAGTCACGTGCATGACGTTTGGATGGTTTGCATAGACTGCAGCAGGTTGCATGGGTTGTCTACCTCGAAATATGTGTGTGACGTTTGAATGGTTTAAACGAAGATGCATGGCTCGCCCACCTCGACATACGTGCGTGTCGTTTTCATGTGTTGTCAACCACGAGATACGTGTGTGACGTTTGCATTGGCTTTACCACATCGAGACACGTGCGAGTCGTTTGCATGATTTACTTGGATTTTACGAGGTTACATGGGGTGTTCACCTCGAAATACGTGCGTGACATTTGCTTGGATTATGCGAGGTTGTATGAGTTGTCCACCTCGAGATACGTGCATGAGGTTTGCATGGATTGCAACAGGTTGCATGAGTTGCACGAGGTTGCATGGGTCGCCCACCTCGAGAGACGTGTCTGACATTTGCATGAATTCTCCACCTCAACATACATGCGTGACGTTTGCATGGGTTGTCCACGTCGATATGCGTGCGTGTCGTTTACATGAGTTGTCTACCTCGAGATACGCGAGTGACGCGGGTTGTCCATCTCGATATGCACGTGTCATTTGCATGGGTTCTCCACCTCGATGTGCGATATTTGAGTTGAACAAATAGCACCTTTTCAAAATGAGTCATTTATAGAGTTTAGTATTTTGTATAGATAGCTCATTTTCAAAAGGAGCTATTCATACAAGTGTCTTCCACCTCACCAATAATGCATGCCACCTCATCATCAATAGCTCCTTTTAAAAATGAGTTATACATTAGTTTTGAAATTTTAAAGTAAGCCCTTCTATTTGGTAAATAATAAAGTAAAGCCGCCTTATTTTTTGAAAAACCCCTTAATTATTGTACCATTGCAACAAAAAAGGAAAATATTGAAAAAACAATATAGTAAATTAAGGCTTCGTTTGGTTCATTTTTTGTCAACTTATAGGGAAGTTTAATTTATTATAGGCGAGTTAACTAGAAGTTCATATTTTCGTGTTTGATTCAACTTTGAACTTCATAGAAAGTTGCAAATTTAAAAACAATAAAAACATAAAAATTGACATAAAATACCTTCAAATGAAAAGAGAGAAAGAGAGGCGACTAATGAGGGGTAATTGTGTCAATAAACCTCAGGGAGATAGCTCTCCTAAAAGGGGATAAGGGAGTAATCTCATATTTGCGGGTGTGAATTGAGAGATAACTTGCAGAAAAGTTGAGTTTATTTAAACCAATCAAATAAGATTAGTTGAATCGAACTTCCTCTAATTTAACTCTCCCGCAATTCACCCCCATCCAATCAAGGCCTAAGACATACACACACTCAAAACAAGAGTGAGAACAAAGGCTTTTGTTAATTAAATTAAGGGTAGTGCTAAATGGACTCATTGAGTCCGGACTCAAACATCTAAAAAGACTACAATACCCTATATTCTAATCTAAAACCTCTTCTTCAATCCACCTCCATCGCGGCCACAACCGCCACCGCCGCAACCGCCGCCGCCGCGACCAGCACTTGTCTTGGACTAGGGCTTGGTCGAGGCGGCAGTCGCCGTTGAGGACCTCGACGGTGGTGTAGTTGATGCATTTTTCGAGGCCGAGGAGGAGGTCGAGGTTGCGGAGGCCGACATAGCGACGACTGAGAAGCCGAGGCGGGCGAGGGAGAGTCCTGCGTTGGCGGTGGTGGTGGTCTTGCCGACTTCGCCTTTGCCTGACGTGATGACCACCACGCGCGGGGTGTCGCCGAAGAATTGCGGCTTTCGGTTCCATTGGAGCACTGTCGAGACTGATTTTTGGATGAGGTTTTGGAGGGTTTGGAGGGATTTAGGGTTTTGGGTATGAAGTTGAGTTTGAGAGAAAAGAGAGAGATGAGAGAGAGCAAAGAGAGAAAAAGAGGGATGAGAGAGAGCAGAGAGAGACAGAGAAAAGAGAGAGAAGAGAGAGGTCGCTGGCAGAGAGAGAGAAGAGAGAGAGGTCGCCGGCGGTGGTGGAATGTGGTCAGCGGTGGTGAGTAGTTGTGGTGGTGAAAGTAAGTGATGGAGGTCAATATATTGATATGTGTTGGGGTTAAAGATGAAGGTAATTATGTCTTTTGATTTAGAAGTATTTTAAACTACAACTAAAAAACGTTTTGAGTCCGGAGTCAAATAGTCCAAATAGATTTTTTTGTTAAATTAATTTGTGTTTTAATATGGGCTTGGGAAACATCTACATGTAACAAGGCATTCCAACCAACCCGGCATTTGCTTTGGAGGATGAGCTTTGGTCGGCTTGGGTAATTGGTACGTTCTCTCTCTCTCTAAGGGACCAGAGATCTAGAGAGAGAGAGATTTAAATATGCGAGTATATTATATAGAATACAGTCTCGTATAATTTATGTACATTCATATTATAAGTAAATGAAAATCACTCTGATGAATGATCATTATTGTCTTATATTTACTGGTCTGAGTGATCTGCACACACACTTGCCTTCACATCCAGGCTACTGTTCCTGCCGTCACCCTCTCAGTCTCACTCTTTTGTTTCTAATAAGTCTCACTGCCACATTTTCTGCCTTACATGCATGCTGTGCTCTGTCTTGTGTAGTGAGTTTTGCCTGTCTGGGGCCGTGTCACCTACACATCCGTCTTCAACTTAAAGGGGTAGACTCATTATCTTATTAGTTGCCATTAATGCATGTGTTGCCTTTACTTTACTTATAAAAAGTATTAACGCTCATAAGACATTAATTAATAGTCTATTCAAAATGGTTGCTCCAATGATTTGATATGTGATCAACCACACAAGCAAGAGTTTTAAAGTGTTGATTAAACTTTAAAGTCTCCTTATGTCTAAGTTTGAGAGATAAAATTTAGTTTCTTATTATAAATTAAATTTAAACTTTAAAAGCTAACGGAGGTTAAAGCATCTTGTTACGATTGGTTAAGATAAATTCGGTTATCATCACGATCACCACGATTGGTGTCTATCCTCAATGTGGTTACGAGAACATAGCTGTTTTTATTTGGTCTTATCTTTTGATGTATATATGTATCTATAAATACATGTAAAGTTGTACTCACAATTACATTGAATAAAAGACTCTCGTTCTGTATAAAATATCAGGGTCTCAGCAATAGGTTAGTGCGTCTCCGTCTCTGCCTGTGATTTCGTATTTGCGGTTTCGTCCACATCTCTGTTCAGCCCGTGCACGGTTCGTCTGCATCTATGTTTCCCTGTTCAGCCGCATTCGTCCGAGTTCAGCTGCTCGTTCGTGCTCGTGCGAGCGTCCTTGCGTCCCTGTGTCTACGCGTCCGTGTTCAACACCCGCTCATCCATCCGTGTTTGTGCCAGTTTCCCTCCGTCTACACGTCTCTTTCTTGTGTGTATCCACTCGTGCGAGTTTTCGGTGTACACACAAATGCATGTCCAGTTGGGCCTATTGTTCAATTCGCGTGGGATTCTTGTTCGTACGTACAAACGCACATCTAATCAGCTGCCTTGCTTGAATCATAATGGCAACAATAGAGGAGAGAAACGAGGTATCCCGACCAATCTTAACAACTCTTGATGGTTCCATTATGGTCGCAACAGATCAAAAGTTTTTGGATTGGCCGACAGCTTTGGCGTATTGTAATGGGGGACATTGTCAAGCCATAATAAAGTGAAACAAAATTTGACAACAAATTTCTCGATCGTGTTGAAGATTGGGAGAGTAAAAATCACAAGATCATCACTTGGTTCAGTAACAACACTTCTCTTTTTATTCATATTCAATTTGTTGAGTTTAATTCTGCTAAAGAAATATAAGATTGTCCGTTAGATATAAAATTTCTGGTTTGGCACAATATTACCAGTCGTTCACTAATCTCAACAATTTGAAGCAAGAATGTGGTCAGTCCATCAATGATTTCCTAGCCTTTATTTAGCCGATCTGGAATCAGTTACAACAAGTAAAAATTACTCAGGACCATCTTCATATCATACAAATTCTTATGGCTCTCCGCCCAGAATGTGAATCAATACGTGCAGCCTTGTTGCATCGTGATCCTTTGCCTTCTCTCGATGCAGCTGTCAAGGAAATCTTATTTGAATAAATTAGGCTGGAATTGGTTAAACCTCATTTCACTTCTTTAGAAGTTGCTCTTGTACTTACTCTGTCACGCTCGAAGTCTGGATCCTGATCTTGTAGGAATTGCAAAAGCATGGGATATGCATTTGCTAATTGCCCTACTATTGAATGTAGGTATTTTCATAAGCATCGTCACATATTGCCAAACTATCCAACACGTCCTCCTCGTCCCAAGGGTGCCACAAAATCTACATCTAAGACCGATTATTCTGTTGTTGCTGATGTCTCTGAAGGGTCGCCTTCCTATCCTAATATTCCTTTGAGTGAGTTGAAAACACTCCTCAAACAGGTGATATCCCCTTAAGTCATTGCCTTATATGTTACCCTAGGTAAATCTTGGTTTCTTGATTCTGGATGTTGTATCATATGACTTCTCAGCTATCCGTCTTTTCTTCTAGCAAACACACTCAATCTCTTCCATCAATTCATGCTGCAAATGGAAGTTGTATGTCCATTACTCATACATGAACTGTCTCTACCCCTACCTTACTCTTCTTGACACTTATTGTGTCTCTAGTCTTGCCTTAAATTTGGTCAGTTATGTGATCTTGGCTTATTAGTTTCTTTTTCTCCTATTTGTTGTTAGGTTCAAGATTTTCAAACGGGTCAGATTCTTGGAACAGGGAGTAAAGCGACGATTATTTAAGCTATCATCGCTTCATTTGTCTGCTTCTCACTGCTGCTTCATCTCATTCGGTATATCGGTGGCACATTCATCTTGGTCATGCCTCTGCCAGTAAACTTCAAACTCTTCTTTCTAGCGGATCATTAGGTTTTTCAAAATTTCGTTCATTTGATTATATGCATTGTCAATTAGGCAAACAACCTGCTTTATCTTTCAGTCGTAGTCATTCTATCGCTGATACTCTATTTGGTTTAATTCATTCAGATATTTAGGATCCTGCACCTACTTCCACTTTGAATGGTTATCACTATTTTGTGTTATTTATTGATGATTATTCACGTCTCACTTGGATATATTTTCTATTGCATAGGTATGAAATATCATGTACATATACAGACTTTGCTAAAATGATTAAAGCATAATTTTCATGTACAATCAAAATGATTCGTAGTGATAATGCTTTAGAATATCAAGATTTTGTTCTTTTTTAGTTTCTTAAGCAACAAGGTACTGTTGTTCAACGTTCCTGTCCTTATACGTCTCAACAAAATGGTAGCGCTGAAAGGAAAACATCGTCATATCTTGGATTATGTTCGCGCTCAACTTCTTTCAGCGTCATGTCTTAAAATTTTTTGGGGCAAGGCTGCCCTAACTTGTGTTTATACCATAAATCAGCTTCCTACTCTAATTCTCCAAAACATCTATCCTTTTGAACGATAATATGGAAAACACCTTATTATACTAATCTTAGAGTCTTTGGTAGTGCATGTTTTGTTCTTCTCAATCCCCCTGAGCATACTAAGCTTGAACCACGTGCCCGTCTCTGTTGTTTTCTTGGGTATAACATTGAACATAAAGGTTTTCAGTGCTGGGATCCTATTTCTCTGCAATCGCGAATCTCCACGCATGTCTTTTTTTAGGAACACACTATGGCTTTCACATTATCCAAGTTCGATACTTCCCTATACTATTCTCGACCTTTCTTCACTAACTCGTTTTTCGATCTCTCTTCCTCGTCTGATGCAAGTACTTCAGCTCAGCTCAATAATTGCATTCCTACTCCATCACCTAATTCTAAAGAATCTGCTCCTTATAATGATTCTTGATCTTCCTCCTCGTCGGTCCGAAAGGGTAATAGAACCTCCTCCTTACCTTAAATATTATCATTGTTTCTCTGTTATTTCTTCCTTATATGAGCCTTCATCATATCGGGAGGCTAGTATTCGCAACAAGCAATGACAAAAAAATTGGGCGCCTTAGAGAAGACACACACTTGGGACTTGGTAGATTTTCCTACATGCAAGACTCCTACTGGATGCAAATGGGTCTATAAGATCAAGACTCATTCTAATGGCTTTGTTAAGCGGTATAAAGCTCGTATCGTCGCAAAAGGCTACACGTAGGATTATGGCATTTACTATGAAGAGACGTTTGCTCCTATGGCTTGGTTAACCTATGTTCAGAGTTTGCTAGCTGTTGCTACCATCAAACACTGGTCTCCCTTTCAGATGGATGTTAAGAATGCCTTTCTCAATGGAGATCTTGAGGAAGAAGCCTATATGCGCCCCCTCTTGGATATGCACACTCACCAAATCAAGTTTGTTTTCAACGATGAGCCTTGTATCGAATTAAACAAGCTCCTCGTGCTTGGTTTGCGAAGTTCAATACCACCATTACCTTATTTGGCTTCATATCAAATCCTCATGACTCCGCCTTGTTTACTCGCCACACCGCTCTAGCATTGTTCTTCTTCTACTCTATGTTGATGACATGATTATCACTGGGGATGATTCCACTTAAATTTCTGAGCTTCAGGATTATCTTTGACGACACTTTGAGATGAAATATTTGGGATCTTGAGTTATTTTCTAGGGACTTGAAGTCACATCTACTTCCAATGGATATTACTTATCCCAGGCCAAATATGCATCCAATTTGATATCTTCGTTTGTGATTACTGATGCTGATGTTGCATCCACTCATTTAGATGTAACTTTAAAGTTGACTCCATCTAACGACATACTTCTTCTGGATCCTACTCTCTTTATTGACAACTTGTTAGTAGTTTGGTTTATTTTACAGTTAGTCGACCATATATTGCACATGTCATTTATATTGTGAGCCAATTCATGGCTGATCCTCGTCTGCTCAATTCACTGTTGTTCTTTGTATTCCCATATATGTGAAGGGAAGTTTGTTTCATGGTTTACATTTCTGTGTCACTTCTTCTCTCGTTTTGTCTCGTTATTCAGATGCCGATTGGGCTGGTGATCCGATTGATCGTAGATCTACTACTGGTTATTGTTTTTTCGGGGTATCTCACTAATATTATGGAGAAGAAAGAAACAAATAGTCACTTCATGCTTCAGTCCAAAATCTGCATTCCGAGTAATTTTTTATGCCACTTCTGAACTACTTTGGCTCCGTTAGTTACTTGAGGATATGGGAGTTACTCATTCATCTGCCACTCTCCTACATTGTGACAACCGCAGTGCAATTCAGATTGCTCATAATGATGTCTTTCATGGGCACACAAAACACATTGAAAATGATTGTCACTTTGTTCAACATCTTCTTCAAGGCAAGCTTTAGCTTATCGCAGTTTCTTCTATTGATCGGATGGTAGACATCTTCACCAAAGCTCATCTTCTGGGTCGATTTCAGAACTTGGTTGACAAATTCAATTTGGTATCCACAAACCCATCTAGATTTTGAGGGATGGTGTTACGATTTGTTAAGATAAATTTGGGTAATATCACGATCACCAAGATTGGTGTCTATCCTCAATGTGGTTACGAGATCATAACGATTTTTATTTGGTCATATCTTTTGATGTATTTATGTATTTATAAATACATGTAAAGTTGTACTCATAATTACATTGAATAAAAGACTCTCGTTCTTTATAAAATATCACATCTCTCATAAAATGAATGAATAAGGACCACTTGTCAAAGGCAAGGATCTAGAGTTGGGAGTTCGACTAATGTCTTTTTTTTTTCTTGCGAAGGAGTTTGACTAATATCAATGTTGAAGTCAATTAAGTTTAACCCGAACTAGTTGACCTAATGGTAAGGGCGAGCTTGAGATTGTGTGGGTTAGGCGGTGCACGGTCTCAAGTTCGATTCCTTGCTACATCAAGATTGTCTGAGTTACTAAAGTATGCTCAAGCCGATTGTACCAGGGCCTCGTGGGAATAGTCAAGTTTGCCAGGATACCCGCGGATATTAAAAAAAAGTTGTGGGTTAACAAAAAAAATGACAAAACTAATGGGACATTACTAGTTAGTCAATTATTTCCCTAGATAGTACATAAATATATATAGCTTATTGGGTGAAAATTAATTACTCTTACTCCAAATCAACTAAGTATATACATTTAATCATACAACGCAATACATCCATCAAAGCGATCAATGTGCATGATGCGGATTAATTAATGAAATAATACGTTTTGATTAAAAACAAAAAAAAGAGTCATGCTAAAGACACTCAAGCTATGCATAAACGACAACCTAGTGATTTAATTTATTTGAACCATCTTTGTAAATGACTCATATGCCCCTCACTAAAATATATACATTAATCTTTCCTTATAAATAGCTGAGGTGCCTTTAGTGTGTCTCCAAAAAAAAGATCTCTACGATGCCTTTATGTACATTTTTAAATAATTTTCTAGGCTAGCTCATGAAAATTAAAGGGGAACATATTGAGAAATATTAAAACACAAAAGTCTTTTGAATCAAAGTGTGTTCTTGTTCATAGCATCATTCTCTCAAAGTATCCTACAAGAGTGCTCTTGGTTGGAATTGTGTTAAACATATTATCCAACAACCATTAGAGACTTGATTGTATCATGAAGATAAATTTCAATTTTCTCATTGTGTATTCACGGTTTCGATCGATATGGGGAAATCTTGTCTAAAAGAGAGCGATTACGCACCTGAAGCCTTTATTTGGTTTCTCAATTCTCATCTTGTATTCTCTGTCCGAAAAAGTTTGTTCCAAAAACCTAGTAATTTAATTTATTTGAACCCTCCTTATAAAGAACTCATATGTCCCTCACTAAGATATATACATTGATCTGCCCTTATAAACAGCAGGGGTGCCTTTAGTGTGTCTCCAAAAAAGTAAAAGATATCTACGCTCCCTTTATGTACATGTTTTAAATAATTTTTAGGCTAGCTCATGCAAATTAAAGGGAAACCAATTAATTTCCTTAGTACATGCCTAAACCATCAACCTAAGGAATCAACAAGGCAAGGTTTGTAACGGCCCAAAATCTCTAATTGTGTTTGATTCCTTAAACAGGATCAACGACCCGTACCGTGAGACCCACGTCATGATATGTCCATTGACCGAGGTAAGGGCGATGTATATTTTATAGTTGTTGTAATGTATGCTTAGTGTATTGTATATGTGTAGACTATTAAGTCAATTTATACAGGTATACAAGTATCGAGACGTACCTCGATTTATGTGTCAATGTGGGACCGAGGTAGCGGTTGATGGGGTAAGCTTAATTAATTTGAGCTAACTATGGTTTTATAAGTAGCTTTAATGTGGTCATGTTTGATAAAACATTAATGTGCCTAAGTTAGTGAAAATAAATTAATAGTCACATGATGTGCATCGAGACACGTATTGACCAATCTAGAGGTCAAAGAAGTCAACTATTGGAGTCACTTAAGCATGACTTGTGGAATAAGTGAGTGAAGATGGTCCACTAGTTGAGTCTCGAGATACGTGTGCACACATGATCAAGGGTCATGGTTCAACCATATCCAATTATCTATAAAACACATAAGTCAAACCAATTGATCACACTTATCATCATCAAATCGGTGGGCAAGGAAGGAAAGAAAGAAGAGAGGCTAGTAGAGTGATCTTGGGAAATAGAGAAGTTTGCATTCATTGAAGGTTTGGTGAAGAAGAAGTTCATCAAGCTAGGTAAATTCTCCACTGGTGAATTCACGAATTTGATGTTGTGAGTTGTTGTTTTGTGTTGGGGTTGATGTTAGAGACCTCTAGTAGTGTGTATGAGGGGTCCCAAAGCATTAACAAGGCCTCTGTGTAGAGAAAACTCGAATTCGAATAGCAGAATTTTGGGTTCTGCTGTACATAGCGCGCTAGGTGATAAAAGCGCGCTAATTTTGAAATTAGCGCGCTAATATCAGAATTAGCGTGATAATTGCTGTGACCACAGAAAAATCAGCAATTTTCTCAAATGGCTTAAATATTATAAATGGTTTTAAAACTCTAAGTAGAGGTCCAAACCCACTCTAAAACCTATCAAACAACTTAGGGAACTAAGGGGAGATCTCGGGAGTTCGGGAACGTGTTTTGGAGTGTCGGGAGGCCGGATAGACTATGATAAGCTTTGTGACTTGTAAGTAAAGTTGTGAGAATTCTAGATTTCATTTCATTGACTCTTATCGTTTTATAGTCTATTTGTAGACATTGCTACTCGAAATCTCACATCATGTTGTTCTTATTTATATTCATGTTTGAATATTGTTGACATGATGCCTTGTGAAATATTTCATTGATTCCAATTTCTACTATTGATGATATTCTTGATAGATAGTTAATCAAAAGCATGCTATTGGGATAAGTTGGAATATATTAGATTTGTATTATATTTCCTTAGGCTTTGTAGCTTAACTAGTTTTAAAACTCTACAGACTTGGAACTATTGATATTTGAAAACTAAAGTAGGGATTATCTAGTATCTATTGCACAAAAGATGCGCGGTTCACGGGGACATGGTCTACTGGGGTTTCGGCATTCACCACTACATTTGCGCGACACGAGGTATGGGACTCGGGTAGTCGGCAAGAATGAGGTAGATGATTTATAAGCGTAGAGCGCAGTTTCGCTATATGTATGGAATATGTTGAGCGCGGCTCCATATAGTAGTGGAAAATGTTAGGTGATAGTTCTTATCGCCGACCGGACGTAGATCATCTCGACTTAGCCTGTGTCAATCTATATATTTTTAACTGTGGTATTTACTTGCATTATTTGATTCAACAACTTTCTCGCTACCTTATGCTTTTAAATGTCTTTCTTATATTTTAGAAATGTGGCATAAAATTCTCCTGTTATTACTTAAATATCAATATACTTACCGTCTTGTTTGTGACGGTGGGTGTAGGTCCGTCGAGCAGCAGCAGACTAGGGAAGGAGAAGATCGACGACTTTCCTTGAGCATTTCGACGACTCTCCTATCTCATTTTGTATGACTCGACTTTTGCTGTATTATTATGTGTACATCTTTACTGTACATCTTGGGTTGTATATTAGGGTGAGAGTATAGTTCCCCATTTTAGGACTCATATATTATCTTATATACTGCGTTATTATCTTTATGATATATGCATGCATGTGATGTTGTTTTTTTTTCTCGGTTTTCCACACTTAGGATTTTTGAATAATAAAAGCTTCCGAATAACCTCTAAACTACGTGATAATATTAAAATGATAGAAAGTTTTAATTAACTCTGAAATATAATAATATATGTGCACGTGTATTAAAGAACATAGGGACGAAAAGAAAACTAATACGTAATTAAGTCTTACGTGGTTAGGATTAAGGCTCGATTACGGGATTAAACCGGGCGGTGCCCTGTTTAGAAGAAGGGGCCGTCACAGTTGCTATCAGAGCTTCAGGATTTTTCTTGATAGGTAAAACATAAACATGAATAAAACACAAACTTAGTTGTGGAAACCATATGACCTTTGTCTATAAATCATTAGTTGGGAAGTGAGTGCTAGTGAGATGGGTATTGCTTATATGTACTTGTTAATATCTATATGTATATATACTTTTGCGCTGTGTCACGTAGAAGCTAATTCGCGTTCGCTATCCATTGCAGACCCTGATGGCTGATACGCGAGGGAGAGGAGATGTAGAGACTAGTGGCAGTCAGCCTCCTACTATTGCGGAGGATTTACAGAGGTTGTCTTACCGAGTGATAGCTCAGGGCTAGCAATTGACCGCTTTTATCGCCTTGATGACAGCTCGTTTTGCTCCATCGACATCGACATCGACTCCTACGACTACTACACCAATTCATACGCGTCAGCACTTCGTGCTACAGATTTAGCAGCGCCGATAGTGCAGACTATTCCCGACGTGACCGCACCAGTAGTGGAGACAACTGAGGTAGTACCATCTCCCACGCCTACATCCTCTAGCACATCAGTTGAAGTTCGACTTGTCAAGGACTTAATCAGACTCAAGCTAGCCTACTTCGATGGAGTAAGAGATTTTCAGAAGATTGAGAAATGAATTCTTTCTCAGGAGAAGCTTCATAGGATACTGAAGATCGAGGATAGACTTCCGGCAGAGATCTCATCGTATACTCTTGAGAGAGACGCCGATGTCTGGTGGCGTATGACAGTAGCTACTCATAGAGAGTTTGAGATATGGGATGCTTTCAAGCAGAAGTTCTATCAGTAATACTTTCCGCCTTTAGTAATGAAGAGGTAGAGAAAGGAATTCATGGAATTGAGATAGGGAGCAGAGGAACCTGTGATGCGGTACATGGATAGATATGATTATTTGAGACAATTTTCCAAAGACTTGGTGAGAGATAACTCCAAGGATGTGTACCACTTCGGTGATGGACTTAGGCGAGACATTGGTTATCATGTAGTCAGTACAAGCACTAGGACACTCACCGAGATCTATGAGCGAGCCTTATCACATGAGACATACTATTTGGGTAGAGTCGCTGATGGGAGAGCACCAGGTCTAGTTTTATCAACAGAGCAAACCATGGAGTATGAGAAGGGGAGACATAGGGGTAAGGGAGCAAGGGGATGGAAAAAAGGTTCTCAAGGGTTGGGGACAGCCACTCACCCACTGTTTATGCCTCATATATCATACGTTGCTCCAGCGCAGAGCATGGTAGGCAGACTTCCCTTGCTACCTCCCATCAGACCAACGTTACCAGCTCCCGCCGTTCCTGCACCTCCTGCCCCACAGGCTTCACGACAGTACCCGCAGGGTAGTAGAGGCCAAGGCAAAGGCCGATACTAAGATACTAGACAAGGATAGGGACAGCCACAGAGACAGGGTCAGTCAGTACCAGGCACAGGTCAGTTTCAGATTCAGGGTTAGCGTAGACAGATCACATGCTATAGATGTAGACAGGTCAGACACAATGTGAGGGAGTATCTGCATCCAGCAGCAGTCTATGCATAGTAGGCCCGAGAGGAAATTCATATGGTAGCCCATCCAAACGCCGATGCCACGCGAGGTCTCATTGAAGGTACAATTTCCATTTGCGGTAGAGATTTATACGTATTATTTGATTCTAGATCTACTGTGCCTTTCATTGTTGGTCGCATGGTAGACATCCTAGGGTTGACATCTGTTAGGCTTAGCGTAAATTTGTTTTTAAATACTGCAACTGGGGATATGGTTTACCCTAATAGTTTTATTGAGGGATGTCTGATCGAGATAGATGGGGTAGAGTTACCTGCTAACTTTAAGAGTCCTCGAGTCTTTAGAGTTCGACTCGATTTTAAGATTGGACTGGTTAGCACGCTCATATCAACTGTTTCAGTAAGACAATGATATTTGAAATTCCAAGGCGTCCGACGTTCACCAATAGAGGTAGTTCGGCGAGGACAGTAAGTACGAGAGGTCGACCTGCGACTAGTGAGGAGATGGAGGCATTGATCTTGCTATACATTGTACCAGAGAGTCGGGGACCTAGGCCGGAGGATATACCAGTTGTTAGAGAGTTTCCTAAAGTATTTCCAGGGGATTTACCTAGTTTACCGCCACTGCGAGAGATTGATTTTATTATTAAGTTGGTAACGTGCACTAAATCGATTTCCATACCACCGTACCGTATGGCACCACGAGAGTTAGAGGGGTTGAAGACTCAGCTTCAGGATTTGGGATAGAAGGGATTCATCACACCTTTTATGTCGCCATGGGGAGCACCTGTTCTTTTTGTGAAGAAAAAGGATGGTACTTGAGACTTTGTATCGACTACAGACAGCTGAACAAAGTCACAATTAGGAACAAATATCCACTGCCGATTATTGATGATTTATTTGATCAGCTAAAAGGACCACAATTTTTCTCCAAGATAGACCTGCGATCAGGGTATCATCAGCTTAGGATCAGGAATGAGGATAGGTCCATGACAACTTTTAGCACGAGATATGGACATTTTAAATTCACGGCCATGCCATTTGGGCTAACCAATGCTCCGGTAGTGTTTATGGATATGATGTATCCGGTTTTCAAACCGTTTCTTGACCATTTCGTTATAGTCTTCATCGATGATATATTGATATACTCGAGGACTAGAGAGGATCACAAGAAGCATCTCACAGAGACGTTGCAGACTTTGAGGAAGCATAGACTTCATGCTAAGTTCAGCAAATGTGAATTCTGGCTTTCAGAGGTCAAGTTTCTAGGGTATGTTGTCGGAACAGCAGGGATAGCAGTGGATCCTGACAAGATTCAGGCAATTATGATTGGCCAGCACCAACTTCAGTAACGGAGATCAGGGGTTTTCTGGGTTTGGCGGGGTATTATCGTTGATTTGTGAAGGATTTCTCGAAAATTGCTTCACCAATTACTAGATTGACCCAGAAAGATGTTAGATTTGAGTGGTCTGAGGAATGTGAGGAGGTATTCGCTCAGTTGAAGATATTATTGACTATTGCGCCAGTAATGGTATTCCCAGAGGTTGGACAGGGATTTTCAGTATACACTGATGCTTCTCATAGGGTTTGGGATGTGTGTTGATGCAAGGTATTGGTACAATAGCTTACATGAGAAGAATTATCTGACACATGATTTAGAATTGGCAGCAGTAGGGCTTGCACTGAATATATGTTGACATTTTCTATATGGAGAGAAATTTACACTCTTTACTGATCATAAGAGTATGAAGTATCTCTTCACACAGAAGGATCTGAATATGAGACAGTGCAGATGGTTAGAGTTTTTGAAGGATTACGACTTTTCCTTGGAATATCATCCAGGAAAAGTGAACGTAGTCGCAGATGCGTTAAGTAGGATACCTATTGGATATATGGAGATTCCTACCGGAACTCGGATTGAGATTTGCACTTAGATGAGAGTACAGACCGTGTCTACAAAGAGAGTGTCAAAAGGTCAGAGGACCGACAGGTTGTACTCGAGATTTAGTGAGTTAGCGCAGAGTGTAAATTGTGTTGATTGGACGGAGACGTCTGATTAGTGTCTGAGATTCAGGGGCAGATTGTGGATATCGTCATTATCAGAGTTGATAGAGAAGATTCTTCAGGAGTCACACCATTTTCGATCCACCGTTCATCCAGGTAGGATCAAAATGTACCACGACATGAAGAGACATTTTTGGTGGCCTAGGATGAAAGCGGATGTGTCTAAGTTTATCAGGAACTGTGGGAATTGTCAGCAAGTGAAGGCTGAACATCGCAGACCAGAAGGATTGATACAACCTCTTCCCATTCTATAATGGAAGTGAGAGGACATTTCTATGGATTTTGTAAGAGGATTGCCGAGAACCACCTGAAGACATGATTCTATCTGGGTTATTCTTGACAGACTGACGAAGTTTACTCATTTTCTACCAGTGGCCGCACATTACACGTTTGATCAGTTGAGTATATTATTCGAGCAAGAGATTATTAGACTGCATGGGGTACCAATGACTATTACATCAGACATTGATGCTATGTATACGTCCAAGATGTAGCGGAGTATGCAAGAGCAGTATGGTACGCACCTATAGTTTAGTACGAATTTTCATCCTCAAATTGACGGGCAGACTGAGAGATTGATTCAGGTTCTCGAGGATATGTTACGAGCTTGTATTTTGGAGTTTTGCGAATCATGGGAGGAGTACCTACCGTTGTGTGAGTTTGCATATAACAACAGTTATCAGGCCAGTATTGAGATGGCGCCTTTTGACGCTTTATATGGTAGACCGTGTCACTCCCTATCGTGTTGGGCTTAATTAGAGGACCTGGAGACCGTGGGGCTTGAGATTGTTGTTGATCACACGGAGAAGGTACGACTGATTCGTCAAAAACTCAAGGGAGCCCAAGATAGACATCTGATAGATATCGCAGTGATCTCACGTATACCGAGGGAGCTTTAATATATTTAAAGGTTTCCCCTCGGAATGGTCTTAGAGGTTTGGAGTGAAATGTAAACTTGCACCGAGGTTTATCGAACCTTTCAGCATTAAGAAACGGGTCGGGAAGGTTGCGTATGAGCTTGAACTACCTCCATAGATGTCAGGAGTTCATCTAGTCTTTCATATCTCCATGCTTCGATTAGCTGAGTCAAGAGCAGGTGATCGTCCGACTGTGGATTTGAGACAGATAGACCTGAGTGAGGATATTTCATATGAGGAGCAGCCTGTGCAGATTTTAGATCGATTGGCATAGAAGTCGAGAGGCAAGTCTATTCCAAAATTACTAGTCAAGTGGCAATTTCACGATGATACAAAACTCAATCGGGAATGGGAGGACTATATGCGAGATAGGTTTTCGTACATATTCGAGTCAGGTATAAATCCTAGTTCGAATTTTAATTTCGAAGATGAAATTTTTATTAGTTGGGAAGAAATGTAACGACCCAAAATCTCTAATTGCGTTTAATTCCTTAAACATGATCAACGAACCGTATCGTGGGACCCACACCGTGATATGTCCATTGACCGAGGCAAGGGCCGAGGTATATTTTATATTTGTTGTGATGTATGCCTAGTGTATTGTATATGTGCAGACTATTAAGTCAATTTATAAGCTTATATACGTATCGAGAAAAGCGGAGACGTATCTCGAGTTGCGTGTCGACTTGGGATCGAGGTAGCGGCTTATGGGGTAAGCTTAATTAATTTAAGCTAACTATGGTTTTATAAGTAGCTTTAATGTGGTCATGTTTGATAAAACATTAAAGTGCCTAAGTTGGTGAAAATAAATTAATAGTCACATGATGCGCATCGAGACAAGTATTGACTAATCTAGAGGTTAAAGGAGTCAACTATTGGAGTCACTTAAGCATGACTTGTGGAATAAGTGAGTGAAGGTGGTCCACTAGTTGAGTCTCGAGATACGTGTGCACACATGATCAAGGTTCATGGTTCAACCATATCCAATTATCTATAAAACACATAAGTCAAACCAATTGATCACACTTATCATCATCAAATAGTTGGGCAAAGAAGGAGAGAAAGAAGAGAGGCTGCTGGAGTGATCTTGGGAAGGAGAGGAGTTTGCATTCATTGAAGGTTTGGTGAACAAGAAGTTCATCAAGCTAGGTAACTTTTCCACTCCATTAACATAGCTCAAATTGGTGAATTCACGAATCAAGTTAGGGACCTTTAGTAGTGTGTACCCAAAGCATTAACAAGGCCTATGTGTAGAGAAAGTGAAAACTCAGAATTCGAATTCGAATTGCAGAATTTTGGATTCTGCTGCACATAACGCGCTAGGTGAGAAATCTAGCGCGCTAATATTGATTAGCGCGCTAGATATTCGAGGTAGCGCGCTAATTTTGAAGTTAGCACGCTAATATCAGAATTAGCGCGGTAATTTTTGTGACCACAGAAAAATCAGTAATTTTCTAAAATGGCTTAAACACTATAAATGATTTTAAATCCCTAAGTAGAGGTCCAAACCCACTCTAAAACCTATCAAACAACTCCAAGGAACTAATGGGAGATCTCAGGAGTCCGGAAATGCGTTTTGGAGTGTCGGGAGGCCGGATAGACTAAGATAAGCTTTTTGACTTGTAAGTAAAGTTGTGAATTCTAGATTTTATTTCATTGACTCTTATCGTTTTATAGTCTATTTGTAGACATTGCTACTCGAAATCTCACATCATGTTGTTCTTGTTTCTATTCATGTTTGGATATTGTTGACATGATGCTTTATGAAATGTTTTACTGATTCCAATTTCTACTCTTGATGATATTCTTGATCGATAGTTGATCAAAAGCATGTTGTTGGGATAAGTTGGAATGGATTATATTTGTATTCTGTTTCCTTGGGATTTGTAGCTTAACTAGTTTGAAATTCTTGGGACTTTGAACTATTTGTCTTTGAAAACTATAGTAGGGATTATCTAGTGTCCATTGCACAAAAGACGCGCGGTTCACGGGGACATGGGTCTACCGAGGTTCTGGCACTCACCACTACACTTGCGTGACACATGAGGTATGAGACTCGGGGTAGTCGACAAGAATGAGATAGATGATTTATAAGCGTAAAGTGCAGCTCCGCTATTTATATGAAATATGTTGAGCGCAGCTCCATATATTAGTGGAAAAGGTTAGGTGATAGTTCTCACTGCCGACCGGACGTAGATCATCTCGACTTACCTTGTGTCAGTCTATACATTTTTAACTGTGGTATTTACTTGCATTACTTGATTCAACAACTTTTTCGCTACCTTATGCTTTTAAATACATTTCTTATATTTTGGATATGTGGCATAGAGTTCTCCAGTTATTACTTAAATATCAATATACTCACCGTTTAGTTTATGACGGTGGGTGTAGGTCCGTCGAGCAACAGCAGACCGAGGAAGGAGAAGATCGACGACTTTCCTTGAGCATTTCGACGACTCTCCTATCTCATTTTGTATGACTCGACTTTTGCTGTATTATTATGTTTATATCTTTACTGTACATTTTGGGTTGTATATTGGGTTGAGAGTATAGTTCCCCATTTTGAGACTCATAGATCATACTGTGTTATTATCTTTATGATATATACATGCATGTGATGTTGTTTTTTTCTTGGTTTTCCACACTTAGGATTTTTGAATAATAAAAGCTTTCGCATAACCTTTAAACTACATGATAATATTAAAATGATAAAAAGTTTTAATTAACTTTGAAATATAATAATATATGGACACGTGTATCGAGAACATATGGACGAAAGGCTGACTAATATGTAATTAAGTCTTAAGTGGTTAAGGTTAAGGCTTGAATTACGGGATTAGGCTGGGCGATACCCAGTTTAGAAGAAGGGGTCGTCATATGGTTCTTAAGAAGACACTAATAGATAGAATTAATTCATTTTCACCAAAAATAAAAGAAGCTAGAATTCATCAATAAATTATTGAGAAATTAATATGTAAGAATTAATTAAGCTGGCCATCAAGCACATATAATTATTAATTATTCAGATATAGAGGACTAGTGGTTCTAGCTTGCTAGTTGATGGAAGGTAAGTTTGGTGCATTTAATTTTATTGATAGAATGAAATTCATTGGCCGGTAATACGATTAATCTTGGGATTTCACGTATTGGCTTCATGAATTAGGGATTGATCCATTGACGAGGCGGAGATTTTTAAAAAATTTAGACACAGAAGAGTATTAACATAAATTCTTAAAAAAGAACATAATTCTTATTCATAAAAAATCAATCATCTCCTTACATAGTACCTCAAGCCCCTTTATATAAGCCTTCTAGATTTAACCTTTTGAACCACTACCGATTCTATGTTTTTTATTGGTGGTGGTTCCTATAACTTCTTTTGCCTCTTATTTATCAAATAAACTTGTGATCTATTCAAACTTGATGATGAAACGATTAGTAAAGTAGCGAAGATCTTCCAAATCGAATGTTCGAAATCCACGAACAAGTAATCTAAGGCAAGAACTTAAACCAAAGTTTGAAATTTCTTTAATTTATCAAAAAATCAATGAATTACAACCAAAATGGTGCTTTATATAGCAAACCCTAATTTTTGCCAAAAATAATTAAAGTCTAAAATGCCCTAAACAATAAACTATATGAAATAAGAAACCCAACGCCACAAAGGGCGTAAAATACGAAAACTCCTACTAAACGTCACAATCAAACTAAAATTTTCTAAAAATAGTAAATTTGCAATTTCGGAAGCCTAAACGAAGAGATTTGGCCAAAAAAACGTCGTTTTCACAACAAAGTGAGTATTGATCACCACGTGTGTTTCCAATAAACCCATATCTTTTCAACTCCAAGATTCCTTGTTCGGACCTCCCAAAAGTCAACAAAAATCAATTCCGGTCAAACTTTTTCAAGAAAGTGTTTGCCACTTCCTGAACTGCATCAATTAGTTTTATCCCCGATGAAGCCATCAGATTCACTATTGAAAACAGTCTTTTCTCTATGTCTCCATTATTTTGAAAACAGTCTTTTCTCTATGTCTCCATTATTCATCTATTAGAAGTTTTGTGCTTACTTCTCTTGTCGAAAGTTTTGTTGTGGTCTGAGTAATATATATATATATATATATATACATATCATTCCATTGTGTCAGTCGTAGTTCTTGAAAGCCAACTTTTTTCGGGAGTTATTTGAGAAAGAAAACCCCACGCACAGTGGTATGCCCTGTCGAAGGTACCAATAATAGTCTCGAATTCACCAACTACCTTAGATTTGTAGTGAGGTAAGTACGAGGCCGAACCCACAGAGATTGGGATGTTCCTTTTTAGCTTAGACAAAAATGAGGGTTTCTTGAAATAAAAACTAAGCTATACTAGAAATTAAATGCATAGATAATAAACTGAAATACTTAGAAAATGGAATTCAATAACTGTAAAACTCTAGAACACAATGTGAATTGAAATTCAAATGATATGATTCATTCGTCAGTTTTAAAAAGACTGTTTTGGTACTAGTTTTCATAGATAGGCTTATAGTGATTCTCGTCACCTTGTTCTCCTCTTGTCAATAAAAGGAACGTGCGACACAACCACATACTAACTAGACTGCAAAACCTGTCGGATATGTCGTAGATTTGAGTACAACAATTGGTTCGGCTGAATGGATATAGTTTTTTTAGGCTGGTACGACATCGAAAGCTACTCTACCTGTATTAAGAAGACTTCAACGAACTAGCAACATTAAACTCTGTGAGAACACCTACCATGAGTAGTAACTAGCATGAACTGCTACCATCTCATGTCTCAACGACACAAAATGCACATCGATTGCCAACAGATAAGGCCCTACTTGTCACCTAACGTGATCTCCCTTTCCGAGCTGTAGTAAGATAATTGATAATAGCTTTTGCCCAAATTGGAGTGCATGTCATTTACACCACGTAAAAGGAAAAAACCTTATGAACTTTACAAAACAATGTAATCAAGAATACAAAAACTAGAACTAAACAATATTATAACTAAAAGCATAAAACCTCCAAAATCCTTAAATCATAGAACTCAATCACAATTGTCTAGAATGTGGAACTTAGCCACTCATCGACATAATAAACAAATAAATAAAATCGTATCAATGAAACCTAAGAGAAGTTTTCTCCCCTCTTCCAAGATATCAATTCAAATCGAAAGTCAAGAGAATCGAAGAGAAGTCTAAAGTTGTTCTAGAGTTTTCTATTTATAATAGAAATGTGATAAGAGGTAATCTCATCCCGAATCTTGCAAATCCGCAAAATACGAAACTGCCAATCTTCAGATCTGTCCAGCGCCATATGTGTAAAATTCCAAGGTGCTGCAAATCGCTGAGAAGACGCTACGATACTCTGTTTTTTCTTTAATTCTGTCACGAAACTAGCCCGGTGCCTTGCCAACGTCGTGTGTAAACTTCCACGGTGTTGTGAAGGCACCGATCTTCTCCTTGGAATTTAAGCTTCGTCTTTCTCTTGGTGTTTCCAAGGCTTCATACGCAACATCCCTAATGAGTCTTCCTTAATCTGGTCAAGTTAAGGCCATCGATTCTTTAGTGATTTGAGTGTATCTGGAGGCGCTGGGAAGGTGTTGATCCTATCTCTTGCATTTTGATTGGATTTTAGTGGGAAATCCCTTCTTTTCGTCCAAAAGCTTGTATTTAACCTAAAAATAAAAAAACAAAGATTTTAGAGAATAAATGGAGATAAAAGTCTTGTAATTCATAGTAATATTGCACTAAAATATAACATAATTGATGACTTATCACATAACAAAAGCAGACAATCTCACAAATATACAAACTTACTAAAGTTTATTCAATTCATCAAGATTTCTTAAAACTTGTATATTACAAACTAATCAATCGTTTTTATATAGACACCAAATTTACTAATTTAACTTAAACACATAAATAGGCATTGCCCAAAAATAAACAAACTTAATATGAAACCTCTTAAACACAAAATAATTAAAAATTCAACTAAATACTAGACTTTCTAATTAAGTACTAACACACTAAAATAGAAACTATAAGTTTTGAGCCAAAAAACTCAACAATCTCCACCTTGGCGAAAAAACTCCACCAACTTCACTAATCACCCACTCAATCACCGTAGCCACCGCGAATAGTAATGAACCACCCATTCACTCAATCGTTTCGTGGTTGATAACCACAAGTGAAGATGGAAAATCCAAGAAGACTTATGTTATGCTTCCATCCAATGTCGCTTCACAACATAGACTAACTCAATCAATTCTTTAGTCTCACACTTACTCAATCAACTAGTTCTTCAGGTCACACACTCAATCAATCAACCGATTATTTCGGTCACACACACTCCCAATCAAATCTTGATCATTCAAACAAACACTAACCTACTCAGTACGTGCAAATCGCTCACTCATTAACGATCGACCATAAAACAATCACGTTGTAGCAAAAGAATCAATCATCAAATCTAACAAACACGGTTGATCACACTTCAATCACAACTCAATCTCGAAGAAATCTCCACCTTGAACAAACATCTCCTTGAACAAAGATTGCAATCAACTTCGATCATTGCACCTTTTACAATCACGACTCTCTACCATCATCAAACGACAACCACACATTAACTGCAACCCTTTGTGTGCCTAGCGCACAATCATCAATTAATTAAAGGTAAGAGAAGCAAGAATAAAAGACAAATACCTTTTGTCTTTTGTCTTTTTTTTTCTTTTATCATCAATGAATTGATAATAGACAGAAAACCACAATCTCCTTTTCTTTTTCACACAAACCTTCAATCAATGACCCACGAATTCTTCACCACAAAGTAAACCAAGTTTAACACACAAACCAACTGCTCCATATGTGTGCCCAATCTCCCTTTCGTCAATAAGAGCCAACACTCCAATCTTCTCTACAACAACTCCCCTCATTCCAATCTCGATCCCAATTCAAACACATAAATGGAATTATGATCTTATTGTTTGATTATTTACTTTTTATTACTTTCAAATCTATCAACGGAATCATCTTATATTATAAAAGTAGCTTTTTAAATCCCCGGCCCTGTTAAGAATTACTGATGACTTTTTGCCAAAACTTATTTTCATAGTTAAACTGCGAGATAAAATTTCTTAATTAAGACAGTCTAGCAATGAAAATAATGGAATTGTTGGATAACATTCTTTTTGGGACATCTTTACAATAAAGCATGTAATGTTGTTCATCAGTATCTTATAAATCCTTTCCAAATTGATTAACAAGTGCTTGCCATGTTAAAAAGGAGAAAGGGGGACCAAAGGAGTGTACTAGTGTACAAAGGAAAGTTTCACCACTTGAAGGATTTCAAAGAAAGCATAATTACTGTCAAACTGGTTCATAGCTCGCCCTCGTTGTTTGTATATGCTACAAGTGTAAGGTGAGTACAGTACTAGTTAGGCTGTTGTATGTAGACACGAGGAGTTCAAATTCCAAAGTATAATAAAAATTACTATATATGAATGGGGATATATCAACTAAAAAACATTATTGAAATTTAACCATATTTATATGCGCGCCTGTACTAATGGGAAATTTTAGATATCAATCAAATGATAATTTTGCATCTAGCTAAACCCGGCCTCTCGAATATGAGAATTAGGTTTTCTATCAATTCTTTATTATATTTTTGAAGTAAAATCCATCGATCGTACAGTCGAAAATAAATTCATGAAATAAACACGATGCCGTGGCATTGACTATCTTGTCTTCCTATATATACTGTCCTTTGGTTCCTGTTACCAAATTTCTATACCACAAACCTAAAATATAAACTCACATGTAACCGAAAAAAATAAAAATAAACTCACTTTTTCTTAGGATGGACTGATAGGGTGTGGCATATATTTTAATATTTTATACATACCTTTGCCACGTCAAAATGCACAAACGAAACAACTCGATCCAACAACTATGTAGCAAATGTACGAACCAAAAGTATGTCACTTTAACATTATCTTCAATTTTAATATGTAACATCGATGAGGTCATCGCAAAGTCATGCAGGAGTAAAATATTGGAGTGATTTACCAAATTATGTTCATACTTTGTTATAATTGATGTATAATCTTGGTTTAACTTCAATGAAATCATTATTTCTTGATCATATAAAAAATGTCGATGAGAGGTATTAACGCAACAAGGATCTTCCAAATTGAATTGCTCGAAAAATCACAAACAAACAACTTAGGGCACAAGAGAATAAACATAATTCTCTAAAAAAACTCAATTTTATTAATCATCAATCAATTGTAACATAATGCCTAAGCCTTTATATACCTAGGCTTAAAAAAAGAGAAGAAACATAACATATTAATTAGGATCGATATAGCAACTCTCCTAACTTAGCTACTACTAGAAAAACGGAATTGACTAGTTAAGCTTAACTCTCTTTCCTAATCTAGACTTCTACTACTACTAGATATATCCACTAACTACTGTATTAACTAGATATATATTATTTCCTAATATGGATAAATACTAATTTACTAATTAAACTACTAGACTACTTTAATTAATTTTTTCTATATGCAAACCTATTCTAATTAACATATGCAACGTGATCCCAGTTTCTAATATACCTTATAAAACTTTCCCAATTAACTAAAACTTCTAAATATTAATATTTAAAATTACCAATTTCTTGACCTCGACCCATATATATTTCCATATGTCCATGCACCATTCTTGTGATACATATCCCTGATTCAACCCAACTTGCATCATACTCGCCCTGTTGACAAAAATTCGGCCTCGAATTTTCGTACCTTATCGTGGTTTTCGATCCGGAATAACCTTCTCCTCAAAACTAAGCTTGACTAACTTGATAATAGAAAATAAGACAAACTTTTCAATCACACTTTCAAGACCCACCAAATCAATGTGATCGAAAAAGTCCAAAGAAACTTCATTGAAGTCGACATCGCCTGCAATCTCGGTTAACGAACAAAAATGTTTTGTGAATTTGACTTCTTTTCTTGCAACAACTTCAACGAAACATTGATTGATGCTTGCATAGTTAACCACTGCTTGCACTTGTAGACAGTGGAATATTCGTGACAACGCGACTTTCATCTCCAAAAATCACCACCGTGTCTTCGATGAAGCCTTGGTCGTCATCGTCAAACTTTGGCGGCTCGTCAAAGTTGACATAATTTTCCTCGTCTTTGAATTCACCTTCTCCGTCAGAAGAGAAATTTCCTTCTGTTTCTTCAAAAATAATAGGATCTCTTCGACAGTTTGGGACAGTGCTCCCATAAATCCTTAAAAACTTTGTCATCCCTGCAAATTACTCATCAAGTTGCACACAAATTCTTTCCTGCGATGCAGGATATTGAGTGAGAAACTGCTCGGTTCGGACTAGGTCGCCTCGTTGATAAACATCGTCGACTCGTTGTTGGTTATGGTTCTTCTTCGACGCCATGATTATCTCCAAATCACGGTTGATGAAGGCTCTGATACCAATTAATGCAGCGAGGATCTTCCAACTTAAATTGCTCGAAAAACCACGAACAAACAATCTAGGGCACGAACTTAATCAAAGTTCAAAATTTAATTAATTTATCAAAAAAAAAAACCAGCGAATTACATATAAAAGGGTGCCTTTTATAGCAAAACCCTACTTTTTGCCAAAAATAGTAAATGTCTAAAAAGCCCTAAACCCTATACTAGACAAAATAAGAAACCAAATGCTCCAAACGGCGTCCAAAACGAAAACTCCTACTAAGAGTTATAGCCGAACTAAAATATACCAAAAATAGCAAAAACGCGATTTCAGAGGCCTAAACGAAGGAATTAGGCGAAAAAACACCATTGTCATAGTGCTATGAGTAGTGATCAGCACGTCGTTTCTAATAAACTCATGTCCTCGCAACTCCAAAATTTCATGTTCGGACCTTCCAAAAGTCAACAAAAGTCAATTTCGGTCAAACTTTTCCAAGAAAGTGTTTACCACTTATTGGACTGCATCATATGGGTAGCTAATTCGGAACACATTGATTAGGATGAGCTTTAAATGATATATTTGAGAAACACGCCATCAGTTGCACTAAAGAGCGCAATGGAAGAGTTTTTTAGGACTAATTAGGAGGGGATTTAAATGATTTGAGAAACATACCATCAATTATTGCCCTAATTAAATAAAGCACGACAAATGAGTTTGATCTATGTAGCAGATGAAGATCAAGATGTTATATGCGTTTCTGGAGATTCTCCACTCTCGAGCACAATAGAAGGCACATTGATGCAATCATAGTTTGTAGTTACTGTTTGTGTCCAATTAGAAGCACTTTATTCTAAGTCACTAAAAGTCCTTTTTTATTTTAGTTTGCTAGTTTTAGAAGTCACGTTGGTTTTAGCAGCAGATTTGTTATAGAAATTTGATTCTATTAGACTTAGAATATCAGTCCATATATAAGTAGGTAGTGACTTAGTTCTAGTTTGATTGCATTAAGTTGGTAAGAGCCTATAAATACTGGCTTCAACACGGTTGTTAATGGGGTTGATTATTTGATGAATAAAATTGGGTTCTGTGACTGAGAGTATAATCTTTGTTTGTATTTGTTTCTTGAACTTTGTGTGTTCGATCACAAATTATAAACATGTTTCTTCAATTCGGGGTTCGGAAATCAACGAATTGCTAGAAAAGTTATCATTTTCTTTGTAGCGAGTAATTTGTCTATTCCTCGCTGCATTTGTTTGGTATCAGAGAACAATTTATCCTTCGAAAATGGTGTCGAGAAGACAACGATGAGGTTTGTCACAACGACGGCAAGAATTAGAGGAACATGCTAGTTGGGCTTTTGATGAGTTGCAACGAATACAACAAATATGTCAGGAGATTTTGTTGACGTTGCAAAGACTATCGGTTAAGTCTAAGGAGCAGGGCAATCTTCAGATTATAGGAAAAAGAAGACGAAGTTCTTATTTTCAATGGTGACGGGGATATAGATCCTATCTTCTTCGATGAAGAACGGGTGAACAAGTCGTTATTGGATCTTAACCTTCCTCCTAAGTTCGACGAAGAGAAAGATATAGAAGCGACATCGAGCATTCTTGACGATCGATGTCGTCACTAACAACCACCCTATTGAAAAGGTTGCAGAGACAAAAGTGAAGTTCGAGGCTATAAAGCCCTTTTGTTCGTTGACCAACATTACACTGCGAGTTAGTTGATGACTTGCTTCGAGACTCTCACAATGGTGTGTTCGTTGATAACATTCATTTGTTGGTTGAAGTTTTTGGTATTATTCATCAAAAATATGTTGCAGCAAGTGATTAGTTTGTCAAAATTGCTCTCGAGCAAGATTTGAAGATGTTCAACGAGTTTTTTCAAACCAAGGGATTGAGAATTATAATGAAGATCAAGATGTTATATGCGTACCTTGTGATTCTCGAGCACAATAGAAGGCACGGTGATGCAATGATAGTTTGTAGTTAGTGTTTGAGTCCAATTAGAAGCATTTTATTCTGTCACTTAATGCCCTTTTTTGTTTTAGTTTACTAGTTTTAGAATAAGTCACGTTTTAGCAGCAGATTTGTAATAGAAATTGATTTTTTGTAGATTTAGAATATGTTTCCATTTAAAAGTAGCTAGCTAGTGTCTTAGTTAGTTTGATTGCATTAAGTTGGTAAGAGCGTATAAATTGGCTTGAACTCGGTTGTTAATGGGGTTGATTATTTGATGATTAAAATTAGGTTTTGAGAAATATTATCTCGTTGTTTGTTTTGATTTCTTGAACTTTGTGTGTTCGACCACAAGTTAAAAATGTGTTTATTCAAATCGGAGTTCGAAATTGACGAATTGATAAACAGGTCATCCTTTTCTTTTCAACGAGTGATTCGTCAATTCCTCGCTGCATCAGTAGCCGACCTAAACGAATTTTGGATTGAGGCTAGCTATGTTATCCTCGTCGTGACTAATTTTTGGATTGAGGCTAGCTATGTTGTCCTCGCGTGTCGTCTTGTGAATTACTTCTTAATCATATCCCACTCCATAAGAGACATATTAGAAAATTTAAAATTTGAATACATAACTTTTAAGAGGCACAAATTGTTGGGACTGCCATGTCTGTATTCACGGATCCGTGGATATATCTCACTAGTATCGATATTGTCTCCATCTTAATCACTTTAAACTCATAGATATGGGTTTTACTCAAAAAGGCTTCAATATTATATTGTGAGAAATTTATATATATACTTCTTTATAAAGTCACACTTAATTGATGAGATTAATATGAAATCCACACGTCACCAATACAAATGCATGTATTGTGTCTAGTAACTAGGTCCCAACAATTACATTTACACCTGACATTTTTTATTTTATATATAGCTATAGACATTTATTTGGATCTACAAAGAGACATTACTTTGTCAATTAATGTTACCTAATGAAAGGCCCATTACTTTGTCAATGAATTGGAAAGCTATATACATCGGGGAACGGGTTAATTTTATGAGACAGTTGGTAAAGGGAATGGAATTAATAGGCAAAGCAAAAGAGACATTTAGGATGATTGGCAGTTTCTGTGAAAGGGCCGGGTTTATCAATAGAATATACAATGATTGCACTATCAACCTATATGTGCCCTCCGGCCGCTTGGTCATCTATACTTGATGAGCTCCCCTTCAATATGCTAGATATGGTTTTGATAAAGCATTCAATGCATCCCGACCTTCTTCACTCTAAAATTAAAGCAGATCGTATTAATTTTAAGAATTAATGATGATGAAGAACATAGGATATATAATGAGCTGAATATTAATTACCATAAAAATGAGCTGAATATTAACTTAATTAGCTTAAACAAAATTGTTTTCTACCACTCTTTAATCCAGAACAAACTTAAAAGGCTTTCTATCAAAAGCTTGGCTTGTGGGAGCTTGGTTGTTGATGAAGGTCAAAGATATGACGATGATGTGGCAGCCATTGGGTCACATTGCATGCCGGAACAAAGGGTATTGGCACGAAAAGAGTTTCGAGTGTCTAGTTCCATATTTTATTTTATTATTATATAATGTGTCACCGTGTACAAAGTTAGTGTTTAGGTACTGTGAGTGCTAGTTGATATCGCGCAAAAGCATAGTTTTATTAGGTAATGTCAATTAAGTTTTTAGGGAAGTCGTTAATAGTATAGAAGTTTAATAAAATCGGAAGCTTTTTAGGAAATAAGCAGATTTAGGAGTTTGTTCTTATCACATTTATTTAGCAATTATATTTATGAGTTGGTTAATGCGTTAGTTTAGGAGTTTTATTTATTTATGCTCATCTTCAAATTACAAGTCTTTTTTAGAAGCCTATAAATATGAAAATGATCGTTGTAAAAGAGGGAAATTGATTTTGATTAATAGAAAATTGAGTTTTCTTAAAGATTGGGTTTTTAATTCTCAATTCCCTAGATAGATTTTATTCGTGGTTCGAATAATCGATTTCGAAGAGTTTTGTTGCGTCAGTTTGGTATTAGAGCTTCAATCCGGTCCAAGTGATTAGGGAAATCATGCCGTCCAATAAGACTAACCAACAACGTATTGATGGGTTTTTTTATTTTTATTTTTTATTTTATTTTTTATAAACGAACAGAGGTTTGATATGTTGTTCGATGGGCAACAACGAATGCAAGCGTTGGTGGATCGCATGCAAGCGCAAGTGGATCAACCGGTTGCGAGTATGGAAGAGTCGTTTAGGGGTGGCGCATGGCTACCCCTCCCCCAACTTCTCGACCATGACTGATAGGGGTCACCGCCTCCAGCCCGTCGAGCCCAGAGGCTTCCCAATGCCGAGTAGGAATTCGGGCACTCTCGAGCGTCATGCCTGAAGGTGAGATTGGGTGGGGGGGATTGCTCCCCTACCCAAGCCATAGAGCCGCTGGACATGGGCGCTGGAGCGCCCTTGGTCTTAGGGCTCCTAGGGTTAGCTTAACCCCCAGACCATCTAGGGGTCAGACTGACCCTTGGAACGGTTGACCAAGGGCCAGACTAGCCCATGGACATCAACTAGGTGTCATTCTGGCCCATGCACGCAAAATGAAGGGGCTAGAACGCCACAACCTGCACTCCCTGGGGGACCCAACGGAAGGTGCCACCCTTCCGACAACGACAAACCAAGACCCCGAAGCGGGCCCCGAGCAATACGAAACCACGAGGTCCAAATTAGTGGACCCTAAAGACAAACTAATTGAAAATTAAACAACTTTAAATTTTAAGTCGTATTAAACGTAGAGTGTTTAATACTTGTTTAGATTTGCGAAAGAGTCAAGGTAAGTGGGGAGTTTCACTCAAACATTAAATATGACATGCTCTTAGATAAATTAAGATTCACGGTTTGAAAACAAAGACTTGGGTATGGGTTGCAATTAGTATTGACTTGATCTTACATTTCTATGGTTGTATGTATGTGACTTGAACACTTCTGATGCTTGAATCCAAAGAGTGTGTTTTAGCCACCAAATAAAAGAGTGGGTTTGAGCCGCCAAATTCAAAAGAGTGAGTTTGAGCTACCAAATAAAATTAAATGGTTTGTGCCACTATAGATTCATGATGTATACACTACTTATTGTCGTGGTTTATGCCATTCTACTTACACATCCATTATTGAGTTCACAATGTGGTCACATGTGGGCAAATAAGCCAATGTGATCACTAATGGTGTGCATCACCTCAAGGGTAAGGGAATCAGTTACCAGATACTTGCAAATACTAGTGTGCATTGAATAGAGTACCAACTTTATATATTACTATCTTCTATGCTATTCTTTTGTGAACCCCTTTGCATGAATAACTCAATTTTAATTATGGTTTGCAAATCTTCGTTCATGCTTTTGATTATTGAATCTTAAACCTTACTACCATACTTCTACTTGAATATAAACATCACTTCCATGTTTCCATATATTTTGGAACTTATCTACATGCTCATATATGGATTTGTATCATGCTTTTATGCTTTCTACTCAATGCTTGTGATTTGATTTCAACTTTATGTTAGATCTTGCATAAGTATTAAGTAGTACTTGCGTATTTGATGTTTAAGCAAGGTTTTCCTATTATTGAGCTCTGTTTTCCATTTTAGCTCACCCGACTTACTCTTCAGGTACATCCACATCTGCGTTAGCTCAAGACAGGGGAAAGACACTTGCTTAAAGTCTTGGCAAAGTACCAATGTGGTAGATTTATACACAAATTGCCAGACATATAAGTAGCAGAGAGAGTCAATTATTTACCAGTGAAATGAAGAATACAAATAAATTGCCATATGAATTGTTGATCAACTTAGAGATGTATTATAGAAGACTCAACAACTTATCCAACAATTTACATTATAAGTCCAAATCGCAGGAGTCGCTGAGGTCAACCATAAGATTTTTTAATAAGGACAAGAAATTTGAGTTTGATTATGATATGTATTGATAGATTGCTATATATATGAGGCTAGGTTTTTGATATCTCTCCCAACCTTATTATCATTATCATTATGACTAGAAGAGTTTTTTCGTCATTGCTTTGGATAATTCATTGGAGATTCAAAGTTATTAATATATGTATTTTAATTGAAATCTTTATTTTATTTTATGATGTTTAAGTTTAATATGAGTTAGTAGTTTATTAATCTAAATCAAGATATGAACTAAAACAATTGCAAAAGTCATAGTTTATGAAGTTATGTACTTAATGCTTTAAACTGATATTATATTCTATAATTCACTGTTTTTATTAGATCACACATAATTTGGGCATATGGCTGGCCTATATTACCTTAATCCCCTGATAATCTAGTCAGCCTTAGCCTCTTAATACACAAATAAACAACATTTTAGCCTCATAATCATCAAATATAAACTTTATCAAACTTATAGAATCCTAAAAGTTAATTTGAAACCTCAAAGTTCTTTAGATTGATTAATTAATCCTCAAAATCCACTAAAATTTTTTCGACGACACCTCATCTGTTTCTAAGCCTACACCAAAAAATCTGACCTTTAAAAATCTTCAAACAAAACCTGCTTAGTTTAATGGAAATGCCGAAGGACTTACAATCTACCCCATAATAGTATATATTGCATTAACAAAATAAATATTCATTCTAATCTAATTTAAAAGATCAAAATCAATTTTATCTTCAAATCAAACCAACCTTAGCTCCGAAGATTATCCCAGTTCACCCCAAATCTGTTACAAACGAACCCAAAAACCCATACAATATATTATATAAAAAATAATACATACATAGAGAGAATGAAACTGAGTTAGTCATAAAAAATATGACAACATTCCCTTTCCTTTGTCTTCGCTCGAACCTGCCATTACCCAGTTATAAGAATTCGATAATGTTAGACAAGTAAATCCCACACTATATAGTACAACTATAATAATCAAATGCATTGTATTCCAAGAACATAAACGAACAATAATATCGCAAGGAATCATAAATATACAAATATGCAATCCATCCCAAATCAGTTGACCAACCACAATCAGATAACGTCTTCCAAAAGTGGTGGGTAAACAATAATAAAGATACATGAGTTTGAGAGGAAGTCCTTCGAGAAACCACGCCCTCGACTCTTCATGGAGTATGATCCTAGCCATCATCATAAAAACTCTTAAAATTTCGTACGTGTCTTTAATGATCGGTGAATCTAGCCGTAGAGCACCACCGTGTTCACCCTCCCACACATATAGCCAGTGAACACAATGGGATCCCTAAGAGCCTCCTTCCCTTCATGTCCATGAATACATGACCAATAAATATGCAATGATAAACCATGCATGCAATTATACTCGAGAAATACTCATACAATGTAAATGTTACTATGAGATTTACATACAGTACAAATGCAACACAACGACTTCCTTACGTTCTGGGTCAGTAAGCTAGTTAACACGGGGTTCCAATTGCGGTCCTACAATTTATTTATAGGTTTGGTAAGTTTCCACAATAATTTCATAAATTATTTTCCAATTTATTATATTTAACTGGTATCGCCTCGTTCCGAAAACCACGTAATTATTCCAAATTAAATCTTTGAATGTCCAAATCTCAATTTTGACTCCAAATTGTGGTTCGACATTGAAAATTAACCTTGATTAGGCTTTAAAATGATTTTTTTCCAATTTTCGAGCATTTTCGGGTATCATAACATACATTTGAGGTAAAAACCCTGATATAAATCCTCGAGAAAATTTCAAATTTATCTTTTTTCATAGAAATCCTCAATTTCCATTTATTTATCCAAAAATCCCATTTTCTAAATTTTCCTAATTTCCAGGGATTTTTGTATTTAATTTTTGATTTTTAGATAATTATTCAATTTCTTAAAATGGGTTTGATCCCTGAACCGAGCCCGCTTCGGCCTCGGTATGGGGATCAACCCATCGTCTTCAACCTTAGAACACTTTGTTCTTTGCGCGCATGTGTGTGTTTGTTTTTTTGTTTTTTTGTTTTTTTTTGTTTTCCTTTCAAACATTTTGGGTTTGGGCTTAGTTCATCCTTGCCCAGACCCCCTAATGGTTGAGTACACATAGGACGACCCAGGGTGTCATCTCTTTCCTTGGATGAACTATTTTTACAAACTAATTCCTCTCCTCCTCCTCCTCCTCCTCCTCTATCCATCAATTCGATCACCACCTCACCCTCTCTCTTTCAATTGGAAATCACTCATTTACACATAAAACAATCCCTAAATTGAAAATAAAAAATGTTTTTCCAGTACCTCACCTTCAAACCGCCACCAACAACCAACTCATGGTTCCTCCTCTAAATTCAATCGATTACATAGTGAAAAGAGAGGAAATTGGACCAGGGACATGAGAAAAATAGGGGAAACATTGAGCAACGAAGGAGAGGGAACAATGGAGGAGATGAACGAAGTTGACGATGATGAAGAACCAAATTTAATCCCCCCTTTTGTTTTTTTCGATTTTGATTGTAAATCAAAACGGTAGGCCAAATGACAAATCTACCCTTTAGTATTTATCCTTAATAATACATCCCCATTTCCTTTTTTGGTAATTTTTGAATTTTTATATTTCTTATCGTGGTCGCAAGTATAACGCCTCGATTGTAGAAATAATGTGATCAACTAGTATTGATTATGGATATTGTCCTCAGGGAAAGGTGTGTTGCACACAATTTACTTAAGTTCACTCTATTGGTAAGAAAACCTTTTTTTAGTTGGTTTTAACTAACTACTTTATTCTAGAAAACAATGTAAATTAACTTGTACTTTTATATTAAGAAGTCTCTTAGTTCACAACTTCACCTAGGTAATGAATTATTATGCTTTCATATCACACTTCCTTCATCTTCATTATGTGTATGCAATGCTCAATTAGAATAGACAAATTTCCTTCAAATTCACTTCAACCCACTGTCGTGGTGGAAATGATCATAATGTGCAAACTAGAACTCCACCTATCGATGTGAATAATGTAAGTTCAACATAGCATTAAATTTCAAATCTTTAGATTTATAAACACTTAAGTTTACTGTCCATGCCTCCCTAATCAATAATTATCTATCGATGTTATATATTTTGTGGTATCATCTATATCCAGCTTAAAAGCTCCAATGGCCATGGTAACTCTTAAAACCTTTAATCAACAAATATGTGATCAAGATGTTCATAGCATTCGAATAGAATCAAAACAAATTCTAACCATTGCACTTTTCATCGTTATAATCCATTCATACTTTCTTTAGCATAGCATTTATACCATATGATCCATTGATTCCTAAGATTAATGAACTACTAACTTATTATTGAAATCAACATTCAAATCATGATATTCATTGCAATCGAAGATTGAATTAAATAATTTCAATTAAATCAAGAAAACAATACCGAATAACCACAAGCGGAGTCTTCAATGTCTTCTCCTCCAAAACTCTCCTTAATACTCAAGAATAATGTAAAATATGCTAATTGATAGTAATTTATTGTAATGTATGATAATTGGTTAGTTTACCACATTCTAATACCTTTTTATACCCTTTAGATACTTTAAAATACAATTAGAAGCCCTAATTAACAGTCCCAAATGAACTAGAATTCTACTCTTTCTACTTTTTATGTCCCCGGCGTGTCATGGTCCAAATTCTTAATCCTAATTTAACTCCTTAATCAAGATCATGTAGGACTTGCATTGAGATACGTTGACTAACTAAGGCATGTGGCCGAGGTATATGCTAGCTTTGGTGTGATGTATGCTTAGTGTATTGTATATGTGTAGACTACTAAGTTACTCCTACTTATATATAAATGTCGAGACGTGAGCGAAGACGTACCTCGAGATGCTTGCCGGTGTAAGACCGGGGTAGAGAGTGATGTGGTAAGTTTAATTTAAGTTTATATGACTTAAATAACTAAATCAATATGCCTACGGTTTAATTTACATAAATGTAGCCTAAGTTAGAAAAATTAAAATTAGTTATTAATATTTCTCGAGATATGTGTAGACACATCATAAGGCAAATTGAGTTAAATATGTGTGTTATCAAAGATGAGTTAGTGGGTATGTAGTTGATTGTAGATCAAAATATGTGCCATTAGATTGATTTAGAGATGGGTGCACACATTAAGATCAATGGCTACAATTATATATATATATATATGAGTGCTTCTACTATGGGTATCAAAAAGATACCCGTGACATGGAGACTTCTAAGGTTATCTACTATAGCATGTAATGTTGGTAACAAAACTATTGATTAATATAAATTTCACTTTGGTATTTTCCAAAACATTTAATGTAAGCTCGATTTTTATTTTCAAGAACAAAAAGGAGAACTAGTTAAGTCATGCAACTTGGCACATTAGTATTGTATAGTTAAAGAATACTACATGATATAAAAAATTAACACTTAATTCAAATTATAATGTATATTTCGTTTGTGTTCTTTTAAAAATAATATTTATTTCGTTTGTGTAAAATATATAATAATAAAATAAAATATTTTAACATCGAAAAAATATGCAACACTTAAACTCAATTTTTTATTTTAATTTTTAACATAAGAATATTTTCCTTGTAAGACGATTGTTAGAAAATATAGAGAAAAGAAAAAAGATCTTCATATGGTATTCGTAGATTTAGAAAAAGCATATGATATGGTCCCTAGAGATATTTTTTGGTGGGTTATAAAAAGAAAAAGACTGGATTCTAGATACATAGACACTATTAAGGATATGTATGATGGAGTAGTAACGAGTATAAAAACATTTAGAAGAGCTACAAAAGAATTTCCCATTACGATAGGACTACATCAAGGATCGACTTTAAGCCCATATCTATTTACTTTTGTTATGGATGAACTAACTAAGCATATTTTAAGAGGATATACCATGTCGTATGCTATTTGCAGATGATATTGCCTTAGTGGATGAAACAAAAGATGGAGTAAATAAGAAATTAGAACTCTGGAGGAATACATTAGAATCTAAAGGCTTTAAATTGAGTAGGACGAAAACCAAATACATGCACTGTGAGTTTAGAAACACTAGACATCGAGATGATGAAGCGGTAAAATTAAAAGAAGTAGAAGTTCCTAAGGTGAACCACTTTAGATATATATGTTCAATCATACAAAATGATGGTAAAATTAAGAATGATGTCACACATAGAATTCAAACTGGATAGAAGAAATGACAGAGTGCAACAGGGGTGATTTGTGATCAAAATTTTCCTACTAAGTTAAAAGGAAAAATTTATAGGACCGCAATTAGGCCAGCTATGCTCTATGGAAGTGAATGTTTGGCGGTAAAGCAACAACAATTACATTAAATGAACGTAGCAGAAATGAGGATGCTTAGGTGGATGTGTAGTAAAACTCGTAAAGACTGAATAAGAAATATAGAAATTCAAAGACAAGTAGGAGTAGCACCAATTGATACAAAGATTAGGGAATGACAGTTGCGGTGGTT
Organism: Stephania cephalantha; assembly: GCA_039657325.1. Lineage (NCBI taxonomy): Eukaryota > Viridiplantae > Streptophyta > Magnoliopsida > Ranunculales > Menispermaceae > Stephania > Stephania cephalantha. Next base: position 11,503,556 of record CM077572.1, read on the forward strand.
TGGTCACATGCAAAGACGGCCTACAAATGCCCCCACTAGAAAACTTGATTCAATAGTAATTGTAGAAATTCGATGAGGTAGGGGCAAACCAAAGTTAACATGGGATGCATTAATTAGGAGGGATTTGAATGGTTTGGAAAGTTCACCATCAATTGCACTAATCAAGCATAATGGAAAAGTTTGATCCATGTAGCCGACCCCAATTAATTTGGGACTGAGGTTATGTTGTTGTTGTTGTTGTTTAACATAAGAATATAATTTAATTATAGTTTATAATCATGTTCCCATTAATTAAATATTAAATTAATATTTTTTGTTATGATCAATGTTTATTAAATTAAGATATTCTAGTTTGACAATTATACATATCGCTAGTATTAAAAATTTATATGTATTGCTTGTTTGGGCCTAAAAAAGCTTGGGTATATTATTTATAAAAAAAACTTGTATAAATTGAATAAGATTACCGATCTTGATTAATTTTAAAACTTGTATATATTGAATAAGATTACGAAACTTGATTAATTTTCTTTTAATATTTTGTTTGACTTCATTTAATATTTATTTTTTTGAGGTCCTTTTGATATTTATTATTACATTATTTTGTTGTGAATCATATTTTATTATTAATTATTGTAAAAAATGAACCACTATTTTTTTTCCAAAGTTAAAGACCATTATTTTAAAAAAATAGATTGTGCATTGTCATCGATGTCATATAATTTTTAAATTGCATGTATAAACATGATATTTTTATTAGTGACACTGGCACCATATATTTTGTTATAATAATAATAATAATAATAATAATAATAATAATATAATAATAATAATAATAATAATAATAATAATAGCATCTCTAACAATAATAACATGAATTTAGCTTGAAATAAATTAGGCCCGATTTCACAGATTCAACATTTCATTTAGCTCGATTTAATGCAATTGATATTTTCTATTTTTTATTTTTGAACTCCCTTCTGATTGATGAAATAAATTGGTAATTTTAAAAATGCTAAAAATTACTCTAAACTATACTTTCAAATTCATTCAATTTTTAAGACATCAACTTTTTGACTAAGTTGTTAATATATGCATGTGTTTGAACGTCTCCATATAATGATGAAAACTAATTAGTAAATATAAAGAAGATTTTCATACTAATAGACTGAAGCTTATTTTACCTGAGATAATTTCTGAGAATCAAAGTGCATTCAAACAGGGTCACTTCATCACCAACAATGTCATCACAGCCTTTGAAGTGAATCATTATTGGTTGCAAAAGAAAACTCAAGGAAAGAAGGGTTATGCTGCACTTAAGGTCGATATGAGCAAGGCGTACGGCCGAGTCGAATGGTCGTTCCTAGATGCAGTGATGATAAGAATAGGATTTGGTAGAAGATGGATAAAATCTAATGATGATGTGCATCTCCTCTGTTAGATATTCGTTCTTGGTGGGAGAATTCGAAGTCGACCCTATCTTACCTTCAAGAGGTCCAAGACAGGGATATCCTATTTCTCCCTATCTATTCTTGCTATGCGCAGAGGGTCTCTTAGTGGTACCCAGAGGAAAAAAGAGTATGGGTCGGTTACATGTGTGCCAAATTGCAGCTCGAGCATCGGCGATCTCCTATCTATTCTTCGCGAATGATTGCTACCTATTCTTTCAAGCGGATGAGCAAGAAACGATGGTCTTTCAAAGAATATCTCCAAGCCTATAAGGAAGTCTCAGGTCAAATGGTGAATTTCCAAAAATCCGTAGTCCATTTCAGTCGAAATGTATACCAAGAAGTTAAAGAGAAGTTAAGCAATATGCTGAATGTCCCAATTAGGAGTGCTAGAAGGTTTCTATTTGGGCTGCCAAGTCGGGTGGGGGGAAATAGAGAATAGGTTTTCTCGTATATACATGAGAAAGTGAAGGAACGACTACAGGGGTGGAAAGGGATGATGTTATCAAAAGCTGGTAGAGAGGTCCTATTAAAGTCATTCATTCAATCAATCCCATCATATGTAATGAGTGTCTTTCTTCTTCCAAAGAAGCTTTATGAGCAACTTGAGATAATGATGAACACATTTTGGTGGCTCTCGGATATGGACAAACATCGAAGAATTAGATGGGGAACATGGAGTAAACTGTGTACACTTAAACAATTTGGGGAAATGGGGCTAAGGAGGGTGGGGGAGTTTAACAAAGCTATGTTGATGAAACAAGTTTGGTGGTTAATAGATTCCCCTATTTCTCTAACAACTAGATTATTGAAGGCGCGTTACTTCCCAAATCATGGAGTTCTTGAGGCAAAGATTGGAAAAAATCCCAGTTATATTTAGAGGAGCATCATGGAGGTCTATAAAGGTCTAGTAGAGGGCTGCAACTGGCGAGTGGGGAATAGGCGATCGATCCACATCTGCAAAGACCTTTGGCTACCAAATTCCTCAAACAAGAAGATTCAATTAGTATGATCCCTAAATGTAGTTGAAGCCTCTGCGAATTAATTGTTTAGTGTAAATGTAAAATAATGGAATGAAGATATCGATAGTTTTTGAATAGAATATGTTTATTGTGTAGTTTCTTTTGTAAATGGTAATCTATATATACACGCACAAGTCTTAGAATACAAAAGGAAAATGCAATCACAAAGGGAAACTACTAATTACACGAGATACTAATTTCCTTAACAGCTAAATGTAATATTGAGTTTCCTTAACTGGTAGTTTCCTTAACACCCTCCCTCAAACTCAAATTGGACTCGTAGAAATCAACTTGAGTTTGTCAACCAAGGCATGAAAGCGACCCGGAAGATGAGCTTTAGTGAAAATATCAGCCGTCTGATTGGAGGAGGAAACAAAAGAAAGCTGAAGAGTGCCCCAAACCAGATGCCGACGGACGAAATGAAAATCATTCTCAATATGTTTGTTCTCTCATGAAAAATATTATTGTGTGCAAATTGGATCGCACTTTGATTGTCACAATGCAAGAATAGTAGCGAAGCATGTGTAACCCCCATATCTTCAAGTAACCATCGAAGCTAAAGTAATTCAAATGTTGCATCAGCAAAAGCCCGATACTCAAATTCTGTGCTAGAGCGAGATGTTATTGTTTTTTTATTTCTTCGCCTGGATATTAACGAGTTGCCCAAGAAGAAACAATAACCAATAGTAGAACGCTGGTCGGTTGGATCACCCGCCCAATCTGCATCGGAGTAACTCGACAATACCAATGGAGAGTTGTTCGAGAAGTGGAGGCCATGAAATAGAGTACCTTTCACGTATCGAAGGATGCGGAGAACACCAGTGAAGTGAGCAGTACGGGGGGCTGACATGAACTGACTGACAACATGAATAGCGTAAGCAATTTCTGGACGACTAATAGTAAGATAAACCAAACTCCCCACAAGCTGACGATATACGTTAGGATCTGAAAGAAGTGTACCATCTTATGGAGTTAGCTTGACATTCGTGTCTAATGGAGTGGATGCAATATTAGTATCAGTGATCACAGAGTGAGAGATCAAATCAGAGGCATATTTCGCTTGTGAAAGATAGTATCCATCAGATGTAGAAGTGACTTCAAGACCAAGAGAGTAGCTCAAGTTACCTAAATCTTTCATCTCAAAGTGAGTTTTGAGATATTGCTGTAAATCAGAAATCCCAATTGAGTCGTCCCTGGTGATGATCATGTCATCAACATAAAGTAGGAGAATAACCATGCCCGTGTCAGTTCGTCGAGTAAACAAGGCAGAATTGTGAGGACTCGACTGAAAGCCAAACTGTTGAATAGTGGAACTGAACTTGGCAAACCAGGCACGGGGAGCCTGTTTAAGCCCATATAATGCACGACGGAGAAGGCAAACTTGTTTTGGAGAATGAGAATAGCCAGGAGGTGGACACATATAAACTTCTTTAGCAAGATCACCATTCAGAAAGGCATTTTTAACATCCATTTGAAACAAAGACCAATGTCTAACAGCTGCTACAACAAGCAAACTTCGAACATAGGTCAGGCGGGTTACAGGGGCAAACGTTTCTTCATAATCAATGTCATATTCTTGTGTGTAGCCTTTTGCAACCAGACGAGCCTTATACCGCTCAATAGAGCCATCAAAGCGTGTTTTTATCTTGTAAATCCACATGCATCCAATCGGAGTCTTGCCAGAGGGTAGCTCCACTAAGTCCCAAGTATGATTCTTCTCTAATGCACACAGTTCTTCTGACATTGCTTGCTGCCATAAGGGGTCACAACTAGCCTCTCGGTAGGAGGAGGGCTCATGCAAAGAAAAAATAATAGATAAATAATGATAATCTTTGAGGTAAGGGGGAGGTTCAGTTACCCGTTCAGACTGACGAGGTGGGAAAGGAGCATGAACAGGAATATCAGAGGGGACAGATTCGTCAACGACGGGTGCTGGAACGAGATCATGATCATTGAGCTCAATTGGTGTACCTGCAACTGGAGATGTGAAAAACTCGATAGAGGAGTTAGTGAAAAATGGTTGAGGACAGGATAGGGAACTGTCGAACTTGGATAGGGTAGAAAACATGGTATTTTCACAAAAAGTGACATGTGTGGAGATGCGTAATCTCCTAGAAAGAGGATCCCAACACCTATAGCCTTTATGTTCAATTCCATACCCGAGGAAACAATACAGACGAGCACGTTGTTCAAGTTTGGTATGCTCAGGGGGGTTAAGAAGAACGAAACATGCACAACCAAATATCCGAAGATGAGAATAGTCTGATGGTCTACCATATAATCGTTCAAAAGGAGAGATGTTCTTTAACACTGGTGTAGGAAGTCGATTAATGGCAAAGACACAATTTAAAGCAGTTTCACCCCAAAACTTTTCAGGATAAGATGCAGAGAGAAGTTGGGCTCGTACAAAATCTAGGATATGTCGATGTTTCCTTTCAGCTCGACCATTTTGTTGAGAGGTATACGGGCAGGAACGTTGAACAATGGTACCTTGCAGTTTAAGAAATTGAAGAAGCACATAATTACGGTATTCTAAAGCATTGTCAGTACGAAGAATTTTGATTGTACGTGCAAATTGAGTTTTGATCATGTTAGCAAAATCAATATATGTTTGAGATATTTCAAATCGATGCTTTAGAAAATATATCCAAGTGAATATGGAATAATCATCAATGAACAATACAAAATATCGATAACCATTCATAGTGGAAGTAGGTGCAGGACCCCAAACATCAGAATGAACTAACCCAAACGAAGTATTATTAATGGACTCGCTAAGACTGAAGGAGGAAGTAGGTTGTTTTGCTAACTGACAATGCACACAATCAAAAGACTCAAATTTAGAAATACCCAATGACCCACTGGAAACAAGAGTACGGAGTTTAATGGATGATGTATGGCCAAGATGAATGTGCCACTGATAAACTGAGGGGGTGGAAACTGCAGCAGAAATCTCTTTGACGGCAGGCATGTGAAGTGACGTGAGCTCAAATAATCATCCTACTTTGATCCCGTTCCTAGAATCTGACCCGTCTGAATGTCCTGTACCTGACAACCAGTAGGAGAAAACAAATCAGTTAAGCCTTGCTCACATAATTGACCAACAAAAATCAAATTTAGAGTAAGATCAAAAGCACAGTGGGTGTCAGGGAGAGTTAAATTGGGGTTGGATGCTGTTCCTCAATGGGTAACAGACATGAAGCTACCATTTGCAGTTTGAATGCTCGAAGAATGAAACGAGGGGCTACTATTAGAAAGAAGAGACAAATTTGGTGTCATGTGATTACAACACCCTGAATCAAGGAACCAATGGTTACCTGAGGTGACAGATAGGGCAGTGGGTTGGGAAGGTATCACTTGTTTAATGATTGCCTCCAAATCACTCTTAAAAAACATCGGAGAGGGGTGTGACCCATCAGAGGCAGCAACAACAACAGAAGGACTAGCTGTAGAAGTAGATGAGGACTTGAATGCGCTTTAGAGCGAGGTCGCCGGGTTGGAAAGTTCGACAGAATATGACCGCGCTCTGGAAATAGCGACATTCAACTGTGGGACAATTAACGAACGAATGGCCCGTTCTTTTATAGTTCTTACAATAAGGTGCGGTAGACTTTGACTATGATGGAGTGGTTGCGAGGCCACCTCTGATGCAGGGGTGCAGTTGACCAAGCCAAGCCGAGTTTCTTCAAACAAAATTTCTTTCACAGCTGCATCAAGAGAAGGCGGGGATCACGCTGCAAGAGGACCGCTCGGACTGATTCATATTTAGGACGAAAGCCATGAGAACTAAGATGAGATGAAGGTGGTTTTTGCTAATTTCAGCTTGTTGCAACTGGTTTCCAGATTGTCTGAATGAGTGCTAAGAAATCATTAATGGATTGACTAGTTTCTTGTTTCAAACTATTCAGAGTGGTGAACAATTGATAATATTGTGCCAAACCAGAGGTTTTGTATCTAACAGACATAAAATCCCAAATTTCTTTAGCATCCCAAAATCAACAAAGTGAATATGAATAGAGTGAGTAGATGCGTTACATAACCAGGTGATGATCTGATGATTCTTACTGTCCCGGTTGTCAAGTCGATCAAGAAATTTGGCTTGTGTCTCTGTGTCATTCTTTTTTGGTTTGGGATTGTCTCCCGTAACGATTCACCAAAGTCTTCGACCAATTAAAAAACTTTTAATCCGTTGGGACCAAAGTGAGTAATTTTTACCATCAAGAATCATGGAGATAGGCTGTGAGACTTCACTTTTCTCCATTGAATAGGGAACTTGTCAGATTGACGATCGTCGTTCGGTGCGCGCGAGCGACTAGTGAGCGAGAAAACGATAGCGTACGAAAGCGACGAGTGCGTGCAAAGATGTGATGTGACGCGTGTAGTGGTGGTAGCGGATTTGGTGTGCGGCAGCGGCGGCCATGCAATCGGATCTGGTGTTCGGCGGCGACAGCGGCGGTTGTGCAGTGTCCAAAGGTGGCAGCGACGGATCTGGTGTGCAGCGGTGGCAACGTCGGATTTGGTATGCAACGGCGGCAACGACGGATCTGGTGTGCAGCGACGGCACCGACGGAGTCGTTGTGCAGCGGTGGAAGCGAGTGTGTTTGCTGGCAATGAGCGGTGGAAGCGGGTGTGCGTGGCGCGGCGCGAAGCGATCTACGACGACGCGCGCGGAAAGAGTGCGCGAGAGATGGCGAGGCGAGAACAGTGTGCGAGCGGCGCGATAGATGTGCAACGGCGGCGGCTGATGCGTCAGACGGATAGATATGCAGGTGTAGTATAGGCGCCTATCGAGGTGTCGCGGCAGATGAGACAAAAAACAAAGAGGAAAGACCCACGATTAGGGCTCTGATACCATGATAGTTTCTGAATAGAATATGTTTATTGTGTAATTTCTTTTGTACATGGTAATCTATATATACACGCACAAGTCTTAGAATACAAAAGGAAAGTGCAATCGCAAAGGGAAACTACTAATTACACGAGATACTAATTTCCTGAACTGCTAAATATAATATTAAGTTTCCTTAACTGGTAGTTTCCTTAGCAAATATAATTGAGTATCTCTTGGTGGAAGTGGATCAAGCGTTGATCAAATCAATTCCCTTGAATACACGTGAGACTAAAGACGTGTGGATTTGGGAGGGCGACAAGAAAGGGATCTATACAGTATGAAGTGGGTACATAACGTTAATGGGAACAACTCATGCTCCTCCTAACCAATTCACCAATTGGTCAATGCTGTAGAATTTGAGGATCCATCCCAGGGGGGAAATTTTCCTATGGAGAGCCATACTTGATAACCTTCTTACCACAAGAAACCTATACAATAGGAAGGTTCCCGTGGACCTAATTTGCCCAGTCTGCAAGTGGTTAGAGGATGATGTTCTTCATGCTGTAGTTCAATGTAACCTTGCAAAGCAGTGTTGCTCTGCATTGACTTGAATAAAATGAGGCGTTCTTCGCTGGACCAGTGGATGGATGATTATTAAAATTTCATACTCAAGAAGAGGTAGGAGTGGTGGCCATAGTAGCGAGGAGTGTATGGAACAACTGAAACTCGGTGTTTTGGAATAAGAAAGGACTTCTACTTTCTCAAATTGTGGAAAATGCTAAGTTTCATCTAGATGCGTAGAGACAAGCTCAAAAAGTGGTGAAATGCCAGGACATATGGGAAGTGGGTAGGCTGGTTAGACAGTGGCAAAAATCTGCTCGGGGTGGTTGAAGTGTAATGTCGATGCAGGCGTGTTTTGCAGATAAAGGCATAACCTTAAGTGGAGTTGTCTTGAGGAGGAAAATGGACAATTTGTTACGGCTATTGGCATGGCGTGGGATAGGTGTTTTGAACCAACACTGGCTGAAGTGATTGGCCTAAGAGAAGCATTGAGTTGGCTTAAGGAAAAAAAATCAGAGACAGGTGGTTGTCGAATTGGATGCTCAGTTAGTAGTCAAAGCTCAGTCAAGGAAGACCGTAAATAACTCTTATTTTGGGTTAGTGATTGGTGATTGTTTGGAATTTTTAAACGACATGGAGTCCTATCAAGTTCGTTTTGTGTGTAGACCAGCGAATCGTGCGGCCTACTGCGTTGCACGGAAAACTTGTTCTTTGACTGATCGGAATGAGTGGTGTGATGTGCCCTCATTTCTTTCTTCTGTAATAACTGAAGAGTTGAAATAAAATTCTCTAATTTGATTTCAAAAAAAAAGTCATAAAAAGGAATTTTCTACACGAGTTTGATTGCACATGATATAAGAATTTTTTCCTTCAAAACTCACTAAAAACAAATTTTGAAATGACGACGAGAACTTTATATGTATATATATTATTTTTCATATTTAAAATATAAAATTAATATGGGTCTTAATATAGAAACTAATTCTCTAAAAAGAAACTCGATTTGCCCACCTTAATAAATGGAAAAATATGAGTCTTAATATGAAAAATCGACAATCGTGGAAAATGTTATGCGAGAAAATCTTGGCTATCAAAGGCAAGAAAAATGTCTTTTTTCCCATGGAGTTTATCATTTTCCTCAGAATATTTTCCTTTTCCTTCCAATCAAATATGATATAAACTAATTATTTTTAGATTTAAGAAATCAAACATTATCATATGTAGATTGTTTAGTATTGATTAATATATTATTACGTTTAAATGTATTTATATACTCTTATGGCGTAAAATTCTCAAATTATGTTAACAACAAACATGTTAAAGTGGTTGAAATTTCGTATTTTAGTAATTAAAACACCATTAGTAGATTATTTCATGCTATATGTTTGACAATGAGAATCATTTTCATTATCACACATAAATTAATCTACGAAAAATGAAGTATATATATAATCTTCCAACGCAAAACAAAAAATCAGTTATCCTAAAATAATTATTTTATTTATAATATAAACATGAAAAACATAAGAAGATATCCTCAGAGTTATATTTATCATATATTATATTTATTTTGAGAAAACCAAATACCATAATATATTTAGAATAGTAGACTTCTATTCGAGATTAATAAACAACATATATACAAGGTCAAGTAGTAAATTTCTATATATGTATATTACTTTTTTCTCGAAAACATATATGTAATTCAGTTCTTTTTTTGAAAATATATATATTATTAAGTTATTTTTTGTATCTTATTTATCAATATGACAATAGTAGAAAGACTCTATTCAAATAATATATTTATCATTTTAAATCTAATTTGGGTTAATTATCATTTTTTTTTCAATTGTTAAATAAAATAATCGTGAGGAAAATTATAAATGAGCGAGAAGCATATGGAGGAGTCTAGCTTAGTTAAATTTAATTTCAATTTTTATTTTTTATTTTCTATTTTTAATAATTTCATAGCTTGTTCCACCAAATTGTATAAGTATGTAATTTGGTATTAATCTAATTTGTGTACATATTTTCGTTTTTGTTTTGAGATTTTTTTTTCTCTTTCTATCAATCAATTATATGTTTAGTCAAACTTGTACATTTATTAGGTTGAATAAATAATTAATGAGCATGATTATTCGTGCATTATATTTTATATGCATTAATTGTTGATTTACAAGGACAACATGTTACCCCATTTTTAAACTCATGTATTACATTTAATTTGAACCGTTAGATTTTCATCTAATGATCATTATAGTAAGTCCCATGCCATGGGTATCTTTTTGATACCCATGGTAGAAGTTCCTTATATATGTATATATATATATATATATTAGGAATTAACGAAGTTTTCATGCAAACCATTAAATCTTATCAAGTGGAAGGATATGAGGTTCTGGAGAAAGAGATCAGAGTATTGGTGAAGGAAACTTTGGTGAATTTGAAGAAGTTGGTCAAGTTATAGGTGATCTACAACTAAGTAATTCAAGTTATACCTTTAGTTTTGTGCAAAATTGATGATTTGATGATATATGAAAAGTAAGTGTTGTTGCTATTATAGAGGATGTATTGGGTTTTTGGTGGAGGATAATAGGGATCCAAGGCGATGGAGATGACCATGTAGAGAGAAAACTCAGATATTCGAAGTGTAGAATTTCTGAGTTTTCCTACATATAGCTCGCTAGGCGTGCTTGCTAGCGCACTACCTGCGTGTAGCATGCTAATGAATATGAGTAGCGCGCCAAGGGAGTCTCTAGCGCGCTAGATATAATACTCAGTGCGCTAGGTGCTCTGGACAACACAATTTCTGCATCATGGATAAGGACTTTAAAAACTTTTAACTTAGCTTAAACCTATACAAAACCATCTGAACACACTCTAAAACATATCTAATCACACTAAAAGCATAAAGAAGAGTCTCGGGGGGCTTGGGTATGCATTTTGAGGTGTTAAGAGACTGCTTAAGCTAGGAAATTTGTGTGATTTGTAAGTAAACTGATTGAGATATTTGTTTCCATTTCTTTCATATTATGCTTTTCATTTATAGTCATTTGGACTGATTTACCTATTGTACTCTAAATGCCATGACTTTGTTGTTCTACCTCACTTCATAAGTTTGTTATCATGGCATTGTTTGATGTTTAAATGGTTTCATTGATTCTAAATCATGAGTTATGTCATTCTTGATTGTTGAGGAATTTAGTCAAAGGAAATAGCATGCTATTAGATAGGTGATTTATGGTATTGAAAATCTATTTCCCTTTATGCATTAGTTATGCAATTACATTGTTGGATTTCTAAACTGTGTCATTTCTTGAATTACGAAAGTAGTTCTTATATCTAGGACCATGATATGATAAAGATGGGCGCGACACATAAGGTCACTAGATTTTCAGGGTTGTCGGTATCTCATCCCTAGCTTGTGCAACACACTAGGTATAGGACCCAGGGTTGTCGACAAGTATATATACCTACGTGATGGGCATTTTTGAATATGTAAAGGAATTCATGAGATTATTTACGCCCTAAATAGTAGAATAAGGCTGACGTGATGCAACTCATGGTCGATCGGCCCTAGATCATTACTGCTTAACCGAACGTTAGTTTAATATTGTTTAACTAAAGTATCTTACAACATGATTCCTTTTTAAGTTTTAGTTGCTATTGTTATGCTTTTATATACTTGTTGTATATTTGAAAATGTGGATAAATGTCTTTTAATGCAACTTTCTAATTTCCTGTACTCACCATCATTTTTATGACGGTGGGTGCAGATCCATCGAGTAGTAGACCGAGCAAGGAGAAGATCATCGATTACCTCTGAGTCACTAGAGTGTTGTTACCTCAAACTTTGTAGATTTTGAGATTTTTTTGTACCACTTATATAAGTCTTTTATATATTTTAGGGGTTGTATATATGGGTTGAGAGATAGTTTTCCCGACCAGACACATGTTGTTATATTGTTATCACCCTTTTGTTATATATATTTTTCCTAGTTTCCACATATTTACGATTTATATTAATGGCTTCCACTAATTTATTAAGACTTCCGCTGAATTATCTTTAATTTCTAAAATCTTAATTCACTCTGTATTGCTGATAAATGAGAAAATAGTGTAATGCTTATTTTGAAAGTAACTAAAGAGAGAGCATAAGATTTGAAAGGCTGACTAATACGTTGTTAAGTCTTACGTGGCTGAAGTTAATGCTTAATGATAGGATTAGGCCGGGCAATGTCCTAATTTAAGAATGGGTCGTCATAGTTGGTATCAGATCCAACTTTCTTAATAAGCAAAAAATAAACTTGAATAAACACAAATTTTAGTTGTGGAAACCAAATGATCCTTGCCTAGAAATCATTAGTATGGAAACGAGTCAAAGTGAGTCGAGGATTTCTTATATGTACATGTTAGTTTTATATATAGGCGATATCTACGTAGTAGCTGATTCACATTCGCTATCAACTTGTAGACACCGATGGCTGATTCATACGATAGCGGGGATGCATGTGCTATGTGACGGCCCCAAATTTCGAGGCAAACTGAGCACCGCCATGTCACTGGACATGTCACCAAGTCATGCCACGTCACTTGCATACCTGTTCATGACGGCCCGCAAACTAACCATCTAATAATTCGACTTAGTCAATTTCGATGTTTAAATGATTACTTTGTTGAAATATACTAAGTTATAGAGTTTTACAGCTTAATTTGTGTGTTTTGACTTATTTAAGTATTTTAATAGCAGAATCTTAATAATATGAAAATAAGTAATGTAAACAAATTTTGCATTAATTAATAAACCTCAGGGTGGAAACCTGGCAAAAGCATATCATAGATATCAATAAAGGTCAGAAAAAGGTATAATAAGTGTCAATATAAATGTATCAGGTAATAAGACTCCTAAAGTAAACAAACGAAAATGTAAAGCACGAATATAAGTCGCTAAGAAAATCAAGAATATGGAACATGAGTGTGGTGCATAGCTGCCGCTCCCTGGGACGCAAACGCTAAACTGAGAAGGCCCTGGTGGCGAGGAAATCTCCGCCTCCTTTTCCAAGTCAAAACGAGGAACTCTATTGGTCAGAAGGTAGATTTCCGCCGAATGCCTCGAAGGAGAGGAACTCTACGATGGAGGCGAGCCTCACGTCAACCCATTCTCGAGATCATCGATTTGCAGAGAGAAATCTCGCGCATAGTCCAAGGTATGACCAACACTGTAATAAAAATCGGATCGTCATTGTCCCTTCGACCATACACAAACATACGCAGGAATAGAGTAAGTATGCAAGCCAAACTGACGAAAAGTAATAGTGAAATAAGTAAATTACGAGTGAAATAAGTAAATTCTAAGCTGACTTTCTCGTGGGTCTACTTACCTCGACCTCATGAAATCGCTCCGAAATGACCTGCTTGTGCCTCGAATTGTGCACCCGACTAGTCTCCTAATTCCCTAGTGCTCGATTTTATCATTTTAAAATGTTTTAGTGTCATATTTAATGATTTTATAATGCGAATAAAAAATTAGAATTTTATTCTAAATTTTAGTTGTGGCACGTTTTTGGAGTTACATTGGGGTGCCAAATGCCCGAAAAATCTCGAAACCTATTTTCTACCTTTTCTAATTTTTCATAATTCCTCTGTTTTTTTTTATTTTTCTAAAATCTTCTACCTAATTTTCCTATTTTTTGTAAATTATACTATTTAAATTTAAATTTGAATTATTTTTTAAAATAAATTACTATTTAATAGAGGTGGGCCCCTGAAGCGGCCTGGTCCGGTCAGGTCCATCGAGGTCGGACTTGGATCGGCCTATTTGGGTCGGACCCGGGTCACCCCAATCGGGTCGGGCTTAGGCCAACCTGGCCCGACCCACCCTACCAATTGCGTCTCTTTCTCCAGAAAAAAAATTTAGGATAGAAATTTTTTTTCATTCAACTTAAAATCATAACAATAAAAACTACTATAACAACAATACTTCAATCAAACCTCCTCTACTTCTCCATTTATCAAGTAACCACCATTAAAAACTCTTAAATCTTCTAAAAAATTTCAACAACAAGAACCGCCACTTACTTCGGACTAGAAAGATCGCTGGCCTGAGAGGTGGTGATGCGGAGTCGAGAGTGTCGTGGGAGAAGAACTTGGTGATAGTGAGACCAAATTTGATAATGAAATAAAGTGGAAGAAGAAAAAGAAGAAGAAAATGAGAGGATTGGTTGGAGTGGCAATTTAATTTTTTTATTATTATTTGTAGATGAGAGAAATCTAAAGTAACGGATGGGTGATGTAATGGGTAGGTGATGAGTTGTCACTTTGTGAGTGGTTGAGTGTGTGTTCTCTACACTCTTGACTACCCCATACACCCGTGTTATGCGCATCCCGTAGCGTTCTACACTCTTTTCGCAACGCACGCACAACAAAATTAATTGAAATTCCTAACATTAGTGTGACACTAGTCTTTAATAATGATACCAAAAATTAACACGCACACAAAAAAATAAATATAATTCCCTTGTTTGGCAAGCCCTAAACTCTTCCGCGACGTCTACGTGGGTCCGAGCTTAGGGTTCTAATTTGTTATTAATTGATTAATTAGGATACATCAAAGCGGGCCGTTACAACTTTCCCAACTAAAAAGAATTTCATCTCGAAATTCAAGCTTAAGTTAAACCTTTACCTTAGAATAGCTAGGGGTATTGCTCCTGCATGGTACTCTCTCTAGTTGACACCCTCGTTCTTACGGTCCTGCCACCGAACGAGTATTGGCGATATTTCCTTTCTCCTCAGAGTCTGTACCTTATGATCCATCATCTCAATGAAGTGTTCCTCGTACGTCACATCTGATATGACCTCGATCCTAGTCATATCAATCATCGGCCTTGGTACCAATCTGGCCAACCTTAAATTAGAAATGTGGAAAACGTCATGAACTCCTGCCAAATTGGCTCAATAATCTCAAATGATAGGTGACCTCCCCAACTCATCGTATTATCTGAAATGACCCTATGAATCTCGGTGGAAATTCTTCCTTGATCTCAAATCTTTGGTGACCCTTCAAGTAAACCAGCTGTCTACCTCATAGCTCTACCCATCACGGTACTATTCACATATTTCTTTCATGTTTGCTCAATAGTTTAGAACGCCGAAAAATGTGTTTGATCTTACTTGTGTGACCCTACGCATCTCGAGGCTCTATTCTTGACTCACTTGTCGGCATTATTTAATATCGTATGAGACCTCAATCTGGTCATTACAACAAAGCCTTTTAAATATTTCTTTGACTAATATGCGACTGGTAAAATCTCATTTTAAGTGTTCACACAAACCATATTCTTTTCATATGTCAACTGACTACAATTGGGTGCCCTAAACATATACACTAATCCTTTTATCCAAAAGAGGAGGTAATCGTGTTTTATAAAAAAAAGTACTTGCCAAACTGATACGAGAATTAAACTTTCGTGGCGATACCTTCACTATTCTGTCATATCTGATAGCAACCCTACAACCTGCCATCTCGGATCATGTCCCACCCAAAAACCTGTCAAGTTACTCGATCGTAATGAAAATATTATCGAACATTTTATTTTTTCGTCGTTTTGCTTCATTATCACTTTGAAGATATCTAAAACTCTTCTATAGTACTAAATTAGCATGATTAACTATCAAACTATACTCGAAACTCATTTGTTCAACCTCATATGAAAGGGAGTTCTAGATTCTCGAACATAGTTGAAAAACATGTGTCTTTATTCCTTGCTTGTAGCGTCGACTTCTCTAATTGTACTTCCAAATGTTATGCCTGAGTCCGTAACACAATATGACCATGTTGTTCTTGAAGTGTTTCATCACATACATAATCTAAAATGATATTAGTAATTGACGCCAAATAAAACTTGTATGGCTATTTAAACTCTTGTGATATGAATCCCGAGTCGACTAACTGCATCGCTATCAAATGTGCACCGCTGACTCTAACTTATGCATCGGTTAGAAATAAATATGTGTTATTATCTGGGAACATGCATATGCCTAGGCAATAACAATATCCTGACAAGTCCACGATAACGTCCGTCATGAGTAACATACTCTCATGTATAAGTCACATTTTGTCTCATTTTGGCTCTTTGCAACATATACATACTTAAGTCGTACCTCGCGCGTACAAGGACTTAAAAAGTGTAACTACTTATACGATAAGGTCGACCCTTGCTTCCCTTGGTTCTTCGAAGAATCGTGCATGTATATATTCTGGATCCATAGATAACATGCCTCTTCCGTTTCCTATCAGGATGATAGACCTAATTCTTACAATAAAAGTAATCCTACTAACTCCAATTTCGTCTCTCAATGTATTATTCTGAACTTCCTTAGTTAAAATCATACTCTTCATCCTTAACTTGTGTCTAGAGTCTTCAATTTCTCAGCGAAATGATTGAATCCTTATTTTTAACCGCGATAAATTTTTGTCTTGGAGCTAGGTTTGTTCTCATGGTGTGGGCACCCCTCTATCCGATTGGACTTAATGAAGTATAACCCTTTCTGAGTTGGTTTGGTGGGTCTTGCTCATATTTTACAAGTTTCACCTGTGGACTAGTCGAGAAATTGTGACGGCCCCTTCTTCTAATAGGGCACCGCCTGGCCTAATTTCATAATTAAGCCCTAATATCTGCCATGTAGGACTTAACTACGTATTAGTCAGTCTTTTTTTGTCCTATTCACTTTGTTAAACACGTTCAAGATAAGTAATACACATTTCACATTATTATTGAATTTCTGAGTTATTTAAACCTTTTATGGATAAAGGAAGTTCTAACGGAAGTCTTAACAGTTATGCAGAAGCAATTATTAAAAATCCTAAGTATGGAAACCAGGAAGCAACATCACATGCATATAAATATCAAAATGATGATAAACTGTGTAATAGTCAAGTGTCAAGTCAGGGAACTAATCGCTCAATCCAATATACAACCGAAAATGCATAGAAAAGACATAAAGTAGGTAATACATCAAAAGTTGAGACCTACAAGACAGGAAGTAGAAGAATCGTTGAAAGCTAAAAGATAGTTGCCGATCTTCTCCTTACCCGGCCTGCTACTCGACGGATCTGCACCCACTTTCATAAAAAGGATGGTGAGTACAATAAGTAATAAAATATTTCTTGGAGATTCTTATGTACATTTTGAAACATAATCGACTGGTATTTAAAAGCATAAATATAGCGAAGAAATGCTTTGAAATGGAAATATGCTAGAAAATACCACAGCTAAGCAAAATGAGACTGACATAGGCTAAATAGTAATAATCTAGGTCCGGTCGGCTATAAGTCCTATCACATAGGCCTTTATCTAACTACCTCAGGGTGGAGCTGCACTCTACACATATATCGAAGGTCGGAGCTGAGCTTTATGACTTCATAATCATCCATAACTCAATCCTCAAAAGTGGAGTTGAGACCTATGTGTAGATGAATCATCTATATATACATACTTGCTAACTACCCCAGGTCCCATACCCCGTGTGACGCGCAAGTGTAGTGGTGAGTGCCGAAATTCTTGGTAATCCAGCGACCCCATGTGCCTCGCATCTCATAATCGTGCAATGGACCCTAGATTCTACCACTACTTTGTAATTTCAAGGAAGACTCGCATTTAGGATTACAAGACAAGACAATATGCTTCAAAGCTAACATTCAAAGAATACAAGTCCATATATGTACCCCAATTTCATTTCTTTAATCCTAATAGCATGCTATTCTCAATCATACTTTCATCAAAATAGTAAGGAAGACATAGAACACGAGAATAGAGTCAATGATTCTACAAACAAATGATACCATGATACAACACCCATATAATGAGTAGAATATGAAGCAATTCAATGATATTAGAATACAAGGCATTTCATAGTAAAATAGATTGTAAAACATAACATAATTGGAATGAAATGTAAACAAGAACCTCGAAAAGATCACTTACAAGTCATGTAATGTATTCCTAGCTTAACCGGCCTCTTGACACCTCAAAAAACATACCCAGACTCTCGAGACTTTTCCCTAGGCTCCTAGTATAATTTAGTACATATTAGAGTGCGTTTAGGTCTTTAGCTTAGGTTTTAGGCTAAGTTAGAAATGTTAAGTATGTTTTGAGAAAGTGCAAACTTTTGGTGCTATCAGCATACCCAACGCGCTAGGTAATTTATCTAGCACGCTAATGACTCCCTATTAGTAGGCTAGGAGTTTTATCTAGCGCGGTAGAGCTGCTTATCATGCTAGAGAATTTCTCTAGTGCGCTAGAAGCGTTGTAACTCATAATTCTACAACCAGAATTCTGAGTTTTTTCTTGGGAATGGCTACCTCCAAAGCCCTGAATCCCCGTTCTCCGCCACCAGGGATCCGTAACATCATCCTCTATCAAACATGCGCCGGGCACTTCATATAACTCATCAATTATATCAAAATTTAGAGATTTAAATATGCATTTTGTTAAAAAATTTAAGAACATTTAAAAACTTGTAAAATTCATAATTTTTTTATTTCAAATCCAAATTGGGAACTTCTTAATAGTTAGATTATCAGCTCAAAAAGAGGAATTTAAATATATCAATCAATTTTGAAAATGATATCATTTACCCTGAAAAATTACACAAAAAGTAGAATTGAAACTAACACCTTTAATTTTACCAAAAACCTTAAATTTCAAAAATTAAGGTTTAAGGACTCAATTGATGCTTCATTTAGCACATAAAATCTGTGAACAAGATTTCCAAATTCATTTTGATCACAACTTCCTAATTCAAAACCCAATGCTCATAAAATTAAAGCATGTAAAGGTGATGAGCTTTATTACCTAAGTTGTTACTTGATTCCTAGCTTGATCTCTTCAATAGGGATGAATTTGATCTCTTGAAACCCAATTCCAATAACAAATCACCTCGTAATTTTCTCTCTAAATGGCTTTATGATTTGCATTTTCATCCCAATCAGTTATATATATAGTTAGGTATGAATGATTTATAGCCCTTGATTTAAATATTCACACTCCTCTAGAGACTAATCTAATAGCTTTCATTTTATTTCAATTCCACTAACTCTCCACTAACTCACCTTTGCTGACACCAAACCATACTCCATTGGTCTCTTGATGTGTCCACATGTATATCGAGAAACATCAAATGGCTATTGTTTTATTTTACTAACTTCGGCTACATTTATAATAAATCAATGATAGCCACATCAAAACTTAACTAATTAAGCCACATTAATGCATCTAATTAAGTAAATGACTCATCATGTCACTCTCTACCCGGTCGCACGACTCCATGTATCTCGAGGCGTGTCCCCGTTCATGTATCAACACCTATAAATAACAAGTAGAGGTGATTTAGTAGTCTACACATGTAAGATACACTAGGAAATCATCACACAAATGTAATATATACCTCAGCCACGTGCCTCGGTCAATGTTCTTATCATGATGTGGGTCCCACGTCACGGGTCGGTGATTCTGTTTAAGGATTAAAACACGATTAGGAATTTTGGGTCGTGGCAAAAACATGACCGACTGAAAACCTAAAGGAATCATTTGGTGTCATGGCGAGTTTAAACTAACTGTATACATCCTCTAGAATCTTTCCTACTATGCCACACAATTTAAACCTTATGATCCTTGGGACGAGTGACTTGCACACGCCTAGTTTGATCCTAATCTCTGAGCTATTTTCCATGTCCCTTTGAAACATTGTCCCAAACTTTCGACGAGTTCTCATTTCGATCGGACTGATCTCAAGTGCGAAACTTCTTGCAACTGAGTCATTTATAGATTCGTGAGAAATTCGAAACAACTTCTTCGTTAGGTTGACTTGAGGTTGTTTTCGACCTCAGATATATTCACAAACTCTATCTCGACTTATACTCCTGATTTGTTCTCTATCTAAGAGGTGGCAGTGGGGCCTCCACCGACCTCACGAACTACGAACAAATTATGGCACAATAGTAGAGTTACACACCCTGTACATGTCAGCTCAGGCAGAGGTCCTTCCTGTTTTGCGTATGTCCTTTCCCTAAAGGCGTTTAAGCCAATAAAACTTCTCGACTCATAACCCACGATATGCATGAAATAATCGTCATATATCCTAGTCTCGGCGAGATCTTGAGGTGTGATAATCTCTATTTCCATATATACTTTTCAACTTTGTTTTTAGACTACCCTTCCTTACTTGTTGCGGTAGCCAACCTGGTGGTGCATTAAGCTCAAAAGTCCTAGCTTACGGAAACCTTCTTGACCATTATCGTCTGTCAACTTTGAATAGTCATCCTATACCGATTTGGTTAGTGTAACACCTTCCCTTCACCTATCGTACCGAGAATAAGGTGTATGCTAATTCTAAATATAGTCCTATCTTTTACTCATCTATCACGTAGCTAGGTTTGAAACGATATAAGGTCACCATTTATAAACATGTAGGAACCAAGCTAGTAGTTAAATATTTTCCTTAGTGTACTATTCACACGCCTCCAGAGCTGGGGGCTTTAGCCTATAGCAGTAGCGCTAGTATCGAGATGTTGCATCTGACACCACTGAGCTTCCACGAACATTTAATCTTTTAATGTCATAATTGCTCGCATCCAAAGCAAATGACTGGTTGTTTCTCCTCAAGAGATGTAGTTCGACTACTTAGTGGTGGTGCTAATGTAAAGTCATTGGCCTATACTACACTTTTTTTAAGTCCTTTATAGAAGCACTAAAAACTACTACGTATTTGTCTTGACACTGGCTGACTATTCCCTAAACTTTGGCCTCGTCTCCACTCACCCCTATTCATTGCATTTATAGTCCACTCAGCAAATATTGTCACTTGGGGAGATGTGGGAGCTGCTATACGAGTCATCTACTTTTTCGTATCAGCATTAATCGCCATCTTTATCTATAATCGCGTCATTTAGTCACCTGAGGATTGCGCGTATCTCTGCGATTTGTCACTCATGTGAGATAACCATCAGACCAAGTGTTAGATAAAAATAACTGCGAGCGTAGTATCACTAGTCATGGCTCCAACACTAGCTGCAATCAGTTGTCGCCCATTAGCGTATGCAACGGTATTCACGTGTCGGATCAAACTCATAATATGCATATATATATATATATATATATATATATACAATACAATCAAGACATAACACATATATAATCCCCGACACTACACTTCCAAACTAAAGGTTCTAAGTCAGGATCTTCAGGTTTCCACATCCAATGTTAGTTTGTGAAGTTTTATTTGGTTATATTAAGCTTTCCCCTAGGTTCACCTGAACTTGGACTTTGATACCAACTGTGATAGCCTCAAATTCAGAAGCAAATCGGGCACTGCCACATCTCCGGACACGTCACAAGGTCATGCCACGTCACTTGCACACCTGTCTATGACGGCCCTCGAACTAACCATCTAACAATTCGACTTAGTCAATTTCAATGTTTAAATGATTATTTTGTCAAAACATACTAAGTTATAGAGTTTTACGACTTAAATTGTTTGTTTTGATTTATTTAAGTTATTTTAATAGAGGAAGTCTTAATAATATGCAAATAAGTAATGTATATGAATTTTGCATTGATTAATAACCTATGTGGTGGAAACCTAGCAAAAGGATACCATGTATATTAACAAAAAGGTATAATAAGTGTCAATAAACATATATCAGGTAATAAGTCTCCTAAAATGATCCCATAAGTATTATATACATAAATTCAAACACCTATAAGTGAAGCTACTATGGCTCTTTAGATTTGGCTCGTCGTATAATATGCAACTTACCACTAAAAAAATAATGACAAGTTCCAATGAGTAAATCCAAGAGAAATTCAGTTAGTATTTACTAGAAATTCAAGAAAATGGCTACAATTCATGCAGATAAAGTAAACAAACAGAAGTGTAAAACATGAATATAAGTTGCCGAGATAATGAAGAATATGGAATGCGAGTGTGGTGTATAGCTGTCAGCCTTGGGACGCAAATACTAAACCAAGAAGGTCCTGGTGGCGAGGAAATCCCCGCGTCCTCTTCACTGTCAAAATGAGGAACTCTATTGGTCGGAAGGTAGAATTCTGCCTAACCCTTGAAAGAGAGGAACTCTGTGATGGAGGCAAGCCTTACGTCAACCCACTCTTAAGATAATTGACTTGCGGAGAGAAATCTCACGTGCAGTATAAGGTATGACCAACACCGTAATAACAATCAGATCGTCATCTATGCGAGAATCGAAAAGGAGTCATACCATCCTTTCGACTATGCACAGACAAACGGGGAATATAATAAATATGCAAGCCGAACTAGCGAAACGTAGTAGTCAAATAAGTAATTTACGAATGAAATATGTAAATTCTAAGTTGACTTTCTTGTGGGTTTACTTACCTCGATTCTCGTGAAATCGCTCTGAAATGACCTGCTGTGCCCCGAACTACGCACTCGACACTCGACTAGTCTCCTAATTCCCTAGTGTCCAACTTTATCATTTTAAAATGTTTTAGTGTCGTATTTAATGATTTTATAATGTGAACAAAAAATTAAAACTTTAATCCAAATTTTAGTTGTGGCATACTTTTTGAGTTACACTGGGGGTGCTAAACGCCAGAAAAATCTCAAAACCTATTTTCTATTTTTTTTCTAATTTTTCATAATTTCTCTGATTTTCTAGATTTCTCCCAAAATTTTCTACCTATTTTTCCTATTTTTTGTAAATTATTTTTGTAAATTTATATTTAAGTTACTTTTTTTAAAATAAATTATTATTTAATAGGGGTGGGCCCAATAACCGAACTGGTCCAGTTCATCTGGGTCGAACCCGGATCGGCCCATCCGGGTCGGACTTGGGTCACCCCGATTGGGTCGGGCCCAGGCCAACCCGGTCCGGCCTACCCCACCTATTCGTCTATGGAGAAGAGACGTATTTCGGTTAGAATTTATTATTATTATTATTATTATTATTATTATTATTTGTAGATTAGAGAGAAATGAAAGTAAGGATGGGTAATTTGATGGGTAGGTGATGAGTTGTCACTTCATGAGTGGATGAGTGTGTTCTCTACACTCCAGACTACCCCATACACCCACGTTACATGCACCCAACAGTGTCTACGGTCTCGTCGGAACGCACGCTCATCGTAACCAATTGAAACTCTTAACATTAGTGTCACGCCATTCTTTAAGAATAATACGTTAAATAACACGCATCACACAAAAATTAATATAATTCCCTTGTCTGGCATGCCTAGACTCTTCCATGACGTCATCGTGGGTTCCGAGCTTAGGGTCCTAATTTGTAATTAATCGATTAATTAGGATTAATTAAAGCGGACCTTTAAATTCTAGTGGTATTCAATTTCCTACCTTTGCGGATGATTTTCAGAGGCTATCTTATTGGGTATCAGCTCAGGGAAAACAGTTAACTGACTTCATTGCTACGATGATCGCTCGTTTTGTACAACTAGCACTGACACCAGGCCCTACTACTACTGCTACCCCCATGTTGTCGGTGCTAGAGCTTCCCACTACGACATTGATAGCTCATGTGGCACATATTATTCCAGTTGTGACAGTACTATCCATAAAGACAGTTGATATAGTGTCGTCTCCTACTCCTACATTTTGGACTTCTTTAGTAGAGGTTCAGTTGGTGAAAGATTTCATGAGACTGAAGCTAGTTTAAGTTAATGGACACAGAGACTTTGAGATGATTGAGAAGTGGATATTGTTTTAATAAAAGTTGCGTAGAGTCTTAATGATTGAGGATAAGGAGCTGAGATTTCGTCGTATATAATGTAGAGAGACGCTGATGTTTGATGGCGTGTAACGATAGCTTCTAACGGTGATTTTGAGTCATGTGATGCATTCAAGAGGAAGTTTTATCAGCATTACCTCCCACTTGCAGTGAAGATGAGGTTAAGAAAGGAGCTCATGAACCTTGATATGGAACTGATGAGTCAATGATGAGCTAGAGATAGACATAACTATTTGAGGCATTTTGTTAGAGATTTATATCATTTCGGAGATGGATTGAGGCCAGACATAGTGTTTTATGTGGTCAGTTCTAGTGTCAAGACTTAGAGTGAGATATATGAGCGGGCATTTTCTCATGAGTCTTACTATTTGGGCAGTCGCTGATGAGACACCGTTAGGATCGGCATTGTAGCTGATCAGGCCTCAAAGTTTGACAGGAGAAGACAGAGGGGCAAGTGACAAAGGAGATGAGAGAGAGGTTCTCAGGGACCAGGGGCAACCACATCAGCTGTGCCTTAAGTATTATACCCTACTCCACTTCAGAGTATAGATGGTAAACCTGCATTACCAACTCATATTTTACTAACACTTCCAGAACCACTAGTACTACATTAACAACAGTAGGGTGGCAGAGGCTGAGATGGTTCCCAAAAGAGAAAGACACAGGCACAAGCCCAAAATGAGACACAGGGTCGGTACAGGTCGATCTTGTTATAGGTGGGACACATGTTGAGATATTGTCCACAGCCGACAACAATATTCCCTCAACAGAGTCGAGAGGGAATACAAATGGTAGCATAGCCAGATGCCGATGCCACACGAGGTCTTATTGAGGGTACGATTTCTATTTGTTGTAGAGATTTATGTCTTATTTGACTCAGGTTCTACAATATCTTTCATTTCTGGTCGCAAGATAAGCATCCTAGGGTTAACACCGGTTAGCGTTAGTGTACATTTGATTTTGAGTATCGTAGCCGGATATATTGTTCACCCTAATTGTCTTATTGAGGAATGTCCAATATAGATTTGCGGGGTAGAGTTACTTGCAGACGTTAGGGTTCTCTAGTTTTTAAACTTCGTACATTGTTAGGGATAGACTAGATAGCAACATACCACGCTCATATCGACTATTTCAACAAGAAAATTATATTTGAGATCTCAGGGTGTCTGATGTTCACATATAGTGGTAGTATACCAAGAGCTGAGGGCGCGAGAAGATGACTTGCGACTAGTGGAGAAATGGAGACTCTAATATCATTATATATAGTGGCAGAGAGTCATAGAAGAGCATCCGTCCTGTTTGTGAAGAAGAAGGACGATAATTTGAGATTATGTATCGACTATAAACAGTTGAACAATATCAAAATCAGGAACAAGTATCCACTGCCAGGGATTGTTGACTTATTTGATCAGCTGAAATGAGTGTAGTTTTTCCTTAAGATAGACATAAGGTCAGGGTATTATCAGCTTAGGATCAGGGAGGAAGATAGGTCCAAAAAAGCGTTCAACACGAGATATGGACACTATTAGTTTATGGTCATGCTGTTAGGGTTGACTAATGCCCCCGCTATATTTTTGGATTTGATAAATCGGGTGATGAGACCATTTCTTGATCACTTCAAGATAGTTTTCATTGATGATATATTGATATACTCAAAGACTCGAGAGGATAACAAATAATAACTCAGGGAGATGTTACAGACTTTAAGGGAGCATATACTCTACGCCAAGTTCAGTAAGTGTGAATTTGGACTTTTAGAAGTCAAGTTTTTAGGTCACATTATTAAGGGTAGCAGGGATTGCAGTGGATCCAGCAAAGATTCAGGCTATTATGGATCGACCGGCATTGGCGTTAGTAACTGAGATCAAGAGTTTTCTAGGTTTAGCAAGGTATTACTATAGGTTCGTGAAGGATTTCTTGAAGATCACTTCACCGATTACCAATTTGACTTAGAAGGACGTTGTGTTTGATTGGTATGAGGAGTGTAGGCAGGCATTTTCTTAGCTGAAGAATTTTAGTCTTGGCAGAGGCTGGACAGGGGTTGTTAATTTATACAGATGCATCTCATACGGGTGTAGGCCTTATATTGATGCGGGACAGAGGTATAGTAACTTATGCATCCAAACAGCTGAAGATACTTGAGAAGAATTATCCTACTCATGATTTAGAGTTGGCAACTATGTTGTTTGCTATGAAGATATGTAGACATCATCTGTATGGAGATAGATTCACACTCTACACTGATCACAAGAGTCTGAAGTATCTCTTCACACAAAAATAGCTGAATATGAGACATCGTATATGATTGGAGTTCCTGAAGGACTACAACTTTTTCTTGGAGAGTCTTCTAGGAAAAGCTAATGTAGTTATAGATGCGTTTAGTAGGATGTTGACTAGAGATGCCGAGGTTGTTAGATGCCATATGATGCATGAGTATGGATTACTCAAGGCAAAATTGATGATCAGTTAGTCAGATATTCCTACCGACACTCGGATGATGATTCGTGCATATATGAAGCTACATAAATTGTTTACACAGAGAGTGTCAAAGGGTAAAAGAGCCGACACTCTACGCTCGAGGTTCAACGAGTTAGCCCAAATTGATGATTGTATTGATTGGACGACAGATCAGTGTTTGAGAATCAAAGACAAATTATGGATACTGTCAGTGGCAGAGCAGATAGATAAGATTATTCTGGATTGACACTGTTCCCAGTTCACTTTTCTTCCAAGCAGGACCAAGATGTACCATGACATGATGGGACATTTCTGGTGGCCTGGGATAAAGGCAGACATATATAAGTTTATCAGGAACTGTGGGATTTGCCAGGAAGTGAAGGCTAAGCATCGTAGACTTGGGGGGTTGATACAACCACTTCCCATTCCACGAAGGAAATAGGAAGACCTTGCAATGGGCTTTGTTAGAGGATTGCCGAGGACTGCCAACGACACGATTCTATTTAGGTGATTGTGGACAGATTGACGAAATCTACTCATTTCCTACCAACCGAAGCTCATTACACATTTGACAAGTTGAGCATATTGTTCGAGAGAGATTATTAGGCTGTATAAAGTACATTTGACTATCAAGTCAGATAGAGATACTACGTATACGTCCACGATATGGCAAAGTATGCAAGAGCAATATGGTACGCGCCTACATTTCAGCACAACTTTTCACCTTTAGACTGATGGGCAGACTAAGAGGTTGATTCAGGTTCTCGAAGATATGCTCCGATTTTGTGTATTAGAGTTTGGCGGATCTTGGGAGGATTATCTACCATTGTTAGAGTTTGCATACAATAACAGTTATCAGGCTAGCATTAAGATGGCACCATTTGAGGTGTTATATGGTAGACCGTGTCGCTCGCCATCGTCTTAGACTGAGCGAGAGGACTGGGAATTAGTGGGGCCTGAAATTGATGTTGATCATACAAAAAAGGTAATACAAATTCGTTAGAAGCTTAAGGGAGCCCATGAGAGGTAGAAAAAATATGCAGACGCGTATCGGATCGATTTCACGTATATCGAGGGAGCCTTTGTGTATTTGAAGGTTTTTCCATGAAAGGGTCTTCATAGATTTGGTTTGAAAGGAAAATTAGCACTGAAATTCTTCAGGCCTTTAAAATTTAATAGACGAGTCGCGAAGGTTGCTTATTAGCTTGAGTTACCTCCATAGATGTCAGAGATTCATCCAGTTTTCCATATTTCTATACCTCAACTGGCTAAGTTAAAGGCATGCGTACGATAAACAGTTGACTTGAGTTAGATCGACCTTAGCGAGGATGTGACTAATGAGGAGCATCTAGTACATATCCTGAACTGGAAGGTACAAAAGTTAAAAGGCAAGTCTATCCCGAAGGTGTTAATCAAATGGCTGTTCCATGATGACTCGAAACTCACTCGAGAACTGGAAGACTATAAGCATGATAGATTTCCATACCTTTTCAAATTAGGTATAACTTTAACTTGGATTTTAATTGAGAGGACAAAATCTTCATTAGTTGGGAAGATTTGTCTTGGCCCAAATTCTTAATCCTAGTTTAATGCCTTAATTAGAATCATTGACCCGTGACATGAGACCCACATCGAGATACTTGCATTGAATGAGACATGTAGCCGAGGTATATGTTAGACTTGGAGTGATGTATGCTTAGCGTGTTGTATGTGTAGACTACTAAGTCACTCCTACTTATGTATAGATGTTGAGACGTGAGCGGGGACGTGCCTCGAGATGCATGCAGTCATGGGACTTGGAGAGTGATGTTGTAAGTTTAATTTAAGTTTATGTTACTTAAATAGCAAAATTAATATGCCTATGGTTTAATTTACATAAATATAGCCTAAGTAAGAAAAATTAAATATTAGTTATTGATGTTCCTCGAGATACGTGTGGACACAAGACACGACAAATTGAGTTAAATATATGTGTTATCAAGGATAAGTTAGTGGGTATGTAGTGGATTGTAGATCAAAATATATGCCATTAAATTGATTTAGAGATGGGTGTTCACACTAAGATCAATGGCTATAATTCAATCTTATCTATATATGGAATTGAAGTGGTTTTCATGCAAACCATTAAGTTTTATCAAGTTGAAGGAGAGGAGGTTCTGGAGAAGGAGATTAGAGAATTTTGAAGGAAACTTTGGTGAATTTGAAGGAGTTGGTCAAGTTAGAGGTGATCTACAACTAGGTAATTCAACTTACACCTTTAGTTTTATAAAAAATTGATGATTTGATGATATATAAGAAGTGTAAGCTGTTTTTGCTATTACGGAGAATGTATTGGGTCTCTAGTAGTGGAGAACAGGGATCCAAGGCAATGGAGATGGCAATGTGGAGGATAAAACTCAGAAATTCAAAGTACGGAATTTCAGGGTTTTCCTGCACATACTGCACTAGGTGTGCTTTCCAGACGCTACCTGCGTGTAGCGCGCTAAGGGAGTCTCTAGCGCACTAGACATAATACCCAGCTGATCTCCCTATGAATATGGATAATAATTCCCTCTTGGGAAATTTATCCCGCTGGTGGTTTGGCGATTAAGAAGCCTGCTACTGGGGCTCATGCTCCTCTCCTCCTCTCCGTGGCTCTCTTAGCCTGGGTTTCCTGCTGCTGCTGCTGCTGCTCTCTCTCTCTAATGCATACTCATGCTCATCTTTAGAATCCATCTCCTCCTAACTATCGTATCCAAATATATCTTCATCATAAATGGTCGGCTAGGAAGGATATCAAACTGTAGACTATCGAGAGGAACTTCGACTCAGTGGCACAAATCAGTGATAAGGAGAGGGAATGCAAAACTATCATTTTTTTTTTCGTCTCCATCCTTTCTTTGATGAACTTGAAAATAAATCTCCCCAAATCAATACAACCAACACATTCCCATAAATGATAAAACATTGCACATTGAGGCCATGTCACGTCAATGTGCTGTGTGGTGGGGTAGAGAGATGCATCGAAAAAATAGGACAACGCCTTAAGAACTTTTCTAAAGTAGGCTTGAAAAGGCGTAGGTCTAATCATGGTGTAGGAAACAATTAAGAGCTACCCTAACATCGGTGAAAGGGTAGTGAGAGTCATGGGTGTAGCATAAGATGGGGATATAAAAAATCCCCACGTCCTAAAAAGAAGGTAGGCCGTAGTAGGCATTAATAGCCTTGACACTATAGTCAACTTGGACTATTCAAGCTCTGACACTCAGACTACGATAAGTAGCGTGTCCATTCGCATAAAACTCGTGAACTATCTCCTCACATCCATGTATCAAGTCTGGGTCATGGGGTGGTCTAGTCAATGGTTGGTAATCCCTAATAAAGTGTTGGGATTTAGGGTTTATATGTAGCAAAAAGTTCAAAACAATTTTTGAAAAACCCCAACAGGATAAAAAAATAAGTTCTATTAAACTATATCTACAAAAATAAACCATACCTTAATCTGTGATTTCCTTCTTTAATTATTTGATCTTCAAGATGTTCAAGCGTGCGTCCTCTATCGAAAATCCACACACGTGCGGTGACCACAATCTAAAGTGCTAGCCTAAGGGAGATTGAAATTTTTTTTCTTTCTCTCCCAAAAATCCAAAGAACTTGAAAATAGCAAAAACGAAAATCTTATTCATTTTAGGGTTTCAACCTCTATTTATATGTGTAGATAAGCTCACTTAAAAAAATCTATTCATAATACGACTATTGTATTTAGGTAGTTTAAGCAAATTACACATATTCCCCTATTAATAAGTTATCATAGAACAAATCATAAAAGGCGTTTATGTAATTAATTTTATCATATAAAATTCATTACTTTGGACTAATTGAAATTGTGCAAAACCATTTTTTATGTGCGACCCAATAGGTTCATGCAACGTTAGCAGTGAACCAAAGCCATTTGGTATAAAAGTCATAAGCGGTCTTTAGCAAGGCATTATGACTAACCAAATAGCATGAATATAGAAGTCGATACAATCTAATGAATAACATATATCATATCCTTTTGTTGTGCGATATCCTATGATTAAATATAAGGCATGGAAAGTTACCCTTAATGTTCAATCGTACTAGTCTCTATCTTCAGGTAGACTGAAAACATCTTAATGACATTGATCATATCAATTCACTAGGGCTTGGCCAATTAACAATCTAACATATCGAAGGATCCACTGATATCTCTTTCTATACGAGAAGGACACATTCTATCTTGATTACACACCTTCACATATTAATCACATGGTAACCAATCGCAATCTTTATAATCATCTGGTTAAAGACAATGTTTAATTGTGTCAAATTATCATGCTCCTAATATTTAAGTCTATGGTAATCTCTAGTCGAAGGACTAAATGATATACCTATGACGAGTAACACTTATGACTTAATCCATGTAGGGTTCTCATACTAGGTCGATCCAGTACTGTGTTCCTTAACAACTACTCATGATCTCGATTCATATTCCCATACGCATGATCATCATAAGACCATCAATAAAGATTCACACTAGTCTTAATTCATTATAGTTCCCAGTATAATGACCGACTAAGGACATTTTGGATATTTCAATGAATACCCATGGATCTTATTTTAAGGAAAACATGCAATCACTTACAATAAAACAAGAAACTAAAAACTTTATTTTATTAACTAAAATTATAAGATAAACAATGTTTGTAGATTGACCTAGGGCATATGCTACAACATAAATAACTCCCAACCCCTCTCTCGGATGATGGATGTGACTCTCCTTTCCTATTTAAGAATTAATATCTCAAATCCCCTCTCAGCTAGAGGTTTCATGTTCTTAATGTTGAGGTCACTCTCGTACATCTTTACAGTTAACTTACTCACAAACCTAAACTAGTCAAAAGGATGGGGTGCTCTAGACAATTGTAATTTCAACAACAAAGTTAGGTAAAAACCTATTTTCAAAGCCCAAAAATTGAAAAATGTCAAAATCACTCCAAGCATACTCATACGTGATCTCAATCAACTCATTAGAACACATATACATGCATTATCACACATAATTTGAATTTCAACCAAAGTGTCGATGGTGTCGACAAATTTTCAACAAAATCAAACTTTGGAAATTCAAATTTTTGAAAACACACTCCAACACTTCCCCCAAACTTATTTCATAGTTCATTGATCAATTTTAAGCCATCGAAACATTCAAAATAAAAAACTGGATTTAAATTCCAAATATTCTCGAAAGACACAAGCTTAATACCTAAAAAATGGAGTTTTCACAAAATTGATCAAAACTTGAACTTGATCTAGACAAAACACCTTAAATCATTCAACAAAGAAAAACCTTTTGTTTTGAACAATCAATTTCAATCTTACAACAAAAACTTTGCCCAAATTGGCCGATGAACACCCGACAAGAAATTGAAAAATGAATGCAAAATCGGGGCGTTACCTATAAAAGGATGGAGTTCCCAAGAGCTCATAAGAGCTTTTTCGGCCTTTCAGACGCTTCACGAGGTCAAAAAATTGAACCCCTAGCGCTTCATCGCAACACTCGCCAATCTCGCATTTTTGTGGCTCAAAATGGTCTCCACTCGATGGAGAATAAAAAATGAATGATATCGGTTCTTGGAATCCATGGATTTGGTGGCTGGAAGTGGGTTTCAAGGCTTGGGGGCTGTGTAAAATCGCTAGGGTTTCTATGGGGAAGATTACAATGGACTTCTATCCCTTTTTAAAAAACTTGAATTGGAGCTCAACGCCGTAAGTATAAACGTGACGGTGCTGAGGAATCATTGGCAAAATCGCTGGCGAATTCGAAAAATTCCTAAAATAACCTATTGTAGCCAACCTGCGCCCTTCGCATACTTAGACATCGCTAAGAAATCGTTGGGCCTAAAAGTAAAATATTTCAAATTTGAAATATTCTTTCAGCGCCACTTCAACGATTTATGTACAACATCACGGCGTTGTGATAATGCTGGCCTCGAAAAATAGATTAATTCCCAACAAATAATTTTTGGTGTATGCACCCCCTTGTATATGCAAATGATGTCATGCAAATGGATCAAATTAAAATATACCCGCCCTGAATTACATCACAAAAAGTGAGGAAAACTAACTCTGAAGGTCCGGCGCAGTGGCGGCGCTGTGGGACCACAGAGACGACGTTGTGTATATTGGTGATAGCGTCAAAACACCAGGGAGTGAAAAAACATGTCTGCAGTAACAGTGCAATGGGCTATAAGGCACGACACCGGGCGATAAGTGACAGAGTCAGACAAACAAGAAATAAAAAGTTAGAGTTTTAATTCGAGTTAAATTGTAAAGTAGGGTTTCTAATTGTTAGTTGGGAGTATAAATAGGTATTTGGACGTGGTAAACACACCACATACCAACTATTAGCCACCATTAGAGCAATTTAACATGACGTTTATGTTGAGTTTGAGTATTTAGGAGTTTACGTGAAGAAAACATTGAAGACTTCACATTTGCAATTCAAGTTTGATTTCATTGATTAATTCAAGGTAATATTTATATTCATTTCTAATTTGTAATGATTTCCGTTATGAATTATGATATGTGTGTTTCAATGAAGTGCGAGTAGTCTATTTATCTTAGGGATCAATGGATCATATGGTATCAATGCTATGCTTTGAATATGAATAAAAAGTGATAATAAATGTGCAATGGTTAGAATTTGTATTGATTTTGATCAGAATGCTTTAGACATCTTGATCACATGTTTAATAATATTAGGTTTAAGAAGTTATCATGGCCATTGAAGCTTTTAATCTGGACATGAACGATACAACTGTAAAATACACAACATCGAAAAATAGTTGTTGATTAGGGAGGTGTAGATAGTAAACTTAGTTGGTTATGAATCCAATGATTTGGGACTTAAAGCAATGTGGATCTTACGTTATTCACATCGATAGGTGGAGTTCCAGTTTGTACATTATAATCTTTTTCTTCATGATAGCGGGTTGAAGTGGATTTGAAGAAAATCTTTCTATTCTAATTTGGCATTGCACATAACGTATTGAGATGTAAACATGAATACAAAGCATAGTATTAAATTACCAAAGTGAAGTTGTGAACTAAGGTATCCTTAATATAAGAGTTCAAGAAATGTTTAAATTGATTAGTTAGATAGTTTAGTTTAGATAACCAATTAAAAAGTGATTTCCTTAGCCATAGTTCAAATTAAATAAGTAATTAACAACAAGTGCAAAAACCTTTCCCTAAAGACAATATTTGTGATAAATGAAGTTTATTGCACTATTAATACAAGTGAACTATTATACATGCGCACTCAAATCAATCACCACATTTATGTGGTGTATCTATGTTAGCTGCTAGGATATTCTCCTTTTCCTATCTAAAAATTTTTGTGATGTAAAATGGCTCACAAGATTCTTCAACTTCTGATTGGATTTTCTCATTTTTCATCAACTTTATTTGGGCTTCCGCATATTCGTCAAATTGATCCTTGGTAATGAACGAATTCTTCTCTGGATACAATTTTTGAGGAAATGGTGCCTTATGCCAGATGGTATTAATCCATCATCCCATCTTAGTACTCCTCTCGGCTCCTTTATCACAGAAGATATGTTGACATGTGAAATGACATTCACATACACGTTAGGGTTCGAGACTGGCTGGGACGGCAACTTTCTTGTGTTACTTGCTTGGCCTATCCGAGCTAACATGTCAAATAACCTATGCTGCAAATCCTTTATTAAAGTTTCAGTCCTAGCCTCGTCTGCTTTGTCGTCCCCGAGGCACGAAATTCTTGTAGTTCTTATTCCTAACATCATAGTTTAAGTTATGATTTATGTCTTCCCCCTATAAAAAATTACTTTGCTGCTCAAATTGCCCTATTCGTGGTCCCGAAAATTGCCCTGCTACCTTATCTCTATAGTATCCTTAAAGAGTTGAGGACACTCGTCTATAAAATGACTCGGCTCGGAGCAAATCTTGCAAGCTTTCACTTTGCTTTTCTCTACCAAAATAAGTTTGACCATATACTTGACCTTTAATAACTCGTTTTCAAGTCTACTCTGCCCTGAAGGTACAGTACCCCCTCGTCTCTCACTGGTCAGTCCATACTGCTTAGCTTGGTTGGATACCTTTTATATATATCCCCTATCTATAGTTGGTGAGATATCAGATAGACTACCATTGCACACTATATTGAGAAGCCTCTTCTCATTGTATATGAGCCTTTCATAGAAGCTTTCCATCAGAGATTTCTCGCCGAGACTGTGCTGAGGACATGCTCTACACAATCTTTTGAATCTCTCCCAGTACTGTGACAACGACGCATCATCTTTCATGGTAATATGGGATATCTCCATCCCGAGCTGAGTGATCCTCCTGGCTGGCATATGATAATCGTGATATTCTGATGTAGCTCATTCCAGTTTCTGATGGAACTGGTTGGTAAATGGAATAACCATTCATGTGTAACATCCTTAAGACAGAAAGGAAACACCTTTAGTCTCACTAGATTAGCATCAGCTGTAGCAGGCTTCATGCCTACTACAACCATCTCAAACTCTGTGAGGAACTTTTTAGGATCCTCATTCTTTTTCATGTGAAAGTCAGGTGGCTTATGTATCAATCCTTACATCAGCTCGAATTAACCGGTGGCAGCCGAATATTTAATACTTAGTGGTGACGAGCCTCCTCAGTGTTGGTTCGCTTCCCTGAAAGTGAGCTCCCTTTCCTGCCTCAGTTCTTGCCCTGCATTTTGGTGGTTGTTCTGCCCAGCAGCCTGCACAACTAGAGGATTCTGATTTATCACATTGTCCCCCAGAGTCACCTTTGACTGTTCTCTCCTTCTATTAGTCATATTCTTTATTCGGTAAGTCCAATCAATTTTTGAATCGTAGTGAACCAATGAATCAGCGGAAAATGAACATTACTTACCTTCAAGCATATAACAAAAATAAAAAACCCAAAAGAAAAAATTTGCACCAATCCCCGATAATAGAGTCAAAAATTGAGGCCTCATTGTACAACACTAAAAATTGTCTCGATTTCACCAACTACAATTGATTTATATAGAGGCAAGTGCGAGGTCGAACCCACGGGAATTTGGTTGTTTTTTTTAGGTGTTGGGAAAAACTGGGGGTTTTTAAAAATAAAAACTAAATTATGCTCGAAAATCAAATGCAGGCAAAATAAAGCACTTAAAAACTTAAATCAATAAATGAAACACTTTAGACCAAGGCGTGAATTGACATTCTAGGGAATGTATTCGATCATCGGTTTATTAAATGTTTGTCCTAGTACTAATCCTTATAGATAGGCTTATAGTGACTCTCGTCACCTTGTTTTCCTCATGTTAGTGGAGAGGACATGCGACACAAGCATATACTAACTAGACTTGCAAACCCACCAGATATGTCGTTAATTGGTAGCATTAATGAATCTTGAGAACACCTATCACGAGTGATAACTAGCGTCGAATTGTCCTATTGTCAATTGTGAAATTACAAACCACTATCCTCTATCTCATATCCTAACCGCACAAGGAAACATAAATTGCAGATAGACAAGGACCCACTCGCCACCTAACGTGATCCCCTTACCGAGCGGTGGAAAGATCGTTGGCGATAGTTTCTAACCGCAATAGCCATGCACTTGCACTTACACATCAGAAAGGGAAACTTAAGGTTTAAAACCATAGTTAAAAACCTCATAACAGCGATGCAGTTAAGAATACATAAATCAGTAATAAAAAAATTAAGAATTTAAGTGCATAAACCTCCTGAACCCTATAAATCCCTACAACTCAAACATTTTGTTTTAGATAGTGAAACTTAGCCACTCATTATCATAAAGATAACTCATGAAATTTATTCAATTAATAAATTAGAATGTAAAAATAAAAATGAAATAAAAATGTACAAATACCGAATGCTTGAATCCCAACTAGATGTTTCTGCACAAGAATTCAAAAGCAAAACCTAACACTAAAGTCTTCCTCTCTGGATAGCTATATGTAAAATGTCTCTAGTTTGTCGTTTTAGGGTCTCCTATTTATAGTAAGAATAGGGTAGAATAAGATCTAAATGGAAATCTTGTGAAATGACTGAATTGGAAACTAAAAATATCCGGATCTTTCAAGCGCTGTACGTTTAAAATGCCAAATCACTGAAAAATCTCTACAACATTGCTACGATACTCTATTTCTGCCCAGTTATGTGTCGAATCGAGCCCAGTGATGTGCCAACGCCGTACGTACAAGTGAAATTGCTATGAAAGTGTTGAGATTTTGCTTGAGATACAAGCTTCGACTTTTTCTTGGTTTTCACAAGGCGCTAGGCCTATTTTCAATTTTTTGACTGAATGTATGTGACATCACTCCTTTATGTATAAAAGCATGTTTTCGACCTAAAACAAAAAACAATGATTTAACAACATAAATGATGATAAACGTCATGAAATTACTGGTAAAATGTAATGACCCACTTTAATTAATATCAATTAATTTATTAATTAAAAATTAGGACCCGTAGCTCAGACCCATGTGGACACTGCCGACAAGTCTAGGGCATGCCAATCAAGGTATATATAGTTATTTTTTGTGATGCGTGTCAAATTTTTGTATTATTATTTAATAATTCGAGTTGCACTAGTTAAGATTCTCATTAATGGCATTGTGCACATGTAGTCACGAGAGTGTAAGACGTTGCGGGGTGAATGTAACGCCGGTGTATGAGGTAATGGGTCACATCACCCATCACATCACGTCACCCATCAAAACACCCATACCCACCCCTCACTTTTATCTCTCCTACTTTTCTCTTTCTTCTCCAAACAAAACCCGTAAAGACCCCTCCTTCTCCAATGATCTTCTTCCTTATCACACTCCCTCTCATTTTTCTCCCTCACTAAGCTTTCCCTCATTAAGCTCTCCTCACCCCACCACGGTCCATCACCTCTCTTGCAAAGCCTTTCCCTATTTTCTGCTCTTGCCGACGACCTTTATACACAAAGAGTAATGATTATTTTTGCTACATTTTTGGAGAAATTTGGAAGCTTCAATGGTAGTTGGGTTCATCTTATTGATGATATAGTAGATTGTTGTTATTTATTGTTTTAAAAGAAAAAGAACATATAAATGCAAAAAAAATTCTTTAGAGAGACGAATCCCATCTCTCCATAGATGAATTTAAAGGGAGGAGGGGGGTAGCCAGGTAGGCTGGGCCTGGTTACCCCTAGACAAGCCGTGTAATGGCCTAAATTTCTAATTGTAGATTTGGTCCGTAATTGAGGGTCACCAACTTGTGACGTGGCTCGAGAACGGGTACATGAACCCAACATTCAGCATGAAGAACAAATATTGTATTGTTTGTGGTATGATGAATGTTTAGTGCATTGTATATGTGTGGACATAGTAAGTCACCCCTACTTGTATATAAATGTCAAGACGTGAGCGGGGATGTGCCTCAAGATGCGTGCCAATGAGGGACTAGGGTAAATAGTGATGTGGTAAGTTAACTTGAGTTAATTAGCTTAAATGGTTACATTAAATGTACCTAAGTTAGCAAGTTAAAATATTAGTCATTGATATTCCTCGAGGTACGCGTTAACACATCACGAGACCAATTGAGTTTCAATTAGTGTTAATTAGATAGAGTTAGTGGAGAGTTAGTGGAATTATGTCAAGATGTAGGCCATTAAATTAGTCTCGAGATGCTTGTACACATCAAGATCAATGGTTATTAACAAACCTTATTCTTCCTATATAAATGCATGAAATGAACATGCAATTGATCTCATATTCTAAACTTAGAGAAGAAGTAAAGTGCTGGAGAGTAGATCATAGAAAATTAGCAAGTTAGTGAAGGAGTTCTTGTAGATTTGAAGGAATTGATCAAGCTAGGAGTGGTGTACAACTTGGTAAGTTGATCCAAACCAATTAACTTAGTTTAAATTTATGAGTTTGGTAATAATTGTTGAAGTGTTGCTGTTGTTAATGATATAGGGGATGTATTGGGTCCCTGGTGGAGTGTAATAGGGATCCAAGGCTTTGGTGATGGCCAATTGGAGGAAGAAACCCAAAATTTCAATTGCAAAGTTTCTGGGATGTCCTGCGTCTACAATGCTAGGCATGTTTGATAGCGCGCTACCTTATTGTAGCGTGCTGAGGAGTATTGGATGCCACGATATGGGTCTTTAGCACGCTAGATAAACTACCCAGCGTGTTAGGAGCTCTGGGCAGCATATAGGCTGCAATTACTAGAGTTAAATTTAAAAACGTAACACCATAACTTATGGTCTAAAAATATTGTTAAACATGTCTAATGGTACCAGGAGCCTAGGGAAGAGTCTATGAGGTTTGGGAACGTGTTTCGAGGTGTCGAGAGATGGATTAGCATAGGAGCTTGGCGTGGTTTATAACTAAATAGATTGAGATAATTTTCTCCATTTCATCTTTCATTATTACTTGACTGAATTACTTTGCTTGCTAAATTAATACTGCCATGATTTGTGTGTTTAATTAATTGTGTATTGTAGTTAAACTAGAATATGTGTGTTTAGGTTAGGTGATGTGGTTTAAGGTATACGTGGCACATAAGATATGGGAGTTGGGGATGTCGATATAGCTGACTAGTTAGTGTTACAGACCTACCATATAATGTTGATGAAATGTATAAACGGTGACCAATTAGGGTAATACGAAGTATTATGTGTGCCAACCTATTACATGAGGTCGATAAGCCATGTTTCACAACTAACAAGGATATGATATATATAAGCTATTACCTAAAAGGTAATATCTAAGCCAATATGTGAAATGATTAAGCAGCGACCAATTAGGATAATACTAAAGTACTATGTGTGCGGACCTATTATATGAGTTCAATATGTCGTGTTTCATAACCAATAAGGAGAATGCCTATGTTTACAACTAAATAAGTGACTACCCAAGGTCTATGTGATCAATACGGTAATGTCTGGGCTAATGTGTTTGGTACACAATTTAACATATGTGCGGTTCATTTGAATAGTTTATTGATGCTACATTGTTTGGTAATGAATTTGTGTATCAATGATTATTATGGTGTAATCAATGTATGTATTGTGAGATGTTTTCTTGTTGTGTTTGGAAATATGGATAAATTTCTCTCAGTGTTACTTTCTACCTTGCTATACTCACCGTCTTTTTTATGACGGTGGGTGCAGATCTATTGAGTAGCAAACCGGGCAAGGAGAAGATCGACGACTACCTCTGAGCAAATGGAGAGCTACTACCTTTGTTGTAGGTTTTTGGTTTTGTTGCATGACTTAAACATATGTCTTCTATACACTTTTGGTGATGTACACTATGGGTTATGAGATAGTTTCCCGACCAGACACGTGTTGGTATATAGTTATTGCCATTTTGTTATCTATATGCATGTAATCTTTGTTACCTGGTCTTCCACATACTGAGGTTTTATATGAATGGCTTCCACTAATTTGTTAAGACTCCCGCTAAATAATCCTTAAATTGTATGAAATTTTAATTTACTCTGAAATACTATTATATATGAGAATGGTGTAAGGTTTATTAGAAAAGTAGCTAATGTGGTAAGTGTATTAGAAAGGTTGACTACTGCGTTGTTAAGTCCTACGTGGTGGAGGTTAGGGCTTAATGACATGATTAGGTCAAGCGGTGCCCTAAATTAAGGGAGGGGTTGTCACAGGCCGGGCCTGGCTGCCCAGGCCTTGGCGGATCGAGCCGAGCCGGACCAGATCCAAGCGGGTTGGGCCAAGCTGACTCGAACCCAAGCAGTTTGGTTGGGCCAAACTGGGCCCAACCGTTCCGGGCCTGGTTCAGGCCCAACCAATTTAAATAAATTCAAAATTTAATTCATAATAAAAAATGATTTTTAAATAAAATAAATTACAAAAAATAGATATAAATAGATGTAAATTATGGTAAATTTAACAAAAATAAGAGAAAATTTGAAAAATTAGAAAGAGCAAGGGAATGAGTTTCGAGGCATTTTCGAGCATTTGACACCCCAATATAACTCGAAAAGTATGCCAAAACTAAGTTTTTTGAATAAAATTTAAAATTTTTAGTCCCACATTATAAACTCACTTAATTTTACTTTAAAATAATTAAATTGGTATAATTGGACACTAGGAACTTAGAAGACTATAGTCGGGTATCGGGTGCGCATCTCGAGTTATGAGCAGGATGTTTTGAGGGCGATTTGCTATTGCTTGAGGTTAGTAAACCCACGAGAAAATTAGTTAGAATTCATTTATAGCATTTGATGTACTTTACATTTTAGTTATTCTATCATGTTATTTATGGCTATCTACTTATTGCTCATCCACTCCCGCTGTGCATGTGTGTTTATCAACGGGGTCGGGCATGGCACAGGCTCACACCCCGGGGCTAGCTACCTCACGTTCTTCGAGTAGCTGCCCATTTCGGGCTACGCAGTGACTATTTCTCATGATACCCATTAGGCTGAGAGATGTATGACAAGGAACTAAGTATTCGTCATAAGCTCCTCTCATGAGATGTTTGGACGGGGTTCTACCATTCATGGTATCCCTGTAATTCAACCGTGAGATGTTCGGTGAAATGATGGTCATGGGTTCCTCTAGGTTTAGCTAATTCGATTCCCGGATGTGGACTGGGTTTTCTATCATGTTGCACTCGTGTCCAATTTCAATTTCTCTGCGACTTATTTTCATGCGATCGCCTTATTTTCCGATCCTTATTAAAATTGCATGAATCGTAGATGTTTTAATGAGTTTCGTGAATATTAGCTATCTTTCTTTGGGCTTTACTCATTCGGATTTGTCATTACTTTTGGTAACAAATCACAGATCCTACGAGTCGGGGCAAGGGGGTCTTATGCGACTACCTCTTTGAGCTAGGACGGGCCCATCAGCTTTTTACGTAGGTGTGTGTATGTACTTATTTACTGCATTTGTAATATCCGATAATTTTATAAACTTGATTAGGCGGCTAATTAAGTATTTTTATATTTAATTTGAGATTTAGGTATTCGTCGTGGGAACTACATGTCGTGGATCGGAGATCATAAATTTAATATTATTTTTGTGTGTCACGTGCCTATTTGATGTATTATATACTATTTTGACGTGAAATAGGGTCAAGTTGAAGCGTATATGCGGTGTTCGAGAGTTCTGAAGCGAGTTGCGTTATTTTCTTTAACTTTTTATAATTTTTGGGTATTTTTTGAAATTGAATTTGGACATAAATTAAATAGATAATCACAAAAATTAAATAAAATTATTAATAAAGTAGTGGGCGCCTAGTGATACGCAAGTCGAGGGTGAGACGTGTGGGATATACAATAGTGTGCATCCCCGATGTTGGTCATTGGCGCGTGTGGCGAATATATAACCGTGAAAATATATAGGTGTGTATATATTTGTATATATAATATAGTTTATATATAAATATATAAATAAATCCTATAGTTTGAATTAAATAAAATTATTCCTTGGATTCGCCTCGATATACGTGTAACGTAAGTGTCGAGGTAGAGAATGGTTGTACATTGGTTATTGGAGAGAAATAATCCGTCCCTCGAGATGTGTAAAGCTTCATCTCAAGGAAAATCAAGTGATTTAGTGGTTTATAATAAAACATTTGATCTACGTTGAGATACGCGAAACCTATCTTTTGGAAATCATATATAATTGGTTTTCTGAAAGGCAGTTAGGTGATGATGATCATGTTTATTGTCACTAGGATCGACCTTGAGATACGCTGCATGTATCTCGAGGAAATCAGCATATACAATGATTATATTAAATGGTTGTTAGTTTTTGGACTTGCTCAAGAAAATTTTATATTTATCCAAACAATCCACCGCTTCATTTAACTTTGTTTTGGAGACAAAGATTGATTTCGAGATACGTAGTACATATTTCGAGGAAGATCAAATTTAATTATGAAAATAGAATCATTAGATTTATCTCAAGATTTATGTGATGCGAATCTCAAAGAAATCAAATATATGTTTTCAACACAACACATCGCCTTTTTTCTAATTTTGACAGTAGAGTCAAAATTAGGAGAGTGAGAGGGAGAGAGACAGAGGGGAACCGAGTCGATTGAGGAAGGAGAGATGGGATCAAAAACCATGGTAAGTGAGGCGTTGTGCATTTTTTGTTGTTGTTCTCATTGTGTTGTGTTTTTAATGGCAGATGGGGAGAGGGAGATTTGAATCATTGAGGGAGAATACGACATAGAAGTAGAGGACGATTGGGTTGGGGTTCGAAGCCCAACCCCAATCGAAGAAAATAAAATGAAATAAAAAATTCTCTGTTGAAACAAAGAAGAACTAGGACGTAAGGAGGATGATTGGGGGTTTGGTCTCGCAGACCAGACTGTGCCATGTCCGGTTCAACTGGCT
This sequence comes from Stephania cephalantha, assembly GCA_039657325.1. Taxonomy (NCBI): domain Eukaryota; kingdom Viridiplantae; phylum Streptophyta; class Magnoliopsida; order Ranunculales; family Menispermaceae; genus Stephania; species Stephania cephalantha. The sequence continues at coordinate 11,546,074 of CM077572.1, forward strand.
AATTTTTCCTCATTTAAAAAAAAGTTTTTAAAACACTAAAAATAGGAAAAAAATTAAAATCCCTGAAAATTAGGAAAAATTTGGAAAAATAGAATTTTTGAACAAATTGGTTGAAACTGGGGTATCTATTAAAAATAATGAATTGGCAATTTTCTCGAGGATTTATAAGGGGATATGCCTCGTAGTGCGTACTCTGGTACCCGAAAATGTGCAGGATTAGAAAAGTTATTTTAAAGTGTAGTCGAGGGTAATTTTCAATTTTAGATCACAATTTGGAGTCCAAATTTGGACTCGAACTTCCTAGGAGTTGATTTGGATGGATATCGGGGTTATCGAGTCGATTATAACTGATAAATATATAAAAATTGAAAAAAATTATATTTAAGCCTAGACAACGTAATATTTGATGCCGAACAATAATTTAGAGTCAAAAGATGAAATTTGGCCATCAAAGAATTTATTTTGGAAGTATTTTAGGGGTTTCGAGACGCTATTGGGTCAATTAAATTGCAAATAATTGGAAACATGGTGAAGTCGCTATGGAGGCTTATTGGACTTATATATGAATTGTAGGATTGCGATTGAAGCACAATGTGGACTAGTTTACCGACTTAGAGCACAAGGAGTAGGGATATCACGTTTGTAAAGTTAAACAAATCCTGTATGATTATTATTTCGTATAAATTGCATTGATCCTTGATATTGCATTTTTGTTGTACATGCATACACGGGTTAGGAGGATAAGGCGATTCGAGTCTCTTTATAGTGTAGACTATACCGTGATTATAGAACGCTATATAATGATTGAGGGGCTAGAGTCACTGATACTTCGCATCACGTGATTGTCATGAGATCACGTTGAACCAGATCATATTTAGAGAAACTCGAGGAACGAGACTCGTTCGGTTATTCTCCTCGTACATGAGTCCTTATTATTGTTTACTTGCCACTTTCGGAGAACATTATCTGATTGTGGTAGGATAACTAAAATGGGATGGATTCACGATTGTATTTAAATTCCTTATATTATATTCTTCGTTTAATCACTCGGATTATTATGCATTTGATTATTACATGTATACTTGATAGAGTGAGATTTACTTATCTGACATTATCGAATTTTTATAACTAGATAATGACAGGTTCTAGCGGCGACAAGGGAAAGGGAATGCTTTTCGACTGTATGTGACTTGTTTTTTTTCTCTATGTATATATTGGTTTTTGAATTTATTATATTGTATAAATGGGTTTATGGTTCGAGTGTGATTAAGATCTTCTTTGGAACGACGGGAACAATTTTAGGACAAATTGAGATAGGGTAATGATAGTTTAAAGTATTTAATACTTCAGATCTGGTTTGAAAGAATATATAGTTTTGTTAGTGTAATATATATTGTCATGGGTCGATTGTGAGTCCTTCGACATTTCCACCAAAGCTGAACAGGTTTTGTTTAAGATTTTTGAAGGCCGTGATTTCTGGAATAGGCTTAAAAATAGAGGAGATGCTGTCAAAATTTTATATGAAATTTTGAGGATGATGTAATCAATCTAAATGAACTTTGAGGATAATATAATTAATTTCTACAGAACTTTAAGGTTTAAAATTTAGTTTAAATTCCTTTATGGTTAATCAAGTTTTATAATTGAATATTACAAGATCTTATTCTTAGTTGGTTATTGATGGAGAGGTTAAGGCTGCTAATTATCAAGGGATTAAGGTAATTTAGGCCGGTCAGATGCCCTAATTAGGTGGGATATGATAATGTTGGTATCAGAGCCTACGATTCTAAGGGAATCTCGATGATTAAGTGTAAGTGAGAATTTAGTTGGCAAGTAACGCGATGGAACAGGTTTAAAAAAGTTTAAAAACTTTATTATAGTGTTATATTTGTGTAGTATGTATGTATTATTGCTAAATATGTGATATAAAAGTTTATTCTCCTTGTCCGTTCAATACTTTACTCGAAAGATAGGATGAGTAACACTAGAAATGGATTATTAAAAGAGAGAATAGACTTATGAAATGCAACTGAACATAAATGGATGTAAAATAAATTTGTGAAGTCTGAATTCACAAGGATGTTGTGGGTAGTTCAGTACTGATAGAACTAATGAAAGTGTTAGTTATGAAACAAATAGAAAATTTGTTAAAAGGGAAGTCCAAATAATTTATGTACTTAAGTACTAAACATGGATTTCTTGGAAATCGAAACTATAGAACTATTATAATTTTTAAAACGCTCAAGAGAAAACATTAAAATTGACTTAAATTAAGTCTCAAGTGATTGAAAATCATTTGGAAAACGTAATATGAAATTGGGACTTACAGAAGCACAAGAATGGATTATCTTAAGTTTTAGAATAAGGTTAGTTCTGGAAGACCTATTCTATAAAATATTGATTTGATTCATAATTAACTAATAGTTGCTTTCAAACGAGACACAAATGGAAAGAAAAAAGAGACACGTGATTAATGAAAATGTAAAATGGAAAGTGATTAGACAAATTGAATATGGACTTGGAAATCACAATGAGATTGTGATTGGATCGTCAAGTTGTCTAAGTTAGTTTCTAAAAAAATAAAATATTTTGAAGTAAATTACTGCCTACTTTTCGAAACAAAATGTCTAGTGAAAAATGGAATATAACTATATTTTTAAATAATCAAATGACTTCTATATAGAAGTAATGAAAATTTTAATTGTTTATTACTCAATTACTTATACATAAGTGGCGTTAGGTATAGTGGTTCTGTGAGTTGAATGAAGAACTGATAAAATGAATAGAAATACATGGAAGTAATCTTTGTTAACAACGAATTAGGTGTTGTTACAAAACAAAGAACAATGAAATTTCTAACTTAAAAATGAAAATTGTAGTGATAAGATCAACGTGTTAGAAGTTAAGATATTGGGGAATTCTTGGTCTGATAATAGCTAGGATTAGTTATTAAATATCAACATAAGTGATTGTGTTTTGAGATTCGAAATACCCAATAATCACTTATAATGAAATTAAGTTATCACGCTTATCATTACAGCCTAAAATATAATAAAGGAAAAGATAAACGTACTGGTTGAGAATCAGTAAGTGATTTGTATAGGATGTTAAAATGAGCTCCTATATTACGAGAATTTGCATTGATAAAACTTAAAGGATTGAAATAACATCCTTTAAGAATTTGATTAGTCATTAAGTTAATCGGAGTAGGAAATTCAAATTCTTTTATCTCTTCAATTGAATAATAATGGAAATGTGAATTCATCAAAAGTAATTTGATGAATGGTAAGATACAAAGTTATTCTAAACAATTTCTTGAAAGGTACCAAATTTCTTTTTGAGAAAAAGAAAAGTCAAAATATTTGAGACTACTAGAAATAATGTAAGGCAATAACAACAATTTAACTGGTTGAGTCGTAAAATTTCTCTGTTTCGAATTAAGATTAGCTAAGGAAGACTTCGATTCATTAAATGATAATAACAAGTCGCGCCATCCTTAGCTATATTTTTGAAAAGAGAAGAGATATAAAATATTTTTTAAGTCAAAATTAAGGAGCTATAAGTGGCTTGGTTATTGAGCGAAAGTTGTAATTAGTTTGTAAGGGGACTAAGAGCAAGATCAATGTGAGAATAACTAAGATTGACAAAAACTAAACGTAATAGACTAAATGTATAAAATAAAACGAGATGTTGAGATGACTTGTGATTGCTGGAAGTGACGCAGACGGAATCCGATAGTAAAGGTAAGGCACTGGAGTAGTTGTGCATAACCAAAAGTCTAAGTAACTCCATTTCATAATCACGATTCATTCAAAGCGTAGAAGATTGATGTGACGCGTCCACCCATTTTTGAATAATCGAATAAATTGGTGACAGTCGGTATAAAAGAGTCTATGAAGTTTCATCGGAGTCAATTGGAGGCTGAAGTATAGGCAACTAAATGGTCAATATATTCTCACATTAGTATGAAAATGAAAATTTCAGGTTAGCGAGTCTCGATCAAATTATAATATCAAACTATAAGTTTGATGGAACTCAATATATCTTCATAAAGATCGTACAAGGAGTTAAACTCTGAATGTTGTAATTTTAAACCAAAGTAGTGTATAACTAATATTAGTGAATATATTGTACATTTATTCAATTATTGTACTACACCACGTGAAAAGTCAGTGGTGAAATTTGAAGCACTAGTTATTGTAAATTAAAAATGATGTAAGACGCTTATATGTTGGTGAAGGTATAAATGAAATGAAGAGATGGGTGACTTACAACTCAGTTAGTCAATAGTATCCCTATTGGTTGGGAATATTGAAAACAATACAATGTATCTGACTTGATGTGTTTGAAGAATTGAATATTCTTCAATTATAATTGATTAGAAATGAAAAAGAAATATCATATTTATAAACTTGTATGAGATAAAAGTTAAAAGTAATACTATGACAGTATAATCATCGAATATGTTGATATCTCTATTTAGAAACGTATGTCTAGTAAAGTTAAGGATAATTGTCTCTATTCAGGTAATGAGAGAAGTTGGTGAATAGTAAATGATTATGACGTGAGTTTAGGGAGATCTCAGTAAAGTGAAAGGAATGAAGTTCTCGATGAACTTATCGTTAAAGAATGATTTGATGAAGTTAGATAAGTCGATAATTTCTTTAACCAATCAAAGAAGAAGTTAAGTGATTTGGCTGACGAGTTGGAACTGGTAATTGCTTTCTAATCCACAATCTAAATAATATTGTGAGTAGACAGTTAGAGAATGAGTGAGAGTTGCACGATGTGTTAGGTTTCTATTACTGATAGGATTGAGAATTTGAGATCTCTTGTCATGGGATGATAGATGTTTATGAGATCTATATTCATGGGATGACTTCTGTAATTCCAAGTTTCTGGTGGGGAACACTGGAATGGTGATGAATCAGATACACATGCAACTCTACTTAATATATAATGTTGTGCTCAAATATTATTTGTATGAATATGTAATTTTAAACTAATGATAGTCTAAGAATTAATCGATGGATAATTCAAATAAAATGGGATGATTAGTGAGGAGAAAGTAACTGGGATGTGTACAAAAGTTTGAGTGGATATGGAAAGAATTATCAACAGCTTATGAAATAATATTCAGATTAGAATGAGAATTGTGTTATGAAAAACAAGATAGGCTAGGTCTTGTTATGGATTGATACTTTAATGGGATTCAATGTATGAGATGAGAAATAAGTAAAATTATCGAATTTTCCACAAAGTTGATTGTTTAACTCGTCAAAAATTCACAAATTGCTAAGATTGGCAAATTAAGGAAGATAACTTTTCATTAAACCAAAATGTTGGAAAATGAAAAGTTAAAATGATTATGATCTCTACCACTGAGTTGTTAAATACAATGAAAGTGATCGGGTCCACTTAACGGATCACCTTGAAAATGATTTTACAGGTTTGGATTAAAAGAGTCATATATGAAGAATCATTTTCTTATATCTCTTTTGGTTCAGTAACCTATAAGTTAAAATTTCGAGGATGAAATTCTTGATTAGTTGAGAAGATTGTGACATTTGAGAATTTTATAAACTTGATTAGGCGGCCAATTAAATATTTTTAGATTTAATTTGAGATTTAGGTATCCGAGGTGCGACCCTCGTGTTATGAATCGGATATCATAAATTTAATATTTTTTGTGTGTCGCGTGCCTATTGGTTGTATTATACACTATTTTGACTTGAAATAGGGTCAAGTTGAAGTGTATACGCGGTGTTTGTGAATTTCGGAGTGCGTTAGGGAATTTTCTCCAATATTTGGTAATTTTTGGGTATTTTTTGGAATTTAATTTGGACATAAACTGAAAGATAATCACAAAATTAAATGAAACAATTAATAAATTGGTGGGCACCAGGTGACATGCGGGGTCGAGGATGACACGAGTAGGATGTACAATAGTGTGCACGCCTGAGCTTGGTCATTAGCGCGCGTGGCAAATTTATAGCCGCAAAAATATATAAGTGTATGTATATATTTGTATATATAATATATTATATATAAATATATATAAATAAGTCCTATAGCTTGAATTAAATAAAAATATACCTTGGATTCACCTCGATATACGTGTAGCGTGAGTGTTGAGGAAGAGAATGGTTGTATGTTGGTTGTTGGAGAGAAATAATCCATCCCTCGAGATGCATAAAGCCTCATCTTAAGGAAAATCAAGTAATTTAGTGATTTGTAAAAAAACCATTTGATCTACCTCGAGATACGCGAAACGTATCTTGAGAAAAACAAATATAATTGGTTTTGTTAAAGGCGATTAGGTGATAATGATCTTGTTTATTGTCACTAAGATCGATCTTGAGATACGCATCACATATCTTGAGGAAGATCAACATTTACAATGAGAATAGTAAATGGTTGTTAGTTTTTAGACTTGCCTTAAAATTCGTGCGATAGGAATTTCAAAAAAATATTATTTTTATTCAAACAAACCACCGCCTCATTCAATTTTCTTTTGGAGATGAAGATTGATTTCAAGATACATAGTACGTATCTCGAGGAAGATCAAATTTAATTATGAAAATAGAATCATTCGATTTGTCTCGAGATTCGCGTGATACGAATCTCGAGGAAATCAAATATATTTTTTCAACATAACACATTACCTCCTCTATTTATTTTTAAATTTCGATAGTAAAGTCGAAATTGGGAGAGGGAGAGAGATGAAGGGAGACCAAGTCGATCGAGGAAGGAGCGATAGGATCAAAAATCATGGTAAGTAAGGCGTTGTTGTGCATTGTTTGCTGTTGTTTTTGTTATGTTGTGTTGTTAATAGCGGATATGGAGAAGGATATTTTGATCATTGATGGAGAAGATGACCAAGAAGGAGAGGACGATGGGGTTGCGGTTGGAACAACCCCGATCGAAGAAAATTAAAAAAAAGTTTCTTTGTTGAAACAGAGAAGAACTGGGATATGAGGAGGATGATGGGGGTTTGGTCCCCCAGCCTGGACCGAACCAGGTATGGTTCAATTGAACCGGATTGATCCGATTCAGAAGCCAAACCCTCCTCATTTAGAAAAAATTATTTTAAAAACATTAAAAAAATAAGAATAAAATTAAATAAAATCCCTGAAAATTTAAAATTTTTTGAAAATAGAATATTTGAACAAATTTGTGGAAATTGGGGTTTTTTATGAAAAATAAGAAACTTGGAATTTTCTTGATGATTTATATAGGGATATGCCTCGTAGTGCAAACTACGGTACCCGAAAATGTCCAAAATTTGAAAAATTGTTTTAAAGCCTATTAAATGGTAATTTTCTATTCTTGACCACAATATTGAGTCAAAATTGGGATCCGCATATCTGAAGAGTTGATTTGGATGTATTTCAGGGTTTTCAGTTCGAGTAGGACCGATAAATATATAAGAAATTAAAAAATATATATTTAAGCCTAGAAAACCCAATTTTCAATGTCGAACAATAATTTTGAGTCAAAAAATGAAATTCGGGCATCAGATAATTTATTTTGGAAGTATTTCAAGGTTTTCGGGACGCGATTAGGTCAGTTAAATTGCAAATAATTGGAAAAATGGCGAAGTTGTTGTGGAAGCTTGTTGGACTTATAAATGAATTGTAGGACTATTACCGACTCGAGTGCACGGGAGTTGTAAGTAACATTTACATTGTATGATTATAATTTCATATAAATTTCATTGATCCTTGATATTACATTTTTGTTGTACGTACATACACGGATTGGGAGGATAAGGTGATTCGAGTCTCCTTATATACTAGATTATACCTAGGTTATATAACAAGTCTCGTTCCTTAAGTCTATCCTTGATATTATCATGAGATTATGTTGAACCAGATCATATTTAGATAGACTTAAGGAACGAGACTTGTTCAGTTATTTTCCCCGCGCATGAGTCCTTATTATTGTTTAATTACCACTTTCGGAGAACGTTATCTAATTGTGGTCGGATAACTAAAACGGGATGGATTCACGGTTGTATTTAAATTCTTTAGATTATATTCTTTGTTTAATCTTTTAGATTATTATGCATTTGATTATTAGGTGTACTGGATAGTGTGGCATTTACTTATCTAACATTATTGAATTTTTATAATTGGATAATGACAGGTTCTAGCGGCAACAAGGGAAATGCAAAGCTTTCCGACTCGTATGTGACTTGCTTAGTTTTTCTCTCTATGTATGTATTAGTTTTTTAATATTTTATATTTTATAAATGGGTTTATGGATTCGAGTGTGATTAGGATCTTCTTTGGAATCACGAAATGGTTTGAGGACATGTAGACATAACTTTTGAAATAAGGTAATGATAGTTTCAACTTTCTAATACTTCAGATCAGGATAGAATGAATATATAGTTTTGTTAATAAGATATATGTTGTTATGGGTGGATTGTGAGTCCTTCGACATTTCCACCAAAGCTGAGCAGGTTTTGTTGAAGATTTTTAAAGGCCTAGATTTCTGGTGTAGGCTTAGAAATAGAGGAGATGCTGTCGAAGAATTTTTATGAAATTTTAAGGATAATGTAATCAATCTAAATGAACTTTGAGGATTTAATAATTAATTTTTATGGAATTTTAAGGTTTAAGATTCACTTTAGAATCCTTTGTGGTTAATAAAGTTTTATAACTGAAGATTACAAGATCTTATTCTTATTTTTTAATTGATGGAGAGGTTAAGGCAGCTAGATTATCAAGGAATTAAGGTAATCTAGGCCGGTTAGGTGCCCTAATTAGTTAGGTTCTAACAACCTTCATGGAACTTTTGGGTGGACTTGTATACTTGATACATGTATATGGTCATCTTTTGTACTTTTGTCACTTTTTAATATGCATGGAATCTCAAACCGGATTTCCACACTATATGGTTATTTATTAATGCAATCATTTGATTCTCAAATATTTGCATGCTGTAAAGATTTCCGCTTAAATATTCAACTTCTAATAATTTCATAAGTCATAAACAACCTAACTTAGTTAGCGTATTGTAAATATTCATAAATATATGATAAATACTAAGTTAATGCGAATATAAATGAAGGTTTAGGTCGCAGGCCATCAAGGATAAGTATGTGATGACGTGACATGCTTGGTGACATGGCACATGGCAGTACCCGATTTGCTTTAGAGTTTTGGGTCATCACATAAAATCACCTTAAAATATAGCATAAATGATGACTTCTCAAGAATGTCAAAGGAGGAAAGGCAAGGAAATAGTTTAGAAAGTACGACCCTAAGTAGTTCTATCGTGAATTAAACTTGAAGACTATAGAGACCATGGTTCTCGATCATGAGAAGGTTCATCATATGTTTGGTACTGATGAACACTTGAAGGCTTTGATATTTTGTATTATCTTTAGGCTGATGTTGAAATTTGGTGGAGATCTATACATGATGGGCATCTTGTATTTGATACTTAAGCTGAATTTCTCGAGGAGTTCAGTGAGCAGTACTTTGATGATATCAAGATCCTGCAATAAAAAACTAGAGTTTGATTATCTAGTTCAAGGAGGAATGTCACTAGCTCAATATGATGCTAAGTTTAATTATCTGTTGAGATTTGCTAGAGAGTCGAGAATGATAAAGAAGGATAAGATGCGCGAGTACATGTATGGGTAGTAGGAGGAGCTTGGAACCACCATTTTGATGACTAAGCCTAAAACTCTGTGAAAGGTTCGAGATAAAGCCATAGCATATGTGACTACACACGATTTTTAGTGAGAATCATATGATGATATCAGGGCGTTGTGGAGTCAGGACAAAGATCAGGTTCCAAGGGTAAGAAAAGATTTCCATCGAGGTTTAATCCAAAGTTTCAAAAGAAAGGGAAGAGTGGAGGACCACTATTCACACCTATGCCACATGTTTTCCTATAAAATATAAATCGTAATCTTTTTCCAAGCACATTCACTAGATCATCTTAGTTGACACAAACAGGCTCAGGATAGACACGATCAAAGTCTTTTTAGCCTTTAGGTCGTAGTGGTTCACTTTAGTCGCAAAGGAGCGATGGTAAAGGCCAAGGATTTTAGAGACGGGGTAAGAGTAAGAGATCAGCACCTAGTCAGGCATTTTTTGTAGGAAGTAAACCTACAATTACTTATTTTGGCTATGGGCAGCAAGGTCACTATGGTCGAGAATGTTCAAAGTATATGGGTTCAAGTACTTGTTAAAAGTATAGAAAAAGGGACATATTCTGAAAGATTGTCCACAACTTTTAAGGTCGTCTTCTTGTATGTTAGAGTCTCAACGGTAGACTAGGAATGTGTAAAGGTGATAGCAACACCAGATTCTAAGGCAAACCATAATCATATTCAAGGTACTATTTCAGTTAATGGTCGTGCTATGCATGTTTTAATTGATTCTAGTTCTACAATTTCTTTTATATCTAGTCCTTTGGTGACTGAGTTAGGGTTAATTCCGATGCGAGTCCCTATTCACCTTGTCCTCAACACATGGATGGAGATAAGGTGTATCCTCACTTTATGTATGTGAAATGTATTGTTGAGATCTCCGGACATGAGATAGCCATTGATCTATGTGTGTTTAAAGTTTCAAGAGTTTGATGTGTTGTTAGGAATGGATTAGCTAGCGGCCTATCATGCACAGTTAGATTGTTTCCATAAAACGAAGTTCTTTTATATTCTCGTTTGTTCAATATTTACGTACACCGGAACATCGTTTAGGTTCTTTGTGACTATAGGTAGGATAACTACTATGGATGAAATGAAGACTCTTGCCAAAACTATAAATATAGAGGCAAGACCTAAAAACAAACTGGAGGAGATTCATGTTGTTTGAAAATTCCATTATATGTTTCCTGAAGATTTACCTGGAGTTCCACCTCCAAGAGAGATTGACTTTGCTATTGATTTAGTTCCTATAAACTAAATCAATAACTATCCCTTCCAATAAAATTGCTCCAAATGAGTTGTAAAGGTTGCAGAACCAGTTAGAGGAGTTGCTTAATAGAGGATTTATTCACCGAAGTACGAGCCGTGAGGTGCACCAGTCCTTTTTTTGAAAAAAAAAGACATCAACCTGAGGCTTTACATTGATTATAAACAGTTGAACAAGGTCATTGTTTAGAACAATAACTACTTCCTCGAATTGATGACTTATTTTATCAACTGAACTACGCGAAATTCTTTTCTAAGACTGATATAAGCTCTAGTTACCATCAGCTGAGAGTTCTGGAAGATGATGTGCAGAAGACTGCTTTTAGTAAAAGATATGGTCATTTTGAGTTTGTGGCGATGCCATTTGGATTGAAAAATGCCCCGATGATGTTTATGGACTTGATGCAGAGTATATTGAAAGTGTATTTGGATAACTTTGTGATAGTTTTTATTGATTATATCATGATCTACTCAAAGATTCGCGAGGAACACGAGCAACATCTCAGAGTCATCATTCAAACTTTGAGAAATCATAGGTTGTACGCTAAGTTCATCAAATACGATTTTAGTTATCTGAGGTGAAGTTCTTATGTTACGTAATTGGTACGGAGGGAATCTCGGTGGATCCAGCCAAGATTAAGGCTATCATTGGCTGGCTTAAACCAACCACAGTGGCAGGGATAAGGAGTTTTTTGGATTTAGCTGGTTATTATTGTAAATTTGTGAAAGATTTCTAAGATAGCTGCATCAATCACTAAATTAACTCAGAAAAATGTTGAATTCATTTGGTCAAAAGAATGTGATGCTGAATTTTGGGAGTTGAAGAAGTGTTTGACCTTAGTGCCAGTTCTTATATTACCGAAAATAGGGAAAGGGCTTATAGTTTATACTAATGCATTGAAAATGGGTTTGAGTTGCGTATTAATGCAGGATGGTAGGGTAATTGCTTATGTTTCTCGGCAATTAAAGATTCCAAAGAAGAATTATCTTGTTCATGATTTGGAACTAGCGACGATTGTGTTTTCTTTGAAGTTATGAAGACACTATTTGTATGGAGAGCGATTCATGTTATATTCAAATCATAAAACTATAAAGTGCTTGTTGTCTTATAAGGAGCTAAATATGAGGCAACGATAATAGTTTGAACACTTAAAAGACTTTGATTTTAGTCTTTAATATCATCTGGCTAAAACTAATGTTGTTGTTGATGCAATGAGTAGGAGGAATGTTAAAACATTGCGTGTAGCTAGCCGATTGATTTACGAGTATGACTTACTCGAAAAGGTCATTGATATGACTTCGTCAGAGATTCCTCATGCTAATGATTTACGAGTATGACTTACTTGAAAAGATCATTGTGTTTTCTTGAAAGAACAAACTCTCTACATTTAGAAAGTGATAGAGTGTTAACAAGGTAGTTTAGATTATGAGAAATTTAAGGGGTTTATTGTTGACAATAACAATCCTGATTGGGCTAACTCCGCAGATGAAAGTTTGAGATTTAAAGCAAACTTTAGATTCCATCGGTGGTTGAGATTCGAGATGAGATAGTCCGGAGTCTCATCGATCAAGATATAGCAATCATCTTTGCAGGACCACAATGTATCATGATACAAAGCGAATGTAGGTGATTATGTGAGGTGATATGAGATTTGCTAACAAGTTAGGCCCGATCAGCTAAAATCTAAAGGTACTTTGTGGCCAATTCCTATACCTCAATAGAAATGGAGCATAATGGGATGTATTTTGTTACTCATCTTCCTACTTATAATAGGACATATGATTCGATCAAGGTTATTGTTGATAGATTGACAAAGTCTGCTCATTTTCTTCTTGTGTCACTTTTAAATACCTTTACACAGTAGAGCTTGTTGTATGAGCGAGAGGTTGTTCGCTTACATGGAGTGCGATTAACGATAGTTTTTGATTAGGATGCTCAGTACACATCAGAGTTTTGGAAGAGCATACATGAATAGTTTGACACTCAGTTACATTTCAGTACTATATTTCATCCACAGACGGATGATCAAAATGAAAAATTGTTCCAGGTGTTGGAACACATGCTCAGGGCTTGTGTACTAGAATCTAGAGGGTTACGGGAAGAATACATACCTTTGTGTGAGTTCTCCTACAATAATAGTTATCAATCGAGTATCAAGATGGCTCATTTTGAGAAATTATATGGTAGACCTTGTCATTCTCCTGCCTGTTGGGCTGAATCGGAGGACTTAACAGAGTTGGGGCCACAGATGGTTCGAGATCACATTGAGGTTGTTTAGCATATTCGTATAAGATTGAAAGAAACTTAAGAAAGACACAAAAATTATTATGATCTCTATTAACGAGTCATGCAATATAACAATAGAGATAGGGTTTACTTGAAATTGTCCCCACGCAAGGCCATTACATGTTTAGACTAAAAGAAAAGCACTATCCCAGATTTATATGACCTTTCAAGTTTTTGAAATGGATTGGGAAGGTTACTTATAGGCTTGCATTACCATCTCAGTTAGTCGGAGTTCATAATATATTTCATGTGTCTATGCTCAATTGAAAGGAACCTAATTCGCACCACATAGTAGAATGGAATTAGTTTGATTTGCAGGGTAATGTCTTATATGAAGAGAAACCTATCTTGATTTTGGATAGGAAGGTCCAAAAGCTTCGAAATAAGGAAATTCCTCTTGTCTTGGTGAAGTGACAATTTCATGGTGATTCAGAGCTAACGTGGCAACAAAAAGCATATATGAGAGAGCATTATTCGGATATGTTTTAGTCCAAGTAAATTTGTTTTCAATTCTAATTTCGAGGACAAAAATTTTATTAGTTGGGAAAATTGTCAAATCCATAATTTTTTAAACCTAAAATTATGGCTAATCAGGGATTAACATATCCTAATTATGGTTTAGGTTGCGAGTTAAGAGCTAAGGACCAGTGAAATGGAGATTTAAAGGTAATTTTATTATTATGTGACATTTGCCTACTGGTATGTAGTATAATACTTTTTTATTTTTTGAAATTTAAGTTAATCGAGCAAATTTAAAATTTATGGGGTTTTATCTTGAGATACATGTCGAAATGAGTCGCGATAAAACTAAAGTGTTAACCCAAACCTTGGTTTCGAGTTTCGTGAAAAATAAATGTGTTTAAGCTTAAAAACTTGAAATGTAAACTTAAATGGACTTAACGAGTCGATGTGGGCCTCACACTTCGATTTGCGCGTGAGTCATTATCTAGAGTTGTGAGACAAGTCTAAAATAGCATTATGATGCTCCATGCTGAGTTTCTTGCGTTTGGCAGTGTCTAGCACAAAAAAGGCGTTAAGGTGAGTTAAGTGGATTGAGGGAATTCAAATTAAAATACTTAATTTAATATTTAGATTTAATTAAAAGAAATAAGAGAGCGGAGGGTGGTCTTTGCAAATTAATGTAAATTTGTAAAAATAAAGAAAAGATGGGCTTCTAAGTAATTTGGAGAGTTGGAGGGGTATGTGGGTTGAAAACAAAACAACAAAGAAAAATGCCTCACCCCCTTCTTCATCTTGACGTATCTTGATGTTTTTCATCTATTTCTTCAATCTCTCGGCACCCCATCACTTCCATCACATTCGTCACATACCTGGAAACAACTTCAACCAATTTTTCAATTTTCAGAGGAGGTTTGATGAGGTTTGAAGGCAATGAAGTGATGCGATTCATCACTCTAAGTTTCACAGCAAAAAGTGAGAAAATAAGTTGAGTTGGGTATGTTGTTCATGAATTTTTGGTGATTTTTTGGGTTTTGTGAGGTCGAGCATGTACAATAATTTTCTCGTATATTCTTATCATTTGTAGTAATGGTAAATGAGATCTTCTCCACACGAATTTTACAAACTTCTTAAGAAAAAAGAGTTTTTCACTGGTTTATAATATTTTACTTTAACTTTATTAAAATGGGAATTAAAATTATCTAATCAAACTATGGAAATCAATTAAAACAATTAAACTAATTTAAACTAACACAATTTAAATTCACTAATACTAAATATTTTAATTACAAATCAAATCAATATGAAACAAACACCAAAATAAATGTCCAGAAAAATGAAACATAAACCGTTTTGAAACTGAACATATTAATTAAATTATAATCATAATCATACTATCTTCCTCTTATGAAAAATTCTTGAATCATTAAACCTAAATCATAAGAAAGATTGATAGCCTTATCAAGCCATCAGTTTTTCTGATATCAAAAGGAAAGCAATATTCTAATCTTATCACCATTAATTTTTTGAAAGCTTAAAGATAACTAAAAGAAACAAAACAACATTACACTCTATGAAAACTTCTTACTACTTAGGCAATATTATTGAAATTAGACAAATCATTATCAAACTCAGAACATAATTCACCTAAGACATCTAAACATTAAAAGACATTTTAAATTAATCCTAGTTACTATGTATAAGATTTAGAACCTAAATATCACAATACATATTATAAACTATGCATGCAATACAAAGTTTCTTGATTGTAATACGTAAAAACAAATCTATTAAAATCATGAATTGGCGTATACGAATAAGTTTAAAGAATTAAGCACAAGTTCTTCTTCTTTATGACTGCATTGCAAAACGTTTAAGTTCTTGGTCGGACTTTGTTTAGATTGATAAAATACTCGCACATATTCAAAGTAAACATTGCAATAAAATAAATAAAAGACATTAATGAAAAACACCTCTTATTGAATATTTAAATCTCCAAAGAGTCTTCAAAAGTAAGAACAATTAAATTAAACTAAACTCAATTGAAAATATACTAAATAAGGTACATATCTTAATCAAACTCAAATTCCTTTTTTAATCCAATATTCTCATGGCCGGCATTGGCGAATCCTGACCGAATCCTCTTTCTCAGCTAAATCGCTAGGAAATTCGATGGAATAATGACTCTGTGGTTCATCGATTTGTGCTGCGAATCCTAGTTCAATTTTTGAATCGCTGGACTTCTCCGCTACAGATTTATGTAGCGAATGCTAGTGTATTTCTTGAATCATTGTGGAACCGATTTCTGCTCTCTTCAATTGACTGAGTCTTTACTTTTCTTCATTTTTTTCTACCATTTCTTCATATATCCTTAATATAACCTGAAATTTAAAAAAAACAAGAGAAACTTGGAAAATTATTTTAAAGCCAATTAAAGCTTAAGTTTCGATGTCAAACAATGATTAGGAGTCAATATTTGGATTCGGACATCAGAGAATTTATTTTGGAGTAATTTTGGGTTTTCGAGACGCAACGGTATCAAATAAAGTTTAATAAATTGGAAAAATATTATGGAATTGTTGTGAAAACTTACCGAACCTATAAATGAATTGTCAGACTACAATTGGAACCCCATGTAGACTAGCTTACTGACTCGAAGGGCAAAGAATTCATTGTGTTGCATTTGTACTATAAGTAAATCCATAGTAACCATTACATTATATGATTATAAATTTCTTTTAAATTGCATTGATTCTTGTTATTGCATTATTAATTGTACATGCATAGACGGGGGGAACGATAAGGGTAATTCGAGTATCCTTATAGTGTTTATTATACCATGGTTATAGGGGAGAACACTACATTATGCCTGAGGGGTTGGAGTCACTGATTTTTTGCATCACATGGTTAGCTTGAGATCATATCAAACACGATCGAACTTCTATAGTCTAAAGGAATGAGATTTGTTTGGCCATCCTCTCATTACATAATTCCTTATTTTTGTTTACCAACAAATTTTAAAGGATATCATTCTATTATGGTAGAATAATTGAAAAAGGATGGATTCATGATTTTACTTAAATTTTCTAAGAATATATTATTTCACTAAATCTCTTAATTATGATGCATCTAATTATTATATGTGTACTTGATAGTGTGTGATTTACTTATTTGAAATAATTTACTTTATGGTTGACAATTACAAGTTCTAGCAGTGACAAGGGAAAGGGAAAACTTTATGAATTTCTATGACTTGCCCAGCTTCCTTTTCTCTATATATGTACTATTTTTATATATTTCGATTCATGTGTGGTTAAGATCTGTTTCGAACTGTTGTAATAGTTTTGGGTTGGATTGAGACAATTATCGAAGCTAAGTTTGTGTTAGTTTAAGGATGGAAATGATTTTGATCTTTTAAAATAGGTTAGAATAATTATATCTATCCTATTGATGAAATACATTATTATGGGGTGGATTGTGAGTCCTTCGGTATTTCCACCAAGCTGAGCAGGTTTTGTTGTAAGATTTTTAAAGGCCAGGTTTTTCGATTTAGGTTTAGAAACAAAAGAGGTGCCAAAACTTTTTGACTAATTTTGAGGTTAATTTAATCAATCTAAACGAACTTTGAGTTTCAAATTAACTTTTAGAATTGTATAAGCTTGATAAATTTTATATTGGATGACTATGAGGCCTATGGTTTGTTTATTGACTGTGGAAAGTTAAGGCTAACTAGATTATTTGAAGGTTGAGGTAATCTATGTCAATCAGACGCCCAAATTAGTTGGGGCATACACATGTTCATTGAGCTATTTATCGCCGCTTTCATATATATATATATATATATATATATATTTGTATGTGTGTGTATGTGCTTGTGATCGTCATTTCCTTAGTTTCCACATATATATCTTATTTCTATTGCTTCAATAAATTGTTTAAGTCTTTCGCTAACTAAAAAATTATTAAAAGTTTTAATTAACTCTAAAAATCACGAATAACGAGATATGAATAATATTTATCCTGAACACGAGTAAGTTGGAGAATGAGATAAAAAAACTGACTATTACATCGTAAAGTCCTAGGTGACTAGGATCAGGGCTTAATAACGAGATTAGGCCGACGTTGCCCTGTTTTAAGGAATGGGCTGTCACAAAATAGCTTATGTTTTCACTGCATAAACTAAATGAGCTAAATATAACTAATATCATGGCAAAGTTGATAAATAAATGAATCCCTACAATGAATGAAATCACTAAAAATGATTTTGCCATTAATTTAACATCACCGACTCATGATGTGGCGTCCTTTGTCGAGCACGTGGTCTGACACTCGGCATGGAAGCCGAGGTGCATATTATATTTTAACTGACAGATGCCTAGTGTATTTATGTCCGTAGATTATTACTGGTATTGTAGATAATTTTGTGATTATATTATTGATTTTTGAAAGAAAAGTTGCCTCGAGATGCGTGCAAACATAGGGTATGGGTGGTAGTCAATATTGAGAGGTGTTGGGGGCATGTGCCCTACGTTAACGTACAAACATTGTTTATCTTAAGATTTTTGTTTATAAAATTGAGATTTTCATTTGTTGTTTTATTATAAGTAGTTGCATGTTTACCTTATAGCAAGATCCATGGGTTTTTATTGAAGTATCCTAAATGTCCCTAGTCGATCATTATACTAGGGAACTATAATGAATTAAAGCTCGTATGAATCTTGATTGATGATCATGTGTACAGGGATATAAATCAAGATCATGAGTACTTGTTGTGGGAACAAGGTATTAAACTAACCCGCTATGAGAACGCCACATCGATTAATTCATAGGTGTTACTCATGATATGCATATCATTAGCCCTTCAACTTGAGATTACCATATACTTCAATATTAGGAGCATGATAATTTGACACAATCAAACGTTGTCTTTAATCAAACAATTATAAAGATTGTGATTAGTTGCCGTATGAATAATATGTGAAGGTGTGTAATCAAGATAGAATTTATACCTCTCGTATAGAGAGAGATATCAGTGGATCCCTCGATAAATTAGACTGTTAAATGACCAAGTCCAAGTGAATCGATAGGATCAATGTCATTTGGATGTTTTCAGTCTACTTGAAGATCAAGACTAGTACGATTGACTATTAAGGGTGACTTTTCATACCTTATGTTTAATCAAAGGATATCACACGACAAAATAATATGATTTATTTTATTCATTAGGTTGTATCAATTTTGATATTTATGCTACTTGGGTAGTCATAATGTCTTGCTAGAGATCACTTATGACTTGTGTACCAAAATGGTTTTTGTTCACTGCCAACGTCGCATGACCCTATTGGGTAGCATACAAAGTATGGCTTTGCTTAATTTCAATTGGTCCAGAGTAATAAATTTTACATGATAAAATTCATGGCATGAAAACCCTTGTAATTTGTTATATGATAACTTATTAATAGGGGCGTATGTGTAATTTGCTTAAACTACCTAAATACAATACGAATAGGATTTTAATTTAGAGCTTATCTACACATATAAATAGAGTTTGAAACCATAAAACGAAATAAGATTTTCATTTTTCCTATTTTTGACGTCTCTGTATTTTGGGAGAGAAAGAAAAATGTTTTCTATCTCTCTTGGGGCTAGCACTCAAAATTGAAGTCACCATTTTTTGTTGAATTTTTGATAGAGGACAAACACTTGAACGTCTTGGAGATCGAACAATCAGAGAAGGAAATCACAGATTAAAGTATGGTTTTACTTTTGTACATCTAGTTTAATGGAACTTATTTTCGATCTTATCTGGGTTTTTCAAAAAATTGTTTTGAAATTTTCGTTGCGTATGAACCCCAAAACCCAACATTAATATCAGAGCCATAGGTTCAGTTCTATTAAACATTTGCATGTTTTCTCTGATGTATATATGATATATGTGTGAAAAAAAGATCTTGATTAATGTGTATATGATGTATATATATGTTCTGTGATAATTTATATCAAGATTTGGTTTTAAAGCATGTTGTTAATTCATGTATTTGATACATACGCATGATTTGATTCAATGATAGAATTCATGTTTAGAAAATTTTGATTAACATATGTTTTAGTATTGAACGATGCGAATTTTGTATGTTCACATTGTTGAAGTCATGTTTAGTTTGATGTGATTCTTGTATTGGATAAAAAGTTCATTTTGTTCAACAATTTTGTATGTCTCCATGATAGAAATCATGATTAGGTTAATTAGATAGGAAATAAACTTGTAATTGTATAAGAATTACAAATCCTATAAGACAGGTGAGATATATAACAAATTTTAATTGGATATGGATGCAAAGTATCTTAAATTCTAATTGGCTTAAGATAAGATATTAAGTTAGAGGTAGGCTCGAGTTAATTAAAAATATTTTAATTAATATTTTTAAAATTAAAATAAAGGGCAGTTTGGATTCACTAAAATAATGAAAAACTTTAGGCGATTTTCAATTTTTGGAACAAGAACTTGTTGTCTAAAAAAATCAAATGATAGTCAATATTTGTAAAGTTTCCTAACTTTTTTAGTGATTTTATAGTCATTGTAATATATGATATTTATTTTGTTTAATTTATGATCACTAAAACAAATAAAAAATCTCTCTTCCAAATTTTAAGTCTAGTGTTATCCATTCTCAAACACTTGCCAAGGGATCACATCAATATAGGTCTGCCTCCACGGAATGTATTGTGTTATCTTAGTGAGGCAAGTTGAGTAATAGTTACTCTATTGTTTGAAATGGTTAGATTTGAAAAAGCTATCACAACAGTTTTGGGCTTTAGGCACAAAATGAGATAAAACATGTTAAGACATAAGATATCATAATCTCATAAAAAACAACTAAAAGTTACATATGATGTAATTCGTAACAGGTACCTACCTAAATAACCTAATTTAAAATGTCATGCTTTACTTGTCTTAGAATTAGGTGAAACATGGATTTTAGTCCCTTAAATTAACATAGTGTTTTAAGGAGGGTTGTTAATTTAGTGGGAGTCTATTCCTTTATGCTAAAATGAACTTTTGTATAATCTTTGTTGTAGATCTATGGCCTCTTCAAATCACACTAATCCCTTGTCACTGCGATCCATCCTTGAGAAAGATTAGTTGTTTAGGACAAACTTTATCGACCGATTCATAAACTCGAGAATAGTTCTTAAGCATGAACGAAAGTTGTATGTCCTGGATGATCCTATTCCCGAGGAACCACCAGCTAATGCTTTAAGAGCCGTAAAGGATGCACATACTAAGCATGTCAACAACTCAACTGATGTTGCATGCATTATGTTAGCAACCATGGTTCCTGAACTTCATAAGGACATGAAAAACTTGGAAGCTTACGACATGGCTACGATGCTGAAGGAAATGTTCCAATATCGAGCTAGGCAAGAAAGGTTCAAGATAGTCAAGAACCTTCATTCTTGCAAAATGGTTGAGGTTGCGTCAGTTATTCCTCATGTTCTTTGAATGAAGGGCTATATTGACCATCTTGACATACTCGAATTTCCTTGAGCCAAGAGTTGGCTACGGATTTGATCCTGAATTCATTGCCTGATAGTTGTTTACAATTTGTAATGAACTATAACATGAATAACATGGAGAAGTCTATCTCAAAGTTGCATTTGATGCTTAAAACTATTGAGCAGAATGTTAAGAAACCCATTGCTAATATGTTTATGGTTCAGAAAAGAAAGGCTATAAAGAAGAAGGCTAAAGGCAAGGCTAAAGTTGCCAAGGCTGTAGTGACTGTCGCATAGCCTGTGGAACAAGTCAAGCCTAAGGCTGCTTCTATTTCATAGTCTCATAAGGAAAAGGAAAAAAAAAGGAAATTATCTACTAATGATTCGTAAGTATTGGATACCGAATGCAGATCTCACATTAGTATTAATGTGTCGGGTCTCACCAAAAGTAGAAAGCTAAAGAAATGAGAAGTCATCTTATAAGTTGGAAATGGAGCAAAGGTTGTTGCGTTGGCTGTAAGATGCTATGAGTTAATTTTACCTAGTGAACTTGTTTTATTTTTAAATAATTGTTATAATGTCCCCGCTTTGAGCAGAAACATCATTTCACTTTCATGTTTGGATTTGGATGGTTTTAATTTCATTATTGCGAATAATAAATGCTCAATTTCTCATAAAGACGTTTTCTATGCGAATGCTGATTTTTGTGATGGTCTTTATATTCTAAAAAGGAAAAGGTCCATAGATACTCCTATTCTTAACGTAAATACAAAGAGATTCAAGTCAAATGATTTGAGCCAAACCTACATTTGACGTTATCTTTTGGCCACATAAATGAGAAATGCATTTCTAAACCCCATAAAGATGGACTTTTAGATTCCTTTGATTTTAAATCATATGAAACATGTTTATCTTGTTTACTAGGTAAGATGACAAATAGTCCCATTACTGGACGCGGTGAAAGGGCAAGTGATTTATTGGGTCTAATACATTATGATGTATGCGGTCCTATAAACACAATGGCTAGAGGTGGTTATCAATATTACATTACTTTCACTGATTATTTCAGCAGATATGGTTACGTGTATCTCATGAAACATAAAGGTGAATCTTTTAAGTTGTTTCGAACATTTAAGAATGAAGTGCAAAGTCAACTTGGTAAAACTATTAAAACATTTCGATTAGATCGGGGTAATGAATATTTGAGCTAAGAGTTTGATGATCATCTTAGAAACTATGAGATTATCTCACAATAAACTCCTCTAGCAACTCCATAATGGAATGGTGTTTCTGAGAGGAAAAATTGGACTTCATTGAATAATGGAATGGTGTTTCGAGGTGATAAGTCATGCAGATCTTCCTATTTCCTTATAGGGTTATGCCTTTGAAACTGATGCATTTACATTGAATCATTTTCCTTCTAAAGTGGTTGACGCGTGTCGAATGCGTCAAAATATATAATCCCGATAAGATTACCAATGACTACAAGAACTGAAGTAGTGGCAAGCACGGGGTCGAACCACGTGGACCAAGTTTCTTACCTATACTACGAAACTAAAAATAACTCGGGGTGTTCACAGGAATAATTTCTAATCAATTAAAACTAGACTAAAAATAGCAAGTAAATAAATCAATCAATATGGAAACAATCCAAACCATCGGTATCACAAATCTCCTCAATTTGGCATAATTTTACATACGGTCCTCAATCTAATCAAAGCATGCAATCCATAATAAATTAGTGTAGCTATAGACCCGGTAACGTACGCGGGTCCTCGCACTTCCCTATCTCGATGGTCAAGGTACGACAATGACCACTTCCCTAATCAAACACATAACCACAATTCAAGTGAATTGGGTTTAATGCGTTGACCGCAATGGGCTTTGTGAAGGCACTACACCTAGACAACCGGATCACTAGTGTGTCCAATTTAGCCTAGATCCCTATGATATTCAACCGGTCCCAAAAGGGTCTAATCAATTGGTATGGTCGGATGCCACTGATGTGGTCTTGTTGCACAAGCACGGGTGCGTACAACCTACTGGCATGTGAATCAAGATTTAAACGAGTGTTTAATCTCAATAATTCAACCAATATCAAAGGGAATAAAATATTATGAAGAACAAAATAAATAAATAAATAAATAGATCTCACATATGTTTTTATGCCAAAACGGGTGATTTGATCCACCTCTGGTTCAGATTGATGAGTTTAGCCGGCCATCGTCGTCAAGAACTCCATCAAAATCCAAAAACAAGATGTCAAACAATAGTTTGTAAAAGAGAGGAGCAAAAACAAAGCCGCTGGAAAAATTGAAAACTCTCCTCGTCCCAACTGCCCAAAAATCCCTAAATGAATTGGTTTCCATTCTCTGCCACGTGTCATCACTTGATTGGGCGAGAGAGTGGACCCGTGACGTGGCGCGATTTGATTGGGTGAGGACTACCGGCGTGACGTGCTTTGGTGGGAGAGGGGTCGCCACGTGTCGATATCTCGATTTGTTGCTTGTGACCCGATGTGACGTGTCCGGACCAATGGGAGCATGCCACGTGGCATGACGTGGCGGAGGACGAAATCGTGCGACTCGCGCGAAATACTTTGGGAGTCTGTGGCCGGCACCGAACCCGAGGCGGATCGATAGGGCTCGCCGAAACGTGGAGAAGTGGCTTGCGGGTGACGTGGCGACGCTGGATGACGTGGAGTTGCGTGGCGGTCTCTGGATTGGTTGCTGGAGCCTTGCGTGCTGACGTGGCATCTTTTGATTGGTTGAAACATACTTACTGCTATTCGACCCACCGCGCAACGCATATTTCGAGGTAAATTGTCCGGCATCCGATCACTGCAAGTAAATACTCTATTTTGAGTATTTTTCCGCCACGAATTCAACCGCGCACTCCGTTTCACCTAAAAATGAATAATAAAGATAATTAGGCCCATATATCGAGGATTCAACAATAAAAATATATAAATAAACTATATATAATATGCATAAATAATGACCTATCAAATACCCCCAAACTTAAGACTTTGCACGTCTCGAGCAAAGGTGTAAATGACACATACAAATAAACTAGACCTCTAATACGACTATGCACTGACTCAACTACCCTACACCCGATTTAAAATTCATGGAGTTCCTTTGGTTTACATAGTCGCCAAGATAACAAATTACTCAAGAAATTTCGGAGTTATGATATGTTAAGAACTGCAACCCAAACACAATTAAGATCATATTTTCAAGACAAAGATATGGTCAAGACAGACGCCATCAACTACTTGCGGGTTTTCTTGGTCTATAAATTCATGCACACAAGTCCACAATTTCCATGAAAATAGCGCATCAACGCGTCAAAAGTACCATTGCACAAGAAATGCAACCACATTCTCCACTACTTTGTAGACTTAGCACCAAATGGGAATCAATATGACTTCAATAGGTCAGTAACAAGGTGGGGAATGGTACCAAGGAAGTGGTGTAAAGTGGTACGCGAAATGTTGAAAAACTAGAACTTAGATTATAGAATGATTACCCGAGAACACGAATGTGACTAAACGCACTAAAATTCATTTTTCATTCGAAATGTGCAAATCCTCACCTTTTTCAACCACCCGCTCCTGCTCCATTTCCTGTGGATGCCGTTTTAGGTGGGACTCTCTAATCATGAATTTCCCATTAATTTGGGCAAGTAAACAATTTTTCCTCTGATTTTTTTTTTCTCCTCATGTCTCTTTCTAAGGATTCAAATCTAAGTCTAGTTTCCAACTAGGTATAAGATATAAGGCTAATGGCCGAGGGTTAATGACAGTAATCAAAGAAATCGTGTTTAATTCGGCTCAAATGGGCTAACTAGTGGTAAGATGACAGTAGGTCTAAGGTTAAGGGTTTAAATTCAAAAATGGCCTAAATCATTTCCCCAAAAGTGTTCTAGTCATAAGAATTTAGACTCGAGTGAGTTACATCCTCGTTACGTACTCTAGAAATCGACTTGCACAATTCGACCGTCTCCCCCCTTTGGTATCTAGCACAGGCTCAACCAACATATTAAGTCTCTAATCATGAAATCATAAGAACGTTGGGCTACAGGCTCGAGTGAGTGTTTCGCCTAATTTCTCCTGAGTCTCAAGTCAGCAGGGCAACCATAAAGTACTCATCCACAGCCAAAGGCATGAAACAAAATATCAGGCGACTCTAAACGAAATAAAAAATGAAAACTACATTAAAAATATGCATGAAAATGTATCAACTCCTAATAAAATGAGAAAGTGAAATATGGAGGGCAAAGAAATGGAGGAAATGAGTGAATAAGAGATATAAAACACCACCAATACCGTCCGACAACATCATATAGTTGAAAAAATTTAAACGATCTCACCTGTGGTCTTTCGCATAGAAACCCATCCAGCTTAGTCCATAAATCCTAAACCCCCAAACTTATTTCGAATCTTGTCCTCAAGATTCAAAACAGGTTAGGAGCGCATATGAACACATACAACAGGGTGAAAGAAGAAGATAGATATAGAGGCAAGGAAATGAGACAAGATCATGCAGAAGACTGACACTAACCCTAAATCTACGGACGAAAAGAAGATGGGTGACCTTACCAGATCGCAGATGTGACTAACCGTAGTTACAGAACATGTGAGGAGCCGCAGGAGCAATATCAGGCTCTCAAAATCCAGTGTGCTATGCAGAGGTCACACACCTATAAAAAGTCACAATGAGATAATAGTAAGAATACCCCAAAAAATATTAAAATCAAAATCAAAAATCAAAAAGGAAAGGGATAGAAGCTTGGGTGCCTCCCGGGAGCGCCTTTGTTTAACGTCGTTGGCTCGACTCAGTCTGACTCTTTCTCAGTCAAAGTACTCTACAACTGCTAGAGTCTCGCTCTCGATCTCATGCTGTGGGAAGTTCTCGTAGAACGGCTTCAGTCGGTGCCCATTCACTTTGAAAACTTTCCCTGTGTATACGCTCCTGATCTCAACTGCACCATGTCCAAACACATCAGTAACAACAAAAGGTCCGAGCCATCGTGACCTCAATTTCCCAGGGTGGAGAGTTAATTTGGAATTATAAAGTAGGACCTTTTGGCCGACTATGAAAGTCTTACGAGATAAGTTGCGATCGTGGAACGCCTTGGTTTTTTCCTTATAAATTCGAGCGGACTCGTAGGCATCGTTCCGAATTTCCTCTAATTCTTGAAGGTCCAACTTTCTCTCGTTGCCGGCTGCGTCGAGTTCCATATTGAGCCGTTTGACAGCCCATAGAGATTTATGCTCTAACTCGACCGGCAAGTGGCACGATTTGCCGAAGACTAAGCGATACGGAGACATTCCAATTGGCGTTTTATACGCCGTCCGATAAGCCCATACCGCATCATCAAGGCGTGTGCTCCAGTCCTTTCGTGACGGATTTGCAGTCTTCTCCAAAATGGATTTAATCTCCCTATTTGACACCTCTGCTTGGCCACTAGTCTGAGGGTGATAGGCCGTAGACGTACGGTGTGTAACATTATACTTACGTAGGAGATTTTCAACCATGCGGTTGCAGAAATGGGTACCTCGATCGCTAATCAAAGCCCGTGGAGTGCCAAAAGTCGAAAAGATTCGTGATTTCAGGAAATCGCATACCACCGACGAATCATTGGTGCGAGTGGCTTTAACTTCCACCCATTTGGACACGTAATCCACCGCCAGTAAGATATAAAGGAAACCGTGTGACGGTGGAAATGGCCCCATGAAGTCGATCCCCCAAACATCAAAAATCTCGCAAAATAGGATCGAGGTCAGTGGCATTTGATCCCTGTGACTCAAGGTACCGGTCGACTGACATTTGGCACAGGTCTTGGCATATAGATATGAATCATGAAAAATGGTAGGCCAATAAAGCCCGCTCTCCAAAACCTTCATAGCCGTCCTACGTGGACCGAAATGACCACCGCAGGCATATGAATGACAAAATGTCAGTATAGATTGTGTTTCACTCTGGGAGACACATCGACGAATGACCTGGTCTGAGCAAAACTTCCACAAGTATGGGTCATCCCATACATAGTGTTTGGAATCGCTCCGAATCTTATCTTTTTGGGCTCGCGTAAGGTGAGGTGAAAACTCTCGTGTAACGAGGTAGTTTACCAGATCCGCAAACCAAGGGAGTTCCTCAGAAATTGCTAAGAGATGTTCATCAGGAAAATCATCTCGAAGCGGGACGGGTGCTTCACCATTCTCGATACGACTGAGATGGTCAGCAACAAGATTTTCTACACCACTTTTATCTTTAATCTCGATGTCAAACTCTTGTAACAAGAGTATCCATCGAATGAGACGAGGTTTAGCTTCCTTTTTGGCCATAGATACTTTAAGGCAAGGCATGGTCGAGTAGACGACCACCTTAGTTCCCAAGAGATAAGGCCGAAATTTCTCCAAAGCGAAGACGACAACTAGAAGCTCCTTCTCTGTAGTGGTGTAATTCAGTTGGGCAGGATCAAGAGTTCGGGAGGCATAGTATATGACATGAGAAGCCCGCCCGACTCGTTGCCCAAGCACAGCACCCACAGCGTGGTTGCTGGCGTCGCACATGATCTCAAAAGGTAGCTCCCAGTTAGGAGCTCGAATCACTGGAGTAGATATGAGAGAGTGTTTGAGTGCATCAAATGCACTCCTACATGCCTTATCGAAATGGAAAGGCACGTCCATCTGAAGAAGGCGACACAGGGGTTGTGCAATTTTGGAGAAATCCTTAATAAATCGCCGATAGAAACCGGCATGGCCAAGGAATGATCGGATTTCTCGCACAGTCGTGGGGTAAGGCAATTTTTGAATTACTTCAATCTTTGCCGGGTCTACCTCCACACCCTTAGCAGACACGATGTGACCCAAGATAAGACCTTGATCAACCATGAAGTGACATTTCTCGTAATTGAGGATCAAGTTCTTCACTGGATACATCGATGAAGTACCTTAGTCAGGTGACTGAGGCACAGATCGAATGAATCGCCGTAAACAGTGAAATCATCCATGAATACTTCGATGAAGTGCTCAACGAAGTCAGAGAATATGCTCATCATGCATCTCTGAAAAGTAGCAGGGTGCATTGCACGACCCCCAAAAGGCATGCGCCGTAAGTAGAATGTACCAAAAGGACAAGTGAAGGTGGTCTTCTCTTGATCCTCGTGTCTTCTGAGAATCGGTGAAAACCAGAATAGCCATCCAAGCGACGATAGTGAGACCCGCCGCTAAACGCTCTAACATCTGATCAATGAAAGGCAATGGGAAGTGGTCTTTCCTAGTATAAGCATTAAGCTTCCGGTAATCGATACATACTCGCCACCGTTTTGGATGCGAGTTGGGACTGACTCACCGCGTGAGTTCGTGACCACTGTGATCCCCGTTTTCTTGGGAACCACCTGAATGGGACTGACCCACTTGCTGTCAGAGATCGGGTAGATCATCCCAGCGTCAAGGAGCTTCAGAATCTCCTTTTTAACCACATCCATCATCGGTGGGTTCAGTCTCCGTTGTGCTTCTCGTGAAGGTTTTGACCCTTCTTCCATATGTATCTGATGCATGCATGTGGAAGGGCTAATACCTTTGATGTCAGCGATCGTCCACCCTAAGGCTTCTTTGAACTCTTGAAGCACATGAATCGCCTTCTCTTCTTCTCTGTAATGTGAGTTTAGTGGAAATGATCACTGTGGTAAAGTATCATTCTCACCTAAAAACACATATTTGAGGTGGTTTGGGCGATGGTTTGAGCTCCAGATGTGGGGGCTCGCTCCATAGAGGGAGAAGTGTAGAGTTCGAAACTGGTAAGTCAAGATATGCTAGGGTGGGAAAATAAAGTGGAGCAGAGTCCAACTCAAAGATCAACTCCTCGATCTCGAGATCGAGGGCGAAGCCTTCTTTGTCGCAAATAATCGGTGTCGAGATGATTCTCTAACACCACTTTCATATCATCACCTTTCACGAGAAAGGTGTCCTGGACAAGTGAGTCCACACTGTCCAAGGCAAGCACCATAGAAGAGGCATCGCAGGGATGGCGCATCGCATCATAGATGTTGAACTTAATAAGTTCACCATCAAACTCCATGGTTAGAGAACCACTGTGAACATCAATCTTGGTCTTGGCAGTCTTTAGGAAAGGCCTGCCGAGCAAGACTGAGGAAAAATGGGGGCATGGCTGAGTCTTCATATCAATGATATAGAAGTCAGCAGGAAATATGAGCTCACTAACCTTCACCAGGATGTCTTCCAAGACACCCACAGGACGAACGACAGACCAGCCTCGCTAAATGTATGACAATTCCAAGTATCCTTTAGGGGCCGGCCTTCAATGTCTCATATATGGATAGTGGCATGACATTGATAGAGGCGCCGAGGTCACACATAGCTTTCTGGATCTCAACTTCACCAATTGTGCAAGGGACAGTGAACATGCCCGGGTCCTCACACTTGGTAGGCAACTTTTTGCGTAGGATAGTTGACACATTCTCACTTACGGTGATTTTCTCGTTGCCTTTGAGTCGACCTTTGTTGGTGCATAGGTCTTTAAGCAACTTAGCATAGCGGGGCATATGTGCTAAGGCATCAAGAAGTGGGATGTTTATCGCCACTTTCCTCAAGATTTCCAGAATTTCCTTCTCTTCTCCCGCCTTTTTACTCTTAATGAAGCGTTGAGGGAACGGAGGTAGAATTTTGAGAGAAGGTGGTGCTTCCTTATCCAAGTGTACCGTTTCAGTGTGAGACGGTTGAACTTCGAGCTCCTGCTCGACTTCCTTGGATTTAGGGGTGGCCTCTTTAGGATTGGGTTCTTTAAGGATTTCTTCCAGCTCTCTGCCGCTACGAAGTGTGACAAAGATTTAACGTTCGCATTAGGATTCGGGTGCGGTTGAGATGGCAACTTGCCTTTCTCATCCGTGCGCCCAACTTGAAGGGCCAGTTGCCCTAATTGAACCTCGAGAGTTTTAATGCTAGAAGCATGGCTCGCGATTGTCTCATTTCTTAGTTGGACCAAATCTTTAGAGAGTCTGTCTTGATTAGCAATGAGTGTCCTCATCATGTCTTCTAAAGATCCCGAATTATGAGCGGGTTGGGACTGTTGAGGAGGAGGTTGTCCTTTTGGAACATACTGAAGGAAGTTCTGATTCTGGGGACCGTAACTAAAATAGGGGCTTTTACGGCATGATTATAGGTGTTCTTGAAGTTGTTGCCGTATTGATTCCTTGGTGGTCCTTGGAATCCGCCACCTAAAGCGTTCGCCTGCTCGTTCTCGAATAAGGTAGGACAAGAGTCAGTGGGATGGTCCTTAGCTGTACGAAGCCGCAAGCTTTAACTTGAGCTTTTCCCGAGGTGAGGAATCGCTCCATGAGATCGGTGAGTTTATCAAGCTTGCTATTGGCAGAATTTGACCCTACTCCGTCATAAAGACTTCGTGAAGGTCCCTCTTCATCGTCATCAATGTAATGACGTGATTGACTTGCTATAGAGTCATACAGTTCAAACATCTCCTCTGTGGTTTTACATCTGTAGTCTCCTCCACAAGCATTGTCAATCATCCGTTTCTCAAGGGGTGTAAGCCCCATATAGAAGAAACGAACAATTGAGAGGTTGCTTTGGCCATGTTGGGGACATTGCGCAAGTAAGCGCTTATAACGACCCCAATAATCGCCAAAAGATTCGCCCCGTTTCATTTTGATACTACATATCTCTCTAGTGAGTTGGGAAGCTCTGGATTCAGGGAAGAACTCTTTGAGGAATGCAGAAATCATGTCGTTCCAATTTGTGATGGAACCAGGAGGAAGATAGAAGAGCCAGTCTTGAGCTTTATCCTTAAGGCAGAAAGGAAAAGCTGAGAGTTTGACTTCGTCTTCATCGACACGAGGGGGAATCATGGTCCTACACTTAGAATGGAAGTCCTTAATGAAGGTGACTGGATCCTCACGATCCAATCCATGGAAGACGGGAGCAAGTTAATAAAACCCGATCTCGAGCTCAAAATTGCCCCTGTGGGCTGGGAATGCGATGCAGTGTGGCTGATGAGCCAGGAGATCCTGTATCCCATCATTCGCCATCCCGATGGTAATGCGACGGTCAGCCTGAGGTTGTGCCCAAGGGTTAGCTTGTGGCCTTTGTGGAAGGGGATCAACCACTCGTTGATCGAATGGTTGATGCTGGTGTAATACAGGCCTCTGCTGTTCCACTGGTGCATATGGTCCAGCTGGTGCGACAAACTGTCGGGGAGGAATAACTATGGGTTCCTCCCGTCTCTCATGTGGTGCAATGGGTGCATGTGGGTTCCCAATGTGGTCGGCCATCAAAAAGGGTTGCTCGTCGTTCAGTTGAACTCTGGAGGATTGGTTCCTCTGTCGAGTTACTTTCGAGTTCCGACGGCAAGTCTTTTCGATCTCCGGATCAAAAGGGAGTAAAGATCCGGCGGACAGCGATCGACGAAGACTGTGGGACATAAATGTGAACACAAACTAGGTAAAAAAATAAAAATAACTTGGTCCCCGGCAACGGCGCCAAAATTTGACGCGTGTCGAATGCGTCAAAATATATAATCCCGATAAGATTACCAATGACTACAAGAACTGCAGTAGTGGCAAGCACGGGGTCGAACCACGTGGACCAAGTTTCTTACCTATACTACGAAACTAAAAATAACTCGGGGTGTTCACAGGAATAATTTCTAATCAATTAAAACTAGACTAAAAATAGCAAGTAAATAAATCAATCAATATGGAAACAATCCAAACCATCGGTATCACAAATCTCCTCAATTTGGCATAATTTTACATACGGTCCTCAATCTAATCAAAGCATGCAATCCATAATAAATTAGTGTAGCTATAGACCCGGTAACGTACGCGGGTCCTCGCACTTCCCTATCTCGATGGTCAAGGTACGACAATGACCACTTCCCTAATCAAACACATAACCACAATTCAAGTGAATTGGGTTTAATGCGTTGACCGCAATGGGCTTTGTGAAGGCACTACACCTAGACAACCGGATCACTAGTGTGTCCAATTTAGCCTAGATCCCTATGATATTCAACCGGTCCCAAAAGGGTCTAATCAATTGGTATGGTCGGATGCCACTGATGTGGTCTTGTTGCACAAGCACGGGTGCGTACAACCTCCTGGCATGTGAATCAAGATTTAAACGAGTGTTTAATCTCAATAATTCAACCAATATCAAAGGGAATAAAATATTATGAAGAACAAAATAAATAAATAAATAAATAGATCTCACATATGTTTTTATGCCAAAACGGGTGATTTGATCCACCTGGTTCAGTTGGATTGATGAGTTTAGCCGGCCATCGTCGTCAAGAACTCCATCAAAATCCAAAAACAAGATGTCAAACAATAGTTTGTAAAAGAGAGGAGCAAAAACAAAGCATTGGAAAAATTGAAAACTCTCCTCGTCCCAACCGCCCAAAAATCCCTAAATGAATTGGTTTCCATTCTCTCGCCACGTGTCATCACTTGATTGGGCGAGAGAGTGGACCGTGACGTGGCGCGATTTGATTGGGTGAGGACTACGGCGTGACGTCTTTGGTGGGAGAGGGTCGCCACGTGTCGATATCCGATTTGTTGCGTGGATCGATGTGACGTGTCTGGACCAATGGGAGCATGCCACGTGGCATGACGTGGCGGAGGACGAAATCGTGCGACTCGCGCGAAATCTTGGGAGTCTGTCTTTGGCACCGAACCCGAGAAGCGATCGATAGGCTCGCCGAAACGTGGAGAAGTGGCTTGCGGGTGACGTGGCGACGCCGGATGACGTGGAGTTGCGTGGCGGTCTCGATTGGTTCTTTGGAGCCTTGCGTGCTTTGACGTGGCATCTTTTGATTGGTTGGGTTGATAAAACACCATATGAGATGTAATTTGGGAAAAGACCAAGTTTGTCTTTCCTTAAGATTTGGGTTGTGAATTCTTCATGCGACGAAAAATCTCAGAAAAATTATCAGCCAAATAGACCAAGTGTGTATTTAGTGTTTATCCAAAAGAAACTAGAGGATACTACTTTTATAATCCCACCGAGAACAAAGCGTTTGTTGCTCGAAATAATGTCTTTATGGAAAAAAAGTTTATTTCAAAAAACAAAAATGAAAATAAAGTACGGCTTAAAGAATTTCAACAACCACAAATAAACACTCAAGCGTCAATGGGAAATCAACAAAGTCTTAAACTAGTTGAACCTCCACAGATATCACAAGGCCCGCGTAGGTCTATAGGGTAAGACATCAGCCTGAGATATTTGGATTTCTTATTACTGATAGTAATGAGGTATTGCTTATAGATCAAAATGATCCTACTACGTATCAAAAAGCTGTGTCTAGCTCTAATGCAGATAAATGGCTTAGTGCCATGAATTGTGAGATGCAATCCATGTATGATAACCAAGTTTGGAACTTGGTTGATTTACCTGAAGGTGGTAAGACCATTGGGTGTAAATAGTTTTTCAAGAAGAAAACTGACATGGATGACAATGTGCATACTTATAAAACACGGCTAGTAGCAAAAGGTTTCAGACTGAATTAAGGTGTTGATTATGATGAGACTTTTTCTCCAGTAGCCATGCTTAAATCCATTAGAATTGTAATTGGTATAGCCGTATATTATGACTATGAGATATGGCAAATGGATGTCAAAACAACTTTTCTAAATGGAAAGTTACATGAGGACGCGTATTTGATACAGCCTGAAGGGTTTGTTCATCTTGAGAATTCTATGAAGCTGTGCAAGCTTCGAAGATCCATTTATGGATTAAAGCAAGCTTCTCTGAGTTGGAATCTTCATTTTGATGAAGCAATTAAGGAATTTGGTTTTGTTAAAACTGAAGATGAGCATTGTGTATACAAGAAGGTCAGTGGCAACCTGGTTGTTTTTTTGGTATTATATGTTAATGATATATTACTTATCAGAAATGACATCCTAACCTTACAGAGTGTCAAGTCTTCATTAAAGAAGTGTTTCTCAATGAAGGACTAAGGAGATGGAGCCTACATCCTTGGGATTAAGATCTATAGGAATATATCTAAAAAGTCGATTGGTCTAAGTCAGAGTACTTATATTGACAAGGTACTGAATAGAATATGTATGCAAGACTCTAAAAGTTGGGACGTTTCCAATCTTTTATGGTATAAATTTCAACAAGACTCAAAGTCTTAAGACTAATGATGAGCGAAAACGCATGAATACGACTCCATATGCATTAGCAATTGGATCCATTATGTATGCCATATTGAGCACTCGGCCTGATGTATCATATGCTTTAAGCGAAATAAGCTGATATTAGTCTGATCTCATATGTGAGTCACTGGATAATAGTAAAGAACATTCTTAAGTTTGGAAGACACGCTTGTTGTAAATGGTTACATATATGTAAGTTTTCAAACTAATATAGATGACTTCAGATTGCAATCTGGATATGTATTTACTATGAATGGAGGAGAAGTAAGCTGGAAAAGTTTGAAGCAAGACACTGTGGTAGATTTTATAACAGAAGCTGAGTATATTGTAGCGTCCGATGCAGCTATGGAGACAGTTTTGATCAAAAATTTCATTTTTGAACTTGGTGTGGTTCCAAGTATAGCTAACCCCGTTTGCTTGTATTGTGACAACAACGAGGCGATAGCACAGGCCATGGAACTAAGATCACACCACCGATCTAAACATACACTTAGACTTTTCATCTCATTCGAGAAATCATTGAAAGGGGAGACATGAAAATTTACAGAGTTCCTATATTAAACAATGTTGCAGATCCTTTGACAAAAGCTCTTCCACAAGCGAAACATGATGGTCATGTTAGGTCATTATGTATTGGATACATGAATGATTATCCCTATTGCAAGTGGGAGATGTCAGGGCATGTGCCCTAGGTCAATCTAAATACATTTTAAATCTTATAATTTTAGTTAATAAAATTAAGGTTTTCATTTGTTGTTTTATTATAAGTAATTGCATGTTTACCTTATAGTAAGATCCGTGGATATTTATTGAAATATCCTAAATGTCCATCGTCGATCATTATACTAGGAATTATAATGAATTAAGGCTAGTGTGAATCTTGATTGATGGTCAAGTGATGATCATGCGATAAGGATACGAATTGAGATCATGAGCATTTGTTATAGGAATAAGGTACCGAATGGACCCGCTATGAGAACACCGCATGGATTAAGTCATAGGTGTTACTCATGATAGGTATATCATTAGTCCTTTGACTTGAGATTATCATAGACTTCAATATTATGAGCATGGTAATTTGGCACAATCAAATGTTTTCTTTAACTGGACGATTATAAAGATTGTGATTGGTTACCATGTGAATAATATGTGGAAGTGTGTAATCAAGATAGAATCTTTCTCTCTTACATAAAGAGAGATATCAATGGATCCCTTGATAAATTAGACTATTAAATGGCCAAGTCCAAGTGAATTGATAGGATCGATGTCATTTGGATGTTGTCAATCTACATGAACATCGAGACTAGTACGATTGAACATTAAGGGTGACTTTTCATGCCTTATATTTAATTGAAGGACATCGCACGACAAAAGGATATGATATATGTTATTCATTAGGTTGTATCGATTTTGATATTCATGCTACTTAGGTAGTCATAATGTCTTGCTAGAGACTGCTTATGACTTGTGTACCAAAATGGTTTGGATTCTATGCCAACGTCGTATGAACCTATTGGGTCACACACAAAGAATAGCTTTGCACAATTTCATTTGGTCCAGAGTAATGAATTTTATATTATACAATTCATGACATAAAATTCCTTAAAATTTGTTATATGATAACTTATTAATAGGGGCGTATAAGTAATTTGCTTAAACTGCCTAAATACAATAGTTGTATTACGAATATGATTTTAAGTGAGGACTTATCTACACATATAAGATTTTAGGAAAGAAAGAAAAACATTTTCTATCTCTCTTGAGGCAAGCACTCCAAATTGTGGTCACCATTCGTGTATGGATTTTTGATAAAAGACAGACACTTGAACATCTTGGAGATCGAACAATCAGAGAAAGAAATCACGGATTAAGGTATGATTTTACTTTTGTACATCTAGTTTAATGGAACTTATTTTCGATACCTTGTTGGTTTTTTAAGAATTGTTTTGAATTTTTCTCTGCGTATGAACCACAAAACCCAACAGAGAGTACAGTGATTTTATGAAACTTTTTCTCATATTAACTAAGGTTGCATAATTTTATTTAATTATTTGATATTAATGTATCTAAGTTCAAAAAATGTTTTTTTGACCATAAGATAAAGCTTGAGATGATCAAATTGATGGATAGGAGTGAATAATAACAAGTTAGTGGAATTTGTGTAGGCAAGAGATCCACCAATAATTCAGTTATGGATTTACGAAATGAGTGAGACGTGCGGTGAGGATATAGAATCAAGATGATTAGTGTAGCGTCTATGGTATGGATGGTAAACATCGCAAAAGGCAATGTCATTAGTTAGAGAAATGAACATAGGTTGCATGGTAGATTTCTTGAATTCCTAAGAGAAAAATGGTCATTTGACTCTTAGAGTGACACTCGTCACCATGAGAACAAAGATGGATGACTTTAATTTAGTAAGCTTGATTAATTAGTTAATCGTCACGAAATCTATGGAAATATCTTCCAATGGAAGAGAAGGCTTATGGCGCAAATTGCAGGGATCTAAAAGGCTTTGGAAATCCATAAGTCACCAAACCTTCATGTATTTAATAGGGAACTTCGAGAAGAATTGGAAATTGTCTTATTTTAAGAGGACCTACTTTGGCAACAAAAAGTGAATGCAGACTGGTTGATGCTTAAGGATATGAACACTAGCTTTTTCATGAAAAGGTAAATCAGAATGTTCAAAAGAAGAAGATCCTCGGTCTCTACATAACAAATGGGGAGTGGTCGTAGGATCAAAAGGTTCTCAAACATGAGGCCTTTCTCTTCTTCAGAGATGCGTATATTGGAGACTCAACTAATTATTTGCAGATTTCATAAAAGAAAAATTCCCTTCCCTTCCTACTGCTATGTATGGCAACCTAGCAAGACCTATCTCAAATGATGAAATCAAAGCTTCCCTCTTCTCTATGGAACCAAACAAAGCCCCTGGCTCGGATGGGAAAACCTATTTTTTACTAAAAGAATTGGGAAGTTATTGGTGATTCTATTTATAACATGATAAAGACTACTTTCGAGAATGAAAAGGTTGAAAGTGCGATAAACCACTCTCCGATAACTTTCATTCCCAATGTGGATAAAACTGAGAGACTTCACCAATTTAGACTTATTAGTTTATGCTCTGTGAGCTATAAATTAGTGACCAAGTTAGTAGTGAATAGGTTGAAATCGATAATGCTCCATGGGCACGCACATCTTTGACAACATACTGATCACTCAAGAACACCTCCTTTCTATGAACACTATTAAGGGGAGAAAGGGGTGGTTTGTTAAGAAGATCGACTTAGAAAAGGTGAATGACTAACTAAGTTGGATGTTTATCAATGACACATTACAAGATGCCCAGATTCCCATATATCTTTTGAATGTCATCCTTAGTAGTCTTTCGTCTAGCTTTTTCCAAGTCCTTTTGGATGGGGAGGCTTCCACTCTTTTCTCTCCTACCCATAGGGTTCGGCAAAGTTTTCCAGTATCTCCCCTTATCTTTGTACTCTCTATGGAGTGAATATTTGAGGCTATAAACGCGGCTGT
Organism: Stephania cephalantha; assembly: GCA_039657325.1. Taxonomy (NCBI): domain Eukaryota; kingdom Viridiplantae; phylum Streptophyta; class Magnoliopsida; order Ranunculales; family Menispermaceae; genus Stephania; species Stephania cephalantha. Next base: position 11,583,990 of record CM077572.1, read on the forward strand.
GAAAGATGGTTCTTTGGTGGCCCCGAAGTTTGGCAATGATCTTTCCATATCCCATTTTTTCTTCGCTAATGATCTCATATTATTTGTGGAAGCATCTGAGGGACAAATGAATGTGATCAATGGGATACTTCAAACCTTTTGTGATCACTCTGGTCAAAAGATTAGTGTTTCGAAGTCCCAAGTCTTCTTCTTCCCGAACACTTATTCCCACCTAGGTGACAAGATTGCAATAATTCTTCATTTCACCAAGACAGATGATCTCGGTTTTTATCTTGATATTCCTTTCATTCATGGCTGAGTAGTGAAGGACAATGTGCTAGCTAGAGTGCATAAGTGGAATAACTCCAAAATATCCTTGGTAGGACGAACTACTCTATACAAATCTGCACTTACTACTTTCCCATTTTATACCATGCAAACTGCCTTGTTGCGTAAAGGTGTAAGTGAGGACATGGATAAGATCTGCAGGGGTTTTTTATTGGGATCAATTGAGACTTTGAAGAAGCCGAGCTTGGTAGTTTGGGAGAGACTATACCTACCCAAAAAACCTTGGCGAATTTTGTGTTAAAAGTAAGTTTAATATGAACAGAGCATTCATGATGAAACTTGGTCGGGGTCTTCTATTAAGCCATGATGCCTTGTGGGTTCATCTCTTGAAAACAAAGTATTAATTCCTATCCGAACGATTCCCAACATTCTTTATTCAACAGAAGGGATCTCATACCTAGCGAAACATCGGCAAAGTTTGGGATCTTGTTCTGACTAGTATCTATTGGAACATTAGGAATGGGAGATCAATTTTGTTTAGGGTGGATAACGGATTGGCATGGATCAGAACCTCCTCGATCGAGCAACGGAGAATATTCCAGACTCTAAAACATGATGTTGTGGCAAATTATGTCTTTTCCTTGGGTGGTTGGAATTGGGAAAGGTAGTAAAGAATGCACCTAACTGCTGCCCTACTCTGTATTGCAGCGATACCCCCTCCCAGATGTAAGGTCGAATGAGAATGGTATGGTGTTCTAGGTTTTACCTCTTCTTGTAAATTCTCAACATCCTCGGATTACTCTTCCACCTATAACTTAGTTTTATCATTACAATCTCCAATATGGGGTACGCTTTGGAAGAGTGAAGTCCCCGAAAGAACACGTATATTTCTCTGGTTGGTTACTTGTGATGCGCTTAGCAAGTCAATAATCAGACCTATTTTATGGTGTAAGTTAGGTTGGTTTTAGATGAAAATGACGATATTACCCTGGGTATTCTCTTGTTTTTGTATTTCAAGATTTAATTAGGAAAGATGACCAAATGAATGAAAAAGATGAAGAAGAGGAAAATGGTCAACTGGAGAAAAGGTCCAACAATTTCACAGCGATACGAAATTATACAGGAACCTCAACCCAAATCAGCAGTAGATAAGAGCCAGTGAATACGCAGTAAATTAAGATTTGCACAGAATTGCTAGTTGAATCGGTGGAGCATAGAGATATATTTTCAGTGATTAATTTAGTGATTTGTGAACGTAGTAGCATTTGCTGACAAATCGCTGAGGTCGGTGACGAGTTTTTAAGATAAGAACAAAGAATTTAAGTTTCTTTATGATATACACACTTATGAAAACTATAAATAGGGATTCGAAATACATACCTCAATTAACCATTATAAGTTTTAAAGTCTTTTCAATTAAATTTTAGTTTAGTTCATTATTCATTGCTTTTGGAGATTCAAGACTTATTTAATAAATGTGTTTTACATTAATGTCTTTCAATTATTTGTTTATTGCAATATTTATTATTAATATGTGTGAGTAGTTTTATTATTTTAAACAATACTCTGGACATGATTGTAAACTGTTCATTTATTAAGTCATAATGCATAATTTATGTGTTTAATGCTTTAAACCAACCACACACGTCAATCACGGTTTTTATAAGTTGTATTTGGGTATTACAACTAATGATTCTTTGTATTGAGTGCATAGTGGCCAATATGTTTCTTAGTATAGGGCAAAATCACCCGAGTAGATATTCTAGGTGATTGTGTTCTAAGTTATTTAATGACTAACATAATTTTCATTTTTATTTAGTTTAGATTAGGTATGAGTTTTATTGAGTGATAATAATATCGTAATTTCTAGTTTATTGTGTTTTATCCAATAAGTAGAGTTACAATGATAAGGATGTGACTTATTTCCATTGAATATAGGCAAGTCGATAGTTTGCTAAAGGCTATCAACCTATTATGATTAGAGTTTAATTATTTAGGATCATTATATTAATATAATGATTTGATTATGAATATGTTTTAATGAGAATGTCCAGATATAATGGTTTACATATCATTGTCTAAGATGTATTGATTAGATATTCAATTTATATTGATTTCTTGATTGTTTATTTGAATTGCATTTGAATAGTTTATTGAATATAAATTGTTTACAGTTTAATTATTTTAGTTAATTAATTTTTTTATTTTAAATTGATAGTGTTTAATTCCCGTTTAAATTAGATTAGTAAAATTAAAGTAAATTAAATCTAATAAAACTTTGGGGTAGCCTTAGTTCTAAAGAGATTTGCAAAATCTCAGTACAGACGGTATCCCATTTACTACTGCTACAAACAATAAGAAAATACGAGAAACTATTGTGCACGCTAGACACGTGTCAATTTTTAGCACTGTTATCGAGAATTTTTAAAATAATCTCTTGGAAGTCTTTTCGTTGAATGTCATATAATATGGCTGAAGACAAGGAAGAAATAACTTTTAGGCAATCTGATAGGAATGTCACAGCTTATGAACCTATGTGCATAACTTTTACAACAGAATTTTTGGAATTCAAGTTGAAATTTGGGTTCGTAAATTCTTTACCTTGTTTCTATTATAAAGATAATGAAGACGCTCAAAAATTTAATAGGGAGTTTGCACAAAAAGTAAGCACGTTGAAACCTAGGGATATAGAAATAGATTATGTTAAATTAAAAGCTTTTCCTTTTACATTAAAAAGCTAAGATTTAGATTGGTTATTTTACTTCCCTCAAAATTCTATAACCAATTGGTCAGAGATGATACAAGTCTTTCTTGATCAATATGTCCCAGCAAGAAAACTAGTTTGTATAGACAAATAATTAGAAATAATAGGATGGACATTGGAGAAACTAATGATGAATTTTTGGGGTAGGTATCAAAAATTGATTTCATTACGTCCAATGCATGGATTTACTGAAAAAACGTTAATGTAATATTTTTATGAGAATTAAATCACTTAGAACGAAGATTATTAGACACAGCATGTGGAGGACTTTGCTCCACATAACACCAACTTTAGAAAGAGAAGCTATAAATAACATGACTAAACAATCTAAGCAATATAATGAGAAGAGTGAATTAATTAAAAAAATATAAGTGAAATGAATAGAATGACATATAAGAAATCAAACGATAAGATAGATGAGCCGAAACCCATGGTTGAATTATTACTAAATGATAGATTAAGCAAGGTAAAACTTTGTGTTTTCCGTAATGAATTAAGTCATTCTAATAATGTATGCCTTTTGAGGCAATAGACCAAAATAGAAGAAGCTAATGCTATAATGAACCAATATGATGGATTTATTGATCCCACATATAAATTTATTAGTTATACAAATTACTCCCAACCAAATGTAGGTAATTGTATTAACAATAAAGGTTATCAAAGGTATAAATATCGAATAATTCTGAAAGAGAAAAAGGTCAAATAATTCAATCTTACAAAATTATATGACCGAGTTGAAAAACCAATCAAGTAAGATGGCAACAAAAATGAGTGAATTTGTAAATCAAAGGAAATTACCATCTCAACCTTATCCTACTTTATACGAAAAAACAACAGCCATAATATTCAGAAGTGGTAAGTAGATGGATGGACATAAAATGACGTACAAATTAGTTTCTAAAAAATCAATAGAAGTAGAATTAGATAAAGAAATTGAAGTAACGAGTAAAAGGATTTCCAACGAAAAGGGTGATGAGCCTTATAAAGATTGAACAATTAATATAAAATCACCATTCTCTCATCGTTTGGAAGATAATAGAAATGCTAACAAACTGCAGAAAGAAAAACAAATCTTTGATACATTAAGAAAAGTAGTAGTTAATATACCTCTTTTTGAAGTCATTCAAAATGCACGTAAGTAAAAGAAATTTTAAAAGATTTATGCACTAATAAGATTAAGGCTAAAGAAAAGGTGAGTCTAGGAAAACACGTACCAGCACTAATTCAAAAGAAATTATCCACTAAATGTTTTGGCCCTAAAATGTTTTTAGTTCCATGTACGATTGAGAATATAGGAATTTATTAAGCATTGTGATCTGGGAGCCTCCATAAATGTTATGTCTTTATCTATTTATTTGCAAATGACGGATGTACATTTAGAAGAAAGTGGTGTAGTGTACAATTATCAGATAGATCCACTATGAAATCAATAGGTTTACTAGAAGATGTACTGGTCAAGGTTAATGATTTTGTCTTTCCTGTAGATTTCTATGGTTTAGACGTAAAAGAAGATAATTTCTTTTATAGAACTTCTTTAATTTAAGGAAGACCATTTTTGAAAACAGCAAAAACAAGGATTGATATTTTAAATGGAACATTAATAATGGAAGTAAATGACGATACAACAAATTTTAATTTATTTGATGCAATGAAATACCCAATGGATGTCTCTTCCTTATGAACAATAGATATAATAGACACATTAGTAGATAAATCTTTTAAACAAGATAAAATAGATAAATTTGAATTAGTAATAGAAGATTTAGAAGAAGATGATGATAGAGACAAAGAGACAAAAGAGATAATAAGTACTTTGGAATCATATAATGATCTATCTGAACTTACTTATTACCTAAATTTATTTAGATCTCACTCAAAACTTTTACCTTCTTTAGTTAAAGCCCTAAAATTGTATATAAAAACTTTACTAGATCATTTGAAATTTGTTTACCTAAGGGACTTTAATAAGTTACCAGTGATAATCTCTAATAAACTGACAAGTTTAGAAGAAGATATATTAATAAATATACTGAAAGAATTTAAAGGAGCAATAGGATGGACCATAGTTGATATGAGAGGAATAAATCCAGCTACGTGTATGCATAGGATAAATCTAGAAACTAACACAAAATCTTCTAGACAAGCTCAACGTAGATTAAACTTGCTGAAATATTAAAATTATTAGATGCAGGAATGATATTTCTGATAGCTGATAGCAATTGGATAAGCCCATTCCAAGTAGTTCCTAAAAAGACATGAATTACATTAATAACAAATGAGCATGGAGAGTTAGTACCAACTAGAATCCTAAACGTTTAGAGGGTACGTATAGATTATATGGAGTTGAATGCCTCGACCAGAAAAACCATTATCCACTATCATTTATACATCAGATGTTAGAAAGACTAGCTAGAAAAACCAATTACCGTTGTCTAGATGGTTATTCAGGATTTCATCAAATATCTGTAGCCCCAAAAGATCAGGAAAGAATAACTTTTACTTGCCCCTTTAGTACATTTGCTTATAGATGTATGCCTTTTAGTTTATGTAATGCACCTGCAACGTTTCAAAGGTGTATGGTTAGTATTTTCTCTGATTATGTGGAAACTTTCATTGAAGTCTTCCTGGATGATTTTATAGTTTATGGTAATTCTTTCGATGAATGCTTAGTTAATTTAACTAAAGTGCTTAAGAGATGCATAGAAAAGAATTTAGTATTAAACTATGAAAAATGTCATTTCATGGTAGATCAAGGAATTATATTAGGACATAGAGTGTCATATAAAGGAATAGAAGGACATCCAGCCAAAATTCAAGTAATCAAAATGTTACCTTACCCCCACTACGGTGAGACAAATACGTACATTTCATGGCCATGCAAGATTCCATAGAAGATTTGTGAAAGATTTTTCTAAAATAACACAACATTTATGCAAACTTTTACGAAAAGATGTTCCTTTTGAATTTACGAAGATTGCAAGATAGTATTTAATAAATTAAAGGCTTCTTTAATAACCACACTTATGATTAAATCACTTGATTGATCATTACCTTTTGAAATAATGTGTCATGCAAGTAACTAAGCAATTGGAGTTTTTTTAGGTCAAAAGTAGGAAAGATTCCCATGTTGTATATTATGCTTCTATAACAATAGATGAAGCCCATAATAGAACTATATCACTACTGAAAAGGAAGTTTTAGGGGTAATGTTTGCCTTATAAAGATTTAGACCTTATTTATTAAGAAGAAAAGTTATAGTTTATTCAGATCATGCAGTATTGCGAAACTTAATAGGAAAACAAGATTCTAAACCAAGACTAATAAGATGGATATTACTTCTATTGGAATTTGTCCTCACTATAAAAGATAAGAGAAGAGCCAAAAATCTCGTAGTAGATCATTTAAGTAAGTTAGAAAATGGAAAACCACCTATACCATTAAGGGATGAGTTTTCGGATGAACATTTATGTAGTATAAAGACAAATGGCCCATGGTATGCTGATATAGTTAATTATCTTACCACCAATAGGTTATCATCTTATTTGATAAAAGCTCAAAAGAATATAATTAAAAGGGATTCTAAACATTACTTATGGGATGATCCCTATTTTATGGAAATTTTGTACCGACCAAATAATTAGGAGATGTATACCATAGTTGGAAGTAAAATTAATTATATCTCATTGCTATACTTATACCTATTGAGGATATTTCGGCCAACGTAGAACCGCTCGTAAAACTTTAGATTCCAGATTCTTTTGGCCTACTCTATTTCATGATTGTTTTCTTTATACAAAATCTTGTTCAAATTGCTAATGAACTGAAAACTTAGGACGTAGAAATCAAATGCCTTTACTTCTTATTCTTTTTGGTGAAGTTTTTTGTGTATGAGGTATAGATTTCATGGGACCTTTTCCACCATTGAATGGTTATGTTTATATTTTCCTTGCTGTAGATTATGTGTCTAAGTAAGTAGAAACAAAAGCTACTAAAACTAATGATTCAAAAATAGTGGTTAATTTCCTTAGATCAAAGATTTTTACAGTTTTTGGAGCACCTAGAGCACTGATTAGTGATCGATCAGTTGCTAATCTACTTGATAAGTACAATGTCACACATACGACATCTATTGCATATAACCCACAAACTAGTGGATAAGTTAAAACTTCAAATAAAGAAATTAAGTTAATACTAGAAAAAATAGTTAGTACAACACATAAGGATTGAAGTCTTAGATTAGAAGAGGTATTATGGGCATATAGAACAGCATTTAAGACGCCCATAGATATGATACCTTATAGGTTAGTATTCTGAAAAACATGTCATTTACCAGTAAAACTAGAACATAAAGCCTATTGGGCAATAAAAGCATGTAACATGAGTTATAATGAAGCAGGAAACAAACGTAAGTTGAGTCTTCAAGAATTAGAAGAACTTAGAAATGACGTTTATGAAAATGCATTAATTTATAATAATGAAACCAAAACATTTCATGATAAGAAATTACTTCCTAAAATTCTCAAGTAGGAGATAAAGTTCTACTTTTTGTTCCAGACTTAAATTATTACTTGGAAAAATCCATTCAAGATGGATAGGACTTTTATGGTTATAAATTTATTGCCTTATGGCGCAGTAGAAATAGAAAGCTTTAAAACAGGAAAAAAGATTTAAAGTAAACAGTCATAGGTTAAAACCTTATTATGAAAATTTTGTTAAACAGGATATGGAGGTAACCAATTTCGTGCTTAAGAAATAAAGTCCGAAATGTAATGAAAAGAAGTTCGATGTTTACATCAACGGTAGTGAAACTGTTAAGGATGAAACAATTAAGCTCTTGATGCATAAAAGGCCACACAATAAGAAGAAGAAAACAAAGAAGCAGAAACCAGAAGAGCCACAACCTAAAGTGCAACAAGTAGAAAAACAACCGACGAAAAAGAATTTACTGATGAGCAAGATATAAGACATCTGATGGAAATTTTCAAAGATGATCCAGGGAAACTCTTCCTCCACGTGCTGATCAATGAAGTCATATTTCCTAGTGTTCTACTTGATACAAGAGCTGATATGAATATCTTACCAGAAAAATGATTTAGAAAGGCCAAGTTGAAGAATGATTTTATACCACTTTTGGTTGCCAATAAACCAAACAGTGATAAAATCTTTCCACTAGGAATGTCAATGAATGTGCTAGTGTAAGTGGGATGGTTCAAGTATCTCACAAACTTCTCGGTGGTACCAACGATTAAAAATGATGACATGATATTGATGGGATGAACTTTTCTTAAGAAGCCTGAAGCTGTTCTTAAGGTGGATAAACGTATAGTTATGCTTAAGATGGAAAATAATTATATGTGCCTTCATGATGGTTACGAGATGGACAATTACATTAACAACAACAATTTTGACGATGGTTATAGAGGAGAGAACTTTTACCGCGATGATTAACCCGAAGAGGACAACTACTATGAGTTTAGTGGACCTATTGAAAGACCTTATGCGGATGCTGAAAATGAATGTCAAGAATGATGAAGAATCGATTGATGGTCAGTTTGACTTGGTCAAGCTGAACGATGAGTGATCTTGTCTATCAAGTCGAGCCGATGACTATAAACAAAAGCGCTCTATGGGAAGCATCCCGTACTCTATTTTTACTTTCAGTTTTAGTATTAGGATAGTTAGAATATTTATTCTCTCTCCTTTTAACTTTCTTTTGGGGTATTTCCAATTGAGAGGGGATGACTAAGTTGTTTTTCAGTTGAACTATATTTGTCTTTAATGGTATTCAATAAAGAAAGTAGTTAGCAGTAAAATGTTTCCTAGTTACATATCAAAATTTTATTTTAGAATATTTCTTATTGATTACTTATCAATTATACCTTAAATATGATGAATATGTGTGAAAAATTAGTAAAATATTTGATATATTTGAAGAATAGTAGGAATTGGTCAGTGATTTCCCTGCGAGACCAAATAACACTGGGAATCGCTGAGGAAAATGGCATTAGTTTGCAGAATTTTTAGTGTGAGAATAATTCGGCTATACATGTTTACAATAGGAATTGTTGAACTAGTGAGTGGACCAATTAAGCTCATTTTCAGCGTTTTAGGCAGTGATTCCTCGATGAATCCATTTAAACCCTGATTCGCTGAGAACTAGTACACGTTTAAAAAAAACCAGAATCCCAAATCGCCAAACCATAAACCTGTTCACATCCAAAACCCTTACACCCATTCAATTAATAATCGATTTTTGTCTAGATTCAACCTTTCAATGCTTGAATTATAGCTTATTTAAGTACATACCACCTAGTTTAAGAGTGATTCAACCTTAAAAATTTCAAAATCATGTACATACAACAAAGTTAGGGCTTAGGTGGGTGTTGTTCGAATTGAAGCTTGGAGAGGGAGTTTACGGTGCTAAAAAGAAACATATTACTTGGGGATTCACTCTAAAAAAGATAATAAATCGATACTCTAACGTTTTTTAATTTAGATGTTTTGAAAAAAAAATCGATTTTTGATGATATTTTTAATGAATGTGGTTGATAAATTTTTATTGCAAATTGTTTTTGAAAAATAATACAAATTTTCAATTTGAATATGGGTTTTCAAATGAGTTTAGGGTTTTTTTTTATGAATTTCTCCAATATTTACATAATTATTATAGAAATAGTTCGATATAATTATTTTACACGTACTATTTTCAACTCTTTTGAGATTCAATGATAAAACTTTTTCACAAAATTGTTTTTCATTCCTTGATAGTTTGAAATTTTCAAATACAAGATTTCAATTTACTTATTTCATTATAGTTAAGTATTTCTATGGCGGGAGGAGGTACAGGACCACGTAGGAGTAGGTAGCAAGATAAAGGGAAAGTGAAAGTGCAAGAAAAATCCAAGCATAAATATGTAGGTCGCGTAATGAATATTATACCTACTGGGGTTAACATTAGAGAACCTAAACCTGAGAGGGCTAACCTTGGAGAACAATCTCCATTGTCATTTGATGGGAAATAATATTTAGAAAATCTAGACCCCAGTCATTTAGTGTCTTATGACCTTTTATTGTTTCTGAGACCTAGAGGTGAAAATAGGTACTATAATGTTAAGAAGATGGTTATAATTCCTGAGATAGGGTTTCGTATTCTTAATGGAAGCAGGTATGAAGATAAGATTGTGAGCACCATCAGAGATCGAGGATGGGAACACCTTTTGAGAAGCTATGAGGATATAGGAGAAAGAGGGTGTTTAGAAATTATGTAACAATTTTATGCGAATGGGCATGTTATTAATGTATGGGATAAATTAGTAATGTAAGGAAACAAAATTTGATATTTTGCCTAATAGATTGAATAGATTTTTCAGACTACGACAAAATAATCAGAGGACGAATGATGATTACCTTAATGTCATTTATGTCAATAAGGAATCCTATCCCTATGAGATGATCCAAGACGCATCAGAGATACTTCGGAGAAAATGATTTGCGTTTAATAGTGAAGGATACCATAAGTTTATTGAAACCACCAATTTTAGAAAAATTAGAAAGAGTTGGAGTTATATTATATATGCATGTTTTTATCTAACCAGGTAACAGTTTGAAGTGGAGAATCCTAGAGCTGCTTTACTTTCCTATAGAGTGATGAAGAAAGGTTATATGATGTTGGTAAGATGATTAACGAATCTATGAAGTTTGCAATGAAGACTATAAAGAATGAGGGACTACCGTTCCTAATTTTAATCACTCAATTGTTTAGGCAAGTAGGGGTGGATTCTGAAATTGAGTTCAATGTATTGCCCGAGAAGAAAATAAATGATGTTGGAGTACAAAGAATGAAAAAGGTGGTAGGATATAATGACTCGGAAAAAGAAAGAGAATCATCTTATGCGATAAATACGAGCGAAGCAAGAAGACAAAGCAACAAAGAAACTAGAATGAAAACAAAAGAAGATGCACGAAAAATGGCAAAAATGATGGCTCGATCGAATGTGCCAAGTGTTGATACGAGTTCGGCACCATCTTCGTCATAGCCTAGAACGAGATGTTTTTTTCGGACCATATTTTCTTCACTTATGCGTAGCCAAACGAAAATCCTTTGAAATGAAAAAATGATAGCAGCAAACGAAAGGACTTTACAACATTATCATTCTATGTATGAGAGAAGGCATGACAGTCATTTGCGAGATTTGAGGAGAAGTGTCGACATTCCATCTTCGCGGTTGCCATTCCTAACTTGGACTTACAACCCAACTGATAGCGATGAAGATAATGAAGGTAAAGATGAATTTACTTCTAGCACCGCCCCGTCTATTTTATTTTCTTTTGTATAAAATGAATGAATAAATGATTAATTGTGTTGCTCTTGCTTTAGTTTTTGAATGAAATATGTTTCCTTTGTATTCTATTCATTTGAAATTTGTAGAATTACATATTTTTTAGTTTCCTTACAATTATTTGTCAATTTCGTTTAAGCTCCATGAGGTATATTTGTTTTGTTGGAAACTCAACTCAATTTCTTAACCTTAAGGACAAGGTTTGGAATGAGTTTGGAAGTATTTTAGGTGAAACATAACAAGCCTAACAAAGAAAGCAAAGAAAGAAAAGAAAGGTAGAAGATAAGTTAAGAATTGATGCAAAGTTCAAAGTTTTGATCCGATATTCAAGTGAGTTGATGAAATTTTTCAAAATTTCTTCCGAATTCAAGTAAGTATGAATTTCATTTTACATTATTTTTGGTTAGGAATATAATATAATGGAATTAGTATACAATAAATTTTTGAATGGAACTGATATTTTATTACCCAAGGAATCAATTTTAATACTCTTTTTGATTAACTTTACTAGTTGATGTATAAATTGGATTACCTTATGTTAGCCATGAAAATGGGTAGAAGATCAAAACAATAGTGCAAAATGAACAAGACAGATTTCTAAGAATCTTGTGATCAAAGGCTATTGATTAATTTTTTTTTTCTATAGTATATATAGAACATTATTATGCCACAATTGAAAAAAGAAATAGGTTAGAAACTGATGAAATTTTATAAGCTAGAAAGAATATTTTCTTTAACTTTAGTGGACACTGAGAAGTACTTACAAGAGTTACAAATATATAGGGAGTCCTTTAGATTCCATAAGAAATGGAGCAGAGAATCAATAATGGGAAAAATGTGAGAATGTCTACAGGAAATGGAGCAGGGACTCAAAAGTCAAAAGTAAAAGAAAATAATAAAAGAAAAAATAATTAGGATGATGTAGAAAAAAATTAGAGATAAGAAAAAAAAAGCGAACGTTCTTAAACTCTTCAAAGAAAAGATTTAGCTCGAGTGCTTGAAGATTAGGTGGAGTGAAGTATTTCTTAATCTAACACATTTTAAACGATATATTCATTGATATTTTGGCAAAATTCCTATTGATTTTGATTGTGGTGCTATTAAAAAGTATTTTCTAAAATTAAGATTTGTGAAATCCGAGAATTTCATAAACATGATTAACAGTTTATTTAAGTATTTTCGAATTTTAATTCGAAATTACGTTTCCGATGTGGGACCCACGTGTTATGGACCAAATATCATAAGTTAAAATATTATTTTTATGTGTCATGTGCTTAGTGAATGTAATATAATTTATTCAACACAAAATAGGGTCAAGTTAAGGATTAGACGCGGTGTACGCATGTTTTGGAGTGCGATGGTATTTTCGTCAATTTATGGCGAAATTGCGGTATTAATCGGGGTTTAACTTGGTTTAATACATAATGGATAAACATGAAAATTTAATAGTAAAATGCAAAAGACACAAAGGGGCAGTTGGCTTATTATGAAAAGGATAATAAGGGAAGGGTATTTTGGTCATTTGACCAACCCAAACCCAATTTCGCTCATGTGAACTGAGTTTCGATCAAACCTCTTCCCTTTCATTTTCTTCCTTTCGACAGTCTCTCGTTCACTCTCGACGTCTCTCCGTCTCCATCACAACTCCCTCTGCGTTCTCTCTTGTGTTCTCTCATTCCCATATCTCTCTCGGGGAAACCACTCCCTCCCATTTCTCGGCTCTCCATTCTCCCCCTTCACGGTCTCGCCTCTCTTCTTTCCTTGACTTGGAAATTGGTAAGTTGTTAGTTGTTTGTAATGAATAGATTGATGTTTCGTTGGTATCATTATTGTTGTTGAAAGTAATAGAGGTTTTTGTATGCATTGTTGTTGTTATTGGTTCGGTTGGGAGTGAAAAAGGGGAATGAAGAAGAACTGTGGTTGTAGTGGTGTGTAGATGTGTGTAGTCTTATTTTCATGTCATGTTGGGGTATGGTTTTGAAGGATCATGTGATCAGTTTTGGTCGAACTTTTGTATTGGTTTTGATGTTGATATATCAAACTAGGTCCCTTAGAATTAGCTTGAAGTTTTGAGATGGTTTCATAGCTCTATCGAAGTCGAATTAGTGTCAAAATAACTAGTTTAGTAACAATAGTACTGCAGTCCAGTTTTTGGGCTACTTTGGTGTAATGATTCGATCAATTAAACGAAGGTTATTTAGCGAAATATTTTATGGGTTTTTGTGTTTATCTATCAAACTTAACCCCTGTAAATCGGATTTTTATTTGGAGAAGGTTTGACAGTGTTTTAAAGGCCGGAAAGAAGGCTAAAAGTTGGACTACACTGTTATTTTTCTTATTGTTTTGAATAGGCATGTTAGTGAATTGATTTGAGACATCAAATGAGGTCCGATTGACTTGAGAATAGGTTCGTTTGAATCTTAGTATAACCTACTTTGATGATAAATAATGATTTTGGCCGTTGGAGTTTGTTTCATCAATGAAAAACAAGGTAGAACATAGCATGTTAGTATGATTCAAAATTGTCCAATTATGACATTTATGACTTAACAACTTTGCGTAATGTTTTAAATGGATATTTGTTATCGAAATGAACTAAGGTTGGACTTTTTAGAATCCCTATATATCCTACTTTGAATAGAACCTAAGCTCGGACCTTGGTACAACTTTTAAGTTGGTGAAATATAGTCGTGAAAATAGTCAAAACCAATGAACTAAATTCATTAGTTAATGGAATGAAAGCATTGATTGATAATGTAATTAACAAAATTACATAGTTTGGTAAGAAAATGAGTCGAATTAGGACTCATTGAGGTTCCTAATCAAATTTAAGAAATGAGATAGCTTGAAATTGTTAATTGAGTTAAGAACTCAATTTTGGAATGCATAACCATGTTGATTGGTCATTATGAAGTTAAATAGGTAGTACAAACCTATTCTAGAGTCCAATTGATGATTTAGGACTCTAATTAGAATTCCAAAACAATAAAATAAGTTTGAAGGTGCTTTCGAAGACCTTGAAATAGTTGTTAAAGTTTGTTAGGAGACTTGAAATTCATTGTAAGTGGAAATATGAATCTTAAGGTATTCAACTAGAATCACAATTATGTAATAATGAATTTTATTGTTTAATAAGACACAGGGAAGTACATGAAAGCTGAGGAACGTTATGTGAGGCTTCGTGATCAACTTTTAGTTGGTTGAACTGTAAGTAAACCCAACAGTGGTCTTTACTATTTATGGAATTATCTTTGTACCTGCATTTGTGTTTAGTTTGCATTGCATTTCGCATCATTCTTGGTCATGCATGCATGACATCCGGATAGAGTTGCCCATGCTATGGGTCGTAAGAGTGTGAGGTGCTCCACTCCAGACTAGACGTACTACAGGCATCTAAGGCGGGTAATGTCGACTCCGGGGTATCATGCATTGGGCTTTCATTACTGTTGTAGGTTCATTCTTAGGTCGGCCAACCTGTTTGTGAACCTTAAATAGTAATGAAAGGGTTTCACGTTATTATATAAATTTCTTGTTATTTTGGAAATGTAATTACATGTTGCCATGTATTCGGACTAACATTTGCAGGAGTACAGAGCAGTGTGAAATTTACTTACTTGACATCTTCGAGTTGTTTTTGATGATGTCAGAAACTCAATAAAGACAATGAAGAACAAACAAAACTCGAAGATTTGGTGAGTGTTTTACTTTCTTAAAGTTTAATTTTCTTGTTTTAATCAGTTTATATATATTATTTTGGGTTCTGGGGTGAGCGTAGGACGTGAAATACATTCAAATAGGTTATTAGAGTCTCCTAATTTGATTCAAAAGTAAGTTACGAGGTTTAAATTTTAGTGTTTGGTTTATTTGGAATTGTAAAGTTGTAAATAATGCATTTGAGACTCTACGTTAGTTTAGTAACCAATAAATTTAAATTTGATATATATATTATGACTGCGGGGAGTTGTGAGTCCTTCTAGGCTTCTCCCTAATCTGCAGTCTATTAGGTGATTTTCTCGGCAGTCCATTTTTAGGGGAGGTGCTGCCGCAATTTTTACAAAATACGGAGAATAGTCTGTATTATTTCCTAATTTGCTCCAACTAAACGAATAATGAATTTGGGTTGCAATGAGGACATAAAGTAAACTTTGGAGCATTATTGTGGACTGAATTGTATAATATTTTGAGGTTAAGTAAATGAAATGGATTAGGTGCCTAATTAGAGTTAATTAGGCTAAGTCATGGCTTAGTAAGACGGGCCCTGACAGAGTTGGTATCAGAGCTAAGGTTAAGCTCAATCGAGAAATTGTTAGAAATGATATTGAGGTTTAGTTGAGGATTCAGTTTATTGGGACGTTTGGGTTAAGGATCTAGGGTTAAATTAGGTTTGAATAACCTGAGGATGGTATTTAGGAACAAAGTTCAATAATAAGGTCGCGATTAGTTGCGAAGTGACTGTGAGCTGGGAATATAATGTTATTGTAATTTGTTTGTTGTGTATTAGTATATTATCGCTAGATATGCGATAGGTAGTGCATTCTCTGTTTGTTTGATACTCAACTCGCGAGAAATGATGCATGAGATTAGTAACAGACAATTAAAAAGAGAATAGACTTGTGAAATGAAAACTAAGTGTAAATAGAAGTGAAATAGACTCGGGAAGTCTAAATTCACAATGGTACTGTAAGTAGTTTGATATCAATTTAACTGAGGGAAATAGTCAGTTATAAAACCAATGAAAACTTGGTTGAGCAAGTAGTCTGAATGGAATAGGAACATAAGTACTGAACATGGATTTCTTGAAAATCGAAAGTATCGAACTATTACAAACTTGAAACACTCAGAAAATGGTAAAACAGACTTCATTTAAGTCTCTAACGATTGAGAATCATTTGGAAAATGTAAAATAAAGTTGAGACTTGTGGAAAACACAAGATATATAATATCTTGAGTTTTAGAATAAGGTTTGTATAGTTGAATTAGTAAGTTGGAAAAAAACCTATTTTACAAAGTATTGGTTGAATTCATAACCAATTGAAAGTTGTTTCCAAAATAGTTTCAATCACATTAAAATGAGGCACGTGGTTTCAAAAAATTAGAAATTGATTAGACAAATTGAATTTTGAATTAGAAATCACAATGGGATTGTGATAAGTCCAATTAAGTTGTCTAAGTCAGTTTCTACAAAAGTAAATTGCTATGAAGCAAAATATTGTGTTTTTGCAAAACAAAACACAAAATGAAATTGAGAATGGAACCATGGTTTAAACCAATCAAACAACTTCTAAAAAAGAAGTCAATATAAAATGATGAAAGGTGAATTCATCAAAAGTAATTTGATGAACAATAAGAAATAAAGTAATCTTACATAGTCTCTTGAAAAGTACCACATGTCTTTTTGAGAAAAAAGAAAAGTTAGGAAATCTGAGAATAATGAAAACAAATAAATACATTAACAAGCAATTTAGTTGTTTGAGGCGCAAAATATATCTATTTCGAATAAAGGTTAGCTAAGGAAGACTTCAATTGACCGTGTGAGAATAAGAAGTCGTATTATGCTTTGCTAAGTTTTTGAAAAAAGAAGAGATATAAATTACCTTATAAGCCAATATTAAGGAGCTGTAAGTGGTTAAATATTGATCGAGAGTCGTGATAAGTTTGTAAAGGGATTGAGGATGAAATAAATGTGAGAATAGCTAAGATTGACAAAAACTAAATGGAATAGACTCTCGGTATAAAATAAAAATAAAATGAGACGTTGAGATGACTTGTGACTGCTGGAAGTGGCACTAACAGACTCCTATAGTCAAGGTAAGGCACTGGAGTAGTTGTGCATGACCAAAAGTCTTAAAGTAACTCCATTTCAAAATCACGATTCTTTCACAGCGTAGAAGACTGGTGTGATGCATCCACTTGTTTTTTGAATAATCGAATGAATCAGTGTGGTTTGGAATAAAAGAGTCTATGATGTTTTGTTTAAGTCAGTTGGATGCTTAAGTATAGGCAATTAAATGGTCAAGACATTCTCACATACATATGAAAAAGATAATTTCAGGTCAACGAGTTCCTATAAGACTTAGGATATCAAACTATAAGTTTGATGCAATTTAATTTATCTTTACAAAGATCTTACTAAGAAATCAAACTTCAAATGTTGAAAGTTTTAATCAAAGTAATATACAACTGATATCAGTAAAGATGTTGTATATCGGTTCAAATATGGTGCTACACCACCTAATTAGTCAGTGATGAGATTTTAAAGCACTAGGTTATTTTAGACTAGAGTTGATGTCAGGTACCTAACTGACGATGAAGATACAAAAGAGAAATAAAAAGAGAAGCACGACTTACAACTCAGTTAGTCAGTATGATCCCTAGTGGTTTGAAATACTGAATAGAGTACAGTGTATCTGAGTAGATATGTTTGAAGAATTGAATATTCTTTCAATTTAAAATTGGGTAGAGTCAAAACATGTATTGAAAAGTGATGAAAAGAGACAACATATTTGTAACTTTTATGAGATACAAGTTAAAGTTTATACTGTAAGTATAATCAAGAAATATGTTGATCCTTGTCTAGAAATATATATCTACTCAAGTTAAGGGAAATAGTATCTATTCTGGTAATGAGAAAAATATGGTGAAAAAATATGGTGAACAGTAAATGATTGAGATTGAGATAATGAAAATCTCAGTAGTTGGAGAAATGTAGAAAACAATGCGATTGCATTGATAAATGTGGAAACTGAAGTAGTTATAAAGATAATTTTAAAGTAATTAGTGGATAAGTGAATGAAATGAGGTTCTTGGTGAACTCATAGATAGAAAATGGGGTTTTGACCGGTCAAATAGAAAGTTTAATGAATTGGCTGACGAGTTGGAATTGGTAATTGCTTTCTATTCCACAATATAAATAATATTTTGGGTTGATACTTAGAGAATGAGTGAGAGTTGCAAGATGTATCAGGTTTCATTTTCTGATCGGATTGTAATTAGAGATCTATAGTCATGGGATGACTTGTCTGATTCTAGGTTTCTGTTGAAAAACGCTGGTAAGATGAAGGATCAGATAGACACGCAACTCTACTTAGTATCTAATGTTTAGTTCAAATAATATTTGCATCTTTTATATATTTAGACTAATGATAGCCTAAGAATTGATCGACCGACAGTTGAAATAAAAAGATGATCAGTGATCAGTAAGTAAACTGGGATGTGTATACCAGAGCTGGGTGGATGGGAAAGAATTATCAATGGTTTGTGGAATAGTTGTTTAGTTAAAAATGAAAATTATTTTATAAAAAGCAAGATAGGCTAGATCTTGCCATGAATTGATTCTTGAATGAGGTTCAATACGTGAAATATGACGTACAACAAGGTTTTTTAGATATTCCACAAAGTTGATTGTTTAACTTGTCAGAGATTCATAAATTGTCAGGATTGACAAAGTAATAGAAATAACTTTTCATTAAACCAAGATGTGGGAAAAGGAAAAGTTGAAATGGTTATGATCTCTACCACCGAGTTGTTAAATACAACGAAAGTGATTGGGTCCACTTAATGGTTCACCTTAGAAAGAGTTTATAGATTTCGATTAAAATAGTTGTTTATAAATGATTATTTTCTCATATCTCTTTTGATTTAGTAACCTGTAATTTCAAAATTCAAGGACGAAATTTTTAATTACTTGGGAAGAAATGTGAAATCCGAGAATTTCATAAACATGATTAGCAGTTTAATTAAGTATTTTCGAATTTTAATTCGAAATTACATTTCCGAGGTTGGACCCACGTGTTACGGACCAAAGATCATAAGTTAAAATATTATTTTTGTGTGTCATGTGCTTAGTGAATGTAATATAATTGATTCGATGCGAAATAGGGTCAAGTTAAGGATTAGACGCGGTGTCCGCGTGTTTTGGAGTGCGATGGTATTTTTGTCAATTTATGGCAAAGTTGGGGTATTAATCGGGGTTTAATTTGGTTTAAAACATAATGGATAAACATGAAAAATTAATAGAAAAATGCAAAAGACACAAAAGGCCAGTTAGGTTATTTAGAAAAGGATAATAAGGGAAGGGTATTTTGGTCATTTGACCAACCCAAACCCAATTTCGCTCATGTGAACTGAGTTTCGATCAAACCTCTTCCCCTTTCTTCTTCTTCCTCTCGACAGTCTCTCTCGATCTCTCTCGACGTCTCTCCGTCTCCCTCACGGCTCTCTCTGCGTTCTCTCTCGTGTTCTCTCATTTCCATATCTCTCTTGGGGAAACCACTCCCTCCATGTCTCGGTTATCCACTATCGCCTTTCACGGTCTCGCCTCTGTTCTTTCCTTGACTTGGAAATTAGTAAGTTGTTAGTTGTTTGTATTGAAGAGATTGATGTTTCGTTGGTATCGTTGTAGTTGTTGAAAGAAATAGAGGTTGTTGTATGTATTGTTGTTGTTATTGGTTCGGTTGGGAGTGAGAAAGGAGGATGAAGAAGAATTATTGTTGTAGTAGTGTGTAGATATTTTGCAGTCTTATTTTCATGTCATGTTGGGGTATGTTTTTGAAGGGTTAAATGATCGATTTTGGTCAAACTTTCGTATTGGTTTTGATGTTGATGTATCAAAGTAGGTTCCTTAGAATCAACTTGAGGTTTCGAGATGGTTTCATAGGTCTATCGACTCTACAAAAAAACAATAAATTAGAAACGGAATAGAAAGAGAATAGCAACGGAAAAGACACGAATTAGTAACTGAATAGCAACAAAAAAAAACAGTTAGAGACGGATTAGCAACGGAATTAATTCCGTTTGTAAAATCTTCGTTGCTAACGGAAATTATTTTCTGTCTCTAAATAGATTCGGATTAGAGACGGATTAGAGATGAAAATAGCATTGAAAAAATCATTTTAAACTTGCATTCCATTTTCTTCCGTTGCTAATTAGCAACGGAATAGCAACAAAATTCAATGTTTCCGTTGCTATCATCGGTTAGATTGAGGGCGAGAGGGCGCACCACAAATACGATAAGAAGCACTCCCCAATCGATAGGTCAAAGACAGAGACATAGTACCAATGACATCTCGCATATTTGAGAAAATCGGGGTTGCTACAGAGTCAACCAAAGACCGATGCATTTTAAGCAGACACATGAGAGAAATCCCTAGTCACTTCATCGCTCCATAATCTTTTGGCAAACTCCAAAGCACCCTAATTTTCAATGAGAGAATTTGATTGAGTTATAGTATACTCATTAGAAAGATCTTGATAAGCGGCCGCCACCTTCTCGTTGTCGATCACCGTCGCCAAGAATGGCATAGTCGCAAAACTTCGTCGTTCCATACCCCTCTCACTGCAGCTATCCACACAAGCATATGATGTGTAATTGTGAATAGAGGCGAAGAACTAGAAAATCCGAGAGATTGCTAATTAGCAACGAAATAGCAACGGTATTCACTTCCGTTGCAATTCTGTTGCTAAGTATTAAACCCAGAACATATGGTTGATGTCCGTTGCTATTCCGTTGCTATTCCATTTGTATGTACATAATTATTGCATTTTGTTACAGCACGGTTCTTCTAAACAACAAAACATGCAAATGGCTTTCTCCAACGCCCTGCACCCCTTCAATGACTCCTTGAGGGTGCTATAACATCCTTCAAAACCAAATTTCATACCATTCATTCACATAAAATATTAAATATTATATAGTAAATTAAACCCAAAAAAGAGAATTCTACCTCAATATGCACAAAAAGTTGTTTGAATTTTATTTACAAACCCAAAAACTAATTTTACCAACTAAAATACCTAACTTTCCTCACCAAGGTACTCCTCATCCAGCTCAATCATGGTTGTCCTCATCATCATCGTCGTGTTGCTTCTGTGGTGAACGAGCCAGATCCATCCCAACCTGCTATTGATGCTCCTGAAGTGGTGGCGGCGGTGTTGGCGGCGGCGGTGCCTGAAAGGTGCTTGCTCCGAAGTCCATGCGCATTCCCAACTGGCTCTGCACGAAAGCCTCGAATTGTGCAACCCTTTGAACAACTGCATCAAGCTCTGAATGCCGCACCATCGGCTCCCGGGACGTACTGGCACCGGATCTTCATATCTCCTCTTCCTCTTTGCAAGTGACCCGAGGCCATAAACATGCCCCTTTGAGCACTCTCTTGCCGCATTGTAGTAGAGTTGCTTCTCATCAATCGGTCGGTCTGGTGTAGCCTGAGTGTGCTCCTCACGCCTCCTCACGAGCTCTGCCTGCACGAAAATAAAGTCGTCAAAGAAAAAAAATGAAAATAAATCATTGAGAAAATGAAAAAATTAAATAGCCCAAAATCATTTATAATGCTTAAAAATAGCAAAAGTCAATGTAAGAAAAGAAACAAGTAATTACTGGATATCTTCCTTTCAATCATGTGCATACTAAGATATTTGAAATTAAGAATGGCAAAAAGGACTTACAAGGGTTATTTTTCTCTTACTAGGGTGGACAATGAGAATGCAAATGGAATAAGGTTTGGAGATTTTTCAACATTTGAAGATCATCATGAAGTGAAGGGCTTTGAAAGCATTTTTAATACACAAGAGGGTGTGATATGGAAAAATGTAGTAGATAGCTTCATTTAATAGATCGAGTATATGAGGGTCCTATAATTAGATTTATATATGCATGTAAATTATTCAATTGTCATAACTTCTAATGAGAATCATATGCAAAGAGATGAGCTTCTCATAAGTAGTACTCTAAGCTAATGTTGCACCTACAAATATGGAGATAAAACACAAGCCTCTGTAAAAGAAAGGATTTGTATGAAAAAACATTCAATTAAGCTTAAGTTGGTCGTGTTTGTTTACTACAATGAAAAATAAAGATTAAGTGTTTTATGCGACAAATATATCCGTTTGGTTACTATAATCTAATGTTTACAAGTCCGTTATTTTAATCCTATGCGACAAAAGCATACAATCAAACACACATATTTAGCTATGAATGAGATTTTCTTGATCCCCATGTAATGTTGATGATTTCGTTAAAGTTTGCTTCGCTTCGCTCTAATCCTAGGAAACAAAAGCACTGTGTCAAGATACCTTAAATATCTTTCATAAAAAATCACCAAGAACATGTATGGTCCATAAAGCTGTGATAAGAACAGCATACAAGAACATGGTCTGTAACAAAATTCATGTAAAAAAAGCAAGTAATTAACAGCTAATTAAGAAGCAAGTATAATCATATCATTTATTTATAAGCTATTATAAATTTTATATTAACATGACACTTACATGAAATCGTCTTGATCTGTTATCAATGAATGTCACTCCATCATGATTTTTCGTATGAACATGAAGAAAGACATCATTAGAAGTAACTTCATCATCTTCATCCCTATCCAGAGCCTACACATACACACAAAAGATCAAAGTTTACAACATATTAGTCGCAACAAACTTATAAGTTTTAAGGAAACGACAAATAACTATGACACTTACTAATACATCTTCATAAGTCCGAAAAGACCGTGTGCCACCAGTGTGCTTCAAGGGCTGTACCAGGACTGCCCTTTTCGCTTTTTCTGTTCTGTGAAGCCTTCTTAGACTTAGCCTTGAAATCTGCGGACGCCCAGTACTTACGATATATATTCCATGCCTCATTAGTGATAAAGTCTGGCCTCACGTTAGGGCTGGCAAAAAAATGGAACCGGACATAAACGGGACCGAGCACCCCTTCCTTATAATGATTAAATTTAGTGTCCGGACCCGTTCCCGTTTTTAAACCGGGCACTTTTTTTGTTCAGACCCGTATTTTTGTAAAACATACGGCTCCCGTTTTGTCCGATTTTTATTTTTAAATATGATTAAATATTTTATTTATCAATTATTTTTAAAAAAAAAACCTCAACTACAAGTCTACAAGTCACCTAACATTCAATTACCAAAAAATAAATACATAACATCACAATTTTTTTAATTTCCAAAAGGCTTAAAAAGTTAAAAGCTATACACTGAATCACTGATACACATTACACAGGGTTTGGCCCGTTTGGATTCAAATTAATCATAATCGGGTACTCGTTTTTTTGAAATTTTTGTCCGGACCCAGTCCAATATTTTTAAACGGACACAAAAAATTGTCCAGACCCGTATGTTTTTTACAAAAATATTGCCCGAACCCGTTTAAAACGGGGCCGGACAAAATCGGACAAACGGGTCTGGACAACTTTTGCCACCCCTACCTCACCCCAAGGGCTCGAAGCTCGTGCATTAACGCGCCATACCTAACACACACCTTTGAATTATTGGCAGCTCTCACGATTGCCTCATCAATCGATGGGTCCCATCTGAAGTATGGCTGAAAAAGATGAATATAGTTAATTATTAATTTTTCATACAAATAATATATTTAATCATTTATTCAATCGTTTAGTGTCATTTACTTACTTTCTATCTCTCCCAATATATATCGTTTTGATGATCGGTTAGTGACTTCCAACAGTACCTCTTAGTAATCATCTCCCGCTTGAAGATTTTGGTCATCCTCCGAGCACAGACTTCTGATGGATGTAAAACCCAACGGTTTTCCCTGTTCATTTTCAACTTGATGAAGTTATTTAAATGTTGTTTTACTCTACTTCTAATTAAGGTACGTATAATGAATTAGTCATTTGTAATGGAATTATAAATTACGCAACAGACTCAATAATAATGGGAAATTTAACAATATGGGGCGTGGCTCCTCCTCCCTCATGAGGTGATGCTGAGGGAGCGGGCGGAAGGGGAGGCTGGTGAGGAGGCCTCGGTGGAGCTCCATTACGTCTTAGAGGTGCTCGATCAGGGGCTCCCATGAACTCGTGGGACCCGCCAAATGGTGCAGGTGATGTAGTGGAAGGTGGAGCATATATAGTAGGCGATGGAGTGCCATGTCGAGACGACCTACCAGAATGATTAGAATGTGACGATGGGTGTGATTGGATGATGACGGGCCCGTCGTCGAAATCGTGGGAGAATGTGTCGTCAAATTCACTTTCACTACTAGAATCGACACACGATTTTCCTCGTCATCATCACTATCCTCTGGTGCACTGATCATGTTAGAATTCGTTGGATTCACTATCAATCCAATATCATTTGTTGGGT
Organism: Stephania cephalantha; assembly: GCA_039657325.1. NCBI lineage: Eukaryota > Viridiplantae > Streptophyta > Magnoliopsida > Ranunculales > Menispermaceae > Stephania > Stephania cephalantha. The sequence continues at coordinate 11,608,479 of CM077572.1, forward strand.
CAGCGACAACGTACGTGGTTGGTTCGTCGGCCTGGAATTCCGTATCTGTCGAACAAACAATGTCATCTTCGACAACGGTTCCATCATCGGCGAACTTTGGCTGACAACAACAAACAGCTAGCCACTTTTTTCGTTCATGCTTCATAGCAGGGTATGGAAGATAGAAGACCGACAAGCTTGCATTGCCAAAACGAAAGGCTCGTATTTGTTATACCTTCGAACTTAAGTGAAGGGTGAGTCCTTATCCCCGCAGGCTGTGTGGGGTCAAACCATTCACATTTGAACAACAAAGTGCGCTTAAAGCCAATGTATTCAATCTGGATAACCTCTTGTAGTCTTCCATAGAAATTGTAGGACACATCAGTGTAGTTGGAGCCTTTCACAAAAACCCCGCTTTTATGTGTCGTTCTATTAGCATCATACACCATGGTGTGAAATTTATATCCATTAACAACATATCCCGGGTATACGACACAAGATCATATAGGGCCATGACGAAGTGTATCATCTGTGATGTTATGACGTGCCTGCTTAGAAACACACAACGATTACATGACAACGTTATGAGATAAAAGTGAAGCTTTCACGATAACAGAAATTTAACATTACATATGTTTGAAACCACTTAGCGAAATTTTGCTCGAGATTATAGTAGACGTCTTTCTCTTCCCCGTCCGGCATATGCAATTCGTCGATGAAGATGCTACGTTTCATACTCGTTCGTTAGAAGGAAAAAATACTAGATATGTTAAAGTAAGGGCATAATCAAGAAATTTACTTGTTAGAGTGACTTACGAGATGTATGGCGCGACTTTAGGACAATTGAGTAAGATGTAAATGTGAGCAGCATCGTATTCTTGTTCCGCAAGGAATCTTTCTTTTCTAGTACCAATGGTACATCCTGGGTGAGTAAAAATTTAGAAGTCAACGACAAAATGAGGGTTGGGACCGACACTATTGTCGCCATTGCGTTGACCTCGATTATGCAAGGTGGTAATGTGGTCTTCAAAATGATAAGAACAAAACGAGGTTGTTTCCTCCACCAAATATGCATTGCACATCGATCCTTCAACCTTAGCTTTATTTCGCACATTATTTTTCAAGTGCTTAAGGTACCTAAGGAATTCATGTTGATCATTAACAATAGTTTGAGCATTGACGAACGACATAATCGGTCAATTTGTAATTAAGAATGAGCAACATTACCTCTCAAACAGGTTCATCCAGCGAAATTGTACTAGGCCAGCAAGCCGACCCTCATAAGGCAAGTGTTCCATTGAGTCTAAGAAACTTGGAGGAAATATTTTTCCAGTTTACAAATTATTAGAGGTATTTTGGACTCTAAATGAGTCATATCCTGGATGGTTACACTTTTAGCCGTCAGTGATCGAAAAAATAGACTAAGCTCGCTAATGGCGACCTAAACAGCATCTGGAAGAAGTTCTCGAAATGCAATCAGAATTAGTATTTGCATGAAAACATGGCAATCGTGACTCTTCATCCCAAACAATTTTAGGCCCTTTTGGTCTACGCAACGCTCAAAATTAGAAGCATATATGTCGGGAAAATGCAAAGATCGGATCCACTCGCATAATTTTTGTTTCTTAGGGTTATCAAGAGCGTAGCATGCTAGCGAATACTTCTTAGACACTTTATCCATATGTAGAGAAGGTCGTTGAAAAAGTTCCTGAACATCTTGTCTTGACTTCACATTATCCTAAGTTTTTCCCGGCACACTCATAATAGTGTTGAATATGTTGTCGAACACATTTTTTTCTATGTGCATAACATCCAAGTTGTTTCTGATCAAGTTCGTCTTCCAATACGGCAAGTCCCAGAAGATGCTTCGTTTCCTCAATCCCGAACCCTTAGCAATCTCTACATTTTTTGCATCAGCGTCGATTTCCGTCACTTTTATTAATCCCAATGCCTCAATTTCCATCAAAATGTCTTCGCCAGAACGTATCAGTGGAGGTTGGTCATTTATTACTATTTTCCCTCTAAGAAACCCTTTTTTTCTTTCCTAAGATTAGAGTTTTGAGGCAAAAATCGACGATGACAGTCGAACCATGAAGTTTTCCTACCGTGGCGAAGTTGAAATGCTTATGTATCGTCCATACAATATGGACAAGCCATTTTGCCGTGTGTGCTCCAACTTGACAACATGCTATATGCAAGAAAGTCACTTACTATCCACAATAGAGCTGCTCGCCTTTGGAAATTTGATTTTGTCGAAACATCGTACGTTATTAAACCATTGTGCCATAAATCTTGTAGCTCTCTCACGAGCAGTTGCAAGAATACATCTATTTTCTGGCTAGGGTTTGTTGGTCCAGGAGCAATAATCGTCAAGAACATAAATTCTTCTTTCATGCACATCGACGGTGAAAGGTTGTATGGAGTCAAAATCACGAGCCACGAAAAGTAAGGTCTCCAATTTAACCCAAATGGTTAAAACCCATCCGTACAGAGCCCCAAACGAACATTTCGAATCTCTGCGCTGAACTCTTTATTCACTTCGTTAAAATGAAGCCATGCCATCGAATCCGAACAGTGTTGCCGAACATCACTTGGACACGTGTTCCCCGTGCAAATGCATATGTCTAGTTGTCAATTCGGAAGGAAACAAACGTTGCAATCGAGGGCCTAAGGGAATTAAATACATTTGTTTGCAAGGCCTTGTTTTTGTGTTCCTATCGCGACTACGTCGTTGTGTCATGTACCGAGAATTCCCACAAATTTTACACGATGTTAACTCTGAGTCATCTCCCCAATAAATCATACACTGATTTTCACAACAATCTATCTTCTTGACAGGTAGACCCAATCCTCGCATAAGTCGTTTTGTTGAGTAAAAACTGTTGACTAATGTGTTGTTGTCAGGCAACGCTTCCTTGATGAATTGCATGAACTCATCGTAACAGCATTCAGAGACATGGTGCACCGATTTTAGAGAAAGCAATCTAGATTTTGTCATGTTCGCACAACCCGGCCATAATTGCTCGTTACTAGCATCAATCATGTCATATAATTGTTGTGCTTGGGGGTTAGGCTCCTCTTCCATGTAATTATTTTCAAAATCGTAGAAAGTGGATGTCGTATCCTGACCTTCTTTCTCACTGTGTTCGTACCAACAATAGTATCCAGGAACGAACCCATACCTACATATGTGGTACTCAACAGTCTGAACGTCTAAGTAGGGTAGAAGTCGGCATTTATTGCGATTACATGGGCACCTAATCCTACCCTCATTGTGATAAGTGGTACAATTTGCCTTCGTGAATTCTATGAATTCCTTTACCCTTACAACAAACTACCTTCAAATAAACCCGTTATCGAGGCGATTGTACATCCACTCTTTATTCACTATCGACATTCCCTACAAAATACGATGACTTAATTTAAATGAAAATTTCGACAATTCAATTTTTGTAATTGTATGACTAATTAATGCCTTAAAATACATTTATAAAATGTTTGTGTAAGGTTTATTGCAATGCCTTTAGCTAGACCATGAATATTTGTTATTTCTACAAAAATTTCGGCAGAGTTTCCCTATAACATAGACTACCATAAAATTTCAGAACCTAATAAACATCATTGGGAGAATACCTAAAGGTCTCACATCTCCCAACATTTCAAAATATCATGTAAACATGAATTAAAAGGCTTATGAGTGCACATTATAATTATACGAAAAATCACAAACAAAAAATGGCGCAACCAATTGACTTAGGAGTGACACTAAATTTGTAGGAACTAAATTCTATTTTCAATAATAAAATAAATATATAGCTAAACATTGATCCTTACGATAACTCAATTAATTCAAACTTTTATTGATTAAATCATACTTGTTAGGAAACATGAACATCATAGTAAATATTAGTGAAGACATAAAAAATAAGAACAAATAACCACATAGCCAAACTAAGTTTTTCGATAGGAACACATATATAGCCCAACTAATTAAATTTATGTATATATCTCTTAAAGATTCTATGTTGTTAATCCAATTAAGTTGACACTCACTTCAATCCAATTGAAAGACTAACTAGTAGTATTAAAGTAATCCCTAGTTGAAATAAACTAAATAGTCATAATCTTTGTGATTTAAAAGGTATAGTTACTTATTAACCATCCTATTTACTATTCGCTAAACTAAGACCATCTATCCTCATTTAACATGGAATCATTTCAATTAATTTTGGGAAGTACCCAATCAAAACAATATCAAACTGCAGATCAAAACACAGTAAGAGAGGTTTGGGAATCCTTCATATAAGCCTAAAAGTTTGTAATGCAAGCTAACTTGCCCCCATTAAGTGCACTAAATTAATCGCAATTGCCCCCATTAAGTGCACTAAGTTTGTAATGCAAGCTAACTTGCCCCCATATAAACCATTTATGTTCTTGTTCAACTTCTTCTTTGTCCCAATAACGTCATACCACTAGTTTTGCATATTCTACAAAAATTTCAGCAGAGTTTCCCTATAACATAGACTACCATAAAATTTTAGAACCTAATAAACATCATTGGGAGAATGCCTAAAGGTCTCACATCTCCCCAACATTTCACAATATCATGTAAACATGAATTAAAAGGCTTATGAGTGCACATTATAATTATACGAAAAATCACAAACAAAAAATGGCGCAACCAATTGACTTAGGAGTGACACTAAATTTGTAGGAACTAAATTCTAATTGCAATAATAAAATAAATATATAGCTAAACATTGATCCTTACGATAACTCAATTAATTCAAACTTTTATTGATTAAATCATACTTGTTAGGAAACATGAACATCATAGTAATATTAGTGAAGACATAAAAAATAAGAACAAAAAACCACATAGCCCAACTAAGTTTTTCAATAGATAGGAACACATATATAGCCCAACTAATTAAATTTATGTATATATCTCTTAAAGATTCTATGTTGTTAATCCAATTAAGTTCACACTCACTTCAATCCAATTGAAAGACTAACTAGTAGTATTAAAGTAATCCCTAGTTGATATAAACTAAACAGTCATAATCTTTGTGATTTAAAAGGTATAGTTACTAATTAACCATCCTATTTACTGTTCGCTAAACTATGACCATCTATCCTTATTTAACAAGGAATCATTTCAATTAATGTTGGGAAGTACCCAATCAAAATAATATCAAACTACATATCAAAACACAGTAAGAGTGGTTTGGGAATCCTTCATATAAGCCTAAAAGTTTGTAATGCAAGCTAACTTGCCCCCATTAAGTGCACTAAGTTTGTAATGCAAGCTAACTTGCCCCCATATAAACCATTTATGTTCTTGTTCAACTTCTTCTTTGTCCCAATAACGTCATACCACTAGTTTTGCATATTCAACAAAAATTTCGGTAGAGTTTCCCCTATAACATAGACTACCATAAAATTTCAGAACCTAATAAACATCATTGGGAGAATGCCTAAAGGTCTCACATCTCCCCAACATTTCACAATATCATGTAAACATGAATTAAAAGGCTTATGAGTGCACATTATAATTATACAAGAAACCACAAACAAAAAATGGTGCAACCAATTGACTTAGGAGTGACACTAAATTTGTAGGAACTAAATTCTAATTGCAATAATAAAATAAATATATAGCTAAACATTGATCCTTACGATAACTCAATTAATTCGAACTTTTATTGATTAAATCATACTTGTTAGGAAACATGAACATCATAGTAATATTAGTGAAGACATAAAAAATAAGAACAAATAACCACATAGCCCAACTAAGTTTTTCGATAGGAACACTTATATAGCCCAACTAATTAAATTTATGTATATATCTCTTAAAGATTCTATGTTGTTAATCCAATTAAGTTGACACTCACTTCAATCCAATTGAAAGACTAACTAGTAGTATTAAAGTAATCCCTAGTTGAAATAAACTAAACAGTCAAAATCTTTGTGATTTAAAAGGTATAGTTATTGATTAACCATCCTATTTATTGTTCGCTAAACTATGACCATCTATCCTCATTTAACAAGGAATCATTTCAATTAATGTTGGGAAGTACCCAATCAATATAATATCAAACTACAGATCAAAACACATAGTAAGAGAGGTTTGAGAATCCTTCATATAAGCCTAAAAGTTTGTAATGCAAGCTAACTTAGCCCCATTAAGTGCACTAAATTGACCCCCATTAAGTGCACTAAGTTTGTAATGCAAGCTAACTTGCCCCCATATAAACCATTTATGTTCTTGTTCAACTTCTTCTTTTTCCCAATAACGTCATACCACTAGTTTTGCATATTCTACAAAAATTTCGACAGAGTTTCCCCTATAACATAGACTACCATAAAATTTTAGAACCTAATAAACAACAATGGGAGAATGCCTAGAAGGTCTCACATCTCCCCAACATTTCACATTATCATGTAAACATGAATTGAAAAGCTAAACCCAATACATTAATATTTCAAGAAATTCATAAAATGATTGAAATCACATTTTCTAATCGAAATGAATGCATTGAACAATCACAAAACTTACCTGAATTTTCCCTACTATAGGGAATTTGGGAGAGAAGGAGCAGGGTTTAAGTCCAACTAAGATGTTGAATATGGCACTCCCGATTACGAACGATTTCTAATAGTCGAGATGATCACCTTCACTACCTAGAAAATAGCAAAACCAAGTATAAGAATTAGATGAAAACAAACCATAGAAACATGCAAATGAAAAGAGAATTATACGGATGATTGTAAGATAGTGGTGCTAGCTTTTACATAGTTAGCAACTTGGGATAAAACATCTCTAAACTTCCTTGAACTCTTTAAAGTATTTTAACTTCTCAAGCTATAAACTAAGTTACATGTGAATCAATTTTTATAAGTTCATTAAATTTTTAAAATAAATGAAAAGATTTTAAAGTTTCATAAACTTTCCTTTGTGTTCTACTTCAAATACTAAGTTATTAGGAAACAAAAATAACATGTTGTTAGTTTTTGCGAGAAGACATTTATAGGACATTGGTTTGTTAATCAGTATAGAGATGAGCCTTGCTAATTGGAAGGATTTAATTGGTGCTCTTAGCCCGTGAAGGCTAATTAAGCCTCTAAAATCAACGCGAACCCCTAATTTGATGGCGATTATTTGAGGGGTTTCATTGCAAAACCACAATTTGCACTAGTTAGGGATGGCAATGGTATCACTATGATCACACAATCAATTTTGGTGCAAACACTATAATGACTAGGTGGCTTTAACATTCTTTTTATCAAATATGTATCTTTATTTAACATCATGATAGCGATTCAGAAGCATACACATGCAGTTGTATAATTACACTAATCTTATGGATACACTTAATTTGTTATTTGTAAACACATCTCTCATATGCACATGCAGTTGTATAATAGGTGACTTTATTTAACATTTCAAATGCTAATTGAATAATTCATCTTATGTATATATTATTCTTTCTTTATTGTTGTACCAAGTTGACAACCATAGATTACACCATCATACATTTATTATTAATTAACACAAATTAAATTAGAGGATTACAAATGGGACTCAGCATGTGCACTATATATATCACAAACATATATACATATGTAGTCTTAGAGGCAGACTAACTTAGGGAGCCATCAAACTGGGGATTCAATTGGAATCAATATCATGAAATTCTCTTAAAGAATACCAAGAATTAAGAGGTTGAGAAGTTATAGAGAAGAACACTAAATGACCAACACAACAACAACAACAACAACAACAAACTCGGAAATTCAAACAATTATAACAAAATCAATACATTCAATTATTCATTCTCAAAAGATCGACAAAACTTAGATCAACAATCAAATGGGGTTCCAATGAATAGATTCCAATCACAAGAACTTGACATTGTAACAAAATCAAACAAGAAAACTCACCTCATCTTCTCTTCACCACTCAATTCAATGGAAAAAGAAAACTGAGACTCAAACGGCGGCGACGTCAGGATGGACACGGCGAACATCAACGATCTCATCGAGGTGAGTGCGGACGGTGGCGAGGTGAGTGCAGACGAAAGTGATGTTGTAGGCTGAGATCTGGGAGATCTAAGGGAGCATCGGCGGATCCGACAGAGAAGGCGGAGGGGAAGGCGGCGGCGACGGGGCGGAGAGCGAAGGAGGGGAGGCGGTTAGTGCAGAGAGAGAGGAGGATGGAGAAGATAATACACCTGACAACGGAAACGGACGATGAAGATCTCCAAGTCGGCGTTGGAGGCTAGGGTTCGAAACCGGCGGAGGAGGGGAGGCTTTCGGTGCAGAGGAAAGAGATGTGGATGGGAGTACTGAGAGGAGGGGAGGCGGTCGGTGTAGAGAGAAGAGAAGATGGAGAAAATCTCCAACTTGGTGCTAGCAGCGAGGAGGGAGTCGAAACCGGCGGAGGAGGGGGGCGGTATGTGCATAGGAGAGAGAAGAGGATGGGAGCAGAGAGATCAGGGGAGGTGGTCGGTGCAGAGAGAGAGAAATGGAGAAAATCTCTCCAAGTCGGTGCTAGCGGCGAGGAGGCGAACCGGGGAGGAGGGCGATCGGTGCGGTCGCCGCGCATGGCGTGTAGAGGCGGGAGGTGCGTGGCATGTTGAGGCGGTCGAGCGTAGGTAAATGTGTTTTGTGTATATGTGTGTAAGTTCCAGTGTATTGATACGTGCTTTTTTATCTCACTTTTCAATTTAGCAGCCGAATACCAACGGATCTCATTTAGCAACAGATTAGCAACATAATCCGTTGTTAATTCGTTGGTAATCCGTTGTGATTTATATTTTGCAACGGTTTAGCAACGGATTAGGCAAATTCCGTTGCTAATCCGTTGGTAATTTAGAATCCGTTGCTAATCCGTTGCTAAAACTAAATTGCAACGACTTAGCAAGGGAATTTTAGGTGGGAAGTTTTCGCGGGTTTTTTTACCAACGGAATTTATTTCCATTGCTAAATTCTGTTGCAAATCCATTGGTAATCCGTTTCTAATTGGAAAAACATTTTCCCCTCCATTTTTCGTTGCTCTTCCATTGCTAATTAGCAACGAACATTTATTCTGTTGCTAATTCCGTTTCTATTTTACTGTTTTTTTTGTAGTGCAAAGTCGAATTGGTGTCATAAAAACAAGTTTAGTAACATTAGTACTTCAGTCCAGTTTTTGGGCTACTTTGGGGTAATGATTCAGGCAATTAAATGAAGGTTTTTTAGCGAACTATTTTATGGGTATTCATGTTTATATATCAAACTTAACCCCTGTAAATCATATTTTGATTTGGAGAAGGTTTGATAGTCTTTTGAAGGCCGGAAAGAATGCTAAAAAGTAGGACTGCACTGTTATTTTTCTTATTGTTTTAAGTAGGCATGTTGGTGAATTGATTCGAGACATCAAATGAGGTCCGATTGACTTGCGAATAGGTTCGTTTGAATCTTAGTATAACCTACTTTGATGATAAATAATGATTTTAGCCATTGGAATTTGTTTGATCAATGAAAAACAAGGTAGAACATAGCATGTTAGTATAATTCAAAACTGTCCAATTATGACATTTGCGACTTAACAACTTTGCATAATATTTTAAATGGGTATTTGTCATCCAAATGAGTTAAAGTTGGACTTTTTAGAATCCCTATATATCCTACTTTGAATAGAACCTAAGCTCGGACCTTGGTACAACTTTTAAGTTGGTGAAACATAGTCGTGAAAATAGTCAAAACCAATGAACTAAATTCATTAGTTAATGGAATGAAGGCATTGATTGATAATGTAATTAACAAAATTACATAGTTTGGTAAGAAAATGAGTCGAATTAGGACTCATTGAGGTTTCTAATCAAATTTAAGAAATAAGTTAGCTTGAAATTGTTAATTGAGTTGAGAACTCAATTTGGGATTGCACAGCCAAGTTGATTGGTCATTATGAAGTTAAATAGGTAGTACAAACCTATTCTAGAGTCCAATAGATGATTTAAGACTCTAATTAGAATTCCAAAACAATAAAATAAATTTGAAGGTGCTTTCGAAGACCTTGAAATAGTTGTTAAAGTTTGTTAGGAGACTTAAATTTCATTGTAAGTGGAAATATGAATCTTAAGGTATTAAAATATAATCACAATTCTATAATAATGAATTTTATGGTTTAATAGGACACATGGAAGTACATGAAAGCTGAGGAACGTTGTGTGAGGCTTCGTGACCAACTTTTAAGTGGTTGAACTGTAAGTAAACCCAACCGTGGTTATTACTATTTATGGAATTATTTTTGTACCTGCATTTGTGTTTAGTTTGCATTGCATTTCGCATCATTCTTGGTCTTGCATACATGGCATCCGGATAGAGTTGCCCATGCTATGGGTCGTAAGAGTGTGAGGTGCTCCACTCCAGGCAAGACGTACTACAGGCGTCTAAGGCGGGTAATGTCGACTCCGAGGTAGCATGCATTGAACTTTCATTAATGTTTTAGGTTCATTCTTTGGTTGGCCAACCTGTTTGTGAACCTTAAATAGTAATGAAAGGGTTTCACACTGTTATATATTTATTGTTATTTTGGAAATTCAATTATATGTTGCCATGTATTCGGACTAACATTTGCAGGAGTACAGAGCAGTGTAGGAATGTACTTACCTGACATCTTCGAGTTATTTTTTATTATGTCAGGAACTCAATAAAGACAATGAAGAACAAATAAAACTCGAAGATTTGGTGAATGTTTTACTTTCTTAAAGTTTAATTTTCTTGTTGTAATCAGTTTATTTATACTATTTTGGGTTCCGGGGTGAGCGTCGGACGTGAAATACATTCAAATAGGTTATGAGAGTCTCCTAATTTGATTCACAAGTAAGTTACGAAGTTTAAATTTCTGTGTTTGGTTATTTGGAATTGTAAAGTTTTAAATAATGCATTGGAGACTGTAAGTTAGTTTAGTAACCAATAAATTTAAATTTGCTATATATATATATATATATTTATTATGAACTGCGGGGAGTTGTGAGTCCTTCTAGGCTTCTCCTCAATCTGCTGTCTATTAAGTGATTTTCTCGGCAGTCCATTTTTAGGGGAGGTGTTGCCGAAATTTTTACAAAAATACGGAGAATAGTCTGTATTATTTCCTAATTTGCTCCAACTAAACGAATAATGAATTTAGGTTGCAATGAGGACATAAAGTGAACTTTAGAGCATTATTGAGATCTGAATTGTATAATATTTTGAGGTTAAGTAAATGGAATGTATTAGGTGCCTAATTAGAGGTAATTAGGCTAAGTCATGGCTTAATGAGACAGGCCCTTACAAGATTAATCTATTGTTTTTGTGTTTTGAGATTCTATATTAGTCATCGTAAGCTTGATACTTGTCAGTGGATATTGAGAAAACCTATATTGTGTATTGGCCTTGATATTGATTGAACTTTATGTTTTAAGGTGTATTGCATTTGGTAGTTGAGTTATCATTAAAGGATGGTTCATTTTTTTCGAAAATCATTATATTCTATCATAACTTCCATTTACTTGTGGGTAATATGTTTTTATTCGAAGATCACTTCTATTTAAAAATTTCTATTATTTAAAGTTAGGATGGATTATATTAAAATCATGATATAAAGAATAAAAAGTGAATATGATTGAGAGTATTCATTTGCTCGGGGAAGCAAAGTGCTAAGTTTAGGGGTATTAGACAAGTCAATAATTATACATGTTTTATAGTGTAATTTAAGTTAGTATTTAGATGAAAATGATGATATTACACTGGGTATTCTCTTGTTTTTGTGATTTTAGGATTTCATTAGTAAAAATGAAGAAATCGAAGAAAAATAGGAAGAAGAGCAAAACAGTCAAGTAGAGAAAAAGTATAGTGATTTCACAATGAAACGAAATTATTCAGGAATCGCCACAAAATCGACAATAGAGAAAAGCCGGCGAATACCCCGCAAATTGAGATTTATACAAGACGACACATGTCAAGCATACACAATAGTTTTCCCTTTTTTATTATTTGTAATAGTGGTAAATGGGATATCGTCTCCACATGAATTTTGCAAATCTCTTTAGAATTAAGGCTACCCAAAAGTTTTATTAGATTTAATTTACTTTAATTTAACTAATCTAATTAAAACGAAAATTAAACACTATCAATCTAAAAAGTAAACAATTAATTAATTAATTAAAGTAATTAAACTATAAGCAATTTAAATTCAATAAACCAATCTTATGCAATTCAAACAAACAATTAAGAAATCAATACAAATTAAATATCTAAACAATACATCTTAGACAATAATATGTAAACCGTCATATCTGGACATTTTCATCAAAGCATAGTCATAATCCAATCATCATATTTATAATGATCATAATTCATTAAACTCTAATCACAATAGTTTGATAGCCTTTAGCAAACTATCGAATTTCCAATATTCAATGGGAATAAGCCATATCCTTATCCTTGCAAATCTACCTATTGGATAAAATGCAATAAACTAGAAATACGATAGCATTAAAACTCAATAAAATTCAAGCCTAATCCAAACTAAATAAAAACTAGAATTATGCTAGTTGTTAAAAAATCTAGACATCCACTTGGGTAATTTTAGCCAATAGATTAATCCTAGTTACTACTTTTATAATTTTTTTCAATAATCTTAGACATAGATGTAGACACCCTATACTAAGAAACATATAGGTCACTATGCACTCAATACAAAGAACCGTAGTTGTAATACACAAAAACAACTTATTAAATCGTGATTGACATATGTGATTGGTTTAAAGAATTAAGCACATAAATTCTACATTATGAATAAATTAATTGATGGTTAACAATCATGCCTGAGTATTGTTTAGAATAGTAAACTACTCTCACATACTAATAATAAACATTGCAATAAACAAATAATTGAAAGACATTAATGTAAAATGCCTTTATTGAACAAGTCTTGAATCTCCAAAGAATCTCCAAAAGCAAAATAAACTAAAACCTAATTGAAAAGACTTCAAAACTAATAATGACTAATTGAGGGCTTAGAGAGAGTGCTAATTTCGAAGCCTTAAGGTCCTGTTTATAGTTTCTCTAAGTATACAAATCATAGATAAACTTAAATTTTTTGTTCTTATCTAAAAAACTCATCACCAACCTCAGCGATTTGTTAGCAAATCATATTTTGTTCATAAATTGCTGAGTTAATCACTAAAAATATCTCTCTGTGCTCCACCGGTTCAACAGACGATTCTTGTGTAAATCTCAATTCGCTGGGTATTCACAGGCTCTTCTCTACTGCCAATTTTGGTGGCAATTCCTGTGTAATTTCGTATTGCTACGAAATTGTTGGACCTTTTTTCGGTTGACTGCTTTGCTCTTCTTCCTCTTTTTTCTTCTATTTCTTCATTTTTCCTAATTAAATCTTGAAATCACAAAAATAAGAGAATACCAAGTTTAATATCATAATTCTTATCTAAAACCAACCTAAATTACAATATAAAACATGTCAAATTATTGACTTGTCAAATACCCCCAAACTCAACACTTTATTATCTTGAGCAAAGGAATACTCTCAATCATATTCTTTTCTCATTCTTTATATCATAATTTCAATATAATTCACCTTAAAGTTAAATAATAGAAGTTTTTAAATTGAAGTGATCTTCAAATAAAAACATATTACCCATAAGTAATAGAAGTTATGATAGAATAGCACGATTTAGAAAAAATGAATCATCCTTTCATAATAACTGAACCACCCAATGCAATACTCCTTAGAACTTAAAGTTCAATCAATTACCAATGCCAGCACACAATATAGGCTTTCTCAATCTCCACTAACAAACATTAAGCTTACGATGACTAGAATAGAATCTCAAAAGACAAAAACATTAGATTCATCATAATTTTAGAAAATACTTTATAATAGTACCACAATCAAAATCAATAGGAGTTTTGTTAAGATACGAATGAATATATCGTTTAAAACGAGTTAGATTAAGAAATACTTCATTCAACCCTGCTTTGTGTTTAAGAACATCCACCTTTTTCATCACTCATTTTTTCATCAACTTCATCCTAATTATTTTTTTATTATTTTTTTATTATTTTCTTTTGCTCTTGAGTTTTTGCTCCATTTCTTATGGACATTCTCACATTTTTCCCACTATAGATTTCTAGCTCCATTTCCTATGGAATCTATAGGACTTTTTACATATTTGTAACTCTTGTTCTTACTTCTCACTGTCCACTAAAGTTGAAGAAAGTATTCTTTTTAACTTATAAAACTTCATTGCCTTCTAACTCATTTCTTCTTTCAATAGTGGCATAATAACATTCCATATATACACTATAAAAATATTTAATCAATAGCCTTTGTATAAAGTGATTTTTAGAAATCTGTCTTGTTCATTTTGCACTATTATTTTGATATTCTACCCATTCTCATGAGTAACACAAGATAATTAAGTGCATACATCAATGATTTCAAAAAAATGCTTACATCAACTAGTAAAGTTAATAAAAAAGGGTATAAAAATTGATTCCTTCTATCATAGAATTTACTTGGGTAATAAAAAAATATCACTTCCATTCAAAAATCTATTATATATTCATTCCATTATATTATATAACTAACTAAAAATAAAATAAAATGAAATTCATACTTAATTCGGAAGAAATTTTGAAAAATTTCATCAACTCACTTGAATATCATATCAAAATTTTGAACTTTACATCAATTCTTGAATTTATCTTCTACCTTTATTTCTTTCCTTGCTTTCTTTGTTATGCTTGTTATGCTTCACCTAAAATACTTCAAACTCATTCTAAACCTTGTCCTTAAGTTTGAGAATTTAAGTTGGGTTTTCAACAAAACAAATATACCTCGTGAAGCATAAAAGAAATGATATGTGTAATAAAAATTGTAATGAAATAGACAAATATGTAATTCTATAAACTTCAAATGAATGAAATGCAAAGGAAACATATTTCACTCATAAACGAAAACTAAAGCAAGAGCAATACAATTAATCATTCATTGATTTCATTTCGTACAAAAGAAAATAAACTACATAAATCGGTGTCTAAAAGTGAATTTATCGTTCTCTTCATCATCTTCATCTATTCCTGCAGAAGGTTATGAAACATGCTATCAGCTGGGTTGTAAGTCCCTGTTAGGAATTGCAACTACAAAGATGAAATATTGACACTTCTCAAATCTTCGATACGACTGTCACGCCTTCTCTCAGACATAAAATGATAACATTGTAAAGTCCTCTCGTTTGATGCTATCATTTCTTTATTTTGAAGTATTTTTGTTTACCAACACATAAGTGAAGAAAATAAAATGTGAAAAAAATCCTCTCATCCTAGTCTGTGACGAAGACGGTGCAGAACTTGTATCAATACTTGGCACATTCACTCGAGCCATCAAACTTGCTGCTTTCCTTGCGTCTTCTTTTGTCTTCCTTCTATTTTCTTTGCTGCTATATCTTCTTGCTTCTCCCACATTTATCGCATAAAATGATTCTCTTTCATCTTCCAAGTCATTGTACCCTACCACTTTCTTCATTCTTTGTACTCCTACATCATTTTCTTTGCTGCTTTATCTTCATCTTAGTCTCCTCGGGCAACACATTAAACTCAATATCGAAACCCACCTCTGCTTGCCTACACAATTGAGTGATCAAAATTGGGAGCGAAAGTTCTTTGTTCTTCATAGATTCTTCTATAATCTTCTCAACATCGATATAACCATTCTTCTTCACTACATGGTAAAGTAAAGCAGCTCTAGGGTTTTTCACTTCAAAGTGTTGCCTGGTTGGATAAAACATGCATCTATAATATAACTCCAACTCTTTGTAATGTTCTTAAAATTAGTGGTTTCAATAAACTTCGCGTGTCCTCCACTATCAAACACAAATCCCTTCCTGAAGTATCTCCAATGCGTCTTAGATCATCTCATAGGGATAGGATTCCATATTGACATAAATGACATTCGAGTAATCTTCCTTCGTCCTCTGATTGTTTTGTGGTATACCAAAAAATCTATTCAATCTTTTAAGTGAAATATCAATTTTCTTTCCTTGTACTACTATTATCCCATTCATTACTAACATGCCCATTGGCATAAAATTGTCGCACATTTTTTGAACACCCTCTATATCATCTGCCCTCATAGTCTCTCAAAAGATGTTCTCATCCTCAATCTCGAATGATGCTCACAATCCTATCATCATACTTTCTCAAATTCTAAATTTTGAACCCTCTCTCATGAATTATTACCCTCTTCTTATCACTATTGTACATCCTTTGAGCTCTAGGTCTCAAAAACATCAAAGAGTCATAAGGCACTAAATGACTAGGGTGTGGATTCTCGAAATAGTCTTCCTCATGAGATGAAAATGGAGATTGTTCTCTAAGCTCACCCCTCTTAGGTCTAGGTTGTCTAATACTAACCCTGGTAGGTATAATATTCATTAAGTGCCCTGCATACTTCTACTTGAGTTTTTTTGCACTACCCTCTTTTCTTTATCTTGCTTACTATTCCTACCTCATCTTCTACCTTTTCTCGCCATAGAAATACTCAACTATGATGAAATAAGTAAGTTGAAATCCCATATTTGAGAATTTAAAACTATAAAGGCATGAAAAACAATTTTGTGAAAAAGGTTTTATCATTGAATCTCTAAAAGTTGAGAATAGTACGTTTAACAATTAACATATTCTATCATAATTATGTATATATTGGAGAAATAAAAATCCCGAACTCATTTGAAAACCGATATCTAAATTGAAAATTTGCATCTAAACCCAATTTTCAAAAATAATTTTAAAATAAAAATTCATCAACCACATTTATTAAAAATATCATCAAAAATTGAATTTTCTCAAAACATTGAAATCAAAAGAACACTAGAGTATCAATCTATTACCTTTTTGAGAGTGAATCCCCTAAGTAATATGCTTTATTAGCTCCTCAGACTCCCTCTCCAAGCTTCAATTCAAACAACACCCACCAAAGCCCTAACATGGTTGTATGCGCTTGATTTTAAAATTTCAAAGGGCTGAATTACTCCTAAACAAGGTGGTATGCACTTAAATAAGCTATAATTCTAGCATTGAAGAGTTGAATTTAGACAAAAATCGCTTAACAATCGAATGGGTGTAAGGGTTTTGGATGTGAAAGGGAACGTGTATTCGTTCTCAAAGAATCAGGGTTTAAATGGATTTGCTAAGAAATCGCTGCCTAAATCGCTAAAAATGAGCCTTAGTAAGCCACCGACTAGCTCGGTGATTCTTAATGTAAACATGAATCACAGACAAATTGTCGACTTATTGTTACACTAAAAATTTTGCACACTACTGATTTCCCACGTAAATTGCAGTACAAACTGGAATCGTTGGGAAATTGTTGTCCTATTTCTACTATTTTTCAATATATCAAATATTTTACTGATTTTCACACATATTCATCATATTTAAGGTATAATTGATAAGTGATCAACAAGAAATATTCTAAAATAAAATTTTTATTTGTAACTAGGAAACATTACAATACTAATTACTTTCTTTACTGAATACTATTAAAGATAAATATAGTTCAATTGAAAGACAACTCGATCATCCCCCTCTCAATTGGAAATACCCTAAAAGAAATTGAGTAATAAAGAGAAAATAAATATTCTAACTATCATAATACTAAAACTAAAAGTAAAGATAAAGTATGAGATGCCTCTCATGGAGCGCTTTTGTTTACTATTGTTGGCTCAACTTGATAGATAAAATCACTCGTCGTTCAGCTTTAGCGAGTCAAACTGACCATCAACTGATTCTTCATCATTCTTGACATCTTCAACTTTTTTTATCATTTTCAGCATCTACATAAATTCCTTCGATAAGTCCGCTAAACTCGTAGTAGTTGTCCTCTTCAAGGTAATCATCACGGTAGAAATTCTTCACTTCATAGGTATCGTCAAAATTGTTGTCTTCGATAAAATCGTCCATCTCGTAACCATCCTGGAAGCACATATAATTATTTTGCATCTTAAGCGTAACTATACGTTTATCGACATCGAGAATAGCTCTGGCCTTCTTGAGAAAAGTTCATTCCATCAATATCATGTCATTCTTTTCAATTGTTAGTACCACCAAGAAGTTGGTAAGATACTTGAATAGTGCCACCTGTACTGGTACATTCATCGACATTCTTTGTGGAAAGATCATATCGCCATTTTGTTTATTGATAACCAAAAATGGTATAAAATCAATTTTCAACTTGGCCTTTCAGAACTATTATTCTAGTAAGATATTCATTTCAGCTCCTCTGTCAAATAGAACACCAGGAAAACTAACTTCGTTGATCAGCATGTGGAGTAAGAGTTTCCCTAGATCATTTTTGAAAATTTCCATTAGATGTCTTATATCTTAAAGCTTTAGTTGCTCATTAATAATTTCTTCTTTCGCCGGTTACTTCATCGCTGGTTGTTGCACTTCAGGTTGTCGCTTTTCATGTTGCTGCGTCTTTGATTTCTTCTTCTTATTATGCGCCTTTTATACATATAGAGTTTAATTTTTTCATCCTTAACAGTTTCACTCGATTTGATGTAAACATCGAACTTATTGTCATTACGTTTCAGAATTTGTTTCTCAGCCATGAGATTGATGACCTCCATATCCTATTTAACAAAATTTTCATAATAAAGTTTTAACCTATAACCATTTACTTTAAATATTTTTTATGTTTCGAAGCTTTGCATTTCTACTGAGCCATGAGGTAGTAAATTCATAACCATAAAAGGTCATATCCATCTTGAATGGAGTTTTCGAAGAAATAATTTAAGTCTTGAACAAAAGAGTAGAACTTTATCTCCTACTTCAAAATTTTTAGGAATTAATTTCTTATCATGGAATGCTTTAGTTTTATCTTTATAAATTGATGCATTTTCATAAGCATCATTTTTAAGTTATTCTAATTTTTGAAACTTAACTTACGCTCATTTCCTGCTTCATTATAACTCATGTTACATGCTTTTATTGCCCAATAGCATGTATGTTCTAATTCTTTTGGTAAATGACACATTTTTCGAATACTAACCTATAAGGTGGCATATCTATGGGCATCTTAAATATTGTTCTATATGCGCATAATAAGTTTTCTAATCTAAGACTTCAATCCTTACATGTTGGACTAATTATTTTTTTCAGTATTGACTTAGTTTCTCTATTTGAAGTTTCAGCTTGTCCACTAGTTTGCCAGTGATATGCAGTAGATGTCTTATGTGTGATGTTGTACTTAGCAATTAGATTAGCAACTAATCAATTTCAAAAATGCAAACCTCTGACACTAATAATTCCTCTAGATGCTCTTAAAGCTGTAAAAATCTTTGATCTAAGGAAATTAACTACTATTTTTGAGTAATTAGTTTTAGTAGCTTTTGCTTCTACCCACTTAGACACATAATCTACAACAAGTAAAATATAAACATAACCATTTGATGGATAAAATCCCATGAAATCTATACCCCAAACATCAAACACTTCACAAAAAATAAGAAGTAAAGGCATTTTATTTCTACGTCATAAGTTTCCAGTTACTGGCAATTTGGATAAGATTATGTATAAAAAAACGATCGTGAAATAGAGTGGGCCAAGAGAATCCGGAATGTAAAATCTTATGAGCAGTTCTACGTGGACCAAAATGTTCTCTACATGCATAAGTATTACTTCCGACTGTGGTATACATCTTCTAATTATTTGGTTGGTAAAGATTTCCCTAAATTATGATCATTCCATAAGTAATGTTTAGAGTCCTTTTAATTTTATTCTTTTGAGCTCTCGTCAAAAAGGTGATAAACTAGTGTTGGTAAGATAATTAACTATATCAGCATATCATAGGGCATCAGTCTTTATACTATACAATTTTTCTTCCAAAATTCATCATTTAATGGTATACATGGTTTTCCATTTTCTAGCCTAGTTATATGATCTGCTACTAAATTTTTGACTCCTCTCTTATCTTTTATAGTAAGGTTGAATTCTTGAAGGAGTAATATCTATCTTATAAGTCTTGGTTTAGAATCTTTTTTTGCCATTAAGTATCGCAATACTATATGAATCGAGTAAACTATCACTTCTAATCCTAATAAATAAGTTCTAAATTTTTCTAAGCCAAACATTACCACTAAAAGATCCTTTTTAGCAGTTGTATAGTTCTGTTGGGCTAGATCTAGTGTCCTAGAAGTATAATATACAACATGAGAATCTTTTACTACTTTTTGACCTATAACAGCTCTAACTGCATAGATACTTGCATCGCACATTATTTCAAAATATAACCACCAATCTTGTGATTTAATCACATGTGTGGTTTTTAAAGAATCCTTTAATTTATTAAATGCTATCTTGCTATTATCGGTAAATTCAAAAGGAACGTCTTTTTGTAAGATTTTTCATATAGTTTGTGTTACTTTAGAATAATCTTTCACAAATCTTCTATAGAATCCTACATAGCCAAGAAATGAACATATTTCACTCACCGTAGTGGCGTAAGGTAATGTTTTGACTTCTTGAATTTTGGCTAGATCTACCTCTATTCCTTTATGCGACACTATATGTCGTAATATAAGTCATTGATCTACCATGAAATGACATTTTTCATAATTTAATACTAAATTCTTTTATATGCACCTTTTAAGCACTTTAGTTAAATTAACTAAACATTCATAGAAAGAGTAACCATAAATAGTAAAAACATCAATGAAGACTTCAATAAAATTTTCCACATAATTAGAGAAAATACCAACCATATACTTTTGAAAAGTTGCAAGTGCCCTACATAAATCAAAAGGCATACGTCTCTAAGCAAATGTACCAAAGGGGCAAGTAAAAGTTGTTTTTTTCCTGATATTCTTGGGCTATAGGTATTTGTTGAAATCTCGAATAACCATCCAGATAGTAGTAATGGGTTTTTCGAGCTAATCTTTCTAACATATGATCTATAAACGGGAGTGGATAATGATCCTTCCTAGTTGTGGTATTCAACTTCCTATAATCTATATATACCCTCCAACTGTTTTGAATTCTAGTTGTTACTAACTCTCCATGCTCATTTGTTATTACTGTAATTCTTGTCTTTTTAGGAACTACTTAGACTGGACTTACCCAATTTCTATCAGCTATTGGAAATATCATTCCTGCATCTAATTATTTTAATATTTCTTCTTTTACTATGTCCATTATAGGCAGGTTTAATCTATGTTGAGCTTGTCTAAAAGCTTCTGTATCGGTTTTTAGATTTATCCTATACATACAAGTAGCTGGAGCTATTCTTTAAATGTCAGTTATGGTCCATCCTATTGCTCATTTAGATTCTTTCATATCATTTATTAATCTGTCTTCTTCTAAACCTATCAGTTTATTAGAAATTATTATTGGCAACTTATTATAGTCCCTAGGTAAACATATTTCAAATAATCTAGGAAAAAGGTTTTAGATTTAATTCTAGGGCTTTAACTATAGAAGGTAAAGTTTTGAGTGAGATCTAGATAAATTTAGGTAATAAGTAAGTTCTAGCAAATAATTACATGATTCTAAAGTACTTATTATCTCTTTTGTCTCTTCTTCTCTATCATCATCTTCTTCTAAATCTTCTATTACCAATTCTAATTTATTTGTTTTATCTTTTCTAAAAGATTTGTCTATTAATGGGTTTATCATATCTACAATGCATAAGGAAGAGACATCCATTTCATTGCATCATATATATTAAAAATCATTATATCGTCATCTACTTCCATTGTTAAAATTCTATTTGAAACATCAGTATTTGCTTTTGTTGTTTTTAAAAATGTTCTTCCTAAAATTAAAGAAGTTCTATTAGAGAAATTATCTTCTTTCATGTCTAAAACATAGAAATACGCTAGAAAGACTAAATCATTAACCCAAACTAGTATATCTTCTAGTAACCCTACCGAGTTAATAGTGGATCTATCTACTAATTGTACCATTATATCGGTTTCTTCTAAATGTACACCTGTCATTTGCAAATAAATAGACAAATGTATAACATTTATGGAGGCTCCCAAATCATACAATGCTTTAGAAATTACTATATTCTCAATCGTACATGGAACGAAAAACATTCCAGGGTCAGAATATTTAGGGGGTAATTTCTTTTGAATTATTACTGATACATGTTCTCCTATACTCACCTTTTCTTTAGCCTTAATCTTATTAGTGCATAAATCTTTATAAATTTCTGATACTTAGGTGCATTTTGAACGACTTCAAATAGAGATATATTAACTACTACTTTCTTTAATATATCAGAGATTTGTTTTTTCCTGCAATTTCTTAGCATTTCTATTATCTTCCAAACGATGAGGGAATGGTTGTTTTATATTAATTGGTCTATCTTTATTATGCTCATCACCCTTTTCGTTGAGAATCCTATTACTTTTTACTTCTGTTTCTTTCTCTAATTCTGCTTCTATTGCTTTCTTTAGAAACTAATTGGTCAAGCATTTTAGGTCTATCCATCTACTTACCACTTCTTAATGTTATAACTGGTGCTTTTTCATATAAAGTAGGATTAGGTTGAGAGAGTAATTTTCCTCGATTTATAAATTCACTCATTTATGTTGTCATTTGACTCAATTGGTTTTTCAACTCGGTTATATCATTTTGTAATGTTTGAGTTATTTGATCTTTTTCTCTTTCTAAATTATTCGATGGTTTATACCTTTGATAACCCTGATTATTAATACGATTACCTATACTTGGCTAGGAGTAATTTGTATAACTATTAAAGTTATAAATAAGATCAACAAATCCATCATATTGGTTCGTTGTAACATTAACTTCTTTTAATTTGGTTTGTTGTCTCAAAGGGCATTCATTATTATAATAATTCATTACAGAAAACACAAGGTTTTACGTTGCTTGATCTATCCTTTAGTAATAATTCAACCATAGCTTTTAGTTCATCTATCTTATCATTTGATGTCTTATATGTCCTTCAATTCATTTCACTTAGATTTTCCTTAATTAATTCACTATTCTCACCATATTGCTTGGATTGTTTAGCCATTTTATTTATAGTTTCTCTTACAAAAGTTGGTGTTGTGTTAAGCGAAGACCCTCCACATACTGTTTAAGAATCTCCGTTCAAAGTGATTTAGTCCTTCATAAAAATATTGCATTAAAGTTTTTTCTATAAATCCATACATTGGACATAATGAAATTAATCTTTAATACCTATCCCAAGATCCATCAAAAGTTTCTCCAATTTCCATCCTAGCATTACTAAATTTTTTCTATGTAAACTAATTTTTCTTGCTAGGATATATTAATCAAGAAAGACTTGTAGGATCTCTTACCAATTGGTTATAGAATTTAGAGAGAGGGGAAATAACTAATCTAAAGCTTGGCCTTTTAATCTAGAAGGAAAAGCTTTTATTTAACATAATCTATTTCTATATCCTTAGGTTTCAACGTGCTTACATTGTGTGCAAACTTCCTAATAAACTTTGAGCACCTTCATTATCTTCACCATGGCAACATAGTAAAGAATTTATGAATCAGAACTTCAATTCGAATTCTAAAAATTTTGTTGTAAAAGTTGTGCACATAGGTTCATAAGCTATGACATTCCTATCACAATGCCTAAAAGTTAGTTCTTCCTGGTTTTCAGCCATATTATATTACATTCAACAAAAAGGTTTCCAAGATATTATTTTAAAAATCCCTGGTAATGGCGCAAGAAATTGACACGTGTCGAGCATGCACAATAGTTTACTTTATTTTCCTATCATTTATAGTAATAGTAAATAGGATATCGTCTACACATGGATTTTGCAAAGCTCTTCAAAATTAAGGCTACCTTAAAGTATAAATTTTTAATTTACATTAATTTAACTAATCTAATTAAGACTGAAATTAAACACTATCAATCTAAAAACAAAACAATAAATTAATTAAAATAATTAAACTATAAGCAATTTAAATCTAATAAACTAAGTTAATGCAATTTAAACAAACAATCAAGAAATCAATATAAATTAAATATCTAAAAAGTACGCTCTTAGACAATGATATGTAAACCGTCATATCTGGACATTTTGATTAAAGCATAATCATAATCCAATCATCATATTTATACAATAATCCTAATTCATTAAACTCTAATAACAATAGGTTGATAGTCTTTAGCAAACTATTGACTTTCCTATATTTAATGGAAATAAGCCATATCCTTATCCTTGTAAATCTACCTATTGGATAAAATGCAATAAACTAGAAATATGATAGCATTAACACTCAATAATTGTCATACCTAATCCAAACTAAGTAAAAACCAAAATTATGCTAGTTATTAAATAATCTAGAACACAATCACCAAGAACATCCACTCAGTAATTATGTCCTATAAATTAATCCTAGTTACTACTTCTATTATTGTTGTCAATAATCATAAACATAGATTTAGATACCACATACTAAGAAATATATTGGCCATTGTGCACTCAATACAAAGAAACATTAGTTGTAATAAGCAAAAAAAACTTAATAAAATCGTTATTGACGTGTGTGATTGGTTTAAATCATTAATCAAATAAATTCTACATTATGACTAAATTAATGAGCAGCTTACAATCATGTATACAATATTGTTTAGAATAATAAACTACTCACACATATTAATGATAAGCATTACAATAAAAAATAATTGAAAGATAATAATGTAAAATACCTTTATTAAATAAGTCTTCAAACTCCAAAGAGTCTCCAAAAGTAAAATAAACTAAAGTGTCATGGCCCAAATCTCTAACCCCTGTTTTAATTCCTTAATCAGGATCACCGACCCTTGACGTGGGACCTACACCATGATACGTGCACCGACCGAGCCACGTGACCAAGGTATATTGTATTTTTGTATTGATGTATGCCTAGTGTTATGTATTGTGTAGACTTACTAAGTCGGTTTGTACAGTTGTAGGCGTCGAGACGAGAGTGGGGACACGCCTCGAGTAGCGTGCAAGTCGGGGAACCGCGTAGTTAGCATTTTGGTAAGTCTTATTTAATACTAATATGAAATAAGGAATTACTTATAAACCTATGGTTATGTTTGTTAATGTAAATCAAATTAAAGGCCTATAGTTGAGTAAATTAAATGGAAAGCATATGATTGGTCTAGAGATACACATTGGCACATCTAGGAACTAGGTGAGTAATGAAATGGTGTCACTTGAGGTTGAGTTAGTGGGAGTTAGTGGGATATATGGAAAGAGGTGGACCATTAGATATTCATTGGGATACATAAATCCATGGAGATCAAGGGCTAGGAATGAACATCACCTTAATATATAACATTAGTGATCAAACAACATGCAAACCAAATCACTCATTCATTTTTGCTGGAGAAGAAGAAGGAATTGCTGGAGAGGAGTGAATCATCAAGGTGTTGAAGGAATCCATGGGAGTTGGTGAGAAATTCTCAAGCTAGGGTGCTACATCAACTAGGTACACATCTTTTTTGTTGAAATTAGAAGAAGTTCTGGTTTTAGGCTAATTTCAGATGGCAGATGATTGAGTATATACAATTGATTTATATATTTGGATTCCTCATTTCAAGCTGATAATCCAGCTATATTGAAGTTCTTAATTTGGTTTTGAAATCATAAAGATATGAATTTTTGAAGTTGCAACACCAAAACTAGAATTCTGCATATTGTATTTAGGAATCAACCTGAGTAATTTGGTCATATTCTGCCCATTTTAGATCCAAATTTATCCAAACCAGTGGCATTTGAAAGCTTAGTTAAAGGGGAATAACTTTGCTTAATTGAAGATATTTTGATTCAAATGTTTTTATGTCCCAACATGCTATACAAATAGGTACTATAATTAAAAAGGATAGTTTTGAAACTAAACTTGTTAAGAGCATAACTCCCTAACTACTTATCCAAATGAGCTGATCTTTTAGGATGTTGTATTTGGGGTGTATTTTCTGCCTTGTGTCCAAAAATCACATTTTTAGAAACTATATATTAGGAGATATAGATTTTCTAAATCCGCTGGTTGGATTAAATTCCAATTAGACCTATGTTTAGTAAAATCATGACATCTCTTTCATTCTAAATCAGAATTTTGCAAACTAAACCTTTCCGGAAAGCTAAGAGAGAGACCAACAACAATTGTACTGTTGGAGGATTTCGATATTTGGACCGTTTCATGCCTAAAAGTGCATTACTTATCCTGAACATGAGAAAAGAGGCGTCTAGGTTGCAAAGGTTGACTAATACGTAGTTAAGTCCTACGTGGATATGATTGGGCTTAATTACGGGATTAGGCCGGGCGGTGCCCTAAATTAGGAGAGGGGCCGTCACAGTTGGTATCAGAGCGAGGTTATTATAACATTAGGGATAAATAAGAAAAACACGAACTCGTATAAAACACAAACCTTAGAAGTGGAAACCTAATGATCCTTGCCTAAGAACTATTTTGTTGGGAATTGAGTAAAAGTGAGATGGGGATTTCCTATATGTACGTTTTAGTTTCTATATGTATATATATGCGTTATGCCACGTAGTAGCTGATTCGCGTTGCTATCCATTTGAAGACACCGATAGGGAATTCGCGCAAGGCTGGAGACACCAGAGCTAGCGACAGTCAGCCTCCCACCGTATCAGTTGACAATTTTTAGAGGATGTCTGACCAGACTACCACTAAGGAGCGATAGATTATCGATTTCATCGCTTACATGTCGGTGCAGATGACTGCACTAGTTTCGACCGTCCCCGTCACCACAGATACTATTACAGCACCCCTGACTACGAGACTCAACACTACGAGAATTCGGCTTGCATCTAGTTGAGAGATGGAGATTCTAGGTAGCGTTGTACGCAGTAGCGGAGAGTCAGGGACACAGACTAGAGGAGATACCAGTTGTTCAAGACTTCCTAGAAGTTTTCCCAGAGGATTTACCTGGATTACTGCCACCACGAGAGCTAGACTTCATCATCGACCTAGTACCGGGTACCAGGCTGATCGCGATACCGCCATACCCCATGGCTCCGAGGGAGTTAGAGGAGTTGAGGACTTAGCTTAAGGATTTGGGGGAGAAAGGTTTAATCACACCTTCGATATCATCGTGGGGAGCGCTAGTCCTGTTTGTGAAGAAGAAGGATGGCAACCTGAGACTATGCATCGCCTACAGGCAGTTGAACAGAGTGACGGTCGAAACAAGTTCCCACTTCCGCGAATAGACGATTTATTTGATCAGCTGAGAGGAGCACAATTTTTCTCCAAGATAGACCTGAGATCGCGGTATCATCAGCTTAGGATCAGGGATGAGGATTGGTCCAAGACAGCATTCAGCACCAGATATGGACACTACCAGTTCACGGTCATGCCATTCGGGTTGACCAATGCCCCTGTCGTATTCATGGATTTGATGCATCGAGTACTTAGACCATATCTCGACCGGTTAGTGATAGTCTTCATCGACGACATCTTGATATACTCGAGGACACGTGAGGATCAGGAGCAGCACCTCAGAGAGATGTTGCAGACATTGAGGGAACACCGACTTTTCGCTAACTCTACAAGTGTGAATTATGGCTTGTAGAGGCCAAGTTCTTGGGGCACATTGTTGGAGCAGCAGGGATTGCACTAGATCCGGCCAAGATTCAGACGATCATGGATTGGCCGACACCAACATCAGTACCAGAGATCTGGAGCTTTCTGGGGTTAGCAGGATACTACCGTAGATTCGTGAAGGATATTTCGAAGATCGCTTCATCGATGACGAGGCTGACACAAAAGGATGTTGCTTATGAGTGGACTGAGAAGTCCAAGGCTGCATTTACTTTGTTGAAGAGGTCATTAACTACCGTGCCAGTGTTAGTACAGCCAAAGGCTGGACAGGGATTTCTAGTGTACACAGATGCTTCTCATACGTGTCTAGGTTTTGTGTTGATGCAGGGCAGAGGTGTCGTGGCATACGCATCGAGACAGTTAAAGATACATGAAAAGAACTAACCCACGCACGATCTAGAGTTGGCAGCGGTTGTATTTGCGCTGAAGACTTGGAGACACCTGTATGGAGAGAGATTCACACTATTCACTGATCACAAGAGTCTGAAATATCTCTTCAAACAGAAATAGCTGAACACGAGATAACACAGATGGTTGGAGTTCTTGAAGGACTACGACTTTTCCTTAAAGTATCACCCAGGAAAAGTGAACGTAGTCGCAGATGCGCTGAGTAGGGGACTGACTAAAGATGCTTTGAGGTGGTCAGATGTCACAAGATGCATGAGTATGGATTACTCGAGGCGGCAATGACAGCATGTCAGACAGAGGTTCCTACCGATACTCTCATGATGATTTGCGCACAGATGAGATTACAGACCATGTCTACACAGTGAGTGTCAGAGGGTCAGAGGATCGACCTTGTACTAGAGATTCAACGAGTTAGCGTAGAGTGCAGAGTGTACAAATTAGGCAGAGTCGACAGATCAGTGTCTGAGATACCGGGGCAGGTTATGGATACTTGAGGTGCTCAATCTGAGAAATGAGATCCTTCAGGAGTCGTACCGTCCCAGATTTACCGTACATCCAGGCAGGACTTAAGATGTACCACGACATGAGGAGAGATTTATGTTGGCCTGGGATGAAGGCAAACGTGTCTAGATTCATCAGGAACTGTGGTATCTATCAGCAAGTGAAGTCCGAGCATCGCAGACCCGAGGGATTACTACAGCTGCTTCCCATTCCTCGATGGAAGTGGGAAGACATCTCTATGGATTTTGTCAGAGGACTGCAGAGGACCGCGAGGAGACATGACTCAATCTGGGTGATAGTTGACAGACTGACGAAGTCTGCTCATTTCCTGCTAGTGGCATCGCATTACACGTTCGATAAGCTGAGCGTACTGTTCGAGAGAGATTTTATCAGGCGGCACGGGGTACCATTGACGATCACATCAGACCGAGATGTTACGTATACGTCCAGGATGTGGCGGAGTATGCAAGAGCAGTACGGTACGCGCCTATAGTTAAGTACGGCTTTCCACCCTCAGACCGACGGGCAGACTGAGAGATTGATTCAGGTCCTCGAGGACAAGTTGCGGGCATGCGTGTTGGAGTTTTGTCTATTTTGGGCGAAGTACCTACCATTGTGTGAGTTCGCTTATAACAACATTTATCAAGCTAGCATTGAGATGGCGCCATTTGAGGCTTTGTATGGTAGACCGTGTCGATCACCATCATGTTGGGCTGAGCCATAGGACCGAAAGATAGTGGGGCCTGAAATTGTTGTTGACCACACTGAAAAGGTCAAATTGATCCATCAGAGACTCAGAGGAGCACAGGAGAGACAAAGAGATATGCAGATAAGTATCGCGGTGATCTCGCGTATTCCGAGGGAGCCTTTGTCTATTTAAAGGTTTCCCCTCGGAAGGGGTCATCAGAGATTTGGGGTGAAAGGCAAGCTTGCACCGAGGTACATCAAGCCTTTCATGATTAAGAAACGGGTCGGGAAAGTGGCATACAAGCTTGAATTGCCTCCACAGATGTCAAGGTTTCATCCGGTGTTCCACGTTTCGATGCTTTGACTCGTCTAGTCGAAGGCAGGCTTGCGACCGACAGTCGACTTGAGTTAGATCGACTTGAGCGAGGACATCTCTTACAAGGAGCAGCCCATTCAGATCCTAGATCGGAAGGTACAGCAGTTGAGGAGCAAGTCCATCCCGAAGGTACTCGTCAAGTGGCAGTTCCACGATGACACGGAACTCATTTGGGAGCGGGAGGACTACATGCGAGATAGATTCCCGTACCTGTTCGAGTCAAGTAAAACTGTAACTTAAACTTAATTTCGAGGACGAAATTTTCATTTTGTTGGGAATATTTGTCACGGCCCAAATCTCTAACCCCCGTTTTAATTCCTTAATCAGGATCACCGACCCTTGACGTGGGACCTACCCCGTGATACGTGCACCGATCGAGGTACGTGGCCGAGGTATATTGTATTTTTGTATTGATGTATGCCAAGTGTTATGTATTGTGTAGACTTACTAAGTCGGTTTGTACAGTTGTAGGCGTCGAGACGAGAGCGGCGACACGCCTCGAGTAGCGTGCGAGCCGGGAACCCGGGTAGTTAGCATTTTGGTAAGTCTTATTTAATACTAATATGAAATAAGGAATTACTTATAAGCCTATGGTTGTGTTTGTTAATGTAAATCAAATTAAAGGCCTATAGTTGAGTAAATTAAATGGAAAGCATATGATTGGTCTAGAGATACACATTGGCACATCTAGGAACTAGGTGAGTAATGAAATGGTGTCACTTGAGGTTGAGTTAGTGGGAGTTAGTGGGATATATGGCAAGAGGTGGACCATTAGATATTCCTCGGGATACATAAATCCATGGAGATCAAGGGCTAGGAATTAAAATCACCTTAATATATAACATTAGTGATCAAACAACATGCAAACCAAATCACTCATTCATTTTTGCTGGAGAAGAAGAAGAAATTGCTGGAGAGGAGTGAATCATCAAGGTGTTGAAGGAATCCATGGGAGTTGGTGAGAAATTCTCAAGCTAGGGTGCTACATCAACTAGGTATACATCTTTTTTGTTGAAATTAGAACAAGTTCTGGTTTTAGGCTAATTTCAGATGGTAGATAATTGAATATTTTCAATTTATTTATATATTTGGATTCCTCATTTCAAGCTGATAATCCAGCTATATTGAAGTTCTTAATTTGGTTTTGAAATCATAAAGATATGAATTTTGAAATTGCAACACCAAAACTAGAATTCTGCATATTGTATTTAGGAATCAACCTGAGTAATTTGGTCATATTCTGCCCATTTTAGATCCAAATTTATCCAAACTAGTTGCATTTGAAAGCTTATTTAAAGGGTAATAACTTTACTTGACTGAATGTATTTTGATTCAAATGTTTTTATGTCCAAACATGCTCTACAAACAGGTACGTGAATTGAAAAGGAAAGTTTTGAAACTAAATTAGTTAAGAGTATAACTCGCTAACTACGTATCCAAATGAGCTGATCTTTTAGTATGTTGTATAAGGTAACATGTGCCGACATCTCCAGGGACTCTAACCCCATGAGTAGCACACACCTCGATCGAGTACGGGACCTAAATGCGAAAACTACTTTTTAAATTTCAAGAAATACCAAGTATGGATTGTCAAGGCATAGGCACATCTACACACCTAAACAATAAGGAATACAAGTCCTCTTAAACATTTATAAGATATTCACTAGCCTAATAGCATGCTATTTATCATTCAATTCACATTTAAAACAACAAGAATAGACATAGCATGGGATAGAATCAATGAATCAAATCAAATGAATGGATATCATGCAAACTAGACTCATCAAGTGTGCATAGACACAAAGAACACATGATATAAGAATACAAAGGCAAAATAGTCAAAAGGACTATGCAAGGCCAACAAGTAATAGAAATGAAATGGCAACTAAAGTTTTCATTGGGTATACTCACAACAACAAAGTAAAGTCCTAGCTTTACTGGCCTCCCGATACTCCAAGTCTTGTATTCGCTCTCCCGTACCTTTTTCAAAGGTTCCTGAGTTTGGTGTCTCATTAGTTCAAATATAGTGGGTTTAAGCTCAATTTAGTCCATTTATTGTGTATTCAAATTGGTTCAATAGACTTTAAATCAATCTTCCTAAATCAGCCCCTAAAGACTAAATTAAGTTTCAATTTCAGTCCCATCGTAACGCACTTTTAGGCATGAAATGTTCGAAATATCAAAATCCTCCATCAGTAAAATTATTGTTGGCTTCTCTCTTAGCTTTCTGGAAAGGTTTAGTTTTCAAAATTCTGATTTATAATGAAAGAGATGTCATGATTTTACTAAACATAGGTCTAATTGGAATCTAATCCGACCAGCAGGTTTAGAAAATCTATTTCTCCCAATATATAGATCCTAAAAATGTGATTTTTGGTCGCAAGGAATAAAATATATCCAAAGACAACATACTAATAGATTAGCTCATTTAGATAAGTAGTTATGGAGTTATGCTCTTAACAAGTTTAGTTTTAAAACTTTCCTTTTTAATTCCAATACCTATGTGTAGAGCTTGTTTGGACATAAAAACATAGAATCAAAATACCTTCAGTTAAGAAAAGTTATTTAGCTTTAAATAAGCTTTCAAATGCCACTAGTTTGGATCAATTTGGATCTAAAATGGGCAGATTATGACCAAATTACCCAGGTTGATTTCTAATACAACATGCAGAACTCTAGTTTTGGTGTTGCAACTTCAAAAATTCATATCTTTATGATTTCAAAACCAAATTAAGAACTTAAATATAGCTGGATTATCAGTTTGAAATGAGGAATCTAAATATATAAATCAATTGCAAACACTCAATCATTTACCATCTGAAATTAGCCTAAAACCAGAACTTGTTCTAATTTCAACTGAAAGGATGTGTACCTAGTTGATGTAGCACCCTAGCTTCAGGAATTCTCACCAACTCCCCTGGATTCCTTCAACACCTTGATGATTCACTCATCTCCAGCAATGCCTTCTTCTTCTCCAGCAAAAAGAAATGAGTGATTTGCTTTGCATGTTGTTTGATCACTAATAATATATATTAATGTAATGTTCCTTCTTAGCCCTTGATCTCTATGGATTTATGTATCGCGATGAACATCTAATGGTCCACATCTTGCCATATATCCCACTAACTCCCACTATCTCAACCTCAAGTGACACCATTTCATTACTCACCTAGTTCCTAGATGTGCCAATGTGTATCTCTAGACCAATCCTATGCTTTTCTTTTAATTTACTCAACTATAGGCCTTTAATTTGATTTACATTAACAAACACAACCATAGGCTTATAAGTAATTCCTTATTTCATATTAGTATTAAATAAGACTTACCAAAATGCTAACTACCCGGTTCCCCGGCTCGCACGCTACTCGAGGCGTGTCCCCGCTCTCATCTCGACGCCTACAACTGTACAAACCGACTTAGTAAGTCTACACAATACATAACACTAGGCACGCATCAATACAAAAATACGATATACCTCGGCCACGTGCCTCGGTCGGTGCACGTATCACAGTGTAGGTCCCACGTCAAAGGTCGATGATCCTGGTTAAGGAATTAAAACGGGGTTTAGAGATTTGGGCCGTGACAAATATCCCCAACAATATGAAAATTTCGTCCTCAAAATTAAGTTTAAGTTATGGTTCTACCTGACTCAAACAGGTAAGGGAATCTCTCGCATGTAGTCCTGCCGCTCCCAAGTGAGTTCCGTGTCATCGTGGAACTACCACTTGACGAGTACATTCGGGATGGACTTGCTCCTCAATTGCTGTACCTTCCGATCTAGGATCTGAATGGGTTGTTCCTCGTAAGAGATGTCCTCGCTCAGGTCGATCTGACTCAATTCAACTGTCGGTCGCACGCCTGCCTTCGACTCGGCTAGTCGAAGCATCAAAATGTGGAAAACTGGATGGACCCCTAACATCTGTGGAGGCAATTCAAGCTCGTATGCCACTTTCCCGACCCGTTTCTTAATCATGAAAAGCCCGATGTACCTCAGTGCAAGCTTGCCTTTTACCCCAAATCTCTGAAGACCCTTCCGATGGAAACCTTTAAATAGACAAAGGCTCCATCGGAATACGCGAGATCACCGCGATACTTATATGTATATCTCTTATGTCTCTCATGTGCTCCTCTGAGTCTCTGACGTATCAGTTTGACCTTTTCCGTGTGGTCAACAACAATCTCAAGCCCACTATCTCCCGGTCCTCTGGCTCAGCCCAACACGATGGCGAGCGACACGGTCTGCCATACAAAGCCTCAAATGGCGTCATCTCAATGCTAGCCTGATAGCTGTTGTCATAAGCCAACTCACACAACGGTAGGTACTCCACCTAAGATCTGCCAAACTGCAACACGCACCCCCGCAACATGTCCTCGAGGACCTGAATCAATCTCTCGATCGCCTGTCGGTCCGGGGGGAGAGAGCCATCTTGAATCGTAGGCGCGTACGTACCTTACTTCTCTTGCATACTCGCCACATCTTGGACGTATACGTATCATCTCGATCTGACTTGATCGTTAATGGTACCCCGTGCAGCTTGATAATCTCTCTTTCGAACAGTACGCTCAGCTGATCGAACGATTAATGCAATGCCACTGGCAGGAAATGAGCAGACTTCGTCAGTCTGTCAACTAACCCAGATTGAATCATGTCTCCTCGCGGTCTTCGGTAATCCTCTGACAAAATCCATAGAGATGTCTTCTCACTTCCATCGAGGAATGGGAAGCGGCAGTAGTAATCCCTGGGTCTACGATGCTCGGACTTCACTTGCTGACAGATACCACAATTCTTGATAAATCTAGACATGTTTGCCTTCATCCCATGCCACCAGAAATGTCTCCTCATATCGTGGTACATCTTAGTCCTGCCTGGAGGTACAGTAAATCTGGAACGGTGCAACTCCTGAAGGATCTCATCTCTCAGCTCTGGTACCTCTCGTATCCACAACCTGCCCCGGTATCTCAAACACTGATTTGTCGTCTCTGCCCAATCTGTACACTCTGCACTCTGCGCTAACTCCCTGAATCTCGAGTACAATCGATCGGTCCTCGACCCTTTGACACTCGCTATGTAGACACGGTCTGTAGTCTCATCTGTGCGCAAATCATCACCTGAGTATCGGTAGGAGTCTCTGTCTGACATGCTGTCGCCGCTGCCTCGAGTAATCCATACTTATGTATCATGTGACATCTGACCACCTCAGCATCTCTACTTGGTCTCCTACTCAGCGCATCTGCGACTACGTTCGCTTTTCCTGGGTTATACTCTAAGGAAAAGTCGTAGACCTTCAATAACTCCAACCATCTGCGTTGTCCCATGTTCAGCTCTTTCTGTGTGAAGAGATATTTCAGACTCTTGTGATCAGTGAAGAGTGTGAATCTCTCTCCATACGAAGGTGTCTCCAAGTCTTCAGCGCAAGTACAACCGCTGCCAACTCTAGATCGTGCGTGGGGTAGTTCTTCTCATATATCTTTAATTGTCTCGATGCGTATGCCACAACACCGCTACCCTGCATCAACACACAACCTAGACCCGTATGAGAAGCATGTGTGTACACCAGAAATCCCTGTCCAGCCTCTAGCAGTACTAACACTGACGTGGTAGTTAATGACCTCTTCAACTGAGTAAATGCAGCCTCGCACTTCTCATTCCACTCAAAAGCAACATCCTTCTGTGTCAGCCTCGTCATCGGTGAAGCGATCTTCGAGAAATCCATCACAAATCTATGGTAATATCCTGCTAGCCCCAGAAAGAACCTGATCTCCAGTCCTGATGTCGGTGCCGGCCAATCCGTGATCGTTTGAATCTTGGCGGATCTACTGCAATCCCTGCTGCTCCAACAACGTGCCCCAAGAACTTGACCTCTGCAAGCCAGAATTCACACTTACTGAGCTTAGCGAAAACTCGGTGTTCCCTCAATGTCTGCAACGTCTCTCTTAGGTGCTGCTCGTGATCCTCACGTGTCCTCGAGTATATCAAGATGTCGTCGATGAAGACTATTACGAAGCGGTCGAGATATGGTCTAAGTACCTGGTGCATCAAATCCATGAATACGGCGGGCGTTGGTCAGCCCGAATGGCATGACCGTGAACTGGTAGTGTCCGTATCTGGTGCTGAATGTTGTCTTGGACCTATCCTCATCCCTGATCCTAAGCTGATGATACCCCGATCTCAGGTCTATCCTGGAGAAAACTTGTGCTCCTCTCAGCTGATCAAATAAATCGTCTATTCGCGGAAGTGGGTACTTGTTTCTGACTGTCACTCTATTCGACTGCCTGTAGTCGATGCATAGTCTCAGACTGCCATCCTTCTTCTTTACAAACAGTACTGGAGCTCCCCACGGTGACATCAAAGGTGTGATGAATCCCTTCTCCCCCAAATCCTTAAGTTGAGTCCTCAACTTCTCTAACTCCCTTGGAGCCATGCGGTACGGCGGTATCGCGATCAGTCTGGTACCTGGTACTAGGTCGATGATGAAGTCTACCTCTCGTGGTGGCGGTAATCCAGGTAAATCCTCTGGGAAAACATCTGGGAAGTCTCGAACAATCGGTATTTCCTCTTTTCTGGGTCCCTGACTCTCTGCTACAGCGTACAACGCTACCAAAGTCTCCATCTCTCCACTGGATGCAAGCCGACCTCTCGTGGTGTTGAGTCTCGGTGTATTACCTCGGTGAACGAACATCGGACGTCCCGAAATCTCAAATATGACAGACTTACTGAAGCAGTCGATGTGTGCGTGGTAGGCTGACAACCAATCCATCCATAACAGCGCGTCAAACTCTAACATCTCGACGACTCTAAAATCTGTCGGTAACTCTACCCCGCCTATCTCTACAGGACATCCCCAAACTAGACTATTAGGGTAAACCCTATCCCCGGTTGTAGTGCTCAAAATAAGGTGTACGCTAAGCCTACCACGCACACATCGACTGCTTCAGTAAGTCTGTCATATTTGAGATTTCGGGACGTCCGATGTTCGTTCACCGAGGTAATACACCGAGACTCAACACCACGAGAGGTCGGCTTGCATCCAGTGGAGAGATGGATCCCCTCTAGATCTAACCCTCAGCTGCATGGTTCCTCTCAATCTCTCGATGAATCAATACAACAGCGAGGATTAACTTGATGCATTTGATTTAAATATAAGGATTTTTTGGATATACGCATGGCGCTATCTCGAGGCTGATCAAGTGATTGATGTGTTAAAATGACATTCCTTAAAGTGACACAAATTTTAACACCATCAACACTTACGCTCATCTCGAGGCGATCCAACGATCCATATAATTCAAATCAAACTTATAATTTTAGTATATATATTTCATATATTTTCTTGCCAATAAATTCACCAGACATGCCTACGAGTGATCTCGGGCATGCATATTCATTTCACGACCCCCTCGTCGCACTTGGTGTACTAACTATTTATTATTTACTTACTTATTTTTCGATTATAGGCTTGTATATAAATTCTCTCTTATACTACAACCTATAAAATTCATAAAGCATTCCAAACAAACATAAACCGTCAAACAAACCCATGCATACATGGGTTTTATTAAGTAATAATGTTATCATTTGAATTTCCATATTTATTTAATTACAAGAAGAATGTATCCATTTCAATTTGATATATTTTCTTGCCAATAAATTCACCATCGATTTTTTGTTTGATATCAAAGATATAAAAGTAAATTTAATTGCAAGAAGAATGTATCCATTTGAATTTGATATACAATCTAGATGAGTTATCCGATCAATCAGAAGTACCAATAGCTAATCTAGATCCTCAATATATTTCTAATGCATCCTCTTCTAGTCCTAATTCTGTAAGTGAGACAGATACAGCTTCTAGTCTTGCTATTCATCGGATTTTCGGAAAAAAGAAACATGCTTATCAAACGCGCTATCCTCAACAAAAACAATTCTATTCTAAACCCTCTCCTGCAGATCTTATCATAGAAGAGCCTTCTAAACCTCATCAAAAATTTGATGGCAATGCCATATATGAATGGAATATTGATGGTTTATCAGAATATCATATTATCAAGGTTGTATATCAAATTCAAATCTATGCTAAAGCGTGTTCCTTAGCACATCATGCCGAAGGTAACATCGCTAGCGCTATTGCCGCTGGATTTACGGGACAACTATGTGGTTGGTGGAATTATGCTTTTAATGACGCAACTCGATTATAAATTCTAAATGCTGTCAAAAAGGATGCCCATGGAAATCCCGTATTAGATGCCCAAGGACGACAACAACATAATGGGGTAGATTGCCTCTTATCAAATATTATTTGGCATTTTATAGGCACTCTATCTTCTCTAGATGAAAAAATTGTGATCAATTACAAAGCATGCGATGCAAAACAATGAATGACTATAGATGGTATAAGGATACATTCTTTTCTAAGGTTTATCAATTAACTACTCATGATGGTCAATTCTGGAAAGAAAGATTTATGGCTGGATTACCACCTTATTTTGCTGAAAAGGTCAAAGAATATATTAAATCTAAAAATAATGGTGCCTTAAATTTGAACTCTACTTCCTATGGAGATCTTATACAAGCAATCCAAACATGTGGCCTAGCTATTTGCAACGATATGCGTATAAAACGCCAACTAGCAAAAGAAAAGAAAACCTTAAACCAAGCTTTAGGAAATTTATGTTATGAATTTGGTCATAATTTAGTTATTCCTCCCATTACTAATCCAGGAAGAAGACATAAGCGCTATTCTCGCTCTTCTGTTTTTCCCAAAACATCTTATTACAATAAATCTACTTCCAAAAAACCATTTCGTCGTTCTACTAAATCCTCTAAACCCCAAGGAAATAAGCAAAATGTTTGCTATAATTGTGGCAAACATGGCCATTATGCAAATAAATGTCATTTGAAAACTCATAAAAAGAAAATTCATCAAATTCATGAAGATTCTTCTTCTTCTTCTGATAATTGTCATTGTACCACCAATATGTTGAATACATCCTCTTCTTCCTCAGATACTGAAATTAATGTGTTAAATGCTCAAGAAGAACTCATACTTGAAATAGGTGAACAAATTACGGATCCCGTATTAAAATTTAAATATTTTACTGAAATAATACAAAACAAAAAAAGGCCGAATCATCTTCAGAACGAGAAAAAGAATTTGATAAAAAACGCCATAAATTTCAACGTCAACTTGCGCTTGATCCAACTAAATATACATTATCTAGCCTCCTACAATCAGTAAGTAAACGACCTCAACCTGCAACCATAGAAACATTGCAAGAAGAAATTAACACATTGAAATCTGAAATAAAGATATTAAAAGAAAGATTAACACAATTAGATACGACAAATACAGATTCTCTTGCCGACTTTGACATTGTTTTTATTGAATCTCTTACGCAATATGTGCATCAACGATGGTTTACTCCTATTACCCTCACTATTAAAGATTTTACACATAAATGTTCAGCCTTGATCGATTTGGGTGCCGATTTAAATTGTATCCGTGAAGGTCTCATCCCTCTACGCTATTGCGAACAAACAAATAGTAAAATTTCTACAGCCAATGGTAATAAATCATCTGTTAAATATAAAATTCCCATAGCACATATCTGTCAGCATTCTATTTGCATACAAACCTCTTTTATTATTGTAAAAGGTCTTCAACATGATATTTTGTTAGGCACTCCATTTCTTCACAGACATACCCTTCACAGTTTCTACAAATAGTATAACTACTATATTAAATAATCGCAAAATAGTATTTTCGTTTGCTATGCTTCCAAAAGTTAAATATTTAAATCAAATTATAAATCAAATTGATCATAAACAGACCCATATAAACTTCTTACGTTCTGAAATCAATTTTCTAAAAACAGATCAGGTTCTTCAAACTCCTACTTTCCAAACTAAACTTCAGACATTCCAAGAAAAATTACATAAACTTTGTTGTTCAGACATTCCCTCTGCCTTTTGGGACCGTAAAAAACATATAGTTACTCTACTGTATATACCAAAATTTACTGAAGACCACATTCCTACAAAAGCTTATCCATCTCAAATGAATCCTAGGCTACTCAATCTCTGTGCGAAAGAAATAAAAGATCTAGTTGCTAAAAAATTAATTACACCCTCTAAATCTCCATGGAGCTGCACTTCTTTTTACGTTGAAAATGCTCTAGAACTAGAACGAGGTGCCCCTCACCTAGTAATCAATTACAAACCCCTTAATAAAGTTTTAAAAACAATCCGTTATCCTTTACCCAATAAATATGTTTTGATTAAAAGCACTACTACCCCTTTAATTTTCTCTAAATTTGATCTTAAATTTGGGTTTTGGCAAATTCAAATACATCCTAGTGATCATTATAAAACCGCCTTTAATACTCCATTTGGTCAATATCAATGGAATGTCATGCCATTCGGATTAAAAAATGCTCCTTCCGAATTTCAAAAAATCATGAATGATATTTTCAATCCCTATCGTGATTTTATACTTGTCTACATTGATGATATTTTAGTATTCTCCAAAATAGTTGATCAACATTGGAAACACTTATATACATTTCAAGCAATTATTATCAAAAATGGCCTTGTATTATCACAAAAGAAAATGCATATTTATCAAACTACTACAACCTTCTTAGGTTTTAAAATATCTAATCAAACAATTACTCCAGTCAATCGTGTTATTGATTTCGCAGATAAATTCCCCGATCAACTTACTGATAAAAATCAACTACAAAGATTTCTTGGTTGTTTAAATTATCTCTCTGATTTCTACAAACAAGCAGCTTTAGATCGTAAACCATTGCAAAATCTTCTCAAAAAAGATGTTAAATTTCAATGGACTTCTGCCCATACTTCTGCCATACAGAACATCAAACAAAAGGTTAAATCTCTTCCATGTTTACACTTAGCAAATTTAGCCTATCCAAAAATTATACAAACAGATGCATCTGCCTTAGGATATGGTGGCATCCTTTTACAAAAACATCCTTCTGGTCAAGAACAATTAGTTTGTTATACATCCAAACTATGGAACACCACTCAACAAAATTATGCTACTGTGAAAAAGGAAGTTTTAGCAATCGTATTATGTGTTCAAAAATGTCAATCAGATGTTTTAAATCAAAAGTTTTTAATTCGTGTTGATTGCAAAGCCGCTAAAGAAATTCTTTTGAAAGATGTCAAAAATTTGGTTTCAAAACAAATATTTGCTCGATGGCAAGCAATATTAAGTGTTTTTGATTTTGATATCGAATATATTAAAGGTAAAGATAATTATCTACCTGACTTCTTATCCCGTGAATTTCTTATATCTCCTCAAATTCATTGCCTACAGATCATCATGACTGACAAAGGCAAATCTCCAACACCTTCAAATAGATTTTCTCCTCTATTCAATACCTATAATCAAGCCGATATCAATAAATCTCTTTATAAATTTAGTAACCGTCATCTTGTCATCCTTCTTGATCATCATCTCCTTGATAAATCTTTAGATACACATGTCAAACTAGTCATGCCTCCTTCTTTGCATTTCATCCCTAATCGACCTAATGTTACCATCAAGTTTTATGAAACTCTATTGACCACAACTCAATCCGTTCTTATTGAACATTTTACAAAACCTAACTCTGAAGAAATTGCTTATTCAAAATTCAAAATTCAAAAGGTTATATCTAGTGCAGAATGGTCTCAACAACAATCTATTCAGCAAAGTCCATTCGTTTATCAATCTATGACACTGGTCACTGATCGACATCCTGTTCAAGTAAATTATAAAGATTATATTGATGCTTGGCGCAACATACTTTTTTAAAAAGACCCTGTTTCTGGACATTCATGGTATATTACATTCAAAAGATCATTAAAGGTTAATATCCTAGCTTGGTTCAAGGCCGAATGGTGGACAAAGTTTGGTCCTCATATTGGGTTCTTCCCAAATGAAGTTTTCAAGAAATATGAAGCCGAAAAACTATCTCTATTCCAATTTATGCATAAACATTCTATCCCATGGATCCTCAAATGGCAATATGGAACTCATAAAGTCACCACTGTTCATAATATCAACTATACCTATCTCTCTCAAGAAATTCTCTGTAAATGGTGAGATAAATTTGGCATTGATTCTATTGAAACATCCAGTTTTTCTCATAAAAAAACTCCAACTAAACCTACTGAATTTCCTCCACTTGCAAAATCCTATAAAGATGTTAGTTCGGCCTCTCCTACACAAAAGACTCAAGTTACAGAATCCAGTTCATCAATGACTCCTGACTTTGCAAATGACATTTATTTGCATAATGAATTTGATGAATTTTCTTTTTATGAGTTTTCAAATGACATTTATTTGCATAATGGCCAGGTTTGCCACAATTATAGCAAACATTTTGCTTATTTCCTTGGGGTTTAGAGGATTTAGTAGAACGACGAAATGGTTTTTTGGAAGTAGATTTATTGTAATAAGATGTTTTGGGAAAAAAGAAGAGCGAGAATAGCGCTTATGTTTTCTTCCTGGATTAGTAATGGGAGTAATATCAAAATCATGACCAAATTCATAACAGAAATTTCCTAAAGCTTGGTTTAAGGTTTTCTTTTCTTTTGCTAGTTGGCGTTTTATAGGCATATCGTTGCAAATAGCTAGGCCACATGTTTGGATGGCTTCTATAAGATCTCCATAGGAAGTAGAGTTCAAATTTAAGGCACCATTATTTTTAGATTTAATATATTCTTTGACCTTTTCAGCAAAATAAGGTGGTAATCTAGCAATAAATCTTTCTTTCCAGAATAGACGATCATGAGTAGTTAATTGATAAACCTTAGAAAGGAATGTATCCTTATACCATCTATAGTCATTCATTGTTTTGCATCGCAGGCTTTGTAATTGATCACAAATTTTTTCATCTAGAGAAGATAGAGTGCCTATAAAATGCCAAATAATATTTGATAAGAGGCAATCTACCCCATTATGTTGTTGTCGTCCTTGGGCATCTAATACGGGATTTCCTTGGGCATCCTTTTTGACAACATTTAGAATTTCTAATGAGTTGCGTCATTAAAAGCATAATTCCACCAACCATACAGCTGTCCCGTAAATCCAGCGGCAATGGCGCCAACGATGTTACCTTCGACATGATGTGCTAAGGAACACGCTTTAGCATAGATTCGTATTTGATATACAACCTTGATAATATGATATTCTGATAAACCATCAATATTCCATTCATATATGGCATTGCCATCAAATTTTTGATGAGGTTTAGAAGGCTCTTCTATGATAAGATCTGCAGGAGAGGGTTTAGAATATAATTGATTTTGTTGAGGATACCGCGTTTGATAAGCAGGTTTCTTTTTTCGGAAAATCCGTTGAATAGCAAGACTAGAAGTTGTATCTGTCTCTCTTACAGAATTAGGACTAGAAGAGGATGCATTAGAAATAGATTGAGGATCTAGATTAGCTATTGGTACTTCTGATTGATCGAATAACTCATTTAGATTGGCTATTACAGGAGCTTTATCCTTCTTGTCGTAGTGTGAATCAAGTTTGGGTAATTGAGCTGTAATTTTTTCTAAGAGTTCATCCGAATAATTAGATTTTGGTTTAATTATAGGAAATGGAGCTATGGGCGGAAGAAAAGATTGTGTAAATAGAGGGACTGAAGGTTCAGATTTATGTTGTATTGGATGAGAAGTTGATGTTTGCCCTTTAATAGGAGATTTTTTTGATAGTGTAGATAAATAGATATTAGTAAAATTATTTTGTTCAATCAAATGATTTAAATCATTTTTTGTAATCGGTAATTCATCATCGAAATTAGGTTTTAAAGGAGTAGCCCGAATATGCTATTTTATTTTTAAAGGGGCTAAAGGAGGATGAGTTTGAATGTATTTTTCGCCATTAGAACCTTCCCAAATTGTATTTATTTTGTGAACTATTTTTGGACAATGTTGAACTAAAAAGTCAAAAAATGGAATATTATATTTTATTTGATTAATATAAGTAAAATATTTTTCTCGTAAAATAGCTTGTTGATTTTTGGTAACTAGCTTGCAAAATATAGGTTTTAATGGATGTAGTAAAAATTGTTGTTTTAAAAGAGGATAATCAAGGATGAAATCATCAGAATTAGAATCAATAGTAAGCATATGAATTTGATATTCAACAAAATCATTTATACTGACTGTATCTTCTTTAGGTGGAGATGTGGTAGAATAAATAGGGTACGCTATTCCTGATGCAGGCATGTTTGGAAGTATCGGAGGTATCGGTGGTGGTATTTGGGCAGAAGTTTTAGAAAAGGAAATTTCTTGACGAGACGAAGTAGAAGCCGTAGCAGCAAACACTATTTCTACTTTACCATCATCATGCGTTATGATTTTATGAATTTCATCGGATATTTGCCGTTTTTGGCATTCTTCTTTATTAGTATCATATATGGTCCATATTTTTGGAATTTCTATATCTTTCCAATTTAATTGTTTTCTATCAACAATTTTATTTTGAATATTTGTTAAAAATAGAGTAGAAGTTCCTTTTTGAAGGTTTGTATATGCTACATCGGGTATAATATGCATTAATTTATAATAAATACGATAGACGACGGCAACATTTGAACAGATTCCTTTCATCTTAAAACCTTGAGTATAAATACCTAAAACAGCAGCTTCATGTGCAAATTCATCATGTAGGCTAATGGTGAAATTTGGAAAACAATTAAAATGAATAGGTCCTTGTGCTAAACTCCTTCTATCATTCCTAATAATGAATCATTGAAATCTTGATGACGTTTATCTCTAACTGAGACTAAAATTGAAGTATTAAGGCCTAATGATATTAATGGTTTG
The DNA here is from genome assembly GCA_039657325.1 of Stephania cephalantha. NCBI lineage: Eukaryota > Viridiplantae > Streptophyta > Magnoliopsida > Ranunculales > Menispermaceae > Stephania > Stephania cephalantha. The sequence continues at coordinate 11,652,941 of CM077572.1, forward strand.
ATAGCAACTTGAATAAGTCCTATGTGTAAATATTTATGAGTTTCTTTATATTATTTATTTTTTCAGGAGTCATTGATGAACTGGATTCTGCAACTTGAGTCTTTTGTGTAGGAGAGGCCAAACTAACATCTTTATAGGATTTTGCAAGTGGAGGAAATTCAGTAGGTTTTGTTGGAGGTTTTATGGGAGAAATACTGGATGTTTCAATAGAATCAATGTCAAATTTATCCCACCATTTACAGAGAATTTCTTAAGAGATATAGGTATAGGTGATATTATGAACAGTGGTGACTTTATGAGTTCCATATTGCCATTTGAGGATCCATGGGATAGAATGTTTATGCATAAATTGGAATAAAGATAGTTTCTCGGCTTCATATTTCTTGAAAACTTCATTTGGGAAGAACCCAATATGAGGACGAAACTTTGTCCACCATTCGGCCATGAACCAAGCTGGGAGATTAACCTTTAATGATCTTTTGAATGTAATATACCATGAATGTCCAGAAGCAGGGGTCTTTATAAAAAAGTATGTTGCGCTAAGCATCAATATAATCTTTATAATTTACTTGAACAGGATGTTGATCAGTGACCAGTGTCATAGATTGATAAATGAATGGACTTTGCTGAATAGATTGTTGCTGAGACCATTCTGCACTTGATAGAACCTTTTGAATTTTGAATTTCGAATAAGCAATTTCTTCAGAGTTAGATGTTATTGTAATGATTTGTGGATGGAATAGTAGTTGTTGCCCTGTATACTGTCGAGACAATACAGGGTAGCAGAGGAACGTGCTTCTTTCATCAGTTGGGATGAACCCAGTTGTTGGAGCGCGCTCCATCAAAAGAGGAGCACGCTCCCACCCCAGAAAATAACAATTCTGCTGTAATTTACTTAGAATTTCCTGAGGTCTTGGGGACTGACTTAGGGGTTCTAAACATAGGGTATTAGACCTATATTAATTGCAAATGGTTTGTGATAGGTATTAGAACACAGGGAAAGCTTGAGTGACCCAAAAACTTAGGAAGTTTGGAAACAAAAACTTGAACCGAGGTTTGTATGGATTCGCTTATTTATCAATGTTGCATGGATATCTTAGTATAAGTAGTTCATACAACTTATGGACTGAAATAGGGGACTATGTATATTATGATGTTTTAAATATATGGAAAACAGTGTTTAATGTGATTCACGAGACTAAGTTCCTAGAACTGAGACTAGGTTATATAGGATGCAAGGTTGATCTCCCGGCCTATATATACCTTCCTACTCAGTTAGATAGGTTGTGTGAATTACATACTGACTATAGGGTTTCAGATAGAACCATTGAATATTAATGGATTGGCTAGATAGCATATCAGCCAATGTGTTGGTTTAGCAATCACATTAATGGTGTCAGTGGGTAATCGACCTTAATTTTATAAATAAAATGGGAATCACAATGTAATAGTCATTGACAAACGGACTTGCACCTATTATTTATTAAAATATATGATTTTTATAATCTCGTTAGTTAACATTGTTACATATTGTTATTGTATAATGTTATTGATTATTATATGAAATGTTGATGGCTTTGTGAATCCTTACTTATTGAGCAAGTTGGAGTGCTCACCCCAAATTAATATCTTAAGAATACCGATAAACGCTACGACTATGTGATAGAGACGATTTAGGATTCATGATCTTCTCTTCGATGTATTGAATATTCCCTTGTCTTATACATTTGTATTAAATTACAGTTTTGTAATATCACAAAGGATTGGAGGTTTTGTATAACCGAGGTTTATTTCGGTTGGATTTGATTTTGTATATCGTATTTAATGTCCAAAAAGTTTTCGGTTTCTGTTGCATTTAATATTTGTTTTACATTGATATTTGATTTACAATTATGTTTATCAGGAGATAGAAGGAGAGGTTGCTACTCTAGTTGAGTCTAGTGGGATTTTCAAGGCTTAATTAAGGGTTTTAGGCCGAGTATCGCCCCATTTTAAGGTAATTTTATCCTTGAAATTAAAGTAAATTTAAAGCGATTTACCCAATTTAAGTAACCTATTACATGTTACCTGTTACATGTTACCCTAATTAAGGTAACAACTTAATAAGGATTATCTGTTATCTATTACCTGTTACCTTAAGGTAACAAATGTCTCTATAATTGGTCAAGAGGATTTCGCAAGGAAACTGGCAAGAAATGCTCAGACTTCATTAACCTATCAAATATAACCCATACCACAACGTGTTTACACTGACTCAAAGATAGACCGAAAAGACAAATCATCAGACAAACCCACGCACATGCTAATCGAGTTACGTCAGACTTAACCACAAGCCTAACTCCGATTAATTAGGATTTGGATTAACACTAATCACCAGCTTAAGGTAACAAGTAACAATTATACTATAATTAAGCCCTAATTGTTGTTACCTTAAGCTGTTACATGAACTCAACTAGTTGACTAGGCAACTCTAACATGTAAGCAACATGACCAATTCTTTCATGTACTCTGAATGGCCCAATGTACCTTGAAGCTAGCTTGCCTTAAAATCCAAGCTATACAATCCTTTCATAGGTGAAACTTTCTACAGAACGTAATCATCCTTTGAAAACTCTAAAAATCTATGACATTTATCAGCTTATCTATTCTGTCTTAGTTGTGTCATAGTCAAATGTTGGCAAATTTGTTGAATTCTCTTTGTGTAGTTCTGAATAAACTCACATAGAGAAATGCATTTCTTCCAGTTACCACCAAACTCTAAGACAAGAGCTCGAAGTATATCTTCTTGCACCAAGATCAACCGCTTAGGTTGCCAATCAGTCTGCGATGGTATACCGTACTGAGGTTAAGAACAGTTCCCAATTGTCTCTACGATTCAATCCATAGTCCGGACGTGAATCTCGGATCTCTAACCGAAGTAACCAACACCAGAACTCCATGAAAACTCAACACCACACATACGTATACCTCATATAATTGGTCGGAGGATTTCGCATGGAAACTAGCAAGAAATGCTTAGACTTCGTCAACCTATCAACTACAACCCATATCGTATTGTGCTTACACTAACTCAGAGATAGACTGAAAATAAAATCTATCGATACATCTTTCCATTTCAACTCAAGAATATGCAGTAAATGTAATAACCCTTTAGGTTTCCTATGCTCAGCCTTAACTTGCTGACATATCTCACATTTCTTTACAAACTCGGCAATATAAGTCTTCATCCCAGGCCACTAATAAATACGCCTCATATAGTGATACATTTTAGTGTTACCTAGATGAATAGAGTAAAGAGACCAATGAGATTCCCATAGCAACTCCTGCCTCAACTGGTCCTGAGCTGGAATCCACAATCTATCCCTGAGCCGTAACGCACCATAATCAGAAACTAACCAATCTGAATGATCTACACTAGCCGCTAACCTCTTACGTGCTATATAATCTTGATAAGCTTTCAGACAATCAATCACCCACTGAATCATATCCGATTTAGCCAGAATTTGAGCACAGAATAATAGATTAGTAGCTCTACAATTAGCTCTTTCAGTTGATGATGTGCCAGCTGAACTTTCACATATCATTATCACTGAAGCTTGCTCAAGAAGTCTAAATTGAGAAGCTCTGGCATTAGCAACCACATTTCCTTTGCCTGGATGGTACTCCCGATTGAAATCATAATTCTTGAGAAACTTAAGCCCTCTACGCTGCCTCATATTCAATTTACTTTGAGTAACATAAGTATTTGAGACTTTTACTATATGAAAATACTGTAAATTTCTCATCGTACAAGTAGTGCCTCCAAATCTTCAAGGAAAAAACAACTACAGCTAGCTCAAGATCATGAACTGGATAATTTATTTCATGAACCTTGAGTTGCCTTGAAGTATAAGCTACGACCCTGCCTTCTTGCTTCAACACACAACCCAAGCCTGAATGAGAAGCATTTGTATAAATCACTAATTCCTTCCTTGATTCAGGTAAAGTAAGAGCATGTGTTCTAGTCAAACTATCCTTCAAATATTTGAAAGCAACTATGCACTTATCTGACCAAACTAAGTCAATATATTTAAGTGTTAGCAGAGTCATTGGCAGAGCAATACGAGAGAAACCATCAACGAGTCGTTGTAATAACTCGTTATCCCCAGAAAACTCCAAAATTAAAGAAATTTTGTCCTTGAAGTATATCCTCTGGCACCAAGATCAACCGCTTAGGCCGCCCATCAGTCTACGGATGGTATATAGTACTAAGGTTAACAACAGTTTCTAGTTGTCTCTACAATTCACTACAAAATCTAGACGTATAGTATTTTTATTACCTTAAGCTATTACATTAACCTAATTAAAGTAAAAACTGTCTCTATAATTAAGGTATATATGTTACCTATTACCTTAATTAGTGTAACAGGTAACAGATAACAGATAATCCTAATTAAGCTTTTACACTAACCTTAATTAGGGATTATCAGGGCTTAATTAGGGTATATCTATTATATGTTACCTAAAGTTGTTACATGTTTACCGATTACCTTAAGCTGTTAATTAACCTAATTAAGGTAACAGGTAACAGATAATCCTCAGCTGACTAAGGTTAATTAGGATTGGTCCAGTTACATTAACCTGTTACATTACAGGTAACGACAATTTAAAGTAAATTTAAATTTAAGCAATTTGCCTCGATCTTCGTTGGATCAATAGATATACCCTCAGCATTACCCACATGTCCAATAAATTTGACTTATAAAAATAAGAATTCACACTTACTAAACTTGGCATATAACCGATTATCCTTTAGAGTCTGCATTATAACTCTGAGATGGTGTAAATGTTTTTCATGTGTCTTCGAATGGATCAAAATATCATCGATAAACACGATGATGAATAGGTTAAGATAGGGTTTAAACATATTATTCATCAAGTCCATGAACATAGCAGGACCATTTGTGAGGTTGAAAGACATCACTATAAACTTGAAGTGCCCGTAGCGAGTACTGAAGCCGTCTTCGAGAAATCTTCATCCTTGATCCTCAGTTGATGATAATCATACCTCAAAATCAATCTTCGAGAAATATTTGGCACCCTTCAACTGATTATACAAATCATCGATCCTGGGCAATATGTATTTGATCCTGATAGTCACCTGGTTTAGATATCTATAATCAATGCACATACGTAGGGTTCCGTCCTTTTTCTTCACAACATGTGGAGTCACTCAATGGTGACTTGAGGGACAAGTGGGACAAGGTGGTTCATGAGATAAACCTCGAGATACGTATGCACATAATGATCAAGGGCTATAGTTTAAACATATCAACATGGTCAAAATGCAACCTATAAGTCAAAAATTTTGGTTTCTTATCCTCATCAAAATCGTTACTTTGAATAATGAGAGAAAGAAGAGAGTTGCCGGTGTGATTGTGGTGGAGAAGAGGAGAAATCATTAAAGCTTTGGTGAGGAAGAAGGAGCTTATCAAGTGAGGTAACTTCTCCACACCATAAACTTGTGATTTCATAAAAATTGATGTTGTTGTTGTTGTTGTGTGTTGGGTATGGTATTAGGGACCTCTTGTAATGTGTATGAGGGTCCCTAAGGCAAAAATAAGGCCTATGTGTCGTACAAACCCAGAATTTGAAGTGCATAATTTTGGGTTCTGCTGCACATAGTGCGCTAGATATGTGAAGTAGCGCGCTAATGTTGAAAACTAGCACGCTAATCCTTATTGGCACGCTAGAGGTGTAAAATAGAACGCTAATTTGCTTTTGTTAGTACAAAAATCAGCAAAGTTCAAACATGGTTTAAACACTATAAATGGGTTCAAACTCACTCTAAAACCTATCAAACAACTCCAGGGAACTATGGGGAGATCTCAAGAGTTTGGGAACGCATTTCGGAGTGTCGAAAGGTCAGATAGGCTAGGACAAGCGTCTGAATTGTAAGTAAAGTTGTGAAAATCCTATATTTCATTTCATTCACTATTGTTGGTTTATGGTTTATTTGTAGACATTGCTACTTGTAATCTCACATCATGTTGTTCTTTTTTCTATTCATGATTGAATATTGTAACATGATGCATTGTGACGTGTTTCATTGATTCAAATTCCTACTCTTGATGTCATTTTCGATAAAGAATTGATGAAAAGCATGCTATTGGGATAACTTGGATTTGATTAGCCTTGTATTCTATTCCTTTGGGCTTTGTAGTCTAACTTGTTTTGGAATCCTAGAAACTTTGAACTATTTCTCTTTGAAAACTAAAGTAATGATTATCTAGCATCCATTGCACGAGAGATGTGCGGTTCACGGGGACATGGGTCTACCGAGGTTCCGGCACTCACCACTACACTTGCGCGGCACGCGAGTTATGGGACTCAGGGTGATCGGCAAGAATGAGATAGGTGATTTGTATGCGTAGAGCGCAGCTCTGCTTTTGGTGTGGAATATGTTAAGTGCAACTCCATGTAGTAGTGGGAAAGGTTAGGTGATAGTTTTCACCGCCGACCGACGTAGATCATCTCGACTTAGCATGTGTCAGTTTATACATCTTTAACTGAGGTATTTACTTGCATTACTAAATTCAGCAATTCTTTCGCTACTTTATGCTTTTAAATACCACTCCTATATTTCAGAAATGTGGCATATAATTCTCCAGTTATTACTTAAATATTACTATACTCACCATCTAGTTTGTGACGGTGGGTGTAGGTCCGTCGAGCAGCAGCAGGCCAGGGAAGGAGAAGATCGACGACTTTCTCTGAGCATTTCGGCGACTCTCCTATCTCATTTTGTATGACTCAACTTTTGTTGTATTATTAATGTTTATGTCTTTACTGTACATTTTAGGTTGTACATTGAGTTGAGTGAATAGTTCCATATATACATGCATGTGATGTTGTATTTTCCTGGTTCCCACACTTAGGATTTTGAATAATAAAAGCTTCCTCATAATCTTTAAAATACATGATAATATGTAATAATGTTAATATGATAAAAAGTTTTTAATTAACTCTGAATTTAATAATATATCTGAACATGTGTTTTGAGGAATATAGGGACGAAAGGCTGACTAATACGTAATTAGGTCTTATACGGTTATAATTAAGTTTAGATTATGGGATTAGGCCGTGCGGTGCCCTATTTAGTAGTTGGGGCCGTCACAAGATATAGGTTTGGTACCAGGAATAAGATTAATGATGAAATCAATGACACGTAGCGGTGGAAGTCCAGGAAAGTTATATGGAAAGACTTCCAGAAATTCACAAACCACGGGTATCTCACTAACTTTAAATTCCTAACCAGGCTCTCTAAATGTGACGACTCTTATCGTAACTTCTAAATCTCGCAGAGTAGCTTCCCTTCCACGAGTTGCAAGTCGTGATGGAATATAGCCTTTATAGACTTTAATTTAAAAAAGGTTAAGGATCTGAGAAATTACCCTCTTATTGAAACAATTAATACTAGCGTGGTATGCTGATAACCAATCCATCCCTAGTAATGCATCATATTCCAAGAACTCCATTACCATTAGATCGATTGGGAGTTCATTCTCCCCAATTTTGACTACATATCCCTCGTAGATCAGGTTAGGATAAACATTCTCACTCTTTGTTATGCTCAAAATAAAAAACATACTAACTCTAACAGGTTTCAATTTCAAATCATCGACCATTACACTAGTAATAAAGGAAATTGTAGAACCAGCGTCAATCAAAACATGCATATCTCGACCACGAATGTTTAATATACCTTCCACAAGCCTCCTATTAGCCTCTGGATCTGCCTTAGCTACTACATGAGTCCATCCTTGTGTTAGCGGTGTTGTATTGCCTACCGATGAGGCTGGTGGCATAGAACATTCTCTCTAAATATTCCCTATATGTCCACACCGATAGCATATTATGGAAGCCCTCTGAGAAAAAGCATTGGTCTGAGGAACCTGCCCAGATCCACTCGGTTTCTATATACCTCTAGATTTTCTTTTAATGATTCTTCTAAGATTCTTAATAATGTCTAAAAATGATTAAAATAATCTCAACAAACCTTTTCTCTTATTTAAAAGTGATGCCTTCCATATTTGGTACAATTACCAAATTAGTTATCTTAAGATTATCAATATTTGATACTTTTTCTTACAAATCTTGAACTATATATATAGAAGTATAAGCTACAATTTTACTTTATTGTGTCAACACACATTCTTACCCGTATAAGAATTCTTAGTATGAACATCTAACTTCTTTTATAGTTCAGTTACAATCAAACAAACATTGTAGTCAAACTATACTTCAACTTTCCTCCAAGGCATCCTCGTATCTAATTTTAGCTTACAACAATCCTCATACTTGAGTTAACTGAATGAATTACTCAACAATATCAAAGATCCCTGGATCAATCTTTCGTAATATTCAATTATTTCAAAATCACTTTTCTTTTTTACCTTTGTGTTGAATATATGACAATCTCATATTGTCTCACTCCCAGCCAAATCCCTCGATTTGTTGTTAATATTTCACACTCATACAAGTAATTTACCTTTGAAACTTAAAACTTGACTTACCAACGTAATGATCGCTAATCTTCCAACTGTTTAGATTACTTCGATTCAATGGAAGAACCCCTCCTGATCAACTCCACAATCTCTCAAAACCTTCAACTACTCTCATATATGTCTCTCTCTCTATCTCTCTCTCTCTCTCTCGATCAATCAATTAAATGAGGATAAGTTTGAAGCTTTTGAATTTATATTTTTTTCTCGAGATACGCATCTCGTTATCTCGAGGTTGATCAAGTGATTGATGTATTAAAATGACACCTCTTAAAGTGACACACATTTAGACACCATCAACACTCGCGTTCATCTCAAGGTGATCCAATGATCCATATAATTCAAGCCAAACTTATAGTTTTAATTTATATTTTTATATATCAAATATATATAAATATATATACTTCATGTAATTTCTCGACAATAAATTCACCGGACATGCCTACGAGTGTTCTCGAGTGTGCACATTCATTTCACGACCCCCTCGTTGCATTTGGTGTACCGACAATTTATTGTTTAATTACGTATTTTTTAATCATAGGTTTGCATATAAATTCTTTTTTTATACTACAACCTATAAATTCAATAAGCATTCCAAACAAATAAAAATCATCACACAAACTCATGCACACGCTAATCGAGGTATGTCATACTTAACCACAAGCCTAACTCGGGTTAATTAGGATTTGGATTAACACTAATCACCATCTTAAGCTAACTGGTCATTGCACATATCAGGCTTGTGCTAAAAAAGATAGATAGGACTGAGGTTCTATCGATGGACACTTATCAGGCCCATAGTTAAACTTAGAGTTTAATTCAGAGATAGATAAGGTTGAGGTTCCGTCCATGGACACCTATCAAGCTCAAAGTCTAAGACATATAAAGTGTACTAACTTATGATTTTTCTCATTGCAACTAGTTTCGTTTCCCACACTCATTTACTATTTCATTTAGTTGGTAACTTCCTACATGATATACCTTTCCAATACTTTTCATTTATTTATGAGTTATGCATTTAGTTACCTATCTTTGGATATTCAAAATGTGAATAGATGGTCTCGGGATTTACTTACAGGAATTGTTACTTTTGGTAACAATTGCAGAGCCTATCAGTAGCAAAGGGAAGGAGAAGATTAACACTTACATCTAAGCATTAAGAGTCAGAGATTTTGCTACTTCTGTAGGTTTTCACCGTATTTACTTATATATGTATTTATTGTACTTTTGAGTTTGATGGGTTGAGAAACTAGTTCACCGACTTTTGATACATGTATGATTGTTATCGCTCTATTTTGATGTATATGAGATCTATAATTCTTGGTTTCCACATAAATTTGTTTGACTTAAATTTTTTTGCATTTAATAATTCTTCCACTAATTTGAAAAAGTTTCAATTAACTCTAAAAAACATGTTTAACGAGATAACTTGATATATTTATCAAGAACACGAATAACAAAAGTAAAAAGTAAGAAAGGGTGACTAATATGTCATTAAGTATTACGTGGTTGTAATTAGGGCTTAATGGCAGGTTAGTGCCGAGCAATGCCCGATTTGGGAAAGGTGTCGTCACAATTCCACTTACCTTAAAGCATCTCTAGTGGGACCATAGATTGGGGTGGAAATGGATCCACCTAGGATACAATCCACATTCAACCTAAAAATGCTCTCCAATGGAACCATGGATTCATAATGTCCATCCTATGTGGCATGGAATCAAAGTGGAGGCTCTCTACTACAATGTCTAATTCTAGACATTGTGGTAGATTGCAACGTCAAGATTATTAATTCTTTAAAATTTTTATTTTTTTGAAACCTTTATTAACATTATGAAAATTGAAAATAAAAGTGTCAACTCATCAATCCATGGTCTAAATTCACATTACCATTGGAGATCATTTTAAGAGGTGAATGCTTATCTAGTGCCATATAGGATAGACATCCTCTCCACATCCATGATGTGGCACCAATCCATGGTCTAAATTCATGTTACCATTGGAGATGCTCTTAGTTTGTGCTTTCTAGCCTTTCCAGACCTCTCAAGCCTTCTAGAGAACATTTAGGTAAATCGACACAAGCATAAGTTAATATTGGTTAATTTTGGTCTTAGACTATTCTTAGTATAATCCTAAAACCCTAGCCCAAGTCCCAGAGAACTCCCATGAACTTTCCCCGAGAAATCTCATTTTTTTGGCGTTGTGTGCATGAAACTCATGGCGCCACTCACGGCGTAAAACATTACTACAAGTTCTTGTTTTAACGCCATGCACGACGCTTTATATTTCACACCCACGGCGTCATTCACTACAGTGACCAAAACTCATCTTTCAAATCATCGGTTTCCCAGGCTGACGACTTCTCAAATCTATTCCCACCTCAAAGGGGCTTAAAAAACTACCGGAGACTGCCCAGAAATGGGTCTTACATCGAGTAAAACACCTCCAATTATTCACAACAATATATAGAATAGATTCAACATGAATTCACAACCTTTTAAAATCCTAACATCAAGAACTTCAACTAACTGTACATCACAGTCAAGTTAGTAAACATTCACCATTAAAAATGATCTAATGGAAGTCTTATAAGTTCATTTCCAACCCAGAAATCTAAATACTCGAGCTACCCATCAAAATCCCAGGACTATCTAGCAAGAGATTATTAAATTCAAGAGAGATTGAAGAAAATTCATAAGGAACTTAACATGCTTTTCAAGGACTTCAAATGAGTTTTCCTTCAAGTTCTTGGCTTCGACTCAACATTAAACTCTTCATCAATTAATCTAGATCTAAGGTTCCTAGCTTTCCACTTGAGAAATCACTAGTAAGACCCTCTCTTTGTTCCCTCTTGTTTGCCTCGAGTGATCAGTGAAGAAGACGAAGCTAATCTTTTTTCATTTAATTGATAAGTTTGATGGTCCTCGGGATTCGAAACGAAAATCTTGAGGTAAATCTAATGTTCAAGGAGGCAACAGCCAAGCATCACTAGTTGCTTGACTCTTCCACCTTTTCATGCATCATTGATTGTTGTCTAGACAAATCCAATGGTTTATTAATTTATTTATTAACTATAGATTTCTTATATATATATATATATATATATATATATATAATTGCAATACCACCTAAGATCTTCTTGAAACCAAAATAGCTTTATTGACAAAATCGCCCATAAATGTTAACGTTTCATTGGGTGAAAAAATCTTTTGAAAAAATAAAAGTAGGGGTGTTTAGGTAAATTTGACTTAACTAACTTAAAAGTGGATATTTAAAAGTAATAATCATTATCTCGTGATTCACGAGAGAAAAAGAGAAGAGTGACTTTTTTAAAAGAGGGAGAACGGTTAGTGATTGATTTGGGTAGTTACTTTTAATTGAATTGATTTAGTAGTTTAGTCTTACTTAATATATTGCTCGTCCATAGCCACGTGCCCTCGCACTAGTATATATAATGACAATACCCAGATCTTCTTGGAGCCAAAATTGCCTTATTGACAAAACTGCTCATAAATATTAACATTTCATTGGATTAAAAATCATTGAAAAATAAAAGTAGGGGTGTTTAGGGAAATTTGATTGAACTCCCTTAAAAGTGATAACCATCCCATGAGAAAGAGAAAGAAAGAAAGAATTAAGGACTCATTTTTAATTGGTAGATTAAGGACAGTTTGCATTTTAATTGGTAGTTTCTTAATTTGAACAATTTTTCTCTTTCTTTCTTTATTTTCCACGAGTGGTATTTTTAGACGATTTGGCAAGTTTACAAACTATTTGCTAAATTCACCCCTGAAGATTATCAAATTCCTCACTACACAAATAAAAAAAGTTCCTCATCACGCACACCCCTCAACCACACTTGTCCTTCTCCCTCTTCCTCTTACAACCGTCTACGACTCTACACATCTCTTCTTGAAGAGCAAGCGCCGAGAAATTTTGGTCTCAAGGGAAGAACAAAATTACACTGATATGAATGAGGGAACATGACTGGAAGGGCTGCTATCACATAGTAGTTTTTTTTTTGGTAAGATACATTTGCTCGAAAACTCTTTGTTGAACAATGTTTTGTTCATAGAATAAATGTTGTCTTTGTTCGTTATTGAGAACTTGATGTACATAAGGATGGTCGTCGGTCGACTAATAAGGCCTTTTGTATTCAGTTCATGCATGTAAGTTAACCCACCGGGTGGATCTTGGTCTTGAGGGTACGCATACTCCCCGATTTGTATACTTCAGTTTCGGTGATTAATAAAACTTTCGAAGCACTAAAACATTCATGCTACTTATTTTTATTTTTGAGAAATGGAGGCAAGCTTCAAAATTAAGTTGTATTAATCCTAAAGTAATATACATTAGAGAGATTGTTTACCCTTAACACTATGTAATTTTCATGCTACTTTATTGATTACATGTTTTTTATTTATAGGGCGCCAAAAATTGTTTGGGAAGATAATAAAAGGTAATAGAGATCATAAGCAATGTGGTGGCAATGGTGGTATTTTGTATAATCTCTCACAACACAATTACCAAATTCTTTTTCTCAACCTTCAAGTAGAGTTGTTTATGCCCCTTTAATAGTATGTGATATGTGTTTTATAATTAACAAATAGATTTTCTTCATTTTATGACTTTAACAAATTTGTATATTAGAATTCAGAAATGGATAAAAACTCAAGTTAATTTCGCCCTTACTCATATGAATTACCTGAATGGATTGTGTAGTTAGGATCAGAGACGGTGTAGTTTGGATTAGTATGCTTATGGTTTCATCCTGTGAAGATTTGTGAATGTTTGATCCTAGTGGTGCTAATTAAGAATATAGATATCCTCATCAAATGGAACTTGAGACATATATGCCTTTTGTTTTCCATTATTATTTTTTAAAAGATTTTTTTTTCTTCTTAATTGTAGCTTATTTGTTTTGTAAGATTATTATTTTTTTCTTAGTTAAATCAAATGGAACTTGAGAGATGTCTTTTGTTTTCCATTATTACCTACAGCTTTAATATACATGCGTCTATTGTGCTATAAGAATAATTCTACAAATTGATGATGAATCATGTGAATCGAGAAGAATGTAAGATGTATCTGCATCAAAGATCGCACCAAAGTATTTATTAAAAAGAAACAATGCTTGCAATGAATTTATTTAGAATAAATCTTAGAAAAACTAAAAAAACAATCATAGAAAAGGGAATTTAGATTTTAATTTCAATATTTTTATTTGAAGAAAATTGCATCACGTGCAAAGCACGTGTTCGTTGACTATAATATATATATACATATTTACTTAGCATTTATTATGCCCATAAATTATACGCACTCTCCAACAAGTACGCTTGTGTGTGCATATTATCCTCACGACGCATGTGCGATATTCACGACTCTCGTGTGATACTATACCAACAACAACACCAACAACAACAACATAGCCTCAGTCCCAACTTAATTAGGGTTGGCTACATGGATCAAACTTTTCCATTGTGCTCAATTAAGTGCAATTGATGGTGAGCTTTCCAGACCATTCAAATCTCTCCTAATTAATGCATCTCATGTTAATTTTGGTCTACCCCTACCTTGTCGAATTTCTACAGTTTCTATTGAATCAAGTTTTCTAGTGGGGTCATTTGTAAGCCCTTTTTGCGGGTGACCAAACCACCACACCCGTCTTTCTCTAATCTTTGTATCAATTGGTGTTAATCCTACTTGTCTTTAAATTTCTATATTTCTTATTCTATCTTTACGAGTTTTACCACACATCCACATAAGCATCCTCATTTCTCGCTACGTTCATTTTATGTAATTATTGTTGCTTTAGCACCCAATATTCACCAAACAAACACAAATTCACCATTACAAGCAGACACATACTAATCAAGACAAGCCAATTTTAACTATGAGTCTAACTCGAGTTAATTAGCATTTGAATTAAGTTTAATTACTAAGTCAAGGACACCAGTTGTTACAATCTCTTAAATTTAAGAAATTTTATCCTTAAAATTAAGAGTAAGTTCATAAACTATAAGTAACTTATAAGACAGACGAATTGTTCCTTAAGTGGTCCAATACATTTCAGAACAAATTTCTCTTAATCTTAACCTACATAGCCCATTCGTAGGCGATACTTTCGAAAGCACAAGATTGCCCTTTGAATACTCTAACAACTTATGATGGTCTATGTATTGCTTTTACTTATATTAAGTTGTAGTCAACTACTGACTAGTCTGTTAGCACTACCCTATCTAGTTCTAACTAACTTAGGCTTTAGCATACTTGTATGTGCAACTCCCGTCTAATGCACTGGTTGACAGCAAAGTTAAGCATACAAAGCTCTAAAATTGTAACCACTAATATAAATAGCCTGATAATTATCTACATCAAAGAATTATTGACACTGTATAAACTATTTCTTTTAGTAACTTCAATATTCCAAGTCACAAGCTCGAAAAATACAATTTTTAGAACGAAGCTTAGCTGGAGATATATTGTGCTATGATTGAGAATGGTCCCTCCCTGCTATTTTAACATTTCTTCCATAACTTGAAAGTAGATTTTTTTTCTCCTCACTAACATAAAAATCTTGGTTTGCCATAAAATTTCAACTCTTCCTGCACACATATGTCTCGCTTACTCTTCCAAGAGAATAATAATATAGTGATAGTGACAAGAATTATGCAAACTCAGTCAGTCTATCAACTAAAACTTCCACACATATAAGGGGTTTGGTTGGCGGGCAGTAAATGGGTTGGCTACATACATACTTCAATAGGTCCAATGGACGGGTTGGGTATACTTATTGACAAGTTGACATTCATTTGATTCTATGGTATTCATGCTTCATTACTTATCCTTGTTGAATTATCATGCTTGGGCTATGTCGTTCTATCTTACATTATATATTATGCTTTGATTATGATATCTTGAATTGCTCGAGATGTTAATAGGTTTCTATGATCTCAATTATTGCATGCTAGTTATGAATGCACTAGATATTGCTTGGATGAATGATCGTAAAGTGGATCCCGCTTTACTGGCCTCGTTGATTTTATTGCCCACCTCTCTTCGCTCCTTTCAAGTACCTTAGTGTTTATGTTAAAGTTTAGACAAAGGAAAAGGGAAGGTCATTGTAACGGCTTGAATTTAATTCACTGTTATTAATGAAGTGGTTGCAAACGTAGCTGACAGCTCAGACGCTCGTGGGACCCGCAGCTAGGCTAGTGCGCGCTTGGAGCTAGGTAAATAGTTATTTTGTGTAATGAATTGTTTAATTTACGATGTTTATATTTAAACAGAGTAAACAACATCGCAATGTGTGTACTTATCTTACATTTGACGTGCGAGACCATGTGTTAAGTATTTGCCCGATATTCGTGTCGACACGGGCACCGGTAGTCTAAAAGACTAAATACTAGGCTGAGCTAAATAATACACACATAAAATGAATAAAATGGGTTAAATAATTAATATGGAATGTATATAAGGTGGTTAGGAACATGGTAGAATGCGTATGTCGCGGTTTGAGATGTGAAACCGGGCGTCGGAACACCCGAAACATTACTTTTTGAGTTAAATACAAGGGTGAGTGTGCCATCAGTGTCCCAATTGGAGTCATGAGAGGTTAGAAAAGAAGCTAATGGAGGTCCTTGGATGGCCTTGAGATGCACAAGTGAGATGTAATGCCAAATCAACTATATATAAGTCAATTTGACTTCAAACCACCACCTTTTCTCTCTCTTATGCTTATATCTCGAAATTGGAGATAAGAAAACCAAGGGTTTGAGTGATTCAACTTGGTGATTCTAGGAGCTTGGAGGGGTGAAAACATTAAAAACAAGGTAAGAATCACATACACCTCAACTTTATCTATCTTTTGATCTCAATTTTAGAGGTGTTGGTGGATTGTTTGGTGGTTGTTGAGTTGTTGTTTTAATGGGTTTGAAGTGTTATGATGTTGTTGTTGGTGTTGTGGTTGTTGTTGGTGTTGGTGGGATTGTTAAAAACCCAGAATATCCAGCAGTTTTGCTGTCAAGAACGCAATTAGTGCGTTAATGACGTCACCTAGCGCGCTAATGTTCTTCCTGATGAAGAACGTATAACTGCTGGGAATCAGCGCGCTGATTCCCAGACCCAGCGCGCTAGATCCTGCAGTTTTGACATTATTTTTGTTAAGTGACTCAAAACACATCCAAATGACTAAAAATCACTTGTAAATGGAAATAGGTCATTTCGAGCGGTAATTTGGTATATCTGGGACTAGGCGGAGCCGAACCGGGGGTTATTTATGGGACTCAGAGTGTGGTTTGAGGTGTGTAGTATCCCAACTGAAATTTCTTGAGCAGTACTTCATTTTGCTTTTGAATTCATATTTTGTCCGTGTGTTATAATAGACGGACGTTGAGGCTCTCCCTCCGTGGAATTTCTGTGTGTACGTCCACTAGGCCATTGCACGTGTGCCATCTCGGTGAATAAGTCGACCCGAGAGTCGTGTCAGGCACGTGTGGGTATGTCGTAGGTTCCACGTCGACCACCTAGTAGATCCAGATACTGGTCTTGCTTGAGTGCTACTCGGCGGTAGTAGTCCGTTAGGAGTGTGAATTATGGTGCTAGTCTGACCCTAGGCTCTAGGAACACACACTTTGAGCTTCCACTATTACATATGCATGCGATGAGCATAGTTGCCTGTTTTTATTTCCACATGCTTATTTAATAGTTTTGTTTAAATTCCAGTATTTACTTTCCATATTGCTTACTTAATTTCCTTGGGAATACTTACTCTAGGCTCGTCATCTGTCTTTTTGTGATGGCTTGAGTGCAGATCCTAGTACAAGTCGAGGCAAGAGCAAGCTACCTGAATATTTGTGATTCAGAGACATATAGCTAGGCTTGTACATTTGTATTATATATATTTTTTTATATTGGGGTTTTGGGATTGTCAGATAACTCAGGACTTTATATTGTTGATATTTTGATGCATTAAGGTACATTATTGATCTATGATGGTATATGGTTTTTCCACTTTAGGTATCAGAGTTAAATGCATGACTATAATATTTATATATTGTTAGTCATGTTAAAAGACTTCCGCTGTGATATTTTGGGATTAAAATGGTCTTAGCAGATGACTCGAGTTCAGTAACAATTTAAACGGTAAATTGTTGTTTATTGAGGTTAATAATGATTAAATGATGGATGAGTTGGCATTTGGGATACAACTGGCGCTGGTAGGCCTGGTTGTGGGCCCGCATTAGACCCCGTGGCGGTCCATTTGAAAATGGGTCGTTAATTTTGGTATCCGAGCAAGGTTAGGGAACCTAGAGGAATTGAAAGTTAACTCTGATACGATTACATTTATGGTATAATTTGAGGATAAACCTGATGAATAAACTTTAGATGTGGAAACCCAAAGGAATTGCCTAGAGTCCTAGTTGGGAAGAGAGGTGAAACGGGTAGAAATCGGTAGATATATGGGTTATTTTTTGTTGTAATATATACATACGATCCACGTATATTGGTATTGAGGCTGACCGGATACCCATTCTTCGATATAGATACCGATGGACACACAACCATCAGATACCATTCAGCCTGAGGTCGGAGATACTAGTGATCCGACGAGATCGACTTTGACGCTGGAGTCATTAGCGCGGACCATGTATGATAGGTTTGCGAGATGATGAGAGCTCGGGATGCTCGGGAGACTACGACAACTCCGACTACAACTTTGGTTGCACCGATGATGACTACACAAGTAGTCGAAGCTCCTACTACGGCGGAGGATCAGGTGCAGTTAGCAGTATCCGTGACATTGGCAGAGAGGGTTATGCCAGCAGCGGTACCAGTGGAGGCTGCAGTGGTGCTTACATATGCGACTACTGAGCAGCCAGCAGTGGCATCAACTTCAGGGAGTCTGATGACATTAAAGGCTTAAAAGATGAGGGACTTTCTTAAGTTCTTGCCAGGATATTTTACGGGGCCAGAGATCCAAAGGTAGGCGGGAGGTGGTTGTTATCGCATGAGCGGCTACATGACTTGCTTCGGGTTGAGAAGATTGATCGGCCAAGGTTATCGAGTTTTTGCTTGAGAGCCGATGCGGCGATTTGGTGGACTACCTACACTGCGACTCATCCTATCGTTACTACTTGGGCAAAGTTCCGAACGTTGTTCCTAGATGAGTACATACCGATGTAGGTCAGGGTCCGCTTGAGGGAGGAGTTTTTATCCTTGGTGCAGGGTGATATGTCGGTCACAATATACATGGAGAGGTACCGATATCTATTTTCGTACTCCATAGACATAGCTGGTAAAGATCGACTGCAGATATATTATTTTGTCCGAGGTTTGGATGAGAGGATTACGAGCACAGTGGGATATAGCGAAGCTCGTACTTTGGCTGAGATCTACGACATGTCCCTCGCACATAAGACATACCTGGTTAAGAGGGCTAGTCGATTAGCGATTCAGCTACGCTGCAGGTTCAGTAGAGTCAGCCAGCATCTAGTTCGCGGTCTGATCAAAGACTGAAGAGACAAATGAGAGACCAGGATCGGCAAAGACAGGGCTAGAGACCTCGCCGAGGTGATTGGCAGTCTGATCAAGGTCACAGAGGCGATAGAGATCGTCATGATGACAAAGATCGACGTGATGATCGTCAGTTTGCATATTCCACGGCTTCTACACCAGTTGATCAGTCTAGACAGCAGAGGCAGGATAGAGGTCCGCGAGGCCAGAGTCAGACGCAGAGTTAGAGGAGTTCTGGCAGATTGGAGACCCGTAAATGTTACCGATGCGGTCAGGTGGGGCATATTATGGCAGATTGTACCGGACCAACACCACTACAACCACAGACGGAGCGGTTCAGAGATAAGGCTGAGACTAGCTTTTGGGGTCGCGCAGCCAGACACAAAGGCGACCAGATAGCTAGTTGAGGGTACATTATCTATCTTGTGGTATTCCTATACATATTATTATGGATTTTGGTAGCACACTGTCTTTTATTTCTGGACGCATGGTAGGAGAGTCAGGGTTACCTGTATAGACTTTAGATACACATTTTGTTCTCAGCACGGCAGTTAGGGATAAGACCTACCCTAACCGGATATGCTGAAATTATGTAGTTGAGATTAAGGGACATCAGCTACCGGCTGATTTGAGAGTGTTAGAGTTCTTGGAGTTTGATGCGATATTAGGTATGGATTGGTTATCATCTTATCACGCACATATCGACTATTTCAGCAAGATTGTGACGTTTAACATTGAGGGGATTCCAAAGTTTACATTTGCCGAAGTTGCATATGCATTACCTATCACTCGAGGCAAATTCGCAACGTCGCGGGAAATGAAGATGTACGTGACCATGGTTAAGCTAGAATGTAAGACGGTGCTTAAGGTTGAGGATGTCCCTATTGTCTGCGAGTTTCAAGACGTGTTCCCTGATGATTTGCCAGGATTGCGACCACTGACAGCTATAGAGTTTATCATTCAGCTGATTTCGAGGACTCAACCAATCTACGGCAGACCGTATAGGATGTCAGCATCGGAGCATGAGGAGTTGAGGACCCAATTAGAGGATTTATTGCATAAGGGTTTTATTCACCCTAACATGTCACCTTGGGGAGCTCCAATTCTATTTGTGAAGAAGAAGGATTGCTCAATGCGAATGTGAGTGGACTACCAAAAGTTGAATCAGGTGACGATTCAGAATCGTTACCCACTTCCGAGAATCGATGATTTGTTCGATCAGTTGGTTGTGGCCAAGTTCTTCTCGAAAATCGACTTACGATCAGGATACCATCATTTGAGGATTCGAGAGGAGGATGTGGATAATACCGCGTTTAGTACGTGTTACAGATTATTTGAGTTTACAGTCATGCCGTTTGGGCTGACTAACGCACCGGCGATCTTTATGGATTTGATGCACAGGGTCCGAGGCCATATCTTGATTGATATGTCATTGTGTTTATCAACAACATCTTGATTTACAGTAAGACTCGTGTGGAGCACGAAAGGCATCTTAGAGATGTGTTGGCGCTGAGAGAGCACAAACTTTATGCCAAGTTCAGCAAGTGCGCATTTTGGCTGAGTGAGGTGAAGTTCTTGGGGCATGTCATTAGTAATCAGGGCATATCTATTGATCGTGACGAGATTCGGGCGATTATTGATTAGAAGACACCCAAGTGTGTATCTGACTTCTGAGTTTCCTAGGTTTAATAGGAGATTACAAGCGCTTTGTGCAGGACTTCTTGATGATTGCAGCGTCGTTGACGAGGTTGACTAAAAAGGATGTTAGATTTGAATGGTCCCAGGAGTGTGAGGATGTTTTCTGGGAGCTGAATAGGAAATTGACTTATGCACCAGTTTTGGCATATTACCGACGGCAGGGAAAGGTTTTTCAATATATACTGATGCATTAGGCAATGGGTTAGGTGGCATGTTGATGCAAGATAGACACCAAATGGCCTATTTATCTCGACGATTGAGACCTCCTGAGGTGAACTATCCAGTGCACGACTTGGAGCTTGTAGCGGTCGTGTTTGCACTAAAGGCCTGGAGGCATTATTTATATAGTTATAAGTTCGTGTTGTACACAGACCACCAGAGTTTTAGGTACATGTTCACTCGAAGGGAGTTGATCATGCGACAACAGTGATGGCTTGAGTTACTGAAGGACTATGACTTCGCCATTGAATATCATCCGGGTAAGGCGAATTTTGTATCTGATGCGCTCAGCAAGAGCGGCATCGAAAGCCAGACAGTACTGCGGCATATGACACATGAGCACGGGTTGCTTGATAACTTGGTATTTATATATTATTAATAGTTTAATTTAGTATATTTAAGTATGTAAAGTCTCAAAAATATATATATTTAATTATATTTTTTGGTTGTTTTCAGGTGAAACGGAGTGCGCGGTTGAATTCGTGGCGGAAAATACTCAAAATGAAGTATTTACTTGAAGTAATCGGATGTCGGACAATTTGCCTCAAGTTAACCGTTGCGTGTTGGGTAGAATAGGAGATGGCATATTTCAACCAATTACACGCTGCCACGTCAGCACATATCTTCTCTCAACCAATCACACGCTGCAACGTCAGTGGTTGTCCATCACAACAGCAACCAACATCAAGTTCCAGCAGCTGCCAAGTGTCACGCACACCAATCGTCCACCACGTCAACACAAGTTGTTCTTGACCAATCCCGTGTTGCCACGTCAGCGATCACAAACCAACAGCATTCCATGCGTTTCAGCCACCATCAGTTCTTCTTCGGGATGTACATCAGCACCGTCCCCACATCTTCATCGATTCTGCGCGAGAATTCTTCACCGCCTCCAGGCTACCACGTGTCGCGCTCTAACCCACGCCAACCACGTTACGGCAGCAGCTCTCAACCAATCCCATATTGCCACATCAGCGTACGCAGACATACGAGCCAATAGGCTGCAAACACGTGGTAGGAACCAGTTTTCAACCCAAAAACAGCCATACGATGCTCCTCGGTGCACGAGTCACCTCCCCAAGCCCCAAAATTAATTTCTCCCACATCTCAAGACAAATTTTTAGTAGTTTTATATATTAGGAACTTTTGGTATTATTAGAGAAGACCGAACACCGACTTTTATATTTTTAGCATCGACTTCTCTCGACGATGGCCTAGGTTTCTGGGGAAACAAGTCGGGATTATGGATTCATGGCATATTATGTGAGATCTTTTATTTTATTATTTAATTTATCTTAATTCTCCTGTTTCATTGTTGTTGCTTTTAAGGTTTATGGTTTAGATCTAGGGTATGTATGTGGCCAGTGCATACTTTTAGGGGGACAACCTATAGTTATTTGGACCATTAGTATCCATGTAATTGTGCTTTTAGACCAATAAAGTGACAAACACTCACCCGTTTGCTATCAAACCCTTTCAGTTCTTGAGTGTGCAACAATTGAATCTAGGTTAAATCGGAAGCGGATGCGATCCGGTTATTTAGGATTAGTATTCTCACAGATCCATATTACTGCGGTTAGTGTGTTAAACCTGATTGGCTGATGTCTAGGGTTATGCATTAATTAGGGAAGTAGTTAGTGGCGGACGTCCTGGCTATCGAGATTAGGGGAATGAAGAATTTCTGGCCGATGTCAATTTTCTATAGCTAATCTAGGGGAATTTAAATTAATAATTTTTTGGAAAATATTGAAGACCATGATTGCCATTGAATCTTGATCCTGATTTGTGGAACTTTAGACCTAGGTGTTACTTAGGTGTTCATTAATTGTTTTCAAAGTTATTTTAGTAATTTTATTTATTTAGTTTAGTTAGAATAGTTAGTTAAATTATTTATTTTAAAACCCCCGAATTTTCCTTTTCATTGTTTTTAACCTTAGAAAGTCCACCAATCTATGTGGGATCGACCTTGCCACTATTCTATAAAATAGTTGGCTTAAGAAGTTTTATTTTATTGACGCGTTCGGAGCGCGTCATTGCTTGAGGCAGAGTTGGTGTTGTGTTTGACAGAGGTTATTGCTGAGCTACAAGTTTGTTGTCAGATACGAGTTCCTACGGTGTCTCTAAAGCGGGTTGCTGAGTTGTAGAGAGCTGGTGACCAATATTTGCGGATCAATAGCCTGGCTCAGGATTCGGGTGCACTAAGTGGTCTAAGGGGTGAGACGGGTGTTTGAGACACAGGGGTCGATTATGGATACAAGGGGTATTAGAGGTCAGGAACAACATTCTCGAGAACGCACACCGATCGCGATATACAGTTCATCCTGGTCGGACCAAGATGTATCATGATCTGCATCGATTGTTCTGGTGGCCAGGGATGAAGGCCGACATGGGTAGATACATCCTGAGTTGTCATATTTGCCAGCAGGTGAAGGCTGAGCATATGAGACCGACTGGGTTGCTATAGCTGCTACCCATTCCTCAGTGGAAGTGGGAACACGTGACTATGGACTTCGTTAGTGGCCTACCTCAAACGACGAGGAGACATGATGCGATTTGGGTGGTTGCCGACTGGTTGATGAAGTCGGCACATTTTATACCGATCGCCATGAGATATTATGTTACACAACTGAGTATTATCTTCAAGGGAGAGATTGATACATTGCACGGTGTACCGATCTCCATTGTTTCTGGCAGAGATCCTAGGTTTACGTCGAGACTTTGGGAGAGTATGCAGGAGCAGTTTGGCACTCGTTTACATTTCAGTACTGCGTACCATCCTTAGACTAACGGGCAGTCAGAGCGATTGATTCAGATTCTCGAGGATATGCTTAGGGCGTGTATATTAAAGTTTGGTGGATCGTGGGAGGATTACTTACCTTTGTGTGAGTTTGCCTACAACAACAGCTATCAGGCGAGTATCGGGATGCCATCGTTTGAGACATTTTATGGTAGGCCTTACAGGTCACCCGCATGTTGGGTAGCACCGGTAAATACAGCGGCTATAGGAATTGAGGTTGTTGTTGACCATACTTAGAAGGTAAGATAGATCAGGTAGAGATTTCAAGCAGCGCATGATATGCAAAAGAAATATGCGGACAAATATCTTGAGGGTCTGAGCTATGAAGTTGGAGACTTTATGTATTTGAAAGTTTTGGTTTGGCGTTAAAGGGAAGCTTGCACCAAGGTTCATTGGGTCGTTCAGAGTTGAGGAACGCGTCGGCAGAGTGGCATACCATCTGGAGTTGCCACCGCAGTTGGCACGGCTACACCTAGTGTTTCATATTTCCATGTTGAGGCAGGCTAAGTCGGGACCGAGGCCTATAGTTGATATACATCATATTGAGGTGCGACCTGGTGTGTCATACGAGGAATAGCCTGTGGAAATCATGGATAGAAAGACTCAGATTTTGAGAAATAAAGAGATCCCGAAGGTTTTGGTACGATGGCAGCATCACGGGACCGAAGGACTCACCTGGGACATCGCATCTAACCTCTCATGAACGTCACTTGGACCGGTATCGCTGATCTCGGGTTGATTGGCCATCGCATTCTGCAAAGAATGCGATTTCTCGATCATGATATAGCTATCGATAGTAATAATATACAATACATCAAATAGCTCATATAGTCCAAATTTTAATTTCCACAACTCTCCTCACTTCCCAACTAAGACTTAAGTCAGGATCATAGGGCACCACTCTAAGTTCCAACAATTCCTAACTTCCACTGGTTTGTGTCTTAATGGATTGTGATTTAAATCAAGAGTCGAGTATTTAAAACTTCGGCTCCGATACCAACTATGACGGCCCCAGTTCCATAACCCAAACTGAGCCCGGCCCGGCTTAGACTTACGTGGACCCCGAGTCAATCATCGCGACGTCAACGCAAGCCTAGTCAGCCTTCCTAACCATATTTCATTATTTATAGTGAGTTATTAAAATTTGTAAGTTATCAAAGTTTATGCGGAACTGATTTCAACTTAAACAAATCTAAACAACTCTACATAAATCAGTTAGGATAGCCTAGAGTATGGAAACCCCGTATATACTCCATGTAAATATCTCACAAAACCCATATATCCCATGTGATAAAAATAATATACGCAAGTAATACAAAACCTACAAAAAATGTGAGGGGAAAGGCTACTCCAAAGTCCTCAAAGTAGATCTCCTAGTACTGGCACTTTTCCCTTACTCGATTGCGGATCTGCACTCACTTAAACACAAGAATACCGAGCCCAGGTAAGTAACGCCAGTAGGATACTAAACAGCATTTCGAAATAAATAAATCAGTCCATATTCATGCAAATAACAAGAAAGATATAAGGACACATGAATAAATAAAAGATTGTAAATAAATTTAAAGCAATCGATACATAAGTGTCCAAAGAAGCAAACAAAGAGGCGCAAGTAGTCCTGACCAATAGGTCGTTGAGTCTTGGCAAAACATCAAGATTCGGGTTCTAGGACTTGGTACACTCACAAGCCCTAAACCCACGAGATAGTGAGACTTCCTGGAACAACCACGCTAAGAACTCACACCCCGTCAAAATCAATATCTAGTGCAGTGCATCCCGAGGTCATGACTCTGATATGTTACCTCAGCCAGCCACTCCTTCCAAGGATCATCGTTGACTCACTTGCCCTCGGACAACTCAATTAGAATGGAATTCCAAGGATAGATAACAAAGCAATGAACAAAAATATTCAAATAGCTTAAAATGAAATAACTGTGTATTTCCTAGCTAGTTTACTTACCTCGATCCACATGCTTATTTCTAACCTATCCGGCCTCCCAACACTTCAATACACGTTCTCGAACCTCCGTATCTCTTCCTTAGATTTCCTGATATCATTTAGTATCAATTCAAGTCCAATATCCTTAGTTTAGAACTCTTAAATCATACAAATACTGCGACCAAAGTACGCTCA
Source organism: Stephania cephalantha (assembly GCA_039657325.1). NCBI lineage: Eukaryota > Viridiplantae > Streptophyta > Magnoliopsida > Ranunculales > Menispermaceae > Stephania > Stephania cephalantha. The sequence goes on from CM077572.1 coordinate 11,678,847, forward strand.
AAAGCTATTTCTAAAAATAAAACTTTATAATAACTTTAAAGTATTATCAACTAGCCCACTAGAGTTACGGTTTTAACTCTGAAAACCTCATAATTTGTCATAACAACCAAAAAGGAACTTGCAGTACTCATGGCGTACTTTCCATAGACTCCAAGAATACTCAAATCGTATAATAAACGGAGAAGTTATGAATTTTCTAATATGGCATGTCAACTTGACAAACTTTATTTATTTTCAACTAGAAAATGTCTCCAAGTCAATATTTTCTCAATTAAATCCTCAAAACTCAATAATAAATGTCACGAAACCACTCGATACCAATACAAAAATATTTCCACGGCTCGTGGAGTCAAATATCAAGTATAAAAACATATCCAAAACAGTTATCAACTGAATTTCATTAATTCAAATCATCAAAACCCTAACCCACGTCTAGTGAAATTTATCCCAAATTGACGCAAATCAATCTAATACACCAATTAACGATAATTCATACCAATTTCTATCGAAACCCCGCGAAAGAAATTGAAAAATCGCGAGAATTCAAATTGAATTAAGGAAAAATGTCTGGCATTGAGAATTTACCAAATTACGAGCTGAATACCTCGTTTTTGCCACGGAAACTTAGCTCGAATTGATCGTCTTGCGATCTTTTACGATTTTGAAAAAAGAAATCAATCGAAAATCGGATGTCGGGAGTTCCGCGAGCAAAAACCCAAATCGAGGGGTTCAGGGAATAACGTTCGATTGAACCTTCTATTGGAAACAAATGATTTTGATTTTTATTTCATGTTTTATTTATATATATATATATATATATATATATATATTTATATAAACCTAATTTCTTTTTATTTATTAATTCATGAAATTCCTATTTTGACGTGTTTTGACTTTCGGGGCTCATTTTCGATCTCGTTTTCCACCAAATTGAACCAAACTCTCGACAAAAGAGTCCATCTTCATAAAATTTCCAAAATACTAGTTTTGGTCACGCTAAAACCCCAAAACTCTTAACTTCGTCCATGACATACCCAACTCTCACAAACCAATTCTCTTGTCATATTTAACCAATCTTACACCAAATTAAACGCAATCTCTTCCTCGACTACTGGCAACTGACACAAAACTCGAGGTAAGATCTTACCTACACATTTTTAAATTAATTATTTTAAATTGTTCAATCTTTTGTATAATAAATAATACAAGCATCACAAAAAAATAGAATACCTCGGTGTCTACACCCGAGATTTGGACATACGAATCACGATGAGTGGGTCCCACATACGACCCTGAAATGGCACGTTGCACGAGTTAAATTTTTAGGGTCGTTACAGGGTGCATCGTAGGTTCCACGCCGACCACCTAGCGGATCCAAATACTGGCCTTGCTTGAGTGCTACTCGCCGGCAGTAGTCTGTTAAGAGTACGAATTATGGCACTAGTCTGACCCTAGGCTCTAGGAACACACAATTTGAGCTTCCACTATTACATATGCATGCGATGAGCACAGTTTCATGTTTTTATTTCTGCATGTTTATTTAATAGTTTTGTTTAAATTCAAGTATTTACCTTCCGTATTGCTCACTTAATTTACTTGGGAATACTCATTCTGGACTCGACATCTGTCTTTTTGTGATGGCTTGAGTGCGGATCCTAGTTCAAGTCGAGGCAAGAGCAAGCTACCAAAATATTTGTGATTAAGAGACATATAGCCATGCTTTTACGTTTGTATTATAAATATTATGTTTTATCTTGGGATTTTGGGATTGTGAGATAGCTCAGGACTCTATATTGTTGATATTTTGATGCATTGAGGTGCATTATTGATCTATGATGGTATATGGGTTTTCCACTTTATGTATCAGAGTTAAATGCATGACTATAATGTTTATATATTGTTAGTCATGTTAAAAGACTTCCGCTGTGATATTTTGGGATTAAAATGATTTTAGCAGATGACTCGAGTTCAACGCAACAATTTAAATAGTAAATTGATGTTTATTGTGGTTAATAACGATTAAATGGTGGATGAGTTGGCATGTGGGATACAGCTGGCGCTGGTAGGCCAGGTTGTGGGCCCACATTGGCCCCCGTGGCGGTCCATTTGGAAATGGGTCGTTACAGTCATCGCATAGGAGATCCCTCTTCCTTGTGCGTGAGAGAAGATACTTTATTATCTATATATTTTATTTGAACAATGATGCATTAGAACAAGGAATTTACATAGGTAGGTTTGGAACCCATAGTTATATTCACAGTCCGTTTGTAAGACAATTAACTCTATTTCTCACCTTATTAGATATTGGAAAGCCATTTATTTTTGCACTATTAATTGCCTTAATTATCTATTTTTAGATAGTCTTGTTGTATTCCGTGGGTTAAGGCTGACCGAGCCATCGCTCCACTTGTTGAGTTATCTCGAGGGGTTTGGTGATGGTTCGCACTAGGCGATCCAGGTCCACGGGGCTCGGATCATTAAAGTTCCTTAAATAATTAAATTGATAGTTGTAGAATGTAATTGTACAGTTAAGATCACGGTTTTAAAGTGTCATTAAACTTTAAAGATGACATAAAACGGGTTGCATGTCATTAATTATAAGTTAATATTTTCCACGACACTCAATTATATGACTATTAAAAATGTCATGTCTTACTTTTAATGATAATTTTTAAATGTCATTGATAGACTTAATCCGCAACTTCATAGTTTGTAGGATAGTTCCTATGCATGCTGATCGAATAAACCTTTGGCAGCGCACGCTATATATATGCCTTTACTTAAAAAAAAAATAATTGGATTACAAACTATTGATTTATTTTAAAAATTGAAAATTTAAGAATCGATCACCCGATTTCACAAAGGTGGGAGAATATGTTTTTTCCACTGCGCTATAAGCGTGAAAAATTAAAAACAATATCATTTCAACAACTTCTCATGAGTTTTCAAAAAAAAGAAATGTAGTTAATAACCATATGTATTCTACAAAATTAAGCAAAGTACGCTAGTGAACGAGATCAATTAATTTACTGTTTTTTTTTAACTCATTTCAATGTAGTCTAGATTTGAATCTCTAAACCAGCTTTAATCTTGTGCAATTATGAACCTGTAAATAAGAAAAATAAACAAGCAACGCAAATCACGAACTACCGAAAAGAACATACTATCTTTGTTTGTACTCAAGTCATTCGGAGCTGCATTTAATTAAATCGAACCAAGAAAAGCACATCAATGGCGTGACAAAATATTGTGCTTCATGTACTCGCTTAACATTTATGTCTTTGTTTCCTTGTTTTCTTACTTTATGTTTTTCAACTCTCAAAATGTGACATGTTTTTTCATTTACATTACAATAAATTTATCAAAAAATCTAATTGGACTCTTTGAGTCCAGACTCAATGAGCTTTTACTAGTAATGAGAGATATCTAATTAAATAAAAAGACCAAATTATCCTCATCTCTAACATCAATACATATAGACCTATGCATCTCCTCCACCGCCAACAGCCGCCGTCGACCACCACTTACAGTCGCCGACCGCTCGTCTTACACCGCCACGTCGCCGGCCTCCGCCGCCTCTCCGCCGAGCGACCTTCGCCGCCGCCACCGCGCCGCGCCCGCCTCCTCCACCGCGCCCAGCCTCCCCTCCTTCAACAACCTCGCCCACAAAGTCATCACCCACCTCCGCAACTCCTCGATCCCCATTCTCCCCGGCCTCTCCAACTACGAATTCGTCCGCGCCGAGTTCGGCTTCTCCTTCCCTCCCGACCACCGCGCCGTACTCTCCGTCGGCCTCCCCATCTCCCCCGGCTTCCCGACCGGCGCGCGCCCGCCGCCTCCCGCCTCCAACTCTGCGCCTCCCTCGACCTCCCCATCTCCATCACCTCCTCTATAACCAGATCTGGCCATACTCTCTGGCTAGATCTGAACAGGAGAAAAGAAGAGGTTGGCCGGAAGGGAGGAGGAGGAGGGTGGCCGGCGGTGGATGATGACGCGACGTTGTTGATGGTCGGTGCTCACTGCGTCGGCGGTGAGTGGTGTAGGTTTGTTTGAATATGATAAATTTGCATCAAGCGGTAGAGATGAGAGGAGAGAGAGAGAAAAAGAGAGAGAGAGTGAGACGACAGAGAGAAGATGAGAGGAGAGAGAGAAAGAGAGGAGAGAAGAGAAAGAGATGAGAGAAGAGAGAGAGAGACGACGGGAGATGAGAGGAGAGAGAGAGAGAGACGACAGAGAGAAGATGAGAGGAGAGAAGAGAGAGAGACGACGGCGGAGAAGGAGAGAGACCGCGGGGAAGGGAAGAAGAAGAAGAAGCGGCGCGCGGCTCCGGCCACTCATGGCCGGTCAAGCTTGGTGCGGACGCCACCGAAAGCAGCATGGGACGGCGGCTCGCGGCGACGCGGAGGTCGCGGACGAGGTGGCGCGGCCGTGGCACGACGACGTCGGTGGCCGGTGGTCATGGCAGTGGCAGTGGTCACAGGTAAGTGGTGGTAAGTGATGGATTGATGAAGAAGGGTAGTTAAGTCATTCTGCTAGGTTGAGTCCGGACTCATTGAGTCCACCTAGCACTACCCTAAATTTATTTAAACCTATGAGTTCGGACTTACAAGTGATTATGATTATTTTATTAATTACTTAAATATGTATTTCAAATTAAAAAAAAATTTGAGTTTGCACTCGTGACTCTTTCCATTATTACATACACGATGGGATGATGAGATGCTCTCCTTGTCAACATAATTAAGAGATGAGACGCGGAGTTCGATGAACCGTCACTGTCCGTTAAAGTCTGTTATAACGACATGTCCCGAGGCTTTAAGAACTCTCAGCTTAAAAACGGGAATTAAGTCACACGTGTCGCTCATTCATGTGTCATCTGCATTCAATTTGACAGTGCCCTCCCATGTTGAAACATAGGTCCTAGTCCGTACACGTGTCCCTTATAGACGGCAGCACCCCCACCGTTGGATTAGATTCATTGCAGCCGTCGTTATCTTTGTAGGGACGTTGAGAATTTACTTTGCAATTCTTTTTTGGTCAAATAATTTATTTAGCAATTTAATGTTAGAACACACATCATACATCATGCATAATGCATACCACCAAACCGCGACTAAATCGAGGGTCTACGATTTGGTGATTTTTCAAACCACCACCAAACCGCGAATCACCAAAACCGCAACCAAACCGAACCGCGGTTTGCGTGGTTTGGTCGGTTTGGTTTCGCGGTTTTCATGCGACCCATTTTCAGGAAAAATAAAAAAAATGAGGTACCGCAATCCCGACAATGGCGACGACGATAGGTGGTGCTCGGAGGCGACGACCACGGGTGTTGGTCGCCCCCAAACTGCGACGGCGAGTCGGCGACATTGGAGGAGGTGGAGGCGGGACTGGTGGGAGGAGGCGGTGCACGCAACACTGGCGAGTTGGCGACAGTGGAGGCGGCGAAGGCGGGCCGGTGAACGATGCGTCGCACCGCGGCGGTGCGAGGCGGCGAGTGAGCAGAAGAGAGAGGAGACGGCGAGTGAGCCGAGGCGGCGACTGGCGAGTGAGCAGAAGAGAGAGGAGACGGCGAGTGAGCGGCGAGTGAGCAGTAGAGAGAGGAGATAGGAGTGACGAGTGAGAGAAGAGAGACGGAGCGGCGAGTGAGCGGGCGGCGAGTGAGGAGACGGGAGTGACGAGTGAGAGAAGAGAGACGCCCTTTTCTTTTTTTTTTGTTGTGTTTTAGGGTTTTGGACTTGTATTTACCAAAATGCCCTCGGTTTGGTTAAACCGCGGTTTTCCCAAAATGAAAACCGCGACCAAACCGCGATTCTGCGGTTTTTACGTTTTTTAAACAGCGACCAAACCGCGAGTTTTAAAAACCAGACCAAACCGTGCAGTTTGGTCGGTTTGGGCGGTTTGGGCGGTTTTTCGAAAATCGCTGCCCACCCCTAATGCATAGGGATAGGGTTGAAACTCTTTAGTAAATGTTTCCATCATGTAGTGCATATTCTGTGAAGTGAAGACTTCTTCTTTATACACACACAAATATATATATATATATATATATTAAACGAGACAATTTTTTTTATATAAAGTTGCCCTCTTTGTAGGTTTGTTCTTTCCTATCTTGATCCCTTCCCCTTCTCTATTAACTACTCCTTATACACCAATTTCACTCACCACCTTCACCAGTCCACCCTCCTACATCCCAGACCACCATCTCCCCACTTATAGCCAGCCTACTCACTCCACCCAAACCACCCAAGTATACATGGCAGACAACCTTTTCTTGACCTAGCTCCATTTACCCTAATTGAGTGAGAATCAAAACTCCTCAAAATTGAGTTTTAACTCCAAATCGATTGCGCTGAAGAAGTGTAAGCTCAGCGTTATCGGCCACCTCCTAACCCACAAGAAGATCAACAAGAAGGCCATCGAAGATACTCTCTTGTGTACATGTAACCTAAAGGCGCACAATGAGTGCTTGGAAGTTGAAACTAATGTGTACCAAGTTTCATTTCCAAAATAGAGAGCAAGAGATCGTATCCTCAATAATGGCACTTTGATAAAATTTTGTTTCCAATTCTGTTGTGGCGAGCGGACTTAGAACTTAGCCCACCACCACCTTCTAGATCCAAATATACAAACTACCTTGCACTTCATAGACGGTTCAGTTGTTGACTGCATTTTTAAGAGGATTTGAGCACTAATGGATTCTGACTCAGCTTCCCTACTAGTGGCATTAAGCCCCAAAGATTTATGCAAGTCAAGGTTGAGATATCACTCCATGCTCTATTAATGAGATGTATCTGCCTTGAGGTCTTTGAGGGCAACAACCAATGGATTCCCTTCAAGTATGAAACGCTGCTGACCTTCTGTCATTACTGTCACCAGCTAGAACATGAAGATGCCTACTATGATGAAAAAATAGTGGATCGGGTTGCATGTGTAAAGAAGCCTTATAGTTATGGAGCCTGGCTTAATGCTAGAACTCCACTCTGTGAATTTAATAGGCGATTCCTAGAGTATTACCCGAGCGATACCACTTTACTTGAGGGAAACTTGCTAGCCATCTAAGAGAATGAAGGTCCGTCGGAGCAACCGGAACTCAGAGAGCCCCTTTCAAAGCGGTAACTTTTAGCTGGTAAATCCAAAAGTGATCACGCCCCACGTGACCAGCCACGAGATACCATACAAGGCCCATCCCTGGATATGATGATGGCAGTAGATCCTGTATGGTAGCACATGCTCACCAGAGGCCAGAAAATTGCCACTAAGCCACCAACCCAGCCCCTTCCACACTGTTTGAAGTCGACATCATGTCACTTCTTAAGATTCCCCATGCCCAAGTACCTCAATAGGGGCTTGCCCTATCATCATAAACCCTACGAACTTCACAACCAACCCCACCAAACCCACCTCCCCAATCCAAACTCCAAACCATACAAACATGAACCCCCAACCCCAAACCTGAGCAGCCCACCAATTCATCGGACCCTTTTGGACTTGAAACAACGATCCATAAAGTTTCCTCCAGACTTAGGAGAGCCTTGTAGAAATCCCAAAACAAACCAAGGAAATTAAGAGCCCACAAACCATCTACCACATGAACCCAATGGCCCAACTAAAAGAAAACAAACCCAAATTCTGATCCATACTTCCAATAACCAACCCACGTACCATCCATATACTTACCAAGAGGCCTAAACCCAACCCTCCAAGAACCAAGATGCTTACCACTCTATCCCTCCCTTCCCCTACCCTATCACCAAGAAATAAAAAATAGAGCCATTGATCGCCCTAGTTAGGTGGTAGAAGTTGACCTTGATAGGCCCCAGTCTAATCCGTAATGTTATGCTGGAATTGTCAGGGTGTGGGGAATCCTTTGACATTCTGAATACTTAAGAAACTAGTTTGCCTTCATTCCCTCGAGGTGTTGTTTCTCCTCAAAATGAAGAATACTATTAGTAAGATTGAAATTATACATGAGAAGCTTGGTTTTTCTTGTGCATTTCTTGTTGCTCCCCTCGAACGCATGGTAGGGGGTTTAGTAGTCTTCTAGAACAATCTGAATGCTGATGAAGTCTTGAAGTATGGGCAATGTTTCATCGAGTTGCTCATTTGAGAGAGTAGGAAAAAAATCTCCTAGATAGCTCTAGGTGTTTACATTCACCTAATCCTAAGAATAAGGGATTCCCACCTAGCCATGCTTGATAAAAAAACTAAGGAGATCTCTGAGCCCCTAATGCCAATAAGGGACTTTAATAGCACAATCCATCAGAACGAGAAAACAGGTGGTAAGAACTGGAGTGCAGCGGCTAACAAAAGATTCAAAGAGTTTATAGCTAATACAAACTCAATCGATAAGGGTTTTGTAGGACCCAACTTCACTTAGTCCAATCGTCGCAAAGTTAATCATTTTGTAGCGGAAAGACTAGACAAGGCTTTATGAACGAGCAATTGGCTATACGAATTCCCAGAGGCATCAGTCCAATACCTCCCTGTAGTGCCTCTGACTATCTTGCACTTTTGCTTAATGTACATAGAAGAGGGCCCAAACCCAAACAATTGTTTCGATTTAATCATGATGGATAACATTTTAGGATTGCAGGGAGGGAATTTAGGAGTTGTGGAATATTGTACAACTGAGGCAGTCCAGTAACAACTTACCTACCTTACTAGAGCAAACCAAATCTCGACTTCTAAAATGGTGGGCAACTCATCCATTGGCGAACTAGAAATGACAAATTTGACTTCTAGATGAGGAGTTCAAAAAGCGCATAATGAAGGGCCACCTAGCATAGATAAAATCAGGGAGCTTAAACAACAACTTACCCTTGCATTAATTGCGGATGACGAGTATTGGAAGGTCCGGTCTAGATCGGAATGGCTAGTTGAAGGTTACAAGAATAAAAAGATTTTTCATGAGAAAACGAAAGGGCCATCGAAAAAGTGATATTCCAATTATGTGATGATCAAAACACCTGGCTTATAGACCAAAATGATCTTCTCAAGCTCATTGAGAATTATTTTGACATCTTCTACACTAGTGAGGGTTACGAATCAGTTGATGAAATCGTACAACTGATTCAACCAAGGATTTTATGGCTGATAGAATGTCCATGGGATGTGAAGCATGGACGCTCCTCATTTTGGGGTTGGGAAAGTTTAATTGATGGCCGAGACTTATTAAGGGAAGATGCTCATTGGCAGATTGGTGATGGAGCCCAGATCTTGATCTGTAACCATCCATGGATTCCAAAACCAACAACCATCAAACCTATGGTAGTTAAGCAAGGATGCCCTCCGCGTGTGAGTGATCTCATCGATCTGACCACATTGGCAATCACCAACTTCTTCATACATTCTTCACTAAGGAAGATGCCATGATCATTGTGAACATACCCCTTCACCACTCTAATAGGGAAGATAAAGTAGTATGGCATTTCTCTACCTCAGGAACCTACTGAGTCCAATCGAGATATAAATTGGCCTGCGATGTAGCGATATGGAATAAGGCTTGTGGATCCTCCCCATTTGACCATGGAGCATTGAAAGATGAGGCAGATCGATTTACATGTGTTTGGGTGATTCACGGCCCACCAAAGATCATATATTTTCTATGAAAATGCCTTCACGACCTCATCCCCACGAATGTGTTTCGAGTTAGGAAGAAGATAGCTTTTGCGGCTACCTGTCCTATGTGCGATATGAAGGATGAATTGCTAACCCACATCTTATTTACTGTACCCATGCAGCACATTTTTGAAATATGTAATTCTCTGGGTTTCGACCCCCATAAGATCCCTACATATGACTTCCCAAGCTTATGAAGTTATTTGACAGAGTAGTTCAAGGACATAAGGGAGGCCGCACACATATGGTCTTGGGTGGCGATGGGAATCTGGATACTCGGAAGTGAAGGAACAAACTAGTCTTCCAAGGCACCTGTGAACCTATTCATGACTCAATTGCCCTTACACATACCAGAGTTAACGAATGGTGGAATGGACAAGGGAATGCGATGATCCCAATCCCTGACCTCCCCCAACTAGTTGTAACCTTGTTATTTAAAGAAAATACTTTGTATGTCGATGCGGCTCGGGATCCCGATACTAGAAAACAGGATTGGGATGGATGATTTGTAATAGAAATTCCGATCCAATTGATAGGAATGAATTCCCTAGAATTCTCCCCAGAAATCGAGCAAGCAGAATTATAAACCAGCCTCCGCGGTATTGAAGTGACTCCTGCGAACCTCGACGACTTGGGTATCCTCATTGGCTCTAATTAAGGTGGAGATTGAACTAATTCATGGCAATCCTGCCTTTAGTGACCCTAATCTAATAGCACAAGACATCATTGTTGTATCGGCCAAATTTGGAAACTCGAGGTTTCGCCATATTTCCAGATCGTACAATATTATGGCACATGACCTTGCCTAGAAATCCTTATACTCTTGTTACTCATATATGTGGATTAATTGTATGCGATATGTGTTTGGCACCCATGTACTCAAACATTTCGTTTAACGTAATTATTAGACAAAAAATGAGACAATTTTATTGCCATCAGTTAAGAACCCACAAAGATGGAAACATAAAGTTTCCAACAAAGTACAAGAACGAAATACACAATGAAAGGATAATCGAACCTCGTTCAATTAAACAAAGTAAGCCTCATCACCATAATGAAATTGAATCAATCATTAGGTCCCTATCTCGAGGTAACAACTCAGCTAGCTGACCTCATACCAGTGTCAGCCCATAGCAAGGGCCAATAGGGCGACAACCCTAGACCCCTTTTTTATTGGAGCCCCACTTTTTCATAATCCTTCTATACACATTGTATTTATTTGGTTTATATACCGTATAAAATTAAGAAATGTTCCTAAAATCTTTATTTTTTAAGAAATTTCTTACTAAATAAATGGGCCCTACCTTTCTAAACAAGTAAACATGTTTTTTTTTTTTTTTGAAAGAGCACTCAATCCTTTTACATACATGTAATATTATAGGAAGGTTCAAGTTATGTATTTAATAAGGTTCGCGCTATGTGCACCCCTGTCATTACTCAGGGCAAGCTATTTACAAAGGCACCTAGCGAATTTTTCGGGGCACCTCCAAATTTGATGAAAATGCCCCTGTAACCTAACCATTGAGCACCCTATTATTTTCGATCAAAATAGGTTCAAAACCACATTTACACCCTTATTTTGCTATCATTTTCATTGTGATTTGGAGGTCATATCGTCCAAATCTTCGCATTTTCGAAGTTCTCTCCTACAGATTTGTGCGAATTGTATATTTGTCGTGCGAATTGTATATTTGTCGAGTTGTGTGGATGTTTATTTGGCAAATGGAAGTGCTCGACGGTTTAGGGTTTGTGGGACGAGTTCGGATTTGGTGTTTATGTGAAATCAAGAGGCAACATGAGATATGTTTGTGTTTTAGTTTATTTTTATGTTCATTTGATTCGTTTTCCTTACTGTCTGCCATGAAAATGTGGAAATAAATGGGCTTTGTTGGAAACCCGCATTTCTCGACCACACAAGGCCGTGACATGCTCATTATTGCCGAGACTAATAAGCATGTCACAAATGAACTAGAACGACACCTTTAGTTAGGTATCGATTAGTTGACACCAATACCACCTTATGTGGTCTTAGTGCAATACTACCGAGGCTTCCAAATTTAATATATATTAGTCTAGTCTCGGAGAGTACAATCCGAGACATTAAAAAATGTATCGCTAGTGTAATACCGAGACTTTGGATTAAGTCTCGGTGCTTAGTCGCTGAGACTTGTCCTTTGTTCTCGGACCAGCGAGACTGAAACATTGCATATTTTGGTTTTTTGAGTTTTTTTTTTTAATTTCAATCAAACGTGCTTACAATCTTTTTTCTTATCAGATATGGCTCAAGGGAAATCTGTTGTTTCTAGGCGGGAAGTCGATAGTGAGCCGATAAGAGCACAACGTCGATCCAAGGCAACAACATCTGCTAGTCCTTCTGCTCCCACTGATTGTGGCAAGAAGAGGGCACAGACTGCATCTTATCAAAACGAGAAGCAACATGCTACTCAAATTCTGAGTGTACATGGACGTCAATCTTTGGTGGATGATGTCGAGGACGAGGCATCTCATGTCCCCATTGGGAGTAGCAGTAGTAGCGGGGCAGAGTTGGAAGAAACCACCACATCCCAACGACAAGCAAGTGTTGGTGCTAGTCGAAGTGGTGGTGGCCAGTTCGGAATGTTGTTGAGCTCGAACAAGACCGACCTGCTCCTTTCCATGGCGGTCCTATTGATCACTCTATGTTGAAGAGTTTCAAGGATCACACTGCGACATCAATTTGGGATGGTGATGTATGTACTCTTCAGCTTAGTATTATTTGATTTTTCAATCAAGTTTTTATTCTCGTTATTCATATACGATAATGTATTTATGAATGACTTTTATTTTTTGTTGCACCATCAATCGTTGCCTAAGTTCATAAATCATGAGGCTCCAATAACTTAGTGGGATTTATAGTCTTGCCACCCCGACACCTAGGCACTACAAAGATTCATTTAGAGGTCTAGGTTAGCCCTACTCATAGACCGCTCCTATAAGAAAGGAAATGAGGGTGTGATATCAGCTTTTGTGGAGCGGTGGAAGCCAGAGACTAATACATTTCACCTATCTTATGGTGAAATTTTCATCACGCTCAAGGATGTAAGCATTCTTCCGAATGTCCCCGTTATTGGCAAGGTTGTGACGATCTAGAATTTCGGTCAATACACAGTGGAGTCTTGCATGGAGGCGATCAAGATTGTTTTCAACTTGCTTGGGATTAGTATTGACGAGGCAGAGGAAGAGGTTAACTACATGAGGGGTCTCGCGGTGTGATTAACTTGGCTTAAGAGTCATTTTTGCCCACCCAAGTCCACTAGTACTTTCAGCACTCGTACGTACCTTAAGGTGTAGTGCACTGCACGTGCGTACTTATTGTATTTGCTCGCCAGCACTCTATTCGCCGATAAAAGTGGGTAACGAGTTTCAATTGCATTACTGAAGGTTCTAAATAACTTAGATGAGGTCGGGACATACATATGGGGTGTTGTCGGCCTAGCTTACCTCTACCGTCGCCTCGGGTCAGCCACCAGGGTAGAGGTGTCACAAATTGCTGGGTACCTAACTTTGCTTGAGGTACATATTTTGTGGTCCTTGTGATTTTGTTATGTTATGATTTTCTTTTGTAATTGTATTTCCAATAATTATTTAACTTTATTTACATTGTTCATTTTTTTTAGGGATGGGTATACGAGCACTTTCCTCTCCAGCTCGCATCGTCCATGCAAAATACGTGGACTATCTGCAACTACGTGTCTTGAGGTGGATACAAAAGCATGAGATGGTAGAGAATGTGTATAAGCTCAGTTCTATTCATAGGACCCTTGATAGGTTGCGACCGAGTGCGGTGTGTGTTTAATTTGTTCATTTTCGTATTCAAATTTATCACTCTTATGTTTTAATAGGATGTTTACTTTATTCGTTTAGGTGGCTTGGGATCCATACGCTGATATCAGGACTGGCGATATCATTCTACCCATCGCTTTCTTCTCTCGTACATTGAAGTATATGGATGTTGTGGAGCCATACCATCCGGAGAGGTTCCTCCGGCAGCCCGACCATGTTCAAGGGATATCGCCGTCTCCATATCGCCCTCTCGAAGCAAACCAAGGTCGTATTGCATTGGAATACTCATACAGGTTCGTACCAATGAATTGGGAAAGGTAGCGTACCTATTCATTCTCTCATAAAGATCGAGGCGATAAGGCAAGGTTCGATTTCATGGCTATAATAAAATATTTATCATGTTTCCTTCAAGTTTTGCATTCTATCATTGAGAACCCAGCGAGTGGCGGTAGAGACGGCGATATCGTAGCGGGTCATGAGTTGTTGGAGGTAAAATGCTAGCATTTAAGTTTAATTTGTTGCAATTATTATCTTTTTGTGTATTTATTGACAGTTTAGGTTTGGTTTTGAACATCATAATCAACGAGCATTGGGCACCATATTGGCATGGCTACACTTGCCGGCGGGAATGGCCAAAATGGAGGCTATAGAGAAAAGAGTGCATGATGAAGTGGACTGCTTGATAGTTAGGGTTCTTGGCACTGGTACCACCACCGACACAACCACCATGGCACCGACCGTACCTACTAGGGATTCCCAGTATGATAGTACTACCACACTAAGTTCTTATAAGCTACCCAAATCCCAACACACATACATTAGGGACAAAGATAAGAAAAAGGCAAAAAAATTTTGAATGGTTTATTAAACTTCTTTGGGATTCTTCATTAAACTTGAATTTGTTAGGATTGTTCTTTAAACTATTTGTGTTGGGATTGTTCTTTGGATTTATTTCCTGGATTAGATTAATTGATTTGTTTAATTGATAAACATGTTTGATTTGTTTCGTGGACGTTAAAAGTTATTGTAGTATGAACTTGGTTCAATGTGTTGGAAATTTGGAGTGGAAGTTGTTATTTCAATGTGTTGAAATTGCGGAGTGGAAGTTGTTGTTGTTTCAATGTGTTGGAATTGTTGCAAGATGGGATTATGGTATGGATGTTTTTGTTGTTTCAATTTTTTGAAATTTTTTTGTGTTATGTGAAAAATTATTGGCTGGACACAGCGTCGGTCACGCAGGTCTGAGACCCAACCTTGAATCTCAGTCATGCAGCTACGCGTTTCATACATAATGTCTCGGTATACCGATTAGGCTGAAAATAGTGTACAACCTCACAATCTCATAAATGCACAACCGAGCATTAGACGATGAACTTGGTAGTGCATGACCGACTGTTGTACATACTTTTGATCACTAGTCACGGTATTTGCCACATAGTTCATTTGTTATTTGTTTCGTTCGGGTATAAAGTTGGTATTTTTAGAAATCTCGATAGCCATGCTTCATAACATGGTCCCTTGTTACTGCTGTTGAAAGCCGAGATGATATGAGCACCCCATTTTTTTCATTAATGCACCAAAGAGTATTCCCTGATAAAGGTAATGTCGATATGCCATTGTTTCTATTCGAACTCCTACGGTTAGGCATGGCCGAGACTTTGGATTAAGTATCGATTCTTAGTAGCCGAGACTTGTCCTTTGTTCTCGATCATGCATGGCCGAAACATTGTATTTACAAGTTGTACAGCCTTAAAATGAAATGTAGACTTTCCAATTGCATACAAAAATAGTTGTAAAAGATCAATGTCGGCACCCGTACCGTGGACCGGTGGTCTGCCTAGCCCGAACCATCTTTTAAGGTTTCAGGTCACACAATCGACCCCAAAAGACGTTCCGGACCCGCTCATCCGTTCCTTTTACCATTGAAATTCATTATGTTCCTTTTCCAACAATTAAGTTAAATTTGAGTGTGTGCAGAATTCGGTGAACATACAATAAAATATTGGAAAGTAAGAGGGAACCTTAGTGAGGAAAAAACATGTCATATCATAAGTATCGAAATCAAAAGTCGAGGAACATGTCCAAAAGTATCCCATAATCTATACATGAACAAAAATATAAGTTCAGTATATAAAACAAAATCGATACCCAAAAGAGATCACGCATACAGTGAAGATTAGGGCAGTCTGAAGTTGTCGTCTCAGTGGTGCGTCTTTCCCTTCCCTCGATCACTGGAGGATGGATTTGGGTTCAAAAGGCCCCCAATAAGTGAACAACAAGGTTTTATAAAAGTCACAGCATAATGTAATTCAACAAGGAATAATATATGTAAATTGCAGGAATTCAACAGGATTCAATCCTTATCTATTATGAACAGGCAGTTACTATGAACCTCATATGCATGGACCTAGCCTGAATCATGTCGGTCCGGTGGCGTTCAGCATTGACGATCGGGGAGGTTACGTCATGTAAGTTCGTGAACCCGAGTTACACCGACGTACTCTAACTCCGTCGTAGGAATGGCTAGAAGGCGAAAACCTCCTCCAAGTGTCATGCTGGCTGGAGGGTAGAAGATCGTCATATAGTCATCCCATGAAACTGCCCGACTGGCCAGAAAGGGAGATTCATTGTCGTCGAAGTTGCCCCATCTAATGCTCAGAGACGGCTTCTAATGGTCCAAATATCTGATGCATGGCCACAGATAATTATGATGCAATGCACATCTAATTATGCAATCTATAGTTGATGCCTAATAAAATTTATAAATTCTCAGTGTTCACAAACCTCGTATGTTGCGTGTTGAAATCCGACCGCGCGTTTGGTACCTTGTAGTAAATGCTGAAAGTCTCGCCTAAGTGTCATCGTCGAGCCCTAGTTTTGAAAGTTTGGTGTTAGACTCGAGATTGTTGATTTCATTGACCCGGTTAATCCCACGCACGTGCCCCGAGCTTCTCAACCCCATTATGTAATTCTTTGAATTTATCCATATACTTTAAATTCCATATACGATGCACTACCTTGATAGCTTAATTTGATGATCAAAATATTCTCTTTTGACGAGTACATGTAAACAAAGATTTAGGTCCACTTCTTATCTTTCTAAAATGATATGTTATGCGCAATTCGGATTAAAAACGAGGGAGATATCAAAGTTTTACGAACACTGTGCACATCTAAATTTCATTCCGACCAGCAAGGTTACAAATTTGATTTCTCCTAGTGTATAGCTCCAAATACCATGAATTTTATCACAATTTTTTAATATATCCAATAACAACATATTCAAAACTCGCTCTAATTAGAGTTAAATTGAGTGAGTTATGCTCATCGCAATGTCAGGTCTAATTTTTAAAGTTCGAATGTGGTTGTTTTCTTCTTTTTATGTTGATTTGTCTTGTTTTGACTTAGGGCCCCTTTGGAGACCTGTTAGGTGTTACTTGGGTTTCATTTACATCAGTTTACAACAAAGATTTCATAATCTAACAACCTATAGCTAATTCCAACATTAAAGGACATTTAAAGCTTAAGTTATTCAACTTTTTAAACATGCCTTTAATCAACCTAAATTTTCAATCAAATTTGGTATAAAGTGAGTTGGAATTGAGTTTTAAAACATTCATATCATTACATGAAACCCCAATTTCGAAATCTTAGTTAAATCTCCAAATTCAAGCCAAAAATCAAATTTCAAGTCCTGTAAAGTTTGAATTCGTAATCTTAGTTCATGCTTGTTTATAGGCATCAAATTGGAGTTCAAATCTAAACACATGCACGATCTCATTGTTATTGAACCACATCAGCCCACATTCATGCTTATGCTATCAAAATTCATGAAATTGAAAAGGAAAAGAAAAGGGTTACCTTAGGATTGTTGTGGATCTAATGTTTCTCCTCTTTGATACTCTAATTGCACTTCAATTGCTCCTTCAATCCTCAATTTCCAGCAATTCATGTTCTTCCTCTCAATTTGTGGGGTGTTTTCATTTGCTACAACAACAACAACTAAGTGTTACTTATATACCTTGTATCAACTTGAAATAAGGGCCCTTAAATTTGCCTCGAGATATGAGGTGTGGCATATCTAAAGGTCCAAAATGGATCTTACACTTCACCATTAGCAACATAATTAGTTTAAGTTAAGTACTTAATTAAGCCTCCAAATCAAGTTGCTTAGTTTTAATTTAGAGACACGAATCTATTTAGATTGACAAGTGTTGCTTGTAAGTGACAAGTGTCCCATATTGCATGATTATGCCTTCAAACTAGATCTAGATCTTGACCCTTCATTTTGATGTATTTATGAATATCGAGACCAATCCCTTGTATAACATAAAGTTCATGCACCATAGTTTCTTGTTTGATTGCTATGTGACACATATGTTACATTTTACATAGGCTATGGTTTTTAATTTAAAGCATAGGCTATAAGTTGACTTTTATTATGTTCCTACCATAGGCATATTAATCAATTTTTAATAGACCACTTAGGCCAAATTAAATCAAGTTAGTAATAGATCATGATACTAGCCTAAGTCTTATATTTCCCGCATAACGCGTATCCCGAGGTAAAACCTATGCCTCTCCTTGTCTTGTGACACATGTGTATTTATAATTATTTAATTATTTATTAAATATTACACGCACACCAAAAATATTATTTTATTACTTATGGTGCATTATTGTCGAGCACGGCGGCGTCACCCAATCAAAATGGGTTCGGGCCTCCGATCTGGTCATATCAGGCTGAGTTCGGTCTAGTTGGTGACGAGATGTCACAACCAATCTATTGTTGTTGTTATGAAATACAATTGTAGGAGTGTTTGCACTTCATACACAAAAGAAGTTAGAAGAAACCATGAGACCAATACCAATAACATACAAAAATGATAAGTTGTTACAACTTCATAGAGTTCACAAAAAATAACATGAAGTTGTTACAACTTAATGGAGATCACAAAAAATAATATGAAGTTCTTACAACAACATGGAATTCCCAACAAATACAATGAAGTGTTACTATGTTAAGGTTCTGCTAAATCTATCACTGTGGGCATGCCTAGCTGAGAAGAATGAACCAGAACTCATTGTTGGATGTCAATACCAATACCCCACCTTTGAGCATCGAAATCCGTGAAGGTCCTCCACATGATGAATACAGGGGGAACCGGTGCATAAGTCTTGAATATGACCTGTCAATTCGAAGTACAACAAAGAATATTATTAATAATGAATGAGTAGCCCACTACATTGCAAGTTAAAAAAGTATAAGGAATGAGTAGCCCCCATTTGAAACCATCTATAAGAGACTTACCCTAACCCAATGAGTGTTGTTGACATTTGTAATGCCAATGACTACCTGATCCTTCATAGGTGGAGTGTAATGACTAGAATAATCTAACTCCCGCCACGTTTCATCGCAGAACTCTAACGGGGACTTTATCGGATATGGTGTATTGGTTAACCCACAGTAGTCGACACCGAGGTATATTACTTTTATTGTGTGATGATTGTATTACTTGGTCATACGAATTATGCACAATTTAGTTTTTATTTATTTATTTAGTATTATGTTGTCGAGGTGCGAGTGAGAAATCCCTTGAAGAGTGAGCACGCTACGAGTGATGGGTATATGGGTAGATCGGTGCATGGGTGGAACTTAGGCTAATTCTAATTTTAATTTTTTTGTCTAATAGCCTAAACTATGAAATCCTATTACTAAGCAAAGTATCTAATTAAATAAAGAAAGAACCACTTAAACATATAAATTCAAATGTCTAACTCTATGGAAATGGAAATAATAAGCTATATAAACTCCAAGTATATTATCAAGACCTTAATTTACATTAGGAGAGTCCTAGTGATTTTATAAAAAAAAAGGAATTTATCTCATCATGACTAAGGTTGCATACTTTGATTTAATTTTTGATATTAATGCAGTGCATATGGTATGGATGGTAAATAGCACAAGAAACAAGGTCATTGATTAAGGAAATGGACATAGGTTACATGGAAAATTTCTAATCAAAATAAGGACACTCTTGTAAGTTCACTATTCATGGGTAAGATGGACCAATGAGATGATAAGTAGAATCCATGTGTCACCATGAGAACAATGATGGGAAACTTTAATTTAAAGAAAATTAAGTTAGATTAGCTTAGTCAGTCAAGTCTTAATGACTCTAATCTTATTTCTCATATATAAATAGCTAGCTTATTATATCTTCTTCAATTAGAGAAGAAAAACACACCGTTAATGGAGTAAAAGGAGAGCTTGAATAGCGAGAAAAAGAAAATCAATTAGACTCACATTAATTATTTCAGGCAAGCACTACATTCCTTCTTTTCATATTTTCTTGATGTGTACATGCATGATCTATTTCACCTTCTATCTCCCTATCTTAGATTATGGTCTATTCATCCCTTCCATTACCCTATTTTAATTAGCCTATGCAAAACATGCATGCTTTTATGTCTCATTAATGTCTTATTTAAGTGAGAGTACATTCTGTCTTGCATTACTCAAATTGAAGTAGGTGTGTGTTTTCTCTTTATGAGTCAATTCAATTTAATCTATAAGATTATTGTTTTAGTGAAACTTCATATGATTAAGATATGCACCTTATGTGAAAATAAAAAATTAAAAGTGTGTACATGGTAGATTAATGGCTAATACATACAATTTATGCTTTGGGATATTTTTAATATACATCATATATCCTAGGATATCCATAGTTATGGTAGTTTTTGGAGGTATTTATTGATATGTAATTTAATAAAATGATGATAAAGGGAAGACCATGCCTATAGATTACTCTATTCAATATTAATTATTAGAACCTTAATTAGCTAATGTAAAATATACATATAAAGTGATTAATGGCAATAGACCTCGTAAGTTGTAGTGAAATAAACAAATGAATGAGACAAAAGTATGAAATAATTAATCAATAATCATATCATATCAATGGTTGAAAGGTGACAATTAGACATATGTATAGACATGTATGTATATGTATATATAAGACGTGTATTTGTATAACCTTTCCTACACCTATAAATATAATATAAGAATAATAATGTAAAGCAAATCATATTATGGACTGAATTATACTTAATAGAGGATTAGTAAGACAAACGGACTATAACATGATATAAACTGATCAAAATGATTACCAGTGACTTAGCATACTAGCTTGAGTGTCGGGATTAGTTTGGGGAGCGTGTTGGAGCCGCGAGAGTGTGTGTATTAGCGTGATCTGAGGTAAGTAAAACAAGCTAGGAAATGCACAATAATTCATTAAGTTTTACTTGTTATTGTTATTGCACTGTTATCCTTTCTTGGAATTCCTACTCCGATATGAGTGTCCGAAGGCCAAGTGAGTCAGGAAGATGTCTCTAATGGAGTAGTTTTCGGCTAGCTACTGGAGCTATGACCTCGATTCACTGGATTGTTTGGTCGGGATAAGATGTGTTTTATCCGACGCACCATTGATATCCATCATTCGCGAAAGTCTAGGTACAACAGGCGCTGTCGCATCCTAGGACCCGAGTCTGCTTGGCATTCCCGCGACTCTATGACCTCGACCATGCGGCACCCACACTTGGTGGTCTTAAACTACTTGTGCACCTCTCTATTGCTTCTTTTGGCACTCATTTCTTGTTGTACTTTCATTTTTCAGTCTTATTATCATGCATTCCTTATAGCTTTCTTTTATTCGCATGAGTTTTAGATTGTTTTATTTATTTTGACCTACTGTTTAAATCCTACTAGCTTTTACTGTTGGGGCATGTGCCATAGGTCAATCCATTAACTGTCTTTATGAATAGTTTTAGTTAATAAAATAGAGGATTTCATTTGTTGTTTATTATAATTAATTTGCATGTTTACATTATAATAAGATCCATGAGTATTTACAGAAATATCATAAATGTCCATAGTCGATCATTATACTGGGAATTATAATGAATTAAGACTAGTGTGAGTCTTGATTGATGATCATATGATGATTATACGTATATGGATACGAATCAAGATCACGAGTACTTGTTAGGGAACAAAGTACTGAACCGACCCTCTGTAAGAACATCACATGGATTAAGTCATAGTTGTTTCTCATGGTAGGTATATTTTTCAGTCATCTGACTTGAGATTACCAGAGACTTCAACATTAGGAACACAGTGATTTGACACAATAAAACGTTGTCTTTAACCGGACAATTATAAAGGTTGTGATTGGTTACTGTGTGAGCAATGTGATGAAGTTGTGTAATCGAGATAGAATTTGTCCCTCTCATATAAAGAGAGATATCCAAGTGGATCCCTCGATGTGTTAGACTGTTAAAAGGCCTAGTCTAAGTGAATTGATATTGATCAATGTCACTTAGATGTTTTTAATCTATCTAGAGATCGAGACTAGTACGATTGAACATGTTGGATGACAATTCCATGCCTTATGTTTGATTAAAAGGATATTGTGTGACAAAAGGATGTTATATACACTATTAATTAGGTTGTATCGATTTGATATTCGTACAACTTGGGTAGTCATAATGTCTTGCTAGAGGCCGCTTATGACTTGTATACCAAAATGTGTTTTGGTACATTGCCAACGTTGTATGAGCCTATTGGGTCGCACACTAAGAATGGTTTTGCGAGATTTTAAGATCGTTCAAAAAAACGAATTTTATATGATAAAATTCATGACATAAACGTCCTTGTGGTGTATTACACTTACACTTCTTTAAGTAGGGGTATATGTGTAATTTACTTAACCGTTTATATACAAGGGTTGTATAAATAGACGCTTTAAGTTAGAATACACATATGAAAGATTAAGGGCCGAAACTCTATTTTCGTTTCAGAAACGAATTAGGGTTTTCTGGTACGTTTTGGATCGTTTTGGAGAGAAATAAAAAGGTTTGGTATTCTCTCGAAGCTAGCACTTCAAATCTCGGCCGCCGTTCGTGTGTGGACTGCTGGTAGAAGGCGTTCGTCGTTACGCCTTAGAGATCGATCAACCTTCAGAAAGGTATATTGCGATCGAGGTATGATTAAGTTTTCATGGTTTAAATGTTTTTAATGGAATTAGATTCTGGTCCTGTTGGGGTTTTTGTCAAAATTGTTTTTTGTAATTTCCGCTGCGTATGAACCCCAAAAATCCAACATTTACTTACTGGACTCGTCATTCTTGTGTTGGACCAAGTGCAGATCTGCAGTCGAGCAAGGGAAAGGCGGCAAAACTTGGCGATTTACTCTGAGGACATCGGAGCGGCCATCCCTTACTCTCTTTTGTAAGTTTTTGGCTTTATGTATTCCATATGTATATTGTTTTTGTAACACTTGGGATACTTTGATGGGTTGAGAGATACTTAGGACTTGTATATCACTTTTGCACACTTTCTACACTACTCACTTGATATACATGTTTGATATGTTTACAGGGTTCCACATTTAGGTTGTTTGACTCCTTAACTTTATCGTTTAGTTATTTACATAGTTAATTACTTCTGTTAACTTGTAAAACTTACAAAAATACTAATAACTCAGCTTAAAATTACGAATTAACTGATAATAATGGATTGGAAGGCTGACTAAGCTTGCGTTGACCTCGCGGAGGCTAACTCGGGGGGTCCATGTAGGCTTAGGCTGGGCAGGGCCCAATTTGTGGGTAACTCGTACCATCACACGGAGAGACACCACGTAGAGAAAGAAATGACATGCAACTACCATTTGACATGTTGACTAACACAACATTAAATGTCGTTGCAATTACAAGTCCCATATCCGGAAGGTTCGTCCACTTATCATAACCCATATCCACACCTTCACGAAATTGCACGGTTTATCTAACCCTTATGTAGTAACTTCTAAGCAAATCCCTCCGAAAATCATTGAGATATTCCAATTCCTTAACCATACCTCTAGAACCTTCCTCCAATTGTCTACATCCAAGAATCAAAGACCTGTGGCAACACAACGAAAGCCACAATGACCATCGTTATTCGTATTGACAGTAGTCTCAACATGTGAAACCCAATCCGGCTGAATAGTATGAATGAATCCAATCTTAGATGTTCCCATAGATGCCCCTCATGTTTGATGTAATTTATGAAAAACTTCCTTTCCCTTCCTTTGCGCATTTATTGCCTCCTCACTCGCGAGTACAAACTCAAAGCCATTAGGATATCTCGTTGTAGATGTGTCGTCTTCCTCGGCTTTCCTCTTTTATGCGTATTTCTTTTCTTTCTTTCATCTCTTCA
Organism: Stephania cephalantha; assembly: GCA_039657325.1. Classification (NCBI taxonomy): domain Eukaryota; kingdom Viridiplantae; phylum Streptophyta; class Magnoliopsida; order Ranunculales; family Menispermaceae; genus Stephania; species Stephania cephalantha. The sequence goes on from CM077572.1 coordinate 11,702,550, forward strand.
CTTTTTCCCTTTCTCGCTCCCTATAATAGGACTACCGACACTATCGAGTGTCGATCTCCCTCATGTCCTCACCTTTGACTTGGTGCAATCTCCTCTGTCGTTGAAGCACAACTAATCTCTCTTAGTTATTGAATGACCCTAAGATGCGCATCATCATCAATGCATGATTCAAACTTAGCCACAACTCTCTGAATCTCGTCATCAAAGTTATAGCCAGTCCGATTAATAGATTTCTCGGGTATCATATTCAACTTCTGCTAGAACACATGAATGTCTTCAATTGGTATAGGTGATTTGGCCAAAATGTGTACATTAAGATCGTGTGCATATGGAAGACTGTGATTGGTATGTAGTTCACAACCACATAACATCGGGTTTGTCCCTACATCCTTTGCACATGCAACCTCATCACGAATCAACTAAAGCGTTTCTGAGAGACATGACCCCGCAATGGTGATACAAGCCATTCATATATTCATGTTGAACAACATTCAGACTATCTTCAAATGACGCTTTGATCTTGTTATGTTATATGTCAAACATTCCTTGAATTACACCCCAAAGAGACTCGAAGTTTGCAGTACAAGTGCCAAATATTGTTTGAGAGTGGAATGCGTAGACTCAACCCTCTACGTTGTGGTTCTAAGATGAAAAACAGAATATATCCATACACAGATAAATTTTTCCTTGTAATCTCACAACCAACTATTCTCCAAATAAGTGAGCAAATTTTTAACATCTGCATAGTCATCAGGCATGGTACACCACCTAAGCTCGAATGATGCTTCGGTCTTAGCATATATCAAAGTTGTCCACCTATCACTAAAGAGTTTGAAACCTTCATTTCATCCAAACATCTTTTTAGTGTTGGTCAACACCATTTTGTCGATGTGTCACGTGCAAAGAAGGTGAGAAGATTGAGGAAAAACATATTCGATTGCATTGATAAGGCCTAATTCTCTATCAGTGACAAAAAAGTTAGATGTAGACCACTTGTCCAATAAACCTTTCTTAATTTCTGATGCCCAAGTATAGTTGGCCTTAGTCTCGGATAATATGAGACAAAACCCAATCGAGTATATAATGTATGTCGAAGTCACCCTAACAATCTCCAATAACGGCATCAAATACCTATTGGTCTTATATGTGCAATCTATGGGAATAACGAACAAGAAAATCCTCAACAAGTTGATGGAGTCCATATGTGCCCAAAATAAGTCTGTCACTACATTTGATTCCAGGTCCCTCCTATGCCACGACAAATACATATGGTTCTCCAATAGGTGTAAGAGTTCTTGCATTTGACTTATCCCATCGACTTCTTTAATCCGATTCCTTTATCGTGCATTGCAAATTTTCCGCAATGTTGAAGCATTGTTTGCATCCCTTTGCCTCAAAGTATTCAGGATCTGTCATAGCTTAACACTACCTTTACTCATCTGATCCAAAATAGCAGCATCATCCGGAGTCAATATTCCTGTAAATGAGTGACCTTCCAAGTATTTTGTATTGTTGTGGTTGTGCTTTCCACATACCACCCTCATATACCAAGATGAGTTCGGGGATTCCTTGATCTTGATAAGAAAAGGGCACTGACATTTTTTGTATCGGTGTTCGGCCTTATGTTGTCCTCCTCTTCCTATCCGTTTGTCACCTTTGGTGGTATTTTTTTCAAGTAATTCAGCTTTAGCAATCCTAACTCTTTGGGAATCACCTCTATATTTCTCGGATCTCTCACATGCAATTGCAACACTTCCCCAATAGCCATTCCATCTGGCATCAGACTTCTTTGCAACTAAGAAAAACTTCCTAACACAACCTGTTACTTGAACCTAAGCGATAGCCTCAGATCTAGTTTGAAAGGATACTTCCCGAGTGAAAAAATGAGAGAAGTCTTCAACGACATTTGCCAATGGTACACTTGTTGATGGCACACTTGGTGATGGTACACTTGTCAATGATACTTCTTGCAAAAAAAAAGTCGAACATCACAAGCATTCAGAATGAGAACTCAAAAATTCTTAAAAAACATATGTTTCGGTAGTACAAGTCCAAAACATAATATACAGTCTTAATAAGAATGACCGAGACTCTTCGATTTTTCTCGGTTACAGTCGACCGAAACTACTTCATTGTGTTTCAGTTACGGATAACTAAGACTGTAGTTTTAGTCTTGATTGCCATCTTCTAGACATGTGTACACTTCTCGATGCTGCGTAACCGAAACAATCATGCTCCTTCTTATATTGGACAATTTGAAACCCTAACCTCTTAGAAGCTTCAAAACTCACCTCCCACTGTCTCGATTCAACCCCACTTGCGTCTTGATTATCCATTGTATAGTAAAACACACACGATTCGTGCAGAAACCTACACATCAAAGATAACCAAGAGTCAAACCACCATTGTCAACCCACCAACACACTAATTAAAACCCATGCCTTAAACCTTAAAAGCCAAAAAAATAGGTAGATACCAACCTTGCATGCCCTCTTTGATCGAAGAATGTTGTGTACGATCATCGACGAAGATAACGGAATCAGTTCGAGTTCGGTTCTTCCTACAACCAAAAATGGAGTGGGGTGCCCAAAAAACAGTTTTTGCTGTTAAGTTTTGTAGGAGGGCATATGAGTCATTACACATAAATTTGGAAATAAATAGGGTGCCCTGAGTAAGCAAGGGGGTGCACATAGCGCGAATCTTTAATAATTATATGTTTTTAAAATTACCATTCATAAGTTTTCTAATTACAAATTATACTATTAAAGTATACTACCATATGTTTAAGAAGACGTTACACCCTTGTTAGACATTCTATTTTGAAAATGGTTAGACAGTTAATTCTCCATATTTGAGAATAGCTACTTTCAAGGTTTTCTTCGTCATCTCTAATTTTAATTATTTTCTTTTTTGAAGTTAATTTTAATTATTCTCAAGTGAGGTAACTGATAAAAAATTATGTAACACTAATTAAGCTTGAGGATTTTTTTTTTGTAATTTGAAATTTTTCATTTAATTCTTCTTGAAATTTTTTTTCATTTTTTTTTTTAGTTCATAAGATTATTTCTTGCTCACTAGAAATTATGTTAAACTTGTGTGATTTTTGGGAATCTGTTTTTTAAACTATATGCAGAATAAGGTTTTTTGAAAATATGACTTTTATGCTAAGAAACCGTAAAAGTATTTTAGAGTTATTAGATCAAATGGCAATTTGCATCAGGGAGAATTGAGACATATAAAGTTTTATTAATATATAAAACTCGAGGGCCTCATATTATAAACTCGCCTCGGGCTCCAAATATTAATATCACCCCAGTCCGTGATTAGAATTGGACAAAAAGGATAATTTTGAAGCCCATGACAAATTACCCACTAAAGCAATTGAACTCATGCGCTAGCTAAAGTTCCTCGATTTTCTTTTTTCTTTTTTTTTTTGATAAGAGATAAATAATTGCTCCTACCAAGATTTGAAACCGTAACTTCTTACTCTCCCAAACATCTTATCAAACTATTGGGTTAACCAATTAATTAAAGTTCTCCATTTTCATTCATCCCTTTCTTTTCTTTTCTTTTTTTTTGTTTTCAAATAGAGCATTAACAATATTTAGCTAAGAACCAAAGCATCTCTGGTGAGATGGTAGAGATATCATTTGCCAAAAGGCAAGATTTGGGGAGATCGTAAGCAGGGGCGGACTCGGGATTTTACGTTGCCCGAAGCTATATTTCCTTTAAATTAGAAACATGCTAATGTAACCCATTAAAGAAACGCACTTACTAGCACATCTTCGATGTGCATCGGGATGTGTGCTTGCACAAATGTTGATGAAAATCGAGACGTTAGCAAATTCGTGTCTTTGGTCAACTTACAGTGTCAGCAGAAATAACTCGTCGAAGTTAACTCATAGTGTGAATTCATATTTCACGTTTGCTTCAACTTTGAATTTATAGGGAAGTTACTAATTTTAAAAATAGTAAAACATGGTAATTGACATAAATACCCAGCAAACATATTTTAAGATAAAAAAATGCATTATTATTTTCACCACATGCAACACTATTTATTTATTTACTTATAAATAAAAAACTTGAAGTAATAATAAATATATAAATTATTTACAAAAATATTAAAAACTTTAAATAATTATAAATATTTTTATAATTTTCTTGAAATAATATTTTAATAATTATTAGTAATAAACATAATAAAATACAACTAATGATAATTTTTAAAAATATTTCTCTTACTTAAAAAATACTTTCTTTTTTATAAAAAAATAATTTCTTATGTGAGTTATTTATTTAATCTACATATTCATGGATTATTAACAAGCATTTGAGTTCTTTAAAAAGAATAAAATATATTTAGGGTTAAAAAAATAAAACATATATATTAATTGAAGCGATGGATGTGGACAATAAAAATGGGGATTTATGAGGGGCCGTTTTGTCATTATTTTTCAGGGAAATAACTCCCCTAAGGGGGTGGAGGAGGTATCTCACACGCTTGAGTGTGAGTTAGGAGATAACTCATATGCAAGTTGGGCAACCAAACAAGATTAGTTGCAACTCCCCTCCAAGTTATCTCTCGGGAGTTAACTCTACCTCCAACCGAACAAGGCCTTTAGTTAAATTAGCATTTTTTTTTTGCTTCAATAGAGTCGAACCCATGACTTCCCTAAACTTTATTTTTTGCTAATTAAGTGTTCCTCAACCATCTTACTGAAGATACATTGGCATATATAAATTAAATAATAAAAAGAAGAAAAGAATAAAATATATTATATATCCATCCGAGTTGCTTATTTATTGTAATGGTTGGGAAATGATATATTGACATAATTGTGCGCACTAACTCCACATATACATGATTGAAAGTCTCAATGAAAGTGGGGCGATTTATTCCGAGATGTATTACACAAATATTTTGAAGTTCGTTATTTTACAGTGTATAGCTAGGTAAGTGTGAGACTTCAAGTGTGTCATGTTGCTTTGTCTTTATTAATTATCACCATATATAATACACTTTGACTAGGGGTGGGGCACTGGTTTCCGCAAAACAGTACAAACCGTTCAAACTACATGGTCTGGTCGGATTTTTTAAACTAGCGGTTTGGATGCGGTTTAGAAAATTCGAAAACCACAATTTTGTGATTTGGGGGTGGTTTCATTTATAAAAAATTACGATTCACCAAACCGCAAAACCACCCTCAAACTTGGAATGAAATGGAATAGAGTTGAAGTTTTTTCATGTTCTTAGTTTTGAAATGAACTTAGACTAATAATTTTGATTGAATCCATGTGTTTCATTGTGTTTTTGCTGGATGGTCATGTATGGATATATGTTTTGTTTATGGACATATATGGACTTGTATGGAATGTGTGACTTTTTTTGTTGAAAATGTGTCACTGAAAAATCGCAAAACCAAACCGACCAAACCGTAGTCGGTTTGGTTACAGTTTTGAGGGTTCGCGGTTTGGTAGTGATTTGCATAACACCCAATTAACAATGAACCTCCCGTTTGGTGGCAGTTTGATGGTTTTCACTACCAAATCATGGTTTGCCCACCCTTAACTTTGATGAATCAGTCATTATATGACAAGAAAGCGCTACATACACTTTCTTTTTGGGGCTGCGATAATGATAAGGTAGGCTGAGTCCATTTTTTTAGGGCTGGGCTATGTTGAGATTATAGGCCAGCTAATAAGGAAATTAGAAAAAATTCTGAAAGGTTGCTCTGGGATATAGCCTAGGGAAATAGACACTTGGGTCCACCACTGGTCGGGAGTTCAACTCCTTAAGTCAACTCTCACTACTGCCATTGGGAACCTCATTTACAACCATTGAATTGTAATCCAACACATTAATCTATGAGTCATAAATGCGAGATAAAACATTTAATGTACAACACATTTTGTGGGGTTCTCACGACATGATATATATATTCCCCTCGCTAAGACAAGTCCAAAACCTCCATCCAAGGACGATCAACCCCCTTGAAGATGCATCAACTAATTGTTACAAATCACAATCAATTAATATTGTAATATACAATCAAAAATTGAGAGCAAGTTAATCAAAGTAAACTCAATTATATATGTAGGGTGATTTTACCATAGTGATTAAGAAAAATCACCAAAAATGGTGTTTTTATTTTTAATACGGAATTTAGATTCAATGAATAATATAGCTTTTTGTTACTTGTGCACACATTAAGAGTCATAATTGATGTAACTATCAAAATGATCATTGGATCTAAATTTTACGGCCAAAAAGAAAAATCAAACCAAGCCAAAGAGGTTTAGTGGTGGTCTACCAAATTGCGAATCCTTAGTTTGGTGGTAGTTTAAGGGGTGTACACCCTCAAATCGAACCATGCACGCCCCAACCTACACATAAAATTGAAAGATTCTAAATTTCGAAAGAGAAATTCTAAACATACATCAGACAAGTACATATATCAAAACGCACATCGTGTTTCGATGCACGTGCGATGCTCCTCGAGATGTGATTCACACGTATCCTGAAATTCATCACACACACATCAGAGCACGATATGCGTTTCTGATGTACGCCTAGCACTCCTCATTTTGAAAAGCAATCGACCCATATTAAAGTAAAATAGTTAAAAACATGCTAACATATTAGAATATCTCCACCCATTATATGGGTAGAACTTTTGAGTAACGATGAAGTATAATTTTACATACCAATTACCAACAAGCCCTTGATCTAGTAGTACTTGTAGGTTAGATCTCTCGTCCAAGTCCCAACACATTATGTTGGATTTAAAGTGGGTGAGATTTTAAGTGGCTATATATATACATATATATGGGGTGTTTCTACCTTAGGTATCAAAAAGATACCCACAGTAGAGTTCCCGCCCCCGAGGCTGCCGGGTGAGCTGTTGTGCGGGTCCTGCTGCCCTGCTGACGTCTATTACCACAACAATGCTCCTCGATGTGCATGCTATTCGTCATATTCTTTATATTAAGTTACAAGTATGCCTTGTCTTTTTTAAAGTTTGCAAGTAGGTAACCAATAAATTTACACCGAAAGTCTTAAAGTACATAAACATGAATTTTCATCAACTTTTAAGTTTTGTAGAGCATCGGTCCTACTGTGGAAAACCTGGAATAAAGTGCATTGTATATCAGGCGACAACATGCTATGAAAAGTAAATATATACATGTACAGTGTCTATCAAGTCTCCCATAACCCAAAAAGTAACTAAATATCAAAATGAACACGTACTAGTAAGTCCAGGACTGTAGGCAATCAGAGATAGTCACCTAAGACCTCCTTGCCCTTACTGGTACTAAGATTTGTACTCAGTCATCACAACAAAACAGATGATGAATCTAGTGTGTAAGATCCCAAAAAAAAAACACCGAGCATTCAATAATAGAGAAGCCAAGAATAATGTTAAATAAACATGCGAAAATAAACATGCAACTGTAAGATAATCGCATGCATAACCCACCAATTCAAACTAAATAATTATGTCATGCATAGCAAACTAGACCATACTTCGTCAATCTGGATGATCACAGCGGCCTGTACCACGCTGGCTCACATCTGGACTACTAGGGGAGGATTGGTCTGTATCATAACCCGCCGAATATGTGCACTGATGAGGTCAGCAGCTCGGGTTGCCATTCACCGAAGGTGCAAGTGACACGTGCTATAATATAGCATACTAAAGCCATACAACACAACATCCAAATAGACCGTGATAGCGAACAAAACTACCGATCGTTATACCAAATCAAAGCAATAATAGAACATGGATAATGAACAACAAATAATATAAGATAGTACAATTGAAATAATTAAATACTTAAGATGTGTTTCCTAAGGGATTTATTCACATCAAATCGCACTCCGAAGACCTGAAAACACCTCGGTCTGACCATGCTACGCTCTCGACTACTGTACCATAGTCCCCGAGTCCCCTGAGATCCAATTCTAGTGTTTTAGAGTGACTTAAGGTGTTTAAATTAAGTTTAGAGTTATATTTCCCAAAACAACCCCTTAAATACTAAATAAAGTTTCAACTTTCAATTTGGGATCATATGTTGCAGCGCAAATTAGACCATTATAAATTCCAAATCATCCAAAACACTTAACATAAAAGTTTTTGTTCTATGTTTTAGCTTTTTGAAAAGTTTTGGTTTGTAAAATTCTAATTTAAAACGAAAGTGATATCGAACTTCTATAAAAAAAAAACTCAAATTGGAATCAAATCCGACCAGTAATATTGTAAAAATCATTTCTCCCAATTTATAGTTCCAAAAATTGTTCCTACAAAGTTAAAAGGAAAATTTTATAGGACCGCAATTAGGCCAGCCATGCTCTATGGAAGTGAATGTTGGGCAGTAAAGCAACAACAATTACATAAAATAAACGTAGCAGAAATGAGGGTGCTTAGGTGGATGTGTGGTAAAACTCGTAAAGGTAGAATAAGAAATATAGAAATTCAAAGACAAGTAGGAGTAGCACCAATTGATACAAAGATTAGGGAAGGGCGGTTGCGGTGGTTTGGTCACCTGCAAAGACGGCCTACAAATGCCCAACTAGAAAACTTGACTCAATGGAAACTGTAGAAATTCGACGAGGTAGGGGAAGACCAAAGTTAACATAGGATGCATTAATTAGGAGGGATTTGAATGGTTTGAAAAGCTCACCATCAATTGCACTTAGTCGAGCAAAATGGAAAAGTTTGATTCATGTAGCCGACCCCAGTTAATTTTGGACGGAGGCTATGTTGTTGTTGTTGTTGTTGTTGTACACTTCCAAAAATTGTAATTTTCGGTCACAAGGCAACCATCATATTTAAAAACAACATACTAGAAGATGAGCTTATTCCGATAGGAATTGAGAGAGTTATGCCTTGTCAAATTTCATTTTAAAAATCTCATATCAGCATTTAAATTTCTTGATTGCAGAGCATTTTTGAGTTAGAAAGACTTTTAATTTCATAAAATTCTCCAAAAAAAAGTTGTAGATCTCTGAGTAAGATTTCCAATGGTGTATGATCCGCCCCATTTGAAGCTTTTATGAGAGAGTTATGCTCAATTTATAGAGGTTAGGTCAAGAAACATGCATGCATCAAGAAACTTAAAAAACACAATCCATTCGAAAAATCAGTTTCAAATCCTTTAATTGGTGAACATAATGAACTCTCCATTCATGAAGAGACTAAAAGAAAATCAATGAGCAAACTAAGAAATTCATTTTTAAATTAAAACCCAAATTTTGAAGCTCATTTTCATGGAAAATATATGGAGAAGCTAGATGATCACATTGGTTTTGACCTTCCTAGCTTAATCCCTGTGACGACCCCTCTCCTAATCTAGGGCACCGCCCGGCCTAATCCCGTAATTAAGCCCTAATCATATCACGCATGACTTAACTACGTATTAGTCAGCCTTTACAATCTAGACGCCTCTTTTCTAGTGTTCAGGATAAGAAATACACTAGTCCTACCAGTTTATAAAATTTCAAGTTAATTAAAACTTTTTATTTAATTAATTAATTAGCGGAAGTCTTATTGATTATGCGGAAGCAATTAGTAACTTAGGCGGAAGCCATTTATAAAACCCTAAGTGTGGAAAACCAGGAAATGACATCACATATATAAAGTCCTCAAAATGCAGTGAAACAACAAAATAGTCTAAGTCAAGTCGGGGAACTAACGCTCAACCCAATATACAACCCCAAATAGTATCTGAAAGACGTATATAACATATAAAATCAAAATATCAAAATAAGACCTACAATCGATGCAGTGACGCGTCGCGAGCTCAAGAATAATCGTCGATCTTCTCCTTCCCCGGTCTGCTACTGTTCGACGGACCTACACCCACCGTCACAAACTAGACGGTGAGTATAGTGATATTTAAGTACTAACTGGAGAATTTCATGTCACATTTCCAATTAAACAAATGGTATTTAAAAGCATAAAGGAGCGAAATAAATTGTTGAAACGAGTAATGCAAGTAAATACCACAATTAAAGATGTAGAGACAGACACAGGCTAAGTCGAGATGATCTACGTCCGGTCGGCGGTGAGACCTATCACCTACCTTTTTCCACTACGATATGGAGCTGCGCTCAACATTTCTCACATAAATAGCGGAGCCGCGCTCTACGCTTTACAACATCAATCTCATACTTGCCGACCACCCCGAGTCCCAGACCACCCCGGGTCCCATACCTCGTGTGCCGCGCAAGTGTAGTGGTGAGTGCGAGAACCCCGGTAGACCTATGTCGATGTGAACCGCGCATCTCTCGTGCAATGGAAACTAGATAATCCCTACTTTTGTTTCAAAAACAAATAATTCCAAAATTCTAGAATTCCAAGACAAGTTAGGCAGCAAAGCCCCAAAGGAAATCGAATACAAGTCTATTTAAATTCAAAGTAGTCCATTAGCATGATTTTCATCAATTGTATTCAAGAACGACATCAAGTGTAGGAATTAGAGGCAATGAAATAATTCACAAGGCATCATGTCACAATATTCATCCATTAATAGATACAAGAACAACATGATGTGAGATGACAAGTAGTAATGTCTACCAATAGACCAATAAAGCAATAAGAGAATGAAATGAAATATAAAATTCTCATAGTTGTACTTACAAGTCACACGCTTGTCCTAGTTTAGCTGATTCCTCGACGAATCGAAGTGCGTGGCCAAACGCCTGAGTTCCCCCGTAATTCCCTAACATTCAATAATGTCTCATTTAGGCCAAATCGAAGTCGAGACAAATTTCGAAACACTTTTCTTATTTATTTTCGGCCATTCGGCCCATTTCGCGTTTTTCGATGTAAAACCCCCGTATAACGTCTCGACCGACTTTCGAATTCTTCACTTTTTATGAAAATCTCAAATTTCTATTTATTTGGGTCACAAATATATTTTTTCCATATTTTTCTCTATTTTCTGGGATTTATTTATAAAAAAATCAGTTTAGTTAATTTAACTAATTAAATATATATATTTTTATTTTATTTTATTTTATTTTAGTGGGTCCGGGTCAACCCGACCCCGATCCAGCCGGATCCGGGTCGGTATGACCCGATCCAGCCGGTCAGGGTCCGGCCCGACCCGGTTGCTTCTTCTTCTTCGCTGAAACAGAGCATCGGCTATGTTTCTTCTTTTTTTTTTATTCTCGTCGCTGGGGTAGGGCTTATATCTCCAACCCCAGGTTGGGTCGCATATGCAAGGGAGACTACTCCCCTGCCTTCCTCGAGCTCAGAAAAACTGCCATGGAAGTTCGTCCGAGTTCGCCGCCCGCACCAACAACACGAACAACCACAACATCAATGGAAAATCCACTCACCTTATGTTCACGTCGAGCTCGGTCTCTCTCTCTCTCTCTCTCTCTCTCCTGTTCCTTCTTCTTCTTCCTCGCTTCCGCCTCCCCGTGTCTGTATTTTTTTGTGTGTGTGTGTTTGTGTGGGGTGTAGGTGTAGGTGGGGTGGGTGAACACGTGGTGTTGCATGGGACACTTGTATGTGAATTGGACAAGTGTGGTGTAGTTCGATTTTGCCACTTGTGCTGGTGTTAGGTGTGTTGACACCTAATTGTGACACGGCTAAGACACTCGCCCGTGTTTTTGGGCATTTCGACGCCCGTTTCGCGTCCGAATCGTGATATACGCGTACCGCCGCGTCGCTAGTCACTCAATATATATATTCCATATTATTTACTTGACAAATTGTTATTCAATTTCATTTTAGTATTACATAAGACTTACCAAAATGCTAACTACCCGGTTTCCCGACTCGCACGCTACTCGAGGCGTGTCCCCGCTCTCGTCTCGACGCCTACAACCATACAAAATGACTTAGTAAGTCTACACAATACATAACACTAGGCATACATCAATACAAAAATACCATATACCTCGGCCACGTGCCTCGGTCGGTGTACGTATCACAGTGTAGGTCCCATGTCAAGGGTCGGTGATCCTGATTAAGGAATTAAAACGGGGTTTAGCGATTTGGGCCGTGACAAATATTCCCAACAAAATGAAAATTTCGTCATCGAAATTAAGTTTAAGTTACGGTTCTACCTGACTCGTTTCTTAATCATGAAAGGATCAGTGTACCTCGGTGCAAGCTTGCCTTTCACCCCAAATCTCTGAAGACCATTCCGAGGGGAAACCTTTAAATAGACAAAGGCTCCCTCGGAATACGTGAGATCACCGCGATACTTATCTGCATATCTCTTATGTCTTTCTTGTGCTCATCTGAGTCTCTGACGGATCAGTTTGACCTTTTCCGTGTGGTCAACAACAATTTCAGGCCCCACTATCTCCCGGTTCTCTGGCTCAGCCCAACACGATGGCGAGCGACACGGTCTGCCATACGAAGCCTCAAATGGCGCCATCTCAATGCTAGCCTGATAATTGTTGTTATAAGCGAACTCACACAACGGTAGGTACTCCGTCTAAGATCCGCTAAACTCCAACACGCATGCCCGCAACATGTCCTCGAGGACCTGAATCAATCTCTCAGTCTGCCCGTCAGTCGAGAGGTGGAAAGCCGTACTGAACCGTAGGCGCGTACCGTACTGCTCTTGCATACTCTGCCACATCCTGGACGTATACGTAGCATCTGGATCTGACGTGATCGTTAATGGTACCCCGTGCAGCCTGATAATCTCTCTCTCGAACAGGATATGCTCAGCGATCGAACGTGTAATGCGATGCCACTGGCAGGAAATGAGCAGACTTCGTCAGTGTGTCAACTATAACCCAGATTGAATCATGTCTCTTCGCGGTCCTCGACAATCCTCTGACAAAATCCATAGAGATGTCTTCCCACTTCCATCGAGGAATGAGAAGTGGCTGTAGTAATCCCCCGGGTCTGCGATGCTCGGACTCTTGCTGACATATACCACAATTTCTGATGAATCTAGACACGTCTGCCTTCATCGCAGGCCACCAGAAATGTCTTCTCATGTCATGGTACATTTTAGTCCTGCCTAGATGTACAGTAAATCTGGAACGTTGCGACTCCTGAAGGATCTCATCTCTCAGCTCCGGTACCTCCGGTATCCACAACCTGCCCCAGTATCTCAGACACTGATCTGTCGTCTCTGCCCAATCTGTACACTATGCACTCTAGCGCTAACTCGCTGAATCTCGAGTATAATCGGTCGGTCCTCTGATCCTCTGACACTCGCTGTGTAGACACAGTCTGTAGTCTCATCTGTGCGCAAATCATCACCTGAGTATCGGTAGGAATCTCTGTCTGACATGCTGTCGCCGCTGCCTCGAGTAATCCATATTCATGCATCATGTGACATCTGACCACCTCAACATCTCTACTCGGTCTCCTACTCAGCGCATCTGCGACTACGTTCGCTTTTCCTGGTTGATATTCTAAGGAAAAGTCGTAGTCCTTTAAGAACTCCAACCATCTGCGCTGTCTCATGTTCAGCTCTTTCTGTGTGAAGAGATATTTCAGACTTTTGTGATCAGTAAAGAGTGTGAATCTATCTCCATACAGAAGGTGTCTCTAAGTCTCAAGCGCAAATACAACCGCTGCCAACTCTAGATCGTGCGTGAGGTAGTTCTTCTCATGTATCTTTAACTGTCTCGATGCGTATGCCACGACACCGCTACCCTGCATCAACACACAACCTAGACCCGTATGAGAAGCATCTGTGTACACTAGAAATCCATGTCCAGCCTCTGGCAGTACTAACACTAGCGCGGTAGTTAATGACCTCTTCAATTGAGTAAATGCAGCCTCGCACTTCTCAGTCCACTCATAAGCAACATCCTTCAGTGTCAGCCTCGTCATCGGTGAAGCAATCTTCGAGAAATCCTTCACAAATCTACGGTAATATCCTGCTAACCCCAGGAAACTTCTGATCTCCGGTACTGATGTCGGTGTTGGCCAATCCGTGATCGTCTGAATCTTGGTCGGATCTACTGCAATCCCTGCTGCTCCAACAACGTGCCCCAAGAACTTGACCTCTGCAAGCCAAAATTCACACTTGCTGAACTTAGCGAAAAGTCGGTGTTCCCTCAATGTCTGCAACGTCTCTCTGAGGTGTTGCTCCTGATCTTCACGTGTCCTCGAGTATATCAAGATGTCGTCAATGAATACTATCACGAAGCGGTCGAGATATGGTCTAAATACTCGGTGCATCAAATCCATGAATACGGCGGGGGCGTTGGTCAGCCCGAATGGCATGACCGTGAACTGGTAGTGTCCGTATCTGGTGCTGAATGTGTCTTGGACCTATCCTCATCCCTGATCCTTAAGCTGAGTCCTCAATTCCTCTAACTCCCTAGGAGCCATGCGGTACGACGGTATCGCGATCGGTCTGGAACCCGGTACTAGGTCGATGATGAAGTCTACCTCTCGTGGTGGCGGTAATCCAGGTAAATCCTATGGGAAAACATCTGGGAAGTCTCGAAAAATCGGTATCTCTTCTATTATGGGTCCCTGACTCTCTGCTATAGCGTACAACGCTACCAAAGTCTCCATCTATCCACTGGATGCAAGCCGACCTCTCCTGGTGCTGAGTCTCGTGGTCGGGGGTGCTGTAGTAGTAGCTGTGGTGACGGGGCGATCGAAACCAGTGCAGTCATCTGTGCCGACATGTAGGCGATGAACTCGGCGATCTGTCGCTCCGGAGCGGTCGTCTGGTCAGACATCCTCTAAAAATCGTCAACTGATACGGTGGTAGGCTGACTGCTGCTAGCTCCGATGTCTCCGGCCTCGCACGAATCCGCCATCGGTGTCTTCAAGTGGATAGCGAACGCGAATCAGCTACTACGTGGCATAACGCATATATATACATATAGAAACTAACCCGTACATATAAGAAATCCCCATCTCACCTTCACTCAATTCCCAACAAAACAGTTCCTAGGCAAGGATCATCTGGTTTCCACTTCTAAGGTTTGTGTTTTATACGAGTTCGTGTTTTTCTTATTTATCCCTAAGGTTCTAATACCTAGGCTCTGATACCAACTGTGACGTTGGTATCACAATGTCTTAAGCCATGAGATTCTCAAAAATTTTAGGCTCTGATACCAACTGTGACGTTGGTATCACATTGCCTTAAACCATCTAGGTCTCTAAACCTAGGCTCTGATACCAACTGTGACGGCCCCTCTCCTAATCTAGGGCACTGCCCGGCCTAATCCCGTAATTAAGCCCTAATCATATCCACGCATGACTTAACTACGTATTAGTCAGTCTTTACAACCTAGACGCCTCTTTTCTAGTGTTCAGGATAAGAAATACACTAGTCCTACAAGTTTATAAAATTTAAAGTTAATTAAAACTTTTTATTTAATTAATTAATTAACGGAAGTCTTATTGATTATGCGGAAGCAATTAGTAACTTATGCGGAAGCCATTTATAAAACCCTAAGTGTGGAAAACCAAGAAATGACATCACATATATAAAGTCCTCAAAATGCAGTGAAACAACAAAATAGTCTAAGTCAAGTCGGGGAACTAACGCTCAACCCAATATACAACCCCAAATAGTATCTGAAAGACGTATATAACATATAAAATCAAAATATCAAAATAAGACCTACAATCGATGCAGTGACGCGTCGCGGGCTCAAGAATAATCGCCGATCTTCTCCTTCCCCGGTCTGCTACTGCTCGACGGACCTACACCCACCGTCACAAACTAGACGGTGAGTATAGTGATATTTAAGTACTAACTGGAGAATTTCATGTCACATTTCCAATTAAACAAATGGTATTTAAAAGCATAAAGGAGCGAAATAAATTGCTGAAACAAGTAATGCAAGTAAATACCACAGTTAAAGATGTAGAGACAGACACAGGCTAAGTCGAGATGATCTACGTCCGGTCGGCGGTGAGACCTATCACCTACCTTTTTCCACTACGATATGGAGCTGCGCTCAACATTTCTCACATAAATAGCGGAGCCGCGCTCTACGCTTTACAACATCAATCTCATACTTGCCGACCACCCCGAGTCCCATACCTCGTGTGTCGCGCAAGTGTAGTGGTGAGTGCCGGAACCCCGGTAGACCTATGTCCCCGTGAACCGCGCATCTCTCATGCAATGGACACTAGATAATCCCTACTTTCGTTTCAAAAACAAATAATTCCAAAATTCTAGAATTCCAAGACAAGTTAGGCTGCAAAGCCCCAAAGGAAATCGAATACAAGTCTATTTAAATTCAAAGTAGTCCATTAGCATGCTTTTCATCAATTGTATTCAAGAACGACATCAAGTGTAGGAATTAGAGGCAATGAAATAATTCACAAGGCATCATGTCACAATATTCATCCATGAATAGATACAAGAACAACATGATGTGAGATGACAAGTAGTAATGTCTACCAATAGACCAATAAAGCAATAAGAGAATGAAATGAAATATAAAATTCTCACAGTTGAACTTACAAGTCACACGCTTGTCCTAGTCTAGCCGATTCCTCGACGAATCGAAGTGCGTGCCCAAACGCCTGAGTTCCCCCGTAATTCCCTAACATTCAATAATGTCTCATTTAGGCCAAATCGAAGTCGAGACAAATTTCGAAACACTTTTCTTATTTATTTTCGGCCATTCGGCCCATTTCGCGTTTTTCGATGTAAAACCCCCGTATAACGTCTCGATCGACTTTCGAATTCTTCATTTTTATGAAAATCTCAAATTTCTATTGATTTGGGTCACAAATATATTTTTTCCATATTTTTCTCTATTTTCTGGGATTTATTTATAAAAAATCAATTTAATTAATTTAACTAATTAAATATATATATTTATTTTATTTTATTTTATTTTAGAGGGTCCGGGTCAACCCGACCCCGATCCAGCCGGATCCGGGTCGGTATGAACCGATCCAGCCGGGTCAGGGTCCGGCCCGGCCCAACCCACCTGGGCCCGGGTCGGCCCGACCCGGTTGCTTCTTCTTTCTTCTTCGCTGAAACAGAGCATCGGCTCTGTTTCTTCTTTATTTTTATTCTCGTCGCTGGGGTTGGGCTTCCATCCCCAACCCCAGGTTGGGTCGCCTATGCAGGGGAAACTACTCCCCTGCCTTCCTCGAGCTCGGACGAATTGCCATGGCAGTTCGTCTGAGTTTGCCACCCGCACCAACAACACGAACAACCACAACATCAACGAAAAATCCACTCACCTTATGTTCACGTCGAGCTCGGTCTCTCTCTCTCTCTCTCTCCGTTCCTTCTTCTTCTTCCTCGCTCTCAGCCTCCCTGTGTCTGTATTTTTTTTTTTTGTGTGTTTGTGTGGGGTGTAGGTGTAGGTGGGGTGGGTGAACACGTGGTGTTGCATGGGACACTTGTATGTGAATTGGACAAGTGTGGTGTAGTTTGATTTTGCCACTTGTGCTGGTGTTAGGTGTGTTGACACCTAATTGTGACACGGCTAAGACAGTCGCCCGTATTTTTGGGCATTTCGACGCCCGGTTTCGCGTCCGAATCGTGATATACGCGTACCGCCGCGTCGCTAGTCACTCAATATATATATTCCATATTATTTACTTCACAAATTGTTATTCAACTTCATTTTAGTATTACATAAGACTTACCAAAATGCTAACTACCCGGTTTCCTGACTCGCACGCTACTCGAGGCGTGTCCCCGCTCTCGTCTCGACGCCTACAACCGTAAAAAATGACTTAGTAAGTCTACACAATACATAACACTAGGCATACATCAATACAAAAATACCATATACCTCGGCCACGTGCCTCGGTCGGTGTACGTATCACAGTGTAGGTCACATGTCAAGGGTCGGTGATACTGATTAAGGAATTAAAACGGGGTTTAGAGATTTGGGCCGTGACAATCCCTCTAGTAGATGACCTCCATTTCTCCTTGTTCTTGTTGAATTTTTCGGCATTCCATCTTAAGAACAAACTTAGTTATTGTTGCATGAAGAGATATCCCACTAACTTAGCTATATGTAGGTTATGTTAGAATTAATTGTGTTCACGTATCTCGAGGTCAATCTAATGATCCTTGTTAATTCCTACTCCACTAACTTCCATCTTGTTGACACACATTACCAACTCAAATCTTTTAGGATTCCATTCTAGTGCGAATCTCGAGGTAAATCTAGGACATCAATTTTTCCATCTAACTATAGGCATTTGTAATCAATTAATTCAATTTGTTTAACTAAGGCACTTTTATACATATGTAGGCTATTTAGAGTCTTAAATTGGTGTACTAACACTTCCTCTAGTACCTGATTACTCGGCACCTAATGCCTCGCGTCTCAGCATGCATCTCGAGGAGCGTCAATCCTTGATGTACGTGATTATTATGACTTAGCCTAAAGTTTGATTATTTGTTTTATGCAATATTCACCTTTGTTCTAGTCATTTTATTCAAGTTAGCATTATATGACTTAGTGTACCCGTACTACGTCTACCCAGTACCCGCGTCGATATGCTTTACAAAACGTTTATCCGTCACACAGTCTCACATGGTATGAAAATATAAAATACACACATGCGATGAGTTATGAGATAAATAATAATTAACATCACAATTATGCAACCAACAAACACAAATAACGATTTAAGCCCAGTCAGGCATGTTCTAGCCTATCCGAGGTGTTCACGTGGGCCTGATTTGGTGTCTGAATCTGAAAATAAATTTATTAACAGCGTCAATAAATAGTTGGTCATTACAACTCTTCCCAACTAGAAAAAATTTTGTCGCAAAATTTTTGGCAAATGATATCTCGTTCGCGGGACTATTTAAGAACTCTAACGACCTAAGTGAACTTGGTGCTAGATTTTTCTCTTCCAGAATCTCAAATGGAACTTATATCATCTATTTTTCAACTCGACAATAGCAGAACTACCGACGACACTACTGCTAGTCTCTTTTAGAGAAAATAAGTTGTGGTGGAATAACAGACAACACCACTCGCTTGTCATTTCACGAAGAGGAAGAAGATATGATGGAACCACGGACGACGCCACTCTCTCTTCCGTTCCTCCGTTCTTCTCATCAATTAGAGGGTTAATGTGGGCAGAACTACTGACGACGCCACACGTTCTTGGTCATAATCAACGTTATCCATCTGATAGTAGTATGATAAATTATATTTCTCCTACTATGTATTCAAAAATGCACAATAAAGCACTAACCAAATAACTCGTTAAGGCATAAAATAACATACCCTCAACATGGTGTCTGGTCGTCTCTCTGTCTGGCTAAGCAATCACATGGGCTCTCTCTTCGGCATGAGCTCACTTTGGTGATGGTGAAGCTATCTGAAAATCGACGCTGATGTAACCTCTCTACCTACACCCGAAGCATATGCGTCTATCTGGCCTCCCTACTTGTCTATACTCAGATCTTTAAACCTTACCTCGGTCGACCCCCTGTCACGACCTCTCCGATCCTGGTCTTGTCTATATTGATGTCTCGGTTGCTCTATCGGTGCGGATGCAATGACATGTACTACATGTATGTCATTATATATGTATTAATCAGACGGATAGTCATCCCTGCGATCACGATCATCTCTATAGCTCCTATCATGCTATCGGTTATCAGTACGGTCCCTATCAAACTGATCTCTCTACCTCTTCAGCCTTCGGTCTGAGCTCGAACTCTACCCTGGCTGCCTCTTCGACCCAACAGATATGAGTCTGCCATCTCTATGCAGAAGAAAAGTCTTTTATGTAAGTAGTCGGTCATACATCTCCTGTACAGTGCGAGCCCTAGTCGACACAATAACATTAGCGATGATCTTCTCCAATCCTCTGACGTAGTAGTAGATATGTAGTCTCTCTATCCCTGCAACATCCATGGCGAACTGTAGTAAATATCGATATCTCTCTATATACTGAAGAACTAATCGGTTACCCTTTCTTAAGGCCAAAAACTCCTCTTTTAGCCTCAGTTGTACCTCTACCGGTACGTATTCATCGTAGAATAGCCGATGAGACTCTACCCAAGTTGTTGGATCTGGATGAGTGTCACAATATGTCATCCACCAATTGCATTAATTCAAAAATAAAACCCTGAAACTCGTGCCTATATGTTATCCTCAACTTTTAGCAGCTTGTGCAGCCGTTGATATGATAAAAACCACCTCTCGGTAACCTCCGTGTCACTGCCTCCGTAGAAGAATCCAAGCTGAAATATGATTAACTCCTTGATCAGCTTGGCCTCAAGCGACAAAGTGAACTTAGAAGTAGTAGCCTGCTGCTCTTTAGTCATTGGTGTCGATGTGGGAGTCGGTGTATCAAATGGTGCAACAACTAGCGTAGCAGCCTTTGCTCATGTCTCCTGAACTACTGCCCGAACGAGCATTTGTAGGATAGTGAAGGCGACGATCGTCAAAATGGTAGTAGTTGGTATCGCATGTACTATAGAAATTAATGCTACTACGATGGCTGTTGCGGCCTGAGCCCTAAGTAATTGTAGAATCTCGGTCAACTGAGCATCATGAGCCGCAAGTCGGTCCTCAACAATCGGTATAGTAACGATGGTAGTGGTCCTAGTCGGATCGCTAGTCTGACCAATATATGATGGAGTAATATGTTATTTGTCCATCGTGATCTGCATCGAAAAACATGCGCCGGATCAGCCTCGGTATATATACGCGATAATGTTTAACATACAACAAAAACATAACACATATATAACCCTAACTCTACTCGCGTCACTATCACTTCCCAACCAGCGTTATAAGGTAAGCACATTGGGTTTCCATATCTAAGGCTTTATTCATTAAGTTTTATGCTCTTTTCTTATTAATTCCCGAGGTTCCTCGAACCATTGCTCTTATAGCAACTGTAGTGGCCTCGCGCCCAGAGGCCGCTGGGTGACCTGTTCTGCGGGTCCAGTAGCCCTACTGATGTTATTTCCACATCAATGCTCTTTGATGTGCGTGTAGTCGTCATATTCTCTATATTATTTGCCAATTGTTCAAGATATTCATTTAGTTACAAGTATGCCTTGTGTTTTTCAGAGTTTGCAAGTAGGTAACCAATAAATTTACAATGGAAGTCTTAAAGTACATAAACATGGATTTTAATTAACTTTTAAGTTTTGTAGAGCATCAGTCCTACTATGGAAAACCCGGAATAGAGTACATTGTATATCAGGCGACAACATACTGTAAAAAGTATATATATATATATATATATATATATATATGTACAATGTTTATCAAGTCTCCTATAACCCAAAAGTAACTAAATATCAAAATGAACACGTACTAGTAAGTCTCGGACTGTAGGCAATCATAAATAATCGCCTAAGACCTCCTTGACCTTACTGATACTAGGATTTGCACTCAGTCATCACAACAAAACAGATAACGAGTCCAGTGAGTAAGATCCCAAAAGAAAACTACAGAGTATTCAATAATAGAGAAGCCAAGAATAATATTAAATAAACATCCAGAAATAAACATGCAACTGTAAGATAATCGCATGCATAACTAACACCGATAGAAACTAAATAATTGTGTAATGCGTAGTAAACTTGACCATACTTCGTCAATCCGGATGATCTCAGCGGCATGTACCAGGCTGGCTCACATCCGGACTGCTAGCGGAGGATTGCTCCGTATCACAACCCAACGAACACGTGCACCGTTATGGTTAGCAGCTCGGGTTTCCATTCATCGAGGGCACAAGTGACACGTGTTATGGTCTAGCTTACTAGAGCCCGTACAACACAACATCTAAATAGACACCGACGGAAAACAAAACTACTGACCGTTATACCAAATCAAAACAATAATAGAACATGGATAATGAACAACAAAGAATACAAGATAGTACAACTGAAACAATTAAATACTTAAGATATGTTTCTTAAGGGATTTACGCACCTCAAATCGCACTCCAAATCCCCAAAACACCTTGTTCCGACCCTGCTATACTCCCGAATATCGTACCATAGTCCTCCAGTCCCCTAGGATCCATTTCCAATGTATTAAAGTGATTTAAGATGTTTAAATTAAGTTTAGAGTTATATTTTCCAAAACAACCCCTTAAAGACAAACTAAAATTTCAACTTTCAATTTCGGATCATATGTTACACCGTAAATTAGACCATCATAAACTCAAAATCATAGAAGACAATTAGTAGGAAAGTTTTTGCTCTATATCATAGCTTTCTGAAAAGGTTTGATTTGCAAAATTTCGATTTAATACGAAAGCGATATTGAACTTCTACCAAAAACAGCTCAAATTGGAATCAAATCCAACTAGCAATCTTGTAATAATCATTTCTCCCAATATATAGTTCCAAAAGTTATAATTTTTTGTCACAAGGCAGCCAACATACCAAACAACAACATACTAAATGGTGAGCTCATTCACATTGGAATTGAGAGAGTTATGCATTGTTAAAAATTATTTTAAAAATCTAGTATCCGCATTTAAATTATCTGATTGCATAGCATTTCGAGTTAGAAGGACTTAGAATTTTAAAATTTCTCCATAAACAAACTTGTATATCTCTGAGTAAGCTTTCCAACGGCATATGATCCGTCCCATTTGGAGCTCGTATGAGAGAGTTATGCTCAATTTATAAAGGTTAGGTCAAGAAACATGCATGCATCAAGAAACTTCAAGAACACAATCCATTTAAAAAATTAGTTTCAAATACTTAAATTTGTGAACTTAATGAACTCTCCATTCATAAAGAGACTCAAAAAAATCAGTGAGCAAACTAAGGAATTCATTTTTAAAGCTCATTTTCATGGAAAAGAGATGGAGAAACTAGATGATCACCTTGGTTTTGATCTTCCTAGCTTAATTCCTCTAGTAGATGGCCTCCATTCCTCCTTGTTCTTACTAAATCTTCTAGCACTCCATCCTAAGAACAAACTTGGTATTGTTGCGTGAAGAGATTTCCCACTAACTTAGCTATATATAGGTTATGTGTAGAATCAATTGTGTTCACGTATCTCAAGGTCAATCTAATGGTCCTTGTTAATTCTTACTCCACTAACTTCCATCTTTTTGACACAAATTACCAACTCAAATTTCAGAGGATTCTATTCTAGTGAGAATCTCGAGACAAATTTATGACATCAATTTTTCCTTCCAACTATTGACATTTGTAATCAATTGATTCAATTAGTTTAACTTATGCACTTTTATACATATTTAGGCTATTTAGTGTCTTAAATTGGCATACTACCACTTCTCCTAGTATCCAATTACTTGAGCATCCAATGCCCCGCGTCTCGGCATGCATCTCGAGGCGCGTCAATCTTTGATGTACCCAATTATTATGACTTAGCCTAAAGTTTGATTATCAATTTTATGCAATATTCACCTTTGTTCTAGTCATTTTATTCAAGTTAGCAATATAGGACTTAATGTACCCATATTACGCCTACTCGGTAACCGCGTCGACATTCTTTATGAGGCGTTTATCCGCCACACAATCTCACACGGTATAACAATATAAATACACACAAGCGATGAATTATGAGATAATTAAATAATAATTAACATCGCAATTATGCAACCAACAAACACAAATAATGATTTAAGCTCAGTCAGGCATGTTATAGCCTATCTGAGGCGTCCACGTGGGTCTGAGTTGACGTCCGAGTCTGAAAATAAATTTATTAACGGTATCACTAAATATTGGGTCGTTACACCCATGAAAAATAACCTAAATATTAGGTCGTTACACCCATGAAAATAACCTACTATAACAGGTAATGTTGGTAACAAAACAATTAATGAATATAAATTTCGCTTTGGAACTTTCAAAAACATTTAATGTAAGCTTGACTTTTATTTTCAAGAAGAAAAATGAGAACTAGTTAAGTCATGCCACTTGGCATATTAGATTGATAAAAATTAAGAAAATAATTTTTTTTCATGATGAAAATAAATTGTTAATATAGTTAAAGAATACTACATAGCTGGTAAAAAATTAACACTTAATTCAAATTATGATGTAGATTTTGTTTGTATTCTTTTTCAAAAATTATATATATTTTGGTTTGGAGAAATTAAGATATAATAACAAAACAAAGTATTTTATCATAAAAAAATATACAACACTTAAACTTAATTTCTTATTTTAATTTTCAACATAAGAATATTATTTATTGTCAAAAATAAGAATATTCTTTTATTTCCGTTTATAATCATGTACCTATTTAGTATTAAATTACTAATTTTTTTATGATCGATGTTTATTAAATTAAGATATTCTAGTTTGACAAATATACATATCATATAGTATTAATTAAAATTTATATATTGCTTGTTTGGGCTTAAAAAAACTTGTGTATATTATTTATCAAAAAAAAGCTTGCGTATATTGAATAAGATTACGGATCTTGATTAATTTTCTTTAAATATTTTTTTTACTTCTTTTAATATATTTTTGAAGTCTTTTTAATTTTTTATTATTACATTATTTTTTTTGAGAATCAAATTGCATTATTAATTATTGAAAAAATGAACCATGATTTATACTTTTTCTTTTCTCAAATTTAAAGACCATTATTTAAAAAAAAAAAAACACAATAGATTATACATTGTTATTGATGTCATATAGTTTTTAAATTGCATGTATAAACATGATGTTTTTGATTAGTGACAATAACACCATATATTTTGTTATTTTGTATATTATAATAATAATAATAATAATAATAATAATAATAATAATAATAATAATAATAATAGTAATAATAATAATAATAATAGCTTCAACAATAATAATATGAATTAATAATAATAATAGCTTCAACAATAATAATATGAATTCAGCCTCAAATAAATTAGGGTCAGTTTTCACAAATTCAACGTTTCATTTAAGCTCGATTTATTACAATTAATTTTTTTTTTAATTTTTGAAATCCGTTGTGATTGATGATATAAATTGGTAATCTTCTAAATCTTATAACTTACTTTAACATATACTTTCAAATTCATTCAATTTATAACACATTAATTTTTTGACAAAGTTGTTAATATATGCATGTGTTTGGATGTCTCCATATAATGATGAAAATTAATTATTAAATATCTTAATACTTTTTTACTGCTAAGGCCTTGTTTGATTGTATACAAAATGTTCCATAGGAAAAGAACATTTTCGTATGAAAGTTTTCGCAAGTAAATATTTATAAGAAAATTTTCCTACATGAGTTTGATTGCACATATATAAAGTTAATTTTTCTCTCAAAACTCACCAACAACAAATTTTGAAATAAACGACGAAAACTTAATATATATATTAAATATATTAATTTTCACATTTAAAATATAAATTTGCTATGAGTCTGAATATGGAAACTCATTTTCTCAAAAGAAAATTTGATTTGCGCACCTTAATAAGTGGAAAAATATATAGGTCTTAGTATAGAAAATTGGCAATTGTGAAAAAAATGTTCCGCGAAAAAAAAACTTTGCTATTAAACGCAATAAAATGTCATTTTCTCATGGAATTTAACATTTCTCTTGAAATATTTTTCTTTTCTTTCCAATCAAACATGGTCTGTACTTATTTTTAGATTAAAGTAATAAAACATTATCATATATGAATTATGAGTTGCTTAATATTTATTAATATAATATTACGTTTAAATGAATTTATATACTCTTATGGCATAAAAAAACTCAAATTATGTTAATAACAAACGGGTTAAAGTAGTTAAAATTTTGTATTTTAGGCCTTGTTTAATTACAAAGAAAATGTTTCATCGTAAAAGAATATTTTCTTAAGAGAATTTTCCTCGATAAATGTTCAAACGAAATTTTTTTATGTGTTTGATTGCATATATAAGAATTTTTTCTCTCAAAACTCACCAACAATAAGTTTTGAAATAAATATGAAAACTTACCATATATATATAATATTTCAATTTCCATATTTAGAATATAAATTTAATGTGTCTTATATGGAAACTCATATTTTCTCAATAGAAAATCAAATTTACCAACCATAATAAGTAAGAAAATATATGAGTCTTAATATGGAAAATTGACAATTGTGAGAAAGTGTTATGCGAGAAAATTTTGGCTATTAGACACATGAAAATGTCATTTTCTCACGGAATTTGTCATTTTCATTCCAATCAAACAGGGCCTTAGTAATTAAAACATCATTAGAAATTTAGTTTGTATATTAAGTTATTTTTTGTATGTTATTTATCAATACTTTTATGGTTAAAAAACTCGGTTCAAATAATATATTTATTATTTTAATTTTAATTTGGGTTAATTATCATTTATGTTTCAATTGTTAAATAAAATAATTGTGAGAAAAATTATGAAAGATCGAGAAACATATATATGGAGGAATCTTACTTAAATTTAATTTTAATATATATTTTTTATATTTATATTTTTAATAATTTCATAGCTTGTTCCACCAAATTATATAAGTATATAGTTTGGTACTAATTAATAGTATATCTAAATAAATTCCATTTTGTTTTAAAAAAAATAGATTTACATTTTTGTTTTGAGATTTTTGTTTTCTCTTTCCATCAATCTATTTTATGTTTAGTCAAATTTGTACATTTATTAAGTTGAAAAAGTAATTAATGGGCATAATTATCTGTGCATTATATTTATATGCATTAATTGTTGATTTACAAAGATAATAGGTTACACAATTTTTAAACTTATGTATTACATTTAGTTTGAACTATTAGATTTTCATCGAACGGTCATTATAGTAGTTTCCATGCCATGATATATTTTTGATACCCATGATAGAAGTACCCAATTACATAACATTTATTGCACATTTAATGTGTTTTGCATTAAATGTACTACATCAATCACCATTAGATTAAATTCCATAATAATCCAATTGTGAGATATGTAGTACCCATGACATGGGTATATATTTGAGCTCCATCGTAGAAGCGCCTATATATATATATATATGTTATGAAATGAATGGGCACTTGTGCATGTGGGTGACCACATTGTGAAGCATGGTTCTCACATTGAATTGTAACATCAAGCATGACTCTCACACTTCATGTAACTTGTAATCATCTCCAATGTACACCAACTCTTTCATGTATTGTCTATGTTGCTTGTGATGTGTTGTATGACTTGTGCTGTATGGATAACTTGTACACATTGTATAAGTATAATTATCATCATCACCAAATGACCTATATAAAGGGTGTCAACCCCATTGTAATTCACACACCAATGTATAAATGAAATCTCTACATTCTCATCTCTAGCTCTCTTCTGTCTTGTCTCCTCTTCTCTACTTGTTCTAGTAGTTCTTAGTTTATGACTTCTATGCTTAAGTCTCTAGCAAGTCCAACTTAAGTTCTAGTTGGCTTACAACTTAGTTTACAACACGTTATCAGTAAAAAGTTGCTCTACAAGAGGAGGTCTTGAAGATCAAAAAGTTATTCAAATATATAAAACTGAGAAGGTATAATTTTTATTAGTTTAAATAAGTTCAATTTATTTCCATGTTGTCGTGGTTAATTTCTTTTTTGTTACATGCATATTTAATTATGTAAATGTACTTTACTGATACATTATGCATTGTAATGTCACCGACTACGAAAGTATGCTCTGTAGTTGCGTCTTGTACGATCTTCTATATCGAAATCAAAAGTCAATGTGCGACACATAATTTTTCTCTTAAAACTACAAACGATTAGTTATTGTTCTATTCTTGATTTTATAATACAAATAATGCTATAAGTTTGAGTTGATAGTGGGTAAGCCTTGTCCCTGGTAAAGCTAAACATTGAAAGGGAGACGGGTTATCCCGTTCGATAAGGCATGTTATTAAGTAGACTATGTCTCGCCACCCAACCTGGAGGTTGTTCCGCCAACTCATACAAATAGTACATTTTGTTTATTAATGAATCAAGTTGTGAACATATATTTAATCATATGTTATGTTGTTACATAGAAAGGGGAAAACTATTTTATATTAAATTTATTTTCAAAATATTATTCAACCATAGTTGAACTTGTTGCCTTATTATATTACCGACAAGAATTACTTGTCATGACAATTATATACTATAATTTGTGAATAAAACATCTATGCAAGACTATGTTGTGTTATACAAAATTTAAATCATTTGCCAATATCTCTTTAAAGATTTGAAAAGTGAATATTTCACTTTATATTCTTTTCACCCTATGGAGTTATAAATATATACATACCAAAAATGAAATGCTCCAAAAGCTCAAAATGAGCGGTTGAGTCTCAAGCTACAAAATATAATCAATCAAATATTAATTATAATTCCACAATTTTAATTACTTCTATGTTGAGGCTATGTGGAAATATGACTGATGAGACAATAAAAATAAGGTCACGTGGCCCGCCTCGATTTATTGCTGCAACAAATATCGAGTGCGCACGTCAATCCAATAAATATTAAGGATTGATTTCTTGTCTCATGGTAGCTGAGTAAAATAATGAGATATTATAAATATAATATCGCTCCCGTCCAATTATTCAAGCTTCAAATTAAGAAGCATATGTTGCATATAATGATCATGATCGCAATAACAAATTTATGGACGTGGAAAAGGTGAAAATATCAGGTAAAGGTCGTATTGACAATTCCATCAAAAATTGAAACAAAAGTGGTGCACCACTACAAAGGGCAAATAATTATTGACAATGTGCGCTCATAATTGTGACATTTTTTGGTCATATATGAAAGGCTATTTTGCCTAAATATTTTCATATATATATCCAAATATTTTTGTGACCTTTACTATGCCTTTAAAATCAAAGGCAAAATATTATGAATTTTATCATTGAAAATGACTCGATAAAACAGGCACATCGAGATGTGTTTAAATCGTGACCTAAATATGGGCGATGAGTTTATGTCTTGTGTATAGTGCTACATGCATCTACATTATAATATAAAAGTGAATATTTCTCAATTCGAACATAGCTGAGGCTAATGTTCAAGCAATATCTGGTACAACAATTTTGTTGTTAATGTCTTGTTAAGAAGAAGTCTACTTAGAATAATAGAAATTTTATCTATATGAATATGATTTAATTTAAGTATAATATTCTCGGCTTTAACTTCTGGAATATATAAGGCACATTAAAACGAATGTCGTCATAAATCAAATGACATTCATAATGTGGAAAGATCTATTTGATTATCCATAATCATCAATAATGCGAAAATATCGTAAATTCACACGAACATCCTTCATCGAACTGAATTTTTTTTATTAGTTGGAGATTATCTCAAGACAAATCAATACGAGACTTATATTGATTTAACTCTTCATCAATCATATTATAAGATGTCTTGGATCCCTAATTGGGAATTTATTTATAGCTTACTAATTGTCACATTGATGAATCAATTTTTTCACCATTAGGGGGAAATATAAGTCAATTCAAAAGGAATGACGCGAAATTGCTTGAAACACATCAAATTGCATTAAATTTGTTGTATTATGATCCATGTATAAATTAATATGAACTCGAAGTTCAAAGGATCATTCAGCAGCAACAAGTTATGAATCAATTACTTGCTGCAAGTACTATATACAAAAAAGTGGCAATCACATGCTTCAACATTAAATGGTTCATATAGAAAACGATGTCCATGTGCAACAAAATGCACAAGATTTCTCACCCATGTGCATAAGGGGGCGAATCAAAATGAGTTATTGGTTAGTGTATTGCACTCTTTTTCCCTTTGCTATGGTTTTATCCCACTGGGTTTTCTTTGCAAGGTTTTTGATGAGGCAATTCTAACAATATTAAAACTCTGTATCTAGATTGATTAATGTATTACACTCTTTTCCTTTTGCTATGGTTTTATCCCACTGGGTTTTCCTAGCAAGGTTTTTAATGAAGCAATCCTAACATTATTATACTCCATATAAAAAAATAAAAAATAAAAAAATAAATTATGAGAGCAATTAATGTACTTTTCTTTTCCTATACTAGATTTTTCCCACGGGGTTTTCTAGTAGAGGTTTTAATGAACATTTATATTCTCTCTAAGCGTATAAATGTGTTGCACTCTTTTCCTTAGCTAAGGTTTTGTCCTACTTGGGATTTTCTTAGCAAGGTTTTTAATGTGGCAATCAACAAATATTATACTACAAAGCAATATTATACTCTTTTTCTTGTACTAGATTTTTTCCCACATGGTTTTTTTCTAGGAGAAGTTTAACAAGACACATTCTTTGAACAAGTGTCATCCAAGGGGGAGTGTTATGAAATGGATGGACACTTGTGCATGTGGGTGACCACATTGTGAAACATGGTTCTCACATTGAATTGTAACATCAAGCATGACTCTCACACTTCATGTAACTTGTAATCCTCTCCAATGTACACCAACTCTTCCATGTATTGTCTATGTTGCTTGTGATGTGTTGTATGACTTGTGGTGTATGTGTAACTTGTACACATTGTATAAGTACAATTATCATTATCACCACCAAATGGCTTATATAAAGGGTGTCAACCCCATTGTAATTCACACATCAATGTATGAATGAAATCTCTAAATTCTCATCTCTAGCTCTCTTCTCTTTTGTCTCATCTTCTCTACTTGTTCTAGTAGTTCTTAGTTTATGTCTTCTATGCACGAGTCTCTATCAAGTCCAAATTAAGTTCTAGTTGGTTTACAACTTAGTTTACAACAATATATATGTGTATATACACACACACTTAATGAACTAGCTAAATTTGCTACATTGTTGTCGAGCCCTATTGTTTTTGTGATCAGTCGTATTGTAATATATTTAGCTAAATGTTATACAATGTTATCACAATGCTTCAAAAAGTTGTATTACTGTAATGTTAGACTAGAACAACGTAAACAACAACAACAAAAAAATCAGAAACCGAATCCGCTTATGCAGTACAATTAATGGGACACAAATCGAGGAGAGGAAAACACCAAGACCAGTGACCCACAAAGCTAATCTCCTCTAACTGGAATTTTGAGATGACTCAAAAAAATTTCAATCACTACTAATCTCCTCTGCTTTGCAGCTCAAAATACCTTTGAAACCCTGAAAGCATCATCAACTCATCCCTCTGTGCCATCCAAGCCACAGGACTATTAAATAGAAACAAGAGTAAGTATATATGTGAATATGAACAGAAGGAATTGTCTCATAGGTTAGGCCCACCAACCAGAACAAAATTGAGCAAGAGCAAGGGCAATATTCAGTTCTAAGCCTCCATACTCATTGGCCCCCTTGTTGACCAGAGAACAGGAGACCCTAGAAGAGAAAGTGGTTTCATTAGTCTCTATGAGGATATGAACAGAACCAGTTGTCACACAAGCAAAGTCTGCATAAATCCAATAGTACGTTTACAAGAAGTTGCTAGGGAAAAGTAGGCATGAGATTGCAACGTGACATATAATGCATATTAATCTAAAGCATGCACCAGCCATTACATGTAGTGCATTCGAATTTAGAGTTCATCTAAAATGTCAAGTCCCTTTCAGGACACAACTTGTTTTAATGGTGATAGAAAGGAAAATTAAGAGTTAAATTTACCTACAATAAAAGGTACAAATGTAGGAACACTTCTGAGGCCATTGAAGTGCCACTACATGTATAGAGGGCCTTGAGCGACAATTGGCGCCACAATGGATCATGGATTACATAGCCATGAAAGGGATGTTGAAAATGGAAAATGCTAGAATGACATCGTAATTGATACCTTAAGTGACACCCTTGTGACATGGCGCTTGGGCCCCATGTGAAAATAAATATGCGGTCAGCACACCACGTCACAAAGGTGTCATTTGAGGTGTCCATTAGGGTGTCATTCAACCATCTTCTGTTGAAAATATGATTCAAAGTTAGTTATTTGTTGGACGTTCAATTTCGTTATTTTGTTTCTTCCAAACAAGTTTAGTTCAGTTAAGATTGTATTTCCTTATTTTTCTGATTTGTTGTTAAGTGAATGCACCTTAGATATGTATCCACGATTTGTGCAAATTAGATGTTTGATCAAATGCCTATATAAAGGCAATCTCAGTTAATAAATAAATATCTTCAAGAGTGTTCTTCTACTCATATACTTGTCTTTCTTAATACTTTGTTTTTCAGTTATACCCAACAAGGGATGCCAGAAGACTTAAACGTGCCAAGTGTAAGCGTCACGAGTCGGCCACGTTGCTGGGGATGGTGAAGGGGACGTCTATGGGGAGAGGAGGTACCTGGTAAAAGGGACAGGACTTGGATAGATAAAAGTGCCCAGCACTGAAAATTTGTCATTTGCCTATTCCTTCCCCTTCAATGAAAACATAGGCATATTCCAGAGCAGACTTAGATAGATAAAAAGATTCAATATCGAGAGCCTATTTTCCGTGCCTTGCATACTAATGTATAACAATCAGTTTGAATTACAGCATATAAGTAAATGAACAAATCTACTTTTCTTATCCGAATTTTTTTATATATTTGCATGTATAGAAGTAAACTTAATGGCGTTGATCTGATCAGTGCTTGGCTTCGCCTAGGCGCCCTCTAGGCAATGCCTTTGGGCAGTGTCAGGGTTCACCGCTGATTGCGAAACAATTACAGCAAGTGTAAGGGTCGCAATAAGTATGAAAAAAGTATAGATCCACGAAGATGGAATTGCTAATTACTGATGAAATTGATAAAATCTGATTATAATTGAGAGGTCGAGAAATTATATTTACGAAAAACAAATGAAACTATCGAAAAATGCCAATGAACTAAAAAAATATATCGAACGAAAACAAATTGAAGGCGAGAGAAAAGTTTCTTGGAGAAACGAGATTGAAGGAAAGGGTCACTAGGTGTCAATTTCACGCAAGGCTTTTATCTGTTTCGGTATATCCATGCGCAGCAATGTCCATTTGAAGTCGAATAGCCTTACTTCACTTAGTGCCATATGATACAGTGACTACATCAGAGCACAACGTAATTGTGCAAGGGCATGATGGGCAGAATAGAAAGAGTGAGCGCACTCGTAGAACTCTTGCTAGGATGGCTGATTTTGTGACTAGGAAACCGTTGTGAGGCTATGTACTGATGAGATAAGTATTGGCAGTGTTCTGATATTGTAATTATCCTTTAGCCAATTCTGTTACACTCGGTCGTACTGCAATATATAAGGATTGAAATCAATAAAGATGATATAAAATTCTTATGAAAAAGTTCTTCTCTATCTTCTTCTTCATCCTTCATCTTTTCGTCTGATACTTCTCCCCTTTCTTCACTTTCTATCTTCCTTTTCTTCTTGGTCTCTAACAATTGGTGCTTTCATTGAGTCACCATGACAGATGGTGTTATGCAAACACGTTATAAAACACTTGAGGAGGCTATCCATCAACTTTAAGACCAATCCAAATTGATGGAATCTGTGCCTGGGGACCTTGGCATGGTGCTGAAGACCCTCCAACAACACTCCACTAATTTATCACAGAATTTTGCTGTTTTTGAAGGCATTCAGAAAAATTTGGCAGACTTAAACTTGTGTCACGGCTGTCGAGAAACAACCAGCGGCACCTCCTTTGTTGCCTACTCCAGGGACACCTCCACTACCACTTACGACTGCCAGTTCGCCTCACCACTCATCTCATCTGCTACACCTTCCAGATCCGCCACCTTCAGATGGCCCTCCTATAACGTACAAGCCGCCCCACCTTCGCCTTCCGAAATTGGAGATTCCTATTTTAACTGGCAATGATCCACTTAATTGGTTGTTCCAAATCGAACGTTTATTCCAGTATCATACTACACCTGAGGAACACAAACTCACTATTGCCTCCTTCTACATGTCGAGTGATGCTCTTCAATGGTTTCATTGGGTCTACAGCACTAAACAATTGCAGAATTGGGATGGCTTTGCTCGGGATTTAGAGGTGCGCTTTGGCGCGTCTTCTTTCCAAAATCATGAGGCGGCGCTTTTAAAGTTGCAACAAATGGGCACATTGGAAGCATATATGCATGAATTCGCAACCCTCTCCACACGTTGCCCAGGCTTATCACCGACTTATCTTCAAAATTGCTTCATCTTGGGGCTGAAAGATGACATCAAACGTGAATTGTTTCTTCTCAAACCTTCTACACTTCATGAAGCAATGGGTATGGCCAAACTCATTAATGATAAGCTTGTGGCAATGCCCACCAAAAGCTATGCTCAGATGGTCCGGAATTCAAAGCCTTCATTCCCACATACTCTCCCTGCCCCACAACCCATTTCGTTGTCTAAGCCCGCGACAGGGATCTGTGCTTCCCCTTGGCCTTCGTTACCAATTAAACGACTTACTCGGGAAGAGATGGCTGCCCGCCGAGCCAAAGGACTCTGCTACAATTGTGATGAACAGTACTCTCCGGGGCATAAATGCGGTCCTAAACAACTTTTATGCCTTCTAGCTGATGATGACTCTTCGTTGGCAGTAATTGAAGAAGTTCAAGCCACACCTTCTCCACCACCACCTGACTCTACCCTCGCGCCATCGGCTAATGTGCCAGAGATATCTCTGCATGCATTAGAGGGCCGCCCAAAGCCAACAACACTGCGTTTACCGGGTACCATTGTGGGTCGTTCTGTTACAATTCTAGGGGTGTATTCAATTGAGATTTTAATAGACTTTTAGTTACTTTTATAAGTGGATGACTTTTATAGACTTTTAGAGACTTGTAGATTTTTGTAGACTTTTTAAAACTTTGATAGACTTTATTTTTAATGACTTTTATTAACTTTGATGGACTTTTGTAAGGACTTTGACTTTGATAAACTTTTATTTGGATGACTTTTGATAAACATTCATGTAACAGGGGTGTATTCAATTGAGATTTTAATAGACTTTTTGTTACTTTTATAAGTGAATGATTTTTATGAAGTTTTAAGATTTTGGTAGACTTTTAAAGACTTTGATAAACTTTTATGTAGATTTCATTATGATGACTTTTATCAACATTTAAGATTTTTAGTGACTTTCGTGAACTTCTTAAACATGATTTTGATGATACTAATAGATTATTGTGATTTTTAAAATGAAACAAATATTTTGCACTTTATTATAAAAAATAAATAATTATATTTTTTTCTTAAGATCTATTACTAATTTTTTTAAAAGTATTTTTGTATTTTAGTAAAAAAAAAACATATAGACATATTAATGAATTACTCTCAAGGTAGTAGCATAACAAATAAGTAAATAAATATCAACATAATAAATAGGTAAATAAATCATCTGTAGAAAAGAATCAAGTAAGATCATTGGAAATATTTTTTCTTTTTTGAGAAAAGATCATTAGAAACCTTTATTTTTTTGTTTGACTTAAGCAAAAAAGTATATTTTTTCCTTAATAATGATAGTTTAAATTCTAAAAAATGCACTTCTTGCATTTTTAAAAAATTATACAATTATTTTCTTCAAAAATAATAATACTACACTTTTTGAGATTATAATAATACACTAAATAAACGAAACTTCTTTATCAAAAAAAAAAAAACTATAAAAAATGTATAGTGATGCAAGAACGAGATTTCGTTAATAATAACATCAATCCATTTTCATCAACATAGATATTAGAGTATAATGAGTGAACAATGAAAAATCCAAGAGTTGTGGAGTGATTGTAGAAGTTGATAAAAAACAATTGATAAAAAAAGACCTCTTGTGAACAATGAAGTCCTTATTAAAAAATGTAACAAACAAAAATTAAAAGTCTCTAAAAGTTTCTGGGTTGAGGTGAGGAGAAGTTGAAGACTTCTTTATGTGTATTTTTATACAAAAAGTCTACAAAAGTCAAGATTTGTAACCAATATACAAAAGTCACAAAAAAATTAAATACACCTTACTTTTATGAACTCTCTAAAAGTTTAAATTGAATACCCCAAAACTTTTAGAGACTTTTTAAAAGTTTATAAAAGTTCACATTGAATACACCTTACTTTTAGAGACTCTCTAAAAGTTTTAATTGAATACCCCTAAACTTTTTTAGTCAATAAAAGTAACTAAAAGTCTATTAAAATCTCAATTGAATACACCCCTAGTGGACGGGAGCTCCACGCATAATTTTGTGCAAACCCGAGCCGCCAAATTCTTGGGCCTACCCATTGAGACCACAAAGGAACTTGAAGTTACGGTGGGCGATGGCAACACTTTGGAATGTCCAGGTAATTGTAAACAAGTTACAATTGGACATGGGGCTGCACTCTTCTACGTTGGATTTATATGTTTTGCCCCTGTATGGTGCTGATGTAGTTCTTAGAGTCCAATGGCTTGCCTCACTTGGGCCTGCTACTTTGATTACAACAATATTTTCATGGAGTTTCATACTTCCTCTGGCCCAGTTCGCCTTTTTGGCATTCAACCCATGTCATGTGCAATGCTTTCTCTTAAGCAAGTAAAACGTTTGGAGGCCGCCAACAGTTCTGCCTCCTACTTTCATCTATCATTTGCTTCACTCTCTGGCCCCTCAACTGCGAGTCACCCAAGTGAGGATACTTCCTTGCCTTCTGCTCTACGACACCTATTGCTCGAGCATCATTTGGTTTTTGAGAAACCGAATTCTTGACCTCCAGTTCGCGTAACTGATCATCACATTCCGCTATTGCCTGGCGCTGCTACGGTTAATTTTAAGCCGTATAGATATCTTCATTTTCAAAAAGATGTTATTGAGAAGCTTGTCTTCCAAATGTTGACCGATGGGGTTATTCAGTCGAGTACGAGTTTGTTTTCTTCACCCATACTATTTGTAAAAAAGAAAGACGGCTCGTGGCGCTTTTGTGTAAACTGCAGAGCCCTCAATGCAATCACCATCAAAGATAAATTTTCGATCCGGACGGTTGATGAGTTGTTGGATGAACTGTTTGGGGCTCGTGTTTTTTTTGAAGTTGGATTTACGTTTAGGCTACCATCAATTGCGCATTGACCCCACCGACATTGTTAAGACAGCTTTCCGTACTCACGCGGGCCATTATGAATTCATTGTCATGCCATTTGGCTTGACTAATACACCATCTTCATTTCAAGCTACAATGAACCAAATTTTTCGGCCTCTCTTGCACAAGTATGTACCCGTGTTCTTTGATGATATACTCATCTATATTCTAGATTGGAAGACACATTTGGCCTATTTATCCTCAGTGTTGCATATTTTACATGACAATCATCTCCATGTCAAGTACTCAAAAGTGTGCATTTGGAACTAATATTGTTTCATATTTGGGGCATTTAATTTCTTATCAGGGTGTCGCTGTGGATCTGGACAAAATTCGAGTCATTAGAGATTGGTCGGAGCCTAAATCTTTGAAGCAATTGCATTCTTTTCTTGGTCTAGCTGGATATTATCACAAGTTCCTTAAGGATTTTGCTTCCATTGCAATGCCTCTCATTCACCTACTTCGCAAAGACGCTTTTTGTTGGGGTGATATACTTGTCGTTCAAGGCTTCAATTCATTAAAGAGGGCCTTAATGTCAACACCAATCAAAACCTTACCAGACTTTGTTGTCTATTTTGATCTATATAACACTTTTAATTCAATCATAAATCATAAAATATAAACATACCTCATTCCATTGCCAATAAACTTTAAGAATGTTTTTCCCCTCTTTGCCTTCTTCGTAATACCCTTTTTTTATTGATGGCGAGATCTCAATGCGGTTTTAAACAAATCATATCCCAATAACTGTTTTACAGTTATTGGGGTCCGTTTAATTTGAAGAGAGAGGGGAGGGAATTAAAACCCCCGTACTCAAAACAATTATGCCCTAACTACCATCAAGTTGTTGGCCCAAAAAATGAAGTACGTAATAACATAATATGGGTCACATATAATAGAGATTAATTAGGAAAAGATAATCTAACAATCTCCCACTTGACCCATGTTATGACTTGATGATTCAAAATAAAATATAATTGCGCACTTTTATTGAATCTATCAAATCACTTTTTCACTGAATTAAAATGATTAGATCATGGCGGTCACAAGTCATTTAATCGACGTGATTCCTTCCATGTATCACAATCAACTCAACCAGTATAACTTTAATAAGGATAATTCAACCCTCTAACCATAATGTTTTCTCATTGAAATATAATGAAGGTAACAAGTACATAAGCAAAGACAAAGCTTTAATTGAATTCACAAGTGTCATGACAATAATATGAGCAATACAATTATAAATGTATGTATACATACCACAATATTATGTTAACAAGGACTTGTCTATAATGCCCATACGTTCAACATGGCCAATAAACGTTTTGGGCGGTAATCCCTTAGTTAACGGATCCGCTATCATCGATCGTACCAATATGCTCAATCGACACTCTTTGTTTTTGCACTTCTTCTTTGTGAGACAAAGTACTTCAAATCCATGTGTTTTGCACCTTTTGAATACTTGTCATTCTTCAAAAGAAAATCTATGCTGCGGAATTATCACAATATAGCCTTATAGGTTTAGCTATACTATCTATTATAGCAAGTCCTGACACAAAATTCCGCAACCATAATGCATGAATAGTGGCCTCAAAGCATGCCACGAATTCAGCCTCCATAGTGGAAGTAGCAATTACAGTCTGCTTCGCACTCTTCCATGAAACTGCTCCTCCAGCCAATAGGAACAAGTAACCGAATGTAGATTTCCTCGAGTCCACACATCCGGCATAGTCTGAATCAGAATACCCAATCACTTCGAGATGACTCGACCGTTTGTAGATCAACATGTAATCTTTGGTGCCTTGTAAGTACCTTAGTACTTTCTTTGCGGCTTTCCAATGATCCATTCCAGGATTACTTTGATATCGACCCAACATTCCAACATCAAAACTGATATCCGGTCGAGTACAAGTCTGGGCATACATTAAGCTCCCAACTAATGACGCATAAGGAATGCATTGCATTTGTTGACGTTCGAAATCATTATGAGGACATTGCATTAAACTGAACTTGTCCCCTTTCTGAATTTGAACTATTCCTGCAGAGCACTTGTCCATTTGAAATCTCTCTAATACTTTATTGATATATCCTTTCTGAGACAAACCTAACAATCCTTGCGATCTATCACGGAATATCTCTATTCCTATCACATATGATGCCTCACCCATATCTTTCATTTCAAAGTTTATAGAGAGAAATCTCTTTACATCATGTAACATAGCAACATCATTCGCAGAAGAAGAAGAATATCATCAACATATAGGACCAATATGATAAACTTGCTCCCACTGATCTTCATGTATATACACCGATCAACAAGTGTTTTCTACTACAAAACCATATGACGTAATGGTATTATTGAACTTAATATACCATTGTCTGGAAGCTTGTTTCAATCCATATATTGACTTCTTCAATTTACACACCAAGTTTTCTTTTCCTGTAGTCAAGAAACCTTCGGGTTGGTCCATGTAAACTTCCTCTTCTAAGTCTCCATTCAAAAAGGCGGTTTTCACATCCATTTGGTGAAGCTCGAGATCATAATGAGTTACTAAAGCCATTATAATTCTTAAAGAGTCCTTCTTTGAAACTGGAGAGAAGGTCTCCTTATAGTCAATGTCATCCTTTTGATTGTAACCTTTGGCGACAAGTCTAGCTTTATGTCTTTCAATATTGCCATGTGAGTCTCGTTTTGTTTTGAAGACCCATTTGCAACCAACTTGCTTTGCACCTTCAGGCAACTCGACTAATTCCCAGACTTTGTTGTCATCCATTGATTTCAACTCGTCTATCATGTCACTAAACCATTTTTCAGAATCATCACATTTCATGGCTTGTTTGAACGAGACTGGATATTTGTCAATGCTCAAATCACATTCATGTTCAAGTGAATAAACCACATAGTCATTTGAAACTGCTGGTCTTCTTGTCCTTACAGACCTTCGTAATGCTATTTCTTGTGGTTCTACTTGATCATTTACAACTTGTGCATCATTAGCTGGTTCATTAACAATAAGTTCATTTTCCTCATTTGGAACAATGATTTGTTTTCCGGATTTATTGCGTAACCGTAATACAACAAGAGGAACAACAATTTGAGGAGAAATGCTTGATGTAGGAGTTTTCAATTGAATTTCATGAATATCCACATTTCGTGATTCTTCACTCCCACTGTTTTGGCTATTCTCAATGAACCGAGCATTACCAGACTCAACTATTCTCGTGCTATGGTTAGGACAATAAAATATGTACCCTTTAGACTTTTCAGGGTAACCAATGAAGTAACCACAAATAGTCCTTGCATCAAGTTTCTTTTCATGTGGATTATATATCCGTCAGATTACTCGCTTGACATCCCCAAACATGAAGATGTCTCAAACTAGGTTTCCTACCGGTCAAAGTTCATAAGGAGTCTTAGGAACTGATTTACTAGGAACCCTATTCAGTAAATATGCAGCAGTCTTTAAGGCATGCATCCACAATGATGAAGGTATAGTGTTACAACTTAACATACTCCTAACCATATCCATAAGAGTACGGTTCCGCCTTTCAGCTACACCATTTTGTTGAGGTGTACCAGGCATTGTGTATTGTGCACAAATACCTCGACTTTTAAGGAAATTCGCAAATGGACCTGGACATTGTCCATTTTCATCATACTTTCCAAAGTATTCGCCACCTCTATCAGATCTCACCACTTTTACCTTTCTATCTAGCTGCATTTCTACCTCATTAATGAACACTTCTAAAATGTCCACTGACTGAGACTTTTCATGCAACGAGTATAGATAACAATATCGTGAGTAATCATCAATAAAGGTGATAAAATACTTTTGACCACTCCAAGATGGAGCATCAAAAGGACCACAAATATCGGTGTGTATCAATTCAAGAGGCTCACTGCTTCTTGTGGCAGGATGTTTTGATATATGTTTGGTTTGCTTTCCCTTAATGCAATCCACACATACATCCCAGTCAACAAAATCCAATTGAGGTAAGATATTACTTTTCATTAACCTCTTTACTCTTTCTTTGGATATGTGACCTAATCTTTGATGCCAAAGAAAAGTAGAGCACTCATCATGTGCACTACGTTTATTTCCAATCACATGCTCAACATTAAACAAGGATTCAACAAACATACTATCAAGATTGAAACGATATAAGTTGTCAATTAAAATACCAGAACCATAATAGTATTTTCGTTTAAATAAACTAAAACAACTGTTTCCAATCTTTAAATTAAAGCCTACACAATCCAATCTTGATACAGAAACAAGGTTCCTTGAACATTCAGGAACATAAAGACACTTTTCTAAATCCAAAAAGTATCCGGTATCCAGGATTAATCTGTAAGTCCCGATCCCTTCTATGCGTGCCTTCATTCTATTCCCCATAAATAAGAACTTTTCACTTCCGCTTATGGGATGGATTGAAAGGCATCCCTGCATAATATGTGAAACATGAGTAGTTGCACCAATATCAAGCCACCAGGTATTATTAGGCACTTCAATTAAGTTTGATTCAAAAATACAGAAATGTAACGTATACCTTTCTTCTCAAACCATGCCTTTCGTTTCGGACAGTCTTTCTTGAAGTGTCCACTCTTCCTACAGAAGTGACACCTCAGCTCCTTATGGATTCTACCCTCATGGACTTTCATTGGGGCTTTGTCCTTCTTTCTGTCCTTCCTTCCTGGAATCACTTTGCTGCTGCTAGCTCCATCATGCATAGTGAGATGAACTGAGTGACCCTTCAGTTTCCTTAATCTCCATTCCTCCTATACGAGCATGGCCTTGATTTCTTGCAAGTTTCGTTTTTCTTTTATGGTGTTGTAATTCACCTGGAACTGACCAAACTCAGGGGGAAGGGAATTAATAATGAACTGAACCAGAAATGATTCACTCACGTCCATACCCATTGCTTTGAGCTTCGCTGCCAAATTAGACATACTAGTCACATGATCATGGATGGGCTATGACCACTCAAATTTCTTAGTGGTCAACTCACTCATCAAGCTTCCCACAATGGACTTGTTAGCAATGTCCGATTGTGAGTACTCTTTTAGTGGGATCATGAATTCCTTTGCATCGCTTGTCTTGGGCATAGATGGTTTGACATTTTCAGCAATCGTCATTCGCATCAAATTCAAACTTAGCCTATTAGACCGCTCCCAAGCCTCATATAAAGACTTTTCCTCTTCCGAGCTGGCCTCATTAATGGCCGAGGCTTTTCGTCTACAATGATTGCCAGGTCAAGGTCCATTACACCCAATTGGAACTGGATCTGTTCAGACCAATCATTGTAGTTAAGCCCATTGAACTTAACCATCATATTACCCAAGGCAAACATATTAGAGGACGCTGCAAATATAACAAAATTATTCACATTAATGCTTTGAGAAATCTAATAGATTCGACATACAATACTTTTATTATGTATTTAAGTTCACCTTTGGGTGATACTTTAATAAATAATTCATGCTATATCAAATTCTGAATAAGCATACTTTCATAGACAGTCAATCATACTTAGGAAAATAAGTAAGATATCTTTGGATAAAACATACCTATTTTAATTAAGTATGAAGATAAATCTCTTAAGTTTCATTAATTTTAAGCAATGGTCCACCTTTGGGTGACCTCCTAGCGCTATAATTAATTGGTCTTAATTAAATATTTAAGATCTATTCAAGCTAGGCCACTTTGGTGACTAACAAGCTTTTCATTAAATACACATTTAATTAAGCATACTTTAATTTTATTATTATTATTTTAATCAAGATATACATGCCAATCATATGCATACATGCATGACAATAAATTAATCAATTAATAATGTGACATACATTAATATGCATATATTAAATAATATATATACGTATATCACAAATTTCAATTAATATCATGTAATATGTATATGTACTGTGCATATTACATGAATATTTAAAGGCATACGTAAGTGTTTTAATTCCAAGTCAAACGCGGCAAATCTCATTTTCAAACGTGACTAATTACTTTAACCAAGGAATAAACAAACTGCCACGTTAATCAACACTAACAAATAGGAAAGATTAAGCCATGCACCTACTTTGTAGGAAATAATTTGTACCAAAACAAACAAATAGTACACAACGCATGTATATCAATAAAACCCAAATTTTTAGTTCACCCGAGAATCCAACTGCATATATATCAATTTATTATAGATCCAAATTCTTTAACGCCAAATATATCGGCATCGGAATAGGAAAATACAATATACCCAAAAACGCAATATACCCAAAACGCAAAGTTAAGTCGATCAAAGTATTGATCTATAATGCGGAAATTAAACATCGACTTAAACCACTCTGTTGAATGAAAAATGTTTAACCATGCTCTGATACCAATGTTGTCTATTCTGATCTATATAACACTTCTAATTCAATCATAAATCATAAAATATAAACATACCTCCTTCCATTGCCAATAAACTTTAAGAATGTTTTTCCCCTCTCTGCCTTCTTCAGTAATACCGTTTTTTTATTGATGGCGAGATCTCAATGCGGTTTTAAACAAATCATATCCCAATAACTGTTTTACAGTTATTATTGGGGTCCGTTTAATTGAAGCGAGAGGGGAGGGAATTAAAACCCCCGTACTCAAAACAATTATGCCCTAACTACCATCAAGTTGTGGGCCCAAAACATGAAGTACGTAATAACATAATATGGGTCACATATAATAGAGATTAATTAGGAAAATATAATCTAACAGACTTCACTTCTCCATTTACCGTCCATACAGATGTGTCAGGTAGTGGTATTGGCACGATTTTGTCTCAACACGGTCATCCGATCGCTTATTTTAGTAAGGCTCTTCCACCTACATTGCAAAAAGCTTCCACGTATGTTTGCAAATTCTATGCTCTAACCAAAGCTATTCGAAAATGGCACCAATATTTATTGGGTCGAAAGCTTTTGGTGCTCACAGGTCATCAAAGTTTGCATACTATTTTGAAACAAAACATTCATACACCTGAACAACAAAAATGGGTTATGAACTTCTTGGGTATGATTTCAAAACTTCTTGGGTATGATTTCAAAATTTCCTACAAGCCTGGTCATTTAAACAATGCGGTGGATGCTCTATCATAAATTCCCGATGCCCCTCTTACGGTCTTGCAAGGTGTTTCCAAGCCTATTCATGCTATTTTAGATGCTTTGCGCCACTTTTATAAACATAGCGACGCGGGCCGTGCTCTTTTGACTAATTTACCTTCATTTGATGTTATTCAATGCTCTATTAATAAGGGCATTCTTATGTATAAGGGTCGAATTTTTGTGCCACCTCAATCGGCTCTTCAATCATTGTTGCTTCAAGAATTTCACAACACCCCAACCGGAGGCCATGTGGGCATTCAACGCAAATTCTCACGGCTCACCGCTGTTTTTTATTGGCCACACTTAAGGAAGTCTGTTACTGCCTTTGTCAATGCTTGTTCAATATGTCAGCAGTTAAGCCTTTCAATAGAGCACCACAAGGCTTGTTGCAACCCCTCCCTATACCCGGCAAGATATGGGACTCTATCGCCATGGACTTCATTACACATCTTCCTCCCTCTAGTGTTAAAATGACTATATTAGTGGTCGTCAACAGATTATCGAAGCACACTCATTTCATTGGGTTAGGCTCCAATGTTACGGCTGTTTCTTTGGCTTCCACATTCATCATTGAAATTGTCCATCTTCACAGCATGCCGTCTTCAATTGTCTCTGATCATGATCCACTTTTTATGAGCACATTTTGGTGAGAACTCTTTAAGCTTCATAATACTACTTTAGCTATGAGTAGTGCTTATCATCCTCAAACGGATGGTCAATCCGAAGTTCTCAACCGTTGCCTTGAAGACTATCTTAGGTGCTTTACTACGAATTATCCAAAAACATGGCTTCGTTATCTTGATTGGGCGGAATGGTCTTACAATACAGCTTGG
This sequence comes from Stephania cephalantha, assembly GCA_039657325.1. Classification (NCBI taxonomy): domain Eukaryota; kingdom Viridiplantae; phylum Streptophyta; class Magnoliopsida; order Ranunculales; family Menispermaceae; genus Stephania; species Stephania cephalantha. Next base: position 11,747,412 of record CM077572.1, read on the forward strand.
CACTCCTCTATCAAAATGACTCCCTGTGAGGCTATTTTTGGGCGTCCTCCCCCTTCTCTTTTAGATTATTTCTATATTTCTACTTCTGTTGTTGCATTGGATGATATTTTGTCACAGCGCACTTCTCTCCTTAATGCTCTCAAAGAAAACTTGAGCAGGGCTCAACATCGAATGGTACAACATGCCAATGCTCATTATACTAAGGTTCCGTTCAAGTGGGAGATTGGGTCTTTGTCAAGCTTCGACCATATCGTCAATCTTCAGTTACTAACTGCGCAAATCATAAGTTGAGTAATCGTTTCTATGGCCCGTTTCAAATACTTGACCGAATTGGTCTTGTGGCCTATCGTTTGGAATTGCCATCCAATGCTCGTATTCACAATGCGTTTGATGTTTTTCTCGTTAAACGTTGTGTGGGTGATCATTTTGCTACCTTGGCTCCTTTTCCAGTTGATTTCTTGGGGTCCCAGCCACTATTGACACCACAAGCTATCTTGGATACTTGCTAAGTTCTTATGTTTGGCATTCCTACTACTTAAGTTTTGGTTCATTGGTTTGGCCATCCTGCTTTTGATGCAACTTGGGAAACACTCAACGAGTTTGCACAAGACTTTCCTCACTTTAACCTTCAGGACAAGGTCTTTTCTCAACACGGGGATAATGATACAGATAATGATACAGTGACTACATCATAGCATAACATAATTGCGCAAGGGCATGATGGGTATAATAGAAAGAGTGAGCGCACTCGTAGAACTCCTGCTAGGATGGCTGATTGTGACTAGGAAACCGTTGTGAGGCTATGTACTGATGAGATAAGTACTGGCAGTGTTTTGATATTGTAATTATCCTTTAGTCAATTTTGTTACACACGGTTGTACTGCAACATATAAGGAATGAAATTAATAATGATATGAAATTCTTAATGAAAAAGTTCTTCTCTATCTTCTTCTTCATCCTTCCTTTTTTTGTATGATATTTCTCCCCTTTCTTCACTTTTTATCCTCCTTTTCTTCTTGGTCCCTAACACCATATCTCGATTAAAAAAAGGAATCTCACTAAACGCCAATTCCCTATTTCTTTGACAATTCGAAACATTTATTGACTAATTAAGGCCGACTTCCATAAAAGTCCACACCTAATTACTCCTTCTGGTCATTTATATAAGTTGTTTAAGGTAAGGACACAAGAATTAAGGTAGCTTAATTACGAGTGTAATTTGTTGTAAACTAAGTTGTAAGCCAACTAGAACTTAAGTTGGACTTGCTAGAGACTTAAGCATAGAAGACATAAACTAAGAACTACTAGAACAAGTAGAGAAGAGTAGACAAGAGAGAAGAGAGCTAAAGATGAAAATGTAGAGATTTCATGCATACATTGATGTGTGAATTACAATGGGGTTGACACCCTTTATATATGCCATTTGGTGATGATGATGATTGTACTTATACAATGTGTACAAGTTATACATACACCACAAGTCATACAACACATCACAAGCAACATAGACAATACATGGAAGAGTTGGTGTACATTGGAGAGGATTACAAGTTACATGAAGTGCGAGAGTCATGCTTGATGTTACAATTCAATATGAGAGCCATGCTTGACAATGTGATCATTCATAAGCTTGGTTAAAGGGTCATCCAATTTACAACATAATTTACATATATGTCATTTGACATTAAATGAATTGAAGATTTGAAGAATCACAATTGTTTGAATTGTATAAAGGGTAAAATGGGTAAAAATGCAATAAATACACTTTTGAATTTCGAAAAAAGACTTACAATTTTGAACAAAAAGTTTTTGCTAGAACAACTTATATAAATGACAGGAGGGATTATTCAACATATATAGATATATCCTGTGTTTAAATTATGTCCTTCACTCTTATACATAGAGATTGCTTCCCCTCTCGTTCCATCTCGAATCTCATGACTTCAAACCGTTCAAGTAGTGAGCACTTGGAAGCATTAGACTTTCAAGTTAAGAATGTAAATTTCAATTATCATGCAAGCATTAATTATAGGCATTTAATCAAAGACTTAATTAGCAGCCTTTAGGCACAATCATCTAGCTCATGTTCATGCTTATTATGTGTAGAATGAAAGAAGTACGCAACACTGCTTAATTAATTCCTTTAATTGTACTCCCTCAGTCATTTATATAAGTCGTTTAAGGTAAAGACACAAGAATTAAGACAACCTTAATTACGAGTGTAATTTACATATATGTTCTTTGACATTAAATGAATTGAAGAATTGAAGAATAAAAAATGTTTGAATTGTATAAGGGTAAAATGGGTAAAAATGCAATAAATACACTTAAATTCCGAAAACGACTTACAATTTTAAACAAGAAATTCTTGCTTGAACGACTTATATAAATGACCGGAGAGAGTATTAACTATTAATTATATGTATTCTTCTAAACCAAAACAGATTTAACCATAAAAATAATTAACTGGACAAAGGGCATATATATGGAAGTGATTCTCTCAAATTCAAACCACAATTAAGTTGTAACTGAATCAATCAAGTGAAAATGGTGCTAGTTAACTCAGTTGAGAGTATCCCACTTTATAAGTGTTGAGATTTGTGTATTTCAATCAGCATTAGTGAAGGTGTTAATTGATTGGTTCTTTTTTTTTGTAAATTTGTGGCATTGATATTCCTAACATCCCAATTTTTTTGATAGGAACGAGACTTTATTTATTAGATCCCAATCGCAAGGAAATATGGTAATAACAATGGTGAGAAACAATGTGTTTCCCATAAACAAAGTTGAAAAAATCCTACGGGTGTACTAGGGGAAAAATAGGGGAAAAACACGTCGTTCCGTTAGCTACTAAATTATTTCCCCTACACTAATGACGGGTCAGTGATAGAACCACATCACATTGTGGTGCAACTTTCTCATCGAATCAACTAGATTGAACTCGTGATCCTATGGCTAGGATTACAAAAGTGGAAAGAAAAAATACATGGCTATAAACCCCCGAAATACACAGTGTAGGCTGCCCTTCACTTGTATCCCTTCTTCCCTCTGGCCACACGACTTCCCTTCCTACTTCTCACCTATATACGTTACATTAATCTTTCCCAATTCCCAGATAATTCCGACCATGAGGCGTGTTTAAATTCCTTGCTTCCCAATAAGGCTGATGGCAACTTTTTTTAGTGGATTCCCACACCTCAGTCCAGTCTCAATTTCTCCCTTCGAATAGTTTTCAATTTCTTTCGGCCCATATCTCCCAAAGGGTGGCATGAACTCCTGCCTGCTATAGGCTCCGTCACCTGCCAGCTGCTGCCCCATGGATCTGCATAGATAAACTTTGTTGTATGGAGGTTGGGTAAGGCCACAACATACCAAGCTCTGCAGCTAGCCAACCACATTTTTTTTAGAGAAGCAACAGTTCAAAAAGACATGATCAACCCATTCCCCGTCATTCCCACATAGTACACATAGATGGGAGATCATCAAGTCAGGTCTGCGATTTCGTAGAACATCAGCCATGCTTACTTTACCTCGCCAAATCAGCCATGTAAATAATCTATATTTTGTTGGTGCTGGGCCCTTCCATATTAGTTTATAAGCATCCTTATTTAAAGTATATTAATCTTATTTTAATTAATTAATATGTTCTTGATATAATTAAATTTAGTGTGATTAATATTAATGATTTGTTAATAACTAAAATCACGTATAATATATATATATATATAACATATGAAATATTCCATTAGGACAATTAAAAAGACCTACATGCTTTTCTTAAAAGAAACCTACATACCACCGAAAAAAAGAGACCTACATGCAACGACATAAATAAACATAATATAACTAAGTAAAAACATGCATTAATTAATTACCTACTAGCACTAGGCTACTACATGCGTCATACATATACTTTGAGGACGTGATATAAATAATCACGTAAATCTGCTCCTGGGTAGGATATCATTCAGGTATGAGTCGACATCCGAAGATGTGATAGAAGAACCTTCATGACCAGCTCTTTTTCGTTAGAAACTTGTTTGTTCGCCCGCAAAGAACGCACGTAAGATTAGCTCCCTAATCAAATCCACATCTTTCAACAAAATCTCATTTTATTCCTTCATTTCCTCCACTGCCAATTTTCTTGCTTCATTTTTTTCACAAGTCATACGATCTTCAACTTGGCGTTGCTTATTCGAAGCTCGAATATCCAAATACTCAAAAAGTTTTTCGGAACTATTGGAGATTGACTTGGCAATGTATGACATGTTTTCATCCGTTTTTCTTTTCAAATTTTCTTTTTTAACTCCAATCGGACGAGATTGAGTGCCATCAACATCATCAGTGTCTTCTAAATTGAGCAAGAATGATGATAAACCAGGATATACTAACACTAACGAGGTAGAATCAACAGTTGAATTGTCAGACTGCGATGAGTCAAGATTCCCGAATGGTAGTTGCGATCAAAACACGTGCTTTATTGGTGTTGTTTGTTGATTTTTTCATGCGTGCGACACATTATCCGCAAGTGGCCTGCTGCGGCACTTCTCCGTGAGCCTATGATCTCTGCTACTACCGATACTGTCTCCAACTTGACCACCTTTCAATTTTTAGGTGTGAGGTTTATCTCAAAAGGCCTCGGTACTAGTTGAGGGGAGATCAACACTTATATATTTCACTTAGAAGTTTCAATTATCTGATGTGGGACTATTATTTCGGTCAACACAACTCAACACTCCACCTTGGAAAGAAATCTATCTAAGGGGTTTTTCTCGACAGGTCCCGATCGAACCGTCGGCTTTGATACCATGTAAAATTTTGTATGCTTTGCGTCGCACACGCGTGCGCGTGGATCTCCTCCACTAGCATCGATGCTATCTCCAACTTAACCACCTTCAACTCTTATAGGTGTGGGTTTTAACTTAAAAGGCCTTGGTGTTAGTTAAGGGGAGATCATCACTTATATACTTCATTGTAAAGTTTCATTTAATCGATGTGGGAGTAACTTTCGTTCCATACATCTTCAACACTCCCCCATAGACCGAAAGTCACATAATCCAGGGTTTTTTTTCTATCAGGTCCAATTCGAACCATGGGCTCAGATACCATGTTGATTTTTTCATGCCTGCGGCACATTATCCACAAGTGGTTCGCCCGCGCACTTATTTGCAATCTTATGATCTATGGGGACAATATCGGTCCTGGCGGAGATCATAGGCTCGCGGAGAAGTGCTGCGAACGGCTGTTTGGGGATAATGTGCCGCAGGCATGAAAAAATCAACATTATTGTCTTTAAACTTCTGAGAGTCTTCAACACTATCTCGAACATGATCAAATTGGAATCCTTTTTTGTACTTCATTTCTTGTGCTAAACATCTCTTTTGCCCATTTCAATTGTATATAAGTTTAAGTGCAAGGTTTAAGATATCAAGAGTGAAAGAAATGTAAAATAAATTAAAAATACTTTTAAAAAGCGAGAAACACTTACTATATTATCATTGGATGTACCACTTTGGATTAGTGTATTCAACTCCATGAACACATTCATTCAACTTTTTAACTTTGGATTGTATGATATTCATTCATAGGGATGTCAATGGGTAGGGTATGGGGTAGGTATGCCTCACCCATACCTGCCCCATCTTATGGGCGTCCACTAGAACAAATTTGACTTTTGATAGAGGTTTTAAACCTCTATGAAAGACTTTTCATAGAGGTTTTTGACCTCTATGAAAAGTGTTATCTTTTAAGGCGTTATCGTATCTTCAAAGCTTACATAGGGGTTTCAAACCTCTATCAAATCTTGGCTATTTCATAGGGGTTTCAAACCTCTATCAAATCTTGACCATTTCATAGGGATTTGAAACCTCTATAATATCTTCAGAGGCTTACATAGGGGTTTCAAACCCCTATCAATTGTAGTGATTTCATAGTGGTTTGAAACCTCTATATTATCGTCAAAGGCTTACATAGGGGTTTCAAACCACTATCAAATGTAATTTTAAAAAAATAATAACTGAAAATGCCTAGAATTAATTTCCATTTCCATTTTCAATTGAAAATATACAAATCTACATTCCACTCACAATATTATTATTCCATTTAATCAATAATGTAAAGTTTGAACAAATATTCTTGCCATTCCAAAATCAGAAATCTTTTGATTCATCTCCGTGTCTTAGTAGAACATTACTTGCTTTAAGGTCTCTATGAACAATTCTTAATCTGGAGTCTTGATGAAGATATAAAACTCCTCTAGCAATCCCAAGAATTATGTCACGACGCATCGCCCAATCCAATGATGTGCTTATCTTTGATCTGCGTATAAATTTTGCTCAAGTTACTAAGTACATAATATATAGTTTGTAGCAAACATTGAAAAGTAAATAATATTCATGGAAGCATATACCGAAGAGAAGAAATTCCAAGCATACCTGCAATGCTCCTGCAAATGAAGCAGCAAGAAGAAGAAGAGCAATATAGCCGGTTGTGTATGTTAGAAGTAGACTGCCTCCAATAACTGGATCCTGCCAAACCAAACTTCAAATAAACAATGTATGTTCACTTTGAGAACACAACTCTGTAGAAGATCATAACATAATGATTCAAGAGAATAAACAAAACTTACATCCAGAGCCCTCTGAGCTTCTCTTTCGATCCAGATAATAGCATGGTCAGAAGTGGCATTGCAAGACAGAACAATGTGTTCAAACCTACCATCCACAGGCACAACTGTTCTTACAACTGGAGGATATCTTCCCATCCTGAAATAATCATAAAAAAAGGCCGTAAGAAGGAGAGTCCTAAACTCATTCTGGGACAACGGAGGAATTTTGGTTTCAACAAACTGAGAAGTTTTCGCTTATACACGCAGTTTTCGAGCTAAATTGTTATGTTCTGCACCAAATAAAAGGCAAAACTCAAATATTATGCTGCCAACTGCAAAAGCATTGGTATCAAATGCCATCACAATGTATGTTCACTTTGAGAACACAACTCTGTAGAAGATCCCAAAAAACAAAAGTAAAGAAGAAGAAGAAACAAAAAAAAGTAAACAACAAACATGTTAGAAAAATAAAAACCCAAAATTTTTTAGAAGGAAAAGAACACTACCCACCTTTGTAGAGAAAGAGAGAATCTCTAAAAAGACAGAAAGAGATGAGTTTGTATATACATATATAAATACATATAAACAGAGATAGTTAGATGTGTTTGTATATACATATATAGCTTAGTAAGAACACTTTTCGAATTATAGAATATACAAATAAGAGGCAGGTAGTTGTACCAATACCAATAAAGTATTTTCTCTAGACTCGACATGAAATCAAAAACTGTACATATAATGCTAGTACATATATACTATAAGGCAAATCATGATGTAATCAGTGATCTAATTAATTAACATGTCTTTGATCAAGGGAGTTTTTTGAATTATTCATTAATCAACTAAATAATGCTAGAAATCAATGAAGTTGATCAGATGGTTTGAATTCATGAACCTTGCATGAAAGGGAGCAGCAGTGAAAAGGGTCTTGAAGAATTCTGTCACATTTGAGGCAGATATTGGCTGAGCCTTTACAAGGTCTTGACTGAGGCCTCTACTTCAAAAACACCACTTTGGCACTGTTTATAGTGTAAGGCTGCAACACCCACCAACATTTATATACTTCACATCATAATAAATTCATTAATGTAGAGACCAAACAGCTCAAAAATAAAAATCTTTTTGAGTACTACTACTTTGGCATCTTTAATTCAATTTCAATTCAAATTCTGCACCTGAACATAGGAGCATTCGATGAGCTTCTCGAGATCATCCAACCGGACAACGTCGTGGTAAACATAGCGCCTCATTTATCACATAAACATTCAAAATCAGCCAAATTCAGAAGAATTGACTACATCCAAAGCAACTTAAAAACCCATACCAGTAGGTCTTTATAGAGGCATAAATAACTTAACAAGTTTATATAGTGTTTCAGATGTTGCTTTACATTTTAATCAAATAATCAACTATTTGTTCAATCTTTCCATTGAATAATCAACTATTTGCAATACATGATCTTCTGCTATGTAGGTATAGATTATGAAGGCAAATCTTCAGAAAATCCAATGCCATGTAATATCTTATGTTAGTCCAAAAACTCTTGTTAAACATGCAACAAAATGCTTCAATATAATGTCTACAGTGAAGAAACTTGGAACATCAGCATCACAACATAAAGCATTTAAATGGAGACCCAATTTTCATCGGCAATCCAATAATGCATGAATACTCATTACCTTCTATCTTCCAAGAAACCTGACATGCTGAAATACAAGACCATAACCTGCCAGGAATATTAAAAGAAAAATATTAGCAGAATACACTATAGATACATGACTATTGTTCCCTTCATTTCCCTCACATCTTGAAGCATTGGTCTTAGAATGAGATGGCCAGTTTGTGAGGAATAGCCAGAGTTTTAAGTGCAGTACTCTTGCACAAATTCTACAGCATCTGTGACAGTGTCAGCATCCCTACAGGAAAAAAAGATAGATTAATGTGTGAACCCTTGCACAATCAAGTCTTACAATGATACACTTGCAAGCATATAGCAGATATGGCATAAAATCCTAGCTTAACCAAAATACCAATAAATATGGTAGCCTAAAAGAACTTCAAAGAAGACAAAAAAGACACCAAGAATCTCAACATGTGCATGCTTACAACATGTGCATTACTGTGCTTCCAGTTGCTGCGGAAACATTCATTTATACAAAATTTAGACGGCAACCTTAAAGAAGGGTCTATATGAAAGGTTAGTCTAAACTAGTCGAGGCAATCAACATCAAGTATGGAGCTCAAAAGGTTATAAAGAGAAAAGAAAAACCCAAGCACCACAAGATAAGCCTGCTTCAGGCCCATATAGCTTAATTTTATCCTTGTCATCATCTTCCTGGTTGTTGTCCATATCATCTGCTGGGCCTATAATATACTCTTCTATAGATGTTTCGCCACCAACTCCAAGTCCTTCAACCAGCAAAGCCATCTTGCCTAAAGAAGAATTTAGGGTAATTAGAGTTGACTTTCCTCTGAATCAAAAAAGTAAATAAATTGAATGAATGATGCATCAAGTTGTAGATCATCAATTTCTGTATGAACTGAGGTCATAAATAATGAAGCATGCGAACTCAATTGAAGCAATAGCTTCCAGCATCTTCCCCTTACTCACAGGAAGGAACAATTTACTAAGACAAGCACAGGAAGGAACTGAAAAAAATGCAAAACGCAACACCAAAAGCAAACCTGAGACATCTTCCCTTCCACGTATTCTCTGCAAAACCTTCTTAGCCTCCAACATCTTCCCCTTACTCACAAGCCATCTTGGTGATTCGGGCAAGTAAAACACTGTCAAAAGAAAATAAAGCAAAGAGGGTGCAGAAAGAACCCCAAGCATCAACCTCCAGCTAGGTGAAGACATCAATGACATCCCAAAAACCATACAATATGATAAAAACATTCCCCCAGACCCATTTCCAGCCCATTAAAAGGGTTTAGCTTTATTATGTGTTTAAATTAAAAATCAAACAAGTTTCATGGAATTGATATTGAAAGCAAATCTTTCATACAATGTGGCAAATCACAGATAGATTCTTGAATGAAAACTTTGTAATTGTTGTACTTCAAAGAAATTCCATTCTCTCTCTTCTTTGTCCAAGCTAGCTGTCTGTTCAAGTTCAAGTATTAGTTTATGTTCCCCATATATTTGCTTCACTATAGTAACATAATGTACACACAACAATGGCAGCAAATGAAATTGAATGGTTGGGTTTAGACTGGTTCTCACTGAGATAGAGAAAACTCGCAAGGTCCAATGATAACGCATCAATTTCATCAACTATTCCAACAAGGTAATGCTTAAGAAAGTGGAAGATGTATCCAATGCTCTAGATGATTTCAATACAAACTTACAAAGACTTTTTAATAACATGTTAATCACTGATTTCCAGTTCACAAAGTGTATATATATATACATGTTCAATGCCAGGAAATAACAGCTGCATGTTAGATGTCAAAATTGAAGAGTGAACATCACCAATGTGTAGCATTGAGAGGATAAGTTAACATTGATAAAACACAGATAAGAAAGTACACATTGAATTCCTTCTTTATGTAAAGAACAGATCCTGCAAAAGACCAGAAACAACAATCCTCCAAGAATGAGCTTCAGTCTCAAACATCAACAATCAAAGATTACAGATTTATCTCAATAGATCACGAAGCGAACTACCCATCTCAAACAAAGAACATACATTATATAGTAGAGATTAAAATAAGTTACCTGCAATAGTGGCATTGTCCCATCCTTGCAAGAAGTGCCAACCGCTGCAGCTATCGCAACAAATACCGCACTCCTCATCACTTATACATAATTACTCTAATTCCCTCGTCAATTCAGCTGCGTAAAATGGATAACATTCCATATCTCAAACAAAATACACACAATTGCAGATCCATACATCATCATTCAAAAATAAAAAAAGATAGGCACATAGATTGGGAGTTGGACACTACCACCCTCACAACATGTGCAAAACACTATATGTTACAAGCATCAACCATATACGAGCATCAACCATATGTTACAAGCATCAACCATATGTTAGAGACACGCATGTATGTATAGAGAAGTGAGAGCAAAGCAGAATGTATTTAAAGAAACATTGAAGTAAGAAAGCTTAGTCTTATACAAAGCTTATTCAAAATCTCACATATGGACTAAACAGAACAAGTCCTGAACCAAACAACAAATTCGACAGCTAAAATCATCAAAAAACGAATATTAACCTCGAATGTCTTGCCCAACCTTTATCCATCCTGAGATTGTAATCCTTGCTCTATTAAAGTTGAAGAACGGTAATATTTACTAGAGATATTTGGCATGAATTTAATTAATGTTACAATTTATTAAGTAAATTTTACTTTATGATACTTTTTTAATTAATGTTATCTAACTCGTGCATTCTTCTTTAAATTGATACCTCAAATTTAAAGTACAACCATAGAAATTGTAAAACAGAGTATGCAAGATCAAATAAGAGAAGTTCATCAAAATCCATAAACTCTCTAATCAAATTTCACACTTTAACACCTAAAACTCACAATATAACCAGAACCAAACATGAATCAAAACAAAAGCCACAACCACATTGCATCAAAACCTAATTCAATTTCCTATTCGGACCTCCTCTGCCAACGAAGAAGACAAATATGGATCCAGAACGAGCTCCATCAATCGAACACATGCACACATAGACACACGCACACATATCCACAAATGCACATAGATCTGAATCTCACGATCTCAAATCCAGATCCAACCAACACAAAGATGCCGTTACCGATCAAACACGAAATGCGAGACCAAATTGGTCAAATAGGTCGAAATCGACGCGCATTGGCTCATCAATCGATCGAAAACCTCGACTTATCGACAAACAGAGAAAACTAAGAATCCATACCTCAAGAGACGATGAAGGTGAGGACGAGCGAGTGCAAGCGAGAGCCAGACGATGACGATGACGGACGAGCGAGTGCAACCGAGAGCCAGACGATCGAGCGAGCGAGAGCCAGACGAGCGAGCGAGAGCCAGACAAGCGAGCGAGAGCCAGACGAGCGAGAGCGAGACGAGCGAGCGCGAGGAGAGAGCAAGAGCGAGAGGAGCGAGCAAGAGCGAGAGGAGCGAGCGCGAGGAGTGAGGGTTGAGCGCGAGTGCGAGCGAGAGGAGCGAGCGCGAGGAGTGAGGGCTGAGCGCGAGTGTGAGCGAGAGAAGCGAGCGCGAGGAGTGAGGGTTGAGTGCGAGTGAGGGTTGAGCGCCAGTGCGAGAGGGTTGAGTGCGAGTGAGGGTTGAGTGATTGCTTGGACCAGAGTTTCCATAGAGGTTTTTTTAACCTCTATGAATTAGTGCTATGAAAAGCCTAATTGTCTAATTCATGGGGGTTAATTAAAACCTCTATCTATTAAGTGCTATTAAAAGCTCAAATTGTCTAATTCATGGGGGTTAATTAAAACCTTTATCTATTAAGTGCTATTAAAAGCTCAAATTGTTCTAGTGGTCCTACCTATACCTTGCCCTTTCACCCTATTTTTTGGTGGGGCGGGGTATTATCTGTTTAGGTAGCAGGATACCCGTGGGTATCCATACATATTATTAAATAGAAAAAAATTCCAAATTTCAAAAGAGAAATAAAAATTTTAAATATAAAATGTCGATAGAGCCTACACACCATATTATTCCTATAATTATTAGAAAACATAAATAAAAATGTAAGATGTCTCTAATAATTATTCTTAAACTTAAAATATTAAATACGTCTTCATTTAAGCCAAAAAGGTCTTCGATCTTCGGAAACAGGAGAAATACACTTTTATTCTTCCACAATAAGTATATCCTAATAGTAAAATCAAGTTAATATCCATATATATATATATATATAACAAAAAAATAAAAAAAAATAGTAGTGTATTTATCTACCTGACATCAACATCTTCATCTTCTGACTTACTCGTGTTATAAGAAGTGCAATGAGAATCCAACAACCACCAAATAATAATAATCAATGACAATAAAATGAGTAATTTTCATAAAGCAAAAAATATCTCATGTATATGTTGTAGTTGTTTCCTTAACCAATCTTGAGTGCACATTAAAACTTCTACTGTATGTAGTAAAAGCCTGTTACGATGTGGAGCCATACATCTACAACTTGTACTAAATGCAGATTCAGATACAATGGTGGACATAATAATTGCAAAAATATCTTTAGCAATACATTGCAATACTAGATATTGTTGGGTTTTGAGGTTCATACGTAGCGAAAAATTCAAAACATTTTTTTTTAAAAAATGCCAACAGGATCGAAAATAAGTTCCATTAAACTAGATCTACAAAAGTAAACCATACCTTAATTTATGATTTCCTTTTCTGATTGTTCAATTTTCAAGACATTCAAGTGCACGTCCTCTATCAAAAATTCACACATGAATGGTGACCACAATTTGGAGTGCTAACCCCAAGAGAGATTGAAAATATTTTCTTTCTCTCCCAAAATCCAAAGAACTCGAAAATAGTAAAAACAAAAATCTTATTTCATTTTAAGGTTTTAACCTCTATTTATATGTGTAGATAAGCTTACTTAAAAAAACCTATTCGTAATACAAATATTGTATTTAGGAAATTCAAGAAAATTACACATACGCCCCTATTAATAATTTATCATATAACAAATTGTAAGGGCTTTAAGCCATGAATTTTATCATATGAAACTCATTACTCTGGATCAATTGAAACTGCGCAAAGACATTCTTTGTGTGTGAACCAATAGGTTCATGCAACATTGGTCGTGAACCAAAACCATTTTGGTACACATGTCATAAGCAGTCTCTGTAGCAAGACATTATGACTACCCAAGTAGGATGAATTTCAAAATTGATACAACCCAATGAATACCATATATCATATCCTTTTGTCGTGCGATATCATTTGCTTAAACATAAGGCATGGAAAAAAAGTCACCTTTAAACTAGTCTCGATCATTAGGTAGATTGAAAACATCCAATTGTCATTGATCATATCAATTTACTTCGACTTAGCCATTTAAAAATCTAACATGTCGAGGGATCTCCACTAATATCTCTCTATACGAGAGAGACAAATTCTATCTTGATTACACACCTTCACATATTATTCGCATGATAACAAATTACAACCTTTATAATCACCCGATTAAAAACGACGTTTGATTGTGTCAAATTATCATGCTCCTAATATTAAAGTCTATGGTAATCTCAAGTCAAATGACTAAATGATATAGCTATCATGAGTAACACCTATGACTTAATTTATGTGGTGTTCTCATAGCGGGTCGGTCCAATACCTTGTTCCCTAGCAAATACTCATGATCTCGATTCATATCCCTATACGTATGATCATCACATGACCATCAATCACGATTCACACTTGTCTTAATTCATTATAGTTCCCAGTATAATGACTGACTAGGGACATTTAAGATATTTCGACAAATACCCGTGGATCTTATTTTAAGGTAAACATGCTATTACTTATAATAAAACAACAAATGAAAACCTTTATTTTATTAACTAAAATCATAAGATAAACAATGTTTGTAGATTGACCTAGGGCCCATTCCCCGACATCTCCCACTTGCACTAGGGCCAATTATTCATGTATCTAATACCTAATGACCTAACATGACCATCATGTTTCATTTCTGGAAGAGCCTTCATCAAAGGCTCTAAAACATTGTCTCTCGTAGAAACTTTGCAAATATTCGCGTCTCCGTCTCAATGATTTCTATAATGAGATGAAAATGTCTAAGTATATGTTTGGATTGGTGGTGTCATCTTGGTTCCTTGGCCCGTGCTATCACCTCGTTGTTGTCATAATACAAGCAAAAGGGTTAGCTATACTAGGAACCACACAAATTTCAGAGATGGACTTTTTTATCCAAATTGCCCCCTTACCTGCATCGAACAACTCAATATACTCAACTTCTATTGTAGAATCTGCCACAGTTTTTTACTTCGAACTTTTCTAGCTCACTACGCCTCCATTCAAAGTAAAAACATATCCAGACTGCGATGTAAAGTCATCTATATCAGTTTGAAAACTTGCATCTATTTAATCATTTACAACAAGTTCGTCTTCCAAACTTCCATAAACCAATAATACTTCTTTAGTCCTTCTTAAGTACTTAAGAATGTATTTTGCTGCTATCCAATGATTCTCACCGAGATCAAACTGATATCTGCTTGTTGCGCTCAAAGCATATGATACATCATGTAGAGTGCATAACATGGCATACATAATAGATCCAATAGCTGATGCATATGGAATCGTATTCATGCGTTCTCTCTCATCACTAGTCTTTGAACGTTGAGACTTGCTGAGACTTATACCATAAGACATTGGCAATAACCATATTTTAGAGTCTTGCATACTGAACCAATTTAGTACCTTGCCAATATAAGCACTTTGACTTACATCGATCAGCCTTTTAGATCTATCCCTATAGATCTTAATCCCAATTATGCAGGCTACATCTCTTAAGTCCTTCATTAAAAAATACTTCCCTAACAAAGACTTGACACTCTGCAAGGTTAGTTTTTCATTTCCAACAAGTAATATACCATCAACGTACAATTCAAGAAAACAACCACGCTTCCACTGACCTTCTTGAATACACAAGACTCATATTTGTCTTTAATGAAACCAAGTTCCTTAATTGCTTCATCAAAATGAAGATTCCAACTTTGAGAAGCTTGTTTCAATCCATAAATGGATCTTTGAAGCTTGCACACCTTCCCAGAGTTATCAGGATAAACATACCCTTCAGGTTGTATCATATACACTTCCTCAAGTAATTTTCCATTTAGAAAAATTGTTTTGACATCCATTTGTCCGTATGTCATGTTCATAATACGCGACTATGGCAATTAGAATTCTAATGGATTTAAGCATGGCTATAAGGAAAAAGTCTCATCATAATCAACACCTTGAGTTTGCCTGAAACATTTTGCTACTAGCCATGCTTTATATGTATGCACGTTGCCATCCATTTCTGGTTTCTTCTTGAAAACTCATTTACATCTAATGGTCTTACCACCTTTAGGTAAATCAACTAGGTTCCAAACTTGGTTATCATACATGGATTACATCTCAGAATTCATGGAATTAAGCCATTTATCTGCATTAGGGCTAGACACATCCTCATGATAAGTAGTAGGTTCATTTTGATCTATAAGCAACACCTCACTACTATCAGTAATAAGAAATATAAATTTCTCAAGCTGATGTCTTACCTTATCAGGCCTACACGGGCCTTGTGATACCTGTGGAGGTTCTACTAGTTCAAGACCTTATTGATTTCCCACTGACAATTGAGTGTTTATTTGTGGTTCTTGAATTTTTTCAAGACTTATTTTTTTTTTCCATTGTCATCTTTTGAAATAAAATCTTTTTCCATAAAGACACCATTCCGAGCAACAAACACTTTATTCTCAGTAGGATTATAAAAGTAGTATCCTCTAGTTTCTTTAGGATAACCACTAAATACACATTTGGAAGATTTGGCTGATAATTTTTTTGAGATTTTTCGTTGTACGAAAGCCCCAAATCTTAAGGAAATACAAACTTGGGCTTTTCTTAAACCACATCTCATATGGTGTTTTATCAACTGCTTTAGAAGGAACACGATTCAATGTAAACACAATAGTTTCTAAGGCATAACCCCAAAAGAAAATTGGAATATCTGCATGACTCATCATAGATTGAACCATATCCAATAAAATCCCATTTCTCATCTCAGAAACACCATTCCATTTTGGAGTAGTTGGAGGAGTTAACTATGAGACAATCCCATAGTTTCTAAGATGATTATCAAACGATTGGCTTAAATATCCACTAACTCGATCTGATTGAAGTGCTTTTATAGTTTTATCAAGTTGATTTTGCACTTCATTTTGAAATATTCAAAACATCTCAAAAGATTCACCTTTATGTTTCATGAGGAACAAGTAACCATATCTGTTGAAATCATCAGTAAAAGTAATGAAGTACTGATAACCACCTCTAGCCATTGTGTTTATAGAACCGCATGCATCAGTATGTATTAGACCTAATAAATCACTTGCCTTTTCACTGTATCCAGTAGATGGATTTTTCTTCATCTTGCCTAGTAAACATGATACACATGTTTCATATGATTCAAAATCAAATGAATCCAAAAGTCCATCTTTATGGGTTTAGAAATGCATTTTTCATTTATGTGGCCAAGAGGACAATGTCAAAGGTATATTTGATTCAAATTATTTAACTTGAATATCTTTGTATTTACGTTAAGAATATGAGTATCTATGGACATTTGCATATTTAGAATATAAAGACTATCACATAAATTAGCATTCGCATAGAAAATGTCTTTACGAGAATGAAGCATTTATTATTCGAAATAATGAGATTAAAACAATCCAAATCCAAACATGAAATTGAAATGATGTTTTTGCTCAAAGAAGGGACATAATAACAATTATTTAAAATAAAACAAGTCCATTAGGTAAAATTAACTCAAAGCATCTTACATCTAACGCAACAACCTTTGCTCCATTTCCAACTCGTATGATGACTTCTCATTTCTTTAGCTTTATACTTTTGGTGTGACCCTGCACATTAAGACAAATGTAAGATCCTTATTTGATATCCAACACCTAAGAATTACTAGTAGACAAGTTACCTTCAATAACGTAAATACCTGAAGTAGTAGTCGCACTACTCTTATTTTTCTTTAGATCTTCAAGATAGTGCTTGCAATTTCTAAACCATTGCCAGGTACATGGAAGAAATAACAATTTTCTTTTTTTCTTTTTCCTTCTAGAACTGTGAAGTAAAAGTAGGTTTAGGTTTCACTTGTTGCACGGGCTTTGTGAAAGTCACAATAGCCTTGGCGCATTTAGCCTTGCCTTTACCTTTCTTCTTCAGAGCCTTTCCTTTATGAACCATCAACACATTAGCAGTGGGTTTCTTCAAATTTTTCTTAGCAGTTTTAAGCATCAAATGCAACTTCGAGATAGACTTCTCCAAATTATTCATGTTCTAGCTCATTACAAATTGTAAATAACTATCTGGCAATGAATACAGGATCAAATCCATAGCCAACTCTTGGCTTATGGAAAATTCAAGTCTGTCAAGATGGTAAGTATAGCCTTCATTTTCAAAATACGAGGACTAACTGATGCACCCTCAACCATTTTGCAAGAATGAAGGTTCTTTACTATCTCAACACTTTTTTGCCTAGCATGTTGTTGGAATATTTCCTTCAGCATTATAGTCATGTTGCCAGCTTCCATGTGTTTTATGTCCTTCTGAAGTTCGAGAACCATGGTTTTCAACATAATGCATGCAACATCAGTTGAGTCGTTGACATGTTTGGTATGCGCATCCTTCAAGGCTCTTAAAACATTAGCTGGTGATTCCTCAGGAATAGGATCATCCAGGACATACAACTTGCATTCATGCTTAAGAACAATTCTCAAGTCTTTGAACCAATCAAGAAAGTTTGTTCCAGATAACTTATCATTCTTAAGGATAGATCGCAGTGACAAGAGATTAGTGTGATTCAAAAGGGCCATAGATCTACAACAAAGATTATAAAAAAGTTTATTTTAGTATAGAAGAATAGACTCCCACTAAATTAACAACCCTCATAAAAATACTATGGTAATTTAAGGGACTAAGATCCATTTTTCACCTAATTCCAAGACACCTAAGGCATGACACGTTGAATTAGGTTATTTATGTAGGTACCTATTACAAATTACATCATATGTAACTTTTAGTTATTGTTTTTTACGAGATTATGATATCTTATGTCTCAACATGTTTTATTTCATCTTGTGCCTAAAACCCAAAATCGTTTTGATAGCTTTATCAAGTCTAACCATTTCAAACAATAGAGTAACCATTACTCAATTTGCTTCACCAAAATAACACAATACACTCTGTTGAGCGCCGAAGCAGACCATATTGATATGATCAAAGCCTTGACAAGTGTTTGAGAATTGATGACATTTGACTTAAAATTTGGAAGAGAGATTTTTTATTTATTTTAGTGATCATAATTTAAACAAGATAAATATCATATATTACAATGCATGTACAATCACTAAATAAATTAGGAAATTTTACTAATATCGATTATTATACAAATTTCCTTGTGCTACGAACAACGGGCAGTGAGCGGACGGGAGTACAGGGTGCAGCGCTCCTTTTTTTAGACAACAAATTTAAGTTCTGAAAATTAAAAATTGCGTAAAATCTCTCATTATTGTAGTCAATCCAATTGACCAAAAGTGCCCCTTATTTTAATTCCGAAAAATATTAATTTAAACATTTTTAATTAACTTGGGCTAACCTCTAACTTAATATCATATCTTAATTCAATCAGAATTTAAAATACTTTGAATCCTTATCCAATACGAATTTATTATATATCTCACATATCTTATATGATTTGTAATTCTTATCCGATTACAATTTTATCTCCTATCTAATAGGAATATATTAACAAATAACCATAATGAGATATATGATCAAAACCAATTTTGATTTTTATTCATACAAAACAAGCAATTGAATCAAGAAACAAAATATTAATCATGCATTTAACACCAGAATCATATTAAAATAATCATATTAACCTAATCATGATTTTTATCATTGAAACATACATAATTATTGAAAAAAATGAAATATGTATTCAACACCAAAATCACATTAACATAAACATGACTTCTACCCCGAACATTCAAAATTCGCATTGTTCGACATTAAAAAATATATGTTAATCAAAATATTCTAAACATGAATACTATCATTGAATCAAATCATGCATGTGTATTAATATACATGAATTAACAACATGTTTTAAAACTAATTCATGATAACAATTATCGTAAAACCTATATGTACACCATATATACATTAACAAGACTATGTTTCTCACATATATCATATATGCATCAGAGAAAACATGCAAACGTTTAACAGAACCGAGCCTATGGCTCTGATACCACTGTTGGGTTTTGGGGTTCATACGCAGCGAAAAACTCAAAACAATTTAAAAAAACCCCTAAAAAGATCGAAAATAAGTTCCATTAAACTAGATCTACAAAAGTAAACCATACCTTAATCCGTGATTTCTTTATCTGATTGTTCGATTTCAAGACGTTTAAGTGCGCGTCCTCTATCAGAAATCCACACACGAAAAGTGACCACGATTTGGAGTACTAGCTCCTAGAGAGATTGAAAAGGTTTTTATTTCTCTCCCAAAATCCAGAGAACTCAAAAATAGTAAAAATAGAAATCTTATTTAGTTTTAAGGTTCCAACCTCTATTTATATGTGTAGATAAGCTTACTTTAAAAAAACCTATTCGTGATACAACTATTGTATTTAGGCAATTCAAGCAAATTACACATATACCCCTATTAATAAGTTATCATATAACAAATTGTAAGGACTTTTATGTCACTCTAGACCAATTGAAGTTGTCACAAAGCCATTCCTTGCGTGCGACCCAATAGGTTCATGTGACTTTGGCAGTGAACCAAAATTGTTTTGGTACACATGTCATAAGCAGTCTCTAGCAAGGCATTATGACTACCCATGTAGCATGAAATTTAAAATCGATACGACCCAATGAATAACATATATCATATCCTTTTGTCATGCGACATCCTTTGCTTAAACATAAGGCATGGAAAGTCACCCTTAATGTTCAATCGTACTAGTTTCGATCTTTAAGTAGACTGAAAGCATCCAAGTGACATTGATCATATCAATTCACTTGGACTTGACCATTTAACAATCTAACATATCGAGGGATCCACTAATATCTCTCTATACGAAAGGGACAAATTCTATCTTGATTACATATCTTCACATATTATTCACATGGTAAGCAATCATAATCTTTATAATCGTCTAGTTAAAGACAACATTTGATTGTGTCAAATTATCATGCTCATAATATTGAAGTCTATGATAATCTCAAGTCGAAGGACTAAATGATATAGCTATCATGAGTAACACCTATGACTTAATCCATGTGGTGTTCTCATAGCGGGTCAGTCCAGTACCTTGTTTCCTAATAAGTACTCATGATCTCGATTCGTATCCCTATACGCATGATCGTTACATGAACATCAATCAAGATTCATACTAGTCTTAATTCATTATAGCTCCTTTTATAATTATTAACTAGGAAAATTTATGATATTTCAACGAATACCCATGGATCTTATTATAAGGTAAACATGCAATCGCTTATAATAAAACAACAAACAAAAAACTCTATTTTATTAACTAAAATTATAAGATAAACGATCTTTATAGATTGAATCATGGTACATTCCCCAATAGATATTTCACTACTTTAGTCTTCCACCAATTTAATATGTCGAAATCATCATCCAAGCTAGGTAAAAGAGATTCCTCTAAATGAAAAATCCAATTCTGATTTCATATTTTCATCATAAAACGTCACATCAACAAACTGTTTAAACCTACTTAAAGGATGGCTATTTGACTTTCCTTTATAATCACCAATGAAGCTTTGAGAAGCAAAAGAAGTACCACGACTTGAAGTATAACACTTTATATTCGATTCATACTCATTTATTAGATTAGTCAAAAGAGTACGAACTTTTTGAATTTCTATTCTTCCACGATCCTAAAAAAATATAGGAAAATATGAATCTAACAACGTCATCTTAAATCTAGGACCTAACACAGTTGCAATGCTCATAATACAATGAACTTCAACCCAATATTTTTCAAACTTCAAGATCATACTATCAGGCATATGTGTTATTTTATCGATGCAAAACAGCTTCTATCGAAGTAAAGAATCTTTAAGCTCACATATATAAGGAAAAAATCTTAGCAGTAGGGTATTGAGTTCCAAAAAAAACCTCAGTCACACTATAAAATATCTCCAATCTAACACATAACTCCTCCACGAAATTCCAATCACGAGTATTCGACGCAATTTTATATTTTGAATCCAACATGCTTATATGCTTAAAAAACATCTTTATATTCTAGAGAGTCTTAATCATCAAATACGTAGAGTTCCCCTTCTTTTTGCAATCCAACACTTGCTCCTTAATATATGTAGTATTTATATGACGAGCATGCTCCTCGAATCTTTGCTTTCTTTTTGGAGTTGTAGACCAAAAGGTGACACTTTCACGAATTTTATCAAAATCCTTTTCAAATGTGTTCATTCCTTTTTTCACAATCAAGTTCAATATATGTGCAACATAACGCATATGGAACAATGAGCCATTCAAAATGAGTGATTCTCTTTTAAATTTAGTCAATAAGTAACCAATCATACAATCATTGGTTCTACAGTTATCAATAGTCAAAGTAGAAATCCTACGATCAATGTTCCAATCCATCAAAGTATTTTTCAATTCATTACTAAGTATCTCAGCTATATGTGAACCTATTTACAATATAAAAATAAATTAAAATTACTTAAAAAAACTAAGATTGAACAATCAATTGTTTGTATTCATGCATTAATAAAAGAAATAATAGTATAAAATACCTTATGATATGACTCCTCAATGTCTAACTATCATCAATAAAATGTGCTTTCACTACCATATAACTTTTCATTTGATTGCTTGTGGTCCATATGTTAGTTGTGATGGTTATTCTTGTGTTGTCTTGCAAAAGCTTCATTGTCTTAAACTTCTCCTATTCATAAATATTCATGATATCACTTTTCATGGTATTGTAAGAAGGAACCTTAAACAAAGGTTGTAAAGATTTTGAATAATCTTCAAATGCTACATGAGTAACTATAGATATAGTATTCAAGAGTGTATGCCTTGTGTCATTTTGCTTGCAAAATGAACATCTCTTCAAATGTTTTCGCAAGTGAGAAGTCCCATACTTTAGGTGACCAGATAAATGTTTGCAACAGTTAATGCAAATTGCCTTTATCTAATTCTTAATTGTTGTCTTCTTGAAAGACTTGCATATGGTTGATGCAACTTTTCTCTTGCCACTTTCTACTTCAATGTTCATTGGAGATTGGACATTTAAAACATGAACTGCTACATTTTAAGCATTAGAATTAAATGAACTTTAGATGTTCACATCAACAATCATGGATTCTTTATCAAGATTAGATTCCATTCTGGTGATAAATAATAAGTGCAAATCAGTAAGTTAAAAACACATTCATAAAACTTAAGAAAAAATCAGACAAAATAGGGATCCTACCTTTCACAAATTAGGAGCTTCAATCAGTTGACACCAAAAACTACTAAAAGAGAGAAGAGAGGGAGAGCTTGGTTAGTGCCTCTAAAGACCGCGAAGCTCCAAATATGATGTGTAGTTACATGAATATGGAAAGCATATATGTGTTTTTGAGTTTTTTTTTTGGTAGAAGCTGTTGGGAGATGTTTTAGTTTCCTTTTTGATAACACCAAATCTGATTTTTTTTTCTAAAAAACAAAAAAAAACAAATCTGATTTTATTGTTTTGTGTTCAAATTTTGTGAATGGGATCTACATCCCTTGAGAAATAAATTAGTAAATAAACATAATTTCAACAAAAAAAGGAATACATGAATTTTAAAAAGAAAAAATGTAGTGTTATGTGTATTCGACCAAAAACAATGTAGCGGGTAAACATGAAAATGTAGTGGGTATACCTGAAGTTATATGTACATGTATATAGGTATATAGGGCGGGTAGATGTTAATATCCGTATTCTACCCATACCCACTAGGGTGTCTCATTTATAACCCAGACGCTTACCCAATGAATGTGGGGTCGGGTATTATCCTATCCATTAAGGTGGGGTACCCTTGGGTATCCATACTCATACCTTTCAACTCTTAGGTGTGGGGTTTTATCTAAAAGTCTCGATACTAGCTAAAGGAGATAATCACTTATGTCCTTCTTTATGAAGACATATTTAATCAATGTGGGATTAAATCTTTCGGTCCACACATCAACATACCACCTTTGATCGAATTCAAGGGGGCTTTTTGTTTTCTCGACAGACACATGTATTAATCACTAAAAACTCGTTATTAACAATGTGGGGAATTAACACCAATTTATAAACTCACATAAACTGACTTATAATCCAACTAGAAAATCATAAACAAACTCATAGACTAACTCAAAGTCCTAATCAAACACAAACACGAAAATAATTTAGATTACTACTCTAACATCCCCCTTAATTTGAATTATGTATTTGAATTAAACAAAAACATCATCCCCCATAATTCAGATTGTCTTAATCTTCCACTAATCTTCTCTAGATATCCAAATCTCAACCTCCACCCTCGACGTACTTTATCTTTCACCTGCCATCTATCTCGCATAGATTCTTAGTGCTAAACAATGCACAGTGCACTCGATTACCATCATCATCAACGACATTATCATGGGTGATCTTACGATCTTGAAGTCGAGCTAGTAGCCTCCACACTCTTCTGCTGTCTACAAGTGGTACTATAGGTTCTATCACCGGTACTAGCTGAAGTAGAAGCTTCATCCTCACATAAAATCGTTGTTGGCTTAGCGATACCCTTTTCTTTTATGTCCCAAATCTACACATCCTTCTCATCGAAAATGACATCCCAGCTAACAATGATTGTATTAGTAACTGGATTATACAATTTGTACGCTCCAATTAGCCCTAGAACATAGACAATAAATATGACCTTCACGCCTCTGTCATCCAACTTCTTCCAATTAGCATCACGAACATGCACATATGCAATGGATCCAAACACCTTCAAGTGTTTGAAACTTGGCTTGTAACCACTCCAAGCCTCTTCTGAGGTAATATGGGAAACACCTTTTATGGGAAACCTATTAAGTAAATAAACTAAACATGCATGTAGCATCCCCTATCCCGATTAAGGCGATATCCGGCTTGAAACCCTAATTAAGACTTGATACACCAGCAAGACTTAACTAGAGCCAGCAGCCTCTCCTTTCATACCTAATAAAATCAACCTGTATATCAACATCAAAACAAAATCAAAGTATACGTAACGAAAAATTAATACTTTTCGATAATAAAAATAATATACCAAAATTCGAACTTTATCAAAACCAAAACTTAATTACAAAACCTCTCATCCATGTTATATTACAACAATGTAATTCAAACAATATATATATATATACACGGAAAAGCTTATTACATCGTAGAGAAGACATTAAAACTCCTAAATCTTTTCTTTCCCTTTCACCGAAGCGATAGGCTGAGAACTTGAAATGTTAAATTTTGGGTGACCGCTCTAACTTGCTCAGTAAGTAAGGACTTATAAAGCCATCAATAATCCATGTAATAATCAAGAGTAATATGCAATGACAATATGCACCAAATATAACTAACAGGATTATGAAAAGCATATAATCCAATAAATAACGAAGCAAGTCAAACTTTCAATGGCTATTACAATGCACTACCATTTCATTTGTAAAATTAGGTTGATTACCCACCAACATCATTAATGCGATTAGACCAACATATTGGCCGATATGTCGTCTAGTCAATCCATTAATGTTCAATGGTTCTATCTTAAACCCTCTAGTGAATGTGTAATCCACACAACCTATTTTACTGAGTAGGATTTACGTATAGGCCAAGAATCAAATCCATATCCTATATAACCTAATCTCAACTCTAGGGTTTCCTCTCTCATATCACATCATACACCATTTTCCATTTTAGTAAATACATCATAGTGTATATAACCCCCCATTCAGTCTATAAATTATATGAATTGCTTATACTACAATATCCAGGCAATATTGATAAATAAGCAAATCCATACTTACCTCGGTTAGGTTTCATTTCCAATTTCCTAACTTTTGGGTCACTCAACCTTTCCCAATGTTAAATAACCTATAAAAATCATTTGAGGTCAATATAGGTCTAATACCATATATTTAAAACCTCTAAATCATTCTCTAAGTCCTCAAAAAATTCCATAAAATACTTAGCAAAACTAATGTTTTCTGTGGTGGGAGCATGCTCCCTCATTTGATGGGGCGCGCTCCACCAACTAGGCTCTTGACTATTCTTGATGGGAGCGTGCTTTCCTGCTATAGGGAGCACGCTTCATCGTCAAGCATCTTAACAATGAATAGGGGCAGCAACCCCTGTTCAATCAATAACTCTCAATAACAACATCAATTCACTCCCCACAACATCAGGGAGGACCTCTAATTAGGCCTTAATCCATTTATAATCAACTCCCCCACAATTAAAACCTTCAGCTGTTTCTCCTCTCTCTCGATCGAAAAGTGAAATAGTGATAAGTTTGAAGCTTTTGTTATATGTATATATTTATATAGATTCTCCTTGAGATACGCATCGCGAAATCTTAAGACTGATCAAATGAATATTATGTTAAAGTGACACAACCTAAAGTGACACACATCTTAACACAATCTCCACTTACGCTCATCTCGAGGTGATCCAACAATCCATATAAATCAAATCAAACCTATAGTTTTATTTATATATACGGCTTAATGATAAAAAAATATCCTAACCTTTATATGTTGCAACAATTATATCCTAACTTTTTCAATTTAATATCAATTCTAACCTCAATTAACTTGGGAACTTTTTCTTTGAAATCAACTTAAAATCTTCTAACTTTTCTTTTATTGATCATCCACATTGATTAATTTACATCAAATTCTTTTAAGCCCATGTTTAAATTAAGTTTATAAAGAATCACAAAAATAATAACTTATAAATCAATATATGATACATTAGTACTCTAATTCAAATTTAGTTATTTATAGATCACCAATAGTAAGTTAAGAATTATGTGTATATATTCATATGGAAATGACATAAATTAACTTATTAGAAGATTACATATAGTTGTTTAATTTGATAAAAGAATAACCAAGTACCTAAATTATATATGTGATTGAGTTGGCATATGTACACACATGAAAACAATATATGAAGAAATATATATTTATCATTAATATTGAACTCTAATGCATATGTATGAATAAATACTTATAGAGTGTTACAAGAAAGTTGAATAGAATGATGTAGACACATATTGTTAATGAAAAATGGGGTCAAATTTGTTGAGGATATAATTGATACTAAATCGAAAAGGTTAGGATATAATTGATACAACTCATAAAGGTTAGGATATTTTTGATCATTTGGTCTATATATATTTATATAAATATATATCTCATGTATTTCTTGCGACAATAATTTCACCGGACACGCCTACGAATATTCTCGGACATGCACATTCATTTCACGACTCCCTCGTCGCATTTAGTGTACAACAATTTATTAATTAATTATTTATTGTTCAATTATAGAATTTTATTAATTTTTGATTAGTCTCAAATACCTATAAATTTATCAAACAATCCACACAAACTCACGCACACGCTAATCGAGGTATGTCAGATTTAACCACGAGTATAACTCGGGTTAATTAGGATTCGGGTTAACACCAATCACTAGTTTAAGGTAACGGGTCGTTATATGCAACTACTTCAGCCCAAAAAGAATCAGGTAGACCTTTGGCTTTCAACATACTAGGAGACATATCCATAATCGACCTATTCTTCCTCTCTGCAACACCATTATACTGCAGTGTCTGTGGTGGCATGATCTCATGCTTAATCCCATGACGATCGTAAGACTCTAAAAATGCCTAGGACGTATACTCATCACCATCATCTGCCCTCAAATTCTTTATGTACTGCTCACTCTAGTTTTTCACTGTCGCCTTGAACTTCAAAAAGCAACAAAAGTCATCAGACTTATTCTTTAAAGGATACACCCAAATCATGCTACTGCATTCATAGATAAAAGTCATAAAATATTTGTTTCCTCCTAGGAAAGCAGTTAGCATAGGACCATAAATATCTGAGTGAACCAAGTGTAGTGAAGATTTGGCATGCCATTGAGTGTTGGAAGAAATGGTCGTCTATATTGCTCCCCCAAAATACACCCTCACAAAATTGCTCGATTGTTGAACCACATTCAATATTTTCACTAAATTCTTTTGAGTCAACAACTTCAGACTTTTGAAATTTAGATGTTCATATCTCAAATACCATAACCATGACTCACTAGAAACAATTGATTTAAAGAATTGATAAGATCCAATCTTAATCTTAATTTGAAATAACCTATTTTTCAAATGAGACTTCATAATGATCATACCTTTAGAGTCAAACAAGGTAAGATAGACATTTTTGAAATCTACTCCATACCCTTTCTCTAGCAACTACCCTAAACTTAGCAAATTACATGTCAATGTTGGTACATATAACACATCTGAAATGTATTGATAATCTCCATTCTTCAAATAGATAAAAAAATATCCTTGTCCGTTAACTAGAAGTTTTCTATCATCAACAAACTTGAACTCAGTCAACACTGACTCATCCAACTCATCAAAAGATTCACCGTCACCACACACGTGATTAGAGCATGCACAGTCGAGATACCACATGTTATTCTGAGCATTATCCTGGGCCGATGAAACCATCAATAGTGTCTAATGACACTCTTTATCTGGATTTGTCGGTTCCTTAGACTCTGACTCTGACTCTAATGATTGTTTACTTCAGTAGTGTCTAGCTATATGCCCAAATTTGCGATAGTTTTAACACTGAATCTGATTTCTCTATTGATCGCAACCTTGGTCTTGTCTACAAACTTTATTTCTATCTGACCCTTGCTAATTATTATTTCGACTTTGTCACTATTATTGACTTTATCACGACCTTTGTACCTATAATTGGTGTTTGACTTTTGGGTGACTTCGATCTTCAATGTCTTCTCAATTGGCTTGATTTTTGCACTATTTTCATTATGCGCTTGTAGAGAACCAATGATTTCTTCAACATATTTGTTCTCATAATTTGTCTCAGATTCTAAAATAGCAGCTACTTTATGATCAAACTTCGTGGTTAAAGTACGCAAAATCTTCTCGTTCACATCGAGATCGTCAACATCGTCATCATTCTTATTTATCTGATTGAAAATTATTTGAATACAATTGGTGTATTTATTTATATCTTAACAGTCATCCATCTCATTCAACTTGAATTGTTACCTCAAGGTTTGCAAGTGAAATTTCTTGGCTTTTTGTACACCCTTGTTGTACATCTCCAAAATGTCATACGTTTTCTTTGATTTCTTCGCCTGTTGCACTAAAAATACCACATTATTAAGTGTTTGCAAAATAAAATAAAGTGTCGTCGGATCTTTCTTGTTGAAGCTCTTTTTGTGTTGGGGTAGTGGTGTCCCCTGGGTCTTCGAACCCATTCTCAACTATTGCGAGCAAGACTTGAAAACTGAACAAGACTCTCATTTGAGTGCTCCATCTATCGAACTTCTTTCTGTCAAAAGCTTAAAGTGTCAGTTGAACTTGACCATTTCCTATCATGGCCATTGATAAATCAAATAAGAAAACCGAAAAATTCCAATTTTGATTAAGTTAGTATTTTCGCACTCACTTTGAACATATTTTGTTCAAAATTGTAATCTTAAATTGCTTTGCAGACCCACTTATCTTTCTTTGTCACAAGAAGACAAGAAATAGACGCACTATGGGCACCCCACCATTTACTAAGGGCAAACCAATTTTTTTTGTTTTTTCTCATCCAAATTGGACCATGATGGAAATGACACAATTGCCCTTTCAGATAAAGCAATGCACACAACCATAACACACATTCACACCGATTTGTGGGCACCCCTACCTCCGTTCCCTCTCATCTCCAACTGAACCCACGTGTTCTATTGGCAGTCGTGTATCAATTCTTTCGCTTTCACATTATTTGGTTAGCGAGTTGCATGGTAACAATCGTTTCCAACCATATTAAGCTTCGAATCAATTGTTTTGGTGTAGCAAATAGTGACTTTGATGTTATGGTTTTTCATTGTAGGGTTTGCTAGATTTGAACATTTCTAAGTTATTTTCTATGTGAAATGGATGAAGACAACACAATAGTGCAGGAAAAGATACATGAAGAGGTGTTTGTTGAATTTTTTTGTGAATTTTCTTAACATTTATAGTGGTAAGCATCAAAATGATTGTGTCAGTCTCACATGACCGAGAACTATTGATAATTCTCAGTATCTGGTAACCAAAATTAATGCATTGATAAGGTTAAATCTTTTTCATTTGACTCTGTTGCATGGTACCGAGACCTATCAAACAGTATCGGTTGTAGTATACCGATACTACTCAATAAGTCTTAGACTTGTAGTACCGATACTGTATTTTTATCATTTTTTGGTGAATGTGCAGTGTTTTGTAATGAGGCCTTATGGTTCAATGTTTTTCTTGTAGGTATGTCATTATCTATGTCTTATCCAGATTATAAGGATGCTTTCACTCCATGTTAGCCATTCCAATATAGAGAGGTGGCTATTTCGTGGCTTCAAATGATCGATCGTGAAAAGAAGTTTGTGCTAGTTATAAGACACTTTGATCAAGAGGGGCAAAGCGCAGGGAAAGGGTAAAACTTGCATGTGAGAGGTCTGGTACATTTAGAGGAATGTCACAAAGAGTAAGGAAAGCCAAAGCCACAAAAATTGCTTTGAAACCAAGGAATGATGAGGAGGAAAATACAACGAGTCAAACTGGTACCAAGAAATGTGGGTGCCTTTTCATTATGAACATCAGGAATATCCGAATTCTTTGTAAGTATGGTATATGAGCGGCACAATCAAGACCCTGCCAACTACTTAGATGGCCACTCTTATGTGGCAAGATTGGATCGGGTGAGTGGGTGGTTGTGGTACTGATGACTAAAGGGAATGTGAAGCCACGAGATATCATCAACACATTGAAGCGAATGGATGAAAATAATGTTTCGACTATGCGAATACATGACAAAAATATCGAATTGATGATGTGGGTGGGGGACTCAAATGCAACAACTATTGCACATATTGGAGAAGAATAAGTGGATGTTCCTGGCACATGAGGCATCCCAAGATGAATGTCACGACTGAATTATTTTGAGCACATCCTGACTTCAATCAAGTTGTTACAAAGTTTCTCGTTGGTTATTCTAATAGATTGCAAACACAAAACTAATAGGTATTGGATGTCGTTGTTGGATATAGTTGGGATCACTTTGACGCATTTGACATTCTCAGTTGGGCTTATTTTCATATCATCAGAGACTAACACCAATTATGTTTGGGCACTTGAGATCTTGAGGTCAATATTGGACGGGTGGCCTAAATTCGACGTGATTGTTACAAATTAAGAGTTAGGGTTGATTAGTGCAATCAATGAAGTATCTCCAACATCGTCTTACCTTCTTTGCATGTGGCACATCAACAAAGTACTTTTGACCAAGTCTAAGAAGATGTTCCCCAAAAAATGATGGCTTCACATGTTTTAGGGATAGGTGGTTGACCTTATTGTAGCAATTCATCATTTAAACTTAGGATGAAAGACTTACGATCTAAGTTCATAACTATGAAAGGTCTTATTGATTACTTGGATAAGACATGGGTGAAGTGCTACAAGAAAAAATTTATACGGCATGGACAAATCGAATTATGCACTTTAGGAAACCACGGCGCAGAGGGTTGAGTCTACGCATTCCACTCTGAAACTACATCTTGCCAACAGTCAGGAAAATCTTAAAACTTTCTTGGGTGTGGTAGATGGTCTTCTGAGGATCCAACATAACAAAATAAAGGCCTCATTTTGGGTCAGCTTGAATGTAGTGCAACATGAATAAGTTGATTGTTTGTATCATCGATTGCATGGATACGTCTATCAAAAGGTGCTTAAGTTGATTATCAATGAAGCAGAACATGAAGAGAGTGTTGGACATGACTCTACTCTTTGTAGTTGTGACTTACGTACCACGCATGATCTTCCTTATGCCCACGAGATAAACTTCCATATTATGGTCGGTTCACCCATACCACTCGAGGACATTCTTGTATATTATAGAAAGTTGAGTATGGTTCTGGAGAATGCTATTGATCGGGCTGGATACAATCTCAACGATGAGATTGATAGATTGATGGAAAAGTTTCATGTTTCCATTGACGAAGATGATTGCATCAGGATTATTCAGTAGCTTCGAGAGATTAGTCGCCCTTCATCGACACCAGGGGTTGTCCCACCTACAAAAATAAGGACAAAGGGAAGGATAACGAGTTTCACAGTTGGAAGTGTGATCAAGAAAGGAAAGAAAAAAATACCAAAAAGGAAACTCGATGAAGATGATACTTCTACGACAAGATATCCAAAAAGTCTTGAGTATGCACTAACGAAAGAAGTGAAAGACAGTGGGGCGTAAAATAAATTGAGAACATTGGGCACATCGGGCATCCCAAGGTGTATCTAAGGTTGGTTATGTCCATTGAATACAACTGGATTGGGTGACATACATTAAGAGCACTGTTGATGTGATGGCGATGGTAATTATGGGTATCATTGTGTTGCCTCCATGCTCGAACTCCCTGATGTTGATGGTTGAAGGTTAGTACATAGATGAATATTTGATGAGATCACGGAGTATGAAACTCTTTGGAGGGAAGTTCTTGGAAGTGGTTATGAGAAGATAAAGACTTTCGTGCATTGTTCGAATGATCAGGTGGGTGGCCTCCTTTTAATAGAAACAACCTTTAATGTCATGCTAGTCAACCTCTCACAAGATAGTTGCTTGACATTTCTTCCTTTACATAATGTCCCACTGCTATCTTTCGATAGTCGGCTTATCATTGGTGTGATAAAAAATAATAACATGCATTGGGTTAGGGTAAGTTTGTACATTATTTTTGAAATGTGTCTTATCAATTTTTAAGTACATGATAATGACTTCTTGTTCTATTTTGCATTTGACAAGTGAAGCTAAAAGTTAATTCACCGCTTCCCCATTATATCCATCATGGGACATGTATGCTGAGGAGTGCATTACAGGTTGGGGTAAGGGCTTCATCATTTGAGAACTCATACCAGTTCTAACTTCTCAACAAGGCACACCTTCTGTAGTAGACTTAACGTTACCTTAACTCAATCTAGATTTAGTAACATTAATGGTTTGTTTAGTGCAAATGATTACGGTGGTACATTTTTGGTTTAATTTTCTTTATGGTCGTATGTACTCTATAAAAACTTTGGAACATTTTATGTTGTTTATACATAGATATCTCAAACACTTGTATTGCCAGACATTTGACGTTCAGACTTTGTGACATTTTGGTTTATTAGATGATTGGTTGACTTTTGTTTACTCTTGATTATGTAAAAACATGTTTTTTTGGTGGATGATTTATGGTTGTCTTTATGGATGAGTTATAGTTTCATTTTTTGATTATATATATTCGCAACATACACATTGCTGTCATTACATATTTCTCAACATTATAGGTCCGAGACTGGAATAAGTGTCTTGGTAAGGTATATCCAACACACATCGACTAGTATCGGTTACCCACAACTGAAGCATTTTAGAAGAAATGTTCAATCGAGTGCTTTTATCAAAAATAGGGTGCCCTGCTATGTCTCAGTTACAAGAAACCAGAACAGTTCTATCACGACCCAAATTTCTAATCCTAGATTAATTTCCTTAAACAGAATCATTGACCCGTGATGTGGGACCCGCATCGAGATATGTGCATTGATCGAGGCAATGTGGCTGATGTATATGTTAAATTTGTTTTGATGTATGCCTAGTGTATTGTATATGTGTAGCTACTATGTCACTCCTACTTGTGTATAGATGTCGATACGCGAGCGGGGAAGCTCGTCAAGATGTGTTTCGATGTGGGACTAAGGTAGTAAGTGATGTAGTAAGTTTAAGTTAAGTTAATGTGGCTTAGTTAGCTAATGTGATGTGGATATGGCTTGATTAACATTAAATGAAGCCTAAGTGAGCTAAATAAAACATTAGTCGTTGATGTTCCTGGAGATATACATGGACACATCACAAGATAAATTAAGTTATGAATGTTTGGTATCATGGGGGAGTTAGTGGAGAGTTAGTGGATTCTAAATCATAACGTGAGCCATTATGTTAGCTTAGAGATGAGTGAATACAATAAGATCAATGGCTATAAATCAACCTTATCTAATATAGTTATATATATATATGATGAGATAAGCATGCAAATCATTTTCCTTTTATACTTAGGATAGAATAAAGAATTGGAGAGAAAAAAAATCAGAGAGTGATCAGTAGATATGTAGAGAAATTCTGGTGGATTTTTAAGGAGTTAATCAAGGTAGAGGTGTTCTACAACTTGGTAAGTGATCTGCACCATTAGTTTTGTACATATTGTTGAATTGATGATATAATTGAAGCGTAAGATGTTTTTATGATTATGGAGGATGTGTTGGGTCTCTGGTTAAGAGTAACATAGATTCAAGGCTTTGGTGGTGGCCATTTGGAGGAGGAAACCAATAAATTTGAAGTGTAGAATTTTTGGATTTTTTGCGTTTAGCGTGCTAGGCGTGCTAGCAAGCGCAAGGAATATAGGTAGCTGATGTGTGCGTGGACGTAAATATAATGACTCGCTTATAGTAATAGTAAAACCAACTTGCATTGATTACGATATCATCCGTAGGAAAAGGTGTATGCATTCTATACATATTTAGCTAAAATTACTCTATTACCTGCAACGTTGTCTTCGATAGGTACTCACAACTCTTTAAAACTCGTCTCCCTCCCAATAATTTCTCTAATTTAGATGAAGCACGCACGAGTATATGTTTGGATCAGTTGGGTAATGTGACGATCTAGGTTCTTGCCTTTGAGCTGCTATTGCCCCGTTATTGTCACGCAATACAAACAAAACAGGGTTATAAATACTTGGAACCACACCCTAAGTTGAGAAATGAACTTTTTTTATCCAAAGCGCCTCCTTACTGCCGCACGACGCGTATGACTGCATACTCGCCTAAACACATTGTAGAATGCGCCCTGATACCCTTGCTCGAACTTTCCAAATACCGACTACTCTTCTAAAGTAAACACATGTATTAGAGATCAAGCGATTCTAAAAATCATATATATCAATTTGAAAACTTCAGACATCGTGTAACCATTTACAAATTTAGATCATTTTCAAAACCTCCGTAGGCTCAAGAACACTTCCTTAGTCCTTCTTAAGTATGTTAAGAAATGTTCTTCTAATGTTATCCAAATGACTCTCACCAGATCTTCAATGATATCTCGTTTATGTTGCTTTCAAAGGCATATGATACATCAAGTCGAAAGTGCCTCATGCATGGCATGCATACGATGCATCAGATCAATAGCCGATGCATATGGAATCTTATTCATACGGCCTCACTCATAATTTGTCTTAGGACATTGAATCTTGCTTGAGACTTATACATGAGACATTCAGCAACAATCCTCTTATTAGAGTCCTTGCAAAGCGAACCTATTCAAAGACCTTGCTCCATGTAAGTACTCGAGCTTAGACTCGATTAAAGCTCTTAGATCTATCCCTAGGTATGAAATGGGCTCTATCTCCCTAAGTCTTTCATTGAGAAACACCTAACCCTTGATTAAGACTTGACATTCTCGCAATGTTGGGATGTCATTTCCAATGAGCCAATATATCATCACATACAATACCCGAAAAGTACTAACTACACTCCCACGTCCACTTTCTTGTATACACATAGTGCTATCTTAAGCTCTTAATAAAACTAAAATCCTTTGATTGCTTTACATCAAAACGAAGATTCCAACTCGAGT
This sequence comes from Stephania cephalantha, assembly GCA_039657325.1. Taxonomy (NCBI): domain Eukaryota; kingdom Viridiplantae; phylum Streptophyta; class Magnoliopsida; order Ranunculales; family Menispermaceae; genus Stephania; species Stephania cephalantha. The sequence continues at coordinate 11,782,779 of CM077572.1, forward strand.
TTGCTTTAATCCATAAATGGATCTTCGAAGCTTGCATACCTTCCTAGAATTCTCGTGAATTAATACAAAACCTCCAGTTGTGTCATATACACGTCCTCCAATCAACTTTCCATTAAGAAATGATGTTTTTACATCCATTTGCCATATCTCATGTCAATATGCAAGCAATGGCAATTAAAATTTTATGGATTTGGATAGATGGCTAACAAGTAAAAGTTTCATCATAAATGCAACACTTGAGTGCTCGTCTCAAAACCTTTTCTTTAAAAAGCAAGTCTTACTTTTAAAAGTATGCACTTGTCATCCATGTCGAGCTTTCTTCTTTGAAAACCCATTTACATCCAATGGTCTTACCACCTTGTGTAAATCAAGCCAAGTTCCAAACTTGGTTATCATACATGGATCAGTACCCCGTAGTTCATGGCATCTCTAGCTTCATTTATCCTGAAATCACAGTCGAGCACATAGCCTCATCGATAAGCGGTAGCCTCATTTTGATCCCTGAAAAAGAAAAACCAACACATCATGACTATCGATACGAGAAATTCAAATCTCTTTGGCTCATGTCTTACCACTACCAGCATTTACAAGTGGGCCTTATGTCACTTGTGGAGGTTCAAGAAAGCTGGTTAAGAGCGTTTGCTGAACTTCAAAGAATGTGATTGAGTTGTTTGTCTCAGTGATTCTTGGAATCCATCTCTTCAAGATTTATTTCTCTCACACTAGCGTCTTTTGAAATAAACTATTTTTCAACATAAAGGCACTCATGCAGAACAACAAACACTTTGCTCTCGAGCGGAATTATAAAAGTAATATCCTTTTGTTTCCTTGGATACCCCACAAATAAACACTGCTGATTTAGGTGTTAGTTTTTCTCCAGACTTGTATCGCTTAATGTAAGTCTTCACAACCCCAAATCATAAGGAAAGACAAACTAGGTCTCTTTGCATTTCCATATCTCATATGATGGGCACATCAACCCGCTTTGTAATGAACTCGATTTGTAAAGTGAAAGGAAGTTTGCGGTTTGTACGGCATAACCCCAAAAGGATAATGGAAAATCTCCATGACTTCCTTATCATAGATCGAGACCACATCTAATAAGGTTCGATTTCTTCCTTTCAGAAACTCCATTCCATTTGTGTAGTTCTTTGGTGGAGTCAATCGGGAGACAATCCCGCAATTTCTAAGATGATCATCAAATTATTGGCTCGAATATCCACCACCCCGATCCGATCGAAGTGTTTTCGATAGTTTTACCAAGTTGATTCTGCACTTTATTTTGGAAAGTTAGAAACATTTCCAAATGATTGAGCCTTTCTATGTTTCATAAGATATACATAACCATCTCTCGAAATCATCAGATAGAATGTAATAAAGCACGATAACCTCCTCTAGCCTATCGTGTTTATAGTGACATAGCATACATCGGTATGTATTAGGGGACCCAATAAATCACTTGCCACTTTCACTTGTCCAGGTAAAGGGACTTTTAGTCATCTTGCACTAGTAAATAAAATACGCACAAGTTTTAAGGAAATCCTTTTAGTTGGTTTTATAACTAAACTAAACTAAATCTATACTAGCAAAACAATGCAAATTACTTTTACTCTTATATTATAACTATCTTAGTTCATAATTTCACCTAGGTAATGAAATACTATGGTTTTCAACTCATTTTATCATCTTTATTATGAGTGTACAATGCCTAATTAGAATAGACAGATTTCTTTCTAATCCACTTTAACTAACTGTAGTGACGGAAAAGATTATAATGTGCAAACTAGAACTCCACCTATCGGTGTAAATAATATAAGCTCTACATTACTTTAATGTTTAAAATTTTATATTCATAACCAATTAAGTTTATTATATGTTCCTCCCTAATTAACAACTATCGCTCGATGTTGTATAGTTTACGGTTATACTGTCCATATCAGGCTTAAAAGCTTCAATGACCATGATAACTTCTAAAACCAAATATCAACAAACACGCGATCAAGATGTTCGTAGCATTACGCTAAAAATCGATAAAAATTCTAATCATTGCACTTTTCATCTTTCTAATCTATTCATGTTTATAGTATAGCATTCATACCATATGATCCATTGATCCTTAAGATTAATATACTACTCACACTTCATTGAAACAAACATGCACATAGTGGTATTCAATGAAATTAGAGATATAATGAAATAATTTTTTATTAAATCAATAAAAATAATACCCGAATCACCACATATAAGTCTTCAATGTCTTCTCTCCATAAATCTTCTTAATACTTAAGAATAAAGTAAACTTATACTAAACTATGTTAATGGTGGCTAATTTATGGTATTTGGTGTGTTTACCACGTTCTCCTATCTATTTATACTCCCTAAGAATGTTTTAAAACAATTATAAACCCTACTTAACAATTTAAAATGAAATAGAGCTCTAATTTCTATTTTCTTCTATTCTCTGTTGTCACTTAAATCTCGGCACTGTGTGTACAACCCTACGATGCCGCCACTGCTCTGAGCATCCTATGTGCAAATTCTCTCTTCAGTTGTTTTAGCGTGGTCCCTTTGTCTCTACATCGCCACCACTACGCGCGGTCATCCTTGGTCTCTTTTCTTCACTTGCTTGCTCTCTTATGCGATGCCTTTCCTTCCCACACTGTGCCTTCTTATCCTACAGCTGCCAACACTATGTGCCACAGTGCCAATCCTCATTTGGTGTGTTAGCTCCGTTTCTTCTCGAATTCTCTCTTTTACTTCCTTTATACCTTGTATACCTAAAAATGCAAAAACACTATCAATTTGAGCTCATTTAGAGATATTTATACTAAATATACTACTAAGCTAACCCTATATATAATTTTAAATAATCAATTATCAGTAGCTCGCTTAGAGTTACTAGCGCGCTAGACATGTCACCCAACACGCCAGGTGCCCTGGATAGGACAAATTCAGAAATTTTTTTAGTTTAAATATAAACACGTTAAACAAGCCTAACACCTTAACTGAAGATCTAAACACACTCTAAAACATGTGAAATCATACCATGAACCTAATAATGAGTCTTAGGGGTTTAGGTATGCATTTTAAGGTATCCAGAGACGGAATTAGCTAGGAAATTTGTTTGATTTTCTAAGTAAACTAATTGAGATATTTATTTCCATTTCTTTCCTATTATGCTTTTCATTTAGAGGCATTTGGAATGATTTACATATTGTACTCTAGATGCCATGACTACATTGTTCCATCTCATTTTATGGGTTTATTATCATGGCATTGTTTGTTGATTAAGTGGTTTAATTGATTCTCCATCAAGTGCTAATTCATTCTTGATTGTCAAGAAATCTAGTCTATTTAAATAACATGCTATTAGTAGGCGATTTATGGTATTATAAATCCATTTTCCTTTGTACATTAATTATGCAATCACATTGTTGGATTCATAAACTGTCATTCCTTGAATTATGAAAGTAGTGCATGTATCTAGGACCATGATATTGTAGAGATGAGCGCGACACATGGGGTCACTAGATTTTTGGGGTTGTAAAGATCTCACCACTAAATTGTGCAACACACAGGGTATGGGACTCAGGGTTGTTGACAAGTATACAACACATGCACTATATAGTGCATTTGTGAATCCCTAAGACTCACAATATAGTGCCTTATATAGTGCAATATAGCTTACATGATGTAACTTACAGCCGACTGGCCCTAGATCATTACTGCTTAGCCGAGTGTCAGTTTCATAATGTTTAACTAAAGTGTCTTATAACATGATTCTTTTCAACATAGTTGCTATTGTTATGTTTTTAGATACTTGTTGTATATTTGGAAATGTGGATAAATGTCTCTCAGTGTTACTTTCTACTTTCCTGTACTCACCGTTCTTTTCATTACGGTGGGTGTAAATCCATCGAGTTGCAGACCAGGCAAAGAGAAGATCAATGACTACATCTGAGCCACTGGAGTGCTGCTACCTCTGATTTTATAGGTTTTGGTTATTGATGTACGAATTATATATGTAGCATCCCCTATCGCGCATAAGGCGATACTCGACCTGAAACTCTAATTAAGCCTTGGAATCTACACCTGATTAAAATAATTTTATATCAAATATCGACAATAAAACAAATAGTAAACGAAATAGAAATTATAAACTTTTTGCGATACTACACACGATATAAAAAACTGAATCAAATCAGAATAATCCTCGATTATATAAAACCTCCCAACTCCTGGTGATATTATGAAACTATAACTCAATATAAATATATAAACAAGGGAATAATCATTACATCGAAGAGAAGATCAAGACACCTAAACCTTCTTTGTCCAATAGTCGTAGCGCTCATCTGTATTCCTAAAAGATTAATTGGGTAAGCACTACAACTTTCTTAGTAAGTACATATCGATTCACAAAACTATCAACAATCCATATAATAATCCAGAATGATATTCAGTAACAATATGAACCAATTATAGCTAGCAGGATATAGAAAATCATATAATCCAATACATAAACGAATACAAGTCATACAGTCAATGTCTATTACACTGTGATTTTCATTTTATTTGTAAAACTAGGGTCGATTACCCATCGACATCATTAATGCGATTGCTAGATCAACATATTGCACGTATGTGTTGCCTAGCTAATCCATTAGTGTTCAATGGTTCTATCCTAAACCCATTAGTGAATGTGTAATCCACGCAACCTGTTTAGCTAAGTAGGATTTTACATATAGGCCAGGAATCAAACTCATATCCCATACAACTTGTTCTCAAATCTAGGATTTACTCTCGTCGATCACATCAAAAATTATTTTCCATTTTAATAAACATATCACACTATACATAGTTCCCATTCAAGTCCATAAACTATATGAACTAAATATACTACATAGCCAAACAAAGTTGATAACTACACGAATCCATACTTACATCGGTTAGGCTCCATTTCCAATTTCTTAACTTTTTGAGTCACTCGATCTTTCCTGGTGTTCCAAAACCTAATAAAACCATTTATGGTTAATATAGGCCTAGTACCTTATATTTAGAACCCTTAAGTCAGTCCCTAAACCTTAAGAAATTCTAACCAAAACACACCACAGTTGATGTTTTCTGAGGTAGAAGCATGCTTCCTCACTTGATAGGGTGCGCTCCACCAACTAAGTTCATCGTAACTTATGAAAGGAGCGCGCTCCTTTGTTAGAGGGAGCGTGCTCCACCCTACAATGTCTCGATAATGAACATAGTAGCAGCCACTATTCCATTACTAAATAACAACAACATTCTCAAACACTCCCCTAACACATCGGGAGGACCTCTAGTGAGGTATTAACCCATTTCCATTTATTAACAATAACAATAACAGAGAAATAATCATCTACCTATGAATTGAGCTTCAAAACACTAAAACACAACTTACCTCAGTGATGATCTCTATTCTATAGTGGTTTGATCTTCTCAAATCGCACTGGAAATCATTCCTAAATCAATCCCCTTCAAGACCAAACACTCAGCTGTTATATATATACATATATCTCTCTTTCTCTTTCTCTCTCGATTGATAAGTGAAGATAAGTTTGAAGCTTTTGATTTATATATATATATAGATTTTCCTCGAGATATGCATCGCGCTATCTCGATGCTGATCAAGTGAATGATGTGTTAAAATGACACATTCTAAAGTGACACACATCTTAACACCATCCCCACTTACGCTCATCTCGAGACGATCCAAGGATCCATATAACTCAAACCAAACTTATAGTTTAATTATATATATATATATATATATATGAATTATATTTAAATATATATACTTCGTGTATTTTCTTACCAATAAATTCACCAGACATGCCTATAATTATTCTTGGGTTTGCACATTTATTTAACGTTTCCCTCGTCCCATTTGATGTACAAACAATTTATTGTTTAATTGTTTATTTTTCGACTATAGGCTTGTATATAAATCCCATTTATATAGTACAACCTATAAATTCGCCTAACATTCTAAACAAATATAAATCATCACACAAACCCACGCACATACTAATCGAGGTATGTCGAACTTAACCACGAGCTAACTCTGGTTAATTAGGAATTAAGTTAACACTAATCACCATCTTAAGGTAACGAGTCGCTACAATCTCCCCAATTTAAAGCAATTTCTTCCTTGAAATTAAAGTAAGCATAAAATTAATTGTAGTTTTGAAGAGAAACAAAAACTGCTCCCTCAAATATGATTCTCGCTCTTAGATTAGTTCTTCATCTCTCGTGAAATTGTTGTTTCACCTTAACCAAATGAATCTCTTTGGTTCTCAGCCTTCGAATCTTACGATCAAGGATCCGAATTGACTACTCATCGTAAGATAAGTCTCTCAAACATCAAATTCATTCTAATCAATCCTTAGAGTGAAATGAGTCTCCAATTTGCAAAGTATAGACACGTGAAAACATTATGAACTCCATCTAGCTTAGGAGGTAACTCTAACTTGTAAGCAATGGGAACAACTCTTTATTGCACTCTAACGACCCAATATACCTTGGAGCTAGCTTACTTCACAATCTAAACATATACAACCCTTTCATAGATAAAAATTTGAACAGATAGAAATCGTCCTTTGAAAACTCCAAGAACCTATAATATTTATCAGCGTATCTCTTATGTCTTAGTTGTGTCGTAGTCAAACGCTAGTGAATCTGCTGAATTCTCTCTGTATAGTCCCGAATCAACTCTGGCCCCAACAAAACTATATCTCCAACCACTGCTCAATGCGAAGGTGAATGACAACACCGACCATACAAAGCTTCAAAATGAGCCATTGCAATGCTAGCCTAATAGTTATTATCATAAGAGAACTCACATAGAGGAATGTATTTCTCCCAGTTACCACCAAACTCTAGGACATAACCTTGAAGCATTTCCTCTAGCACCAAAATCTACATCTCAATCTACCCGTTAGTCTGTGGATGGTATGTTGTACTGAGGTTAAGAACAGTTCTCAACTGTCTCTGCAATTCACTCCATAATCTGGACATGAATCTCAGATCTCTTTCCAAAGTAATCGAAACTGGAACTCTATGAAATCTCAACACCTCACGTACGTACACCTCACATAATCGGTGAAAAGGATCTCGCATAGAAATTGGCAAGAAATGCACAGACTTCGTTAACTTGTCAACTACTACCCATATTGCATCGTGCTTATCCTGACTCAAAGGTAGTCCGAAAACAAAATCCATCAATATGTGTACCCATTTCCACTCAAGAATCAGTAGTGATTGTAATAACCCTCCAGGTTTTCTATGCTCAATTTTAACTTGCTGACATATCTCACATCTCTTTACAAACTCAACAATATCAATATTCATCCCTGACTACTAATAAACATGCTTTATATCGCGATACATCTTAGTGTTACCTGGATGAATAAAGTAAAGAGATCGATCAGATTCTCGTAGCAACTCTTGCCTCAACCGGTCCTGAGCTGGAATCCACAAACTATCCTTGAACTGTAATGCATCATCAACAAAAACTGACCAATTAGGATAATACACACTAGTTGCTAACCTCTAACGCACTACATAATCCTGATAATTTTTTTGATAATCAATCACTCGCTAAATTATCACCAGTTTAGCCTAAATTTGAACACAAAAGAACATATTAGTAGCTCTAGAATTAGCTCTTTCAGTTGATGATGTGTCAGCTAGACTTTCAAGAATCATCATTATAGATGATTCTTGAAGAATTCTAAACTAAGAAGCTCTAGCAGAGCTACATTCTCTCTGCATGTTCTTCTCCCACTCAAGGCATTCGCAACCACATTTTCTTTGCTTGGATAATATTCTAAAGTGAAATCATAATCCTTGAGGAACTTGCTAACTATGTTGCTTCATATAACTTTTTGAATATTTCAACATCTTATGATGCTTGTCAACGCATTCTTTCCATTTATCTGAGTTGTAATTGCATATTGATAGTCTATTAACACCTTTTTGTGTAGTTCTGAATTACTCAAGCTCCAATTAACTTGTATCTTTGCTTCTCGTCCCACACCAATTGACGATAAAGTTAAGCATACAAACTTTTAAGGGAAAACCCCAACATTATATATAGTCTGATAATATCATTACCGGATAACTCACATAGCAAAATATTTCTTCCACTAACTACAACCTTCTAAGTCACAAGCTCAAAAATTATATTATCTGGAACTAAGATTAGCTGCAGATATATTGTGTTAAGATTGAGAAAGGTCCCTCCTAGCTATTATACATTTCTTCCCCATTAAGAAGCGAATTTTCGGTTCCTCACTGATATAATAATCCTAGTTCTCCATAAACTCTCAATTATTTCTACACACATATGTCTCGCTTACTATTCCATAAGAGTTAAACCATAATGCTGGCAAAAAATTTGCAGATTCTATCAGTCTTACAACTACAACATCAACAACCTTTAGTTGCCATTACAACTTAGAAGGTTAATCTATCATAAAATTATGAGCATGAATTCTCATTCATACAGGCAAGAATGATATAACCCTCCAGGTTAATAACACTCAGCTTCCACTTGCTGATATATCTCATATTTTTTATAAAATTGACACGTCAACTTTCATTCCAGGTCACCAATAACTCATTCTTATCATAATGATTTTGGATTTCACATGAATTAATATTTTAAAGAAATCCATGAGATTCTCATAACATTCTTATCTTACTTTTTTATTCTTTTTCTAAGAACTTTCTTTACATGCTCAATGTTAGAGATTATCATACAATATACCAACAATTAATTGTCAAACTCTAACCTAATAGATAATCTCAATCAGTTTTCCAATATTTCACCACTCGATCAATTATCATTAGCTCAACTTCAATATGAGCTTTAAAGAAAAAACTTGTAATTATCAATCTAGACAACTCAGCTGATGTGCCTGCGTAAGACTTCAATTGATAACCATTATACATCTCACTCAAGAGAGATATTACTGAGTAGCTTTTATTGTAACTACGTCCCTGTCTTTTTCCTATTTAAGGCATTTTTAACACAATCACATTACTGAGTGATGTTTCAGAGTGAATTCCCAATAGTTAAGAAATCTAGGTTTATCTATATCACCTTCCATTTTTGTCACCCTGACAATTACATTTTTCAAACTTTCATAGTTTGAAACTTACTACTTTAACTTTACACCAATCCACTAGTTTTTATACTTCCAAGTTGTCTTATAATGATTCTTTTAAGATTCTCAATAATCTCTAAGAATGATTAAAAGAATCTCAATAAACCTTTCCTCTTGAATACATTTATATTTCAAACTCATATCGTTTAAAATACCTTATCCTCCTCTTATTTACGATCGATGCTTTTTCATATTTGGTACAATTACCAAAATAGCTATATCGAGATTATCAATTTCCAATAGTTCTTCCCAAATGTCTTGAACTATATATATAGAAGTATAAACTACAATTTTGCTTTATTGTGTCAACACACATTCTTACCTAAATAAGAAGTCTTAGGATGAACCTCTAACTTTTTCATAATTTATGTATCATTAAGCAAACATTGTAATCAAACTATACTTCAACTTTCTTCCAAATATAGCTTTGGGTTTTAGGGTTCATAAGCTGCAAAAAATTCAATATAATTTATGAAAAAACCCGAAAAGGATTAAAAATAGGTTCCATTAAATATGAGCTACAAAGTAAACCATACCTTAATCCGTGATTTCCTTATCTGATTGTTCAATTTCCAAGATGTTCAAGTGCGCGTCCTCTATCAAAAATTCACACACGAACGGTGACCACAATTTGAAGCGCTAGCCCCAAGAGAGATTGAAAATGTATTTTCTCTCTCTCCTAAAATCCAGAGAACTCAAAAATAGTAAAAATGAAATCTTATTTCATTTTAAGGTTTCAACCTCTATTTATATGTGCAGAAAAGCTCACTTAAAAATATATTCGTAATACAATTATTATATTTAGGCAATTCAAGCAAATTACACAAACGCCCCTATTATTAAGTTATCATATAACAAATCTTAAGGGCTCTTATGTTATGAATTTTCATCATATAAAATTCATTACTCTAGACATATTGAAATTGAGCAAAACCATTCTTTGTGTGTGATCTAATAGGTTCACACGACGTTGGTAGCAAACCAAAATCATTTTGGTACACAAGCCATAATCGATCTCTAGCAAGGCATTATGACTACCCAAGTAGCATGAATATCAAAATTGATACAACTGAATGAATATCTTATATCATATCCTTTTATCGTGTGATATCCTTTAATTAAACATAAGGTATAGAAAGTCACCCTTAATGTTCAATCATACTAGTCTTGATATTTAAGTAGACTAAAAATATCCAAATAAATTGATCATATCAATTCACTTTGACTTGACCATTAAACAGTCTAACGTATCGAGGGATCCACTGATATCTCTCTCTATACAAGAGGGAAAAATTCTATTTTGATTACACACATTCACATATTATTCACATGGTAACTAGTCACAATCTTTATAATCGTCCGGTTAAAGAAAACGTTTGATTGTATCAAATTACCATGCTTCTAACATTAAAGTTTATGGTAATCTTAAGTTGAATGACTAAATGATATACCAACCATAAGTAACATGTATGACTTAATCCATGTGGTGTTCTCATAGCGGGTCACTCCGGTACCTTGTCCCCTAACAAGTACTCATGATCTTAATCGTATCCCTATACGCATGATCATCACATGACTATCAATCTAGATTCACACTAATCTTAATTCATTATAGTTCCTAGTATAATGACCGACTAGGGACATTTAGGATATTTAAACAAATACCCATAGATCTTATTATAAGGTAAACATGCAATCGCTTATAATAAAAATCAAACTAAAACCTCTATTTTATTATCTAAAATTATAAGATAAACAATGTTTGAAAATTGAATTAGGTCACATGCCCCAACATCATCCTTGTATCTAATTCTTAACTTACAACAATCCGCATACTTGAGTTAACTGAATAAGTTACATAACGATACTAGAGATCCATGGATCAATCGTTTGTATTATTCAATTATTTCAAGATTACTTTTCTCTTTGTCTTTGAGTTGAATATATGACAATCCCAAATGGTCTCAATTTCAGTCAAATCCTTTGATTTGCATATAATATGCAACACACATACAAGTAATTTACCTTTAAAACTTACTACTTGCACTTGCAAAATCTAGCATGACCAATTTAATGCCAAGATTCGTAACTCTTTAAGGTAATGCTCATACATTTTCTAAGTCTTTAAAGATTTCATCTTGTTATTGATAACACGATAACAAGTTGATTAAAATTGGGTTTCTAAACTCAACACCCTTCATTCATAAACATAGCATGACTTTTAGTAAGTTCTAATTGTTTCCACCATCCACTTAAAGTGATCCAGCAGTCGCCTAAAAATCATCTTTATATATATCCTTAACTCTGATCATAACACGGTGACAACCAGATCTCAACTAACTTTTGAGAACAATTGATCTCACCTTATTATCAGAATGAGTTGTCAATCCTGCAATGATATTCATTCGCACTATCGGACATTATTCTTTGAATTCTTTAACTTCTCATATTCATTTATAAATCATTCTCCCTAACTTAGACTATACCAGTCTAAAACATCAAACTAAGATATCTTACCAATTCACTGGTATGTTATGGATTAAACTATCTTTCAGTTTCACCAATTTTAAATTCTCAATTTCACCTTTCATTTTCCAACAAATTGCTTATCATTCCAATATGGACTTACACCATATCTGGAATTTCTACTTCGTAACAACTTATGAAGTATAAATACATTAGTGGTTTTCTCACCTTAAATAGGTTCTTATCATTAACCACTAATTTATTTACTGAATAACTTTCATTATTTCTAAACTAGTCTCAGTACTAGTATTAAATCACATCTCAAAGTGGTCTAGCATCTTTGAGTTCCACCTTAAGTCATTCAATATTTCATTGCTTCATAAACTCCATTCTCCTAATACACATATTAAGGTCTATACCCAATAGATACTTTTTCATTGATTATTATTTTTTTGATAATATCAACGAGAACAAAGACCATTGAAAATAGTTAATAGGAGAATAGTATAATTTCATCTTTAGAAGTTGTTTACATGTCTTTCCTTTTCAATCTCCTCAAGGTTAAGATTCTCTTGAACTCTTACCTTCAAAACTTTCTTATATAGTGAGAAATCGATGGACTTAAACCATCTTATTATCTTTTGGGAAAGACATAACTTTTATATATGCCTCGTAGATATAATAAAACACAACAAGTAACATGTTTCAGTCTTTTATCTTTTGGTTGGCCCATCAAAATCACGATAAAACCATTTATTAATCCTAAGTTTCTTCGTAACTCGAGACAAATCTTAGAGTTAGTAAACTTAAGTTATAGTACCAAAGTATATCATAGCAAATAACTTTAAGCTTCGATACCAAAATGTATCCGAGTTATCACTTGTTTCCAGGTTATAATGTTATACTTTGAAGTAGGCTCTGATACCAAGCTGTAGCATCCCCTATCCCGATTAGGGCGATAGTAAACCTAAAATCCTAATTAAGCCCCAGTACACCAACCATACTTAAATTAGAACCAGTAGCTTCACCTTCAACACCTGATTAAAACAATTATATATCGAATATGGATAATAAACAAATATGAAATGCATCATAAATTTAAAACTTTTCGTGATTTTATACATGATATACAAAACTTAATAAAATCAGACTAATCATCACTATACAAAACCTCCAAACCCTTGTGATATTACAAAATTGTAATTCAATACAAATATATAAACAAGAGAAGAATCATTACATCAAAGAGAAGATCAAGACACCTAAACATTATTTATCTAATAGTCGTTACACTCTTCTGTATTCCCTAAAGATTAATTGGGGTGAGTGCTCTAACTTGCTTAGTAAGTAGGATTCACAAAACTATTAACAATTCATATAATAATCAAGAATGATATGCGGTAACAATATGAACCAATCATAACTAGCAGGATATAGAAAATCATATAATCCAATACATAAATAAATGCAAATCATATAATCGATGGCTATTACACTGTGATTCCCATTTTATTTATAAGACTAGGATCGATTACCCATCAACATTATTAATGTGATTGCTAGATCAAAACGTTGCGTGTATGTGTTGTCTAGCTAATCCATTAACCCTTTAGTGAATGTGTAATCCATGCAACATGTTGAGCTAAGTAGGATTTAACATATAGGCTGGGAATCCAACCCATATCATTTACAACCTATTCTCAAATCCAAGATTTACTCTCGTCGATCACATCAAACACTATTTCCCATTTTAATAAACATATCAAAGTGTACATAGCTCCCATTCAAATCCATAAACTATATGAACTAAAGATATTACATAACCCAAACACAACACAGTTGTTGTTTTCTGAGGTAGGAGTGTGCTTCCTCACTTTGTGGGGCACGCTCCACCAAGTAAGTTCATCATAACTTAAGAAGGAAGCACGCTCCTTTGTTAGAGGAACCACGCTCCACCCTACACTGTCTCGATAGTTAACAGGGCAGCAGCCACAATTCCATTACGAAATCACAACAACAACCTCAAACACTCCCCCAATACATCAGGAAGGACCTCTAGTGAGGTATCAACCCATTTCTAGTGATCAACAATAACAATAACAGAGAAATCTTATACCTATGAATTGAGCTTCTAAACACTAAAACTCAACATACCTCAGTGATGATCTCTATTTTACAGTGGTTTGATCTCTTCAAATCATATTGGAAATCACTCATGAATCAATCCACTTCAAGATCAAATCACCAGTAGCTGCATGATCTTTCTCTCTCTCGATTGATTAGTAAATATAAGTATGATGCTTTTGATTTTTATGTATGGACTTCCTCAAGATAAGCATCACACTATCTCAAGGTTGATCAAGTGAATGATGTGTTAAAATGACGCATCCTAAAGTGACACACTGTCATGGCCCAAATCTCTAACCCTTGTTTTAGTTCCTTAATTAGGATCACCGACACTTGACGTGGGACCTACACAGTGATACGTGCACCGACCGAGGCACGTGGCCAAGGTATATTATATTTTTATATTGATGTATGCCTAGTGTTATGTATTGTGTAGACTTACTAAGTCGATTTGTACATTGTAGAAGTCGAGACGTGCAAGCCGGGGAACCGGGTAGTTAGCATTTTGGTAAGTCTTATTTAATACTAATATGAAATAAAGAATTACTTATAAGCCTATGGTTGTGTTTGTTAATATAAATCAAATTAAAGGCCTATAGTTGAGTAAATTAAATGGAAAGCATAGGATTGGTCTATAGATACACATTGGCACATCTAGGAACTAGGTGAGTTTTGAAATAATGTCACTTGAGGTTGAGTTAGTGGGAGTTAGTGGGATATATGGCAAGAGGTGGACCATTAGATATTCATCAGGATACATAAATCCATGGAGATCAAGGGCTAGGAAGGAACATCACCTTAATATATAACATTAGTGATCAAACAACATGCAAGCCAAATCACTCATTCATTTTTGCTGGAGAAGAAGAAGGAATTGTTGGAGAGGAGTGAATCATCAAGGTGTTGAAGGAATCCATGGGAGTTGGTGAGAAATTCTCAAGCTAGGGTGCTACATCAACTAGGTACACATCTTTTTAGTTGAAATTAGAACAAGATCTGGTTTTAGGCTAATTTTAGATGGTAGATGATTGTTTATTTGCAATTGATTTATATATTTTGAGTCCTCATTTAAAGGTGATAATCCAGCTATATTGAAGTTTTTAATTTGGTTTTTAAATCATAAAGATATGAATTTTTGAAGTTGCAACACCAAAACTAGAATTCTGCATGTTGTATTAGGAGTCAACCTAGGTAATTTGGTCATAATCTGCTCATTTTAGATCCAAATTGATCCAAACTAGTGGCATTTGAAAACTTGTTTAAAGGGGAATAACGTTTCTTAACTGAAGGTATTTTTACTCAAATTGTTTCATGTCCAAACATACTATACAAGTATGTACTGGAATTAAAAAGGAAAGTTTTGAAACTAAGCTTGTTAAGGGAATAACTCCCTAAATACTTATCCAAATAAGCTGATCTTTTATTATGTTGTATTTAGGTGTACTTTCTACCTTCTAACCAAAAATCACATTTTTAGGAACTATATATTGGGAGAAATAGATTTTCTAAGTCCGTTGATCTGATTAAATTCCAACAAGACCTATGTTTAGTAAAATCATGATATCTCTTTCATTTTAAATCCGAATTTTGCAAACTAAACCTTTCCAAAAAGCTAAGAGAGAGACAAAAAATAATCGTACTGATGAAGGATTTCGATATTCGGATCATTTCATGCCTAAAAGTGCGTTAAAATGTAGGACTGAAACTGAAACTTAATTTAGTCTTTAGGGGCTGATTTAGGAAGATTGATTTAAAGTCTATTGAACCAATTTGAATACACAATAAACACCACTAAATTGAGCTTAAACCCACTATATTTGAACTAATTAGACACCAAACTCAGTAACCTAGGAAAAAGGGTACGGGAGAGCGTATACAAGATTTAGAGTATCGGGAAACCAGTAAAGCTAGGACTTTACTTTGTTGTTGTGAGTATACCCAATAGCAACTTTACTTGTCATTTAATTTCTATTAATTGTTGTCCTTGCATAGTCCTTTTGACTATTTTGCCTTTGTATTCTTATATCATGTGTTCTTTGTGACTATGCTCACTTGATGAGTCTAATTTGCATGATATCCATTCATTTGATTTGATTCATTGATTCTATCCCATGCTATGTCTATTCTTGTTGTTTTAAATGTGAATTGAATGATAAATAGCATGCTATTAGGCTAGTGAATATCTTATAAATGTTCAAGAGGACTTGTATTCCTTATTTGTTTAGGTGTGTAGATGTGCCTATGCCTTGACAATCCATACTTGGTATTTCTTGAAATTTAAAAAGTAGTTTTCGCATTAAGGTCTTGTACTCGATCGAAGTGTGCGCGACTCACGGGGTTAGAGTCCCTGGGGATGTCGGCACATGTTACCTGACACTGTATGACACTCGGGATTAGAGTCCCTGAGGCGGTCTAAACACCCGAGTTAGAGTCTCTGGTAACACTTGGGTTAGAGTCCCTTGTGCTATATGATTATTGAGTCAGAGTGACATGCTTCACTGCCGACCGGACCTAAATCACCACTACTTAGCCTAGTGTCAGTATCACTTGTTTAACTCTGGTATTTACTCGCATATGGTTTATTTTCCAGTTTTCCCATTTATATGCTTTTAAATACCATTTGAATATTTGGAAATGCAAATTAAACTTGTCATCGGGGATTACTGTTTTATTCTTGTACTCACCATCCTTTTTATGACGGTGGGTGCAGAGCCGTCTACTAGCAGGCCGGGCAAGGAGAAGATCGGCGATTATCCCTGAGCCCGCAGCGCGTCAGTGCATTGATTGTAGGTCTTCTTTTGGTATTTCGATTGCATTTGTTATAAATGTCTTTCAGATACTATTTGGGGTTGTATATTGGGTTGAGCGTTAGTTCCCCGACTTGACTTAGACTGTTTTACTGTTTCACTGCATTTCGAGGACTTTATATATGTGATGTCATTTCCTGGTTTTCCACACTTAGGATTTTATAAATGGCTTCTGCATAAGTTACTAATTGCTTCTGCATAATCAATAAGACTTCAGTTAAATAATTAATTTAATAAAAAGTTTTAATTAACTCTAAATTTTATAAACTGGTAGGACTAGTGTATTACTTATCATGAATACGAGAAGAGAGGCGTTTAGGTTGTAAAGGCTGACTAATACGTAGTTGAGTCCTGCGTGGATAGGATTAGGGCTTAATTACAGGATTAGGCCAGGCGGTGCCCTAGATTAGGAGAGGGGCCGTCACACACACATTTTAACACCATCCCCACTTATGTTCATCTCGAGGCAATCCAACGATCCATATAATTCAAACCAAACTTATAGTTTAATTATATATATTTTATATCAATTATATATAAATATATATACACCATGTATTTTCTCACCAATAAATTCACTGTACATGCCTACGAGTATTCTCGGGTGTTCACATTTATTTCACGACCCTATTGTCACACTTGATATATCGACAATTTATTATTTAATTGTTTATTTTCCTATGATAGGCTTGTATATACATTCCATTTTTATACTACAACCTATAAACTCACCAAACATTCCAAACAAAAATAAATCATCACATACATCCATGCACACACTAATCGAGGTACGCCGGACTTAACCACAAGCCTAACTTGGGTTAATTAGGATTCGAGTTAATAATAATCACTAGCTTAAAGTAACGGGTCGTTACAATGTATGTCTTTATACTTTTTGGGATGTATAATATGGGTTGTGAGATAGTTTCCTGATTAGACACATGTTGATATTATTACCATCATTTTGTTAAACATATTTTCATTTGATATTTGTTTCCTGGTTTTCCACATACTTAAGATTTATATTAATGGCTTCCTCTAATATATTATGGCCTGTTTGGTTCGTGGGATTAGCCCGGATTAGCTACACTGGACTAGTTAATCCGCTGTTTGCTTGGAGGATTAACTAGGCCAGCGGATTAGTTAAGAGGCATGGTAGTGGATTAAACAATACCACCATTTTTTGTGGGATTAGCTAATCCATTGTAACTGAAAGAGGAGATAACCACTTTACCCTTCACATTAACACAACACCAAATGAAATTACAAATCTCCATCGACGCTAAAAATGGTTTTCTCTTCGTCCTCTTCTTCTCCTTCTCGCCTTCGCTTATCTTGCAAACGCTAGAGACGCTCTCACTCCAACCCAACCTCTCCTTCACAACCAGACCTTGCTCTCTCGCACCCAAATATTTGAATTAGGGTTCTTCACTCCCACCAATTCCAACAAATGGTATTTGGGAATCTGGTTTCACAAAATCCCAACTCAAACGCCCATCCGGGTCGCCAACAGAGAAACCCCACTTCCCAAATCCTCATCCGGAGCTCTCGTCATCAACAAAAATGGCCATCTCTCACTCTTCAATCAAACCCACCACATTATCTGGTCTTCTAATGGTGGTTCTGCTTACAGGGGCGCCAAGAACCCGATTGTTCGGCTATTGGACAATGGAAACCTTATTGTTGTTGAATCGAATCGCAAAATCGATGACCCTAATGGGTATTTCTCGCGAGTTACGACTACCCATATGGGATGAAGATGGGTTGGGATTTGGGAACTTACACTTAATTAGGTTAAGTTATAAAACTTTTTAATTAATTCTAAAATATTAATTGACAAGAGAAATATAGGTTGCTTATTTTAAAGTTAGTTAGTTTGGAGAAAAGTCTTAAAAAAGATACACAAATGGGACTAATACATTGTTAAGTTTCCCATGTGTTAGGATTGAGAAAATTAAGGCTTAATTATTAGGTATTTTTTAATTAATTCTAAAATATTGATTGACAAGAGAAATATAGGTTGCTAATTAGTGAGAAAAGTCTTAAAGGGATTTAGGTGGTTGAGATTAAGGCTTAATGATGGTATTAGGTTAGGTATCGTCACGAGCCAACGAGCCAACGGTCCCATTAGCAATGTTTAAACTTGAATTAAACAAAAAATTTAGATGTGGAAACTAGATGATCCTCGCCTTGAAACCATTAGTTAGGAAGCGAGTGAAAGTGAGTTGGGGGTTTTTATATGTACATACTAGTTTCTATATGTATATATATGTTATATTGACGTAGTAGTTGATTCGCATTCGCTATCAACTTGCAGACATGGATAGCTGATTAACGCAATAGTGGGGATGCAGGTGGTAGTGACAACCAACCTCCTATTCCATCTATTGATGATTATCAGAGACTATATGACCAACTTTCAACTCAGGGATAATAGTTAGGTGATTTCATTACTATGATTACATTTCGTTTTTCACCACCATCAAATACACCGACCCCTACCACTACTACTACTACTCCCACATTACCAGCACTAGAGCTTCATACTATGAAGCCATCAACTCCAATGGTACAGACAATTGCAATTGTGATAATATCAGCTGCAAAGACATTTGATACATCATATCCTACTCCTACATCTTCCAGTACGTCAGCAGAGGTTCAGTTGGTGAAGGATTTCATCAGACTAAAACCAGTTTATTTTGATGAACATCAAGATTTTGAGAAAGTAGAAAAGTGGATATTATCTCAGGAGAAGCTGTATAGAGTTTTGAGGATTGAGGATAGACTTCGAGCTAAGATTTCATCGTATACACTACAGAGAGACGGTGATGTTTAGTGGTGTGCGACGATAGCTTCGAAATGAGACTTTGAGTCTTGAGATGTATTCAAGAAAAGTTTTATCTGTAGTATTTCCAACCTGCAGTGATGAAGAGGTTTAGGAAGGAGTTCATGAATCGAGATAGGGAACTGATGAGTCGGTGATGAGCTATATAGATAGATACGAGTTATCTGAGACAATTTGTTGGGGATCTAAGGAGAGATGAATTTGAGGATGCGTATCATTCCAGAGATTGAATAAGGCCAAATATAAGATTTTATGTGATCAATTCATGTGCTAGGACTTTCGATGAGATATATGAGTGTAGGCTTTCTTATGAGACTTATTATTTGAGAAGAGTGGTAGATAGGACACCATTGGGACCAGCGTTGTCATTAGATCAGGTCATGGAGTTTGAGAGGAAGAGACATATGGGCAAGGGACAAAGGAGATGGGATAGAGGTTCTCAAGGATCAGGGGTAGGCACATCAACTGTTCCCTATGCATTATATCCTACACCACTACAAAGTATAGTTGGTAGACTCCCCTTGCCACCTCTAGTCAAAACAGATTTGCTAGCTCCTACTACTTTACCAGCACTTCCAACACCACCAACGCCACGAGAGCAACAACAGGATGGTGGAGGCCAAGGTAGAGGTAGAGGTTGAGATAATTCTTTGTAGGGGCAAGAGCATGCACAAGCCTAAGATCAGGCACGGGGTCAGCGCAGACTGATTACTTGCTATATATACGGACAGTTTAGGCACATATTAAGAGTTTTCATCATCAGGTAGCAGTATTTCAATAGTAGATTTGAGAGGCAGTGCACATGATAGTAAATCTAGATGTCAATGCCACACGAGGACTTATTAAGGGTACGACTTCTATTTGTGGTAAAGATTTATATGTCTTGTTTGATTCGGGTTCTACAATATCTTTTATTTCTGGTCACTTGATAGGCATCATGGGATGGAAACCAATTAGAGTTAGTGTACATTTGATTTTGAGCACGCAGTTGGGGGTATGGTTTACCATAATTTTCTTTTTGAGGGATGTCTAGTAGAGATATGCAGGGTTGAGTTACATGTAGACTTCAGAGTGTTTGAGTTTTTAGATTTCAACGCGTTAATAGGGATGGATTGGTTAGCAGCGTATCATGCTTATATCAATAGTTTCAGCAAGACAGTGATATTCGAGATCTCAGGGCGTCCGATGTTCACATACATTGATAGTATACTGAGAGCCAAGGGAATGAGAGGTAGGCTTGCGACTAGTGGAGAGATGGAGACTCTGGTAGTGTTGTATAAAGTAGCAGAGAGTCAGGGACCTATACTTGAGGAAATTCCAATAGTGCGCAAGTTTTCATACGTGTTTCAGGAGGACTTACATGGTTTACCACTATCGAGAGAGATAAATTCATCATTGAGTTGGTACCAGACACCAGACCTATTTATATACCATCGTACCGTATGGCTCTGAGAGAGTTGGAGGAGTTAAGAAGTCAGCTCCAAGATTTGAGACAAAATGAGTTTATCACACGTTTTATGTCGCCATGGGGAGCATCCGCCCTATTTGTAAAGAAGAAGGACGGTCCTATAAAACTGTGTATCAATTATATATAGTTGAATAAGGTCACATCAGAAACAAGTATCCATTACCACTGATTGGTAAATTATTTGATCAGCTAAATGGAGTAGAATTTTTCTCTAAGATAGATTAGCGATCTGGGTATCATTAGCTTAGGATCAGAGATGAGGATAGGTCCAAGATCGCATTCAGCACTAGATATGGACATTATTAATTCACGGTCATGCTATTGGGGTTGACCAACACCCCCACCATGTTTATGGATTTGATCCATCGGGTGATGAGACCGTTTCTTTATTGTTTCGTGATAGTTTTCATTAATGATGTATTGATTTATTCCAAGACTCGAGATGATCATGAACCGCATCTCAGGGAGATGTTGCAGACTTTAAGGGAATACAAACTTTACGTCAAGTTTAGCAAGTGTGAATTTTTGCTGTCAAAGGTCAAGTTTCTAGGTCATGTTGTTGGAGCAGCAGGTATTACAGTAGATCCGACCAAGATTCAGGCTATTATGGATTGGTCGGCACCGATATCAATTACTGAGATCGGGAGTTTTTTGAGGTTAGTAGGTATTACCGTAGATTTGTAAAGAATTTCTTGAATATCGCTTCACCGATTACCAGATTGACTCAACTGAAGACGTTGTTGACCATCACACTAGTATTAGTGTTGCCAGAGGCTGGACAATGACTCCTAATGTAAACACATGCTTCTCATCCGGTTTTAGGTTGTGTATTGATGCAAGATAGAGGCACGACAGCTTATGCCTCTAGAAAGCTAAAGAAACATGAGAATAATTATCCCACGCATGATTTAGAGTTAGCGACAATGGTGTTTGCTCTGAAGATTTAAAGACATCATCTGTATGGAGAGAGATTCACATTCTAGATTGATTACAAGAGTCTTATATATCTCTTTACAAAAAAAGAGTTGAATATGAGACAATGCATATGGTTGGAGTTTCTGAAGGACTACTACTTTTCTCTGAAATATCACCTAAGAAAAGCCAGCGTAGCTATTGATGCGCTGAGTAGGATACTGACTAGAAATGTCGAGGTTGTCAGATGTCATATGATGCATGAGCATGGATTACTTGAGGCATCGACGATGATAAGTCGGTCGGTGTTCCTACAAACACTCGAATGATGATATGTTCATAGATGAGGCTACAAACAGTGTCTACACAAAGAGTGTCAAAGGGTCAAAAAGTTGACATCTTATACATCGAGATTTAGTGAGTTAGCCCAAAGTATTGATTGTGTTGATTGGACAAAAATGACTAATCAGTGTCTAAGATTCAGAGACAGATTGTAAATACCATTAGTGGCAGTGCTGAGAGATGAGATTCTTCAAGATTCACACCATTCTCGGATCACTGTTCATCTAGGAAAAACCAAGATATACCATGACATGAGGAGACATTTTTGGTGGCCTGAGATAAAAGTGGACGTATCAGAGTTCATTAGGAACTATAGGATTTGCCAACAGGTGAAGCCTGAGCATTGTAGACTTAAAGGTTATTATCGCTTCCCATTCCACGGTGGAAGTGAGAAACATTGCTATGGACTTTGTCAAAGGATTGTTGAAGACTGCCTGATGACATGATTCTATATGGGTAATTATGGACAGATTAACAAAATCTGCCCATTTCTTACTAGTTGCAACTCACTACACATTTAACGAGTCAAGTGTATTATTTGAGAGAGATTATCAGACTGCATGGGGTACCGTTGACTACCACGTCAGATAAACTTGACATGTATTCGTCCAGGATGTGGCAGAGAATGCCGGAGCAGTATGGTATGCGCATACAATTTAGCATAGCTTTTCACCCTCAAACTGATAGGCAAACCGAAAGGTTGATTCAGGTTCTCGAGAATATGCTCAGGGCTTGTGTACAATGGTTATTAGGCTAGCATTGAGATGGCACCATTTAAGGCTTTATATGGCAGACCGTGTCGCTCGCCATCATGTTGGGCTGACCCAGAGGATCGGGAGTTAGTGGGGCCTAAAATTATTATTGATCACACGGAGAAGGTATGACAAATTTGTAGAGGCTTAAAGGGGCCCGAGAGAGGCAAAATAAGTATGTATACACGTATCATAATGATCTCATGTACACTAGGAAGCCTTTGTGTATTTAAAGGTTTTTCCGTGGAAGTCTTCACAGACTTAATTTGAAAGGCAAATTAGCATCGAGATTCATCGGGGCTTTCAAGATTAAGAAACGGGTCAGGTAAGTTGCTTATGAGCTTAAGTTACCTCTACAAATGTTAAAGATTCATCAAGTCTTCCATATTTATATGCTTCGATTGGCTAAGTTGAAGGGAGGTATACGACTGATGGTTGACTTGAGCCAGATTGACTTAAATGAGGTTGTTACTTACGAGGACTAGCTAGTATAGATCCTAGACCGAAAGGTATACAACAGTTGAGAGGCAAGTATATCATAAAGGTGTTAGTCAAGTGGCAATTCCATAGTGACTTGGGGAACAAGAAGACTATATGCGAGATAGGTTTCCGTACATTTTCAAGTCAGGTATAATCTTAACTTTATTTTTGATATCGAGGACGAAATTTTCATTAGTTGGGAAGATTTTTCATGACCTAAATTTTTAATCCTAGAGTAATTTCCTTAAACAAGATAATTAACCCGTGACGTGGGACCCACATAGAGATACGTGCATTGACCGAGGCAATGTGGCCGAGTATATGTTAGATTTGTTGTGATGTATGCCTAGTGTATTGTATATGTGTGGACTACTAAGTCACTCTTACTTGTATATAGATGTCAAGATGTAAGCGGGGATGCACCTCGAGATGTTTGTCGACGTGGGACAGGGGTAGTAAGTGATGTGGAGTTTAAGTTAAGATAATGTGGCTTAGTTAGCTAATGTGATGTGGATATGGTTTGATTTACATTCAATGAAGCCTAAGTTAGCTAAATAAAACATTAGACTTTGATGTTCCTTGAGATACTTGTGGACCCATCACAAGATCAATTAAGCTATGAATGTGTGTTATCAAAGGGGAGTTAGTGGAGAGTTAGTGGATTATAAATCATGATGTGAGCCATTAGATTAGCCTAAAGATGAGTGAACACACTAAGATCAATGGCTATAAATAAACCTTATCTTATATATATATGATGAGATAAGCATGCAAATCATTCTCATTTCATACTAAGGAGAAAAAAAAGAGCAGAGAGAGAAAAATCAGAGAGAGATTAATAGATGTGTGGAGAAATTCTAGTGGATTTTTGAGGAGTTGATTAAAGTAGAGATGTTCTACAACTTACAAGTGATCTACACCATTAGTTTTGTACATATTAATGAATAAACGATATAATTGAAGTGTAAGATGTTTTTATGATGATGGCCATTTGGAAGAGGAAACCCGAAATTTGAAGTGCAAAACTTTAAGGATTTCTTCCGTTTATTACGCTAAACATGGTAGCTAGTGCGCTACGTGCGTGTAGCGCGCTAAGAAGGTTACTAGCGCGCTAGACATGTTACCCTACGCAGTAGAAGCTCTGGACAACACAATTTTTGAAATTTCTTAATTTAAATATAAACACTTTAAATAAGCCTAACACCCTAACTGAAGGTCTAAACACACTCTAAAACATTTGAAATCATACCAAGAACCTAAGGAAGAGTCTTAGGAGTTCGAGTACGCATTTTAAGGTGTCAGGAGGTCGGATTAGCTAAGAGATTTGCATAATTTTGTAAGTAAACTGATTGAGGTATTTATATATATTTCTTTCTTGTTATGCTTTTCATTTATAGTCATTTCGATTGATTTACTATTGTACTCTAAATGCCATGACTTTGTTGTTCCATCTCATTTTATGAGTTTGTTATCATGGCATTGTTTGTTGATTAAGTGATTTAATTGATTCTCCATCAAGTGCTATGTCGTCTTGATTGTTGAAAAATCTAGTCGATTGAAATAGCATGCTATTAGGTAGGCGATTTATGGTATTATAAATCCATTTTCCTTTGTGCATTAATTATGCAATCACATTGTTGGATTCCTAAACTGTGTCATTCCTTAAATTATTAAAGTAGTGCTTGTATCTAAGACCATGATATGATAGAGATGAACGCGGCACATGGGGTCATTAGATTTTTTGGGTTGTCAGCATCTCACCACTAGCTTGTGCAGCACACGGGGTATGAGACCCGGGGTTGGTGACAAGTATACATCACATGTGAGGGGCACTTGTGAATATTTAATTATGTGATGGGCATTTGTGAGGATGTGAAGGCATTCATGAGATTGTTTATGCCTTATATAGTGCAATACGGTTGACGTGGTGTAACTCACAGCCGACTGGCCCTATATCATTTTTGCTTAATCGAGTGTCAGTTTCATAATGTTTTACTAAAGTATCTTATAGCATGATTATTTTTAGCATAGATGCTATTGTTATGCTTTCAGATACTTGTCGTATAATTGGGAATGTGGATAAATGTCTCTTAGTGTTACTTTCAAGTTTTCTGTACTCACCGTCCTTTTTATGATGGTGGGTGTTGATCCATCGAGTAACGGACCAGGCAAAAAGAAGATCAGTGACTACCTCTGAGCCACTAGAGTGCTACTACCTCTAATTTTGTAGGTTTTGGTCTTTGATGTACGACTTATATATGTCTTTATACTTTAGGGTTGTATATTATAAGTTGTGAAATAGTTTTCCGACTAGACACATGTTGATATTATTACCGTCGTTTTGTTATACATATTGTCATGTGATCTTTGTTTCCTAGTTTTCCACATACTTAGGATTTATATTAATGGCTTTTGCTAATTTATTAAGACTTTCGCTAAATCAGGTTAAGTTATAAAAATTCCTAATTAACTCTGAAATATTAATTGACAAAAGAACGATAGGTTGCTTATTATAAAGTTAGTTAGTTCGGAGAAAAGTTTGAAAAGGCTGACTAATATGTTGCTAAGTCTTATGTGGCTTAGATGAAGGCTTAATGACGGGATTAGGCCGGGCGGTGCCCTAATTTGAGAAGGGGTCGTTACAAGTTCATTGAGTCTCGATATGATCAAATCAAGACATATCAAAAGATACGAATTGACCCCAAACTTATTTATTAGTGCTCGAAATATCAATGTAAATGCACGATACATGACTACCATAAATGACTAAGGTTTACCATTATTGCATTACCGAGATTCAATATGCACTAAATCCAACTCAATAGGTTTCGCTTACACAAGACCGAGATTTTTCGTTATTCTCAATGTCCTGTGTTTGAGATGTTTTCATAAGTCTCGGCCGAGTCCAACCGAGACAAATGGCTTATCATTTGTCGTATTAGTATCGATCATAGGGTTTCGAGTTGTAGTGCATAGTTACGATGGATTAGTTCTGACAATATTGAATTATTCTCAGAACTTCATTACCAGATAGTATTGATGTGTTACCTTATAATATGTCTCGCCATGGAGTTTTGTGACACCTCTGCATAATTGCGATAGTGCATGGCTGAGCATTTGTGTCATGTCTTGGCCTTTGATGGGGTAAACCCGAGTTTGAAGTGCTCGTACACCATCCCTTATAATACAAAAAGAAATTAGTAACGAGAAAACACTAAGTAATAACAAAACACAATTACAAGTGTGAAGGCGGTTAGAGTAACAATAATTACCTCAAGCAAAGTGAGGTATTCGACAATTTGTGACGCTTCAACTCTGGTGGCTAACCTAAGTTGATGGTACAAGTAAGCTAGCAATGCAACAACGCCCCATGCATAGTTCCCAATATCATCCGAATTCTCTAGAAGCTTGAGCAACATAATTGAGACATGTGATCCACTCTTGTCAGTAAAGAGGTGCACGACAACAGGTACAATAGGAATGCCCGTGCAATTCATTGCATGGGAGGGTAAGTAAGCGGCTTTGACATCACGTTCGGGGACCACCGAGTCTTCAACCAAGCCTTTTGCGCAGTGAGCCCCTAGTGATGTTGACCTCGTCCTCCGCCTCATCAATGGTAACACCGAGCAACTTTGAAAAAAATTCAATGGCTTCCTTGCGTTAGTCATTGGTATACCTTAAGATATTTTCCACCGCAACGACCTTTCCAATCACCGAAATCTTTAGTAGAATGCTGACATCCAACAAAGTGATAGACATTTCATCCAATGGCATGTGAAATATATTGTCTTCGACTGCCATTACTCGACAAAGGTAGAAATCAACTCCTTGTTCCCCTTCTAGTACGAGCAATCTATAAGTGAAGTCAACCGAGACCGCTAGATAACCCTATGAAGACCCTCGGTGTCGGGGTGACATGATTGCAAATCCCACTCTTGGCTTTGAGCCCCGTGGTTGATGCACTTTAGCGAAGGGCGATGTTGCAAAAAAAAAGAAACTAGCATCATTTCAAGCATAATATAATATATTCTTCTCAAGGAATAAAGTGAAAATAAACATATAAAATAACGTATGTCATCGTCCCAAATCACAGCCGCGATGTGATGTTTAAAGCTCAACAATAAAGTTAGGTATATCAGCCAGTAACAACTCGCTTTAATTAATCTCGATTAATTGGCTAATTACATATTAGGACCCTTAGCTTAGACCTACTTAGAAGTCGTGAAAAATTCTAGGGCAATAAATTTTGGTTATTTTTGTGTGACGCATATTAACTTATTTTATTATTAGTTAATATTCGCATCACACTGGTGTTAAATTACAATTAGTTATGTTGTATGTCAATTGCGACGAGAGCGTAGGACGCTACGGGGTTTGCATAATGACACTCTCAGTCTTTCTCTCAGCTACGACGTCATCACCTCTCGCGCTGACGACCTTCCAAAATCGAGCTAAGTGTTGGTTGTTGTTGTTGAGATTTTTTTTTGGAGAAATTGAGGCCTTAATTATGTTGTTGTAGTTGTGTTATTGTTGTTGATGTTGATGTAATTATTGTAAAATAGGAGAAGAAATAAATATAAAAATAAAAAATAAAAAGGTTGATGTCTCTAGAGAGACGAATGTGAGGAAGAATGGGGGAGGTGGCCAGTGGGTTGGGCCGGTTACCCCACGCCCGATCGGGCCGAGTTGGCCTAGATCTGGAGCGGCCAAGTTGGGCCTAATCGAGCCCAGCCAAACGGGCCCGGTTCAGGCCCAACCCTCCTCTACCCCAAATAAAAATTAAACAATTAGAAATTAAATTAAATACAATTTTAAATAAAAAATCACTGAAAAATTGGAAAAATTAGAGAAAATAGGTATAAAATTATAGAAAAATCAGAGAAATTATGAAAAATTGGAAAAAAAGATAGAAAAAATAGGTTTCAAGATTTTTTGGATGTTTGACACCCCGGTGTAACTCGAAGTGCGTGCTACAACTAAAATTTGGAATAATATTCTAATTTTTTGTTTTACATTATAAAATCATTAAATGTGACACAAACATTTTAAAATATTAAAATTGGACACCTAGGGAATAAGGGACTAGTCGGGCGTCGGGTACAGCAGTTCAAGGCACGCGTAGGTCATTTCAGAGCAATTTCACGAGTGTCAGGTAAGTAAACCCATGAGAAACTTAGCTTAGAATTTACTTATTTCCTTCGTAATTTATTTATTTCACTTTTACTTTTTGCTAGTTTGGCTTGCATACTTACTCTACTCCAGTTTGTGTCTTTGTATGGTCGAAAGGATGGAATTACCCATTTTCGGCACTCTCGTAGATGACGATCCGATTGTTACTACGGTGTTAGTCATACCTTAGACTATGCTTGAGATTTCTCTCCGCAAGTCAATGATCTCGAGAATGGGTTGACATGAGGCTCGCCTCCATCACAGAGTTCCACCCTTTCGAGGCGTTGGGCGGAAGTTTACCATCTTACCAGCAAAGTTCCTCATTTCGACTGTGAAGATGAGGCGTGGATTACCTCGCCACCAGGGCCTTCTCGGTTTAGTATTTGCATCCGAGGGTTCGACAACTATACATCGCATTCGCATTCTATATGCGTGATTATCTCAGCGACTTTTATTCATGTTTTACACTTCCGTTTATTTACATTATTTGCATGAATTGTAATAGCTTTTCTTGGATTTCTTGTGAATACTAATTGAATTTCTTTGGGATTTACTCGCCTGAAATTTGTTACTGTTTGGTGGCAAATTTCAAATCCTAAGATGAGTCGGGGAAGGCGGTGCTTTGGGACTACCTCTGATCTAAAGTGCCTCAACTAGTTTCACTTGTAGGTGTTTTTATTTATGTATATACTATTTTGGGATCATTTTGAGAGACTTATTACTTGATACATGTATATTGACACTTACTATACTTTTTGTCACCTTTATTGATATACATGGTATCCTTTTATCGGGTTTCCACCCCGTAGGTTGGTTAATCAATGTGAAATTCATATACAATACATATTTGCATATTATCAAGGCTTTCACTATTAAAATGACTTAAATGAATCAAAATAAACAAATTAAGTTGTAAAACGTTATAACATAGTATATTTTGACAAAATAATCATTAAACATCAAAATTAACTAGTTGGATTATTAGATGGTTAGTTCACAGGCCATCATGACAGATGTGCAATTGACTTAGCATAACCTAGTGATGTGTCAGGCAATATGGCGGTGCCCGGTTTGCCTAGGAACTTGGGGTTGTCACACGACCCACCAAGTAAAGGAACGGACGGGTCTTTGATAAGTCGTCATTTGTGCTATATTTTAGAGTAATTTTACCACTAATTTCATTACTTTTATCATCATTTATATTGTTAAATTATTGTTTTACTATTTTCATTCAAAAATAGTTTTTCCTACGAAAAGGAGCAATTTCCATATAAATTTAGTCAAAAAGCTAAAAATAGGCATAGTACCTTGGCAAAGATGTCAGCATAAAGCTAAATTGCCAAGGAATCGCTAGACCAAACGTGAATGGATTGAAGGAAGCTTGGTGGAAATATTACATGAAAAGCTTAGTGAAGACCCTGGAGAAAAATGAAGCTTGTATCGCGAGAAAAACACACAACGCCTTCATAGTAATTTGGGTATGTACGTAAGGCGCTGGCACATTGCTGGGCTCGATTCAGAATGAAATCGGTCATAAATAGAGCAACGCAGCGATGTCATAGAGATTTCCCAGCTATTTAGCATTTTGTACATACGTCGTTAGGAAGATCCGAATATTGTTGGTTTTAATTCGGTTGTTTCTCAAAGATTTCGATTTCGATATGGTTCCATCTTATTCCTACTATATTTATGTGACCTCAAATTGAAAAAGAGAGTTCCAGAGAGCGAGAGTTCTAGATTTAGAATTCCATAGAGAGTTCGAAAGATGAAGCTTTCGTGCTAGGTTTTTCTTTTGAAGTTTTGTGCGGAGACTCTTTGAAAGTTTTATATATTTAATAAATTTCATATTTATATTTACAATTATAAGTGGCTAAGTTCCACTATCTAGGCCATGGTATTTGAGTTCTAAGGATTCATTTATTTGTGAGGTTTATGTGTTTCGATTCTTAACTTGTTTGTTATCGATTTTCATATTCTTATTTGCATTGTTATTCTGAGATTTTTTATTACGGTTTTAAACCTTAAGTTACTTCCTTTTTGTTGTGTAAGTGCACGTGCATGGAAATCATGGCTAAAAACTATTATTAGTGATCTTACCGCTGCTCAATAAAGGGGATTATGTTAGTTGGCGAGTATGGTCTTGTCTGTCGGCAACCAGTGTGTCCTTGTGTATTTAGGATATGAGATGGGTAGTAGTGTATTGTAATATCCACTCATATAGGTGGACTACTCGACGCTAGTTGTAGCATCCCCTAACCCGATTAGGGTGATACCCGACCTGAAACCTAATTAAGCCCCATTACCTAGCCAGACTTAACTAGAGCCAACAACCTTACCTCTTACACCTAATAAACACAATGTATATCGAATATCGATGTAAAATAAATTTTAAACGCAGCGGAAAATTTAAAAACTTTTTCGATAATCAAATACAATATACAATATCAAATCAAACTGGAATAAACCTCGGTTATACAAAACCTCCCATCTCTTGTAATATTACAAAATTGTAATATTCAATACAAATATATAATACAAAGGAAGGTTCATTACATGGAAGAAAATATCAAGACTCCTAAATCTTCTCTATCCCATAGTCACAACACTCGTCGGTATTCCTAAAATTTTAATTTGAGGTGAGTGCGCTCCAACTTACTCAATAAGTAGGGATTCACATAGCCATCAACATTCCATATAATAATCAACAACATTACGCAATAACAATATGCACCAATGTTAACTAACAAGAATATGGAAAGCATATAATTCAATAAATAACATATTTAAGTCAAACTGTCAATGACTATTACATTGTGATTCCATTTTATATATAAAACTAGGGTCGATTACCCATTGGTGCCATTAATGCAATTGCTAGACCAACCCATTGCCCGATGTGCTGTCTAGCCAATCCATTAATGTCTAATGGTTCTATCCAAAACCCTATAGTGAATATGTAGTCCACGCAACCTATCTAACTAAGTAGGAAGTCACATATAGGTCGGAGATAAACCCCACATCTTATAGAACCTGGTCTCAGACTTCAGGAACTTACTTTTGTGAAACATATTAAACATCTTTTCCTTTTATTTCAAACCATCAAAGTGTACATAGTCCCCCTCATTTAGTCCATAAACTACATGAACTATATATACTAGGATAGTCAGACATCATTGATAAATAAGCGTATCCATACTTACCTCGGTTCAGATTTCCGTTTCCAAACTTCCTAAATTTTCCGGTCACTCTAGCTTTCCCGATGATTCACAACCTATCGCAAATAATTTGTGATCAATATAAGTCTATTACCCTACGTTTAAAACCCCTAAGTCTATCCGTAAGACCTCAAAAAACTATAAGTAAAACACAACATAGTTGTTGTTTTTAGGGGTGGGAGCGCACTCCTTCAAATGGTGGGGCACACTCCACCAACTAGGTTCGTCCCAATTGATGAAGTGAGCATTCTCCTATGCTACCTAGAACGCGGTCCACCCTGCACTACCTCGACAGTGAACAGGGCAACAACCACTGTTCCATTACCAAATCTCCAAAACAACCACAAATACTCTCCCAAATCATCAGTGAGGACCTCTAATGAGGTAACAACCCATTTCTAATAGATAACAACAACAATTAATAAAGAAATCATGATCTAATTATGAATTCAACTCCAATCTCAAAACTAAAACTCACCAAAATAATGATCTTTGATCCCTAAATGATTAAGCTCCTCATTTCCATTGGAAAATCACTCCTGATTCACGCCTCAATCTCTCAAATCCTCAGCTGCTCTATCTCAATATCTCTTGAAATATTGAAATGAAACAATGAGGATAATAATGAAGGTTTTTTATTTATATATATATATGGATTTTTCTCGAGATACCGCATTATCTCAAGGCCGATCAAGTGGTTAATGTGTTAAAATGACACTCCTTAAAGTGACACGAATTTTAACACCATCAAACACTTACGCTCATCTTAAGGTTGATCAAACGATCCATATAATTCAAACCAAACTTATAGTTTTGTTATATATATTTATATATCAAATATATATAAATATATATATACTTCGTGTATTTTCTTGCTAATAAATTCATCGGACATGCCTACGAGTATTCTCGGGTATGCACATTCATGCCACAACACCCTTGTCGCACTTAATGTACCTCGCTATTTATTGTTTATTTACTTATTTTTCGTTTATAGGCTTGTATTAATTTCCTATTAATCCCACAACCTATAAAATTCATTAAGCATTTCAAACAAACACCAATCATCATACAAACCATGCACAAACTAATCGAAGTATGGAAAACTTAACCACGAGCCTAACTCGAGTTAATTAGGATTTGGATTAACACCAATCACTAGCTTTAGGTAACATGTGTTACACTAGTTACCACTCACTATAGGTGTTCTCATATAGTGCTAATGCAACTAGTTTGTTGAAAGCCTACGACATATCTAATGGCTTTGTAAATCTAGTTAGTATGTGGTTGTGTCGCACGTTCCCTCCACTGACATGAGGAGAACGAGGTGATGAATGTCATATAATCCTATCGATGAGAATCAATAATAAGACAAACATTTAATAAACCAACAATCGAATCAATTCCTTAGAATGTCAAATCCTTCATTGGTCTAGAGTCTTTATTTATTGATTTCCCTTTTAAGTATTTTAATTTGTATACATTTGATTTACTAGTTTAATTTTATTTTCAAAACCCTTGTTTCTCCCTAAACCTAAAAAAGAACATCTCAATCCCTATGGGATCTACCTCCTACTTGCCTCACTACAAATCAATTGTAGTCGGTGAAAACGAGATTATTTTTTGTGTTGAGCGACATGACATCAGTCTTCTTCTTTTTCTTGCTGCTCTTCATTTCGATTGTCTCGGGTGGCTCGAGTGCCTTAGGTGCCTTGGGTGCCTCGGGTAGCTCCACTACTACTACTCCTACCCACATGACCTTTGAAAAGTTAAACAAAACAACAACAATTCTACACAAATAGAGATCCATAGACAACTGACCAAGTCAAGAATAAGTAAAATAACTAAATTTATTGTAATATGCTTCAACAGACCTTGTTCTCTTTCTTTATTCCAAAGGGACTCGTCAGAAGACTCGGATGTGTCACCCGTAGTTCCACCACAAGAAATGACAAAATCCCTTTCCTGATGCTCGAAAACATGAGAACCCTCATCCCGAAGAATAGCCTTACTCTTCGCATATGTCTTTTGTTTCTCCTTTTAGTAAGATGCGGTTTAGGGTCTCCGACCGCCACGACCATGGGTACCTTTCATTGGCCCACAACCAATCTCCTACCTCATCATAACTTCCATGGAACGAGCAATATCTGAAAACAAGGAAAGATAAGCAAATTGTACTTAAAATTAAGGAAAAAAGGTCTCAAGATCCTGTCTCAGCGGAACTAGTCCGAGAATTCAACCACTATCTCGGAACCCTGCGAACGAGACATACAAAATGAGTCTCGATTACTTACAATCGAGACAAGCATAAATCGATAATTACGGATTAAACTCGATAGGTAGTTACTGAGTCTCGTATGTATATTTCGAAAACTTGTGACCGAGACTCAAGGTAAGGTCTCGGTTGGTAGTAACTGAGCCTTACCTCTTTTAAAAACAACTTACTCAACATTAAACTCGTTCAATGCCTACTGAGACTTATGTTATTGACTCGGCATCATGTAACCGATACTAAATGTACCGATTCTAACAAAACCCTATATCTTGCCCATTGGTGGTCAAGAATACACTATCATTTACACCCTTGTGTGTCCGAAAAACACGAGAATCAAGATTCAAAACCCATGAACAAAGAACACATAGCAAAACCAACAATAATGAAGTAACATAACACATTTGTTGCCAAATCAAATGCAAACATACCTTCAATCATTCGAATGAATGCCTCGTGAGATCAAATCTTAAAATTTGAACCCTAACTTATGTCGAATCTTCACCACATCCAAATCGAACTACATGAAGACAAAATCGGTCAAATCAGACCCCAATCAAGAAGGAAACCAAATGAAGAGCTAAGATTTATAAGAGGGTGAGAGAAAGGAGAGAGTGAGAGAGAAAGAGGTTGGGAAGAAGAGAATCAAAAAAAGGAAAGTTAAGGTTTTAAAGATTTTGAAGAAAATAGTTGTAACATCCCTTGTCCCGATTAAGGCGATACTCGGCCTGAAACTCTAATTAAGCCCTGGTAACCCAACCAGACTTAACTAAAGCCAACAACCTCTCCGCCAGTACTTGATAAACTCAACGCGTATATCAATATCAAATAAACAATACAAAGTATAAGCATCAAAAAATTAAAACTTTTTTGATATTTAAACAATATAGAGCAATACAGAGTTTATCAAAACCCTAAACCTCGTTTATAAACCTCCCAACCCTATTTATATACAACAAAATAGATTAAATAGTGTATATATGTACAAGAAGGCTTATTACATCGTAGAGATGATTATAATACTCCTAAATCTTCTCATTGCCCATCGCTAAAGTGCAAGATTGCAAACCTGAAATATTAAATTTAAGGTGAGCACTCCAACTTGGTTAGTAAGTAAGGTTCACAAAGCCATCAATATCTCATATAATAATCATGAACATTATGCAATAACAATATGCACCAATGTTAACTAACAAGAATATGGAAAACATGTAATTTAATAAATAACAGATGCAAATCAATTGACACCATTAATGCGATTGCTAGACCAACATATTGACACCATTAATGCGATTGCTAGACCAACATATTGGTTGATGTGCTGTATAGTTAATCCATTAATACCCAATGGTTGTATCTAAAACCCTCTAGTTAATATGTAACCCATGCAACCTATCTAACTGAGTAGGAGTTACGTATAGACCAGGATATCATCCCCGTATCCTATATAGCATGGCTTCAATTGCAGGAGTTACTCTCGTGGATCACATTAGACACCATTTTTCATTTAATTAAAAATATCATAGTGCACATAGTCTCCCATTTCAGTCCATAAACTACATGAACTATATATATTAGGATAGCAAGGTAACATTGATAAATAAGAAAATCCATACTTACCTCAACTTAGGTTTCCGTTCCAAATTCCCTAACTTTCAGGGTCACTTACGCTTTCTCGGGGATCCAACACCTATCACAAACCATTTGTGATTAATATAGGTCTAATACCCTATATTTAGAACCCTTAGTTCGGCTCCTAAGTCCTCAAGAAACCTAACAAAAACTAAGCTTATTTGTTGTTTACTGGGGTGGGAGCGTGCTCCCTCAATAGGTGGAGTGCGCTCCAACAAACTGAGTTCAACCTCACTGATGAAGGGAGCACGCTCCTCTTCTAGGTGGGGCGCGCTCCACCCTGTACTGTTTCGACAATACACAGGGCGGCAGCCATTGTTCCATCTATAAATCCATAAAAAATAGTAAACACTCACAAAATTCATTAGGGAGGACTTCTAGTGAGGTAACAAACCATTTTCAATGATCAAACAACACAATTGGCAGAGATTTCATCCCCTCTTATCGGATTAAACTTCAAAAACATAAAAACTAACCTTACCAAAATAATGATCTCTAGATTCTCAGTTGATTAAGCTCCTCAACTCCTACTGAATCAACTCCCTGATTGATTCCTTATAATCAAAATCAAAACCTTCTGCTAGTCTCACTCTTATTCAATCAAATTGTGAAGATAAGTATGAATGATTTTAGTTTAAATATATGGTTTTCCTCGAGATACGCATCACGTTATCTCGAGATTGATCGAATGATTGATGTGCTGACATGACACTCTTTAAGGTGACACACATGTTGACACCATAAACACTTACGCTCATCTCGAGGCGATTCGACGATCCATATAATTCAAACCAAGTTATAGTTTTTAATATATATATCATGTATTTTCTCACCAATAAATTCATCGGACATGCCTACGAGTATTCTCGAGTGTTCACATTCATTTCACGACCCACTCGTCGCATTTGGTGTATCGACTATTTATTATTTCAGTATGTATTTTTTGTTTATAGGATTGTATATAAATCCTTTAATATACTACAACCTATAAAATTCATAAACATACTAAAAAATTCAAACCATCTTGCAAACAAATGCACATGCTAACCTAGGCATGCCAGACTTAACCACGAGCCTATCTCGGGTTAATTAAGATTTGGATTAACACTGATCACAGCTTAAGGTAACGTTACAATCTCCCTAATTTAAAGCAATTTCGTCCTCAAAATTAAAGTAAATGCAAAATTACTTGTAGTTTCAAAGAGAAATGGAAATTATTCCTTCATATATGATTCTTACTCCCAGGTTAGTTCCTCATCTCAGTGAAATTACCATTTCACCTTAACGAAAGGAATCCCTTTAGTTCTCAACCTCGAATCTTATGATCAAGTATCTGAATCGGTTGTTCTTCATAAGATAAGTTTTCCCGAAGATCAAATTAATTCCATTCAATCTTCCTTTCTTTCTCCAGGGAATTCCACCACTTCTATGCAGAATTAATCAACAAGAATGTGACCAGTTTGACCTTAAACCAGTTCTCAACATCCACACCAATAAATTATTGCTCTATCTCTAGTATCCAAGTCTCAGCTACCCCTTCCTCCATCGTGCCATTGAATATCATAATATCATATTTCATAAATTCCTTACGAGTTTTGAGTAATGTAGCCTTCTCAGAATCCACTGACACTACAGCAGTTGTCTTTGGTACTTGAATATGTGCTAAAATTGGTTGGTTGTGGGCCTATCTCTTGTCTCAACTCCTCCTCGGCTCTCTGCTAGCCTCGGATCGGTCATAGGTTGTGCCTCGAGTCATCAGTATCTTGGTGGTCCTATTTGAGCCATCAACATAGCCATAAGTTTTTGCTGAAACTCCATAAGTTCCCTTATTTGCTACTCCATTCTAGACATTGCTCCTTAGTTTCCCCGTTACCCTGAGGTTCAAGCCTCTGTGAACCATCTCCACGATTAGCCATTAGATTCTGAGGTCAAATGAGAGACAAAATCATTCGGTTAAAATTATGAGAAGACAATGAAATTATATCTATATAATAAATAACAATAAGTGCAACAAATAATGTATAATAATGTTTTCATTTTTATTTCCCCCCCCCCCGAAAACAAGGTAAAACTTTTTTATCAAACCCTAAGCTTATTCATAACTCGAGACAATTCTAAAAGTTAATAAACTTAGGTTCCGGTAAAAAAGAATATGATCTCACTTACTTCGAAAACACTTCTAAAAGTGAAAAAAAAGTCAAAGCCTTGTCCATGATATCAAACTATATCAAAGTTACCAGTTATATTCAAAAGTAATAAACCTTAGGCTTTGAACCTGGCTCTGATACCAAGTTGTAGCATCCTCTATCTCCATTAGGGCGATACTCGGCTTGAAACCTTAATTAAGCTCCGGTAACCCAGCCAGACTTAACTAGAGCAAGCAGCCTCTCCATCATTACTTGATAAACTCAACATGTATATCAATATAGAATAAACAATACAAAGTATACGCAGCGAAAAATTAAAACTTTTCAATATTTAAACAATATAAGAAATACATAGTTTATCAAAATCCAAAACCTCGTTTATAAACCTCCCAGCCACCTGTTTATATACAACAAAATATATCAAACAATGTATATATGTACAAGAAGGCTCATTACATTATAAGAAAAATTATAAGACTTCTAAATCTTCTCCTTGTTGTTCGCTGAAGTGCTAGGTTTTGAACTTGAAATATTAAATTTGGGGTGAGCTCTCCAACTTGCTTAGTAAGTAAGGATTCATAAAGCCATCAATATTTCA
Source organism: Stephania cephalantha (assembly GCA_039657325.1). NCBI lineage: Eukaryota > Viridiplantae > Streptophyta > Magnoliopsida > Ranunculales > Menispermaceae > Stephania > Stephania cephalantha. The sequence continues at coordinate 11,821,214 of CM077572.1, forward strand.
TATAATAATCAAGAACATTATGCAATAACAATATGCACCAATGTTAACTAACAAAAATATGGAAAACATATAATTCAATAAATAACGAATGCAAATCAACTGTCAATGACTATTACACTGTGATTCTCATTTTATTTATGAAATTAGGGTCGATTGCCTATTGACGCCATTAATGCGATTGCTAGACCAACACATTGGCCAATGTGCTTTCTAATTAATCTACTTAATGCCCAATGGTTCTATCCGAAACCCTCTAGTGAATATGTAACCCATGCAACCTATTTAACTGAATAGGAGTTACGTATAGACTGGGAGATCATCCCCACATCCTATACAACTTGGTGTCAGTTCTAGGAGTTACTCTCGTGGATCACATTAATCATCATTTTTCGTTTCATTAAAAATGTCACAATGTACATAGTCCCCCATTTCAGTCCATAAACTACATGAACTATATATACTAAGATAGCCAGACAACAATGATGAATAAGTGAATCCGTACTTACCTCAGCTTATGTTTCTGTTCTAAATTCCCTAACTTTCCGGATTACTCACATCTTCTCGGGGATACAACACCAATCACAAACCATTAGTGATCAATATAAGTCTAATAACCTAAATTTAGAACCCCTAGTTCACTCCCTTAGTCCTCAAGAAATCCTAACCAAAACTCGACTTATTTGTTGTTTTCTGGGGTAGGAGTGTGCTCCATAAGTAGGTGGAGTGCTCTATAGCAGCTGATTTCATCCTCACTGATGAAGGAGCGCACTCCTCTGCTAGGTGGAACACGCTCCACCCTGTACTGTCTCGATAGTACACAGGCGGTAGCCACTATTCCATCCATAAATCTACAAAATAACAACAAACACTCCAAAAATTCATCGGGGGACCTCCAATGAGGTAACAAACCATTTCCAATAATCAAAGAACATGATTCACAGAGATTTCATCACCTACTATCGAATTGAACTTCAAAAACATAAAAACTAACCTTACTAAAGTGATGATCTCTGGATTCTCAGTTGATTATGCTTCTCAACTCCCATTGAATCAACTCCCGATTGATTCCCTATAATCAGAATCAAAACCCTCAACTGCTCTCACTCTCACTCGATCGAGTTATAGAGATAAGTATGAAGGGTTTTGGTTTAAATATATAGATTTTTCTCGAGATACGCATCACCCTATCTCGAGACTAATCGAATGATTGATGTGCTAACATGACACTCCTTAAGGTGACACACATGTTGACACCATCAACACTCACGCTTATCTCGAGGCGATCTGAAGATCCATATAATTCAAACCAACTTATTGTTTTTAATATATATATTTATATATCTAATATATATATATCATGCATTTTATTGCCAATAAATTCACTATACATGCCTACTAGTATTCTCGGGTGTGCATATTCATTTCATGACCCTCGGGTCTCACTTGGTGTACTGGCTATTTATTGTTTAACTATGTATTTTTTATTTATAGGCTTGTATTTAAATCCTCTATTATACTACAACCTATAAAATTTATAAACATATTAAACAAATGCAAACCATCATGTAAACACACGCATATGCTAATTAAGTTATGTCAGACTTAACTACGAGCCTATCTCTGGTTAATGAAGATTTAGATTAACACTAATCACCAACTTAAGGTAACAGTTCATTACAATAGTGGTGGGGTACGTCGGTTCAGGAAGCAAAAAATGGGGTGGGGTGCACCAGTTTTGTGGTTCTGAAGGATTGGGGTGGGGCGATCAGTTTAGGTAGGGGGTATTTCTGTCATTTAACCTCAATTTCTTGGGTGCCCTCAGGAAAGCACTTGGTGCCCTCAATAATAGTGTGGCCTTAGTAAATGGCGGGGTGCCCATAACGCGCCTAAAAAAATTGATTTGATGTATGAAGTGCTATACAAAAAACAACTTCCAATCTTCTTCTTCAACGAATCAAATATGTTCATCGATTTTTTCTTTTTCAACTCTCTGCAACTCAATCGAAATGTGAATTCGTCTGCTACATAACGCAGCAACTCAAATCGAAAAACACAACTTCTGTTCCCTTTTATATGATTTTAACAAACTTGCAACCTTGCGTTTCTCTCTTCTCTGTAAAGAAACCTTGAATGTATTCATCAATGTACGAATCACACACCCTACTTTAACAAAGAACCATATGTTTAATTTTTGTTCTTTAAGGGACGAAAATCACACAAGCTTTAGGACCGATTTTGATATGAGTTTGAATTGAATAAAAAGAATTATACTTCATGTCATGCCACTTCTTCTGCTTCTTAAAGCTTCATTGGTAATAGTAAGGGAAAGTCAAATAGCCATCCTTTAAGCAGATTTAGATAGTTTGTTGATGCACATTTTATACTGAAAAATATGAAATCAGAATTGAATTTTTATTTAGAGGAATGTCTTTTACCTAGCTCAGATGATGCTTTAGACATATTGAATTGGTAGAAGACTAATGGAGTGAAATATCTAGTATTGCAATGTATTGCTAAAGATATTTTTGCAATTCATGTGTCCATTGTTGCATCTGAATCTGCATTTAGTACAAGTGGTAGATGTGTGACTCCACATCGTAACAAGGCTTTTGCCACATAGAGTGGAAACTTTGATGTACACTTAAGATTTCTTAAAGAAACAACTAAAATGTATGCATGAGATATTTTCTGCTTTATGAAAATTACTCATTTTATTGTCGTTGATTATTATTATTATTTGAGGGTTGTTAGATTCTCATTGCACTTCCTATAACATGAGTGTTTCAGAAAATGAAGATGTTGATGTCGACGTAGATGAATACACTACTATTTTTCTTTTTTTTTGGTTTTATATATATGGATACTAACTTGATTTTACTATTAGGATATACTTATTATGGAGGATTGAAGGTGCATTTCTCCCGTTTCTGAAGATTGAAGACTTTTTTTGGCATAAAAGAAGACGTACTATGATATTTTAAGTTTAAGAATAATTATTAGAGACATTGTACATTTTATATAATTATAGGAATAATCTACTGTGTAGGTTCTATTGACATTTTATATTTAAGATTTTTATTTCTCTTTCAAAATTTGAGATTTTTTATATTTAATAATGACTATGGATACCCACGGGTACCCTGCTACCCTAACAAATCATGCCTATACCCGCCCCACTAAAAAAATGGGATAAAAGGTAGGGCATGAGTAGAACACCAATAAGATAGGGTGGGTATGGGTGAGGCATACCCGCCCCATACCAAAAATCGTGCCCCTACCTTTTTTTTTTTTTTGGAAGGGATTGCGGTGGATCGCGGTATCCGAAATGATTAAATTTGAATCCAAGGGTGCGTTTTGGGGTTCAAACGGAGGCGGCGATGGTTCCAAACCCAAAACGGAAGGAGAGAAAGCAGACCTCGACGCCATTGCCGCCATTGAAGAGTATGCTGCTCTCGACCTTAAGGTCCTCCTATCCTCTCTTGCTTCTATTCACTGTTTTCTTAATTTCTTCTTTTGATAATCAGTTTGCTTTGTTGTACTTTTTTTTTCAATCACTTGGTCATTGGGTGCGCATGATAAACCCTAATTTGATTATGTTTTAAGATCACACCCACTTTTTATTGAACATGTTTGAAGAATTGTATCTGGGTATTGGAAATTTCAATAGTTTGATTACGCTTTCGAACTCGATTTTGTTGAAGAGATAAAAGAAGCTTGAATACCAAAATTAGGATGAGATGGTTGGGAGGTTAGAATGGGTTGCAGGGAAAGTTGAGACCTATGTGGGCTCGTGTTTTTGTGTTACATGAATACTTAGATTGTTAATTTTCATATTGGGCTCGCTCACATTTGCGAGCATGAGCCCGAGGATCTCTGTCAGTATGATATTGTCTCTAACTTAACCACATTCAACTCATAGGTGTGGGTTTTTAATTCAAAAGACATCGGTACTAATTGGAGGGAAATCGTCACTTATATAGTTCATTTCGAAGTCTTATTTAATCGATGTAGGACTATTATTTCGGTCCACGCATATCCAACTCGAGCAATCTAGAAATTAAACGAATTCGAAGATATAGAGGTAGATCTTTCCAAAACACATCATAGATAGAAATGTCTTGTTGTTGTATTAACGTATAATAAGTTTTAAGCATGTCATGCCAAACCCGGGATGGCATGGGTATTGCTTCAAGCCGATCCTAAGATGATTTGAGGTCTGCTTAGGTCACCTTAGGGCGGTACTCGAGTGTATGCAAGGCAAAGCCGAGGCTCGACCGACGCCATAACACTCGGGGAAGAGAAAACTCAAAATAAGTTAGGGAAAAAAATATGAAAAGAATGGAAATTTAGCAAAGAAATCTATGAACTGAGTTCATTATTGATAAATGAAAATTGATGAAATCGATGGGAAATCAATAATTTTGTTAGATTTTAGTGTGTTTTAGTGATTTGGAATTGAATTGGATCTGTTTGAATCGAATTTGAGGTTCATTGAGTTTGAAATATGAAAGTTTTGAACTATCGAGGTAAGAATTAATGAAATTTTATGATTAATTGACTGGATTGAGTGGTTTCAAATGGGGAATCGATATTTATGATGTTGATTCTCATGTTTTGAATTAGTTATGATTTATAGGAATCGATTTGGGACTGATTTACAATTTAATTGATCAAATTCTTGGAAATGAAAATCATGAATTCGTTGTTCAAATGGAATGATGATATGGAAACTTGTTTAGATATCAAAACCATAACCGTGTATTTTTTCTAACTTTTATCTTTGTTATTACTTATTAGTGCTACTTTTACTTTCTCTTGAATTTTTATATTTCTTATCAAGAAAAAAGATAGAAAAAGAAATTTGGACCCACGACCTCAACAAACCTTCTCTTTTGACAAGTGATGCCTCGTAAATGCTTCGGCTTTATTTCTTTTTGTATCTCTCCAAACCTTGCCTATTAGAGCATATATTTTCAGACAATTTTAGAGTTCAACCACTATATATTTATGCATCAATTAATTGTTTGAAATATTTATTTTTAGGGTTTGATATTCAATGAAAAAGTTTGGTGAAATTAATTAAAATCCATGTCGGCATTTATCATGATCGAGAAATTAATCATTTCCTCATAATTAATTCCTTTTCTTATGGAACAATGACTTCTTAACCGTTTCCATTGAATATATAGCCACGAATTCCGTTCTTTAATTTTACAATTAATTCATCTATGAATTATTCAAAAGTAAGAAATTGGTAATTGATGCATCGGAAAGCAATTACTATCTAGATAGGTAGAAAATTAATAAAGAAGCATAAGACATCATATAGATACTGAATATCGAATTAAGTACGCCAAGTGTATTGTATAGTATGGTAAGAAATTTCAGAGCTCAAACTGAGCTCATTTGTGAAACCCTAGCATAGAAACCCTAATGGAGCAAAGAGAGATCAGCTATCTGTTCTTGTTAGCTGAATAGTAGCCTCGATTTCATTTATATAGTAAGTCATGTTACAATGTACACCGGTAGATCAGTCTTGAGATACATACTACCACATCATATCTATCCTACACATATACACCACTTACATCTTACTATAAATCCTCACTACTAGATATACCTCGATAAACTCTCTACAATAGATGAGTCAATGATTGACTCTCACAAAAATAAATATATGTCGCCCCTATTTTGAATCGACACGACTTCCCACTTTAAGATCGAATCACCAAAGTTAAACTGGATCATCTCATTATGGCGCCACGCTCTTATCGAATCTACTAGGCTGAACTCGTGATCATGTGATGAGTAATTACACAAGTGGAAAAAAACAAAAACAAAAAAAAACATACATGAACTCGATAAATTACCATCAAGCCACCTGGCCCATAGGTTTGAACCCAACTAGCCCGTAAGTCCCAATTCAATAATGAAGTTTCAATTATGAAGTTTGTTGCTGCTGAGAACAGATATGTGTTGCAGACTCTAGTTCCCATTGCCTTAATTTCTCTATATATTATATGTTTCCTCCGTATCAATTATTGATATTTTTTTAATAAGAAAGAAACAACTTGTCTCCACTAATTTGAGGGATGTTAAGTGGTCGGTGCACTCACTTAAATGTTGTTCAATAAATCTATGTGGACTCATGAGTTTGGACCAATAAGGTTTTTTTTTTCTAGTTTTTTACAAACTATTGTGTTTTTAAAAGGTCTTGTGATCAAAAACTAAAAATCTAAAAATGAAAATTCAAATCCCCCTAATTTGTAGAGTGTTTGAATAATAATATAAAATTTGAAGGATGATACTGAAAAAAAAAAAAAAAAAAAAAAAATGGGTCCGGACTCAAAAGTTCAAATAGCAGTATCCAATGTTGTTGGTCTACCTACTACACACTCTCCAAACCCTATAACTCCAGGAAATCAATAAGTGAATATAATGTAGCTACCAAAAATTGAACTCATGATGACTTCTACATGTGCTCTTTTTTTTTTTTGGCCTTTGCATCACCCCTCCTGGGGGCCACTAGCACCACAAAATTAAAAAGATTAATCTTATTTTTATTTTATTTTTACTACAAATTAATCATCATCAACAACCATAACACAAGTAAAAACAAATAGAAATTAACAGTACTGCATTGGTACTACATTGATTGATAAATTAATTAGCTAGGGAGTTAGCTCAATGACTGATTGAATTGCACCAATGCGCCTGATCTTGCACCCCTTGAACCCTGCAAGCTTGACAAGCTTCTCCCAATCTTCTTTGGTTCTCTCTTTGCCTCCAATGGTCACCAACATGTCCATGTCAAAAGCTAGTCTTGATCTACTCGGAGCATCCTCATGAGACCCCTCATCTTCTAATGCAACATCAACAACTATCACTTTGCCCCCCTTCCTTGCCACTGCTTCGTTGCATTTCTTTAGGATCTTCACTGAGTCCTCATCCCCCCAATCATGCAAAATCAAATATATATGCATAAAAATTGAAGTCAATCAATAATTAATTAGAAACAATATATGTGAATTAGAATATCATTATATTGCTAATTAACATCTACTACAAATACATCAATTTCAAATTAATTAGTCTGGTCACCTACATGGATATCGCCTTTTTCTTCGTGATTTAGTGCATGCAATTGATGATGTAATCCGGTAATTTTTAAATCTTCTATAAGTAATGCATCTTAAGTACCTTTATTAGGTTTACTTCTATATCTTATAATTCTTTCCATTTTCTAGCCCTTTGAGTTTTCTGACTAGAAGACATTTACAAGTCTTCTTTGGATGTGTCAAAATTAACCAACTAAATGATTTAGAAATTTGTGTTACATATATATCTAAAATGAGAAAGGTTTTGTATATATATATATATATATGGTTACCTTAATTCAATAGGATTGCTTGAGCACTATGATACGATTCAAGGTCGTCCACCCATTCACCAAGTGTACATGAGAAAGAGATGCGGGAACAAGAGGTCCAAGTCTTCAATGGGTCCAGCCGGGTCCAACTGAATAAGCAAAATCACTAAGGGAATAACAGATTTGGTGGTCCAAATGAGTCATTTTATAGTGTGTCCAGTTGTGTGTCAAATTGGGTGTCCATAGAGTCCGATGAGTCATACTTGTATATATATAGCTACAGTAAGTCGGTGGGGAGATATTAATTTTCTGATTTGTTGAAAGTACTATTGGGTGGGGAATCTCGAGAGAGTCTCTCGAGCGACAGTGGGAGAGTCTCTCCCCTTTCGTGTATTCCTTGCATTTTCCCCTATTGGGGCTATCAATAGAATCTCCGAGGCGACCCCCTCGTTCTCCCGTTCGGTGCACCTTATCACTGGTATCAGAGCAGATCCAACGATGCCGTCAAAGATCGACACTCGAGTGGAAACCCTAGAGGAGGAGTTGCAGAAGCTGCCGGCGCAGCTGAGCAGGATCCCAGATCTGGAGTCTTCCTTGGCGGGGATATCGACGAATGTGGGAAACTTCCAAGCGGAGGTCAGATCTGAGATCGCAGATGTGAAGACAGAGATCCGGGGTCTGACTCAGAAGATGGAATCCTTCTTCCTCCAAGCAAAGGCTCTGTTGGCGTCCAGTGGAGGAGATCCGGGGAGTGGCCCTCGGGGGTCACAGATCGAGGCGGATCTGGGTGGTTCAGGTCCAGATCTGAGTTTTCAAATGCCAGATCTAGCGAATCCGGCTCAGCGACAACGCGATCCGAGAGCTTATTCCGCAGATCTGCCACATTTTCGTAGGGGACCGGAGGTGCAGAAGATCAAGATGCCTACATGTGATGGGGAGGACTTGATCGTTTGGCTTAACCAGGCGGAGCACTATTTTGCCCTTCACGAGATGTCAGAAGCATCCAAACTCCGTGCAGCCCGGATCTGCTTGGTGGGAGCAGCCCAAATATGGCTCCAAGCGGAGGAGCAGGAACGAACCTTCGTTTCCTGGGCGGACTTGAAGGCGGAGCTCTTCCGGAGGTTCAAAGGGGCTCATCCTCTAAAGTTGTGTCAACAATTCTTCGCGGTCCGGCAAGACACCACTGTGGCTGCATACAGAGAGAGGTTTGAACTACTCTCCTTGCACCTGGGGTCGGTGCTCTCAGAGAATCACAAGATGGATGTCTTCATCAACGGGTTGCAGGAGAGGATCAAACTGGAGCTGCTAGCAGACCCGCCGGAGACGATGCGGTTGGCGTTGGATCGAGTGAAGTGGATCGAGGCCAAGCTTCATGGGCTTGAAAATCTGGGGCTTTTACCTAAATTGAGCCCAAGAGAGAGGACCAGTTCCTTGGGCTCTTCTTCGGTGCCCGATCCAAGGCCCAAGGGGTGGGTTACTCATATGTTTACGGGCTCGAACAAGGACGGTTCGACGGGCCAGCCCAAGGCCCATTCCTGTGTCGGCCCAGCCCTGACGAAATGCTCTCCTGTTTCTTCAGCGTCCTCTTCCAGTCCAACAACCTCTTCTGCGGCCACCCCAAATACTTTTTCGCCTACGTTTAAGAGACTCATAGAGCCAGAAGCTCAAGCACGTCGGAGCAAAGGGTTGTGCTATCGCTGCGATGAGAAGTACTTCAATGGCCACTGTTGCAAGGTTCGGGAACTCCAGGTTATGCTAGTCGACGACGAACTAAGCGAAGCAGTCGCGTCTCCTGAATTGGTGGAGATTGAGGATTGTGTCAATTTGGCTATGATTGAGTTATCCGCTCAGGCCATCGAGGGCTACCCGGGTCCGCGGACCATTAAAGTTAAAGGGCAAGTGCAAGGAGTGGAGGTGGTCATTTTGATCGACTGCGGTGCGTCACACAACTTCGTTTCCGATGACCTGGTGAACCTTTTCCAGCTGCCAATCTCTCCCACATCCAAGTATGGGGTCTTCGTGGGTGACGGTTATCAGGTACAACGCTCCGGGGTGTGCAAAGAGGTCGCGATCCAGTTCCAAGGGATCAAGGTGATTGACGATTTTTTTCCAATGTCTCTTTCAAACTCGGATGTCCTGTTGGGAATGAAGTGGTTATACTCTCTAGGAGTGACAACTACAGACTGGCCGAACCTAACGCTTACATTCGTATCTGAGGGCAAGGAATATTCTGTTATTGGGGACCCCAATCTTCATAGAGCATTGATCTCCTATCGTTCCCTCCAACAGTCCTATGAGGACGCAGTGGGTTGTTTCCTGATTGAACTGTGTCAGATCTTTGCGGTGTCAGAGGAACCGGACCTACCGGTGGTGGACCCTTGCATTCAATCAGTCTTGCAGTCTTTCTCCTCTATTTTCCAGACTCCTACTGCCCTTCCACCTCCTCGAGCCTTTGATCACACGATTGTGCTGAGGGAAGGCACGGATCCGATACGGGTGCGTCCATACCGCTACCCCCACATCCAAAAGGAGGAGATCGAAAAAATGGTATCGGAAATGCTTAATGCCGGCCTTATTCAGCCCAGCAGCAGTCCATTCTCAAGCCCAGTCCTGTTAGTGAAGAAAAATTATGGTAGCTAGCGATTTCGCGTCGACTATAGAGCGCTCAACAAGGTAACAATGCCGGACATGTTCCCTATCCATAACATTGATGAGCTGCTGGATGAGCTACACGGAGCTACGATTTTTTATAAACTGGATTTACGTTCGGGATATCATCAAATCCGAGTGCGGCCTCAGGATGTACATAAGACGGCCTTTCGTACTCACGAGGGCCACAACGAGTTCTTAGTGATGCCCTTTGGTATTTCTAACGCACCAGCAACCTTCCAGGCGCTAATGAACTCTTTCTTCAAGGGTCTTCTAAGACGTTGTGTACTCGTCTTCTTCGATGACATTTTAGTGTTCAGCCGCTCGCTGGACGAGCATGTGAGTCACCTAACACAGGTCCTCTCGATCATTTCCACTCATTCTCTTTTTATCAATCTTAAGAAATGTTGTTTTGCTCAATTGCAACTTGATTCTCTGGGCCACATCCTCTCTGGCAATGGAATGATGGCCGATCCAGGGAAGGTGCAGGCGATGGTGGACTGGCCTACTCCCACAAATCCTAAGGAGTTGCGGGGATTCCTTGGGCTGACGGGCTATTACAGGCGCTTTGTACAAAATTATAGGAAAATTGCGGCTCCACTGACTCGGCTCTTACGAAAAGAGGGGTTTTCTTGGTCCGAGGAGGCCTCGGCTGTTGTACAAGCTCTCAAGCAGGCTATGGTTGTGGTTCCAATCTTGGGTTTGCCCGATTTTGGCGCCCTCTTTGTCATCGAGACTGATGCGTCTGGGGTTGGAGTGGGTGCAATTCTTTCCCAACATGACAGGCCAATCGCTTTTTTCAGCCAAGCTCTTTCTCCCCGCGCTCGGCAGCGTTCAGCGTACGAGCGTGAATTGATGGCGATTGTTGTCGCTGTGCAAAAATGGCGTCACTACCTTCTGGGGTGGAAGTTTGTGGTTCGCAGTGACCAGCGCAGCCTCAAATATCTGCTTGAATAGCGAGTGATTGCTCCGGAGTACCAACGGTGGATACTGAAATTATTGGGCTTTCAGTTTAAAATCCAGTACAAGTCAGGATCTTCTAATGCTGCGGTCGACGCCCTATCCCGCTTCCCATGCATGGAACTTCAGTCCCTCATCACTACTTCCTTCTTGGACATGGCGCAGATTCATTCTGAGATATTACAGGACCCATTCTTGGCTCCCATTCTCACAGCCTTACGGCAAGAGGCCGAGGTCCCTCCAGGATGGTCCCTCTTTCGGGGGCAATTACGCTTCGATGATCGGGTTGTCCTTTCGGCGACTTCTTTACTGAAAGAGCGAATCCTAACCGAATTTCATGCGAGTCCGATTGGCGGTCATGGGGGTTTTCTCAAGACATACAAGCGGATCATGGCGGAGCTGTTTTGGGTCGGCATGAAGAGTGACATCAAGGTGTTTGTTGCCTCCTGCGACGTTTGCCAACTTAACAAATACGAGACGCTGGCCCCCGCAGGCTTGCTCCAACCTCTTCGGATTCCAACAGCCATTTGGGAACACATCTTCATGGATCTCATTGAAAGCCTGCCTTTGTCTTTGGGTTGGAATTCAATTTTGGTTGTGGTGGACAGATTCAGCAAATACAGCCATTTTCTCCCATTGAAGCATCAATTTTCAGCAAAGACAGTCGCCAATGCTTTTCTTCATGGGGTGCTTCGTCTCCATGGTTTTCCTCTTAGCATCGTCTCGGACCGAGACAAGATTTTCCTTAGCCATTTCTGGTGCGAGCTCTTTCGCCTCCAAGGTACACAGTTAAATCGGAGTTCGGCCTATCATCCACAATCTAATGGGCAAAGCGAAGTGGTTAACCGCTGTTTGGAGACGTGCTTGCGCTGTTTTATCAGTCAACGTCCGAATGAGTGGTCTAAGTGGCTGAGCTGGGCTAAGTACTGGTATAATATATCCTTCCATTCGTCCCTGAAGTGTTCTCCTTTCCTTGTGGTTTACGGGCGAGACCCACCTCCATTGGTGCGATCGGGTACAGTCTCTTCTTCCACAAATACCGATCTCAATGCCCTGCTGGTCGCCCGTGATGCAGCTTTGGTGGAGTTACGAGATCAACTTTTGCTTGCTCAGAATCGTATGAAACAGCAAGCCGACGGTGGCCGTCGTGAAGTCTCTTTTGATGTGGGCGAGTGGGTATATGTTAAGCTCCGACCTTACCGTCAGCAATCGGTGGCGCGTCGCTCCAGTATGAAGCTGAGCCCTAAATTTTTTGGTCCCTTTGAAATTGTAGCAAGACTTGGCCCTGTGGCTTATAGGCTGGCACTCCCTCCTTCCGCGACGATCCATCCGATTTTTCATGTGTCCCAGCTGCGAAAAGTCATTGGTCACCACACTGCTGCTCCTTCCCTACCCCCTCTTCTCTCAGATTCCCTCATTCTCCCTTCTGAACCGGATGAGATCCTAGCGTATCGGGCTGATCCTTCTGGGCCGATGGTCCTGGTTCGGTGGCTCGGGCTACCTGATGCAGATGCCACCTAGGAGTTAGTTAAACATATGCGGCGTTCCTTTTCGGCCTTCCACCTTGAGGACAAGGTGGCTCTTCTTGGGGGGAGTATTGATACGATTCAAGGTCGTCCACCCATTCACCAAGTGTACATGAGAAAGAGATGCGGGAACAAGAGGTCCAAGTCTTCAGTGGGTCCAGCCGGGTCCAACTGAATAAGCAAAGTCACTAAGGGAATAACAGATTTTGTGGTCCAAATGAGTCATTTTACAGTGTGTCCAGTTGTGTGTCAAATTAGTTGTCCATAGAGTCCGATGAGTCATACTTGTATATATATAGCTACAGTAAGTCGGTGGGGGGATATTAATTTTCTGATTTGTTGAAAGTACTGTTGGGTGGGGAAGCTCGAAAGAGTCTCTCGAGCGACAGTGGGAAAGTCTCTCCCCCTTCGTGTATTACGTCCATTTTCTCCTGTTGGGGCTATCAATAGAATCTCCAAGGCGATCCCCTCGTTCTCCCGTTCGGTGCACCTTATCACACTATGGATGGACTTGAACATGTCGCCGAAGAGTAGCGACGGCATAAGGTAAGTCGAAAAGGATGCACTTGATATGAGGAAATGCCTTGGAAATGGCCTTCAAAGTAGTCTCATTCCCTCCTCCAACATCAACTAGTGATGAAATACTTCGAAAAATGTCGCGACATCCATCGATGTGGGAGGAAGTTAGAAGCACAGTCTCACTTGCCATGCCCTCATTGAAGTGGTTACTATCATCCAGGTGCCCCTCCAAGTACTCCCAAAATGTCATTCCCATGACCTTCTCAAAAGGAGTACTAGAACTATTCAAGCCTTCCTTAATGTAGCGCAATGGAAGCACAAACTCTTTTTGAAGCATGCCTAGTATGTTACTAACCATGCTCTTCTCATAGCTCTTTAGCTAATAAAAACCAATAGGTTCTTCAAGTGTGTACTTATAATGATCTACAATGCTGGGATTATCGACATCTATGACTACTCGCGCGATCTTCATGTATGACAAGTAGCGAAGAACTCGACGAAGCTTGTCGAGATTAACGTCTTGAATAAGGAGCTTCGAAGCAAGCTCACCAAGAGATATGGGCTTCTTATGGCTATATATTAAGTCGGGAACACCTAGCTCGACCATGGATCGAAGAAAGAGCGAGTCGGAGAATCAATAGAGGGTGTTCCATACATGAGCCTGAGCCTTTAAACTTTGCAGGTTAACTTTGCCTTTCATGATCTCCATTGTTGTCAAAGTGGAGGTTGATGAAGAGCCTAACGTTGTGCACAAGCACTGGCTAGAAGGAATAGAAGTGAATTTATATGGAGAAGCTAGCTTTCATTTTATTTTTTTAGAACTTATTTTTTTATCAACTTCTAAAACTTATTATATATCACTCTTAAAGTGACCCACAAAGGGCATGCTTTAAAGATGTGGGACTGCTTAATCCGGCCTTATAACACTAACCCAGATTATGGTATGTTCGGTTCACATACTTAGGTTTCCTCAGTTTATAGGATTAGCTTATACTAGGATTTTGACTTGGGTTTAGGTATTAGTCCGTTTGGAGGTTGAATTAAATGTGATTCCAATGGGTGAAGTTACCAAAGTGCCCCTCCCTTTATAAATCCCCAAAATCCCAACTGTGTGTTATTTTTGTGCTCCCCTGTTATTTTTGATGGGTTTTTATGCTTGTTCGGTTTCTGGTTGTTCTTCATTTTGGATTTTTATCAGTTTTGATCGATTTGGTGTGTAGATTTTGTTTTGTTTGTCTTGGTTTTGATCATTTGGGGGTTTTGGAAATCTGGGTGGTTTTCATTTTGGGTTCTTTGATGGATTGATTTGGGTGTGTAGGTTTTGTTTTGTTTGTCTAGGTTTCATTTTTGCTTCGCGTAGGCGAATGAAATGAAGATGTCACTCTTCCTTGTTTCCTTGAGAATGAAATGAAGCAAATTTTGCATATTTTGGTGTAGTCAGTGTGATCAATACTTGTAGGTTCAGATTGCGATGAATCTATGTAGAACATTGTGGCCCAGTTTCAGAAAAATGTTCTTCAATGAAAGGAAGAAATTTGTTACCAATAATCTTTACAGGAACAAGAGCCATGTCTGAAGTGGTGGAAACGGGTCGTGTCCCTAACTATCACTTCTCTGTTGTACATACTTGAGACTGATTTCGCCATTCGATGACAGTCATTACACATTCTTAGGTTCTTCATTATTCTGATTTTGGCCTTTGGGGCTGAGCCGATCAATCCAAAGGCAATGGCCAACTTCTCACTGTGCTAGTAAATTGCAGTCTCTTTCTTCTCCTCACCTATGTCAAGCAATACCTCCGATGTATCGCGTCGGTAACTTGCAAGCTTCAAGTCTTGAGCCATCTCTTCTAATTTTGAGTAGGTTTCAGCTGATTGAGAATGTGATACATCTCTAGCTACAAATTCATGAATGACTCCATTCATTTCAATCAAACTACACTCTGGGATCTTACGCACGTCTTTCCATCTATTGCTAGCACATTCTAGTAAATTTGGTATACACTCTCTCTCTCTCTCTCTCTCTCAAGTGTTATTGTTAGACAAGTAGTAGTTGTAGTAGAAGAGGAGGAGACCAAGGAGCATGTGTTTTGGGGGATACTTTTTGTATACTTGTGTAGTAATAATGGTAGTACTCAACAAGGTACACAAAAACACACACATACACTAGAGGGGTTTGAGTTGAGAGTCCAAAGAAAACAAGAGAAAGAATGGCGGTTTGTTAAATTTTGCAATTTGGATGGATATGTAGGGTTTGGCAATTATTTCTTTGTTTAGCATCTTTAGTATCCATCCGATTAATTCTGAACTGCGTAGCGCTTGCCCTCCCTCTTATCCTATCAAATATCAATAAACCCTAAACCTCTCTCCCTTTTGCCACTCAGCGAGACCGGAAGTTGAAGTTTGGAGCAATCTCATCCCAACAGATTCACATGAAAACCATGGCTAGCAGGTAAACATTCTTACTCTTTTGTATAATTATGTTGGTTGGCTCCCTTTAGTAATTAGTATTGTCTCTATATATAATCTTTCCATGAGAAATAGTTAGAGACATTTGGGCAAGTTGTGAATAAAGGGTTACTTGTATAATGTGTGTTGTGTTTGCTGCTATACAATTTAAGTTTTTAGGAACATCCATCAGATGTCTATATTATTTCTTTGTTCTATACTTTTTTAAGGGTTCTCGAAATCTTGTAGCATTGACTTTAAAACCTAATCAATCATCCATGAATTTAGAATAATTCTAGCTATATGAAAATGCAACTTAAGTGTGTTATAATTTCGAACATCTTGTAGTTACTAATCAATATCACCTGCCTTGGAGTTGTAAACTTCTGAGTCGATTGCAGACTTAATGTTTCTGTAAGCAACTCCACATTGCAATTTATTCTAAAATATCTAGCTTAATGTTTATCTGAAATGATCTTAAGATATTGATGGCAATTTGATGCAGTCCAAGAACTCGATCATATTTATCTAAGAATGTGTAAGCTATTTCATGTACGACATCACTACTTCCTTTATCTGTAGTGCGGGGATATTTTGAAATTTAGCATTTTGTTTTAATAAGGAATTGCTTACTTTACGCATTCTGTTAAATTAACTTTTTATTGTGGTTAGAAGTATTAAGTATCATTGATATTTTTTTTTTCTCCGTGCATTGAAGGTTATGTAAGGGCATTCAATCTTTGATGTCGTTGCAGTGAAATGTCTTAATAGATCTCAGTAAATTTGTTCTTCAGTATTTGTCGCAATGAGTGGTTATCGCCTAAAAGCCTTGAATACAACGGCTGGTAGTCAGGTCAACAGTGCATCAAACTCTGTTGTATTGGATGATGAGACAAAATCCTCCAGTGTTCAGTCAACACCTGATTTTGAGAAGAAGTATGTCCATCATGTTTATGAAGCGATTGCGCCTCATTTTAGCTCCACTAGATTTGCCAAATGGCCAAAAGTGGCAACCTTTTTAAAATCCTTGCCGCAAGGAGCAGTTGTCTTGGATTCCGGATACGGGAATGGAAAGCAAGGTTTGAACTTCATCTTCGCCTATGACTTGGGTCACTTAAAATTTAGAATTAATTCGAGGAAGTTAACTTTGATAATGGAAGTTCGACAAAAAATTGTCGATGTACAGAAGTTTATGAAATTTCACTTTAAATGCTAGAAAACTCAAGTTTCTTCATAGAGATGCTAGAACTATGTTTTATTTGAATTTAGTCGAAGTTTAAGTATATTTCTAGCATAGTCGAAGTTTTGATCGAAGTTTCAGTCAAAGTTTGCTCAACTTCCACAAAACATGACAATTTTACTTCATGTTTTATTAACTTCCATCGATGTTTTCGAAGTTCGGTCGAAGTTAGCCAAAGTTGAGTCGAAGTTTTGCAATTTTTCTACTGCCTATGAACTTCGCTTCGCTCACCTCAAAATCGACAAACTTCGCCCGAACTTCGCCGTAGTTTGTCGATTTTTTAAACCTTGATGGAAAGTCTTGGGCTTGAATCTTGATTGTTTTTATATGATTGTGATATTAGCCCGTCCTTGATCAGCATATGTGCTGGAAGAGGGAATGAAGTTTTGGTTGCTGATGTTGTGAATCTTCCATATAGAACTGGTTTTGTTGATGCTGTGATTTCTATCAGTGTACTACATCATCCGAGTACAGAAAATAGGAGGAAAGCGATAGAAGAGCTTATTCGTGTCGTGCACAAGGGTGGTCTTGTTCTAATTACAGATTGGGCTGTAGAGCAAGAGGATAGATCATTGGTAAATAAATGGACCCCACTTGAACACAAGTTTGGAGAAGAATGGGTTGGGCCGGGCAGTCCTCGTATTCGTAGTTCTCCTACATTAACACTGGAAAGCATCCCTGAGAGTGAGGAGGCCACTCTTGGGAATCAAATAAAAGGTAATGATCTCAAGAAAATGCCTGCTATTTCTCATGTAACTTCTCGAGAAGGAGTTGATATGGTGGCTTCAGTAAATGGAATTATTGGCAACCAGCAGGAATTCTTTGTCCCTTGGCACTTACCTTATCATCGTGCAAAAGTAAGTGGAACTTTTGCTAGGAAAGAAGACGATAAGAAAGGCGTTGTAGTATACAATCGGTATTACCATGTTTTTGTCGAAGGTGAACTTGAAAGGTAATACGTGTAGTAGCTTACGAATCTCTATCACTTTAACAAGCTATTTCCTCTCTTTGATCTGGTTTTACTTTTTATTACCATTGAATTTTATTAAGCTATATAAGGCATTACATTGTGAAAAGACCATGAGGAGTGAGGACTGAATTAATAGTCATTTGCTGCAATGTATTTGGGAGGCATGATATCTAAGAGTTTCAGTTCTTCCATCCTTATTGCAGGTTATCTTCTGGCATATAAAATGCACGGATACGGGATCAATTTTATGACAAATCCAATTGGTGCATTATGCTTGTAAAGACATGAATCTCAGGTTATGCTTGAAATGATTCTCTAAATGTTTTTGGATGCAGTACTCTTACAAGTTTCAGCTGCAGTCCAAAACACTCTGTAAAATTGCTCACTTAAGTTGTATTTTTTCCATTTTCATTGTCATTGGTTTTCTTGATTTTTCTCAAAAGAAAACTCTTTTAGTTCTTTACACAATTGTTCGATGTATTTTGTTTTGGTAGAGTGAGTTTGATAATGAGGAGAGGAGAACAAAGCTGTTCAAAATGGAAGTATTATGAACAATCCGTTTGGTTCAATAATTAGTGAAGTATTTCTAACTTGCTTACTTAACACAAGTAACTAATCATTTGTGTGCTTTCATGCCCATTGTGTTAGGCAAGATTTAGTTTTTGATTGTTATGCCTTTCCCATCAACCTTGTTCCCAACCTCCAAATCGTCCTTCGACGACGTCGATCTCATCGACGGTAATGATGCAAGGTTTGGTAATGGCGGAAGGTTCGATGTGTGTGTGGAGAAATTAGGGTTTGCGAAGAGAAACGTTATAGATGAATGTGAGAGAGTAGAGAACGTGAAAATGTTGTTTTCTCCAATCGAGATTGAGAGAGTAGAGAAGGTGACTTCACTTCCCAAATAGAGCTCTAAAGCAGTAGGACTAGTCGAGCTCGTCTTCTTGAACAGTAGAGACTTCTGATTGAAACGAGAGAGAAAGAGGGAGAGAGAAACAAGAGAGAGAGAGAAAGAGAGAGAGAGAGAGAGGTGACTTTGCTTCCCAAATCGAGCCTTAAAACCACAGGATTAGTCGAGCTCGTCTTCTTGAACCGCAAAAGAGAGAGAGAGAGAGAGAGAGAGAGAGAGAGAATGTTGTACGTAGATGGATAAGATGATGTTGAACATGAGGGTAAAAATGTAATTTTTTTTTACTTCAGTTGGGCTTATTTAATGAAAGGGGACCGTATCATTTGGTAAGCATGAATGTAAGGCTTTGGTAAGAGTGTGTCTTAGCTGACACTCCAACAAAACACCAATCTTACAGCTAAGTCCGGGCTTAACCAAGCTAACACTCCAACCAAACTGCGTCTTAATTGATGTTCATTTTGCATATATATTGAATATTTTTCAGCACATAAACTGGGTTTCTCCCTCTCCCAATCTCCCCGAGGCAATTCTTCATAAATTGCTTCTTTTATTGCATGAGTGAATGCGATGAATCCGATGATTTCGATTCCTTCGTCTCATTCCGGTAAGGGTGATGCACCCCGTGTTTTCTTTGCGAACCAGATACACATACACACTTACTACTCGAGCATCAAGCTCATAATGCCCCTCGGAAGAAGAGAATCATTGAAGTTACGTTAATACCTTGGCAGAATCTTTTACTGTGTAGGAGAGACAATAAGGGTTGCCTGATTTTAAATCTTCCTCTAAATTATGGACTTGAAGGATTTTTAGACTGGCCGTCTTTATCTTCTTGGATACTGTTGGAGATGTTGAGATAGTTACCACTTGGAAATAAAAATAAGACTTATAAGTGTGGAGTAGACACTCCATCTTGCCTTGGCATTTTGGAGTGAACCATACTTTTACACTTGTAGCCTATACATAAAAATTAGTCACCACACTCTCCTCACCTTGGATTGGGACCTATATTACAAAATTGAATGTGGTATCAGAGTCGATGGTTGGCTTAATTGCTCATTGTCCAAGGGCCTTGTAGACATCTAACAAAAGTGGTTAATTGATGTTCTGCGGTCAAGTCCTAGTTGGACTTGAGGGGGGAGTGTTGGAGATGTTGAGGGGGAGTGTTGGAGATGTTTGGATAGTCCTACATCGACTACTTGGAAATAAAAATAAGGCTTATAATTGTGAAGTAGACACTTCATCTTGCCTTGACATTTTGGAGTGAACCCCACTTTCACACTTGTAGCCTATACATAAAAATTAGTCACCACACTCTCATCACCTTGGATTGAGACCTATATTACAAAATCGAACATATACTTAACAACTTCCAAATAATTTTCTTCAGACCTTCATTACCCATCAATAATCAATATGTGTTGCATAATCCGGGTCTTGATAGACTTCCCATCTTCTTCAGCGTACGTGCCTGGATAGTACATTTCACTCCCACCACTGCATATCAAAGCATCTAATTCTTTTGCATTGATCTTCCCTGATTTCAAGAATTTTACTGTCTCAGGCATGCTCATAGCAGTTGATAAGGCAAATCCAGTGAATCTAGCAGTTGGAGAGTCTGATCGAACAGCCTTGAAAAGCTCTTTTATTGTTAACATTTTCAGGATGATTCTTCCCACTGTCAGATTCTGGGGCATCTGATCATGATGGTTTCTTCACCTTGTTCAGGATGCGTTTCACTTGATCTTGAACTTCAGGATCGTTGTCTCCAGCTTCTGCTTTCTCGGATTCGACAACATTCCTATCTTGGGTCCCGTCAACAGATAGGCGACATATATGTCCTGAAAATCCATAAGTGAGTCCCCAAGGGATTCATCTGCGGCCATGTCATCCATCGGAGTATCAGTCTTCCATTGCGGGTGCCTCATTCTACAACCAGCTATCCTTGTCAAGTAAGTATGGCAGTGCTCTGGACATGTATATTTTTCCATCCATTCTTCCTGCACTCGTTCCATAGATTCTTATCTGCAACTAGTTTGAGCAGTGCATCAGCAATTCCTTGCTGGTCAAGTGGATCCACTAGCAATCCGTTGTTTAATGTCTGCATATTAGAGCTTGAATGCTTGGTAAGAAATTGACATGCAGATTCTTTGCCAATTATGAAGAATATATATATATTAGATGCATATTGGTCATTTTTTTCTTGTGACACCAAAACAGAACAATTTCATGAATATGTAAGCAAAACGTGACCAAGTATGGCAAGTAAATAAATGTGTCAAACACTTTCTTGTGACCACCACTTTTTGTAGCAACCATTGGGAGCCCATGAGCTGCTGCTGCTTGCATTATTGCATACCAAGTTGGTCAGGCTCTATTTTGTCGAATGCTGTCAAATAGTAAATTACAATCTTAATATGCAACAAAGTCTAACCTCAATCAACGTCAGGCTGAAGGGTTCAACAAAAGCTGGATTTATAAAAACTCCCCGCCATCATATGTGATTATTTTATAAGTAAGAAATCTTGGAAGAACTATTTCTTCCTCTTTTTCAGAACAACTACATTTTTGCAAAATTTTGATTTGACCTTTGTTTCAGCTGTTATACGGTAAATATCTGGAACATCAGATTGCTTGTGATGCTTAGGATATGAAACTTCCTCATAGAGATCATACTTGTCGATCAGTTTAAGTACTGTCGTGAGAACACTAGCTCTGCCTGGGGACATTTTGTCTCTGACGTCCCTGTTGCTCATGATGAGCATCTGCACATGAACAGGAGTTAGTTGATGCGTGTCACTTTTTGTGTGATAGCTTAAGGGAATACCAAGTTTTTATCTGCCCAGAACCACTCTTAATCTCGGTATGGCATATCATCCTCAGACTGATGGGCAGACTGAGCAGTTCATTTTGGTGTTAGAGGATATGCTTGGAGTTTGTGTCTTGGAGTTTGGTGGAAGCTGAGAGAAATAAATTCCTCTGCGCGAGTTTTCTTATAATAATAACTAGCTAGCATTGGAATGACTCTTTTTGAAGTTGTGTATGGTCGGCCTTGTCGTTCACTTGCGTGTTGGGCAGAGATTGGAGATACAATTTTGCTAGGGCCTGAGTTGATTCAGGACTACACAGAGAGAATTCAGCTGATTCGCCGGTGTTTGACTACGACATAGTTAAGACAGAAGATATACGCCGAT
This sequence comes from Stephania cephalantha, assembly GCA_039657325.1. Lineage (NCBI taxonomy): Eukaryota > Viridiplantae > Streptophyta > Magnoliopsida > Ranunculales > Menispermaceae > Stephania > Stephania cephalantha. The sequence continues at coordinate 11,842,998 of CM077572.1, forward strand.
AACCATCATAGGTTTTTGGAGTTTTCAAAGAATGATTATGTTTTGTTGAAAGTCTCACCTAGAAAAGGGATGTATAGATTCGGACTGCGGGGTAAGCTAGCTCCAAGGTATATTAGGTCGTTCAAGGTAAAAAAGAGAGTTGGTCCCATTGCTTACAAGTTGGAGTTACCTCCTCAGCCAGGTACAGTTCATAATGTCTTCTACGTGTCTATGCTTCGTAAAACGAAAACTCAGTTCACTCCAAGAATTGATTGGAATGAATATGATCTTCGAGAAGACTTATCTTACGATGAGCAGCCGATTCAGATTCTTGATCGTAAGATTCAAAAGCTGAGAACCAAAGAGATTCCTTTGGTTAAGGTGAAATGACAATTTCACGGTGCTGAGGAGCTAACCTGAGAGCGAAAATCTTATATGAAGGAGCAGTTTCCTTTTCTCTTCGAAACTACAGGTAATCATTATGTTTACTTTAATTTCGATGATGAAATTTCTTTAAATTGGGGAGACTGTAATGACTCGTTACCTTAAGCTAGTGATTAATGTTAACCTGAATCCTAATTAACCTGAGTTAGGCTCGTGGTTAAGTCTGACGTACCTTGTTTAGCGTGTGCATGAGTTTGTATGATGATTGGTGTTTTTCCATGACATGTTTAATGAATTTATAGGTTGTTGTATAAAAGGAAAATTTATATAAGCCTATAATTAGAAATAAATAAATAATTAAAAAATTGTTGGTACACTAAGTGCGATGAGGGGGTCGTGAAATGAATGTTCACGTCTGAGAAAAATCGTTGGCGTGTCCGGTGAATTTATAATCGATAAAATACATGATATATATATTTTTTAGTAGTACACGAGATATATATTTATATATAATTGATATATATAACTATAAGTTTGATTTGATTAATATGGATTGCTGGATCGCCTCGAGATGAGTGAAAGTGAAAGATTGTGTTAAGATGTATTTCACGTTAGGCTATGTCACTTTAACACAATAGTCACTTGATCAGCCTTGAGATAGCGCGATGCGGATCTTGAGAAAAGTTCATATATATAATCAAAACCAATTCATACTTATCACTATTTCATTTGCTTGAGAGAGAAGATAAGCATCTGAGGGTTTGATCCATCGTGAGAGTAGCCAGGAATGGAATAAGAGATCATCAGAGCTAGATTTAGCTATTTGCACAACTAAATTGAACGTTGGTGAGTGATTCATTAAGTTCTTTCGATTTTAGTTTTGAAGTTACTGTTGAATTAGTGATGAATCTCTGTGAATTGTGGTTGTTGTTGATTGAAAATGGATTAAGACCTCACCAGAGGACATCCTTGATGTTGTGGGAAGTGATTTGTTGTTGTTGTTGTTGTTGTTGTTGTTGTTGTGATGATTTAGCAGTTGAACAGAGGTTTCTGCCATGTTCTCTGTCGAGACACTCGATAATGGAGCGTGCTCCCTATAATAGGGAAGCACGCTCCCATCAAGAATAGTCAGGAACTCAATTGATGAAGCGCGCCCCACCAAATGAGCGAGCGCACTCCTACCTCAGAAAACAACAATTCTACTAAGTAATTCATTGAATTTTTTGAGGACTTAAGGGACTGATTTAGGGGTTCTAAATATAGGGTATTAGACATGTATTGACCTCAAATGGTTTGTGATAGGTTATCAAACATCGAGAAATATTGAGTGACCCAGAAGGTTATGAAATTGGAAACAAAGCCTAATCGAAGTAAGTACAGATTCAATTATTTATCAATATTGCTTGAATATTGTAGCATATGTAGTTCATATAGTTTATGGACTGAATGGGGGGCTATATACATTGTGGTGTGTTTAATAAAATAGAAAACTGTGTATGATGTGATATATGAGAGTAAATCTTGGAGTTGAGAATAGGTTGTATATGATATGGGTTTGGTTCCTGACCTATATGTTAAATCCTACTCAGCTAAATAGGTTACGTGAATTACACATTCACTACAGGATTTAGGATATAACCATTGAACATTAATGGATTGGCTAGACAGCACATCGGCCAATGTGTTGGTTTAGCAATCGCATTAATGGTGTCGGTGGGTAATCGACCCTAGTTTTACAAATGAAAGGAAAATCACAGTGTAATAGCCATTGATTGTTTAACTTGCATATGTTTATTTATTGGATTATATGTTTTCTATGATCCTGTTAGCTATGTTTGGTTCATATTGTTATTGTATATCACTCTTGATTATTTTATGGAATGTTGATATTATGTGAATTAGGGACGCAAGCGGGAAGGGGAATGAATCCTCACGGGGAACAAGGATTCCCCGCAAAGGTCTCCATCCCCTACCCTCCCCATTTACATCCCTAATGTGAATCCTTACTTACTGAGCAAGTTGGAGCGCTCACCTCAAATTAATATTTCATGTTCTCAACCCGCCGCTTCAGCGAAAGGGAAAAAGAAGATTTAGGGTTTTACCGTCTCCTATCTTCGATGTAATGAGTTGTCATGTACATTTATACTGTTTGAATGACATTGTTGTAATATAACAAGGTTTGGATGTTTCGTAAACGAGTCTTGATTTTGATAAACTCTGGATTTATGTATATCGGTTATGTTATTGAAAAAGTTTTAACTTTTCGTTGCATATACTTTGATTTTTATTTCGATATCAATATACTGGTCGAGTTTATCAGGTATGGAAGGAGAGGTTGTTGGCTCTAGTTAAGTCTGGCTGGTGTATCGGGGCTTAATTAAGGTTTCAGGACGAGTGTTGCCCTAATCAGGATAGGGGATGTTACACCTTGGTATCAGAGTTTAGGTTTAATAACTCTGATACAGTTTGATATCAGAACCTAAGTGAGATGGGAAAACATAAATTATTAACTCTGATACACCTTGGTACCAGAACCTAAGTTTATTAACTCCGATAGTTGTTTAGAGTTATGAATAAGCTTAGGACGTGCGTGGTTTAGGGGAAAGTGAAAATGAAAATGAAAACATTATTATACGTTATTTGATACACTTATTGGTATCTATTTATATATATGATTTCCTTGTCTTCTATGAATGTTACCTTAATGGTCTTATCCCTCATTTGATTTCAGAATTTAATGACAGATCAAGGAGAGGGTTCATGAAGGTCTGGACCTCAGGGTAATTGGGAAAGTGATGATCAGTGGAAGTCTAGAGTTAAACAACAAATGAGATAGCTCATGAAATCTCAAGTAAAGCTAATGGCAATGCTGATGGCTCATATAATACCACCAGCTCAGCGAAATGAGGCACAGCCTGCAACCAGTCCCAAGGTTAGCAGAGCTAAGGGAGGAGCTGAGATAATAGCAGCTCCTGCACAATCGGTGGTAGCATAGGTCCAGGTACCGAAGACAGCTGTAATAGTGCTAGTTGATTTTGAGAAGACTGCATTTCTCTGAACACGTAAAGATTTAGTATAATACGACATTATGAGATTCAATGGCACTATGAAGGACGGAGTAGCTGAGACATGGATACTTGATATGGAGCCACGCTTTGTTGCTGTGGATATGGAAGACCGCTTTAAGGTCAGATTGGTCAAATTTTTATTGATTGAATCTGCTTGTAAATGGTGGAATTCCCTAAAGAGAGAAAGGAAGACTGTCACCACTTTGCCACAATTTAAAACCATATTTTACCGATAATATTTCTAAAAGTCAGTCAAGAATAGGAAGAAGATTGAATTTATGCAGTTGAAACAGGAATATGTCTGTAAAGGAATACGATAAGAGATTTATTGAGTTGAGCGAGTTTGCTTCAAAGATGGTGGAATTAGGAGGAGAACAAGATTGAAATATTTCTCAATGGGCTAAATTATGAGATATGTGCGTGTTGTTGTTTCATCTCATCCTCGCACTAGTTATGCATTTATCTTTGAAAGTGCGATGAAGGTGGAAGCAGTCATATTGTCTCGACTTTTGGGAGCAGTACCTATTCCATTACTAGTATTACAAACCTAATAGTTTGCTTATTTTTGTCCGGCGAAAAATAATGCAGCTAGAGTCGCTACACATACGGGGTCTATAGAGACGACATTTGTTAATGCACTAGTTTCACTTATTTCTGAAGCTTCAGTAGCTAAACCACCTTTGCCACCGCCTCAGTCTAAGGGTAAGGGAAAGGACAACCCAGTTAACACATAAACCGAGTGGATCTCGGTAGGTTCCACATGCCAGTGGGTTTTCTCAAAAGGCTTCAATGATATGTTATCAGTGTGGGCAAGTATGGCATATTTGAGAGATTGTTCTACACCACCACCATATCGGTAGGCGGTACAACATAGCCGGCACGATGGCAGACTCATGCAGTGGCTGAGGCGGTTCCTGAGGCTACGAGAAGACTTGTGGAAGGTATGCTAAACATTTTTGGTTGAGTTATGCATGTCTTACTTGATGCTGGTTTTACAGTTTCTTTTATTGCCGGTGCAATGATTGATGAACTAAAATTGAAACATGTTAGAGCTAATACATTGTTGATCTTGAGCATATCAGTGAGCGAGAAGGTTTATCCTAAACTCATCTGCGAGAGATGTGTAGTTAGAATTAGGGAGAATAAACTCCCAATTGATCGGGGGGTAGTGGTGTAACGACCCATTTTATTAACGTTGTTATTATTACTTATTTACATATTAGGATGCTAGCTCAGACCCACGTGGACGTCGCAGATAGGCTAAGGGCATGCCTGACTAGGTACTAGTTATATATTGTTTGATTGGTTGCTTTTTATTGCGGTGTATTTCATTTAATATGGCATTAATCATCACATGTTTGTAAATATTAAGTTATGTCGAATGAGATAGTGTGATGGGTAATTGCCTCGTAAAGCTTGTCGACATGGATATATGATAAGTGCAGTACGTGTAAACTAAGTTTTATAATACTAACTTGAATAAAATGATTAAGAATCAACGTGAATATGGCATAAAATGGAGAATTGAATTTTAGGCTAAATCAAAATAATTGGGTACATCAATGATTGGCGCGCCTCGAGATGCATGTCGGGATGTGAGGCACTGGGTATTGAGTAGTCGGGAGTGAATGAGACCAAAATTGAGTTAATTATGTGATCAAATATATTAACTATATTATTGTTGTACCTAAGTTGGCTATTTAAAAAGAATTAAATTGATTTGCCTATAGTTTGATCAAATTGAATAAAAGCAATTGATAGGCATTAGGATGATCCTAGAATGTGTGATACTAGGCTATTTAGTGTCTCAATGAAGTCATTAGTTGGTGTTTGACAGCTCAACTATTAGCCTTTAGATCGTCCTCGAGATATGTGTACACAATTGATGTCATCAAAACTTATAAATACATCATTTTAGTGGGATTTCCATTAAAATCACTCACATTTTCATGCAAAAACTAAAATTTCCAACAATACTTGAGAGAGATTTAGGATTTCAAACTAGGATCTTGGGCTGGATTTCTTGAAGATCAAGGACTATAATCAAGGTAATGTACTCCCTTTCCATCAATTTCATTTTATTCAATTTATCCATGAAAATGAGCTTGAAATTTGGGATTTTAATGTTGACTTTTGTTGTTGTTGATGATGTTGTTGATATTGTATAATTGGGTTGTTTTGATGATGAAAAAGTGAAGAGAAAGAATTAAGAAACGAAAAGAAGAAAAAGTGTGTTGCTGGTGTGCAGAGACGAATTGCAAAATTTGTAATTCGTCTCAGCGTACATGATGGCTGGGGGCTCGCACGCACGCGCTGAGCCGGCCCAAGCCCGGCCTCATTGGGTCAACCAGGCCCAGCCGAACCGGGCTCGCTTCAGGTGGGCCCAACCCCCATTAAATAATTAAAAATAATTAAAAAATAAATTATATATATAATAAATAAAATAAATTATAGAAAAATAGATAAAACAACAGAAAATTACAAAAAAAACCCTAAAAATCAGAGAAAATATGAGAAATTGGGAAAAAGTAGAACATTGGATTTTGAGAATTTTTTGGGTATTTGACATCCCGGTGTAATCCAAAAAATGTGTCATAACTAAAAATTAGAAATAAAATTCAAATTTTTAGTTTAATATTGATAATTTAACTTAATGTGGATCTAAATCAATTAAAATGATATATTTGGACTTTAGGGGACTAAGGGGACCGTAGCTTGGGTACCGGGAGCTAAGCGGGGTTGGATTTAGGAGTCAAGGGGAGTCAAAGCGCGTGTTTGATGTTTGTAAAACCTATAAAGACATAACTTGAGTATTTAATTGATATTTTTATATTGCTTCTATCCATTCTTGCATACAATTCTATTCTACACTATTTTTGGCAGTTGGTTGAGATAACTCCCACCGGTATATTCGTTGTGTGTTTATGGCACGCTAAACTGTAGCACGTGTGTCTAATCCCTTGGTGAATCTCGACCCGAGCTGCTGACTAGTGCATGTGTTGATGAAGCGTAGGATTAGGCCAATCACTGTGAGGAACTAGGTGAAAGAGTAGTGGGGCACCCTGTGACGACCAAAAATCAAATAAACCTGCCCTAGGGCAATTTAGTAAATTTTCAAACCCTAAACTAATGTAGCCCTAATATAAATTGAATTTAAAAACCCTAACCCACGTTTTTATTCAAAACCTCAAATTTGAAGAAAAGGTGGAGGAGAAGACAAAAGCCACACATATTTCAAAATAGGTAATATCTAACTATTCAAGTTCTTATTATTTGAGGTTTTGGAGATGATGGTACACAAAAAGGAGGGGGTAGTGTCGCCGCCGCCAGAGAGGACAACGACAAGTCACCGCCGTTGCCGGAATAGTGGGGGCGCCACCAGATTGCCCCCACCATTAATGTAGAGAAGAAGGGGAAGGGGTGGCGTTGTGACCACCCCCACCCCTCCAAAAGGCACACCAGCCATGGCCAGGGAGGGGGATCCTCTCCCTCCTTGGTGGAGATTACAATCAGGGGCGTTTGGCCCTTGGTTTGAAAACCAGGGACCAAACACCCTTGGTTGGCTAGTCAACTCTAAAAAAATAAAATAAAAATAAAAATAAAAAATATATATATAACAAAATAAAAGCAAAGTAATTGCTTTCAAACGGGGTGCTATCATGTCTCCGAGGGGGACCGACCCTCACATCGGGCGACGGGGGTCCCGCGGGACCCACACTAGTGGATCTCAAAGACCAATAAATGGATGATTTGATTAATCGAAATTAAATCATTTATTGATGAGATATATTATGGTTGTATAGTGTCGCGCGAAGGTTCGCATCGGGCCCCGAGCGTACCAGGAGTTGTTATAGGCGTTGCTGCGAGTCGAGGTAAGTGGGGAGCTTCGCTCATACATTAAATGTGGCTTGAATATTAGATAAATAGAAATGACATATTTTTATTGAAAGACTTGGGATTGGGTTGCATTTAATCAATAGTATGGAAATGCATATCTATGGAATGCATGTGATGGGAACACTTGTGTTATTCGATCCAATGCGGTGATGTGGCGGTATGCTCATCAAAAGAGAGTAGTCCGCGCCACGTGTGGCGGTAGTGTGGCAGTGTGCCCACCAAAAGGGAGTGGTATGCGCCACAAATTGCAATGGTGTGGTAACAATCCCACCAAAAAAAGAGTGGTCTGCACCACGAAATATCAAGTTAACAAGTGGTCACAATCGGTGATGGCTTGGAAACACTTACTGTTGGTTTGATGGAACTAGGCGGAGGTTACAACGGCCATTGTGACCACCAATGGTTCACATCATCTCGAGGGTGAGTGTTTCGGTCACCGAATTCATACTATTAACTAGCATGCATTGAATGAACCAATGACTTATAATTATTATTATTATGTCTCATGGTATATCTCTTGTGGACCCCTCGTATGAATGATTTAAATTCAGTTGTGCTTTAAATGATTCTTGAAACTCGTTTTAGAAGTTATGAATGCATGAATATATCATTGTTTATGTCGATGAACAATGCTCCCATGTTTCTACATGTTTTTATATCTTATCTACATGCTTGAATTTGAATTTGATCAATATCTACGTGCTTTCTAATTAATGTATGAGATTTAGTTTTTCAATTTCCTGTTAGATTTTGCTTAATTAGTTGGTAGTACTTGCGTATTTAATGTTTAAGCGAGTCTTCTCTCTTATTGAGCTCCGTTGGTTTTTTAGCTCACCCAACTTATTCTCCAGGTGCGTCCACATCCACTTTAGCTCGTGATAAAAGAAAGAAACCCGCTTGAAGTATTTCCTTACTTTGTGAGAAGTTGCACGTTCCCATTATTTAATTATTTGATTTTGATAACAATAAACTTGGGTTGTAACTCAAAGTAGATTATTTGGGTAGTTTGAAACCCTCCTTATTTATTTTGCACTATTTAAAAGCTTATTGGGAGTATTAGAAGCGATTTGAGATGATTGAACCTACTTAGATAGTTGAACTTTTATCATGTTGATCTTATGATATAAGGAATGCTAGTTTTGATTTTTACTTCCACATTTATTAGTCTAAATGGTTAGTATGTTATTCCGCAGGTTGAAATAGGCGTGCGAGACTGTTATTTGGGTATGGTTCAGGTATTGGGCTTGAGTAATGGTTTAGGCCGGGCGACCCGACCCTAGTTTAGGCGAGGGCCGTCTCACACACACTGAAGGGATCCTAAAGATCCGAAATATAGTCTAGTATGACCTAGACGAGCACATACTTTGTTTATCCACTTGTTATGTATGCATGCGATGATCCATTTATAGTTACATGTTTACTTCCCTCATGTTTATTTAACATTATCTTTGGTTTCTCTATTCACTTAAATACTCAAGGAATTTCTTTGGGATTTTACTCGCTGGACTCATCATCAATTTTTTTGTGATGGTTGAGTGCAGATCTTAGTACAAGTAGGGGCAAGGTGATCTTAGGCGACTATCTCTGATCGCCTACTGTCCAGGACATTCTCGTACGTATTTAGATTTTTGATATTTTGATTTATTTTGGGTATCTGGGAGACTAGAAAGACATTGTACATAATATATATGCTTATCTTTTGGTTATTAGGTCGCCTTATATTCATAGTACTTTATTTCTGGGTTTTCCATATTACGATTGATGCTCTATGACACGATATTTACATATTTTATGTTTTTATGTCCGTTTAAGACTTTCACTATTAATTCACTCCTTATTAATTGCAATTGATTAAAACATAAGCTATATGTATAAATCATAAACTTTGAAAACAAAAGACAGTAAACCTAAATATAAATGACTTGAAAAGGAAATATGCATAATTGGTTTACAATATAGCGAATACACGACAAGTTAGCATGCACACTGAGGATGCAGGTGTGGCAAGCGACGCCAGCGGAGCGCGAGACCATGCGGGTTAGTGACGTGTACGACGTAGTGGGGCCCACAGGGCGAGGAGCAGCACCTACCTAGCGGCCAAACGGCGCGTGACCAGCATAGTTGGTATTAGAGCAATGGTTCAAGGAACATAGGGAAATAACAAAAGAGAATAAAACTTAATAAATAAACCTTATATTTGGATACTCGATGGACTTACCTTATAACCCTAGTTGGGAAGTGATTGTGAGGCGGGTAGAGTTAATGGGTAAGTGTTATGTTTTTATTATATATTATATACTATATGCGTATATATATCAAGGTTGATTCGATGCACGCTTCTCGATGCAGATCGCGTTGGATGGACAATCTACTTTTATGTCAAAGATTGGTCAGACTAGCGGTCCGATTAGGGCCACTACCACCGCTACTGCCCAGAGTGTTGACGATCATGTCGCGGCACATGACGCTCAAGTTGCAGAGATTTTTTTGTTACTGAGGACTCATAGAGTACCAGTCACTGCTCTCGCCGTAGTTACAGTTCCCGCTACACAGACAATCGTCGGCTCGGCTATCCAACAAACGCCTATTCATGCTACTACTCCTACGGTTCCTGAGACATCTATTGAGAGGGTTACACCAATGATTATACCGGTTGTCGCACCAGTCGAGACATTGACTCCTACTCCTTCATCGACGACCATAAAGATGGCTACTACAACTATTACTTCTGAGTTCACATTGACGCCTGAGGCGAAGTTCATCAAGGAGTTTATTTGTTTTATGCCCGGTTATTTCTACAGAGGTGGTGACTTAGAGGCGGCCAGGATAAGGTTACTTTCACAACAGCAGCTCCACAAGCTGCTGAGGGTTGATTGGAGTATACAAGCATGGGTTTCTGGATTGTGCTTTTGAGGAGTTGCAACTATTTGGTGGACTACATATTGCGACACCCACCCAGATCTGACGACATGGGCACATTTCAGATAGTTGTTCTACAATGAGTATATCCCCATAGAGGTCCAGTTACATTTGAGAGAGGATTTCTCGGCCTTGAGACAAGGTAACCGATCGATATTATAATACATGGAGAGGTATCGCTATTTGCTACGGTTTGCCATGGATGTTGCCAGGATGGAGCAATTACTGATTTATTACTTCGTACGGGGATTGGAGGAGGTCATCGCTAATGTGATCGTGTCGACTAGGGCGCATACATTACAATATATGTACGATCAAGCCATTGCCTATGAGACGTATCTACTACAGAGGGGCGATAGGTGAGTACCTAATTCAGGATAGTTTGAGAGGCATACATGGTTGAGTTTTCGGTTGGGCAGGAGACTAAAGAGATAGAGGGAAAAATCTGATCCCAATTTTCGTCAAGATACCAAACAGCATGGCAGGGACTGCAGTGATGATTAGTAGGGAGATAGGTTCTGTTATGAGGACATGGAACTAGTTCATGTTATTGCACCTGAACCACCCGAGCAACATCGACAACAGCCTCAGCATTATAAGGATAGAGATCAAGGATGCCATGATAGGGATCATAGGGGCCACAGTCAGGGTTAGAGATCCGAGGACAGACATGATAAGAGGCAGAAGAAACATCGATGTCATCATTGTGGTCGAAGACGACACCTCAAGGCTGATTGCAAGGCATCACCATCACTATTAGGATCACAACAAGGTCAGTATAGGGACAAAACACATGCAGTTGCTTAGTCGGACAGAGATGTGATCAGACAACTCTTCGAGGGTACGTTATCTATTATAGGTAGACCGATGCATGTTATGATAGTATCTAGTAGTAAATTGTCATTTATTCTTGGGCGTATGGTAAGAGAGTTATGGTTAACATCACAGATGCTAGACACATACCTTATCCTCAGTACGACCGCTGGGGATAAGATATACCATAACCGAATATGTCGAGACTGCACGATAGAGGTAGAGGGACATCAGTTGCGGATAAACTTACAAGTCCTAGAGTACCTCAAATTTGATGCACTTTTGGGGATGGACTGTTTGGTGGCGTATCATGCCCAACTAGATTGCTTCCAGAAGACCGTTACGGTTCGTGTTCTGTGGATTCCAGAGTTCACATTTATCGGAGTCGCGACCGCACTACCCATTACTAGAGGTCGATTAGCTACGACTCAGGAGATGGAGGCGTGTACTACAATAGTTGAGGTAGAGTTGAGGAAAAAGATCAGGATTGAGGATGTCCCAGTAGATAGAGAGTTTCCTGATATGTTTCTAGATGATCTGCCAGGACTACCACCACCTAGAGAGGTCAAGTTTATTATCGAGCTTTTAACAAGGACGCAACTGATTTTTAGCATACCTCATAGGATGTCAGCATCCGAGCAGGAAGAGGTGAGGAGATGGCTTAAGGATCTGCCACAAAAGGGTTTCATTCACCCTAGTATGTCTCTTTTGGAGCATCAATGTTATTTGTGAAGAAAAAAGATGGTTCCATGAGGATGCGTATAAACTACAAGAAACTGAATCAGGTGAAAATCATGAACCGTTACTCACTCTTCTAGATCGATGATTTGTTCAATCAGTTGGCAGGCGCCAAGTTCTTCTCGAAGTTTAATCTGCGTTGGGTCTATCGTCAGTTAAGAATTCAAAAAGAGGACATCAAGAAAACCACTTTCAGTATGAGATATGGGTTGTTTGAGTTTATAGTCATGCCTTTTGGACCGACTAATGCCCTGACAATCTTCATGGACTTGATGCATATGGTCTTGAGACCATACTTGGATAGATACGTCATTGTCTTTATCGACGACATCTTGATTTACAACAAGACTATTGTGGAGCACGAGAGTCACCTCAAGACAGTATTGATGAAATTGAGGGAACACAAGCTATATGCTAAGTTCAGCAAGTGTGATTTTTGGATGAGCGAGGTGAAGTTTCTCAGATATGATATCAGTGATCAAAGTATCTCTGTTGATTCAGAGAAGATTCGAACAATTATTGATTGAGGGCGCTTGAGTCTATTTTCGACATCCAGAGTTTCTTGGGGCTAACAGGGTACTACCGCCGATTCGTACATGACTTTTCCTCAATTGTAGCACCGATGACATGACTGATTAAGAAAGATGTGCGATTTGATTGGTCAGATGAGTGTGAGTGAGTATTCTGGAAGTTGAAGAAGAGATTGACATCAGCACCAGTGTTGACATTGCAAGAGCAGGGCAAGAGCTAATCAGTTTACATAGATGCCTCAAGAGTTGGTTTTGGATATGTATTAATGTAGGAAGGCACGCCAGTGATTTACTTATCTAGACGTTTGAGACCCCGCGAGGGTAATTATTCAGTGCATGACATAGAGCTTACAACAGTCATTTTTCCACTGAAGGCCTGCAGGCACTGTAGCACCCTATATCCCGATTAGGGCGATACTTGGCCTGAAACCCTAATTATGCCCCCGTAACTCAGCCAAACTTAACTAGAGCCAGCAGCCTCTCTGTCTGTATCGGAAAACTCAACCTTTATATCGATATCGAATAAATAATTCAAAATATACGCAGCAGAAAATTAAAACATTTTCGATAATTAAATGATATGCATAAATAGTGAGTTTATCAAAACCTAAAACCTCATTTATATACCTCCCAACCCTGTTTATATACATCAAAATAACTTAAACGGTGTATATGTATACAGGAAGACTCATTACATCATAAAGAAGATATTGAAACTCTTAAATCTTCTCTTTTCCTTTTGCTGGAGCGCTAGCCTGTGAACATGAAATATTAAATTTGGGGTGAGCACTATAACTTGCTCAGTAAGTAAGGATTTACAAAACCATCAACATTCCATACAATAATCAAAACATTACGCTATTAAAATATGCACCAATGTTAACTAAAGGGATTATGAAAGCATATAATTCAATAAATAGCAGATGCATCTCCAACTATTAATGACTATAACACCATGATTCATATTTTATTTGTAAAACTAGGGTCGATTACCTACTGACACCAATAATGCTATTGCTAGACCAACACATTGGCCGATATGATGTCTAATCAATCCATTAATGTTCAATGGTTCAATATGAAACTCTCTAGCGAATATAAAATTCATGCAACCCATCTAACTGAATAGGAGTTACATATAGGCCGAGAAGGTAACCAATCTCCTATATAACCTATTCTCAGTTCTAGGAGTTACTCTCGCGAGTCACATTACACATTGTTTCCATTTATTTAAAACATCACAATGTACATAGTCCCCCATTTAGTCCATAAACTTCATGAACTACATATACTAAAATAGCCTGACAACTTCGATGAATAAGCGAATCCATATTAACCTCGGTATAGGTTTTCGTTAAGAAATTCTATAACTTTTCGGGCACTCACGTTTTCTCGGTGATCCAGTACCTATCATAAACCATTTATGATCAATATAGGTCTAATACCCTATATTTAGAACCCCTAATTTAGTCCCTAAGACCTCAGGAAACTCAAACCAATTTACAGCAGAGTTGTTATTTTCTAGGGTGGGAGCGCGCTCTCTCAATTGGTGGGGTGCGCTCCACTAACTGGGTTCGTCCCAATTGATGAAGGGAGCGTGCTCGTCTATTAGGTGGAGCGCGCTCCACCCTGTACTCTCTCGACAGTAAATAGGGCAACAACCACTATTCCATCCATAAATCATCAAAACCACAATTAACACTCCCCAAATACACTAGCGAGGACCTCTAGTGAGGTAACAATCCATTTCTAATTATCCACACACAACAATTTACATAGATATCATCACCTACTATCGAATTGAACTTCAAAAATATCAAAACCAAACTTACCAACAGTTATGATCTCTGATTTCCAATTGTTTAAGCTCCTAAATTCATACTAAAAGAACTCATCTGATTGATTCCTTCAAGATCAAAACATCAAACCCTCAGCTGCTCTCTCTCACTTTCTCTCTCAATCGATCAGTGAAGATAAACATGAAGGTTTTAATTTAAATATATGAATTTCCCCCGAGATACGCATCGTGATATTTTGAGGTTGATTGAATGATTGATGTGCTAACATGACACCGTTAAAGTGATGCTTATGTTGACACCATCAACACTTACGCTCATCTCGAAGCGATCCGACGATCCATATAATTCAAAATAAACTTATAGTTTCAATTTATATATATTTATATATATCAAATAAATATATAAATATACATATATATACCTCATGTATTTTCTCACCAATAAATTCACCGGACACTCCTACGAGTATTCTCGGGTGCGCACATTCATTTCACGACCCCTTCATCGCACTTGTGTATCGGCTATTTATTATTTATTTACGTATTTTTTGATTATAGGCTTTTATATAAATTCTCTTTTATACTACATCTTATAAAATTCATTAAGCATTCAAAACAAACATAAACCATCACACAAATCCACACATACTCTAATCGAGGTATACCGGACTTAACCATGAGCCTAACTCAATTTAATTAGGATTTAGATTAACACTAATCAAGAGCTTAAGGTGAAGGGTCGTTACATGCACTATCTCTACGGAGAGAAGTTTGTCTTATACACAGATCATCAGAGCCTACACTACATTTTCACTTAAAGAGATCTAAACATGTGTCAGAGGAGATGGCTTGAGCTACTGAAAGATTATGACTTCATTATTGAGTACCATCCTAGTAAGGCAAATGTCGTAGCTGACGCATTGAGCAGAAGCAGGATTAATAGTCAGATAGTAGTTCTACGCATGATACATGAACATAGAGTGTAAGAGGTTTCATCACCCATATTCATGACATATATTCTTGCTACAGATGAGCCGCACATTTGTTGCCAGATGAGTGTTTTGATAGTATCTATTGAGTAGGTGGCAGAGTGTGAGGGGACTGATAGTTTGTATGATAGGTTCAGCAGGCTGACACAGGATCCTAAGTGTACATATTGGTCAGAGACCGCAGATCAGTGTTTGAGGAACATAGGCAGATTGTGCGTACCAGCAGTTCCAGTGTTACGTGATGGTATTCTAGAGGACGCCTATAGGTCTCATTACAGAGTTCATCCTGGTCGGACCAAGATGTACCATGATCTTATATGACTATTTCAGTGGCTAAGGATAAAGATTGATATAGGCGCATATGTCAGGAATTGTCACATTTGCCAGCAGGTGAAGGCCAAACATAGGAGACCGAGAGGTTTATTACAACCATTATTTATGTCAAAATGGAAATAAGAGCACATTACTATGGATTTCATCAGTGGACAACCATACACTTCCAGGAGACACGACGCTGTTTAGGCAGTGATTGATAGACTGACAAAATCGGTGCACTTTAAATCGATTGTGATGAGGTGCACATTCTCACTGCTGAGCACTTTATTTGAGAGGGAGATTGTTAGACTCATGGGGTGCCAATCTCTATTGTATTTGGCAGAGATCCCAAACATACGTCTAAGTTTTGGGAGAGCACATAGGAGCTGTTTAGCACGAGGTTGCACTTTAGCGCAACTTACCACCCTAGATCAACGACCAGTTAGAGAGATTGATATAGGTTTTAGAGGACATGCTTAAGGCTTGTATATTGCAGTTTGGGGGTTCGTAGGAGGACTAACTACCGCTGTATGAGTTTTTTTGCGACAACAACTATCAGGCATGTATTGAGATGCCTCCATTTGAGGCGTTGTATGGGAGGCCCTATAGATTACCCGCATGTTGGGCAGAGCTGGAAGATATTGTGAACGTTGGGCCAAATATAGTTGTTGACCACACATAGAAGATTTAGTAGATCAGGCAGAGACTTTAGGCAACCCAAGATAGACAGAAGAAATATATGAATAAGTATCACCAAGGTTTGGGCAATGAGGAAGGAGACATGGTATATCTGAAGGTTTCCCCTCGGAAGGGTCAACAAAGAATTGGGATTAAGGGGAAACTGGCGTCGAGATTCATTGGACCATTCAAGGTTGTAGCACGAGTTGGCAGTGTAGCGTATAAACTGAACTTACTGCCACATATAGTAGGGGTTCATCCGACGTTCCACATTTCTATGTAGAGGCTAGCTAGGTCAGGGCTGGGACTGTTGGTTGATGTAAAACAAATTGAGGTTCAGCCTGACGTGACTTATTAGGAGCAACCATTGGAGATCTTGGACCGCGAGATATAGACTCTGCGAAATAGGGCGATCCCTCAAGTATTGGTTCGTTGGCAACATCACAAGACTTGGGGACTCACCTGGGAGCTCGAGTCTGCTATGTGGGAGCGTTATCCTCAGTTATTCCACAACACAATCGTTTAGTTTTACCTAAATTTCGTGATGAAATTTTCCCTTGTTGGGAAAAATTTAATGGCTCGTTTTATTAACGTCATTATTATTACTTATTTACAGATTAAGATGCCAGCTCGGACCACGTGGACACCGCTGATAGGCTAGGGGCATGCCTAATTAAGTACTAGTTATGTATTGTCTAGTTGGTTGTTTTTATTGTGGTGCAATTCATTTAATATGGCATAAATCATCGCATGTTTGTAAATATCATATTATGTCGAGTAAGATGGTGTGACGGGTAATCACCTCATAAAGCATATTGATGCAGGTATCGGATAGGTGTAATACGGGTACACTACGGGCCTATTTGGTTTAAGAGTTAGAGAAGCACTCCACATTTGCTTACCTAATACAAGTCATATATTAGCCAATATTTTATTTGTTCCCACACTTCAGTTTTTTAGGTTAGAGTTTTATTTGACAGCTATACCCCTTTCCTTTTAGATTGTCTTCACTTTCATTTGCCCAATCTTCAATGGCTCTACATTAAGAACATAAAGCCATGGCTCGACATCTTTTGTTTATTCCCAAACACTATCACAACTTAACTATATATTTCTCTCTCTTTATGCAGTGCTGCAATGGCTTCTCCAAAAGTAAGCAAACCATAGTATATCTGATTCTCATCTCTTTTATCTTTCCAATTCTTGGATTTTCTCACTCCTTCCCACCACAAAAACAAAAATGAGAGCTTCAATTCAGCCCAAATTCCTGAACCCATGCCGTCATGATCTCCCACTCCCATGTCTCGATCCACTGCCACCATTCAAAATGTATTTTGATTCATGGATTAAAATTTAATTTGTGATGAAAAATTGGTACATGACCATATAGGCAAACGAAAAAAAGAAAGAGAAGTAAAGATGGGGGTGTTCAAGATGAGGGTAAATTTTTAATTCTTACTCTCTTAAGTGATGGTTACATAAAGACAAGAGGGTTTCTTCAGGTAAGGATGAGATTGAGTGCTTTGGTAATACCAAGTTTTAACTAATACTCAACATAAACATGACTCTTATCTTTAAGTTAGGGTGTAGCTAAGCTAACACCCCAACCAAATAGGGCCTAAGTTTTATAATATGAACTTGAATAAAATGACTAAGAATCAAAGTGAATATGGCATAAAATGGAAAATCAAACTTTAGGTTAAGTCAAAATAATTGGGCATATCAAGGATTGGCGCACCTCAAGATGCAGAGCACTGGATGCTGGGTAGTCGGGAGTAAGTGAGATAAAGATTGGGTTAATTATGTGATCGAATATAGTAACTATATTGTTGTTGTACCTAAGTTGGCTATTGAAAAAAACTTAATTTGATTTGCCGATAGTTTGATCAAATTAAATAAAAGTCATTGATGAGCATTAAGATAATCCTAGAATGTGTGATACTATGCTATTTCGTGTCTCAGTGAAGTCATTAGTTGGTGTTTGACAAGTCAACAAGTAGCCTTTAGATCATCCTCGGGATACGTGTACGCAATTTATGTCATCACAACCTATAAATACATCATTTTAGTGGGATTTCCATCAAAATCACTCACATTTTCATGGAAAAACTATTATTTCTAGCAACACTTGAAAGAGATTTAAGAGTTCAAACTGGGATCTAGGGCTGGATTTCTTGAAGATTATGGACTATAATCAAGGTAATGCACTTCCTCTCCATCAATTTCATTTTATTCAACATATCCATGAAAATGAGCTTCAAATTTGGGGTTTTAATGGTGATTTTTGTTATTGTTGTTGTTGTTATTGTTGGTGTTGTTAGGTTATTAGGTTGTTGTGGTGATGAAGAAGAGAAGAGAAATAATTAAGAAAAAAACAAGTGTGTTGCTGGAACTTACTTTTAGGCAAACCAATAAAAATATCATTGCTTATGAACCTATGTGTATTACTTTTCCAGGGATTTCCCTGATTTTGAGTTAAAACCGGGATTCATCAATTCTTTACCTCACTTTCAAAGTAAAGGTGATGAAGATCCTCAATAATTTATTATGAAATACAAGCATATAATAAGTGTGATAAAATCCAAAAACGTAAAGTTAAATTATGTCAAACTAAAGGCTTTCCCTTCTTGTTTAAAAGGTCAAGCTGAAGATTGACTATTTTATCTCACTCAAAACTCCATAACCACATGGTCTAAAATGTTATAAATCTTCTTAGATCAATAGGTTACACATTGCAAAATTAGTCTGGATAGGAAACGAATTAGCAATGCTATGATAGAGACTGAGGAGACTTTTGGTGCGTTTTTGGGATAGATACCAAAGATTAATATCATTATGTCCACAACATGGATTTACAGAGAAAAATTTATTAGAATACTTTTACGAAGGACTAAACCATTTAGAACAAAGATTCTTGAACACAATATGTGAGGATCTTTATTCGACATTATGCCAACATTAGCAAGACATTATTATCAAAATGGCGAAACAATCAAAACAATATCGTGATAAAAAACAAATTTATAAAAAACCATTCGTGTGAAATCATTAGCAATATAGTCTAGACATCGGATGATAAATTTGATGAATTGAGAAGTATGGTTGAATTACTATTAAAAGATAGGTCAGTCCAAACTAAAATTTGTGCTTTTTGTAATGAGGTCAATCATCTACATAATGAATATCCATTGGTGCAAAAAAATCAATTTCAACCTACTTACTTTACTAGTAATAATGCTAATTATCTAAGACCAAATATAGGTAATGGTGTAGATTATCGCAATTTTCAAAGATATAAAATACATGCATTAACCGATAGAACAATGGCACTGGAAAATTCAAATAAAGCGAAAAGTTTAAAAGATTCAAGCCTTACAAGATGATATAATTGAACTAAAAAACTAACTAAGTCAAATGGCAATGCAAATGAGTCCATGGTAACACCAAGCCAAATTATCATCTCAATCTTACCCTAGTTCATACGCAAAAGCGATAACTTTGAGAAGTAGTAAACAAATGGAAGAACCAAAGATGCCAGAACAATTAGTTCCTCGAAAAGAATTAGAGTCTGAATTAGAAAAAAAATTGAAATAAAGGATAGTAAAACTCAACAAGAAAAATGATTGTGATTTCGAAAAGAATAAATCAAGTATTGTAAGACCACCATTTCCCCATCGTTTGGAAAACAATAAGAACGTTAAGAAATTACAACAAGAGAAAGAAATCTCGGACACTCTAAGGAAAGTGGTAGTAAACATACATTTATTTGAAGTCATACAAAACGTACCTAAATATCAAAAATTTATAAAAGACTTATGCACTGATAAAATTAAAGCTAATGAGAGAGTAAGCCTAGGAGAACATGTGTCAGCAGTAATTCAAAAGAAATTGGCCCATAAATGTTTTGATCCTGGAATGTTTTTCGCTCCATACACTATAGAAAATATAGGGATATCCAAGCATTATGTAATCTACACACCTCAATTAACGTTATGCCTTTGTCAATATATTTGCAAATAACAAACATACCCCTAGAAGAAACTAGTATAATAGTACAATTAGCAAACATATCTACCGTCCAACATGTAGGAGTATTAAAGGATGTACTGGTTAGGGTTAATGAATTACTTTTCCCAACCAACATTTATGTCATAGACATGAAAGAAGTCCACTTCACTAATAAAACTTCTCTTATCCTAGGATGCACATTCTTAAAAACAACAAAAGCCAAAATAGATGTTTCTAATGGAACTCTAACAATGGAAGTAGATAATGAAATAATAAACTTTAACATCCACGATGCTATGAAATATCCTTTAGATGTTTCATTAGTATGCACTGTAGATATGTTCAATCCTATAATAGATAAAACTTGTAGAAACAATAAGTCAGATAAACTTGAGAAAGTGATAGAAGATTTAAACGACGACGATGATATAGACCAAGAGATAAGAGAAATAATTAATGCCTTAGAATCTTATAATGTATTCCCTGAATCCTCTTACTATATGGATCTATCAATAAATCATTCAAGCTTTTTACCCTCTATACTAAAACCTTCGTACTTAGACTTAAAAGTTTTACCATATAATTTAAAATATGCATACTTAGTAAGTAACAACTCCTTACAAGTATAATCTCTAATAAATTATCAAATTTAGGATATGAGAAATTTGTAAATGTTCTCAAAGAATTCAAGAAAGCAATAGTATGAACAATAGCCAATATTAAAGGGATAAATCCAGCCACATGCATGTATAGAATTAATTTTGAAGCAGACACGAACCCTTCTAAACAAGCTCAACGTAGATTGAACCCACAAATGATGGAAGTCATAAAGAAAGAAATATTAAGATTATTAGACGTAGGAATGATATTCCTAATAGCAGATAGTAATTGGGTCAGCCTGGTACAAGTAGTTCCTAATAGGGATCACACCTATAACAAATGAACATGGAGAATTAGTACTAACTAGAGTCCAATACGGTTGAAGAGTGTGCATAAATTATAGGAAGCTAAATGTCGCAACTAAAAAATATCACTATCCACTTACATTTATAGATCAAATGTTAGAAAGACTAGCTGGATGAATCTATTATTGTTGCTTGGATGGATACTCAGAATTCCATCAGATTCCTATAGCTCCAGAAGATTAAAAAAAGTGCACTTTTACTTGCCCTTTTGATATATTTGCTTATAGGCGTATGCCTTTTAGCTAATGTAATGCACCCGCTACATTTCAAATGTGTATGATTTGTATCTTCTCATACTATGTTGAACAATTTATTGAAGTTTTCATGGATGAATTTTCCGTATACAGTAGTTCTTTCGATGAATGCTTATTTCACTTAACCAAAGTACTTAAAAGATGAATAGAGAAAAAATTAGTATTGAACTATGAAAAATATCATTTCATGGTAAATCAAGGACTTATTCTAGAACACTTAGTGCCAGCAAAAGGAATAGAGGTTGACCACACCAAAATCCAAGTTATAAAAACATTACCTTATCCCACTATTGGGAGAGAGGTAGGATCTTTTCTTGGACATGCAGGATTTTACAGACGTTTTGTGAAAGAATATTTTAAAATAACGCAACCCTTGTGCAAAATTTTGCAAAAAGATGTCACATTCAAGTTTACCCTGAATGTAAAATAGCTTTTAAAAAACTAAAATATGCCTTAATAATCATATCGATGATAAAATCACCAGACTAGTCCCAACCTTTAGAAATAATATGTGATGCAAACAACTATGCAGTATGAAAAGTTAGGAAATGATTATCATGTCATATATTATGCATCGAGAACTTTAAATCCCACCCAACTAAACTATACTACCACAGAAAATATCTCCTAGCAGTTGTGTTCGCATTAGAAAAGTTTAGACCATATTTACTAGGTACTAAAGTAATAGTATACTCAGATTATGCCGCATTAAAATATTTTATGGAAAAGAAAGATGATAAACCAAAATTAATAAGATGGATCTTATTGCTACAAGAATTTGATCTCACTATAAAAGACAAAAAAGGTGTTGAAAACATGGTAGCAGACCATCTAAGTAGACTAGAAAATAATGAACCCCAAGTATCATTGAAAGATGGTTTTTCATATGAACACCTATATAAGATAGCTATTACTAGCCCATGGTATGTCGATATAGTCAACTACCTCACTACTACTATCACCTCATTTGATAAGAGCCCAAAAGAACAAAATAAAACACGATTTTAAACATTATTTATGGGATGATCCTTATTTATAGAAATTATGTGCTGATCAAACCATTCGAAGATTTATTCCACAATTGTAAATACAATATGTCAAGGCCCATTGCTGTACTTATGCTTATGAGGAAATTTTGGTCCACGTTGCATATCCCATAAAATATTAGACTCAGGATTCTTTTGGCCTACTTTATTCCACGATTATTATGTTTACATAAAAGTTTGTCCAAATTGTCAAAGGATCAAAAATTTAGGACATAGGAACTAAATTCCCTTGTGTCCTATTCTATTTTGCGAAGTATATGATGTTAGGGGAATAGATTTTATGGGACCTTTTCCACCATTTAATGGAAATATTTACATTTTATTAGTCGTAAACAATGTATCTAAATAGGTAAAAGCTATAGCCACAAAATTTAATGATTCGAAAATACTCGTTAATTTCCTCAAATCAAGGATATTTACTATTTTCGAAGCTCCTAGAACACTGATTAGCGATAGAGGTTCACACTTTTGCAAGAGAATCGTAGCTACTTTACTTCACAAATACCATGTTACCTATAGAACATCTACTGAATATCACCCACAAACTAGTGGCCAAGCCAAAACCTCAAATAGAGAAATTAAATCAATATTAGAAAAGACAATATGTCCAACACGTAAAAATTGGAGTCTTTGTTTGGAAGACACATTATGGGCATATAGGACTGCATTTAAAACACCTATTGGCATGACACCTTATAGACTAATTTTTGGTAAAGCATGTCATTTACCACTCGAACTAGAGCATAAAGCATATTGGGCAATTTAGACATGCAATATGAATTATGATAATACAGGAAAGCAATGTAAACTTAGTAACCAAAAGTTAGAAGAATTGAGAAATGACGCATATGAGAGTGCTTCTATTTATAAAAACAAAACTGAAGCACTTCATGATAATAAATTGAATGTTAAGAATTTTGAAGTAGGACAAAAGTTTTACTCTTTCGTTCACGTCTCGAAAAATCTCCTGGAAAACTTTGCTTGAGATGGATAAGACCTTTTGTAGTTACTCACGTATTTCCCCATGATGTCGTAGAAATAGAAATTAGAGAAACAGGGAGACTCCTTAAAGTTAATGATCATAGAATAAAACCTTATCATGAAAGCTTTATCTTACAGGATATGGAGATCATTAGCCTTGACCAAGTTAACAACTCAGTGGATGAAGTAAATACCATGGAGGAGCATATCGTGACAGTTAATTCTAATGAAACTATCAAGCTATTGATGGTTAAAACACCAAGAAAGAAAAAGAACAAGAAATCATAGAAGGATAAACAACTCGCCAGAGACCCATACGAGTGCGACAAGGATGACTCAGATTATGAGGAGTATGGTGAGAATGGCAATCCTGCCAAAATCTTTATAGAGGATCCAGGACAAATATACCTCAACGTAAAAATCAATAAGATGCCACTTACAGAGTTCAACTCGATATGGGAACTGACATGAATCTTATGCCTGAACTTTGGTTCCTTCAAACAAAATTAAGGATTCATTGCAAACCTCTTATTAAAATGTCAAAGCCTAATGATACATGTACAGTTTCCTTAGGAGTATAAAAGAATGTGGACATATGAGTGGGTAGGCTCGCCATCATCACACATTTCCTAATCATTCCATCAACCAACCCAGATGATCAGATATTATTAGGTAGACCATTCTTATGAAATGTCGAAGCTATCATCAACATACGTGAGCGCATCATTACACTAAAGACGAATGATGAAGTAGTATCATTCAAAAATGGGATAGAACTTTACAATAAAATGGAAGAGGAGCAATTTAATGTCGGTGATGATATCAATGACGACAAATGTTTTTCAATTCTTAGAGAAGACATTTTTGAAGAGGAACCACTTGAAGCGAAGATTGATTCGATCACACTCAACGAAGATAGATTCCTATATTAGTCGAGCAAACTAATATAAACAACGCTCTATGGGAGGCAGCCCATACTTGTTATTTCTTTATGTTATTTCAATTTTTAGTAGGATACCTAGCTTTAGGTGTAGTTTGTTTTTATTCTCTCTCCTTTTGACTCTCTTTAGGATATACTTTCGGTAGTCACGCTCTGGAGTAGCTTCATTTAAATGAGGGATGATCGAGTTGCTTTTATTTTCATGGCATTTATGGAAGTTTTCATTATAGACTTGCTTATTTGTTTATTTATCTATTTCATTAATAAATAAAATTATTAGTTAGATACATATCCAGATCAAATTATGAAATATTTTTTGAAGTTTTTTAGTCAATCTTACATTTATATTTACCTTTAGGAAGGATGTATACGTTACTCATGAAATAAAATTGCAAAAATAGTAGAAATATGAGTCTAATGATTCCCATCGATTCCAAATAACACTAGGAATCACTAATGAATTTCGTAGCAGAACACAAGAAAATTAGTGTAAAATTAAGAGTCTAGCGATTCCCAGTGATTCCACTTACTCAAGAATCGCAGGTAAAATCGGTAGGTCATCAAATTTTCCAGCAGCTCACATATTTTTTATTCAACTAGTGATTCACAGAGATTCCATTTACACAGGAAACATTAGGCATGATTTTTGGTTTTTTAAAACCAAACCCCAAATTGCCACACATAACTCCTCATTTACACTGTCAAACCATTGCACCCCTTCATGAAAACTCTAATTTTTTGCTAAGATTCAACTCACTTAAGCTCAATCTTAGTCCATTTAAGTGATTCCCACCTCCACTTAGCATCATTCAACACAAAAAACATAAAGAATTTTGAGAGTAGAGCCAAGCTAGGGTTTGAGGAATTCAAATTTGGAACTTGAAATATTGGGTGAAAGGAGATCAAGAGCATATATGGGGCCCAAAATCTACTAATAGTAAATTAGTCCTAAATCAGGGTCACCGGCCCATGACGTGGCTCGAGAGCGAGGACACAGTCCAACACTCGGTACAAAAATCAAGAAATATATTATTTTTGAGTGATGAATGCCCAGTGTGATGTACGTGAGTACACTATACCGTAACGTTTAATTAGTTTTCATATTGGTTAATTCGGCGTGTGAGCAGAGATAAGCCTTGAGATGCGTGAGAGCGTGGGACCTGGTAGAGAGTGATATGGTTAGTCTCTAATTTGACATTGAGTATTAATATGGACAAGTAACTTATTTACTTAGCCTATAGTTGAGATCAAATCAATTACAAGGCTTAAAGTTTAAATAAAATATTGCACGCATGCATATGCCTCGGGATGCGCAAAAGTTGGGGCACTGAATGTCAGGTAGTCGAAAGTTAGTGGGCCACAAATGTGTCGATTATGTGACTAATTAGTTACACTAACCTTACGTATAAAGTGCTTAAGTTCAATTAATTTAATCAATTGATTACAAATGCTTGTAGTTGGATAGAAAAATTAATGAGTCATAGATTTGCCTCGAGATTTGCATATCAATGGCACCTTAGGAGATCAAATAAGAGTTAGTGGAGGAGTAAGTGGGTGTTGATTGTCCAAATAAGACTCCTAGATTTACTTAGAGATGCATATAAACAAATAGATGATTGGTGGATATCCTTTCATAAGGACCTATATATAAGTAACACTCTTTCATTTCATGCAATCAAACACATCAGATTTAAAGGAAAGTGGGAAGAAAACATGAACAACTTTCTGATCGACTGGAGTGAAATGAATCAAAGGAGAGCTTGAGGCTAATTTGGTGAGATTTCAAGGCTAAAGACCCAAGTCCAACCCTTAGGTATACATCCCCCTCTTTCAAGTTTCAAATCAATTCTGATTTTTAGGTATTTTTAGAGAGTAAATGACTTTATTTTAAGAATCGGTTTGTAGATTTGGATTCCTCATGAAAAACCACTAATCCAGCTATTAAGAAGTTCTCAAATAGGTTTTGAAATTATAAAGTTACGAATTTTTGAAGTTCATGAAGTTGTAAAACAGAACTGGAAATTCTGCATATTGTTGTTATGAACCAGCCTCTATAATTTGGTCATAACTTCTCCATTTTAAATCGAAATGGACTAATTCTATTGGAGTTTGAAATTCCAACTTAAAGGAGAACAATTTTCGCTTGATGAAAGATTTTGAAATTTGAATGTATTCATGTCTAAAACTCATCTGCAACTTTGGTGATGAATCAGAAATTTCTAGATTCACAATTTCGCTAATATCCTGTTGTTTTGAGCAAAACTCCCTAATTTCTTATTGGATTGAGCTCCTCTTTTAGTATGATGTTTTACGATAAGTTTTTAGGCTTCAACAAGAAAATCATGAGTTTTAAAGCTATGGTTTAGGAGAATTGAAATTTACAATGTGGTTGGGTGGAATCTAAAACTATTTTGAGTTATTATGGTAAAATTTCAATATCTCTTTCGATTCTTATCGAAATTGTACAAACCTTATAGTTCGAGAAAGCTAAGACATAGCTCTAAAAACTTCTCTACAATACATAATTTTAACATTTTGGTAATTGAAATTAACTTACAAATTGTTGCACCAAAACTTTATTTATTTATTAAAGTAGATTTCAACATAAACAAAGTATTAAGGGGGTTGATTGTGAAACATTAGAATTTAAAACTACTTAACCAACTTAAAACAAGTTAAGTTAAATTTGTTAGGACCCCTCAGGAGCTTAGAGAGGACTTACGGGGTATGGAACGCGAGTTTAGAGTGGTCTAGAGCCGGAATATGCTAGGAATTGTGTTCATTTAAGGTAAGCAAACCTGTTAATGCAATTATCTACAATTCACTTTCAGTATTTGAGTTGATATACAGTCACTTGGGCTGTTTTGTTGCCTTTTCTTATTCCAAATGCCATAATTTGTGTTGTTGTTTCTTAATTAAGTTTATTAGATTCATTTAATCATGTTATGACTTAATATATGGCATTCCTTGTATTGATCTCATTCTACATTGGATTCCCTTATTGTTGTTGATTCTTAACTGCTGAATTTACTTACCAAAAAGCATGCTATGATATGTTCATTCTTTATTGGTGTTTGAACGCCTCTATGTCAATATGTTTATTATGAAGTACATGTGTCTATCTAATCTTCAAATCCTACTCAGTGCCAACTAGGTCTAGGATATTTCACCAGTCTAGGCCTCCTATTATATGAGATGCACGACTCACGAGGTTAGATTCCCTAGTGATTTCGGCACTCCACACTTCTGATGTTTCTAGCATGGCACACGGGATATGAGACCCGAAGATGTTAGCTAACCTAGATTTGCGTGAATTTTCAATTTGTTATCCTTTGGAAGAGCTTGGTAACTGCTTGCATACCTTTCTTTCCATTTTTCTTTCTTCATGGCTATTGCATGCTTTCAGTTATCTTTCTTTGTATATATTGGAATTGTGGATGAATAGCATTTAGGACCTACTTTTACTTACTATATTCACTGTCTAGTTTGTGATGATGGGTGCAGATACTTCTAGTAGCAGACCAGGTAAGAAGAAGATTGACTACTATCTCTGAGACCTCGACGAGCGATTTATGCTACTTTTGTAGATGATCATTTCGTGTATTTATTACTTACGTCTTTCTATATAATTTTGATTTATATATTGGGTTGAGAGACTAGACTCCGACTGATGCATCTATTTCTTTGTTAGGTTTCATGTGATTGTCTATTTACATGATTTCCTTAGTAGGTATTTTTATAATGCTTCTACAAATTTTATTAAGTCTTCCACTGATAATATTAAAATGATAAAAAATTTTAATGAACTCTAAAAATCACAACTAACTAGAAATGAATAATACTTATCTTGAATATGTATAACGAGGTGAATGAGACAAAAAGTCTTAACTAATACGTTGTTAAGTCTTATGTGGAGTGGATTAGGGCTTAATGACGAGATTATGTCGGGTGCTGTCCTAGAGTAAGAAAAGGGCCGTCACAAACTTACTTTCAAGAAGGTAAACATAACAACCGTGGCACATTATTTTGACAGAATTTTAATTTTTGTTGGATTTGTGAAATTTTTTTAATTAATTTCAAAAAGTTCTTTGTAGAACTCCATTTCAATACATCGAACTAATCATTTCGGATTGGGTATCGCAAAAGTATGAGCATTGGTTTACAAATACCATTAGTTTGAAAAATATAGAGATTGAATTTTAGAAGAGTATTTGAAAAATATTCGAGATCAAATTTTCAACAAAAAGATGAAATTCATGAGTTTTTAAAAGTGCATTCTATGGATTTGTTCTCATATTTTTTACTCTCATAATTTTCAAATGAGTTTTGTTAAGAATCTACTCTTCATTAATAATCTTTTCGAATTTCTTGATAAGTAATCTGATTTTCAATAACTTCCCTGCTTTTGACAAGTCAACAATTAGACATGTTTTATAGTATAATTTAAGTTGATTTTAGATGTAAATGATGATATTACACTAGGTATTCTCTTGTTTTGTGATTTAAGGATTTAAGCAAGAAAATGAAGAAATGGAAGAAAAAAGGAAGAAGAGTAAAACAATCAATTGGAAAAGAAGTTCACCGATTAGCCAGCGATTTGAATTTATACTGAAAATTGCCACCTAAATCGAAAATAGAGAATTGTCAACGAATCCTCATCGAAATGGAAAATACACTAATCATCAGCTTAATCGATGGATATAGAGAGAGCCAAATCCAGTGATTAACTCAGCGATTTATGTACAAACTGTATTCGCTGACAAATCGATGTGGTCGGTGATGAGTTTTTTAGATAAGAACAAGAAGTTTGTATTGATCTATGATATGTACACTTAGGAAAACTATAATAAGACCTTAGAGCTTCGAAATTACTCTCTCAACTACTCTTCTTTTCAACCTTTTGCCTTCATAAGTTAGTTTTATAGAGTTTATGTGTGAAGCAATATTGGAGTTTTAATTTATTTAAGAGGTATTTATTTATTTAATTATAAATTTGCATTGTTTATTTCCAGCATGAGTGAATAGTTTGTTAATCTAAACAAACCCTAGACATGTATATACTTTAGATTGCTATGTAGTTATAATATGAAATCACGTACTTAATGTTTTAGATCTATTCATACACATCAATTGCGGATTAAACAAGTTGTTTTTGCATATTACAACTAGTGATTCTTTGTATCGAGTGCTTAGTGGCCAATATGTTCCTTGATATAGAGTATCTAAATCTATGTCTATAATTATTGACAATAATTGTAAGAGTAGTAACTAAGATTAATCTATAGAGTTTTTCTCGAGTGGATGTTCTTAGTGATTGTGTTCTAAGTTATTTATCAATTAACATATTCTGATTTTTATTGGCTTAGATTAGGCATGATTTTCATTGAGTGTTAATGTTATCGTATTTCTATGGTGTTGCGTTTTATCTAATGGGTAGATTTACAATGATAAGAATGTGGCTTTTTCATTGAATTTAGGAAAATCGGTGGCGGGCTAAAGACTATCAACTTATTAAGAATTAGGATTTAATGATTCCAAGATTCCATGTGATATAATTATAACTATATTATGAAGTAATGTTATGTTCTAGTGTTTGAATGCAATCCAAGTATATTACATTATTTAGTGGATTCATTTAGATGTTTGTTTAGATATTTCATTTATATTGATTTATTGATTATTTAATTATTCGTTTGAATTGCATTAGGTTATTTTATTGAATTTAAATTGTTTATAGTTTAGTTATTTTAATTAATTATTTATTTTTATTCTCATATTATTAGTGTTTAATTCCCATTTAATTAAATTAGTTAAATTAAAGTATGTTAAATCCAGTAAAACTTTAGGGTAGCCTTAATTCTTAAAAGATTTGAAAAATTCATGTGGAGACAATATCTCATTTACCACTACTATAAATAATAGGAAAATACGGGAAACTATTAAGCACGCTCGACACGTATCAGTTTTTGGCGCCACTGCCGAAGATTTTAAAAATAATCACTTCGAAACCTTCTTGTTGAGAGTCATATATGGCTGAAGATGAAAAAGATTTAACTTTCAAACTGATAAATTATTTACCATGTTTATATGGTAAAGATAATGAAGATGCTCAAAAGTTTATTAGAGAGTTCGTACATAAAGTAAGCACGTTAAAACCTAAGGATATAGAAATAGATTATGTTAAATTAAAAGTTTTTCTTTCTGTATTAGAAGGCCAACCTTTAGATTGGTTATTTTACCTCCTTCAAAATTTCATAACCAATTGGTTAGAGATGTTACAAGTCTTTCTTGATCAATACGCCCCAACAAGACAAATTAGTTTACAAAGACAAAAAAATTAGTAATGCTAGGATGGAGATTGGGGAAACTTTTGATGAATTTTTGGATAGGTATTAAAGATTAATTTCATTATGTCCAATGCATGGATTTACATAAAAAATTAATGCGATTATTTTATGAAGGATTAAATCACTTAGAACGAAGATTCTTAGAAATATCAGAAATATCAAATGTAATTCTTTATCCACCACAAAGGATTCTAATGTAAATCTTTAACCTCAAAGTTCCACAAAAATTAATTATATAATCCTCAAAGTTCATTTAGATTGATTACATTATCCTCAAAAATTCGTAAAAACTTTTCAACAGCATCTCCTCTATTTCTAAGCATACACAAAAAAAATCCCTGCCTTCAAAAATCTTTAACAAAACCTGCTCAGCTTTAGTGGAAATGCCGAAAGACTCACAATCAACCCATAACAATATATATTGCATCAACTAAATTATATATTTATTCTAACTTACCTCATATTTTCGAAATTATTTCAATTCATCCTAAAACGAATCCAGCCATTTCAAAGGAGATCTTAATCACACTCGAACCCATTAACTCATTTATACAGTATAATATATTAAAAAACCAATACATACATAGAGAAAACAACTAAGCAAGTCACATACATTCAGAAAGCTTTCTCTTTCCATTGTCGCCGCTAGAACCTGTCATTATCAAATTATAAAAAATTGATAATGTCATATAACTAAATCCCACACTATCCAGTACACCTGTAATTATCAAATGTATAATAATCCAAGAGATTAAATGAATAATATAATTTAAAGAGTTTAAATACAACCGTTAATCCATCTCGTTTTTGTTATCTTACCACAATCAGATAACGTTATCTAAAAGTGGTAATTATACAATAATAAGGACTCATGCTCGGGGAGAATAACTAAATGAGTCTCATTCCTTGAGTCTATCAAAGTATGATCTGGTTCAACTTGATCTCATGGTAATCGCGTGATGCAAAGTATCAGAGACACTATAAGTTCTACCCTGTAATACATAGTTAGGTAGTTTAATATATCATGTGCACATAGTCAAGCAGACACTAAATCGTTCTACCCTGTAATACAGTCAAGGAGACGCTATAAGGAGACTCGAATTGCCTTATCCTCCCAACCCGTGTATCCATGTACAACAAAAATGCAATATCAAGGATCAATGTAATTTATAAGAAATTAAAATCATACCATGTAAGGTTTACTATAGGATTTACTTAACCTTACAAATGCCATATCGCAACTCCCTTACGGTCCTAGTTAGTAAACTAGTCCACATGAGGCTCCAACCGCGATCCTACAATTCATTAATATGTCATGTGAGCCTCCAGAACAACTTCACCATTTTTTTCAATTATTTATAATTTAATTGACCCAATCATGTCCCGAAACCCCTCAAATCCTTCCAAAATAAATTCTCTAATACCCTGATTTCATTTTTGACTCAAAATTATTGTTCTGCATCGAAAATTATGTTGTCTAGGCTTAAATATAATTTTTCAATTTATTATATTTTATTTGGTCATCATCGACTCGAAAACCCTGGAATCCCTCCAATTAAACTCCTCAGATGTTCAGATCTCAATTTGACTCTAAATTGTGATTCAGAATCGAAAATTGACCTAGATTAGGCTTTAAAATAATTTTCCAAATTTCAGCCATTTTCGAGTATCATAGCATGCATTACGAGGCAAAAACCTGACGTAACGACCACAAAATTACAAATTTTCAATTTACTCTTTTTGGTGACAGCTAATAAGTATCAAGTTTCAGTAAAAACTCTTTCGAAAAGCTATCCGAAACATTGACCAATGTACCCTTGATACTAATTTAAAATATTAATTTTTTTTATTTCAAATTGCCCATTTTGGCTAGCTTTTTTAATCTCGCAAATGGAAAGATTGATCATGTTATCCATTATCAATGTAAAGTCATCACATTTAGCTTTCTATAGACTCCAAGAACGCGTCAAACGGATAAAAAATGAGTAAGTTATGACCTCCTCAATATCTTATTCACCAAGTTAAAATAAATAAGTAAAATAAAATAAAATAATAAAAGAATCAAAATACTTATTTATTCTCTTCCTCAACGCACACTTGACCCCTAGTTCAATTTTTTTTTATCAAAATCAAACTCACCACTCAACAGCCATGACTGCAACAACAGTTGCTCTTCAAGTGAGTTTCTAAATCGTAACTGACGTGTCTATTTCTCTTCTTAGAACCCCCCATTAACAAACATCACAATAACCTACAACAACATAAGCAACACCAACCCACACAACAACTCACCTTCGATTCGTCTCCATTGCCTCGTAATCTCTCTCTCTCTCTCTCTCTCTCTCTCTCTCTCTCTCTCTCTCTCTCTCTCTCTCGATCTCTCGATCCCCTCACTGTCGATCTCTCTGTGCGTGAAAGCAAAATAGGGAGAAGATTCTATTTGTTTCTAAGTATATATATTAGATTTCCTTGAATTTAGATAGCACTCATCTCGAGTCGTGTAACCTCACTAACAACCACCAAATCGTCCAAACCATTTCAACTCCTCGATGATGACGCTATGCGTATCTCGAGGTGCATCCAATGTATATTTTTATTTAATTCAAACTATAAGATTGATTTATATATATAAACTATATTATATATATAAATACATGTACGCCTACATATTCATGGCTATAAATTTGCCACACGCGCCAACGACCAACCTCGGGCGTGCACACTATTGTACATCCCATGCGTGTTACTCTTGACCCCGCGTGTCACTAGACGCCCACCAGTTTATTTATTATTTTATTTATTTTTGTTATTATTTTCTCAATTTACGTCCAAATAAATCCTCGAAAAATATCCCAATTTTTCCAAAAGTTAGAGAATTTACCAAATCACTCCAAAACAACCAAACAACTGGTTTCATACGGAAATCGAGGTGTGGGGCCCACGTCGGCTCGCTAAGTCTATTTAAAGTCCAAAATTTGAATTTTCAAAATTACTTGCAAATATTTTTTAGCGAAACTCGAACCTGTTGCTCCGGTCGACATTTAAACTTCCACGAAACTCGTGTCGACACGTATCTCGAAACAATACCTCAAAATTATTAAAATTTGAAAAAATTCTCCAACGCTCTTCGAAACTCATAGACACCGCATATATACTCCACTTAACCCTATTTTGCGTCGAAATAATGTATAATACATCAAATAGGCACAAGACACACCAAAAATAATATTAAAATTTATGATCTCCGATCTGTAATACGTGTGTCCCACCTCGAATACCTAAATCCCAAATTAAATCCGAAAATACTTAATTAACCGCCTAATCAAGTTTATAAAATTCTCAAATGTCACAATCTTCCTAACTAATAAAAATTTCGTCCTCGAAATTTAAACTTACAAATTATTGAACCAAAACTGGTATGAGAAAATAATTCTTCATATATAATTCTTTTAATCCAAACCCGTACAACCATTACATAGTGAACCATTAATTGGACCTAATCACTTTCGTTGTATTCAACAACTCGGTGGTAGAGATCATAAACACTTCAACTTTTCATTTCCAAATCTTTGGTTTAATGAAAAGTTATCTCCATTACCTTGCCAATCTAGGCAATTTATGAATTTCTAATGAGTTAAACAATCAACTTTGTGGAATATTCGATAACCTTGCTTCATTTCTCATCTCGTACCTTGAATCACATTCAAGTATCAATATAAAGCAAGACCTAACATATCTTTCTTTTCATAGGACAATTCTCATTCTAATCTGAATATTATTCCACAAACCGTTGATAATTCTTTCCATATCCACTCAAACTCTGGTACACGTCCCAGTTTACTTTCTCATCACTAACCATCCATTTTCAATTATCAGCCGATTAATCTATAGACTATCATCGGTCTAAAATTACATATTGATGCAAATAATATTTGAGCACAACATTAGATACTAAGTAGAGTTGCGTGTATATCTGATCTATCACCATTCCAGTGTTCCCCACAAAAAACCTGAAATTACATAAGTCATCCAATGATTATAGAACTCATAAACATCTGTCATCCCATGATAAGAGATCACGAATTTTCAATCCGATCAGAAATAGCAACATGACACATCGTGCAACTCTCACTCATTCTTTAAATGTCTGCTCATAATATTATTTATATTGTGGACAAGAAAGCAATTATCAATTCCAAGTCATCAGCCAATTCACTTAATTTCTTCTTTGATTGATTAGAAAATTATCGACTTTTCAAACTTTATCAGATCATTCTCTAATGATGAGTTCATCAGGAACTTCATTCTTTTCACTTAATTGGGACCTCCACAAATCCATGTCTTTATCACTTACTGTTCACCAACTTCTTTCATTGCCAAAAAAGAGATTGTGGCGGAACATGGCGCCACAAGGTGACGTGTCTCCATGTACTCCTTGCTCGGTGGGCCTGAATACACGTGTCCATGTGTGTTTTATCAAATTAGTTAGTGGATTATCAGTATTTTCGTAACTTATTCTCTTTAAGTATTTAAAAATTTATTCTAATACCTAACCATACTAGTTGGTTGTATCTTAAAAGTTAACATATATCAGAGAAAGCCTTAATTGATACAATTAGAATAAGTAACTAGCATGATAAACATTATTTATAAGAGCAAATCTTACTGCGGAAAACCTGAAAATGTACTCTATATATAAGAGACAGTACCATAAATAGGTTATATATACATGTACCGTGTCATCTCAAGTCCCCCAATTCCCAAAATAATACAAAATATCAAATTAAGCATATACTAGTAGGTCCTCGATAGCGGGCAATCAGATATCGTCGCCTAGGATCCCCTTGCCCCTACTGGTACTATGATTTGCACTCAATCATCACAAAATAAAGATGACAAGTCCAATAAGTAAAATCCCAAGGAACCCTTTTGAGCATTCGCATAATAAGGTAAAGGAAATCCAAGAAATATTGTCAAGTAGTCATGCGGAATGTAAAGACAGATAACTGTAATTGGCTTATCGCATGAATAGATAACAACTAAGCTAACGAATGTGTGTGCTCGCTCCAGATGGACTAGACTGTACTTCGGGTCACCAAGTTCCCACCAGTGGTCGCGCCCAACTGGCCCGATACTTGGTCCTCATGCAGTCTTTGCCAAATCTGCTGAGTCACCGACACTTGCACCAAGGGCAAGCTTAGGTTAACATTCACTGAGGTCGGGTCACACGTGCTACAGTCCAGTGCATCATGAACACACAACCAAGAAATCCAGGGGAGTAACCTTAACCCACGTCTAAGTAACAGAATGGAATATGAAAATCACAAAGGAAATGATAGAACTTAAATTTAAAACCAAAAAAATACTCAGAGTTTCTCAGTTGGGTTTTATAAACCTCAAACTACTCTCCGACCTCCCCTGACTCCCGTATCCAACCCGACAAGCTCCCCGACATTGAGTTACGGTCCACTAAGTCCCTGAAGTCCAATTTTATAAGTTAAGGTTGTTTGTAAGTGTTTAGACATGTATTAGGTTAAAAATCACCAAAACAACCTTTAAATTCATAGTTTATCCGTCATTATCACGCTAATAGGTCTACCTAGCGCGCTAGGTGAAGTTAGCGCGCTAATAGGTCTACCTAGTCGTATTATCATGAATTAGTCGAGTTCTCTAGTGTACCCATACTTCGCCTCTCGATACCCGCATTGACACGCATTTCGAGGTGACTACCCATCATACAACCTCGCACGATATAACCATTCAACTTACATACATGCGATGTATTAACAAATAATTTCATAAAATGCATCTTAATTAAATAATACAACACACAATTTACCAATGTACCTAGGTCAACGTGTGTCCTAGCCTACTCGCGGTGTCCATGTGAATATGAGCTGGCGTCCATGTTTGAAATTATGAAATAAATAACGGCTTTAATAAAACGGGCAGTTACAGTTCTTTCAAACTAAATAAAATTTCGTCCCAAGATTTAACATAGTCGAATGTTGTACCATGAAATAATTAATAGTATCATTCTCGCATCGTCGACTTGAGCTCCTAGGTAAGTCTGTATGTCCCATGACGCTGCGAATGAACTAATACCTTAGAGAGCTCTCTGTTCCTGAGAATCTGAACTATGCGATCAATGATCTCCATCAGCCTCTCCTCGTAAGTCACGTCAGGCTGAACCTCAATCTACCCTAAATTAATAGTCGGTCTCGACCCTGACCTAACTAGTCTCAACATCGAAAAGTGAAATGTTGGATGCACCCAAGCTAACTCAACAAGTAACTTTATGCGATATGCGACAATGCCCACTCTCTCTGCGATACTGAATGGTCCAATAAATCTCGCCGCCAGTTTCCCCGTAATATCAAACCTCTGCTGACCCTTCCAAGGGGAAACCTTCAAATATACCATGTCGCCCTCCTAATAGCTCAGACCCTCACGATATCGATATGCGTATTTTTTTGTCTATGGTAGTCCACTGACGAAATCCATTGTGATGTGTTTCTATTTCCATTGTGGAATGGATAATGGTTGTAACAGTCCATCGCGTTTCTCCGTGCTCAGCCTTCACCTAATGGCATATGTGACAACTCCTGACATACGCCCCTACGTTAGCCTTCATCCCTGGCCACCAAAATAGTCGCCTCAAGTCATGGTACATCTTGGTCCAACCAGGATGAACTGTGTAGGGAGACCGGTGTGCCTCATCTAGAATTTCGTCATGTATCTCCTGATCCGCAGGTATCCACAATCTCATTCGGTGTCTCAAACACCGATCCGTGTCTCTGCCCAAATCACTCCAAAACAACCAAACAACTGGTTTCATACGGAAATCGAGGTGTGGGGCCCACGTCGGCTCGCTAAGTCTATTTAAAGTCGAAAATTTGAATTTTCAAAATTACTTGCAAATATTTTTTAGCGAAACTCGAACCTGTTGCTCCCGTCGACATTTAAACCTCCACGAAACTCGTGTTGACATGTATCTCGAAACAATACCTCAAAATTATTAAAATTTGAAAAAATTCTCCAACGCTCTTCGAAACTCATAGACACCGCATATATACTCCACTTAACCCTATTTTATGTCGAAATAATGTATAATACATCAAATAGGCACACGACACACCAAAAATAATATTAAAATTTATGATCTCCGATCTGTAATACGTGGGTCCCACCTCGAATACCTAAATCCCAAATTAAATCCGAAAATACTTAATTAACCGCCTAATCAAGTTTATAAAATTCTCAAATGTCACAATCTTCCTAACTAATAAAAATTTCGTCCTCGAAATTTAAACTTACAAATTATTGAACCAAAACAGGTATGAGAAAATAATTCTTCATATATAATTCTTTTAATCCAAACCCGTACAACCATTTACATAGTGAACCATTAATTGGACATAATCACTTTCGTTGTATTCAACAACTCGGTGGTAGAGATCATAAACACTTCAACTTTTCATTTCCAAATCTTTGGTTTAATGAAAAGTTATCTCCATTACCTTGCCAATCTAGGCAATTTATGAATTTCTAATGAGTTAAACAATCAACTTTGTGGAATATTCGATAACCTTGCTTCATTTCTCATCTCGTACCTTGAATCACATTCAAGTATCAATATAAAGCAAGACCTAACATATCTTTCTTTTCATAGGACAATTCTCATTCTAATCTGAATATTATTCCATAAACCGTTGATAATTCTTTCCATATCCACTCAAACTCTGGTACACATCCCAGTTTACTTTCTCATCACTAACCATCCATTTTCAATTATCAGCCGATTAATCTATAGACTATCATCGGTATAAAATTACATATTGATGCAAATAATATTTGAGCAAAACATTAGATACTAAGTAGAGTTGCGTGTATATCTGATCTATCACCATTCCAATGTTCCCCACAAAAAACCTGAAATTACATAAGTCATCCCATGATTATAGAACTCATAAACATCTGTCATCCCATGACAAGAGATCACGAATTTTCAATCCGATCAGAAATAGCAACATGACACATCGTGCAACTCTCACTCATTCTTTAAATGTCTGCTCGTAATATTATTTATATTGTGGACAAGAAAGCAATTATCAATTCCAAGTCATCAGCCAATTCACTTAATTTCTTCTTTGATTGATTAGAAAATTATCGACTTTTCAAACTTTATTAGATCATTCTCTAATGATGAGTTCATCAGGAACTTCATTCCTTTCACTAAATTGGGACCTCCCACAAATCCATGTCTTTATCACTTACTGTTCACCAACTTCTCTCATTGCCAAAAAAGAGATTGTGGCGGAACATGCCACCCCAAGGTGACGTGTCTCCATGTACTCCTTGCTCGGTGGGCCTGAATACACGTGTTCGGCACCTGCCCGTCCACCGCTTGCCTCAAATTTCATGTCCATGTGTGTTTTATCAAATTAGTTAGTGGATTATCAGTATTTTCGTAACTTATTCTCTTTAAGTATTTAAAAATTTATTCTAATACCTAACCATACTAGTTGGTTGTATCTTACAAGTTAACATATATCAGAGAAAGCCTTAATTGATACAATTAGAATAAGTAACTAGCATGATAAACATTATTTATAAGAGCAAATCTTACTGCGGAAAACCTGAAAATGTACTCTATATATAAGAGACAGTACCATAAATAGGTTATATATACATGTACCGTGTCATCTCAAGTCCCCCAATTCCCAAAATAATACAAAATATCAAATTAAGCATATACTAGTAGGTCCTCGATAGCGGGCAATCAGATATAGTCGCCTAGGATCCCCTTGCCCCTACTGGTACTATGATTTGCACTCAATCATCACAAAAATACAGATGACAAGTCCAATAAGTAAAATCCCAAGGAACCCTTTTGAGCATTCGCATAATAAGGTAAAGGAAATCCAAGAAATATTGTCAAGTAGTAATGCGGAATGTAAAGACAGACAATTGTAATTGGCTTATCGCATGAATTGATAACAACTAAGCTAACGAATGTGTGTGCTCGCTCCAGATGGACTAGACTGTACTTCGGGTCACCAAGTTCCCACCAGTGGTCGCGCCCAACTGGCCCGATACTTGGTCCCTCGCGGTGCTGGCCAAATCTGCTGAGTCACCGACACTTGCACCAAGGGCAAGCTTAGGTTAACATTCACTGAGGTCGGGTCACACGTGCTACAGTCCAGTGCATCATGAACACACAACCAAGAAATCCAGGGGAGTAACCTTAACCCACGTCTAAGTAATAGAATGGAATATGAAAATCACAAAGGAAATGATAGAACTTAAATTTAAAACCAAAAAAATACTCAGAGTTTCTCAGTTGGGTTTTATAAACCTCAAACTACTCTCCGACCTCCCCTGACTCCCGTATCCAACACGACAAGCTCCCCGACATTGAGTTACGATCCACTAAGTCCCTGAAGTCCAATTTTATAAGTTAAGGTTGTTTGTAAGTGTTTAGACATGTATTAGGTTAAAAATCACCAAAACAACCTTTAAATTCATAGTTTATCCGTCATTATCACGCTAATAGGTCTACCTAGCGCGCTAGGTGAAGTTAGCGCGCTAATAGGTCTACCTAGTCGTATTATCATGAATTAGTCGAGTTCTCTAGTGTACCCATACATCGCCTATCGATACCCGCATTGACACGCATTTCGAGACGACTACCCATCATACAACCTCGCACGATATAACCATTCAACTTACATACATGCGATGTATTAACAAATAATTTCATAAAATGCATCATAATTAAATAATACAACACACAATTTACCAGTGTACCTAGGTCAACGTGTGTCCTAGCCTACTCGCGGTGTCCATGTGAATCTGAGCTGGCGTCCATGTTTGAAATTATGAAATAAATAACGGCTTTAATAAAACGGGCAGTTACAGTTCTTTCAAACTTAATAAAATTTCGTCCCAAGATTTAACATAGTCGAATGTTGTACCATGAAATAATTAATAGTATCATTCTCGCATCGTCGACTTGAGCTCCCAGGTAAGTCTATATGTCCCATGACGCTGCCAATGAACTAATACCTTAGAGAGCTCTATGTTCCTGAGAATCTGAACTCTGCGATCAATGATCTCCATCAGCCTCTCCTCGTAAGTCACGTCAGGCTTAACCTCAATCTACCCTAAATTAATAGTCGGTCTCGACCCTGACCTAGCTAGTCTCAACATCGAAAAGTGAAATGTTGGATGCACCCTAGCTAACTCAACAAGTAACTTTATGCGATATGCGACAATGCCCACTCTCTCTGCGATAC
Source organism: Stephania cephalantha (assembly GCA_039657325.1). Classification (NCBI taxonomy): domain Eukaryota; kingdom Viridiplantae; phylum Streptophyta; class Magnoliopsida; order Ranunculales; family Menispermaceae; genus Stephania; species Stephania cephalantha. The sequence goes on from CM077572.1 coordinate 11,883,945, forward strand.
TGAATGGTCCAATAAATCTCGCCGCCAGTTTCCCCGTAATATCAAACCTCTGCTGACCCTTCCAAGGGGAAACCTTCAAATATACCATGTCGCCCTCCTAATAGCTCAGACCTCACGATATCGATATGCGTATTTTTTTGTCTATGGTAGTCCACTTAAGAAATCCATTGTGATGTGTTTCTATTTCCATTGTGGAATGGATAATGGTTGTAATAGTCCATCGCGTCTCCTGTGCTCAGCCTTCACCTAATGGCATATGTGACAACTCCTGACATACGCCCCTACGTTAGCCTTCATCCCTGGCCACCAAAATAGTCGCCTCAAGTCATGGTACATCTTGGTCCAACCAGGATGAACTGTGTAGGGAGACCGGTGTGCCTCATCTAGAATCTCGTCATGTATCTCCTGATCCGCAGGTATCCACAATCTCATTCGGTGTCTCAAACACCGATCCGTGGTCTCTGCCCAATCAATGCACTCCGGATCCTGAGCCAAAATATTGAACCGCTCATAAAGCCCATCAGCCCTCAAACTTTCGGCAACCCTTTCTATCAATACGGCCGAAACTCTCATCTGACAACAAATGTGCTGCTCAGCCATAGTGGACACCTCTGTCATGCGCATAACTGTTGTCGCCTATAACAAGCCATGCTCGTGTGTCATATGTCGCAACACAGTCTGACTATCAATCCCGCTCCTACTCAATGCGTCTGCTACGATGTTCGCTTTTCTAGGGTGATACTCAATAGTGAAGTTGTAGTCCTTCAGTAGCTTAAGCCATCTCCTCTAGCTTAAGCCATAACCTCAATGCCTGTAGTGAAAGAAGACTGCTGCAAGTTCCAAGCCATGCAGTGGATAATTCTCCTCATGGAGTCCCAATCATCTGAAAAGATACGCAACTGGTCTACCCTCCTGCATCAACAGACATCCAAAACCAATGCTTGACGCATCAGTATAAACTGTCAAAGTCTTGCCCGACTCCGGCAATGTCAATACTGGTGCGGAAGTCAACCTCCTATTCAGTTCACAGAAAGCCTACTCACACTCCTCTGACCAACCAAATCTAACATCCTTCTTAGTTTGTCACGTCATCAGTGCTGCAATCGAGGAAAATTTCTACACATCGACGAGCTGTCTAGTCACCTCGCCATCCGGCTGCGACACTGCATGGGCTCTCTCTAACCTGTTTTGGCTCTCGACGTGGTGACCGTGGTGTCCTGCAGTCTACCCTCAAATGTCCCTTTCGACTACACTTGTGTCATCTACAGTGGTCCTGCCTACTAGCCTGTCCATCTCCAGATCTCGGACCCTGACCCTGGTACCTTTCACCCCTGTCATGTCCCCTCGGTGGCCTACGCTGATCTGTCGGTGCTGATGCGATGGCATGAACTGGCTCTCTCTCCTCATACTAGAACTAACTGCCTTAGTGATCATCCCTACGGGCCCTGTCCCGTTTGTCGTCCCTCCGACCTCTATCAAGACGATCCTTCTGTCTTTTGGCCTCCGGTCCGGCCGAGAACTCTACCTTGTCTATACGTCAGTTCTAGTCACATGTTTGCCATCCCTTTACATCAAGTAGGTCTCATGCGCCAAAGCTCTATCAAATATGTATTATATAGTGGGTGTCGTGCCCCTGACGATACCACTGCCGAAGCAATGTTATCCTCAACTCCTCTGGTGAAATAGTATATCTGCAAATGCTCTATCCCAGCTACATCCATCAAGAATTGGAGGAAGTACCAGAATCTCTCAATATACTGCAGTAAAATCTGGTTACCCTGTTTCAGTGTCAGAAACTCCTCTCTCAATCGCGATCTCACCTCTATGGGTATGTACTGATCATATAACAACTCCCTAAACTCAGCCCATGTCATCGGCTATGGATGGGTATCCTGTTATGTGGTCCACCATACTGTTGCATGGCCTCTCAAGCATGCCTCAAATAATCGTGCCTGAACACTCTCATCATTCTTCATCTGCTTATGGAAACACTGATGAGACAAAATCCACTTCCCCGCAGCCTTGAGGTCACCACCTCCGTAAAAGAAGCTGGCTGAGACTTCGAAACTCTCTCGACAACTTCACCTCTATAGCCAAGAAAAATTGTGATGTAGTAGAGGTAGTGGTGGTAGTAGTTAGCTGATCCGTGGTCGTGGGTGGAGGCATAGGAGTCGGCGTCTCCAGTGGAACAATAACAGTGGTGGCTCTCTCTGTTTGTGTCTCTACTGCTACCCTCTCAACGAGTGTCTGGGGAACAACCGAGGCAACGGCTATCCCCGTAGGTATATTAACTGCTACCGGCTCTCTAGGTGCGCCAAGCGCTGTAGCAAGTACTGTCAATACGGCAGTCTAATCCTGTAACAAATGTAGTACCTCGGCCATCTGATTTTCTTGAGTCGTGAGTCGATCCTCCATACTAGCTTTTACTGGGGAATCCTTAGCTGCGTCACTAGCATGGTCAATCACATGAGGCGTAGTCGACTGTCAGTCCATAATCTGCATCGAGAAGCGTGCTCTAGATCAGCCTCGGTGTATATACGTATATTATATATAGTGGAAATATAACACGTATATAAGCCTTATCTCTACCCGCCTCACATCATTTCCCAACTAAAGTTGTAAGGCATTAACATCGGGTTTCCATAACTAAAGTTTATTTACTAAATTTTATGCTCTTTCATTTTACATTCCCAAGTTCCTAGAAAATCGGGCTCTGATACCAACTGTGGCGACCCCTACCACCCCGAGGTGACGTGTCTCCGTGTACTCCTTGCCCGGTGGGCCCAACTACACGTGTCCCGCACCTGCTCGTCCACCTCTTGCATCAGATTTCGTCTCCACATGTGTTTTATCAAATTAGTTAGTGGATTATCAGTATTTTCTTAACTTATTCTCCTTAAGTATTTAAAAAATTATTGTAATACCTAACCATACTAGTAGGTTGTATCTTACAAGTTAACATATATCAGCGGAAACCTTAATTGATACAATTAGAATAAGTAACTAGCATGATAAACATTATAGAGCAAATCCTATTGTGGAAAACTCGAACCGTACTCTATATATAAACAACAGTACCATAAACAAGGTATATATACATGTACCAAGTCATCTCAAGTCCCCCAACTCCCAAAATAATAAAAAATATCAAAATAAGCACGTACTAGTAGGTCCTCGATAGCGGGCAATCAGGTGTAGTCGCCTAGGATCCCCTTGCCCCTATTGGTACTAGGATCTGCACTCAATCATCACAAAAAGATAGATGACGAGTCTAGTAAGTAAAATCCCAAAGAACGCCTTTGAGCATTCGCATAACAAAGTAAAGGAAATGCAAGAAATATTATCAAGTAGTCATGCGGAATGTAAAGATAGACAACTGTAATTGGCTAATCACATGAATAGATAACAACTAAGCTAACAAATGTGTGTGCTCGCTCCAGATGGACTAGACTGTACTTTAGGTCACCAAGTTCCCACCAGTGGTCGCGCCCAACTAGCCCGACACTTGGTCCCTCGCGGTGCTGGCTAAATCCGCTGATTCGCCGACATGTGCACCAAGGGCAAGCTCATGTTAACGTTCACTGAGGGTCAAGCCATACATGTTATAGTCCAGTTCATCAAGAACACACAACTAGGAAATCCAGGGGAGTAACCTCAACCCACGTCCAAGTAACAGAATGGAATATGAAAATCAGCAAGGAATTGATAAAAATGAAATTTAAAACAGAAACAAATACTTAGAGTTTTTCATTTGGGTTTTACAAACCTCAAACTGCTCTCCGACATTCTTGGACTCCCGTATCTGACCCGACAAGCTCCCCGACACCGAGCTACGGTCCATTAAGTCCCTGAAGTCAAATTTTATAAGTTAAGGTTGTTCGTAAGTGTTTAGACATGTATTAGGTTAAAAATCACCAAAAAATCCTTTAAATTCATAGTTTATCTGTCATTAGCACGCTAATAGGTCTACCTTGCGCGCTAAGTGAAGTTAGGGCGCTAGGGAATTTTTCTAGCGCACTACTGTTCTTCATTTTGAAAAACAGTTGGAAACCCTGAACGATTAGTGCGCTAACCATCCCAGTTAGCAGGCCAATTGCCCTCTGTGACAAAATTCTCAAGTCGAGAATACTTTCCTTCCCCTCTCAATTAGCTACTATAACCTAGTTTATACCCTCTCCATACATTATTAACTACAAAACATTAACTAGAACACTCCAGAACATCAAATTAACCCAAGTTCTCTTACTTTCATGTATTCACCAAACTTTCCAATTTCATCAAGAATATCAATTTTAGTTAAACCAGCTGTAAATTCTCTAAGAAAATGATCAAATAACATTTAATTCATCATGTTTTCACAAAAAATTAGAGGTTTAATCATCAAACTCGAATTTCACTAAGTTATACCAAAAATGGGTTCAACGAAGATTATAGAAGATTATGATGATGATGATTACCTTTGTTTGATCTCTTGAATTGGTCTCTAATGTGTTGAATTCCCAGCTTGAAGTCCTTCTTCTTCTCTGGTTTTCACTGAATTGCATGAAAAGCTTGAGTGGTGTGATGAAAAACTCCATTAACTTCCTATATATATGTTTGGTTAAGATCAAGTGTGTGTATATCTCGAGGATTATCTTGTAGTTCATAAACATGTTGTCCCACACCACCTGATGAATCCATTAATACACTCATCTCCTAGAATTACTCACAATGATCATCTTGATGTCCATCTTATGGTCCTCATTATTTAGTTCAAACTATAGGCTTATTATTTATTTCATTAACTCACCTTATATTAAGCCTTATCAAACCATATGGTTAGTGTTTTATTTATCAAAATTTACCCACTCATGGTCTCACTAACCTTCGGCTACCCGATATCCGGTGCCCATGTCTCGACACGCATTTCGAGGCACGCCATTGTTTAAATTTCAACTCAATTAGCATATGGTTACGTTACCCGTTTCAATTGAATTACTTAGTCGTATTATCATGAATTAGTCGAGTTCCCTAGTGTATTCGTACTTCGCCTCTCGATAACCGCATTGACATGCATTTCAAGGCGACAACTCATCATACAACCTCGCATAATACAACCATTCAACATAGACACATGCGATGTATTAACAAATAATTTCATAAAATGCATCGTAATTAAACAATACAACACACAATTTACTAGTGTACCTAGGTCGACATGTGTCCTAGCCTACCCGGGACGTCCACGTGGATCCGAGCTAGCGTCCATGTCTAAAATTACGAAATAAATAACGACGTTAATAAAACAGGCCTTTACAGAGACAGTTATCCTTAAATTGAGATGACATACGTTTCTAAACAGAGATATCAGCATATTCGATTATTATACTCTCTTAGTATAACTTTTAACTTTTATTTCATACAAGTTTATAAATATGTTATTTCTCTTTTTTCATTTTTGCTCAATTACGATTAAAGAATATTCAATTCTTTAAATATATCAAGTCAGATACACTCTACTCTATTCAATATTTCCAACCTAACAGAGATAAAGCTTACTAACTGAGTTGTAAATCACGCATTTCTTTACATTTCATTTATATTTTCACCAACATACAAGCATCTTATATCATCTTTAATTTATAATAACTAGTGCTTTAAACTTCACCATTGACTAATCATGACATGTAGCACTACAATTGAACCAATGTAGAACATATTCACTTATATTAGTTGTATATTACTTTGGTTCAAAACTTCATCATTCGGAGTTTGACTCCTCGTAAGATCCTTGTAAAGATACATTAGGTTTTATCAAACTCATAGTTTCATACTCTGAGTCTTATCGGGACTTGTTCACCTGAAACTTCCATTTTCAATACTCATTAAGAATTTATTAACCATTTGTTAACCTATACTTAAGCTTCCAATTGAATTCAACAAAACTTCATAGACTTTTTATTCCGACTATCATCAATTCATTCGATTATTCAAAGATAGGTGGGTGCCATACACCAGTCTTCTAAGCTGTGAATGAATTGTGATTATGAAACGGAGTTACTTAGACTTTTGGTCATGCACAACTAATCCAGTGCCTTACCTTGATTAAAGGAGTCTGTCTGTGTCACTTCCAGCAGTCACAAGTCATCCCAACATCTCATTTTGTTTTATACATTGAGTCCATTCTGTTCAGTTTTTGTCAATCTTAGCTATTCCCACATTGATCTTGCTCTTTGTCCATGTACAAACTTACCACGACTTTTGCTCAACAACCGGGCCACTTATAGCTCCTTATTCTTGATTTAGAAAGGCAATTTATATCTCTTCTTTTTTCGAACACTTAGCTAACGATGGTGCGACTTCTTACTATCATTTAATGAATCGAAGTCTTCGTTGGCTAATCTCAATCCGAAACAGAGAAACTTTGCAACTCAAATAGTTAAACTGTTTGTTATTGCCTTACATTATTTCCATTAATCTCAAATATCCTGACTTTTCTTTTTCTCAAAAAGAAATTCGATACTTTTCAAGAAATTGTGCAATATAACTTTATATCTTATTATTCAACAAATTACCTTTGATGAATTCACCTTTTCAGTATTATCGCATTGAAGAGATAGAAGAATTTGAATTTCCAAGCTTTGATTAACTTAATGACTAATCAAATTCTTAAAGGATGCTATTTCAATCCCTTAAGTTTTATCAATAGAAATTCTCGCAATATAGGATCTCATACTAACGTCTTATACAACTTACTGATACTCGATCAATATATATATATATATATCTCTTTATTAGTTATATTTTAAGTCGTAGTGTTAGACATCATTACTTAATTTGATTAGAAGTGACTATTGTATACTTTGAATCTCCAAACACAATCACTTGTGTTGAAGTATAACAGCTAACCCAAGCTATTGTTAGACCATTTTCCATAACACCTTAACTTCTAACACGTTGATCTTATCACTACATTTTTTTTCATTTTCAAGTTAGAAATTTCACTTATCTTTGTTTTGTAACAATACCTAATTTGGTGTTAACAAAGATTACTTCTAACTCGTGTATTTCCATTCATTTTATTAGTATTTTATTCGATTTATAGATCCAATATACTCAACGTCACTTATGGATAAGTAACTTGAGTAATAAACAATCAAAGTTTTCATTTTAGAAGTAGTTTGATTGTTTTAAAATATGGTTTTATTTCATTTTTCACTTGACGTTTTGTTTCAAAATGAGGCAATACTTTACTTCAAAGTATTTTATTTTTTCCGTAACCGCCTTAGGCAACTTGACTGATCCAATCACAATCTCATTATGATTTCCAAGTCAAGATTCAATTTGTCTAAATAATTCCCATTTTACGTTTTTGATAGCCACATGTCTTCGTTTTCCTTTCATTTGAGACTATTTTTAGAAACAACCTTCAATTGGTTATGAATTAAACCAATATTTTATAAAATAGGTATTCCCGAGTCAACCATGCAACTGGTACTAATCTTATTCTAAAACTCAAGATATCCATATCTTGTGCTTCCCAAAAGTCCCAATTTCATATTACATTTTCCAAACGATTCTCAATCGCTTAAGACTTAATTTAAGTCTATTTTAATATTTTCCTGAGCGTTTAAAAATTATAATAATTCGATACATTCAATTTTTTAAAGGAGTCCATGTTCAGTACTTACGTGCATGAATCATTTGGACATCCCTTTCAACCAATTTCATATTGGTTTCATAACTGATACTTTCATCAATCATATTATTATCAACTTGTGAATTCGGACTTCACAAGTCTATTTCACATCCAATCACGCTCAGTCTCATTTCATAAGCCTATTCTCTCTTTTAATTATCCATTTCTAAACTTACTCATCATATATTACGAGTTAAGTATCGAATAGACAAGAAGAATAAATTTTAATCACATATCTAGCGACAATACATACATGCAACACAAATATAACATAATAATATAGTTTTAAATTTTAACCCCATTCCATTGCGTTACTTCCCAACTAATCGCACTCAATCACCCTTTTGCTTCTCAACAAAAGTTTTATCCTCAATTGAGTCATACCTAGGCTCTGATACCAACATCGTCAGACCCCACTTAATTAGGACACTCTGACCGGCCTAGATTATCCTAATCCCTTAATAGTCTAGCAGCCTTAATCTCTCCATTAATAAATAATTTAAAATCCATTGTCAGAATTATCAAATGTAACTCTTTATCACCACAGGATTCTAATGTAAATCTTTAACCTCAAAGTTCCGTAAAAATTAATTATATAATCCTCAAAGTTCATTTAGATTGATTATATTATCCTCGAAAATTCATAAAAAAATTTCGACAGTATCTCCTCTATTTTTAAGCCTACACCGGAAATCCCGGCCTTTAAAAATATTTAACAAAACCTACTCAGCTTTGGTGGAAATGCCAAAGGACTCACAATCCACCCATAACAATACATATTGCATCAACTAAATTATACATTCATTCTAACTTATCTCAGATTCTCAAAATTATTTCAATTCTTCTTAAAATTGCACTTAATCGAGCAAAATGGAAAAGTTTGATCCATGTAGCCGACCCCAATTAAGTCGGAACTGAGGCTATGTTGTTGATGTTGTTGTATTTCAATTCATCCTAAAACCATCCAGCCATTCAAAAGGAGATCCTAATCACGCTTGAACCTATTAACCCATTTATATAGTATAATATATTCGAAAACCAAGACATTTATAGAGAAAAGAACTAAGCAAGTCACATATATTCAGAAAGCTTTCCTTTTCCCTTGTCGCCGCTTGAACCTGTCATTATCCAAATATAAAATTCGATAATGTCAGATAATTAAATCCCAAACTATCCAGTATAACTGTAATAATCAAATGCATAATAATCCAAGAGATTAAACGAAGAATATAATCCAAGGAATTTAAATACAATCGTGAATTCATCCCGTTTTTGTTATCCAGCCACAATTAGATAACGTTCTCTGAAAGTCGTAAGTAAACAATAATAAGGACTCGTGCTCGGGGAGAATAACCAAACGAGTCTCGTTCCTCAAGTATATCAAAGTATGATTTGGTTCAACGTGATCTCTTGATAATCACATGATGCAAAGTATCACTGACTCTAGCCCCTCAAGCATAATATAGTTCTACCCTATACACAATCAGGTAGAAACTATAAGTTCTACCCTGTAATACATAGTCAGGTAGCTTAATATACCCTGTGAACACAGTCAAGCAGACACTTAAATAGTTCTACCCTATAATACAGTCAGGCATACACTATAAGGAGACTCAAATTGCCTTATCCTCCGAACCCATGTATGCGTGTACAACAAAAATGCAATATTAAGGATCAATGCAATTTATAAGAAATTATAATTATATCATGTAAAGGTTACTATGGGATTTACTTAACCTTACAAACGCCATATCACAACTCCCTTACGCTCAGAGTCAATAAAATAGTCCATACGAGGCTCCACCCGTGATCCTATAATTCATTAATATGTCCTGTAAGCCTCCACAACAACTTCACCATTTTTTTCCAATTATTTGTAAGTTAATTGACCTAGTCATGTCCCGAAAACACTCAAATCCTTCCAAAATAAATTCCTCGATGCCCGGATTTCATTTTTGACTCAAAATTATTATTCGACATCGAAAATTATGATGTCTATGCTTAAATATAATTTTTCCAATTTATTATATTTCATTTGGTCTTCCTCGACCCGAAAGCCCTGAAATCCCTCCAATTCAACTCCTCAGATGTCCGGATCTCAATTTTGACTCCAAATTGTGATTCGGAATAAAAACTTAACCTAGATTTGGCTTTAAAATGTTTTTAAAAATTTCGGACATTTTTCAGCTATCATAGCACGCATTTCAAGGCGAAAACCTGATGTAACGACCCCAAAATTACAATTTTTCATTTTAATTTTTTTGGTGTAGACAGCTAATAGGTATCAAGTTTCAGTCAAAACTCTTGTGAAAATCCATCCACAACATTGACCAAAGTACCCTTAATACTAAATTAAAACATTAAAAAATTTTATTTCAACTAGCCTATTTTGGCTAGCTTTTTTAATCTCGCAAACGACAAGATTGATCATGTTATCCGTTATCAATGTAAAGACCTCACATTTAGCTTTCTATAGACTCCAAGAATGCGTCAAACGGATAAAAAAATAAGTAAGTTGTGACCTCCTTAATATCTTATTCACCATGTTAAAATAAATAAGTAAAATAAAATAAAATAATAAAAAATTAAAATACTATTCATTCCGTTCCTCAACGCACACTTGACCACTGGTTGATATCTTTTTTTAATCAAAATCAAACTCTCCACTCAACAGCCATGGCTGCAACAACAGTTGCTCTTCAAGAGAGTTTCTAAGGACACCAACCCACACAACTCACCTTCGATTCGTCTCCATCACCTCGTATTCTCTCTCTCTCTCTCTCTCTCTCTCTCTCTCTCTCTCTCTCTCTCTCTCTCTCTCTCTCTCTCTCTCTGTGAAAGTAAAATGAGGAGAAGCTTCTGTTTGTTTCAAAGTATATATATTAGATTTCCTCGAAACGGACAACACGCATCTCGAGGCGTGTAACCTCACCAACAACCACCGAATCGTCCAACCATTTCAACTCCGTAATGATGATGCTATGCGTATCTCGGGGCGCATCCAATGTATATTTTTATTAAATTCAAATTATAGGATTGATTTATATATATCAACTATATTATATATAAATACATATACACCTATATATTTGCGGCTATAAATTTGCCACTCACGCCAATGACCAACTTCGGGTATGCACACTATTGTACATCCTACGCTTGTCACTCTCGACCCTGCATGTCACTAGGCGCCTACCAATTTATTTATTATTTTATTTAATTTTGTGATTATTTTTTCAATTTATGTCCAAATAAATCCTTGAAAAATACCCCAATTTTGATAAAAGATGGAGAATTTACCAAATCACTTCAATACTTCCAAATAACTGGTCTTGCATGCAAATCGAGGTGTGCACCCACGTGGGCTCGTTAAGTCTATTTAAAGTCCAAAATTCAAATTTTCAAACTTACTTGTAAATATTTTTTGCAAAACTCAAAATAGTTGCTCAGGTTGACATTTAAATTCCACGAAACTCATGTCCTAAAATTACTAAAATTGAAAAAAAATTTCCAACGCGCTCTGAAACTCACGGACATCGCGTATACACTACACTTAACCCTATTTCATGTCGAAATAGTGTATAATACATCAAATAGGCACACAGCACATCAAAAATCATATTAAAATTTATTATCTCTGATCCATAACACGTGGGTCCCACCTCAGATACTTAAATCCCAAATTAAATTCGAAAATACTTAATTAGCCGCCTAATCAAGTTTATAAGATTCTTGGATGTCGCAGTTTTTGCTTGATAAAACACCAACTTTAGCAAGAGAAACTATAAATAAAATGGCTAAACAATCTAAGTAATATGGTGAGAAGAGTGAATTAATTAAAGAAAATCTAAGTGAAATGAATAAAAGGACATATAAGACACCACGCGATAAATAGATGAGCTAAAAGCCATTGTTGAAGTATTACTCAAAGATAAATCAAGCAAAGTAAAATCTTGTAATGAAATAAGTCATTCTAATGATGAATACCCTTTGAGACAACAAACCAAATTAAAAGAAGCTAATGCTATGATAAACCAATATGATAGGTTTGTTGATCCCACTTATAAATTTAATAGTTATACAAATTACTCATAATCGAATGTAGGTAATCGTATTAACAATCAGGGTTATTAAAAGTATAAAACATCGAATAATTCAGAAAGAGAAAAAATATCAAATAATTCAAACATACAAATTGATATGACCAAATTGAAAAACCAATTGAGTCAAATGGCAATACAAATGAGTGGATTTGTAAATGAAGGGAAATTGTCATCTCAACCTTATCCTACTTTATATGAATAAGCACCAGCCATAACATTAAGAAGTGGTAAGCAAATGGATGAACCTAAAATACCCTAATTAGTTTCTAGAAAAGAAATTGAAGCATAACTAGAGAAAGAAATTGAAGTAACAAGTAATAAGATTCCCAATGAAAAGGGTGATGAACCTAATAAAGACAGACCAATTAATATAAAATCACTATTCTTTCATCGTTTGGAACATGGTAGGAATGCTAAAAAATTGCAGGAAGAAAAATAAATATCTTATACATTAAAGAAAGTAGTAGTTAATATACCTCTATTTGAAGTCATTCAAAATGTACATAAGTATCAAAATTTATAAAAGATTTATACACTAATAAGATTAAGGCTAATGAAAAGGTGAGTCTAGGAGAACATGTCTCAGCACTAATTCAAAAGAAATTACCTCCTAAATGTTCTGATCTTGGATTGTTTTTTCGTTCCATGCACGATTGAGAATATAGGGATTTCTAAAGCATTGTGTGATCTAGGAGCCTCTATAAATGTTATGCCTTTATCTATTTATTTACAAATGACAGATGTACATTTAGAAGAAACTGGTATAGTGGTACAATTAACAAATAGATCTATTGCTAAATCGATAGGGTTACTAAAAGATGTACCAGTCATGGTTAATGATTTAGTCTTCCCAGTAGACTTATATGCCTTAGATACGAAAGAAGATAATTTCTCTAATATGACTTCACTAATCATAGGAAGACCGTTTTTGAAAATAGCAAAAACAGTTATTAATGTTTCAAATGGAACATTAACAATGGAAATAGATAACGATACAGTGAATTTTAATATATATGATACAATGAAATACTCAATAGATGTTTCTTCAATATGCACAATAGATATGATAGATCCATCAATAGACAAATCTTTTAGAAAGGATAAAACAGATAAATTGGAATTAGTAATACAAGATCTAGAAGAATATGACAATAAAGATGAGGAAATAAAAAAGATAATAAATACCTTGGAATCATATAATGAATTACCAGTACTTACTGTTGGGTTTTGGGGTTCATACGCAGCGGAGATTACAAAACAGTTTTGACAAAAACCCCAACAGGATCCGAATCTAATTCCATTAAAAATGTTTAAACCATGAAAAACTTAATCATACCTCAATCGCAATATACCTTTCGAAGGTTAATCGATCTCTAAAGCGCGCTAACGACGAACGCCTCTATCGCAGATCCCACACACGAACGGCGTAGAGATTTGAAGTGCTAGCTTCGAGAGAATACCAAACCTTTTTTTGTTTCTCTCCAAAACGATCCAGAGCATACCAAAAACCCTGAGTCGTTTCTAAAACGAAAATAGAGTTTCAGCCTTTTTTCTTTCGTATCTGTGTTCTAACTTAAAGCGTCTATTTATACAACCCTTGTATATAGACGGTTAAGTAAATTACACATATACCCTTACTTAAAGAAGTATAAGTGTCATACACCACAAGGACGTTTATGTCATGAATTTTATCACATAAAATTCATTTTTCTGAATCATCTTAAAATCTCGCAAAACCATTCTTAGTGTGCGACCCAATAGGCTCATACAACGTTGATAAATGTACCAAAACACATTTTGGTATACAAGTCATAAGCGATCTCTCTAGCAAGACATTATGACTACCCAAGTTGTACGAATATCAAATCGATATAACCTAATCAATAGTGTATATAACATCCTTTTGTCACACGATATCCTTTTGATCAAACATAAGGCATGGAATTGTCATCCAACATGTTCAATCGTACTAGTCTCGATCTCTAGGTAGACTGAAAACATCCAACTATCCAAGTGACATTGATCAATATCAATTCACTTAGACTAGGCCTTTTAACAGTCTAACACATCGAGGGATCCACTAGATATCTCTCTTTATATGAGAAGGACAAATTCTATCTCGATTACACAACTTCATCACATTGCTCACACAAAGAACCAATCACAACCTTTATAATCGTCCTAGTTAAAGATAACGTTTGATTGTGTCAAATTACTTGTGTTCCTAATGTTGAAGTCTCTGGCAATCTCAAGTCGGGACCGAAAAATATACCTATCATGAGAAACAACTATGACTTAATCCATGTGATGTTCTCATAGCGGGTCGGTCCCAAACTTTGTTCCCTAACAAGTACTCGTGATCTTGATTCGTATCCCTATACGTATAATCATCATATGATCATCAATCAAGACTCACACTAGTTTTAATTCATTATAGTTCCCAGTATAATGATCGACTAGGGACATTTAGGATATTTATGTAAATACCCATGGATCTTATTATAATGTAAACATGCAAATTAATTATAATAAACAGCAAATGAAATCCTCTATTTTATTAACTAAAAGTATTCATAAAAGTATTCATAAAGACATAGGTTAAAACCTTATTGTGAAAATTTTGTTGAACAAGATATGAAGATCACCAATCTCGAGACCGAGCAACAAAGTTTGTAAATTAATGAAATGAAGTTTAATGTTTGCATCCACGTAAGTGAAACCATTAAGAATGAAACCATTACACCATGAATGTATAAGAAGTCGCGCAATAAGAAGAAGAAATCAAAGAAACAACAATTTGAAGTGCAATATTAAGAAAAGAAACAACCGGCGAAAGAAGAATTTATTGATGAGCAACTAAAGCTTCAAGATTTAGGACATATGATTAAAGTTTACAAATATGATCTAAGGAAACTCTTCCTCCATGTGATGATCAATGATGTTAGTTTCCCTGATGTTTTACTTGATACAGGAGCTTATATGAATATCTTACCAGAATAATAGTTCGGAAAAGCCAAGTTGAGGATTGATTTTATACCACCTTTTGTTGATAATAAAGCAAATGGTAAAAAGATCTTTCCACTAGGAATGTCGATGAATATTTCAATGCAAGTGGAAGGATTCAAGTATCTCACCAACTTCTTATTAGTACCACAAATTGAGAAATATGATGTGATATTGGTGGGACATACTTTTCTCAAGATGGCTAGAGGTGTTAACAACGTATAGTAACGCTTAGGATGAAAATTAATTATATGTGTCTTCAGGATGGTTACGAGATGGACGATTACATCAATGATGCTAATTACGATGATGATTATAAAAGGGAGTATTCCTATCGTGATGATTACTTTGAAGGACGTTATACAGATGCTGAGAATGATAAAGAAGTTGGAGACGTAAAGAATGATAAAGAATCGGTTGATGGTCAGTTTCACACGCTCAAGCTAAACGACGAGTGATCTTATCTATCAAGTCGAGCCAATGACTATAAATAAAAGCGCTCTATGGGAAGCAACTCATACTCTACCTTTACTTTCAGTTTTAATATTAGGATTAGTTAGTTGTTTTTATATTCTCTCAACTTTTGACTCTTATACTATAAATGTTTTAAAAATATAATTCCAAAATAATTTCATATAAGCGGGTTGATCAAGCCAATGTCTTTCCGTATTGCTAGATTTAGGATAGTAAGTATATTTATTTTCTTTTTCCTTTTAATTCTCTTTTAGGATATTTCCAATTAAGAGGGGATGATTGAGTTGTTTTTCAGATGAATCACATTTTTCTTTAATTACTTTAAGTAATAAAGTAGTTATTTAGTAGTATAGTATTTCTTAATTACAAATCAAGATTTAATTTCAGAATATTTCTTGTTGAATATTGATCAATTCTAGCTTAATTATGATTACTGTGTGATAATTAATAAAATATTCGATATATTGGAAAAGTAGCAGGAATTGGTCAGTGACTTCCCAACGATACCAAATAACATTAGGAATCGCTAGGTAAATCGCCAGCAGTTTTGTAGTTTTTGAAGTGAAAATGACTCCGCAATTTGTCAGTGATTTTGGTTTCGCAGAACTAGTCGTTGAACCACTAAGACCAATTTTCAGCGATTTTACTCGTGATTTGTCAGTGAATTCACTTAAACCGCGATTCGTAGAGGAATCCATGTTTCTAAAAATAGAACCTCAAATTGCCAACAATAAGCCCTTTCACACCTAAAACCCTATCCCCATTTGATTGGTTAATTGATTTTTGCCTAGATTCAACCCTTCAAAGCTTGAATTCTACCTTATTTAAGTGTATCCCACCTTATTTAGGAGTGATTCAACCTTATAAATTTCAAGTTCAAGTTCATACAACCTAGTTAGGGCTTGATGAGTGTTCTTTTTGAATTGAAGATTGGAGAGGGAGTCTAAGGAACTAATAGAGCATATTACTTAAGAGATTCAATCTCAAGAAGGCAATGAATCGATACTCTAACATCCTTTTAATTTCGATTTCTAAACAAAATTGATTTTTTACGATATTTTCATCAAATGTAGTTTTTACGTTTTTATTGCAAATTGTATTTAGAATGGGTTTCTATACAAATTTTCAATTTGAATATGGGTTTTGAAATGAGTTTGGGGGTTTCTACGAATTTTACCAATATATACATACATATGATAGGAATATGTCGATAAAACTATTTTATATGTACTAATTTAAACTCTTTCGAGACTTTATGCTAAAACCTTTTCACAAACTTGTTTTTCTTACCTTGATAGTTTGAATTTTCAAGTACATGATTTCAATTTACCTATTTCATCATAGTTGAGTTATTCTATGGTGAGAGGAGGTAAAGAAAGAGGTAGGAGTAGTATGCAAGATAAAGGGAAGGGGGTAGTGCAAGCAAAACCAAAGCAGAAATATGTGAGCCACCTAATAATATTATACCTACCGAGGTTAGTATTAGAGAACCTAGAACTAGGAGGACTAAGCTTAGAGAATATCTCCATTGTCATCTAATGAGGAAGAATATTTTGAGAATCCAGATCCTAGTCATTTAATGCCTTATGACTTTTCTTTGTTTGTGAGATCTAGAGCTCAGAGGAGACATTATAGTGATAAAAAAAATGGTTCATAATTCCTGATACAGAGTTTGATATTCATAATGTGAGCAAGTATGAGGATAAGATTGTGAACACCATTAGAGATAGAGGATGGGAGCGACTTATGAGAGACTATGCAGGTCAAGGCGAAAAAGGATTTTCAGAAATTGTATAACAATTTTATGCAAATCGACATGTTAATAAGGAATGGGACAAAGTAGTAGTAAAAGGTAAGAAGATTGATATTTCACCTGCGGGGTTGAATAGATTTTTTGGTCTACCACATAACAGACAGAGAATGGAGGACGATTACCTTAATATCATTTATGTCGATAAAGAATCATATCTTTTTGAGATGATCCAAGACGCATTACAGATACCTCCGGGGAGGTGATTTACGCTTTATAGTGATGGACACCCAAAATTTATTGAAACCGGATATTTTAGAAAGATTACGAAAAATTGGAGTTATATTATAGATGCATGTTTTTATCCAACCAAGCAACACTTTGAAGTGAAGAACCCTAGAGCTGCTCTACTTTATCATATAGTTATGAAGAAGGGTTATATTGATGTTGGAAAAATTATACACGATTCCATGAAGTTCGCAATGCATACTACAAAGAATAAAGGACTACTATTCTCAATTTTTATCACTTAATGATGTATTGCCCGAGAAGACAATAAATGGTGTGAGAGTACAAAGAATGAAGAAGGTTGTAGGATACAATGACTCGGAGGATAAACGAGAATCATTTAATGCGATAAATGCGAGAGAAGCGAAAAGGCGAAGCATAAATTAAAATAAGAGGAAGAGAATAAAAGACGCACATAGAGTGGCGAGATTAATGGCTAGAGTGAATGTATCAAATGTTGCTATGAGTTTGGCAGCATTTTCATCACAACCTAGGACGTATTTTCGACCATATCTTCTTCAATTATGTGTAGCTAGACAAAAATTCATTGCAATGAATAAATGATAGTAGCAAACAAAAGGACTTTACAATGCTACCATTCTATATACGATAGAAGACATGATAGTTGTTTGCAAGACTCGCAGAGAAATGTTGACATTCCATTTTCGCAGTTGCAATTTTTAACTGGGACTTGCAACTCAGCTAATAGTTTTGTTTCCCAACCTTCTACGGGAATAGATGAAGATGATGACACAAATGATGAATTTACTTCTAAATGCCACCATGTGGAATTTGTTTTCTCTTGTATGCAATGAATGAATGAATGATTAAATGTGTTACTCTTGAAGAAATTTTCGCTTATGAATGAAATATGTCCCTTTTGCATTCCATTCATTTGAAATTTGTTGAATTCAATATTTGTCTATTTATTTACATTTTTATTACATATATCGATTTGTTTATGCTTTACGAGGTATATTTGCTTTGTTGGAAACCCAACTTAATTTTAAAACTTTGAGGACAAGGTTTAGAATGAGTTTGGGGGTAATTTAGATGAAGTATGACAACGATAGCAAAGAAAGTAAGTAAAGAAAAAAATGGTAGAAGATAAGTTCAGAATTAATCCAAAAAGTTCAAATTTGTGATTCGATGTTCAAGTGAGTTGATGAAATTTTTCAAATTTCTTCCAAATTTAAGTAAGTATGAATTTCATTTCACTTTATTTTAGTTAGAAAAAGAATGATAATGAAAATGAATATATAATAGATTTTTCAATGGAAGTGATATTTTATTACCTAAGTGACTTCTATGATAGAAGGAATCAATTTTTATACCATTTTTATTAACTTTACTAGTTGATATATATACTAAGTTGAATGTCATATTTGAGTCATGAGAATGGGTAGAAGATCGAAACAATAATGCAAGATGAACAAGATAGATTTCTAGAATCTTGTGATACAAAAGCTATTGATTAAATATTTTTATAGTATATATAGAAAGCTATTATGCCACAATTAAAAGAAGAAACGGATTAGAAAATGATAAATTTATATAAGTTAAAAAGAGTAATTTCTTCAACTTTAGTGGATAGTAAGTGCTAACAAGAGTTTACAAATATATGGAGAGTCATATAGATTTCATAAGAAATGGAGCAGAGAATTTATAGTGGGAAAAATGTGAATATCCATAGGAAATGGAGCAGGGACTCAAAAGAAAAAGCAAAAACAAAATATGATAAATAAATAATTAGGATGGAGTACAAAAGAATGAGAGATGAAAAAAGATGGATGTTCTTAAATTCTTCAAAGATAATATTTAACTCGAGTACTTGAAGCTAGGGTTGAGAAAAATGTTTCTTAATCTAACACTTTTTAAATGATATATTCATTGGTATCGTGGCAAAATTCCTATTGATTTTAATTATTGTGCCATCATAAAGTATTTTTCAAAATTGAGATTAATCTAGTGGTTTTTATGTTTTGAAATTCTATTCTAGTCATCGTAAGCTTAATGCTTGGCAGTGGAGATTGAGAAAACCTATATTGGATACTAGCCTTGGTAATGAACTTTAAGTTCTAAAGGGTGTTGCATTGGATGGTTGAATTATCATTAAGGAATGTTTTGTTTTGTCTAAATCATTTTATTTTGCCATAATTTTCATTAACTTGTGGGTAATATGTTTCCATTTGAAAATCATTTCTATTTAAAATTTTATCATTTAAAGTTAAGATGAATTAGATTGAAATTTGTATATAAAGAATAAAAAGAGTATAATTGAGAGTATTTCTTTGCTCGGGACAGCAAAGTGTTGAGTTTGGGGTATTTGACAAGTCAATAATTAGACATTTTATAGTATAATTTTGGTTGATTTTAGATATAAATAATGATATTACTCTAGGTATTCTCTTATTTTTGTGATTTTAGGATTTAAGTAGGAAAATAAAGAAATTTAGAAAAAAGGAAGAAGAGCAAAACAGTTAATTGAAGAAGAAGTCCAACGATTAGCCATCAATTTGAATTTACACTGAAAGTTGCCACTTGAATCGGTAGCAGAGAAGTGCCAGTGAATCCATAGAGAATTGGAAAATACACTAAAAATTGCCAGCTTAATTGGTGGAGGACAGAGAGCAAAATCCAGTGATTAACTCAGCGATATGTGTACAAACTGGAATCGTTGACAAATCGCTGAGGTCGATGACGAGTCTTTTAGATAAGAACAAGGAATTTGTATTTATCAATGATATATACACTTAGGGAAACTATAAATAGGACCTTAGGGCTTCGAAATTACTCTCTCCATTACTCTTTTTTTCAACCTTTTGCCTTTATAAGTTAGTTTTATTGAGTCTATGTGTGAAGTAATATTGGAGCTTTGATTTATTTAAGAGGTATTTATTTATTTAATTATGTATTTTAATTATAACTTTGCATTGTTTATTTTCAGCATGAGTGAGTAGTTTGTTAATCTAAATAAACCCTAGACATGTATGTAACGGCCCCAAATCCCGAGGTCGCCACGTGGGGAGGCGCCGGCCCAGCGGTCCCGTCTAATCCTTGACCACTGGGTCCCACGCGCCACTGACGCCATTTCCTACATCACGACTGCTCGATACGCGTGTTAACTCCCTTCGTTAAGCAGTTAGTTCGATAGTTTAACCATTTAAAACAACAGCGGAAGTCTTAAATTTGAAACAAGTAAAACAATTAAATTCATTTTCATATAAAACGTTATTTATAAGAGCAACTCCTATTGTGGAAAACCCTAGAGAAAGTACTATGTATATAGACGACAATATTAAACAAGAATATATACAAGTACGAGTATCTAATCGATCTCCCATTTCCCAAAAGTAAGCAAAATATCAAAATCGCACGTACTAGTAGGTCCTTGACCGCAGCGATCGATAAAGTCGTCCAAGATCTCCTTGCCCCTACTAGCGAGTGCACTCGCCCATCACAAAAGGAAGATGGGGAGTACGTTAGTAAGATTCCAACAAAGTACATCGAGCATTTATAAGAGAAATAAACAGATATCAATAAACATGTCAATTAATCATGCGAACTAAACAGGCAACTGTGCTAAGATCATCGCATGAATAAATAACATGAGAAACAAAACGTGTACTCCTCCCGGTCACACTAAACTGTACGACAAACCCCCAGGATCCTTTCAGTGAGTGCCCCACTTCCTTTCACCTGGTACGGCCCAGCCCGGCGACAGGTACCCGCAGGCCCCGAAACCACCCCGAATTGGGGCGCACAAGATCCTTTCAGTTGAAGCACCCACTTCCTTTCACCCGGTTACCCGCGTACAGCCTAGTGTGCCATAAGTACAACACGAATAGTAAAAGTCTCGACCCCCAACCCAAATGTGTCACGAAAATCAATAACAAGGAATAGGGGGAATAGCATTCAACAACCACAGATATGCAATCAATGATAGAAAAGTAAACCCTCAGTGACTTTCAGAAGGAATCTTACGTACACAATAACAAGGAATATGAATCAACGATAGAAAAGTAAACCCTCGGTGACATTCAGAAGGAATCTTACGTACACCGAGCATTTATAAGAGAAATAAACAGATATCAATAACCATGTCAAGTACTCATGTGGAAACTAAACAGACAACTGTACTAAGATCATCACATGAATAAATAACATGAGAAACAAACCGTGTACTCCTCCCGGTCACACTAAACTGTACGACAAACCCCCAGGATCCTTTCAGTGAATGCCTCACTTCCTTTCACCTGGTTCCCAAAATGTAACTACCCCGGCCCGAGAACGAGGATACCCGAAGGCCCAAACCACCGGTACTGGGTTTCCATACCCCTAGGATCCTTTCAGTGGAAGCACCACTTCCTTTCACCTGGTTCTCAAAATGTAACGGCCCAGCCCAGTAACAGGATACCCGAATGCCCAAACCACCGTTACTGGGTTTCCATACCCCCAGGATCCTTTCAGTGGAAGCACCCACTTCCTTTCACCTGATTACCCGCGTACAGCCTAGTGTGCCATAAGTACAACAAGAATAGCAGTATGTAACGGCCAGCCCGGAAACAGGATACCCGCAGGCCCAAACCACCGGTACTGGACCCCCAACCCAAATGCGTCACGGAAATCAATAACAAAGAATAGGGGGAATAGCATCCAACAACCACGAACATGAAATCAATGATAGAAATAAACCCTCGATGACTTTCAGAAAGAATCTTACGTACCTCAAAAATGCACTCACTTGCGTCTCGATATGCGCACCTGACACCTGACTATAGCATCCTAAGTCCCTGTTGTCCATTTTTACCATTTCAGTTACTAAATCATGCAAGTCGCAAATAAAATTAGGTGAATATACCTCACCTCAATCGCGCGTCGTCGACATTCGTCGATTCACGCCTCCGATCGGTCAGACAACGCCATCGCGTCGTTCACGCGTCGTTGCCGCTGCTTGAGCCGACGTCGCTGCTGCAAGCGCGTCGTCATCTTCTGGCTGCCGTCGACACACCTCGCGCCACCGGCGACCGCTCGCCGTGCCGCCTACTACCACGGGCGCCACCTCGACGTTCCACCGCCGTTGCGCCGTGCCATTGCTCTCGTTGCTCGCTCGACCGATCTGTCCGCCACTATCTTCGCGACGACTGTTCGCACGCCTCCTCTCCATCGCCGATCGGCCGCTGGTCGTCGTCGTTGTCGCGGATCCGCTGCCGACCGCCGCGGGATTCTGCTGCTCCTGCGCACGCGCACTGTGTGAGCTCGTCGCGCGCCGCCGCCTCCGCGAGCTCCCTTCTCTGCCGGCGTCACCGAAGTTGTCGCCATCGCGTTGTTCGCACCGCTAGCTCCGTCTTCTGCGGCGTCCGAAGCTTGTTGCCATCGCGCCGTTCCGCCGCTAGCCACCGCCGCTCGTCACGCTTCTTGATCCGCGAGTTCTTTGTCCGCGACACCGCCGCCATTGCTCGTGCACGCCGACCGTCGCTACTCCTCATCTCCACCGCGCCGCCACGCCCCACGCCAGATCTGGAGCCGCGCCACGCGCCTCCGCGTCGTGCCGTCCGCCCACCACGCCATCTCTCGCGGCGACTCCTCCGCGAAGCTTCGCCTCTGCCGGCCGGTCTTCTTGGCCGCCTCCGCAAGCTCCGGCGTGGCGCGCCGGGAGCCGCCTCTCCGTCATCTCCTCTCTAGCTTTCTCTCTATTGCTCCTCACCTCCCGATTCTTATCTCCCTTTTTTTTTCTTTATATAATATATATATATATATATTTATATTAATATATATATATATACATTTTTTTCTTTATGATTTCAAAATCAAAAGTGTCCTTGAAAATCGAGCAGCACGCATCTCGAGGCACCAACCCGCCTCATTTCAAAATCTCGATACTCGCGCTACACGCATTACGAGACGTATCCAATGTACACATTAAAACCACCTAACGCGACTATCTCGGTCCCACGTTGGCACGCGATTCGAGACGCGTCCCCGTTCGTGTTTTGGCTAACTGAATTCTCCGCGTATACGTTTTTCAACAATTAGCATCTCCACTCGAGATTCAAACATACGCATTTCGGCAAGTGGGTCCCATATACGACCCTAAAATGACACGTGGCACGAGTCGAATATTCGGGCCGTTACATGTATATACTTTAGATTGCTCTGTAGTTATAATTACGTAATCACGTACTTAATGCTTTAAAACGATTTATACACATCAATCACGAATTAAACAAGTTGTTTTTCCATATTACAACTAGTGATTCTTTGCATCGAGTGCATAGTGACCAATATGTTCCTTAATATAGAGTATCTAAATTTATGTCTATAATTATTGACAACAATTATGAAAGTTGTAACTAGGATTAATCTATAGGGCTTTTCTCGAGTGGATGTTCTAGGTGATTATGTTCTAAGTTGATTATTAATTGGCATATTTTGATTTTTATTGGCTTAAATCAGGCATGATTTTTATTGAGTGTTAATGCTATCGTGTTTCTATAGCGTTATATTTATTTAATGGGTAGATTTACAATGATAAGAATGTGGCTTTTTCATTGAATTTAGGAAAATCGGTGGTCTGGCTAAAGGCTATCAACCTATTATGCATTAGAATTTAATGATTCCAAGATTCTATGTGATATAATTATAACTATATTATGAAGTAATTTATGTTCTAGCGTTTGAATGCGATCCAAGTATATTACATTGTTTAGTGGGGGTTTGTTTAGATGTTTGTTTAGATATTTCGTTTATATTGATTTATCGATTATTTTATTGTTAGTTTGAATTACATTAGGTTAATTTATTGAATTTAATTTGTTTATAGTTTAGTTATTTTAATTAATTATTTGTTTTATTCTCATATTATTATTGTTTAATTCCCATTTAATTGAATTAGTTAAACGAAAACAAGTTAAATCTAGTAAAACTTTAGGATAGCCTTAATTCTTAAGAGATTTGAAAAACCCCTATGGAGACAATATCATATTTACTAATACAACAAATAATAGAAAAATATGAGAAACTATTGTGCACACTCTACATGTGTCAGCCTTAAGTCCATTTATGTATCAAATACAGGACTTTGGTTTACCAATTCACAGTTGTAATTTGATTTCTATGGTGAAACGAGGTATTGGAAAGGGTATGATTAGTGCATAAAAAATAGGAAAAGGGTTATGATAGAAAAATCCAAGAAAGACCATTCGAGTCAACAAATGTACATTTGACAAGTCAATAGTTAGACATATTTTATACTGTAATATAGGATGGTTTTAGATGAAATTGATGATATTACACTAGATATTCTCTTGTTTTTTGTGATTTCAGGATTTAATTAGGAAAATGAAGAAATGGAAGAAAAAAAGGAAGAAAAGCAAAACAATCAACTAAAGAACAGATCCAGCGATTAGCCAACGATATGAAATTACATAGGAATTACTGCATAAATTGACATCAAAGAAGTGCCATCTATTTCTCAGCGAATTGGGATTTACATAGGAATTGTTAGATGAATTGGTGGAATACAAAATTATATTTTCAGTGATTAACTCAGCAATTTGCGAACAACATAGGAATCGCTGAAAAATCGTTGAGGTCGGTGATGAGTTTTTTAGATTATTACAAACAATTTTAGTTTATCTACGATTTGTATAGCTTAGGAAACTATTAATAGGACCTTAGGGCTTCAAAATAAAGAGCCATCTTTTCTCTTAACAAGTTGGTGAGAGTCGTAAGTTAGTTTTTATTGAGTTTATGTTTGAAGCAACGTTGGAAATTAGTTTATTTCATTACGAGGTATTTATTTAATTTTGTTTTTCTATTATATTATTATGTTATTTATTTCCGGCATGAGTGAGTAGTTTATTAATCTAAACGAACCCTAGACATGTATGTACTTTGGATTGTTATATAGTTATAATTAAGGAATCATGTACTTAATGCTTTAAATTTATTCATACACAACAATCACGATTTTAATAAGTTGTTTTTTTATTACAACTAATAAAGATTGATATTGTATGCATAGTTGCAAATATGTATTGTGATATTTGATTTTCTGAATATACGTCTATGATTATTGACAACAATTATAGAAATAGTAACTATGAGTAATCTATAGGTCCAAATTACCAGAGTGGATGTTCTAGGTGATTGTGTTCTAAGTTAGTTATTGATTTGTATATTTTGATTAATATTCGGTTTAAATTAGGCATGATTTTCATTAAGTGTTAATGCTATCATATTTTTATTTTATTGCGTTTTATCTAATAGGTAGATTTACAATGATAAAGATATGGTTATTTTCCATTGAATATAAGAAAACCAATGGTTTGCTAAAGGCTATCAACCTATTATGAATTAGGATCTAATTATTTCAAGATTTCATGTGATATAATTATAACTAGGTTATGAGGTAATGTTATGTTCTAGTGTTTGAATGCAATTCAAGTATATTACATTGTTTGTGGGGGTTTGTTTAGATGTTTGTTTAGATATTTATATTATATTGAATTTGAATTTCGTTTAATTAAGTTTGCATTGAATTGTTTGATTTAGATTAATTAGTTTGGTTAATTAAGTTAGTAGTTATAGTTTTTAGTTATTTAGTATTTCAATTCTCATTTAATTAGAATAACTAAATTAAGAAAAACAAAATAAAAAAATATTTTTCTTAGAAGTTTGCAAAATCCCTATGGAGACGATATCTCACTTACCACTATTACAAATAATAGGAAAATATGAGAAGCTATTGTGCACGCTCGACACGTGTCAACATTCTACTTATGGATATTATTATTAGAGACTCGAGACCCGAAAAGGCTGATTTAAGAACACCCACTCCACCTAGCTCCGATGAGGATTCTGACTACCTAGATCCAGACACACAAGTCCTCTATGTCCCCATGAGATTTATTAGTCTCAAAGCACATAATAGATACATTCGGGATATGAAAAAAGTTATCATTCCTGAGAAAGGACTTTAAATCCACAATTTGAAGAAATATGAAGATAAAGTTGTGAGCATAGTATGAGAAAGAGAATGGGAACACCTTCTTAGAGATTACAAAGAAGATTAGAGAGAGGATGTTCATAATTAGTCATCCAGTTTTACGCTAACGGATATGTGAGCGGAAATCATAACAAAGTGATAGTTTAAAGAAAGAATATTGATATTTCATCAATGGCACTGAACATACATTATGAACTTTCGGAACTTAGAGTTAGATATGAGTATATTGATTGTCCCACCTGGCATTACCAAATGAAGGATTTTTACCCACATAAAAGAATTCAATAAGCCTTAAAGGTAATTCCCGAATGGGGATTTGTTCTCGATATTAAAGGTCACCCGAGGTTCATCGAAACCACCAATTTTAGGAGAACCACCAAGTGTTGGAGCTACATCTTAAATGCCTACCTATACCTTACTAAGCAACATTCTAAAGCGGGCAGTCATAGAGCCGCTCTACTCTACCACATTGTTGCAAAGACTGGGTATATCGATATTGGACACATAATACACGATGCAATGAGACAGATAATGACGTCTAGGAAGCGCAACGGCTTACCGTTCCCAATTTTAATCACTTAGCTATGAATGGAGGCCAAGGTTCGTTTCCATGAAATGCAATTCGATGTGCTACCTCATAGGACTATCATAGACGCTGCAATTAAGAGAATGAGAGCAGTGAATGGATACAACGATTCGAAAGAAGAGGGGGAGACTAACGAGATAAGGATATGCGGACTTGAAGGTCGGGCAAATAAGCAGAGACGTCATGCAAGCACACAAGAGGAAGCAAGGCGAGCAGCAAATCCGATGATTCAAGCATATGTTCCGGTGGCAAGGACTAGTTCTACATCTATCGAAAGAGCTAGAAAGAAAGGATTTTTCAAATCCTTATTTTTAGCTTTTCAGCTCAATGAGAAGAAAATCTTGAGGAATAATGAGATGTCAGAAACAAACTAAAGAACTTTGGCGTGCTACCATTCCATGTCGGGAAGGAGGATGGAAAGCTTACAAGATCATAGTAGAAGCATCGATGTTCCTTCGATACAAATGAGATTTCCATCAGGAGTTAATAATCCTGCTGTTAACTACACTTCCGAACCTACAGCATCGAGGAATGAAAATGAAGCTGAAAAGAGGGATAAAGAATTTACTTCTGCTCAGAGTACTTGCAACTCTGAAGTATTTGCTTATATGTGTAAAATGTGAACTCTGATTGAGTTTTAATGAGAATGAATGTTTTATCCATTGTGTACTTCTTTTATATGATGCTTATTGTTTAAATTTTGAAAAGTAATTTATATTTCATATTCAATTTTTTTATGCTTCACGAGGTATTTTTGTTTTGATTTTGCTAAAAACTCGACTTAATTTATAAACCTTGAAGACAAGGTTTGGAATGAGTTTGGGGGTATTGTAGGTGAAGTAAACTATAAAGAAGCCAAGTATAGAAGACTTGAGAGGTGGAATCTGTTTGATTAAAAAAATTTGAAATTTTACCTCAGATTCAGTAGCATTTCTTCATTTTTCATTTAATTTTATTTAGGAAATATGCGAATTAAATATAATTTGGATTTTAATAGAAGTGTTGTATTTTTATTACCCATGAAAATATAAATTTTATGATAAATAAGGATTTTTATACCTTATTTGACTTAACTTATGTTGTGTATACGCTAGAGGAGTTTAGAGAGGATTGATTGCTTTGTGTTGGACATTATAATGGGTAGAAGATCAAAATAATAGTGCAAGATAAACAAGACAGATTGCTAAGAATCTTGTCATACAAAGGTTATTGGTCAAGTATTATTTATATTGAAAGAACTTACACCACAATTAAGGAGAAAAATAGGAAATAGCCAATAAACTTTACTTAGTTGGAAATAGTACTTCCTTGACTATAGTGAAAGTAAGAAGAGCTAACAAGAGTTTTAAAAAATAAATAAATAAATAAATAAATAAAGAGACCCACATATTATAAAGGAAGTGGAGCAGGGAATCTAGTGGTGGGAAAAAAGAAAGAAACATTCCAACAAAAATAATAATAATAATGATATCCGAAGGAAATGGAACAGGGAACAATAAGAATGCAATATGAAGAAAAAGAATATATACATATATATATGAAGAAAGAAAAAGAAATAGTGATATAACGAAAAATGGAAGGATGATTATGAAAACTCTCTAAATAAAAGATTTAACTCTAATGCTTATAACTAAGTTGATTGACGTATCTCTTGTTCCAACATTCCAACAAATGGATATGAAATGATGATTATTGGTGAATAAAAGTTCCTATCGACTTTTTGTAGTGATATTTTAAATATTGTTTGAAAATGATATTGATTTAGTGATTTTTGTATCTTTAGATTCTATATTAGTCATCATAAGCTTGAAGCTTGTCAGTGGAGATTGAGAAAACCTATGTAGTGCCTTTACCTTGGTGATTGGTTTAACTTTGGATTCTAAGGTGCATTGCACAGTTAGGAGGTTGAGTTGTCAAATAAAGAGGTTAGATGATTAAGTATTTGAAATTTATTTATATATTTGGATTCCTCATTTCAAGCTGATAATCCAGCTATATTGAAGTTCTTAAATTGGTCTTGAAATCAAATAGATATGAATTTTTGAAATTGTAAGACCAAAACTAGAATTCTGCATGTTGTATTAGGAATTAATCTATGTAATTTGGTCATGACTTGCTCATTTTAGATCCAAATTGACCCAAACTGGTGGCATTTGGAAGTTTATTCAAAGAGGAACAACTTCGTTCAATTGGAGATCTCGTAATTCCGATGTTTTCATGTCCAAAAGTGCTACACAAATAGGTAAAAGAATGCAGTATGAAATATTTGAAACTAAAATTGTTAAAGGCATAACTCTCTGAATACTTATCTAAGTGATCTGATCTTTTAGTATGTTGTTATTAGGTATGTTAGCTGCCTTGTGACTAAAAATCACATTTTTTGCATCTATATATCTGGGGAAATAGATTTTCTAATTCCGGTGGTCGGATTAGCTTCTAATTAGGGCTATGTTTAGTAGAATTATGATATCTCTTACGTTTTACATCGAACTTTGAAAAATAAATCTTTTCGGAAAGCTAAGATAGAGACTAACAATATTTGTAGTGGTGGAAGATTTTGAGATTTGGAACATTTCATGCCTAAAAATGCATTGTAACATAAGACTGAAATTGAGACTTAATTTAGTCTTTAGGGGCTCATTTGGGAAGATTGATTTAAAACCTATTCAACCAATTTGAATATGCAACAAACACATTTAACAGACTTCAGAGACTTAGAGGACCATAGCTTAGTGTCGAAAAGCTTGTTGGGTCGGATACGGGAGTCTGAAAAAGTCGAAGCGCGGATTGAGGTGCGTAAACCCATTGGAATGCCTCACAGAATTCATGGTTTTGTTTTATCGGTATCGGATTACATGTGTGACTGATGGTGGTCACACATGGGGTTTCACTCCTATTTTGGTTTGTGTATATATTGGTTGTGGCTAAATCGCTTACGTGAGTTACTTGTAGTGCTCGTATCGATGGCAGTAGGATATACCTGCGACCGTCGGGAAGGATTAGGGTGGTCTTGATGTGTGACAGCGTCGGGAAGGGACCATGCCATTTACCGATGTTTGGGTTTAGTTATTGTAAGGATGTAAGTATATACGTGGTTCCTATTTGATTTTATCGAGTATTGGCTATTTTAGGTCAGGGTTTTCTTGGGATTATACAGTTGTTTATTTATTATTGCTTTATTTTTGTCCTTGTTTAATTTGTAAATGCTGCTTATTTTACGCCACTATTTTTGCTTGTCGTGTGTTGTCTACATTCGTGGGAATATGACATACTATTGTCAGGTGTTATATTTGCATGTCTTGTAGTTTATCAGTTTTATTTCATGAATATTATGTAGACTTCTTTTGGCATTTTACTCACTGTACTCGTCACTTTATTTGTTGGGTGACCGAGTGCAGATCTTTCGACTAGTAAGGGCAAAAGCAAGGAGGTATTGGGCGACTACCTCTAAGATAGAAACGTCAGCTCGTGTGTGACTACAATATGTATGTATTTACTTTTATTGGTGTAAAACACTGAATACATGTATATGGAACTTTTGTTATACTTATTCTGCCTTGATATATACATGTATTTTTTTGCCAGGTTTTCCACTACTTAAGATTGTTTAATGTTGCATAATTTACTCATTAAAGACTTCCGCTGTAAAATTGTAATATAACTTGATAAATTGAGTAACTGGCTAACTAAATTATTAATACTTATGTAGAGATTAATTAGCAAAACTAGGGTTAGCTGAAATAGTGTGAACGACCAGTTAGGTCACAAGGTGTCATGGGTGAGCGGGTCATGATATGGCAAGGCCTGGTGACGTGGGATGCGACATGACGGGTCCCAAGGTTGCATCAAGATTTGGGCCCGTCACTGTTTGGTATCAGAGGGAGATTCGAAGGAGCCTTGGGAGTAGTTTAAATAAATTGAATAAAACTTAATAAACAAATCTTATAAGTAGAAACCCGAAGATCCTAACTTAGAATCCTAATTGAGAAGCAAACCTGAGTTGGGTAGCGATAGGGTTATATACGTGTTATGTTTTGATTGTATATATTATATACACGTATATGGAAGATGATCAGACATGTGTCATTTGATCAAGATGGATGGACAATCGGATCTTACCAGACGTTTGGATGACATATGCGATGTCGTACACTACGCCGAAACAGAGTTATTTCTGGGTTACACACCAAGTATGTTCAAGAGGACTTCGACTTACAAGTCTATTTTGGTTTTTGCAGCGACACACATACCTTCAACAAATTGGTGCCAACCGAATGGAGTACGAGGACTAAAGGGAGAGAAACAGAAGAGCATAGTGTAGATAAGACATTTATGACAAATACATTTTTGACAAAAGATTCAGCTGAGGCTAGGGAAAGACGTATTAGTGATTGCCATAACCTATTTGCACATATTCACAGTTGTCAATAGACAGTAAGATAAAAACATTAAGTCGAAGAGACAAAGAGAGCAATCTGGCAAAGAGGACAGACAGTACGGTCAAAGCCGTAGAGATGACGTTCAAATAGATAATGTTTACATAGTACCAACATTTCAAGCACCACAGCAAGGAAAGACTTAAGATCAGAGAGGTTGAGAACAGGGATCACAGGATCAAGGTCAGAACCAAGAATTGGGTAGTAGTCGGGTAGGACCGGGACGTAGGGGTAGGTGTTTCCGATGTGGACTGGAGGGACTATCTGCTGAGATCGGTAACATATATGGTAGCGACACCGGTGCACTCGAGAGCTAGTGCATGTGGTGACTGAGCCAGACCGAGAGACATCCGAGCAGCAGGTTCAGGGTATGTGATTTTAATTTTTCTAATAATTACAGTTTAAGGTTTATGCATGCATGGTCGTATATGGTAGATTATGGTCGTACGTTGGTAGATTATGGTCGTAAGATGATATATTGTAGTGGTACGATGATAGATTATTGTCTTATGGCATGGGATTGTCATAGGTCGTGTCATGGCATGGGATTGTCATGGTGAGTGAAGGGAAGTTATGACATGGCATGGGATTGTCATGGTATGTTATGGTTGGTTAGGACTATTATGTTGGGATATATAATACGAGAGGTTTACAATTACAGGTGTTAGGTAACCAGGTTGGGGAAACTTGGACATGGAAATCGAACAGAGAATAGGTTGCGGGGATGTTGGAGAGAGAGCGACAGATCATGACCACCTCGGCAACATGCGTCTATATCTCAGTGTAACATTATGTTCCCTGCGATGGGAGTAGTGGGTGTTCAAGGGACTGTATAATGGTATTATCAAGGTGTGAGGGGTAGTCAAACGAGGATAGGTTAGATGCACAAGAGTCTACTCGAGATTTAGATTTTGGGGACGAAATTCTCCTAGTTGGGAAGAATTGTAACAGCCCAAATTAATTAAACTAGGATTAGCGTTAATCTCGGGGATTAACGGTCGTAATTCAGACGTTACGTGAATACTCGGATGACTCGGACATGAAAACCGATGGAATATAATATTTGTGAATGATGGTTGTGTATATGTGGTGTTTAAATTTTTTTTTTTTTTTTGCACCACATGTGTGTACGTTGCTATAGGGAGGTGTGACGGGTGTTCGCCTCAAAAGGTGTGTCAACACGGGTATCGGGTAGGCGAACTACGGGTACACTAGGAAACTCAACTAATTCATGTTAAGATGACTAGTTAATCAATTAAAATGGGTAATGTAACCATAAGCTAAGTTGATTCAATTAAAACAATAAGCTAGGGCATACCTCGAGATGCGTGTCGAGACACGGGGCGCCGAGCGCCGAGTAGTCGAGGGATTAGTGGAACCATTAATGTTTCCATAGGAGGTTCTAAAAACACTAACCACATGTATTATAATGGGCCTAAGCTAAGTTGATTAGATTAAATAAATCAAGGCTTATAGTTGGTTATTTAAATTCGAACTATAGGATTTTCCTAGAGATATGTATTAACACATCTAAACCCATGTGAGTAGCTCATTAGTGTCAGTTGGGTTACGATAGTGGGAGTTAGTGGGATACATGTCAAGGTGTGGATCATTAGACAAGCTTCGAGATATGTAAATATATGGAGATCAATGGCTAAGAATCAATATTACTTTAATATATAAGATCAACACATGCAATTAAACCATTTTCATTTTCAACTTATGAATCAAGAGAGCTTGCTGAAGAAGAAGGAGGTTGATGGAGATAAGGAATCCATGGAAGATTGGTGAGAATTTTTCAAGCTAGGGTAGGACATCATCAAGATACATCTCTCTAGTTCAAATTGAAACAAGTTCTAGTTTTTAACTAATTTTAGAGGGTAGATGATTAAGTATTTGAAATTGGTTTATATACTTGGATTCCTCATTTCAAATTGATAATCCAGCTATATTGAAGTTCTTAAATTGGTTTTGAAATCAAATAGATATGAATTTTTGAAATTGTAAAACCAAAACTAGAATTCTGCATGTTTTATTAGGAATTAGCCTATGTAATTTGGTCATAACTTGCTCATTTTAGATCCAAATCGACTCAAACTGGTGGAATTTGAAAATTTATTCAAATTAGAACAACTTCGTTCAACTGAAGATCTTGTAATTATAATGTTTTCATCTCCAAAAGTGCTACACAATAGGTAATTGAATGCAATATGAAATTTTTGAAACTAAACTTGTTAAAGGCATAACTCCCTAACTGCTTATTCAAATGAGCTGATCTTTTAGTATGTTGTTATTGGATATGTGAAAGGCCTTTTAGCCAAAAATTACATTTTTTGGAACAATAAATTGGGAGAAATAAGTTTTCTAAATCCACTGGTTGGATTAGGTTCCAATTAGGGTTGTGTTTAGTAGAATTTTGATCTCTTTGGTTTTAAATCAGAATTTTGAAAAATAAACCTTTTCGGAAAGCTAAGATAGAGACCAACAATATTTGTATTGGAGGAAGATTTTGAGATTTGGACCATTTCATGCCTAAAAATGTGTTGTAACATAAGACTGAAATTGAGACTTAATTTAGTCTTTATGGGCTGATTTGGGAAGATTGATTTAAAATCTATTCAACCAACTTTAATACATAATAAACACACTTAACTGACTTCAGGGACTTAGGGCACCATAGCTCAGTGTCGGGAAGCTTGTCAAGTAAAATACAGGAGTCCGGAGAAGTCGGAGCGCAGATTGAGGTGCGCAAACCCATTAGAATGTCTCACAGAATTCATGGTTTTGTTTTATCAATATTGGATTACATATGTGACTGCTGGTGGGAATACATGGGGTTTCACTCATATTTCGGTTTGCGTTATATTGGTTGTAGCTAAATCGCTTGCGCTAGTTACTCGTGATAGTGTTCATGTCAACGACAGTAGGATATACCTACGACCGTCAGAAGGGATTAGGGTGGTCCTGATGTGTAACAGCATCGGGAAGGCACCATGTCATTTACTGAAGTTAAGGTTTAGTCAATATAAGCCTGCAAGTATATACATGGTTACTATTCGATTTTATCGAGTACTGGCTGGTTTAGGTCAGGGTTTTCTCGGGATTATACGGTTGTTTATTTATTATTGCTATATTTTCGAGCTTGTTTAATTTGTAAATGCTATTTATTTTATGCCACTGTTTTTGCTTGTCGTGTCCTGCCTACATTCATGGGAATATGACGTATTATTGTCAAGTGTTATATTTTCATGTCTTGTAGTTTATCAGTTTTATTTCATGAATATTGTGTAGAGTTCTCTTAGGATTTTACTCACTGGATTCATCACTGTGTTTGTTGGGTGACCGAGTGCAGATTCTTCGACGAGCAAGGGCAAG
Organism: Stephania cephalantha; assembly: GCA_039657325.1. NCBI lineage: Eukaryota > Viridiplantae > Streptophyta > Magnoliopsida > Ranunculales > Menispermaceae > Stephania > Stephania cephalantha. Next base: position 11,918,648 of record CM077572.1, read on the forward strand.
GGCAATGAGGTATTGGGCGACTACCTCTGAGATAGAGACGCCAGCTCGTGTATGACTATAGTATGTATGTATTCACTTTTGTAGGGTTTGGGGACTGTAGAATACTGAATACATGTATATGAAACTTTTGTTATACTTATTCCACCTTAATATATACATGGTATCTTTTGCCGGATTTTTCACTACTTAGGATTATTAAATGTTGCATAATTTACTCATTAAAGACTTCCACTATAAAAATTGTAATATTACTTGATAAATTAAGTAAATGGCTAGCTAAATTATTAATACTTATGTTGAGGTTAGCAAAACTAGGGTTAGCTGGAAAATTGTGAGCAGCCAGATATGTCGCAGGGCGTTATGGGTAAGCGGGCCATGATGTGACAAGACTTGGTGACATGGGATGCAACATGGCGGGTCCTAAGGTTGCCTCGGGATTTGGGGCTGTCAAAACGAGTGAAAAAAATAGGATTTGATTGAGAGTATTCAATTGCTCAGGATGACAAAGTGTTGAGTTTAGAGGTATTTGATAAGTCAATAATTAGACATGTTTATAGTACTATTTAGGATATTTTAGATGTAAAAGGCTATATTACACGAAGTTTTCTCTAGTATTTGATATTTCAGGTATTAAATAGAATATTAGAATAAATGAAGGAAAGGTGGAAGAAAATGAAGGAATTAACCCAGTGAAAAGATTGTATGAAGAATTACCAAGGAGTTAAGGAGAAAAACTTGACTTTTCGAACCAACGATTCACAGTGATTCACAGGACATCTGAATCGCTGGCTAAATAAGAGGACACAAGAAAAGACCAGAGAGATCATTTTTTTTATATTCCTATCGATCATGACTCATACATATCGCTAGGAATCACTAGGTACGAATTCAGGGATTTTGGATCACAACTAGAGTTTTGAGTTGGTTTAGGATATGTATTACCTAATATACTATAAATATAAACCATAGAACATGAAATTATGTGCCTTTGGTTAGTTTTACTCTTTTGTTTTAGTTTGGAGGTCATTCTTTATTGTTTTGCTTTTTGGAGAAGATTCAAGTTTCTATCAAGGTATTTTAATTATGCCTTTTAATTCCGAATTTGTTTTGTTATTTATCATCATGAGTGACTAATTTGTTAATCTAAGCATAACTCCAAACATGAACTACATCTGTTTTGCAATGTAGTCATAATAGGATGACTGTGTACTTAATGTTTTAAACCAATCGCATTTTTGATTCACTATTTTTATAGATTGTTATTAATGGATTGAAATCATGGATTTGAGTATTATGTGCATAGAGGCTAATATGTATGTGATGTTTTAATTAATTATCTATTTAAAATAGTAACTAAGATTGTTTGAAAGGCAAACATCGTTTAGATGTTCTAGGTGAATTTAAGATATAAATCTCGTATTTAAGTGGCTTTCCAAAGATATTAGATTTAGTAGTTCGCAGTTTTCAAAAAACGTAATGCGATTTTATTGTGTGAAGTTAATGTCTTTATGTAAATAAAGGGGTTAGCTCAATAAAATTAGAACGTAGCTTTTCCACTAGTATAAGGAGAACAAATGGTTGGATAAAGGCTATTCACTTACTTATGATTGAGGTTTAATGATCTAGGATACTCTAGAGAGCATGTTCATGACTATATGATTTGATTAACAAGTTTGGAGTGCAAAATGAATCTATATTTCATTGTTTAGGGGGATTGTTTAAATGTTTATTTACTATTGGATTTTATTGAATTGAATTGATTTTAGTTTAGTGACTTTGATTTGTGTTATTAAAATAAGTTTAGTTAGTTTAAATTTTGTTTTTATTAATTTAAAAATATAAAAAAAACAAAACTTCTTTTCTTAAAGAATTTGCAAATTTTAAGTAGAGACGATTCCCATTTATCATTACTACAAAATATTTAAAGTATAATATAAAGAAGAAATTATTGTACACTCTCGAGACATGTCAAAAAACCAACAAAATATATTGGATTGGCATGAATTCACTTATTAATGACCTAAATTATTAACAAAATGCTATTTCTAAATGTACTAAAACACGATATGCATCAGCCTTCTCTAGCTAGAGAACAAACCCAATTTCTTTTTCTTTGACTGCATATACCATGTTTCTTCCTCTATTAGCCTTTATTTCCCTTTTCCTTTTTTCTTCCACTCTTCTTTTCCCTTTCTTCTCTATTTTGGATCCATATTCTAAAAGTGGAAACGTTGAAGGGAAAGAAGCTGAAACAGACTTGAAGATATGCTTGCATGGGGTTTGTTTTTTCTTCCTTATATATTATTTTCCTTTTTTCTCTTAGAATTGATGTTCAACTTTCGAAAATAAGCATTAGTTTAATTTGTATTTCAATAAGGAAACCTTCAAAGAGTGGTGGGAGGTTGGTGAAATGTTGACTGTATGTTGATAGTGCCGACGGTGAGAAATAGTTGAGGGTCTGCCGCATAAGATATGGTGTCATTGTATATAAAGAGAAAAATGAAAGTATTATTTATTCTGACATTTTTTTGGTGATTACATTCAAAAAAACAAAAAGATTGTGAACCCGTCAAATCTTGTATAGTACATTCAGAAAACAAAAAGATTGTGAACCTACCAAAAATTAAGGGAAGTGGATATCTAAAAATGGGCTCATTATATAGGTAGTGTAATTGCCACAAATATGTTCATCAGAGTGGTGCCTGCCAACTAACAATATTTCTGTTAAGTGTAACAAAAATCGACGGATGAAAATCCTCCTTAAAGGTGCATACGCATTAAATCCAATTCGATTAGGGTTAATCTGCAATCCACTCCAATTGTTGTAGATTGAAAAACTACAATCCAGTCGACTCTAAATACGTCATCACTCCAACTCAATGCAATTTGCAAAATGCAGACCAAACTGGATCAAGTTCCATGGATTGACGTTTCCTATCCAATGATTCATGAAATTAAACTTAATCAAATGAATCACAAAAATCATATATCTCATGAATTACAAATTTACAACATACATATCACAAATCTATATATAGCATATTTCTTACGAACTTGTCATCACGATAACCTTTAAAATGCAAGTTCCTACATAAATAAATATGTCATCCACAAATCTGCGCCTAGGGCCGATCCTAACTATATAGGGGCTTAAGGTGAAATTATAATTTAGGGGCCCTTTAATTATAATTATATACTCGATAAACAAATATGCTCTTCACACACATAATGTTACTTCAAATCAAGTAAAACTAACAATAATTCAAAAAAAATATAGTGTAACAACACTTACAAAATACAAAGGAGATGACAAATCACTACAAGAGTCTAAGATGAGAAAATTAGTTGAAAGAGCTATTTTTTGAAGTGAAATGAATGACTCAATACGAAACCAAACATAAACAACTTAAACAACTAAGTAGGTGGCTGAACGATTTGTTATGTTATATTGAAGTAAGTAAAAGGTTGAGGGTTCAAGTTCTAAAGGGAGAACATAAATTGGTTTATTTCTTATAAAAATAAATATGCAAAAGTTTTTATAAGTGACATTTTATTACTTAATCAAAAATAATTATTACTTGTGAAAAAAATAAATTTCTATTTGTATATATAATTAGTTTATTTAAGTGGGCCCTAACAGGGGCGGGGCCTGGGGCAGTCGCCCCACTCGCCCCTATTGAGGGTCAATGTTGTCTACACCATACACCCTCACAAGCACAAAAAATGTGCACGTTGCAACATACAATCTCCAGAAAAAGTTTGAAGCGTAATAAAAAAGTTGAGAACAAGCATACTCTTTGAGATAATATATTTAGAGTTGATAGTTTGGGTTGACGCTATTCGAGATACTATAGTACATATGATCAGATATGTATATGTGTCGATGCTCTTCGAGACCAACAATAATTGTAGTGATGGAGGATTTCGATATTTGGACCATTTCATGCCTCAAAGTGCATTAAATGTAGGACTGAAATTGAAACTTAATTTAGCCTTTAGGGGCTGATTTAGGAAGATTGATTTAAAGTCTATTGAACCAATTTCAATACACAATAAACACCACTAAATTGAGCTTAAACGCACTATATTTGAACTAATGAGACACCAAAATCAAGAACCTAGGAAAAGGGTACGGGAGAGCGAATACAAGATTTGGATTATCGGGAGGCCAGTAAAGCTAGGGCTTTACTTTGTTGTTGTGAGTATACCCAATGGCAACTTTACTTGGCATTTCATTTCTATTAATTGTTGTCCTTGCATAGTCCTTTTGACTATTTTGCCTTTGTATTCTTATATCATGTGTTCTTTGTGTCTATGCTCACTTGATGAGTCTAGTTTGCATGATATTCATTCATTTGATTTGATTCATTGATTCTATCCCATGCTATATCTATTCTTGTTGTTTTAAATGTAAATTGAATGATAAATAATATGTTATTAGGCTAGTGAATATCTTATAAATGTTTAAGAGGACTTGTATTCCTTATTTGTTTAGGTGTGTAGATGTGTATATGCCTTGACAATCCATACTTGGTATTTCTTGAAATTTAAAAAGTAGTTTTCGCATTTAGGTCTCGCACTCGATCGAGGTGTGCGCGACACACGGGGTTAAAGTCCCTAGAGATGTCAGCACATGTTACCTGACACTGTATGACACTCGGGGTTAGAGTCCCTGAGGTGGTCTACACACCTGTGTTAGAGTCCCTGGTAACACTTGGGTTAGAGTCCATTGTGCTATATGATTATTGAGTCGGAGTGACTTGTTTCACTGCCGACTGGACCTAAATCACCACTACTTAGCATAGTGTCAGTATCACTTGTTTAACTCTGGTATTTACTCGCATATGGTTTATTTTCCAGTTTTCCCATTTATATGCTTTTAAATACCATTTGAATATTTGGAAATGCAAATTAAAGTTGTCATCGAGGATTACTGTTTTATTCTTGTACTCACCGTCCTTTTTATGACGATGGGTGATGTTGGGGCATGCGCCCTAGGTCAATCCATTAACTGTCTTTATGAATACTTTTAGTTAATAAAATAGAGGATTTCATTTGTTGTTTATTATAATTAATTTGCATGTTTACATTATAATAAGATCCATGGGTATTTACAGAAATATCCTAAATGTCCCTAGTGATCGATCATTATACTGGGAACTATAATGAATTAAAACTAGTGTGAGTCTTGATTGATGATCATATGATGATTATACGTATAGGGATACGAATCAAGATCACGAGTACTTGTTAGGGAACAAAGTACTAGACCGACCCGCTATGAGAACATCACATGGATTAAGTCATAGTTGTTTCTCATGATAGGTATATTTTTCGGTCCTCGACTTGAGATTACCAGACTTCAACATTAGGAACACGGTGATTTGACACAATCAAACGTTGTCTTTAACCTAGGATTATAAAGGTTGTGATTGGTTCTTGTGTGAGCAATGTGATGAAGTTGTGTAATCGAGATAGGATTTGTCCCTCTCATATAAAAAGAGATATCCAAAGGATCCCTCGATGTGTTAGGCTCGTTAAAAGGCCTAGTCTAAGTGAATTGATATTGATCAATGTCACTTGGATGTTTTCAGATCTACCTAGAGATCGAGACTAGTACGATTGAACATGTTGGATGACAATTCCATGCCTTATGTTTGATCAAAAGGATATCGTGTGACAAAAGGATGTTATATACACTATTAATTAGGTTGTATCGATTTGATATTCATACAACTTGGGTATTCATAATGTCTTGCTAGAGGCCGCTTATGACTTGTATACCAAAATGTGTTTTGGTACACTGCCAACGTTGTGTGAGCCTATTGGGTCGCACACTAAGAATGGTTTTGCGAGATTTTAAGATGATTCAGAAAAATGAATTTTATATGATAAAATTCATGACAGAAATGTCCTTGTGGTGTATTACACTTATACTTCTTTAAGTAGGGGTATATGTGTAATTTACTTAACCGTCTATATACAAGGGTTGTATAAATAGACGCTTTAAGTTAGAACACAGGTATGAAAGATTAAGGGCCGAAACTCTATTTTTGTTTCAGAAACTAATTAAGGTTTTCTGGAATGCTTTGGATCATTTTAGAGAGAAACAAAAAGGTTTGGTATTCTCTCGAAGCTAGCACTTCGAATCTCGACCGCCGTTCGTGTGTGGACTGCTGGTAGAGGGCGTTCGTCGTTGGCAGCGCCTTAGAGATCGATCAACCTTCAGAAAGGTATATTACGACCGAGGTAAGATTAAGTTTTCATAGTTTAAAAGTTTTTAATGGAATTAGATTCGGATCCTGTTGGGGTTTTTGTCAAAATTGTTTTGTAATTTTCGCTGCGTATGAACCCCAAAAATCAACAGTGGTATCAGAGCCTTCGAGTTCGATTCCATTAAATTCATTGCATGTTTTCTTCTGATATATACATGATATATGATTGAAAGCATGTTAATAGTTGATGTATATGTGATATACATAAGTTTTCTGTGAGATTTATTATCATGTTTTGTGTATATGATACATATATTCATGATTTAATTGAAATCAGTTTCGTACATGCTAGTAACCATGTTAGGTTAATTCGAATAATTTTAATGAATTGAATTTCGTGTTTTGTGATCCATGACACCATTAGGTATAATCTTTATTTTCCGTGTATTGATGCATGGATGAAATCTATGTAATTAAGTATGCATTTAAGTTTCTTAAATTGTATAAGTCTTAATATTAATTCGAAACTAATATGATTAGGTTCGATTAGTTCATGATTCAATTACATGTTTGTGATTATTTGGATGAGGACCGAAATTGCAAATAATTATTTTTTGAAATTATTTATTTATCTCGTTATATCTATTATGTTATGAAATTTCTATTTGATAAGAGATAGATAACAAATTAGATTAGGAGATATTAGCAAAATTGGTTTCGTTATCCCTATTGGATAGGAGATAAATATCGAGAATTTTGTTATTGGTGATATGCTAGGATTCAAATATCTTAAGTCCTAATTGGATTAGGATAAGATGATTAGTTAGATGTGGGCCCAGGTTAATTAAAATGTTTTAATTGACTTAATTTTGGATAAATTAAGGGGTTAGTTTAGGATAATAAAATCAGCGAAAAATATGATTTTCTATAGCGAATTTTAATTTTCGGAATTGAAATTCGTCTCCTAAAAAAGAAAATAGGGGAGCTGCCCCATGTTCCCCCTTCTTCATTGACGGTCAATGGAACCACTCGCCATTCTTCGACCGGCCAATGGACCGCCAGCCCATATCTAACTAATCCTAACGCACGGAAATTCTTTTATTAGTGAGTAGTATAAAAATTTCCAAATTGTTTAGTGATTGAACAAATCAATAAAATATATGATATTTCATTGTTTACATAAAATCACTAAAACTGAATAAAATCCCTCTATTAAATTTTAAGTCTCGTGCCATCCATTTTAAACACTTGTCGAGACCTCGATCACACTAATATAGTTTCAGCCATAGCTGGGTGTATTGTGTTATCTTGGTGAGACAAGTTGGGTAAGAGTTACCTAAATGTTTAAAATGGTCCGACTTAATAAAGCTATCAAAATAATTTTGAGCTTTAGGCACATGATGAGATAAAAAAAAAAACATGCTAAGACATAAGATGTCCCGTATCTCATAAGAGTATCTAAAATCACATAAGATGTAATTGGTAACTGTTACCTACCTAAATAATCTAGTTCTGTGTTTCATGCCATAGTTGTCATAGAATTAGGTGAAATATGGATTTTAGTCCCCAAAATAAACAATATGTTTTAGGAGGGTTGTTAATTTAGTGGGAGTCTATTCCTCTATACTAAAATAAACTTTGCATAATATTTATTGTAAATCAACGGCCTCTTCAAGTAACAATAATCCTCATCACTGCGATCCATCCTTGAGAAGGATAAGCTATATGGGACTAACTTTATTGACTGGTTTAGAAACTTGAGAATCGTTCTAAAGCATGAACGCAAGTTGTATGTCCTGGATGCTCTAATCCTTGAGGACCCACCAGCCAATGCTACGAAAGCTGTGAAGGATGAACATAATAAGCATGTCAACGATTCTACTGATGTTGCATGTATTATGCTGGCAACTATAGTTCCTGAACTTCAGAAGGACATGGAACTAATAGAAGCTTACGACATGGTACATAATTTGAAGGAAATGTTCCAACAACAAGCTAGGCAAGAAAGGTTCGAGACAGTCAAGAACCTACATTCTTGCAAGATGACTGAGGGTGCGTCAGTTAGTCCTCATGTTCTGAAGATGAAGGGCTATGTTGACCAGCTTGATAGACTCGGATTTCCCATAAGCCAAGAGTTGGCTATGGATTTTATCCTGAATTCATTACCAGAGAGTTACTCACAAATTGTGATGAATTACAATATGAGTAATATGGAGAAATCAATTTCAGAGTTGCATTTGATGCTCAAAACTGCTGAACAAAATATCAAGCCTCTAGTAATCTATTGATGGTCCAAAAGGGAAAGGGAATGAAGAAGAAAGGCAAAGGCAAGGCTAAAGTTGCCAAGGCTTCTTCTGCACCTGTCGCAAAGCCTGTGGAACAAGTCAAGCCCTAGCCTGTTCCTGCTTCAAAACACCCAAAAGAAAATGAAGGAATTTTTCATTTCATTTATGCCATGCACCTGGACATTGGTTCAGAAATTGCAAACTCTATCTGGAAGATCTAAAGAACAAAAGGGGTAATGCGACTACCACTACATGTATTTATGTTATTGAAATTAATTTACTACTAGTGATTCCTGGGTATTAGATACGGGTGTGGATCTCACATTTGTATAAATGTGTAGGGACTCACCAGAAGTAGAAAGTTGAAGAAAGGAGAAGTCATCCTCCGTGTAGGGAATGGAGCAAGAGTTGCTGCCCTGGCTATTGGATCATATGACTTAGTCTTACCTAGTGGACTTATTTTAACTTTAAATAATTGTTATTTTATGCTTGCCTTGAGCAGAAACATCATTTCTGTTTCATGTTTGGATATGGATGGTTTTGATTTTATTATTGCGAATAATAGATGTTCCATTTCTTGAAAAGGCATATTTTATGCAAATACTAATTTGTGTGATGGTTGTTATATTCTAAGCATGAAAAGGTCCACTGATACTCCAGTCCTTAACATAAAAATAAAGAGATTCAAGTCAAGTGATTTGAATCAAACCTATATTTGGCATTGTCGTCTCGAGCACATAAATGAGAAACGCATAACGAAGCTCCATAAAGATGGACTTCTAGATTCATTTGATTTAGAAACATATGAAACATGCATATCTTGTTTACTAGGCAAGATGACTAAAAGTCCCTTTACTGGACACAGTGAAAGGGCAAGTGATTTATTGGGTCTAATACATACTGATGTATGCGGTCCTATAAACACAATGGCTAGAGGAGGTTATCAGTACTTCATTACATTTACTGATGATTTCAGCAGATATGGTTATGTATATCTTATGAAACATAAAGCTGAATCATTTGACATGTGTCGAACGTTTCAAAATGAAGTGCAGAATCAACTTGGTAAAATTATCAAAACACATCGGTCAGATCGAGGTGATGAATATTTGAGCCAAGGATTTAATGATCATCTTAGAAATTGTGGGATTGTCTCCCAATTGACTCCACCAACAACTCCACAATGGAATGAAGTTTCTGAAAGAAGAAATCGAACCTTATTAGATATGGTTCAATCTATGATGAGTCATGCGGATCTTCCATTATCCTTTTGGGGTTATGCATTACAAACTGCAGCTTTCACTCTAAATCGAGTTCCTTCTAAAACGGTTGATAAAACACCATATGAGATATGTTACGGGAAGAGACCTAGTTTGTCTTTCCTTAAGATTTGGGGTTATGAGGCTTACGTAAAGCGACAAGTCTCAGAAAAACTAACACCTAAATCTGACAAGTGTTTATTTATGGGGTGTCCTAAGGAAACAAAAGGATATTACTTTTATAATCCCGCTGAGAACAAAGTGTTTGTTGCTCGGTATGGTGCCTTTATGGAAAAACAGTTTATTTCAAAAGATACTAGTGGGAGAGAAATAAATCTTGAAGAAGTTCAAGAATCACAGATAAACACTGAACCGCTACTGGAAGTTCAACAACGTTCTGAACCGGTTGAACCTCCACAAGTGACACAAGGCCCACGTAGATCTGGTAGGCTAAGACATGAGCCAGAGAGATTCGGATTTCTCATTACTGATAGTCGTGATGTGTTGTTTATGGATCGAAATGAGCCCACCACTTATCAGGAGGCTATGTCTAGACCAGACTCAGATAAATGGCTAAGTGCCATGAACTCTGAGATGCAACCCATGTATGATAACCAAGTTTGGAACTTGGTTGATTTACCTGAAGGTGGTAAGACCATTGGATGTAAATGGGTTTTCAAGAAGAAAACTGACATGGATGGCAAAGTGCATACTTTTAAAGCAAGACTTGTAGCAAAAGGTTTCAGGCAGACTCAATGTGTTGATTATGATGAGACTTTTTCGCCAGTAGCCATGCTTAAATCCATAAGAATTTTAATTGCCATTGCTCCATATTATGACTATGAGATATGACAAATGGATGTAAAAACAATATTTCTTAATGGAAAGCTGCTTGAGGACGTGTATATGACACAACTAAGGTTTTGTACATCCTGAGAAATCTAGGAAGGTATGCAAGCTTCAAAGATCCATTTATGGATTAAAGCAAGCTTCTCGGAGTTGGAATCTTCGTTTTAATGAAGCAATCAAGGATTTTGGTTTTATTAAGAACGAAGACGAGCCTTGTGTATACAATAAGGTCAGTGGGAGTGTAGTTATTTTTCTGGTACTATATGTTGATGATATATTATTCATTGGAAATGACATCCCAACATTGCAGAATGTCAAGTCTTGGTTAAGGAAGTGTTTCTTAATGAAAGACTTAGGAGATGCAGCCTATATCCTAGGAATAAGGATCTATAGGGATAGATCTAAGAGGCTAATCGGTTTAAGTCAGAGCGCTTACATAGACAAGGTGTTGAATAGGTTCGGTTTGCAAGACTCTAAAAGAGGATTGTTGCCAATGTCTCATGGCATAAGTCTCAGCAAGATTCAATGTCCTAAGTCAAATGATGGGCGAGACTGTATGAATAAGATTCCATATGCATCAGTTATTGGATTTATCATATATGCCATGTTATGCACTCGACCTGATGTATCATATGCTTTGAGCACTACAATTAGATATCAGTCAGATCCTGGTGAGAGTCACTGGATAGTTGTAAAGAACATTCTTAAATACTTAAGAAGGACTAAGGAAGTGTTCTTGGTCTGTGGAGGTTTTGAAAATAATCTAGTTGTAAATGGTTACACAGATGCAAGTTTTCAAACTGATATAGATGATTTTAGATAGCAGTCTGGATATGTGTTTACTTTGAATGGGGGTGCAGTAAGTTGGGAAAGTCCGAAGCAAGAGACTGTGGCAGATTCTACAATAGAAGCTGAGTATATTGCAGCGTCCGATCAGCAAAGAAAGGAGGCAGTTTGGATCAAAAAGTTCATTTCTGAACTAGGTGTGGTTCCAAGTATTGCTAACCATGTTTGTTTGTATTGTGACAATAACGGGGCAATAGCACAAGCCAAGGAACCTAGATCACACCACAGATCCAAACATATACTCAGGCATTTTCATCTCATCAGAGAAATTATTGAGAGGGGAGACGTGACGATTTGCAGAGTACCTACTGAAGACAACGTTGCAGACCCATTGACAAAAGCTTCTCCACAAGCAAAACATGATGGTCATGTTAGATCATTATGCATTAGATGCATGTATGATTGGCCCTAGTGCAAGTGGGAGACGTTGGGGCATGTTCCCTAGGTCAATCCATTAACTGTCTTTATGAATACTTTTAGTTAATAAAATAGAGGATTTCATTTGATGTTTATTATAATTAATTTGCATGTTTACATTATAATAAGATCCATAGGTATTTACAGAAATATCATAAATGTCCCTAGTCGATCATTATACTGGGAACTATAATGAATTAAGACTAGTGTGAGTCTTGATTGATGATCATATGATGATTATACGTATAGGGATACGAATCAAGATCACGAGTACTTGTTAGGGAACAAAGTACTAGATCCAGGCCATTATGAGAACATCACATGGATTAAGTCATAGTTGTTTCTCATGATATGTATATTTTTCAGTCCTCTGATTTGAGATATTACCAGAGACTTCAACATTATGAACATAGTGATTTGACAAAATCAAATGTTGTCTTTAACCGGACGATTATAAAGGTTGTGATTGGTTACTGTGTGAGCAATGTGATGAAGTTGTGTAATCGAGATAGGATTTGTCCCTCTTATATAAAGAGAGATATCCAGTGGATCCCTCGATGTGTTAGACTATTAAAAGGCCTAGTCTAAGTGAATTGATATTGATCAATGTCACTTGGATGTTTTCGGTCTACCTAGAGATGGAGACTAGTACGATTGAACATGTTGGATGACAATTCCATGCCTTTTGTTTGATCAAAAGGATATCGTGTGACAAAAGGATGTTATATACACTATTGATTAGGTTGTATCGATTTGATATTCGTACAACTTGGGTAGTCATAATGTCTTGCTAGAGGCCGCTTATGACTTGTATACCAAAATGTGTTTTGGTACACTACCAACATTGTATGAGCCTATTAGGTCGTACACTAAGAATGGTTTTGCTAGATTTTAAGATGATTTAGAAAAACAAATTTTATATGATAAAATTCATGACAGAAACGTCCTTGTGGTGTATTACACTTATACTTCTTTAAGTAGGGGTATATGTGTAATTTACTTAACCGTCTATATACAAGGGTTGTATAAATAGACGCTTTAAGTTAGAACACATGTATGAAAGATTAAGGGCTGAAACTCTTTTTTCGTTTCAAGAACAAATTAAGGTTTTCTAGTACGCTCCGGATCGTTTTGGAGAGAAACAAAAAGGTTAAGTATTCTCTCGAAGCTAGCACTTCGAATCTCGACCGCCGTTCGTGTGTGGACTGCTGGTAAAGGGCATTCGGCGTTGGCAGCGCCTTAGAGATCGATCAACCTTCAGAAAGGTATATTGCGACCGAGGTAAGATTAAGTTTTCATGGTTTAAACTTTTTTAATGGAATTAGATTTGGATCCTGTTGGGGTTTTTGTCGAAATTGTTTTGTAATTTTCGCTGCGTATGAACCCCAAAACTCAACAGGTGCAGAGTCGTCTACCAGCAGGCCGGGCAAAGAGAAGATCGATGACTATCCCTGAGCTCGCGGCGCGTCACTGCATCATTGTAGGTCTTCTTTTGGTATTTTGATTGTATATGTTATATATGTCTTTCAGATACTATTTGAGGTTGTATATTGGGTTGAGCGTTAGTTTCCCGACTTGACTTAGACTATTTCTTGTTTCACCGCATTTTGAGGACTTTATATATGTGATGTCATTTCTTGGTTTTCCACACTTAGGATTTTATAAATGGCTTCTGCATAAGTTACTAATTTCTTTCTGCATAATCAATAAGACTTCCGCTAATTAATTAATTTAATAAAAAGTTTTAATTAACTCTAAATTTTATAAACTGGTAGGACTAGTGTATTACTTATCTTGAACACTAGAAAAGAGGCGTCTAGGTTGTAAAGGCCGACTAATACGTAGTTAAGTCCTGCGTGGATATGATTAGGGCTTAATTACGGGATTAGGTCGGGCGCTGCCCCTAGGGCACTAGCTTGAAGGACAACGATTAATAGAAAGGAAATGCAAAGTAAAGTTTCCATTGGGTATACTCACAACAATAAAGTAAAACCCTAGCTTTACTGGCCTCCCGATACTCCAAATCTTGTATTCGCTCTCTCGTACCCTTTTCCTAGGTTCCTGAGTTTGGTGTCTCATTAGTTCAAATATAGTGGGTTTAAGCTCAATTTAGTGGTGTTTATTGTGTATTCAAATTGGTTCAATAGACTTTAAATCAATCTTCCTAAACCAGCCCCTAAAGGCTAAATTAAGTTTCAATTTCAGTCCTACATTTTAATGCACTTTTAAGCATGAAATGGTCCAAATATCGAAATCCTCCATTAGTTAATTATTTTTGGTCTCTCTCATAGCTTTCCGGAAAGGTTTAGTTTGCAAAATTCTGATTTAAAATGAAAGAGATGTCATGATTTTACTAAACATAGGTCTAATTAGAATTTAATCCGACCAGCGGACTTAGAAAGTATATTTCTCCTAATCTATAGTTCATAAAAATGTGATTTTCGGTCACAAGGCAGCGAATATACCCAAATATAACATACTAAAAGACCAGCTCATTTGGATAAGTAGTTAGGGAGTTATGTCCTTAACAAGTTTAGTTTCAAAACTTTCATTTTTAATTCCAGTACCTATTTGTAGAGCATGTTTGGACATAAAAACATTTGAATCAAAATACCTTCAGTTAAGCAAAGTTATTCCCCTTTAAATAAGCTTTCAAATTCCACTGGTTTGGATCAATTTGGATCTAAAATAGGCAGATTATGACCAAATTACCTAGGTTGATTCCTAATACAACATGCAGAATTTTCTAGTTTTGGTGTTGCAACTTCAAAAATTCATATCTTTATGATTTCAAAACTAAATTAAGAACTTCAATATAGTTGGATTATCAGCTTGAAATGAGGAATCCAAATATATAAATCAATTGCAAATTCTCAATCATCTACCATCTGAAATTAGCCTAAAACCAGAACTTGTTCTAATTTCAATTAAAAAGATGTTTACCTAGTTGATGTAGCACCCTAGCTTGAGAATTTCTCACCAACTCCCATGGATTCCTTCAACACCTTGATGATTCAATCCACTCCAGCAATTCCTTCTTCTTCTCCAGCAAAAATGAATGAGTGATTTGGTTTTGCATGTTGTTTGATCACTAATGTTATATATTAAGGTGATGTTCCTTCCTAGCCCTTGATCTCCATGGATTTATGTATCCCGAGGAATATCTAATGGTCCACCTCTTTCCATATATCCCACTAACTCCCACTAACTCAACCTCAAGTGACACCATTTCATTACTCACCTAGTTCATAGATGTGCCAATGTGTATCTCTAGACCAATCTTATGCTTTCATTTAATTTACTCAACTATAGGCCTTTAATTTGGTTTACATTAACAAACACAACCATAGGCTTATAAGTAATTCCTTATTTCATATTAGTATTAAATAAGACTTACCAAAATGCTAACTAACCGGTTCCCTGGCTCGCACGCTACTCGAGGCGCGTCCCCGCTCTCGTCTCGAAGTCTACAACTGTACAAACCGACTTAGTAAGTCTACACAATACATAACACTAGGCATACATCAATACAAAAATACAATATGCCTCGGCCACGTGCCTCGGTCGGTGCATGTATCACGGTGTAGGTCCCACATCAAGGGTCGGTGATCCTGATTAAAGAATTAAAACGGGGGTTAGAGATTTGGGCCGTGACAAATATTCCCAACAAAATAAAAATTTTGTCCTCGAAATTAAGTTTAAGTTACGGTTCTACCTGACTCGAACAGGTATAAGAATTTATCTCGCATGTAGTCCTCCCGCTCTCAAGTGAGTTCTGTGTCATCGTGGAACTGCTACTTAGCGAATACCTTCGGGATGGACTTGCTCCTCAAATGTTGTACCTTCCGATCTAGGATTTGAATGGGCTACTCCTCGTAAGAGATGTCCTCACTCAGGTCGATCTGACTCAAGTCAACTATCGGTCGCATGCCTGCCTTCGACTCGGCTAGTCGAAATATCGAAACGTGGAACACTGGATGGACCCCTGACATCTGTGGAGGCAGTTCAAGCTTGTATGCCACTTTTCCGACCCGTTTTCTTAATCATGAAAGGCCCGATGTACCTCGGTGCATGCTTGCCTTTCACCCTAAATCTCTGAAAAACCCTTCCGAGGGGAAACCTTTAAATAGACAAAGGCTCCCTCGGAATACGAGAGATCACCGCGATACTTATCTGCATATCTCTTCTGTCTCTCATGTGCTCCTCTGAGTATCTGACGGATCAGTTTGACCTTTTTCGTGTGGTGAACAACAATCTCAGGCCCCACTATCTCTTGGTCCTCTGGCTCAGCCCAACAGGATGGCGAGCGACACGGTTTGCTATACAAAGCCTCAAATGGCGTCATCTCAATGCTAGCCTGATAACTGTTGTTATAAGCGAACTCACACAATGGTAGGTACTCCGCCCAAGATTCGCCAAACTCCAACACGCATGCCTGCAACATGTCCTCGAGGACCTAAATCGATCTCTCAATCTGCCCTTCGGTCTGAGGGTGGAAAGCCGTATTGAACTGTAGGCGCGTACCGTACTGCTCTTGCATACTCCGCCACATCCTGGACGTATACGTAGCATCTCGGTCTGACGTGATCATCAATGGTACCCCGTGCAGTCTGATAATCTCTCTCTTGAATAATACGCTCAACTGATCGAACGTGTAATGCGATGCCACTGGCAGGAAATGAGCATACTTCATTAGTTTGTCAACTATCACCCAGATTTAGTCATGTCTCCTCTCGGTCCTCGGCAGTCCTCTGACAAAATCCATAGAGATGTCTTCCCACTTCCATCGAGGAATGGGAATCGACTGTAGTAATCCCCCGGATCTGCGATGCTCGGACTTCACTTGCTGACATATACCACAGTTCTTGATGAATCTAGACACGCTTGCCTTCATCCCAAGCCACCAGAAATGTCTCCTCATGTCGTGGTACATCTTAGTCCTGCCTGGATGTACGATAAATCTGGAACGGTGCAGCTCCTGATGGATCTCATCTCTCAACTCTGACACCTCTAGTATCCTTCTAACCCCAGAAAGCTCCTGATCTCCGATATTGATATCGGTGCCGGTCAATCCATGATCGTCTGAATCTTGGCCGGATTTACTGCAATCCCTGTTGTTCCAACAATGTGCCCCTATAACTTGACATCTGCAAGCCAGAATTCACACTTGCTGAACTTAACGAAAAGTCGGTGTTCCCTCAATGTCTACAACGTCTCTCTGAGGTGCTGCTCGTGATCCTAACGTGTCCTTGAGTATATCAAGATGTTGTCGATGAAGACTATCACGAAGCGGTCGAGATAATTGGTCCAATTAGTGATAATTGGTCCGGATTGAACCAGATATGCATATTAGTACAATCCGTGTGCACCCCTACTCCTCATCCCCCTTTCCCAATGATCTTTGTCCACATAACACACCCATGACCAGCCCACCTTGCGCTAATAAGCGAAAGTTGAGGAATAGTTAAGGGAGAAGGTGGTTTGAAGAAGATGATGAGTTAAGCACTAAGGCATCTTAGACCCACTAAAGAAAAAGGAGGTGATATTATGTTTGCCTATTTAACGTTTTATGTCACTTAACAGTGGGAGGACCCAATGCGACTTAAAACAAAACTTAGAGAGCTCAAATCAAACAAACAATAGTTGAGGGGCCAAATTTAAAAAAACCATTAAAGTTCGAGGACTATTTAATTTGTTTTGCCTTTTATTTTTATATGAGTTGCTACCAGTGCTGGTCCTATGTATTTAGGGGCCCAATATGAAATAATAATTTGTGCCCCTTAAATTGTAAATGCATGAAAGAAAGAACGAATCCTTGTTAACTACGTAAGTCGATCGATGCAAAACACATAAAAAACTTACTCAATTGATGCACAATAACATGATCAAAACATCTCAAAAATATCTTCAAAATAATACAAATTAAGTAAATTTAGTTAATACCTTTAAAAAAAAAAAAGTAAAGCGTACGCAGCCACGCTTACAAAATGCAAAATAAAAGATAAATCATGAAGACATAGATAATAAGTTGAAAAAGCTACTTGCTAAAGTAGAAAAAATAAAATTTAATTTGAAAAGTAGTGCATAAACAATTTACTAAAGGAAAATGACTTTTTGACATACTTTGGGCATATACATTTGATACACAATGATGTAGATTACATTGTGATACGTGTGACACATATATCAATGAAATCCACACCATTGTACATGTATCTAATATATATATGTACCCAAAGTGTTTAACAAATAGTATTGAAACAACATTTTATCACTTAATCAATAGTATTTTTTTTAGAACATCAATAGTAAATTTTTAATTATAGAAAAAATAATAAGATTTTCATGTATGGATGTATTTTTTTTAAAAAAAAAGTGGCGCCCTAGGGCCGGGGGCCAAGGCGGTCTCTCCACTCGCCGCCCTTCAGGGCCGGCCCTAGTTGCTATAACAATGAAAAGGTGTCAAATAATCATACTCTAAGGAAATCGGCTAATTTTAAGACTTTTGAGGGAGAGTTTTCTGACCATTAGTGATTCTCACGTATATTAGTTAGGACCTATTGAGATTATAATAACATTGGGTAAGACAAAAATAAAGGCATAAGGTGCTAAAAACCAGCTAAAGTAGCTAAAAAACCTGCTAAAGTAGCTAAAAGGCAAAATGAGATTTAGGTAGAGACATTGCTTGCCAAATGGTAAGGTTTTTGGGGAGGTGGTCAATTTGTAATATATGGGTAGGAGGATGCTAGGGTGACTCTTTGATACACCAATAATGAATATTTGATTATTGGTGTCTTTTTAATATATATCGATTTGCACGTGCACATGCAGAAATGAATAGAATGAGTGTCCATTCCGGATGCACAAACTCGATTGTTGGGTCATCTAGTATTTTCCATTGGTAATAATCACTTCCCTTCAAAGAAATCGTGATCGCAAGTCACGTTTTCCATTCCAGGGAAGAAGAAAGATTAACAATTTCGGGGAAAGCTACTGCGGCTCCTCTTTCGTATTTGATTTTCGGACCATAGATTTGAAAGAGAGGCATTAAAATGTCAATCCCAAACCCCAAAAGCCTCAAAATAGTAGGAAAAAAAATGTAAACAAATGTTGCTTTCTTCAAACTTGATGAATGGAGAGATTAATTATAAGAATGATAAGTTGATGGAGAGATCCACAAAGAAGGCCAAAGAGAAGGATGAAGAGGCCAATGAAGTTCATTAATTAGAGTATACCCACTCATAAGTGTAGCCCATAAGACCACATCCTTCTCGGGCATTTTATGGAAGATACCTATTGCTTCATCGATGCACGAACATTTCATGTACGTATCTATCGAGAGAGTTGAAAACCAAAACATCAAGTTCAAAACCTTTCCTCCTAGCTAGCTCATGGATTCTCCTACCTTCACCTACGTTACCACTGCGCGCACATGCTTGTAAAGCACTAACCGAGAGTTACGAAATTGAATTCCAACCTTTTCTCAACCATCTCATGAAACAAATTCAATGCTTCACCAGCCATCTCATTCTTGACACAACAAGCCATCATACAACTCCAAGAAATCACATCTTTCCGCGCCATCCCTCGAAACAAATTATGTGCGTAACCTACAAAACCCGTCTTTGCATAAAAATTCAACAACGAATTAACCAAAGCCAAATCATAATCAAATCCCCTCCGAACCACAAACCCATGAACACATCTCCCGATCAGAACTGTTCTCAACCGCCATCTCGGTATCAAAAACATCCCTCACCTTATCGGAGGTATAAACACCGAGAGAAAGCGAGCAATGCGATCCTCTTCGACTAGCCGCAACAAATTCCTCATTTTCAATAATGCCCTCGTCTTCATTTTCGGTGGAACTTAAGTTCGATGAAACTTAAATGGATTTCCCGATTGCGGCGGTAATCGTGATCTCGGGTCACGATTTCCATTTAAGTGAAATCGTGACCCGAGGTCACGACTTCTCTACATATTAGTAAAAAAAAAAAAAAAACGTGACCCAAGGTCACGTTTTCCTTTCACCGTGCCACCTCCCGCGTAGGGCCGCTAAGGGCACCCCACCAATTCATGAAGGCACCCTGTTATTGAGGGCACAAAGCTGTTTTACAGGGCACCCAAAAATTAGCCCCGAACTACCAAAATACCCCCTCGTGCAAACCCACAGAGCACCCCACCACCCTCGTGCAAACCCCTGGGCACCCCACCACCCCCCCACCACCACCACCCTCGTCCACCGAACTCCTTGTGGAAGAATTCATTTGTTTTGAGCAGGCCGGTGAGAGGAATCCCCGAAATCGTGTTCTCGAGTCCCTCGCCGTGTGTTTCTCCTTCGTTGTTCGAGTTTTACGCATTTTGTAGGGTCGGTGTGTGAGCGATTTCGTCTCCATATTAGGGCTCGGTTGAAGATCGTCGAATTAAGTTACATTTGGTAGAGTAGTTGTAATGTGTGTGTGGCGGTTATTTCAAATGTAAAAAAATTGGGAAATCGTGGTTCTCGGCCACACGAGGCGAAGGCTGTGTCAATGTCTCGCCAAGCATGGCGAGACGAAGCTAATATGTTTGGGAACTCGCGATCTCGGCCGACGAAGGCGGAAGAGTTAGCTGCGTATCGGTTGTCCAACTTCCTGAGAGGGTCTCGATAGGCTCGGTCGTCATGGGACGAGAGTCGAGGCGAATTGAAATGGTCAATCCATCTCGGTGGTGTACAACCGAGACCTTTCTATTGGACTCGGTTGTACACGGCCGATATATTGGAATACTTTTCGGTCATGGGTGACCAAAATATGGGTTGTTTCACGAACACCTTGTGATACATCGAAATGGATGAATTTGAACATTACGGTTTGAAAAAAAATTTGGTTGTATGTCAAACTAACAATACAAGATTGAAAATCCATCACGACAATTTGCACCGAACTTAATTAATTATAAATCTCAGTAACATTCAAACGACTCTAAAAAGGGTCCATCCATAAGTAAACAACAATCAAAACACAACAACAATCAAAACACGACACAACATTTGCATATACATAGAACATTCGGACGAATTGGCAAAATTTCTAAATGTTTAGCCGTCTCGGTACAAGCTTTAACCTACGGTGTATCTAAATCTACAACATGTATGGTGGCTTCATGATCGGCGATTGCAATGGGCGCGATGTCTCGAAAAAGAATCCATCTCGCCAACCTTTGGCGCGATCCTCAACGTCTGCGATCCCACGATGGATATAAGGATGGCGGTGGTGCATTCACGCATAGCATATTGCACTGCACTTTTTGTCAAAGTGAACAATAGAACATAGAAGATATTGTCACAAACCCGATTAAGGGGGAAACAAACCAATTCACAAAAAATCATAGAACTTACCATAACCCATGGATATTCCTTTCATTTGCCATTGCAATGATAAGTCTGTTGTGCGATAATGACGACGGTGGAGTACTACGTAGAGGTAGGAATGTGGAGGCACTCCCATACGAGAGGTTGACGAGAATGACATTGAATGCGGTGGATACTAACAATCCCGTATGCGGAAGTGTCAACCATTCTTTGAAAGATGCCCCCTCTTGCTTCTCTGCAGGCAATGCACCGCATTCTTGACGATCTCGAAACTCGAGCCAAGCACTTCCCGCCAAAGGTCTTCATACCGATAATCTCATCGTACATCCTTCTACGCACAATCCTCCACCCGTCTACGTCGGCAAGTCGAAGCCCGAGAGGCTATACACGATATCCACAATTTCCATCGGAAACGACATCGATAATGGCCTCGACATGTGGCAACCAATCCGGTTCTAAGCAATGACTATAAGCCATGTTAGATCCACTTTGCGTGCGTCGGCGGCACGACGCATTTGTGGAACATTGACTTTCTTACGCCTAGAAGCTTTTGTGGAGTGGGAGGACTCAAATCCGATTGGAGGCCCAGGGTGCCTCAGACACACGGGGTGCCTCATTGGAGACCCCGGTGTCCTCCCACCGCGTCCTCAACTTCTGCTCGCACTCCACAAAAGACGAAGGTGGACTAATCTCCACTAAAATTTGCTCACTTTCGGTCCTCCCCCGCATCCTCAACTTCCTCCTCCCCACTTATCCAATCTTCTGCGGTGTCGTGATTGTGCCTCCCAAATCACGGTGACATACCATAAGAGTCGACATTTTCCTTGACGTTAATTTGGAAAGGGCATCCACATTTCTTCGTACCGGTGTGACTCCTCGCCTTTTCATCATTCCTTGATTTCTTTAAAATTTTGCCGCTTTCCCTTCCCTACTCTCTCGAGCCGGTCCCCTATATGTCCCAGGACCTCTCGCATGAGGCAATTTTCACCCTTCCCTGCGCTTAATGCCCCGGCATCCGAGCGCTCGTTACTAACACAAACTTGTTCTCACCACCAATCATTTGGAGCCATGAAATAGCCGCTTCTCGAGAGGGGAATGGCTTAGAAGGTGTAAAAGTGTCCTTGTAGTACGGAAAATTACTAGATAACGGCATTACACTGCAATACAAACGAGTGTAACATTATAATCAACCAAAATGTACAGCACAATCACAAAAAAACCCAAAAAAACATGTTCTCGGTTGTACGGTCAGAAACTTTCTTCGAGTCTCGCTTACGTACGGCCAGATATGTACTCGTTACTCTCGGTCGTACCGGCCGTGACCCATGTGCATTCTCGGTCCTCTATGGCCAGAGACGTTACCATACATCTCGGTCTGCGAGGCGAAACGATCGCGCACCCGAGACGAAACTTCGGATAACGCAAAAAAAACACAAAAAAATTGCAAAATTACCTCGGGACGACCTCTCGACACAGAAGCATTACAATCCTCCATTATACGGTGGAAACAACTTGGTTTGAAGAAATTACCAAACCTACGTTGACAAACAAATCATCATTTTCAACTGTTATACACAACTAAACGAGTTCTAAAAAACCGAATATGGTTGTCAAACATTGTTACCTCGTTTGTCGACGAGCAAGAATCGATCGACTCTTCGCCAAACGCAATGTGGTTGTGTCGCTTTGTGCTTCAAGCTTCTTGGGTGGGGTGCCACTAACTCCTTGTCAAAATGGTTTGTGGGGTTTAAACCATTATATATATCTGAGGGCAAAATGGTCTTTTCCATTTTTGCTGAATTTTTCAAATAAGTTGGGTGCCCTCATTAAATGGTGGGGTGCCCTTAGCGGCCCTCTAAATTTTACCCCTAAATGTACTAATCAAGGAAAAAAATAATGTAGTGATTCACTAATCCCATCTGCGGAACACAGTATTATCCAGTCATCTCTTTACAGAGGATCAACCTCACGAGCCGTTGACGTGTCGTAACTGTATTCCTCGGAACATCGGGGGGTCATTGGAGGTTCGAAAATTTAAAAAACTTTTAATAAATGCGTCACCGCGCATTCTCCATGAGCCCGCACCAAATTTCTGGTGCGATACGAGTTTCGCTGCCGACTCCGCCTTACGATAAACCCAAAATCAGTTTATTCGATAGTTCGAGAGCTCGTATAAACCCTAGTTTCTCGGCGCGCATTCACGTGTTCGGATTCGAACTACACGACGAAATCGATCGAAAAGGTGATGCTGATTTTGTTTTTCTTGTTATGTGAATTCTGTTTCTTGTGTTGTTTTTCCTGGTCGAATCATTCAGTGAGTTCTTGCTTTTATAGTATATATAATATGAAAGGAAACTTCTCGATGTTCGCGACGGATTTGATTCGTTTGAGTATTTAATTTGTTAGTTAAGAAGAAATTAGGGTCTGATTTTGCTACTTTTGTAAATATGTTCGGTTGAAGCTTTGGATTTCTCGCTTATAAAGGTGGGTTTGGTGGATGTTATGGACTATGTGAGTTTTAGTGGAGATCTGTTTGGAGGAATTTTACCCTTTCTTTTGTTGTAGAATTCGAGACGGGCAATGGAGGCGAACGGAAAGTATGATCTTGAGGCGCCTCTTCTGCAACCTTCGGATTGTGTTGCTGTTACTATCTCTCAGTCCGGTCTAGCGAAGAGCAGAACAGCGATGTTTAAGATTGATGGGGTGACATGCGCTTCCTGTTCGACGTCTATTGAGGAAGCTCTGAGTGCGCTCGATGGGGTGGAGAGTGCCGTGGTATCGCCACTCCAAGGCCAGGCAGTAGTTAGATATAGACCGGAATCAGTTTCTGTAAGTTAGGTTTAAATATTTTATTTGCAATCTACAGATGTTTGAACTCTGATCATAACTGTTTTCTTGCTTTCGAGCTCCTGGTTCAATTGTTTGATTGTTAGAGCAAGCTAGCTTGCATGCATCCTAGGTTTTTGTTTTCTATGCGTTCGATGATTTCCGTGTACTGTTGATTCTCTAATGTTAGTTGTTTCATGTTTGTGTGGTATTTAGTGGTGTGGAGACTGGACATGCCAAAAGATTAATTAGGGCATTCATGCTTTTGCGTGCGAATTTAATGCGTGGTCTTGATTTCAGCTCCTGTTCGTGTTTCTTCTTGTGGTTGACTAGTTGAGTTGGAGGCGTAGTAATATAGTGCGTGTTGTTTCGGAATTCATAATTGGGGATTATTTAAACTCTGCTCAAATCTGTGTTTAAGAAAGAGCTGAAATGAAAAAAAAAAAAAAAAAAAAAATGGGCTTGTGTACTTGCAAGATTTGGAGTGGCTTTTCTAACTAACTGATACATCTTCTCTATTGATTTGGCTAGTATCTTTCTTGCCCGCTCTAATTTTAAGATTGTTATTCGATCGTACATCAAACATAAAAGCTTATAAGTAACTTCAGTAAGTTACTGGGAGGAGGATGTTCCAAGTAATATTTTCTGTAACTTCTTTGGCATCTTTAAGGACCAATATATATATGTCTATCAAGAAATGGAGAATATCGATTTTATCTTATCTTGTTGGACATCTTATCAATTCTCCAACATAGTTTGTGTCATCTTGGTATGAAGTAGGTTTTTGCAAGTGTTTCTTTTGTTATCACTACATATGTACTTTCTTTTAACAATTTTGTCTTTCACTCGATATTTCGTAATTTTGACGATGCACATACATCAACAGACAATGGAGAAAAATTGAAAACTTTTTTTTGAGATCAATGGTATTGCAAAATTTATGAGGTTGGCCTTTTCAACCCTAGTTGCAGTTTCCTTTTTCTTCCTCTTCATTTTTTTTTCATTTCTTTGAAGCTTATCTATTTGTTTTTTTTTATAGTATTTATGAAAACAAGAATACGTTCACATCACTTCTTGATATGGGAGTAAATATATCTCGCTGCGAGATTCTCATTATGTTCGTGCTGACGCTCAATCTAGTGATTTTATCTCAGTGAGATAAGTACATATATTTTCATATTCATAATCAAATAAAATCATGGGTTACACACTCATCACTTATTGATAAGTCAATGATAGTTTTATCAGTGATTTATATCAAGTTGAACTTTGTATTGAAATCCGATTTTGAGAAGAGTAAGAATTCTATGATTTGGGGGCAGTAGCTCATAATTGGGATTCATGAAAATTACTCTGGAGAGAAGTTGCTTAGTATTCCCCTTTTTCGAGTTGACCGTCAGAGTCTTCTCCTAGAGGCTTGAAGTCCTCTCCAGGGTTTCTGTTATAAAAAGCGCATCCAAGATTGCACTTTGACATTCAAGTTGGAGAAGGACAGTAATTTAAGACTCTTTTCCAAAAGTAATTTTCATGGACCTTAGTTATGAGCTTGTGCTCCCTGTTTATCGAGTTTCTTGTACTTATTCTTCAAAAAACTGGTTTTCAATACAAATTATAACTCCATAACAGTCATTTCAACCTTGATTCACGCATAATGAAATTTCAAGGCTAGATATTGTGCCCCCATATCACTACCAAATTATGATATGAGACTTAAATAATTGATAAGTTTTGTTACAAAGGACTTCTATTATATATGATATAGATTGAACTCGTGATTTATGATATATTTTTTTACATAGGCAAAAACAATAAAAGAGACCATAAATGCCATGGGTTATCAAGTTAACGATTTCCTGGATCAAGGCATAGCTGTATTCCGCCTTAGAATCAAAGGAATGGCATGCACCAGCTGCTCTGAGTCTGTTGAGCGTGCCCTTTCAATGGTTGATGGAGTGAAGAAAGTCATGGTTGGTCTTGCACTTGAAGAGGCAAAAATTTATTTTGATCCCAACGTCACCGATTCTAACCAACTAATCAATGCCATTGAAGATGCTGGGTTTGGTGCTGATCTCATAAGCTTTGGAGAAGATGTTAACAAAGTGCATTTAAGACTTGAAGGAATTTCATCTGTC
Source organism: Stephania cephalantha (assembly GCA_039657325.1). Lineage (NCBI taxonomy): Eukaryota > Viridiplantae > Streptophyta > Magnoliopsida > Ranunculales > Menispermaceae > Stephania > Stephania cephalantha. The sequence continues at coordinate 11,944,829 of CM077572.1, forward strand.
AAAGATATAAATATCATCCATTCTTCACTTGAGTCAATTGAAGGTGTAAACCATGTTGAGATGGATGCAGCTGAATGTAAAGTTACAATAAGCTATGATCCAGATCTTACTGGCCCAAGATCTCTCATACAATCCGTGGAAGAAGCAAGTCAAGGACTCAAAATCTACCATGCATCCCTTTATGTGCCTCCAAGTCAGGGTGAAGCAGGGCGTCAACAGGAGATGAAGTCATATAGGAATCAGTTTGTTTGGAGTTGTTTGTTCTCAATCCCTGTATTTCTTTTCTCCATGGTGCTTCCAATGCTTCATCCTTATGGCAACTGGTTGTCCCACAAGGTCCACAACAAGCTCACTATTGGGATGCTTCTTAGATGGATTCTATGTACTCCTGTGCAATTCATTATTGGTAGAAGGTATTAAACTAAATGTTATTACTTAATACTTAACAGCGATTTCTCTTTAGTTATCAGCTTCTGCCAAGATTTAGAGACCTTGAAGTTGTTGCATATACTTGTATCTCACCAAGTGACTGTTTATCCATGTGTATATTCATTTGATAACAGGTTTTATTTGGGATCATATCATGCACTGAGACGAGGATCTGCTAATATGGATGTTCTTGTGTCTTTGGGTACCAATGCAGCTTATTTTTACTCTATGTATATATCTTTGAAAGCTTTAACTTCAAATTCATTTGAGGGGCAAGATTTTTTTGAGACCAGCTCTATGCTCATATCTTTCATCCTCTTGGGAAAATACTTGGAGGTGTTGGCCAAGGGAAAGACATCGGACGCTTTGGCAAAGCTCTCAGAACTTGCACCGGAAATGGCTATTCTCTTACATTTGGATGATGAAGGAAATGTTGTAGCAGAGAATGAGATTAGTACTAAACTACTACAAAGGAACGATGTACTCAAGATTGTTCCAGGGTCTAAGGTTCCTATCGATGGGATTGTCATTAAAGGTCAAAGCCATGTAAATGAGAGCATGATCACTGGAGAAGCAAGACCTGTCGCGAAAAAGCCAGGAGACAAGGTCTATCGTTTTAGTACACCATTTCTATTAGTTCTCCTATCGTGCTATCTCGCAATTTCATCTACATTATGAATTTCAGCATTATGAAACTTATATTCCCTTATTGTGTCTTTAACAGGTAATCGGCGGGACTTTGAATGAGAATGGATATTTGGTAGTTAGGGCTACTCATGTTGGGTCAGAGACTGCACTGTCTCAAATAGTTCAACTAGTTGAAGCTGCTCAGCTTGCTAGAGCTCCTGTTCAGAAGCTTGCAGATCGTATCTCCAAGTATTTTGTTCCTGCTGTAAGTTTCTTTTGTCTTATCGTTTGGTTTAATGGGACTATTATATACCTTTGGTCTTTTTTTTCTTTGACTTGTCTGTTGTCCCTCCTACAAATTAATTCTTAATCATCTATGCTATAAGGACTTCTTTGTGGAATTACAAAATACTAGAGTGATATGGATTTGCACATATTATGCTCAAAACATGCTATTATACGGTTTTCTTCTGAATGATCTTACTCTAATGCGTGAAATTGGTTCAAGTCCTGAGGTTTTCAACTTTGGGCTTCCGCACAGAATTTGTATCTTGGTCTTTTCTTTGCTCATTCAATATCAATAAACATTGATAATACTGAGCTTGACTATTCAGAAAGATCGTGCATTATGGTTATGCTCCCTCAGTCCCTTGTTGAGCTTTCCTTTGAACATCATTCTTAGCTCCTTATTTCTAAACTCCCTTAATTATGCTACTTGTAATTTGTAAACTACCTTACTTATGATATTGTGTAGTTAGTTTGGTCCTGAATTTCAAATAAACCGTCTTTAGAAGTTTACCGAGCTACAAATCTGTTACTATTCAATCAAACACTAATTGCAGTTGTGTAAGAACTTTTCTTGTACTATGTACAGGAGAGGTTTCTGAATGTTGAATGGTTTTTCACAGTATATACTTTTGTTTTGAGTTTTTCAAATCCACTAGGCATTATTTACAATCATTCTCCTATGTGCAATGCAGAAAAATAATTGTTTTAGCCTTAAAAATGATGTATGCATCAGTTGGGAACACCTAACCTAACAATTTCTCTTTCATTCATAACCTTCCCATTAATTTGAAGACTTTATAAGAGACATAGAGAAATACCATAGTACTGCTCAAGGAACTCAAGATGTAAATGTGGCATGTGCCCACTTGATTTCTTTTCAGCTGTTTGTTTTGCCAAGGTCTTCCACTTGTTGATTACAGGTTGTTGCATTGGCATTCCTTACATGGTTGGGCTGGTTCATTCCTGGAGAAGTTGGTGCCTACCCCCACCGCTGGATTCCAAAGGCCATGGATAGTTTTGAGCTTGCACTACAATTTGGTATTTCAGTATTGGTGATTGCTTGCCCATGTGCTCTGGGACTAGCAACCCCAACAGCCGTCATGGTTGCGACAGGGAAAGGTGCTTCACAAGGTGTTCTAATCAAGGGTGGCAATGCCCTCGAAAATGCTCACAAGGCAAGGAACTATCCATTATGATGTGTATTCATGCAGTCACAAGCAAATTAAGTTTTTTCGAGTTCATGTTCTGTTTTAGTTTTCACTTGAAGATTGATGGTTCAGTTGAATTTACTTGATTGATTCGGATCCATCCCTTGCTTTTCAGGTAAAAACTGTTATTTTTGATAAGACTGGAACGCTTACAGTGGGGAAACCACATGTTGTTAGCACAATGATTTTTTCAAGCATGTCTATTGAAGAGTTATGTGACATTGCAGCAGCTGCAGAGGTACGGATATGCATTTAACATTCAGTTCCAAATTGTTTCTTGTTTCATAAAGGGCGAGGCGAACCAATCACCAACAATTTCTTCCTAAATCAGGCAAACAGTGAGCATCCTATTGCAAAGGCTGTGGTTGAACATTATAAGAAGTTGCATGAGAAGTATGGATCCAATAGAGAGAATATTTCAGAAGTCTCAGATTTTGAGGTGCACCCTGGATTAGGAGTGTCTGGAAGTGTTAGTGGCAAAGTGGTGTTGGTAGGTAATAAGAAGTTTGTGCAAGCTTATAATGTTCTGGTGAGTCCCGAGGTTGAAGATTACATGATGGAGAGTGAACAGCTTGCTCGTACATGTGTATTGGTTGCTGTTGATGGTATGATTGCTGGAGCATTTGCAGTGACTGATCCTGTAAAACCAGAAGCAGAACAGGTAATTTCCTTTCTCAGGTCAATGAGCATTTCATCCATTATGGTGACTGGAGACAATTGGGCTACAGCAACTGCCATAGCCAGGGAGGTTGGAATTGAAAGAGTATTTGCAGAGACAGATCCCCTAGGAAAAGCAGAGAAAATTAAGGAGTTCCAGGTAATATGTTTCTTTAGAAAAACTTCAGATTTTACTGCTTCAAACTTATTGCAGTTTATCATATTGATTGTTCTGATCAATTTAATAGCTCTTTTCAAATTCGAATGAGCATGCTGTCAATTATACACAACTAACTTAGTGTGCTCTTGAACCCCTTTATGAGCATTGGGGTTCTGATTTGAGTCTATCAAGCGGCTTTTGCATACTTAGGTCTTTGTAGATCTCACATGCACTGTTCAGAATTACTGCATACACTTCTCACTGTGTGCAATATATGAAAAATTACGAGGTCAATTGAGTACATCTATTTTCTGAAACACAGTTTGTAGTTTGATACTTGTGAATACTAAAAACACTTAGGCAAGGATTAGACCAGGCTTTGAGATATAAGTACAGTTTGTGCATTTTGTACTAAGACCCTGAGTGAACAAGAAGAATAAGAGACAGCTGGAAGGCTAGAGTTGGTTTACAAGTTGATTGTTTGAGTAGTTTGTTAAGTGTGGTCCTATAGGGTAATGAGGGTCTTTAAATAGATAACTGATTTATAGAGGGGGGATATAGTATGTTTAGAGTGTTTTTTTTTTAGGAAGGGTATCCCTCTCGAAAGGCTGAGGGTTCTGTATCTTCTCTTTCGGTACTGTTCGGAATTTCTTTTGAAGAAATCAGAGAATTTTGTGTTGCTGTCGTACTGGTATTGTTGTCTGCTCTCCTCTTGTGATTGTATCTTGTCGATAAAGTTTAATCTAAGAGGATTCTCTCGCTGTTCTCTCCTTCTATAATGTTACACTGTTAGATTGCTTCTTTTGCCCCCCTTGGGACTCTTCACATTGTTAAGCTGAAAATATGATGTTTCATATCAGCAGCATTTTACATGCTAAAGTACGTATTACAAACCCTAAGGAAAATAGAGTATGTAAAATACATAAACGTTTCACATATGGTTGCAAGAAGTTGCTAGACGTGCAGCAAGATATTGCTTGATGTAGTTATTACGCATTTGGTCTGGATGCAAGTCAATTTGACTAGTATAGAATTGGCCTTGACGTACAACGACTATGATATTGGAACGGTGTGGTAATCATTTATTGTTCTCTTAACAACCATTTGGAACACAACAATACACATGTACACCACTAGAACCACAATAAAAACAAACCTTCAAATGAGGGAAGACAACCCAAAACTTCCAATGAGGGAAGACAACTCAAAACTTCTAACAAGGAAAATTAACTACCTATTGAATAAAATAACCGAATGAAAACTACCCAACACAACAACCATAAGCACAAATCCACGCACAAGCATATAGAAGTGGAGATGAAGTTGAATGAATATGCAAACATGGAGGAACAAGTGATGCCATTGATGAATCGAATAATTGTTATAGGGATGAAACTAATAAGGCTTAATTGGTTAAAATATCCTAACCTTATACAACTTTTGTTATTATATCCTAACTTTTGTTATTATATCCTAACCTTTTTTAATTTGTATCTTAATCACTTTTTAACTCCAAATTTGATGAGGTGACACCTAAATAGTGGCTTTAAAAAGCCACCTTATCATCTATAATTACAAAAATAATTATAAAATTTATTATTTAAGCTCATTGTTTAGGTGTCACCTCATCAAATTTTAGAGTTAAAACGTGACTTACGATTCAAATCAAACAATTTAAAAAGGAAGTGGCTAAACGGACTCCACTTCTTGCTAAACGTACTCCAAAAAAACATTTTCATTTTTGCCTCTACGTGAAATGACATTATTGCCTCCCCATATAAAAGAGTTTTTGCTTACTCATACCCCACTCACCCTCGCTCAACATACCCATGTCAGTCAACCAAACCCCACTCTCGAATTGCACTCTCACCTCCAACCCAAATTCGACGAAATCCAGTGAAACCACATCGATTCGATGTCGTAAGTGCATTTTCCACCTCTTTTCGTGTCGATTTATGGGTTTACTTGGGTTTTTTTTGTTGTTGTTTTTGAGTTGATTTTTGTATTATTGTTGTTGGACATAGGGCTTTAATTTGGAGCTTGAATCTCGCATTTTGGCATAAAAATGTCGATGAAATGAAGCATATCTAACGATTTCGAGCAAAATCCACTAATTTTTTTGTTGTTTTCATGTATTTTTTGGAGTTTTGAATTTTTTTTTTTTGGTTTGTTCTTGTCGTCTGTGGTTTCGGGCTCACAGGGTCGAGACCTTTAAAGAAGTATCGACCGACTCCCATCGAGATCAGTAAAGAGGTCTCGGCCAACACCCACCGAGACAAGGTCTCGGCTGGCACCCACCGTTTCCCACCGAGATCGAGACCTCTTCGCAATCTCGGTGGGAGTCAGTCAATACCTCTAAAGAGATATCGGCCTTATGCATCCGAGACCTAAGGGCGGCATTTCCTCACTTTTTGGGCACGGTGAGACTAGATCACATCTTGTTTGATGAAAACAAAACACTCCTACGGCACTTTCGACCTAGTACAAGTGTTATACTATGGTTAAAACTGAAAAATTGAGAGGTGTTAGGGTAAAGGTGAGGGTGATGGGGTTTGAGTCATTGAGGGTGGGGGTCATGGGATTTAGAAAAAAGTGGGGTATTTGAAGTAAAAAAAATTCAAAAATTGGGGTACGAAGGAGTTTTTGGGTACGTTAAGTAAGAAGTGGGGTCCGATTATCCACTTCATTTAAAAAAGGTTATGATAGTTTAACCAATTTTGCCAACTAATAATCTCACATATGAATAGATTTGTATTTTATTTGATAAATTACAAAGTAAAAGATATTATTGTAACCACCGTCGATCAAGAAGGAAGATTGGTGGTAGTTCAAATGCTAGAATCATAATAAAGAACCAGAGAGAAAAAGTGAGTTTTTTAGGGTTTGGAGCTGCCTAGAAATGAAGAGATAGGTGTAAATTAAGTTAAAACAAGTTTATCTTGTGTACATACTTAAAAAAAAAATGTCTTGTGTATGTGGGTAGTTATGTGTTAGATATACCAGTTCAATTGTATTGTGCAGTTCTGTATTTAGTTCTTTTTTTTTGACATCAACAGGAGTCGAACTCACGACCTTCCCAAACCTTGTCTTTTAGCAAGTGATGCCTCATCCATCTCATCAGAGAAAATTTGGCTTCAGTTGTTTCGTTTTGGTTATTTGTCGGACTATTAGTTATGTAAACTAACTACATGAGAAAATCGAGGAGGCAACTTAAAGACTGTATCTATGTAAATTCAAGGAAACTAAAGGTGAAATGAATCAGATTCGGAATAGTTTTTTTCATTGTCCGATTTCTATATCTCATAATTTGAGCCATAAGTACACCTAAAGGATGCTTAAGGACCTGAGAAAAATGTGTTTAGGTTTGAGAAACTGTCAAATGCTGCTAAATATGTGGCCGGGATCAAGTTAATAGTTATGACAACATAACTAATGTTGGCTAGACCTTTTAATGCTTTTAATCTTGGTGGCTAAGATCTTGATGACTTCACTATTGCCGGTTAGACCTTTGGGTACTTCTAGTGCTAGTAACAAGGATCCTTCTTTTAGTGCCCTATGCTCTCCTTTATGCTTCTTTTACTAGCTTATGTTTTGAAAATTATTATTTAACCACACAAGCCATTGTGAGTCGTTTGTAGTAGTGATAAGAACAAGGTCAATCTCGCAAGGACTAGGTTGCAACCAATAGTTTTGACCACTTTTGAAGTCTAAATTGAACGAATCAAAACTTCAAATCATTAAACTAATTAAAACTCAGAATTTAAACTAAACCAAGTAACTAAACAAGCCAAAGCATGCAATATAGTAAATTGAATGATTAATATGATTTTGAATATAGGGTTTGACTTTAGTCAATTTTTCTTTGTAGTTTTATCAAACCTTTGTTTTCAATACAACTCTGACTTGTGGTTTGCTAGATTTTCAATATTGGGTCATAGTCTCTCCCCATATAAATTCCCTGTGCCCCTTCTCTTTCTCAACTATAATGTAATTTATAAAATAATGCATTAATCACAATAATCCATTTACATGCATCACAAGCCATGCAAGTACATAATACAACCTATGATATTTTGTCTAGGTCTAACTTACAACTATCCTCCAGGCTCAAAGCAAGAATATAAATCAGAGAATTGGTGATCAAACAATTTTAAGCATTTTTCAAAAAAAAAAAAAAAAAAGCCAACAAGTATTTGCGAATTGCATTAAAACACAAAAGGATAGATGTCTACTAGAAATCCATAATAACATCCTTTAAAACCTAAGAATAAAGTAACTAGGACAACTATTTGACAAAAAAAAAAAAAAAGTAACTAGGACAACTAATTCAATAAATTAACATTAAACGTTGGTTCAACCATTAAAAATTCAAAAGAAAAGACAAAATGTAAGAAAATCTCAGTTGTATCTTCTAGAAGCTTGAATCTTGATCTCCTCTCCTTCATCTCATTTCTCCTCTCTTTGGTCTCCAAAAGTCTTCAGAGTCCTCTAAAACTCGTCAAAAATGGTCTTTAAATAGCCTTCAAAACTTGTTCTTCAAATTTGTTGAGACACAGTGGCTCAAACTTATATTTTGACTTGGAGCCCAATAAGGACATCAATATACATGTTTGGGTCAAACACGTTAGTTAATGTGATTGATATGTAACACATGGGACGTGGCTTGATTAGGGTAGGTCTCAAATATGAAACTTTGTTTTGTACTCAAATTGTGTCAACAATATGTTAGATTCATGTTGCAACATGGATTGTTTGCGTAATCACATTAGGAGCTGGAAGCCTTGTATGCACATATTATATATTAGGGTGTGCAGGTGCTGCGAAGCATATGGTTGGGTGTTGATTTAAGAGATTGAGAGACCTAGTTATGGAGTTTCTATCTGGGTTTAGATAGAGGAAAGTTTTCCTTTATGTACTAAACTATTGATTGTGCAATATACCTTGTTACTTGCCCGTGGTTTTTTCCCTAATTTTGGAATTTTCCACGTAACATCGTGTGTCCATCTTTTCCCTGTGTTTGCTTTCATTGGGTGTTAATTCATCTGACTCTAATCTTAGGAATTCCACAGTGATTTGTCACAACAAAATCGGAAAGATTCTTCAAAATATGTGGCTTGTCATCTTGCTTTGATGAGATCAATCTTCTGAAAACTTGAATTCTCAGTACAGCTCCTCACTGTGGCGGGATCAATCTGTGAATTTTTGCTCACAACCCTGGTCCTCCCTTCGTCACGGCAGTGAAGGACTGTTTTGCAATATGTAGAAATTTTTCAATAGCCTCAGCTCCAAATGTAGTTCAAATCCCTCCAAATATGTGCCAAATCACTTCAAATCATCTCGATTACCTGTAAAACACTGAAATTCACTAAACAAACATTCAAACACCAGTTTTACACATTTAGGATAAAACACATAGAAACACATATTTATGCACTAATTAACACAGTATAATTTGGACTCAATAGCTTACCTAGATTTTTATTGTCATTCAACCATCCAATTAAGGTATCCAATCATCTATTCCATTTCACCTTGCTAGTTCTATCCCCATCATTTTGGTTCGTGTCAAACTCAGAAATTGAAAAGTTTGAAACCAAAAATTGACAAGTTTGGGAAGACCTACTGGAAGCAAAGTTCACTGTGATGTTGACAAGTGAATAGTGAGCTTTTGGATTTTGTTTGAAACCAAAATTTGAATTGGCAGGCTTTGTTCTTACCACTACAACTATAGGAGAGTTAAATCTGGTGAGAGAGTTTGCGGATGGATGACTTGGAAGTTGAGCTGAGAATTTAATGCAAAGGCTCTGATGATCTAAGCTGAAAGTCTTAAGTATTTCATACTGCAGAATGTTTGCTGTTGTCCTTGACTTATTTCTGATCGAAAAACCATAATATTGATTTTGTGGAATTCAAAAATTAAATGAAGACTTTTGTGCCCTTGTTTTTGGCAATAAACATTGATCCAATGCCAGATGAAAGGAGTTGCTGTGGCAATGGTGGGTGATGGAATCAATGATGCTCCAGCTCTTGTTGCAGCCGATGTTGGAATGGCAATTGGAGCAGGAACAGATGTAGCTATTGAAGCTGCAGATATAGTTCTCATAAAGAGTAATTTGGAAGATGTTGTGACAGCCATTGATCTTTCCCGGAAGACTCTATCTCGGATTCGGCTCAATTATGTGTGGGCTCTTGGGTATAATGTGCTTGGCGTGCCAGTTGCCGCTGGCATCTTGTTCCCCTTCACTGGTATCCGCTTACCACCTTGGCTTGCTGGTGCTTGCATGGCTGCTTCTTCACTTAGTGTTGTCTGCTCATCCCTCCTTCTGCAGTATTACAAGAAGCCTTTGCACATTCAAGATGCTTGAGGGCCCATTGCTAACTTGGTATGGTAATGCCATTCCATTCTAAGTTTCAATTTTCTAATGTTTTCAGGCCGTTTGAGCCAGGAATGACGGCTCTACCCTGTAATTATTGTTACCAAATTACTATTATGAACTGCCATTCCTAGAGCAATCATCGTTGCAATTGTGAATTTGTGATCCTAACTCGGCAACTTGAGATTCTTTAAAGAGAAAAAAGAATTAACTGCCTCTGAAAAGAAAAGGAGGAAACTGAAATCAATTTTGTTTAAACATTCTTTCTTTCTGTTTTTTGTTTTCAAGAAAAAGATCAACGATGATAGATGCTACCATAACATTTTTACCAATGCCGCAACAAAGTTTTATCAATTTTTTGTGCTATTAATTTTTAGCGGATGCCACTGTGAGTGAAGCAAGCAAAGGGAAATTAAAATCAGGGCTGCAGAAGTTTCTTTGAACTCTTATCTCTCTTGTCATGGCATATCGCTCATATGAGGCTATCACACAGACAATTTTTATTTTTTTTCTTTGTTCCACTTTTTAAGTTTAGAAAGATGTAACCTTGGGAAGCACCAAATGTATCAACACCATCTTGTACAATCGAGGGTGTAACTTTTAATTTTTATCTCTTTGTTGTAGTTATGTACTACTTGAAGTTTCAATTTTTTTTTTTTTTTCAGAGAGAGTTGCTTCATTAGACCATTTAATTAAGAGAAGCTAGAAATTTATTTCCTCTGATTTCAATGCTCTGGAAACCTCTTTTGTTCTCCTCTTACAAGTTTAGAAATAAGCCATAAGAAATTAATATTAAGGACTACTGCAGAGAGTTCATCTGGTATTCTTCTTGAAGCTAAAGCATTTCAATTGCATATGATGTGTCATGTAATAGTTCCTTCGAGTACCCATTTTTATTTTGACATCCTTCTGGGGAAACTCTCTCGAGCATGCTTGGTTATTTCTTATGAGGGCTCACGAACCCCCTCAACGTCCAATACGCCATTTGGATTGCTACTGATATATTTCCTGCTTTTTAAGATTTGATTCTAGTCGATGTGTGTTTAAAGGGAAAAGGCTTGTAACCAATAAAAAAAAATGTAAAAGGCCTTCTTTTATAGATTTGCTGCCCTAGCAAAATTGAATTTGGAGAAGCAATTTAAATCTTCAAATTAAGGGAAAAGACTTATTATGGAACAACATGCAAATTAGAGATGGCATCATTGAGTCGGACTCGGAGTCGGTGGTAGAGGCTCTAACAAATCGATATGAGTTGGGGTCACTCGGTCCACTGATCAACGAGATCGACGAACTCGGAGTGGCCCAAAAACGAGATCTTTTCCTCTTCACACACACAGGGAAGGTAATCAAGTGGCACACTGTTTAGCTAAAATCGCTATGGATCGTAATGTATGTGGCACATGGAAGGATACTCTGCCTAGGGTCATCTCTTCCTCTGTAATTTGTGGTCATCAGTTCATGAAATAAATTTGCATGTTGGGCTACTGAATTCTTTTGTTGCATGTTATATTGTTTAAGTCTATCATAACACTAATTACAACTTCGAGGTACATACAATTTTTTTAGATAACAACGTGGTCCAGATTGTAATGCTTAAGATTATTATCCGACAACAATTACATAGTAGTTGTCACCCGAGTAGCTTGACAACATATTCACAAAATCAACTATTCTAAAAAAACTATTTCTGACTAGCCACACAAATCCACCTCATATGTTAGGGAGCGGGATAGAACCCATTACATCTTAGTTGTGTGGTACCCCTACCAATTGATTTCATTGTCCAAAGTTTGATAGGTTTTGGTGTTTGATTTTGACACGAAGAATTGGAATTGCACTTTTTCTTTCCCTTCAATTCAACCCCAACTTGTCCATTAAAAAGTATTCCTTTTGCTTGTAAATACATAATAAAAATAAAGTCAAAAGCTTAAAGAGATTTTGATTAAGCACTCCCTTCAAAAATACAACATTTGGCCAAATATTTAAGTTGGAATGTTCTTATAAAATTCTACCAAACAGCTTGCACTGTCCCTTCCTGGCTCTTTCATTGATATTATTATGTTAATCTTCGGCCCCCTAGTACTCCTCTAGGAGTGTCTGTTTTGTGGTGTGACGTTTATTTTTTGTTGGTGTGTGTGCGCCCATAAATAGATTGTTGCGTTTGTTGTACTGTGTACATGTATCATATTATTCCACGAAAAAAAAACAATGTCAACATAAACCAATGTGAAAAAGTCTTTTTTGGACAATAAACACACATGAAAAACGCGAAGAAATAGCGAATCCTTTTGACTTCTCAAATTTGTACATTTGGTTTTTTTTTTTTTTTTTTTTTTTTTTTTTTTTTTTTTTTTTTTGAGGTTAGAATGACTGCTTATTGTATTTTAATATTAATTCAGCAAACCGTTATTACCATTGAAATCAGCAGAGAATGTAAAGTGTGTGGACCGAAATATTGTCTCACGTCGATTAAGTTTAACTTTACAAAAAAGTACATAAGTGTGGATGTCTCCTCAAATAATACTCAGGCCTTTCGACATAAAACCGCACACCTATGAATTGAAGTTGATTAAGTTGGGAACAATGTCGGTACTGACCGAGATCTACGAGCAAACCCAATACAAAAATCGAAAGTTTTATATTCGTACCCCCTACAACGTAGGCTGTGCGCCCCATTTGCGTTCCCACAAATGTCAACCAATCATTTTCCATACAATTAATAGTGCGATACCCCCTACCACAACACTAATTATATATGCCTCTTCGCAGCAATGAAATTCAAACCTATGTCATATTAGAAACACCTCTAGAATCTAACATTAATAAAAAGCTATTTTAATTCATAACCTCCTAGGTTTAAATTAAGGAGGGGCAATTTAAGGAAAGAAAATAAAGAAAGTGTCCCGCTCATGTAGTTAGGGGACGTTTTAAAATGAGCACGATTTTTTATTTAATTATTTTCTTTTTTACAAATTCATATGGAGAACATCATGCATCTTTAGGTATCATTGGCCTCGTTTGGTTGGGGGATCTAGGAAAATGGTGGAGGGGAGATGCAGTTGCAAAGAATTGGGAACTTCTTTTGTTTTGTAAGAATTTTTTTTTTTTTTTTTTCATTTCCGAAGAAGTGCATTTCTCTTGAATGTGACAACTATCTCCATAAAAGGAGACTAGGAGAGTGTACTTCCTGGGTAGGAAAGGATGAGGCTGTTGTAAACTAAGTTGGGACTTGCTAAAAACTAGAGAAGGAAAGTAGAAGACTAAAAACTACTGCTACTACTACAAAGAACTACTACAAAGGAGAAGAGAAGAAATAAAAGAATTAGGATGAGAAGTTTTTCATTCAACTTAGTTTGTTCTTTACAAGTAAATGAAACCTCTTATATACGCCTTTAGTTATGATGAGAATGAGTACTTGCACAAAGTGTCCAAGTTACACAAAAGCCACACGTCATACAAGATTATAAGTTACTTGACAATACATTGACAAGTAAGTGTACATTGGAGAGGAATATAAGTTATAAGGAGTGCGCAAGTTACATTTGGGAACCATGCTTGATGTTACAATTCAATGTTAGAGCCATGCTTGATGAAGTGTTAATCCATTTCACAACATTCCCCCTTGGATAACACTTGCTAAGAGAATGTGTCTTGTTAAAACTTTTACTAGAAAAAATCACGTGGGAAAAATCTAGCAAAAGAAAAAGATTACATCATTCTCATTTATCTTAAGATGAGTATAATATTGTTAGGATTGTCTCATTGAAAACCTTGTTAGGAAAACCCAATGGGATAAAACCATAGCTAAGGGAAAAAAATTGTAATATACTAATCAGTAACTCCCCCCTCAAGTTGACATAGGAGAAACTTGTTTCGTTTCTTTGCTTGTAATGTCCTTAAGTTTACACAAGCCAATACCATATGTAAGTTTCTTGAATGTTATAGTTGGTAAGATTTTTGTGAATAACTCAACAAAATTATTAGTAGACCGAATTTGCTTGACGTCGTTGATTTCTCTATTTTTTCTGAAGCTCATGTGCATAGATGAATTTTGGCAACATATGTTTTGTTCTGTCACATTTTATGTATCATTCACTTAATTGTGCGATACATGCTGCATTATCTTCATATGATATGATAGAAAATCTTTTATTGAATGTAATCCATATGATTCTTAAATATGTTCAATCATGTTTCTCAACCATATACATTCACAACTTGCTTCATGAATTGGAAGTACTTCCGAATGATTTGAAAAAGTAGCAACCATAGTTTGCTTTACTGACTTTCGTGATACAGTATTATCACCACAGGTAAATACATACCCTATTTGAGAATGGGCCTTATGGGGATTCGATAAATAACTAACATCAACATAACCTTGGAGATTTAGTATTACTCCTCTCAAGCAAAACAAACCCATGTCTTGAAGATAATGAAATTTTTTTTTAACACCATTCCAATGTCTTTGAGTAGGTGAAGAGTTGTATCATGCGAGTAGGTTCACAGCAAAAGCAATGTCAAGTCTTGTACAGTTTGCAAGATACATTAGTGCACCAAGTGCACTTAAGTATGGTACCTTAGAACCAAGTAGCTCTTCATCACTTTCATGAGGTCGAAATGGATCCTTATCCACTATCAGTGATTTAACAACCATTGGAGAGCTCAATGGATGCGCCTTGTCCATATAAAACCTTTTTAAGATTTTTTCAACATAATTTGATTGATGGACAAGTACTCCACTTGAAAAATGTTCAATTTGCAAACCAAGAAAAAGTTTTTTTTCCATGTTCTTTCAACTCGAATCCCTTTTTCAAGTATTCAGATGTTCTGACGATCTTGTCATGGTTTCCCACTATATTTAAATCATCAACGTATACATCAATAATCACAAATCATGTTGACAATCTATTAATGAAGACACATGGGCAAAGTAGATTATTTACGTATATTTCTTTAAGTAAATAATCACTAAGGCATTTGTACCACATTCGACCAGATTGTTTCGATCTGTACAAAAACCTTTGTAATTTTATAGAATGCATGTTATGAGGCTTTGATTTCATTTTATTAAGTATTTCAAATCCTTCAGGGACTCTTATATATCTCACTGTCTAGGGGTCTGTATAAAAATGCTATAACGACATCCATAAGCATATCAAGGCCTTCAAAAACTGCAAGGCTTATTGTAACGACCCAAAAATATTTTATTCACAAATGATGATATGTAATACCTATTTATAATGGTGTGCAAAATTTGATTTATTTATCATTGATTTTTGCGAGTAACATTTTCATGAGTTGCGTGCAAGCACGAGCATTAGGGTGGATAAATGAATTGATGACAATAAACTTAAGTATTGTGATATATGTCCTAAATTGATTTATTCGGGATATCTGAGTTAAACTGTAGAAACTTAAGTATCATATGACTTGGTCTAATTTAGCTAACTAGAATATGTTTAAGTTAAATAAATAATGAAACTCAATTAAATTGTTAACTTGACACTTTTGAGTTCTCAAGTTAGATAAATGAGACATACTAATTAAATGAACTCCACTTGGTTCATGAATCTTATGTTTTTGGCCTAAATATTATTTTAGTTATATATGTAACCATTGATCTACAAAGGGAGTGAGTCATCATGACAATTTTTAAGAACTTTAAGTCTTTTTTAGAGATCAATTTGATGATGAAAATGGTAGAATTTAGGATTTACTTTGTAACTTAAGTCTTAAATTAAATGATTTAGATGCCTAAGCTACTATGGACAATTAATGAATACATGGGCCTAAGTTCTATGAGATTAGTTTGAATCACTTATGAACTTACGGATTTTAATCCCAGGTTTATCCCATGATAGGAGTTCAACACACCTAAGTATAAAAAGGTATTTTCCTCTGCAACCATGCAAAACTTCCTAATCTTATTTGGAAAATACTAGAATGACAACAACAAAGTCACACCATAAGACATATTGGCTCACAAGAGCCCTTCATGTGACCTCGACCTGCATATTATGCATCGAGATCTGTGTATGCCCTCATCTAAAGGCACACATGGATGGCTCTCGTGAGTCAATGTGTCTTATGGTGTGACATAGTATTGTCATTCTAACACTTCTCATCTTATTTTTGTTAGAGAAGAGATGAAATATGAGTGCTTGGTGATTTTACATGGTACTAAATCAGTTGGAGCCAATTTGTGATTTGTGAACTCAACAACAACAAGAACCATATATTGGTAAGCATTCTCTTTTCAATTCATGGTTCAACTTAGAAAAAAAAATTGGAGATTTTCATGCATGCGTAAAAATATTGAAATGTTTGTATAAATTTTTGTCCCAAATTCATGTTTTCAACTTTTTTTTATCAGTGTGCACAAATGATCAATAAGTTTCAAAAGTTTGGGTTTCAAAACTTGGTTTCTTATCTTTATGAATATTTGATTTTGTAGTTAATGATGTTAATAATGGAATTATAATGAATTGAATGCCTCTGCTAATTTTGAGACGATTGTGCCCCTATTAAGGGAGTTTTGGACAATTATGATGGCCTAGGTGGGGTTTGTGGTAAAAACCCCAAATTGTGATATGCAAAAATGCAGCTGTCAACTGTATTAGCGTGCTAATAAGGATGATTAGCGCGCTAATGAGGTTGCAGGCGAAACAATTTGACTAGTTTTTGTAAAACAGTCATATCTTTCTTGTTTTAACTCCGATTTCGATATGGGACCTCCCTTGGAAAGCAAAGAGAGAACAACAACCTAGGGTCATTAATTTCAAAAATCAAGTCATCTTCTTGGTTGAAATGGGTTGAAAGTTAAGGTTTATGCGTAAGGATAGCTTATGTTTTTGTAAGCATTTTGGTTGATTTTACTTGTGGCTTTTTTGAAGACTTTCAGGTATCAGATTTATTCCAAATTTTTCGAAAAAACTTGTTATAACATGTGTTTTGATACACAAGGTGTTTGAGATTTTTCCAGTGCTTCTAATTCATTTTTCCAACTCGTTTTTGAGTTAAGAACTTACATTTCTACACTAAGTCCAAAATAAGATTGTTTTCATATAAATGATTTTAACCAACTTCGAATAGTTTTTATCAAGACTTATTGCTCATATTTAGTCGACAAGCATTGGGGGTTTATGTCTCAAATTGTATGTAGTCTCTCCGAGTACTTTTACTCATTTTTCATGTCATTTTTAGGCTAAGAGCTAGATAACAAACTTATTAATCTAAATAGGGCTAAATTGGTAAGAATGAATATAAACCAAATAAACAGACTCTTATACACCTAAAACTGGTCTTAAATGATACTAGGAGCCTAATCACATTGTAATAAGTGTGAAGGATTGATTATAGGCGTGTGGTAGCCATAAGAATTTAGATTTTGCGTAGTTAGAGGTAAGTAAACCAGCTGATGCCTTCATAGTAATTCATTTCATTTATTTGTTCCTTATTAAATATGCTCATAAATTACTCGCTTTCCTTGAAATCTATTCACATTATCGAGTAACTTAGAGTTTAGGTTGTCGGGTTATGCAATGAGCTATTGGGGTGGACTGAAGTCCACCAATACAAATTGAGTTGTTCTTGGAAGTGGCCAAGTGTAACAACCCGTTACCTTAAGCTGGTGATTAGTGCTAATCCAAATCCCAATTAACTCAAGTTAGGCTTGTGGTTAAGTCTGGCATACCTTGATTAGCATGTGCGTGGGTTTGTATGATGACTTGTGTTTGTTTGGAATGCTTAATGAATTTTATAGATTGCAGTATAAAAGAGAATTTATATACAAGCTTATAATTAGAAAATAAATAAATAAACAATAAATTGCCGTTAGTACACTAAATACGACGAGTGGGGCCGTAAAATGAATGTGCACACCTGAGAACACTTGTAGGCATGTTTGATGAATTTATTGGCGAGAAAATACATAAATATATATATATATATATATATATTGATATATAAATATATATTTTAAACTATAACTTGGTTTGAATTATATAGATCGTTTGATCAGCCTCGAGATGAGCGTAAGTGTTGATGGTACTAAAATTGATATTATTTTAGGGAGTGTCATTTTAACACATCAATCACTTTATCAGCCTCGAGATAGAACGATGCGTATCTCGAGGAAATCCATATATATATATATATATAAATCCAAAAACCTTCATTATTATCCTCATATTCATTCGATCAATCGAGAGGGTGAGGAACAAAAGCAGCTAAGAATTTTGATCTTGAGGAATCAATCAAGGAGCTGTAACAACGTCAATCGAGGAGCTTAAACAACTAGAAATCCAGAGATCATCACGTTGGTAAGTGTGGTTTTTTAGTTTTTAAAGTTGAATTCATAGGTAGGTGATGATTTCTCTGTGAATTATTATTATTGATTAGAAATGGGTTGTTACCTTATTATTGGTTTGGGAGAGTGTTTGAGGTGATTTTGGTGATTTGGTAATGGAACAGTAGCTGCTGCCCTATTCATTATCAAGACAGTGCGGGTGCAGCATGCTCCAGGTAGCAGAGGAGCGTGCTCTCTTCATCAATTGGGACGAACCTAGCTGGTGGAGCGCGCCCTACCAATTGAGTGAGCGCGCTCCCACCCCAGAAAAGAACAACTCTACTATAAATAGCTTAGAATTTCCTGAGGTCTTAAGGACTAACTTAAGGGTTCTAAACATAGGGTGTTAGACCTATATTGATCATAAAGGGCTTGTGATAGGTATTGGAACACAGGGAAAACATGAGTGACTCAGAAACTTAGGTAGTTTAGAAACAAAAACTTAAACCGAGGTAAGTATGGATTCGCTTATTTATCAATGTTGCATGGTTATTTTAGTATACGTAGTTCATGTAGTTTATGGACTGAATGGGGGGACTATATACACTGTGATATTTTAAATAAAATGGAAAATGATGTTTAATGTAATTCATGAGAGTAAGTTCTTAAGACTGAGACTATGTTGTATATGATGTTGGGTTAATCTCCCAGCCTATATGTAACTTCCTACTCAGTTAGATAGGTTGCGTGGATTGCATACTTACTAGAGGGTTTCAGATAGAACCATTGGACATTAATAGATTGACTAGATAACACATCGGCCAATGTGTTGGTCTAGCAATCGTATTAATAGTGTCGGTGGGTAATCAACCCTAGTTTTATAAATAAAATGAGAATCACAGTGTAAGTCATTAACAGTTAGACTTGCATATATTATTTATTGAATTATATGTTTTTCATAATCTCGTTAGTTAACATTGGTGTATATCGTTATTGCATAATGTTCTTGAATATTATATGGAATGTTGATGGCTTTGTGAATCCTTACTGAGCAAGTTGGAGAGCTCACCCCAATTAACATTTTAGGAATATCGATGAGGGCTGTGACTATGGGATAGAGAAGATTTAGGAGTCTTGATCTTCTCTTCAATGTAATGAATCTCCCATTGTCTTATATATTTGTATTGAATTATAATTTTGTTATATCACAAGGGACGGGAGGTTTTATATAACCGAGGTTTATTCTGATTTGAATTTATTTTGTATATCGTATTTAAATATAAAAAAAAGTTTTAATTTCCGCTACGTTTAATATTTATTTTTACAACGATATTCGATATACAATTGTGTTTATCAGGAGATAAAAAGGAGAGGATGCTGGCTCTAGTTAGTCTAGCGAGATTAACGGGGCTTAATTAGGGTTTCAGGCCAAGTATTGCCCTAATTGGGTTAGGGGATACCACAGCTTGGTATTAGAGCCCAATGTTTATCATTTTTGAATTAAGTGGTAACTCTGATACAACTTGGTATCAGAGATTGAGTTTAAGGGCTTTATTACATTTAATAACTCTGATATAGTTTGGTATCGGAGACTGGTCAAAGTTTACTCCAAAGCTTAAGGTAATTGACTTTGATACAATGTGGTATTAGAGTTTACTTTAGAGAATAACCTTATTACTTAGAAAAAAGTGATAATTCAGATACAGTTTGGTATCGAAGTTTAAGGTTAGTGACTTTAATATACTTTGATACCATACCCTAAATTTAATAACTCTAAGAGTTGTCTCGAGTTACAAAGAAGCTTAGGATATAATAAACGGTTTTTATCCAGATTTTAGGGAGTAATCGAAAGATAAAAGACTGAGATATGTTATTTGTTGTGTTTTATTATATCTGCGTGGTAGATATAAGAGTTATGTCTTTCTTGAATGATGATAAGATGGTTGAAGTCCATCAATTTCTCATGATATGAGAAAGTATTGAAAGTAAGAGTTCAAGAGAACCTTAACCTTGAGGAGTTTGAAAGAGGAAACACATAAGGAAAACTTACGAAAAATAAAAAAAAATTTAAATTCATTATTCGAGTTACTCTCTCTAGTGGTATTTGCTCTCGCTAATATTATTAAAAAGATAATGGTCAATGAAGAAGTATTTATTGGATCTAGACCTTGAGACGTATATTAGGAGAATAGAATTTATGAAACAATGGAATACTGAATAACTTTGGGTGGAACTCAAAGATGGTAGACCACTTTGAGATATGATTTAATATTAGTATTGAGACTATTTGAGAATTAATGGAAGTTATTCAGTCAATAAATTAGTATTTATTGATAAAAGCCTATTTGAAATTAGGAAACACTAATGTAATTATTATTCATAAGTTGTTATGAAGTAGAAATTCCAGATATGATGTGAATCCATATTGCAATGACAAACAAATTGTTGGGTAATGAAAGGTGAAATTGAGAATCTAAAACTGGGAGATAGTTTAATTTAGAACATAGCAATGAGTTGGTAAGATATCCTATTCTGATGTTTTAGACTGGTATAGTCTAATTGGGGAGAATGATTTTTCAATGAATCTAAGGATTTGAGGAATCCAAAGAATAATGTACAGTGGTGGGAATGAATATTCATTGCCCAGGATTGACAACTTATTCTGATTATAAGGTGAAATCAGTTGTTCTTAAGATTTAGTTGAGATTTGGTTGTCACAATGATATGATCAAAATTAAGGATATATTTAATGATGATTTAAAGCGATTACTAGATCACTTTAAGTGGATAGTGGAAACCATTACAACTTACTAGAACTCATGCTATGTTCATGAATGAAGGGTATCAAGTTTTGAAACCCTATTTTAATCAAGTTGTTATTGTGTATCAATAATAACCTGGAATCTTTGAAGAATTAGAAGATGCACAAGCATTACCGTACACCAATCCTACCAGTTTATAAAATTTAGAGTTAATTAAAACTTTTTATTAAATTAATTAATTAGCAGAAGTCTTATTGATTATGCAGAAAGCAATTAGCAACTTATGCGGAAGCCATTTATAAAATTCTAAGTGTGGAAAACCAGGAAATGACATCACATATATAAAGTCCTCAAATGCAGTGAAACAGTAAAATAATATAAGTCAAGTCGGAGAAACTAACGCTCAACCTAATATACAACCCCAAATAGTATCTGAAAGACATATATAACATATACAATCAAAATACAAAAAGAAGACCTACAATCTATGCAGTGACGCGCCGCGGGCTCAGGGATAGTCGCCGATCTTCTCTTTGCCCGGCCTGCTGGTAGACGACTCTGCACCCACCGTCTTAAAAAGGACGGTGAGTACAAGAATAAAACAGTAATCCCTGATGACAAGTTTAATTTGCATTTCCAAATATTCAAATGGTATTTAAAAGCATATAAATGGGAAAACTGGAAAATAAACCATATGCGAGTAAATACCAGAGTTAAACAAGTGATACTGACACTAAGCTAAGTAGTGGTGATTTAGGTCCGATCGACAGTGAAACATGTCACTCCGACTCAATAATCATATAGCACAAGGGACTCTAACCCAAGTGTTACCAGGGACTCTAACCCCGGTGTGTAGACCACCTCAGGGACTCTAACCCCGAGTGTCATACAATGTCAAGTAACATGTGCCGACATCCCCAGGGACTCTAACCCCGTGAGTCGCGCACACCTTGATCGAGTACGGGACCTAAATGCAAAAAAAACTACTTTTTAAATTTCAAGAAATACCAAGTATGGATTGTCAAGGCATATGCACATTTACACACCTAAACAAATAAGGAATACAAGTCCTCTTAAACATTTATAAGATATTCACTAGCCTAATAGCATGCTATTTATCATTCAATTCACATTTAAAACAACAAGAATAGACATAACATGAGATAGAATCAATGAATCAAATCAAATGTATGGATATCATGCAAACTAGACTCATCAAGTGAGCATAGACACAAAGAACACATGATATAAGAATACAAAGGCAAAATAGTGAATAGGACTATGCAAGGACAACAATTAATAGAAATGAAATGCCAAGTAAAGTTGTCATTGGGTATACTCACAACAACAAAGTAAAGACCTAGCTTTACTGGCCTCCCGATACTCCAAATCTTGTATTCGCTCTCCCGTACCCTTTTCCTAGGTTCCTGAGTTTGGTGTCTCATTAGTTCAAATGTAGTGGGTTTAAGCTAAATTTAGTTGTTTTTATTGAGTATTCAAATTGGTTCAATAGACTTTAAATCAATCTTCCTAAATAAGCCCCTAAAGACTAAATTAAGTTTCAATTTCAGTCCTACATTTTAATTCACTTTTAGGCATGAAATGTTCCAAATATCGAAATCCTCCATCATTACAATTATTGTTGGTCTCTCTCTTAGCTTTCCTGAAAGGTTTAGTTTGCAAAATTCTGATTTAAAATGAAAGAGATGTCATGATTTTACTAAATATAGGTCTAATTGGAATTTAATTCGACCAGCAGATTTAGAAAATCTATTTCTCCTAATCTATAGTTTCTAAGAAGATAAATTTTGGTTAAAAGGCAGCAAATATACCCAAATACAACATACTAAAATATCAGCTCATTTGGATAAGTAGTTAGGGAGTTATGCCCTTAAAAAGTTTAGTTTCAAAACTTTCCTTTTTAATTCAAGCACCTATTTGTAGAGCATGTTTGGACATAAAAACATTTGAGTCAAAATACGTTCCATTAAGCAAAGTTATTCCCCTTTAAATAAGCTTTCAAATGCCACTAGTTTGGATCAATTTGGATCTAAAATGGGTAGATTATGACCAAGTTACCCAGGTTGATTCCTAATACAACTTGCATAATTCTAGTTTTGGTGTTGCAACTTCAAAAATTCATATATTTATGATTTCAAAACCAAATTAAGAACTTCAATATAGTTGGATTATCAGCTTGAAATGAGGAATATAAATATATAAATCAATTGCAAATACTCAATCATCTACCATCTGAAATTAGCCTAAAACCAGAACTTGTTCTAATTTCAACTAAAAATATGTGTACCTAGTTGATATAGCACCCTAGCTTGAGAATCTCTCACCAACTCCCATGGATTCCTTCAACACCTTGATGATTCACTCCTCTCCAGCAATTCCTTCTTCTTCTCCAGCAAAAATGAATGAGTGATTTGGTTTGCATGTTGTTTGATCACTAATGTTATATATTAAGGTGATGTTCCTTCCTAGCCCTTGATCTCCATGGGTTTATGTATCCTGAGGAATATCTAATGGTCCACCTCTTTCCATATATCCCATTAACTCAACCTCAAGTGACACCATTTCATTACTTACCTAGTTCCTAGATGTGCCAATGTGTATCTCTAGACCAATCCTATACTTTCCATTTATTTTACTCAACTATAGGCCTTTAATTTGATTTACATTAACAAACACAACCATAGGCTTATAAGTAATTCCTTATTTCATATTAGCATTAAATAAGACTTACCAAAATGCTAACTACCTGGTTCCCCGGCTCGCACGCTACTTGAGGCGCGTCCCCGCTCTCGTCTCGACGCCTACAACTGTACAAACCGACTTAGTAAGTCTACACAATACATAACACTAGGCATACATCAATACAAAAATACAATATACCTCGGCCATGTGCCTCGGTCGGTGCACGTATCACGGTGTAGGTTCCACGTCAGGTGATCCTGATTAAGGAATTAAAACGGGGTTAGAGATTTGGGTCGTCAACTAGATTAATTTTCTTTAACTTAGTAACCCAAGGTCTCGTCGTCGCGTGCAAATATTTTAATTGAGTTGCGATAATTATATTGAACACACAATGGCACACCAAAAAATAAATAAAATATTAAATTTTCTCAAATGCCCTCGAGTCGGGTCTTGTAGAATTCGAGTCGTTACATTATAAAACCATTTAAAAATGATTTATTTAGAAATAGATTCATAGTAAGTAAGTAATGAGTGCATACACCTTCCTTGAGGATGATATCTGTAGTCAACATAAGTTGATTACACTATTACTACAAGTGAGCTGTTATACTTGCAGCACACACACCAGTTAGTTCCTTGTATAATTGTTTTTCTGGTTCATTGATCAAAAATTTGTAAAATCCGAAAAATTCCTAACCTTCCTGCATTTTTTCTCTCTTATTTTCTCCGAAATGTATGTTTGGGAGAGCGAGATAAGAAAAAGAACTCTTTTATATGGGTTGGTTAAGTCAATTCCTAGCCATTAGATTAACCTAGTTATCTAACTTCTAGGACCATCTAGATTGGTCTCTGACTACTTCATTCAACCCTTAGATCCCACTAATCTACCATATACACTCATCACTAGATGAATTTGTGGCTATATGAAAATCCACATTAACTTAGGTACATTTAGTAATTTCCTTGATTATCTCACTTTGGCATTATAATAATAAGTCTTCACATACTTAGACACCTTGATAAAAATTAAATTAGTGTTTTTAATGGTTTGTTAAAGTATCTCCTACCTATATCCTCATGCGTCACGTGCACGTATCTCGATAAATCCTCATTCGTAATTTTGACAATAATATATCAAGATAAATTATATTAAATTGTACATTTTGAGTATAGATAAGTAATACATACATCATAGAAAATATAAAATACCTTGATGTTGACTCCCGAGGGTTAACTGAGCTCACTACGTCATTCCATGTCCACGTCAGGGTCTTGATATTACATATGACACAGGTTAGAATTTTAGGGTCGTTATAACATTTATCAAGAATCGAAATGTGATTGCATATATAATAGGAGAATATGTTTCTTCATAATCAATGTCAGGTATTTGTGAGAAACTTTGAGCTACAAGTCTTGCTTTATACTTTATAATTTTTTTTTTCATTTCTCTTTTGTAAAAATACTCATTTATATCCAACAAACTTCACATCATCTGGCATTTGGACAATCGGTCTAAGAAATTCTCGATTCTTTAAAGAGTCTACCTCTGGTTGGATAGCCCCTTGCCATTTTTGTAAATCAAGTTTTCTTTGACATTCATCCACTAATCGTGGTTTTGGATCATTATCGTTTTCACATATATCAAAAGACACGTTGAAAGCAAAGATTTCATTAGGAACAATATTATTTCAATCCTAAATCTTCCTAGAGTTCAAATAAATTTATTGAGATCCATTATTTTCATCTTTTACTCCCCTTTTCGAGAGGTAATTGTTCCTTATCAAAATCAACTCGTTCCGACAAATCCTTATCATAAGATTCATGTGCTTTCTCAAAATTTATTTTGATGTTCATTTATTTTTACTCTTGTTTTCCTCTTTTGGGAAATATATCCTTTGAACCAACTAGCCTTTCATGCTTTAACCGTTTTGTTTGTTCTTTTTCATTTTGTTGCACGGAGATGTCAATTCTTAAAGTAGCATTTACAGTTAGAATATATGATTTTGTCACTCGTTTTGCATCAGTATAGGTATCAGGTAATTGTTTTGCAATTTGTTACAAACGAATGATCTTTTGAATTTCAAGTTCACATTGATTTGTCCATAGATCATAATGTGATAAAACTGATGCATTTCAAGCAATTTCATGTCATTCCTTTTGAATTGGCTTCTAATCTCTTCTATTGGTGGGAAAATTGCTTCATCAAAGTGACAATCAACAAAATGTGCAGAAAATAAATCTCCTGTCAGGTGCAAAAGTTATGTTATAATAGACGATGAGTTAAATCCAACATAAATCTCAAGTTTTCATTGTGGACTCATCTTAGTTATATTGGGAAGTAGTATGGAAACAAACACTGCACAACCAAAAATTCTCTACTGTAAGATATTTGGTTGCTGACCTAAAATGAGTTGCATGGGGGAATGTTCATGGTATGCAGTACGCCTATAAAGAGTGATAGATGCTGCATGAAGAACTACATATCCCCAAACTGAAGTTGGTAACTTAGTTCTCATTATTATTTGCAATGAATTGGATGCGTTTGATAAGAGATTCTACCAAACCGTTCTAAGTATGCACATGTGGAACATAATTCTAAATGGTAATTCCTATAGACGTGCAATAATATCTAAATGTTGAAAATTGAAATTCTCCAGCATTACCAAGACGAATGGTTTTGATCGGGTTATCAAGGAATTGTGCTGTTAACTTAATGATTTAGGCTAAAAGTCTGGCAAATGTAACATTACGAGTCGAAAGCAAACAAACATGTCACCACCTAGTTGTTGCATATATCGAAACCATGAAATGTCTAAATGGTCCACATTGAGGTCCATATGTCTCCCTGAATACGTTCTAAAAACAAGAGATTCCACGACAATTTTACTTAAGGATGGTTCGATTATTAATTTACCTTGAGAACAACTAGTACAATTATAATCACCAGAAGAAAGTATTGTATGACTTCTTAAAGGATGTCCATGTGAATTATCAATTATTCTTCATATCATTGATGGTCCTGGATGACCAAGTCGAGCATGCCATAAAATAAATGTCTTTGGATTATTGATTTTTCTATTTATGACGACATTCGTTTCGACATGCATTATATGAGTGAAATATAACCAAGAGGATAAAACATATAATTTCTCTAACACTTCATTTTTCCCATTTGAAACCAATATAATACAGAGGAATTCTATATTATTTTCATTCATGGTTTCAATATGATATCCATTTTTTGAATATCTTTAAAGCTAAGTAAACTTCTTTCGGGTTTTTTTAGAGTATAAGATATTGTCAACATGAATTATTTTACCTCCATGCAACATGATATTAATCAAATTAGAGATGCCAAATATTGTTTGAACATTAGCCTCGACTAAATTTAAGTTAGAGAAATATTCTTTTTTTTAAGCATTATGTGTGTGGTAGCACAATCAACAAGACAAATATCGCTCTTATTCGGTTCATAATTTGAACACATGACTCGATGATCCACCTACACAAATAATGTTTAGTAAATTAGAAAAAAGAAAATGACATAATTCATTCATAATAAGAAACTAGTACATAGAAACTAGAAAGTATAATGAAAACTAGTACATAGAAATATTGAAAAGCATTACATATGATCATTAAAAACACCAAGATTTGTGTTCGGATCATCATGAAAATCTGGGACATCCATATTATTAATGTCTAACAAGCCATCTCCAAAAGTGAAGTTCATCTTAATAGTCTTGTCTTCCCTCTTCAAGGAAGCTTGATAAATATCAATTAAATGTTTAGGCTTACAGCATACATGAGCCCAATGGCCTTTCAGACCACACTTGTGACATAATTGGTCACAATTACGATCATGCCCACATTCAGCAATATTTTTTCCTTTTTTTTAGCGACATCATTTATGTTCCATTTATTTTAGAACTTTTTACCACATAATTTATGATGTTGTTTACCACAATCTTTACCCATCAATCATTTACCCTAATCATGTTCATGATTTTTCTTACGTTGACCATTTTTGGTCATATGATACAACATTTCCTTCATGAATTGAAACAAAACCGGTTAGACGTGAGTTTTGACTCTTCAATAGAAACTCATTGTTTTGTTCAGCCACCATAAAGAAAGAAATTAATTCATAGTACTTTTTTAAATTGACGTGCTTAATATTGTTGTTGCAACAATGGATTCGACG
Source organism: Stephania cephalantha (assembly GCA_039657325.1). Lineage (NCBI taxonomy): Eukaryota > Viridiplantae > Streptophyta > Magnoliopsida > Ranunculales > Menispermaceae > Stephania > Stephania cephalantha. Next base: position 11,972,534 of record CM077572.1, read on the forward strand.
CGTGAGAAATACTAAATGTTTTTCCAACATTACCTCATCCGAAATATTTTCTTTATAGTGCCTCAAACAAGAGGTAATATTAAACATGATGGAATTATAATCACTAACTATTTTGAAATCTTGTAGCCTAAGATTCAGCCAGTCGTTATAAGCGTTTGGAAGAATTACTGTCTTTTGGTGGTCATATCGCTCTTTCCAGCTTAATCATAAGGTGAGGTGATCTTTTATAATGAGATAATTACTTTTTAGACCTTCATGGAGATTACGACAACGAAATATTAGTGTTTTCGCATGGTCTTGCTTTGATTCTGTATTTCCTTTCATAATAATGTCTTTCAAGTCTTTAACTTGAAGGTGTATCTCGGCATTAAGTTGCAATGATAAATAATTGTTGCTAGTGATATCGAGGGCAACAAATTCAAGTTTTTGAAGGTCTGTCATAACCTGAGAATATGTAATGAATTAAAATTGAGTAAATTTTTTTCTTGTTTTTTATATAAAGTATATAATATACAATTAAATATATGTCCACAAATTGATTAATAATACGCAAAATATACTACTTGTACGAGTTAGTGGGACAACTTCTAGGTTGGGTGGTGAGATAAAGTTTACTTAAAACCATTCCTCCTCAAACGCGATAACACGTTTCCCATTCAATTTTTAGCTTTACCGAGGACAAGGCTTACCTACTATCAACCCAAACTCGTAGTACTATTTTGCATTATAAAATTAAGAATAGAGCATAACTAATCGTTTATAGTATAGCGAAAAAAACTATTCATGTTGCGTATTGACTTTTGATTTATAATGTAGAAAATCATCCAAAACGCAAATAAATAGCATAATTTCGCAGTCGGTGACGTTACAATAGATAGTGTATTAATAAAGTAGGTATACATAAGTGATGCATGTTGTGACGGCCTCGCGCCCCGAGGCCTCTGGGTAAGCTGTTACGTGGGTCCCGCAGCCTCACTAACGTTGATGCCATGTCAGCATTCGCGAAGTGCCTGCTAACTTGTCTTATTTTATTATGAAATTTGACCAGTTATTCAGTATTTTCGCTAAGTTACTTAAAATTTACAGTCTTTCAGTTCAAAATTACAGTTAATAATCAATAAAATATAGGGGAAGCCTTAAATAACAAACATCCTATTGTAGAAAACCTTGAATTAAAGTACCATGTAAATAAGGTGACAAGATACTCCAAAAGTAAATATATTCATGTACAAGTGTCTCTCCAAGTCCCTAAAATAACCCAAAGTTAGGCAAAATATCAAAGTAAACACCTACGAGTATGTCCTCGACAACTGACAAGTCCAAGATAGTCGCCTAAGATCCCCTTACCCTTACTCGTAGAAGGATCTGCATTCAGTCATCCAACAAAAATGATGACGAGTCCAATGAGTAAAATCCTATGAGAAGTCCACATAATATTCGACAAGGATATCAAATAAAGCTACGAGACATGCAAGTATTACATCTGACAGCAGAAAGAAATAATTATACGAATGTAGAGCAATATAAAAACCAAAACTGCAAGTAAATAATCAAAAAAGAACAACAGTTATATAAGTAAGCATGAGATATATAACACTGAAAGACCCCAGTGAACCACTCAACCAGTTAATATGTCACTCATATACCGCATCTTTTATAACCCCAGCAAACCATACTACTTGTAAATAAGTCTGTCCCACACAATAACACATCATAACCTCAGTGAGCTAACGCAAACGATTATCATAACAAACCCCAATGAAACAACTCAACCAGTTAATCAGTATAAATGGCAGTTAAATAAGATAGCAAAATAAAACTGTTGGCAATCGTAAAATAAACAACAAAAGCGAACTGAATTTTTTGAAGCATTCTTGTGGGTTTTACACACCTTAAATACGTGCTCTAACACCCCCGGACACCCGAATTCGACCTCGCCTCGCTCCCTAGTTCCCGAACTACGGTCCATTTAGTCCCCTAAAGTCTAATTTTATATATTTAATATGTTTATAGGTGTCTGGGTGTGTATTATGGTGAAAAATACCCAAAATAGACTTCAATTTGGGCTTTCTATTGTCATTATCATGCTAGGGAGCCCTCCTAGCGCGCTAAGGAGGTACCTAGCGTGCTACTGTTCTTCAAATGAAGAACAGTTACACGCCCAGACTAGATAGCCCTCTATCTAGCCTGGATAGCACACTATCTAGGTCCTTTTAGTCCCCTAAAGTCCAATTTTATATATTTAATATGTTTATAAGTGTCTGGGTGTGTATTAAGGTGAGAAATACCCAAAATAGACTTAAATTCGGGCTTTCTATTGTCATTATCATGTTAGGGAGCCCTCCTAGCGCGCTAAGGAGGTACCTAGCGTGCTACTGTTCTTCAAATGAAGAACAGTTGCACGCCCAGACTGGATAGCCCTCTATCTAGCCTGGATAGCACGCTATCTAGATCGGGTGGCAAAATTCCCAGCTCAAGAATTTTGTCCCCTACTTCCCACTTTGGCCTACTCCAATGTTGTCGACCTACCTTCCCATCGTAGGGAAATCTAAAAACTTCAACCAAAGCCAAAGGCACATATACACAATAATTCATAATCAATTTATCAACTCACGCATTCATCAACATAAAGCCTCAAAACCTAATTCCATGTAAATCATTTTCAAAACCTTAATTAAATGCTATAACAGACTCATATTTTCAAGAGATTCCCAAAAAACTAGTGGGAAATTCACATAAATTCCTTTTAAATGTAAACACCCAAATTTGAGCTCATAATGATGCATTTAGGAATAGGGAAGTGATTACCTTGATTTGGTTCCTCGATTTCTAAATTTCCAACCTCAAATCACCAATTTTTGTAACGGCCCAATATTTATTGATGTCATTATTTCGTTTAATTTCGACTCGTATGCCAGCTCAAACCCAAGTAGACACCTCGGATAGGCTAGGACACGTTTGACTTGGCATAAATCGCTATTTTTTTGTCTTAGGTTACATAATTGTGATGTTAATCATTATTTATTGCCTAATTCATCACACGTGTGTATTTATATTGCCATATGTGTGAGAATGTGTGACAGGTAGACATCTCGTAAAGCGTGTCGACACGGGTACCAGGTAGACATAGTACAAGAACACTAAGGTTAGACAATATAACTTGAATAAATGACCGTAACTATGATAATTATGGGTTAAGATGAATAAATAAACCTTAGTCCAACTCATATTGATCGGGTACACTAGTAATGGCACACCTCGAAATGCGCATCGGGACGCGGGCACAGGGTGTCAGGTAGTCGGGGGTTAATGGGACCAGTAATGTGTAAACAATGAGACTAAATACACTAACCACATGAACTTAAGTGTCTAAGTTTATAAATTTAATTGGTATGGATTAATAGGACTATAGTTTGGACAAACAAATTGGAGACTATTAATTTTTATGGAGATGATGAAGATGTGTAGGAATCCTAAAATAAATAGTAACTAGCGAGTGGAGGCATGCATTCTCCATGTGGGACAAGTGGCATTGATAGAGAGGACACATGTCCTAGTAATTATCTTAGTCAAAAAGGATTTGCTTAATTAATCAAGTTGCTAATCTAAGTATATAAAAGACAAACTTTGGTTTTCATGCAAATAAGAGAAGAAAAATTTAGAATTTTAGAGAGCAAAAAGAGCTATAATGTGTTGAATTCTCGGGACTTCAAGAGTACCTAAGCTTGGAGGATCAAACTACAAAGGATTAAACAATAGGCAACAACTTCTACTCCTCATTTGTTTCGATTTCATTAAAAATGTTTCCATGCATGACCAAGAGGTGTGGAATGGTTTTGGTTTACTGATTTCATATTTTTTAATGTTGAAGATGAATCATATCCATGTCACATAATTTTGGTTTCAAAAGAATTAAGCCAAACCTGCTAGTAGAACCAATTATAATCATGAAAAAGTAGCCAAACTTTAAAGGGCATGACTCCCTCAATACTTGTTGGAATGGGCTAATCTATTAGTATGTTATTATTGGGTATGTTAGATGAGTTATGATTAAGAATCACGACTTTGGAGCTATATATTGGGAGAAATGATTTTTACAATCTTGCTGATTGGATTTATCTCAAATTTGAGTTGTTTTGGTAGAATTGCGATATCTTTTCGTTTTAAATCTAAATTTTGAAAAACAAACCTTTTTGGAAAGTTAAGATAGAGACCAAAAATTTTTCGCCTTGAAAGTTTTTGAGATTCAAACGTTTTCATGCCTAAAAATGCGTTGCAATATATGACCAAAAATTGAAACTTTATTAGTCTTTAGGGGCTGTTTTGAACACACCTACACACTTAACTTTGAATACCTATAATAGAACTAGGCACTTGAAATTGATCCCAGGTGACTAGGGGACTATAATGCGATAGTCAGGGGCATATTGGGGTTGGATCGGGTATTTTTGAGACTTCGAAGTGCGATTTGAGGTGCGTAAATCCCTTAAAAAACTCATCTTACATATTTAAGTATTTCAATTGTTCCATCTACTATTTTGTTGCTATTCATTTCCATGTTCTATCACTTCTTTGGTTTAGTTTAAACAGTCGATAGTTTTGCTCACCGCCAGGTTTTATTCGGTGTTGTGTTGTACCGGCTTTAGTATGCTAGACTATAGCATGTGTATCAGGAGTCATTAGTGAATGACGAACCGAGCTACTTTGTCGGTACATGTGTCAGTGCGTCGTGGGTTTGCGCTGACCACCAAAAGGACCAAGTGAAGGAATAGTAGGTGCGCCCAGTTGAGGGATCTCGAGGAAGGAATCTGAATTATAGTCTAGTCTGCTACACGTGACATAACCATTTGGTTTACATTGGGTTATTTATGCATGCGATGATCTTATAGTTGCCTATTTATTTCTGCATGTTTATTTAACATTATTATTGGCTTCTATATTAATCGAATGCTCAGTGGTTTTCTTTGGGGAGTTTACTCACTGGACTAGTCATCTATTTTTGTTGGGATGACTAAGTGCAGATCCTTCGACGAGTAAGGCAAAGAGGATTTAGGCGATTACCTTTGAGAATTGTTTCTACGCCAGCTTGTGTTAGACTATAGTACGCATATATTTACTTTTGTTGGGTTTTGGGGACTGTAGAACACTGAATAAATGTATATGGATATCTTATTGTACTTTTTTCGCCTTTGTTATATGCATGGTTTCATTTTGTCGTGTTTTTCACTACTTAAACATTGTGATAATATGCATAAAATAATCATATATTTGAAGACTTCCACTGTAAAATTGTATTATAATTTGATAGATTGACTAACTGGCTAATTAAACAACTAATAATTACATGAGAAATAATTAGCTAAGCTTGGGTTTATCATAAAACATGTAAGAAATCAGTTAGGTCGCGGGACGTCATAGATAAGCAGACCATGACGTGACAGGGCTTAGTGACGTGTAATGCGACGTAATTGGTCCCACGGCGGCTTCAGAGTTTGCGGTTGCCATATTTTCAGTCCTTTAAACCTTCTAGAATCAGCTTTGATTTCTTCTTTTGTTTGCATGAGAAATTTTTGAGTGGATTTATGAGAAAAACCACTAAGTGTTAGTCATAGTTGAGGATCTGCTCGTATCTCGAGGTGAGTCAATGGCTCACATTCAAACTGTCTTCACATAGTTTAATGATTCTAATGGGGTACTTGGCAACTAATTTAGTCAATTAGATCCCCCGGTTACACGATTGTTCAACGTCCCACGCCTCGACACACATCCCGAGGCATGTCATAACTTGTGTATCCAATTAATTTGACATTCTATGGTTCTATATTCATTTAATGTCACATTCACCATGATTATAGTCATGCTATTCTATTTTGGCACTGTCTCGCCTTAGTGTTCTCGTGCTTCACCTACACAATACCCGCATCGATACGCTTTTTGAGGTGAACTCCCGTCACACAATCTCACTTGACATACAAAGTATATATAAACATGCGATTTAATATGATATAATAAACAAGTTAGACATTACAATTAAGCCAACCATCACACACATATAACAAATTATGTCTAGTCAGAAGTATCCTACCCCTATCTACATTGTCCATGCGGATCTAAGCTAGCGTCCTAGTCAGAAATTTCTTAATAGATGCGATTAATAAATAATGGGCTATTACACATGTAACTACAAAAAATTAATCATGATAACATGAAAATAAACTGGACTTAGTTAAATTAACAAAAATTGTACCTTCATAGCCTTGTCTCCTTAGCAAGCCTTCTTGACTTCTAGATCTTTTTTATGCAAGAGCAAGCTCGTGTTGATCACATGCTCAAAACTAAGTTGGGACTTGCTAGAAACTAGAAAAGGAAAGTAGAAGACTAAAACTACTACTATAAAGGATAAAAGAAAAAATGAAAGAGTTGAAATGAGAAGTTCTTCATTCAACTTGGTGTGTTCTTTACAAGTTAAGGCCCTCTTTTATATGCCCTTAGTCGTGATGGGGATGGGTACTTGCACAAAGTGCGTAAGTTGCACCAAAGTCACATGTCATACAAGATTACAGTTTATATGATAATTCATGGACAAGTGACTTTACATTAGATAGGAATACAAGTTATGCAGAGTGCACAAGTTAATTACATTCAATGTCGGAGCCATGCCTGATGTTACAATTTAATGTGAGAGTCGTACTTGATGAAGTGTTCATCCATTTCATAACAGAGACTACCTTTGCCATACATACTCTTTAAATGGCATTAAAGTAAGTCATCATAATTTGCCCATTTTTAAATACATATATATATATATATATATATATATATATATATATATAAGTTATGGAGAAGAAGTCTAAATCTCATCCTAACACAAGTATCGAGTATAACTGTTAAACCCTTCATCATTAGGGAATTTGACCGGTCTAGATTATCCCAAAACCTCTAATAATTTAGTCAGCCTCTTAACTTTCTAAATATTTTTTTTACTTGACATCAATTTTCTTAACTGCATCAAATTAGGAAATCCTTTAATTTGAAAATTTGATTTCTTAAATAAATCTCGGCAGAGTCTCTCATGTAAATAAGGTTGTTGAAAACCCAAAAACCTAATAAACAATAGTGGAAGAAGACCTAAGAAGACTCACATCTTCACCAATATCCATAACACTATATATATATATATATATATATTAGAATTATACATCAGAACTATCCACTCAAATAAATTTATTGATCCTTAAACTATTTCACGAAACCATATGACCCCAAATTCAAGTTTGTAGTCGTCATTATACTACCATTGTCGTCGCATACTTCTTCGAGAATTCTTAAAACAAAAAAATCGGCCAAACTCACAGCCAAAGCCCAAAACACAATAATAATCAAATTATTATATGAAGAGAAATAAAGAACATAAATAAATCACCATAATACTAAAGATCGCTCTTTCCCTTCTTCAGATCCATTAATTGAACATGTCATTACCCAATAATAAAAAATCGATAATAGCATATAAGTAAATTGCACACTATCTAGTATACCTGTAATAATCAAATGCATTCTATTCCAAGAGATTAAATGAAACAATATATTCTAAGGAAATTTAAATACAATCGTGAATCCATCATGTTTCTATTATTAACCACAATAAGTTTATATCCTCTAAAAGTGGTAAGTAAACAATAATAAGGACTCATGTCATGAGAGGATAACCAAATGAGTCTCGTTCCTTTAGACTATAAGATTATGATTTGGTTCGACGTGATCTCATGATAACCACGTGATGCAAAAAACCAATGACTCCAGCCCCTCAAGCATAATATAATATTCTCCCATGTAACCCCGATATAGTAAACACTATAAGGAGACTCGAATCCACCTTATCCTCCCCCCCTCGTATATGCATGTACAATAAATAATGCAACAACAAGGATCAATGCAATTTATACAAAATTTATAATCATATAATGTAAAGGTTACTATGAGATTTACTTAAAACAACTAACTTCGAGCTTAATTTCTGGGGTCCCTAGAGCATCAGATCACCTTGAAAGTGGTTCCAATGGCTTCCCTACATACCTAATTATATTAGGGGTCAAGTTTTAAGTGAAATCAAATAACGAAACACCACGAATATAGTGGCCAAAGTATGCCCAATAACTGTTTGCAAAAATAATTATTTATAACAACTTCAATTAGCTTTCAACTAGCTAATTTAGGGTAACTTTTTAACCTTGGAAACTTCAATATTTTTCATGATAACCGAAACAGAACTTGTAAAGCTTACTTCATACATTCCTTAGACACCAAGAATACTCAAATTGGATCATAATGAAGAAGTTATGAATTTCCCAATATGACATGTTGATTAGGCAAACATTATTTATTTTGAACTAATGAAACCTCACCAAATCAATGCTTTTGTAGTTAAATCCTCAAAACTTGACACCAAACACTGAGAAACCACATCAAGCCAAATTCAAAATACTTCCACAACTTGTGAAGTAAATTTGGACAAAAACTAATAATGCAATTCATCTAGAATCCGAATGTAAATCAATTTTAACTATAAACCATCTTTAATATAGTTATCGACTTAATTGCATTGATTCAATTCACTAAAACCCTAACCTACGTCGATAAAATTTATTCCAAATTGGCACAAATCAATCCAATATATTAATTCACAATAATTCCTACTAATTTCCATCAAAACACTGCGAAAGAAATCGAAAAAATTATGAGAATTCAAATAAAATTGTGGAAGATGTCATGAATTGAGAATTTACCAAATTATCGGTTGAATACCTCGTTTCCACCTTGGTAACTTGGCTCAAGCTAATCGTCTTACGACGCTCTACTATTTTGCAGAGAGAAACTGAACAAAAATTGGATGTAGGGAGATCCGCGAGTGAAAGTATCAGCGGAGAGGTTTAGGGATCGAGAGTTTTCATCTTTCTATTGAAACAAAAACGTTTCAATAGATTTTTTATTTTTGTTTTTTAGTTTATATTTATATATAAACCTTCAGCTACTTGTCAGCAGCTATATTTCCTTTTTTTATTTATTCCTAAAATTCCTATTTTGACGTGTTTTAATTTTTGGTGCTCGTTTTGCATCTGATTTTTCACCCAATTGAGCCAACCTCTCAACAAAACAGTCCAACTCCATAAAACATCCATAACACTGGTTTTCGCAACACCAAAACCTTAAAAATCTTAACTTTTCCCACGACATACTAAAATCTTTCGGACCAATTCTCTTGCCATACTTAACCAACCTTGTGCCAATTTGGACCCAATCTCAACCTCGACCACCGCTAACCAACATGAGACTCGAGGCAAGGTCTTGCACTAACTTTGTTCTTATTTTACACTATCACCGACCCCGACTTGCACTTAAATTGAGGAAAAATCTCCACGTGATGCTTGACACTTGATTTATGAGTTTTGAGTAACTAATCATTTATTTTCCCTCGTGCCCTTCAGACACGCACTTGCATCCTTAAACTGAAAACACACCTCAACACACTCCGACGTGATAGCAAAATACCATATAACACACATTAGGCATTCACCAACGAAAAATAACATTAACCTAGTGACTCCCTTTTTCACTGATCCGAGTCATAATCCACAACAAATATCATAATTAAATACCTACTAACCTTGTAATTAAATCTAAATATTGGTTTATTGAAATCAGGGATTTGACAATAACTTCTTAGAAAGTTAAGTTTTCAAGAAAGGAAAATGATACTGTGACATCCTTTGCTACAACCTTTTGATACACAACCTATGTGGAATTCAACGCCCCTAAATTCCAAATCTAGTAATTAATCCTAACATCAGGGGTATTTTGATAATTATGCATGGTATTTGTATTTTGATAATTATGCATGGTATTTTGTGTATTGGCATGTTTATGGTGTTTATTATATGATACTAAATGTACTTAAGTAGTTAAGTATGCCTAAGTAAGCATAAATAACTTAATTAACAAGTTAAGTGGTTTAAATAACACACAATGAAAAAATGATAAATAAGTGGGAAAAACAAAAGGAAGGACTTAATTTAGACCATTAAGATTTTTCTAACACGTAATATGGTTAGATGAGATGAATGATCTAGATTTGGTTACTCAAAACCCTAGTCTCCTAATCTAACTATAAATACTCCTTATAAAGTAATAGCCACTCTTTTGTTCTAACAAAACAACAAGGAGATGAGAAGAACCCTAGCAAGCTTTGGTGGTGGAAGTTGGCGTAGAGAGAGCTACATCAACAAAGACCACAAATCTTGGTATAACTTTTTTCCCTTTTCACTAATGTCACTTTTAAAATATATTTTTGTTGTTCTACATGAAAAGCATTGCTTTAGCATAGAAATGAGATTTTAATGGTGGTTTTTACGTTAAAGGTGACCTTCTGTTTTGCCTACTGCTTTAGAGTACCTCTAACTCCCTCTAATGATTTCTAAAAGAGATTTGTGGTTTGAATACTCATTTTCATAGATTAACTCAACTTTGTTTAAGTTAGCATTTCTCGATGAAATGGTAATTTGGTTTCAAATTCATGTTGAATGGAGTTAAGTTTGTTGTTATGGCTTGGTTTGATGTTTTTGATGCCTATTGATGTTTTGAAAATCAATGGGATAAACCCTTAAGAATTTGAAATATTTTTGGTGAATTTCGAAGTTTTGAGGAACCATTATCTGGACCCAGCAATTTTCCAGCATGGCCAAATTGTATTGAAATTGCTAGAAAAATTGTCATAAATTTGCAGAAAATCTTGAAGCCAGTGTTGCACCGATTTTTTGGTTTGAACTGAAATCACTATTAAATAGCTAAGATTTTATAGTGATTTAATCGATGATATGCCAGTGTTTTGTAACACTGGCAAATCACTAATCTAGTGAAAGTTGAATTTTCACTAAAATGGTCGTAACTTTTTCGTTTTAACTTTAATTTTGATGCTATTTATATCGTTCGAAAACTAAAAGAAAATTTTATATCATGGAATCAACAAACCTTGATTATCAAGTGGTTTTATATTTTAAAATTAGGTTTGAAGGTTTGAGACCTAAAATGGAACGAATAACTTATCTCAATCAAAATTTAATAAGTTGTGTCAACCTATACCAATGTAGACACTTGAGGAGGACAAATCATACTTCTTGGAGTTGATGAAATTTAGATAGGATAGCAGCACTTGAGGTAAGTGGGGTGTGCTCTACTTTCAATCATGCATTGGTATTAGATATGTTAGGATTCACTTGGCATTTGCTGATCCTTTAATTGGATTCTACATGGATACTTGATTATTGATTCATTTTTTACATGTCGATTTATTACTCTATCTATTGAATGCCCATGGAACTAATACAAGATTATATCTTATAATTGTTACCTTAGATTAAAGGACTGACAACCATTGGTAATCTCCCTCCAATATGATTTGGATAGTGAAATGAGTCCTTCGAGGTCTGTTGTTTAGACTTGTGAACTTTATACGAAGGTATATGAGGAAAGATAAGCTAAGCAGTGAAAGGACATTTGGTCTATTGTTCAAGATTGATTTATATCTAGTTTCCACATCTTTTAACTCTATGACATTGTTGATATTATCATTATCCTTGTCGAAATATCATGTTGGGCAACTTTATTATTGTTCCCGCATGTTAGTATTATTATGCTTGCTATGATACTTCCAAATGCCCAAATGATGTTTAAAATTCTTATGAAACTTAACTTGTTGCATGACGATAGAGCATATCCTGCTTTACTGAGCCCATTGTTTATTGCTTACCTCACTTATCCCCTCTAGGTACCTCGACAACAACAGTAGACAAAGAAAAAGGAAAGATATTCGCCTATAAGCTATTTTCCTTGTTCGTATGTTTTAGACTTACATATTTTATTGTTTAAATTGTTATGTATTAAAATAGGGGTTTTGTATATGTAGGTTTTTTGGAACTCATAGCTCATTTAATATTGGTTATAATTGTAAGACTTTCTATTATTTTTTTGCACCTTATAGACCTGGAAGGTCTTTTATTTCCGCATTTATTGCGTCAGCATTTTCATGTAGATTGTCCCGTTATTGTAGTTCCCATGTTAAGGCTTACCGGGTCATTCCCCTACTTATAAGGTTATCTCAAAAGGTTTGACGATGGCTTGGGTTGAGCGACCCAGGTCCGCGGGGTTCGGTCGTCACATGGCGCGCTTGGGGCTCGATATGAACCACCTTGAGAATTTAGAAAGTTCAAGACACATCACAGAAGTAGGCAAGTCACATTTTTAGTTCAGTTTTTTCATTTTAAATTCATTTTGGGATTTACTAGTGCGGGTCCCTCGGGCCCTTATCGCCTGGCTCGAGGGGTAGGACCATCCAATCTTTCTCCCGAGGTGCGGGAGTGCGCCCAATTGTTTCAGGGACCGATTTAACCCCTAGTTTCATTCAAAGGGTCAAACTGGCCTCTAGTTGGGGTAGCCAGGGGTTGATTTGAATCCTGGCCAGGGCTGCCCAGGGACGCTGCCTCTAGGCGCCCAAACGCTTTGGGGAAGGGCTGCTCCCTCTCGCCCCTAGTCAGGAGCGCCCCTGCTGAGGCTAGCCAGAGCCAGCTTCCCCCCTTGGCAGGGTTGCCAAGATGGTGGTGGTGGTGTGTGTGTGTGTGTGGAGGGGGGAGGGGGGAGGGGTGGCAGCCAAGGTGCCACCACCTTCCTTGGGGCCTTTTGAGGGCCTCGTAATGGAGGCCCCACCATAGGCCAGCAGTGGTGGCGGTGATGTCGCCGCCTTCCTTCGGCGATGCCACATCGGTGCCACCCCTCCCCCCTCTTTTGGGGTTTTTTCAACACCATTTCACCAATTAAAATTCTCCATCATTAATGAAACCAAACCAAGCTTGTAAATAAACTTGAACAAGGAAAAATTGAGTAGGGATAATGAGTTTACCTTCAAAGGGGACTTTCTTGACTTTGGAGCACAACACCCACCATGAAAACACTAACAAAAGCTCTCCTCTACCCTTATCTCTCAATTTAGTGATTTTTGGAAAAAAATGGTGGCTAGGGCTATTAATAGGGTATTTATACTTAGGGCTAGCTAGAGTGAGGTTTGCATGTAGTCCATCAAATTTCCAATTTTCCCCTAGGCTAGTCCAAGCCCAGTAAGTGTTTTTGAGTCAATCTCACCCTACTTACCCTTTTTACTTACTAAATTATTTCAAATCAAATTGTTTGTAAACTTAGTAATTTCACTTAACTTTGCATTAATACCATATAATACATCCAAATTAGCACGCCATGCAATAATAACATGTGAAATTACTAAAATACCCATGTCGTGGGTAATTTGAATTTTTGGGTCGTAATATTGATTTTATTAGAAGTTTTTATTAGTTTAGAGTGTGGGCAAATGTAAGGGGCCGCTCACATAATAACACAAGTTTCAAGAAAGATGCTTGTCAAACGTACAAAACCAACCCCTTCAACACTTAATGTTTTTGTTGGTGTAAAAATGTGTGAAAAAAAACCAGGCTAAATGCACCCCAACCTTCTATAAGGGCAGCTCAATTTTGAGTGCACCCCGACTTTTTCTTACTAAAATTCCTAAAATACCCATTCGTCCTAACTAGAGCACCCAACTCTAAAACTTTGATCGATACATATATACATAACATTCGACACCACATGGCCGAGACTTATATTCTAGGTGCGTTTTGTCTAACCAAACCTCTTTGGTAAAACTTGGTTGAGAAATGGCAACCTAAATGTTATACAGGTTCTGATTGAGTCTCCAGTTAAAGGTTTAGTGGCTCCGACCGACTCTCCAACTAAAGATTCGGACCTGTGAGGCCGAACAACTTGATAAGGACCTATAAAACACAGAGTATGTGTAGAGGGATGAAGGTGGAGGGCACAAAATGAGAGAAAAAAGGTCGAGGTGCATAAAACGAAGCGAGGGGCACAAATGACGTTTTCATTATAAATGAGATTTTCTAATTTCGCTAGGTGGGGTGCCTTTAGCGTGGCTATACCTTTTTCAAGTATTTCTACCATGTACCAATGATCTCCATGCCTACCAAACTCATCAGGGTACCCTAAGTAAAAAATGGGGTGCCCCACTTAGTGTCGGTAGGGCCCATCCAGCATAAAGGCTTATATTTCGGTTGGAAGATACCGTAACACTTCACAAAGTCACGATGACTTGTAACCAAGACCATTACACCAAAATACTCTTTGGTGCACTAAAAGGAAAAATGGGGTGCCCAGATCATTTCGGTGGTCAATAGACATGACTAAGAACCAAGTTATGGAGCATGGCTACTGAGAGTTTTAACAATACCAACTGTATACATGACCGCGACAATTAATACATGAACTATACATCGGACATGGTGAGTACTGACCGACATGCACTGTACTAGAGGCGGTCGTGTACTATCGAGTTCTTCTTCTCAGTCTCGGTAGTGCATGTCCAAGATTTTGAGGAAGTGGGCTCAATTTAGTCTTATCGGTTATAGGTAATCGAGACTCTGCAGTTTAGTCGCGGATCGCATCACCGAGATTCGAAATTTTATCTCGGACCTGCATGACCATAACTCTGCCTGGGCAACAATTTTACACTTAACGAAAAAAATTTACAAAACATAAAAACAACAACAACTTCCATTCAACAATTCCTGCTTGGAATACCATTCAAACATAATAACATGCAGTTTCAGTCAAACAAACACAACCACCCCGAAACAAGTTTATCCATGACAGATAACAAACAAACACAAATACTTTGAAACAAGTTTAACAAACAATCCCAAACAGTTTAAAAAATAAATTTCCAAACATGGTCAAGTTAGTTTATCAAACAAGTTTTGTTCTTTTCCTCCCTCTGTTCCTAATGTATGTGCATTAGGTCTTGGGAGGCTGAGAAGAACTTGGGATGGACACGTTTGGTGTTGCAGTGGTGTCACGTTGGGAATCCCTTTAGGTGCGATCGGTGCAGTGGTGGTCGTGGTGGTGGTGGTGGTGGTGGTGGTGGTACCCGTGCCAAAACCCCTACCCGTTAAGTAATCCACGACATAATTCACCATTTTCTCAGCAACCTCCATATCTTGGCCATTCCTGTTGGCAAGTGTACCCATGCCAATGCGATGTCCAATGCTTGCCGATTGCGCTGTTCAAAACCAAAGCCAAATTGTCTATAAACAATACAACAACTACAACTACTTAAACTCAAATGCGAGCCCTTACCTTCAATAACTCATTATATGCAACAATATCGGTGTCTCCACCACTACTCGTTGGGTTCTTAATGATAAGATGCAAAACTTGAACGAACCATGACAGATACTCTGGTGTAGCCATGAACTCGAACCTCGCCTTCTCGCCTCAGTCTTTAACAAAGAGTGAATGGGTACGCCATCTTTCCTTATTCTCCAGTACGAATCCATACTTAACCGAGATTCTCAATGAAGTGCAGCCTCGGTTTGCTTTGAGGAGGCAATACGGAGAGGGCGGTATCCTTTGAAGATAGCTAAGCTGTCGAATAAACCTCTCTGGATGGTATGGCTCCACAACTTCCATGTAGTTTAAGGTACCAGAGAAGAAGGCGATGAGTAGAACAATACCATCGATCCTGATATCATCGTATGGATCCTAAGTCACCTTAACAATGCACCTCACTAAGCAGCAACCTAGTAAGAGTCCTACGAATACTACTGAGTTTGTCCACATTCTCTACCATCTCTTGTTTTTGTATCCACCTCGAGACATATGGTTGCAGGTGGTCCATGTATTTTGCATTGGATGATGCAAACTGGAGAGAGAAGTGCTCGTATACCCATCCTTAAATAAGAATGAACAAATGTAAATAGAGTTAAGTAGTGGAAATACAATTACAAAAGCAAAACACAAGATAACAAAATCACAAGTAACGACCACAAAATATGTACCTCAAGCAAAGTTAGGTGCCCTGCAATCTGTACACTTCTGCCCTGGTGGCTAACCTGAGGTGACGGTAAAGGTAAGCTAGACCGGCAGCACCCCATGCGTAAGTCCCGAACTCATCTAAGTTCTCTAGAACCTTCAGTAATGCAATTGAAACTCGTAACTCACTATTATCAGCGAATAGAGTACAGACGAGCAAGTACAATAAGTACGCACGTGCAATGCATTCCACTCTGGGTACGTACGAGAACTGAAAGTACTAGTGGACTTGGGTAGGCAAAAAGGACCCTTCAGCCAAGCTAATTGCACCATAAGACACCTCGTATAGTTAACCTCTTCCCCTGCTTCGTCAATAGTAACCCTAAGAAAATTGGAAACAATCTTGATCGCCTCCACGCGAGACTCATCTGTGTAGCAGCCGAAATTCTTGATTGCAACTACCTTGTCTACTATGGGGATGTTCAGTATAATGCTCACGTCCTCGAGCGTGATGGACGTTTCACCAAAGGGTAGGTGAAATGTATTGGTCTCTGGTTGCCCCCGCTCGACAAATGCTGAGATCACCTACTTATTTCCCTTCCTATAAGAGCAGTCTATGAGTGGAGCCAACTCGGACCTCTGAATGATTCTCTACAGTCCACGGTGTCGGGGTGGCAAGACTGCAAATCCCACTCAACTATTTGAGCCTCGTTGTTTATACACTTAAACAACTATCGATGTTGCAACTAAAAAAATAATTCATAAATACATTATCGTATATGAATAGCGAGAGTAATAATTTGATTGAAAAAGAAATTATACTTTGCGAATAGTACATACATCACTCTCCCAAATTATTGCCACAACATGGTCTTTAAAACTCTTCAACAGAGCGATCAATAGGACTGCCAGGGAAAGGAGCAGATAGGTCATGTTCGGGCTACACATCATTCCGATCGGCACCACCATTTATTGGTCGTTGGGATATGGTAGTTTCTTCTGATCCTGCCCTGCTGGCCTCATTTGTATGATTGGTTGTTTTTTCCCCACCAACAGCACCGCTACTACTCCTGGTCCCAACGGGGACATGAGATGCCTCATCCTGGACATCATTCCTTGAAGATCGGCGTCCACATACACCCTGATCTTGAGCACCCTGTTGCTTCTCCTTTTGATAAGATGCAATATGTGCCCTCCTCTTGCCACGATCAACAGGAGCAGAAGGACTAGCAGACGTCGCCGCATCAGACCGACGTCGTGCTCTTGTGGGCTCACCATCGACTTCCTGCCTGCAAACAGTAGATTTCCCCCGAGCCATATCTGATAAGAAAAGAAATTGAAACACATAGAATCTTGTTAAAAAAACTTAAAAAAACCACTTACAATAGTGTCTCGATAACACATAACCGATACTTAAGGTTATGTCTCAGTATCAAATAATCGAGCCTGATGAAAGGTCTCGACTTATACTCACTGAGACCAAACCAACGAGCACGTAAATATAAAGTCTCGGTAGTATTCTACCGAGACCACAAAAGGTAGTTTCGATTACCTGTTACCGAGATGTAATGAAGGTCTCCATTATTTAGGTGTCGATTGAGTCCAACCGTGACATGCTCATTAGTCTCGAAAATGTATTTTTGAGACAAATTGAGCAAATCACGGCCCTGTGTGGCCGACCGATGCGGGTTTTCAAGAAAACCCAATTATTGCAATATTTTCAAGGCAGACAACAAAGAAAACGAATCAAATGAACATGAAATTGAACGAAAACACAAACATATATCAGTTTGACTCTTGATTTCACACAACCCCAAATCTGAACTCGTCCCACAAACTTTGGACCACCGAACACTTCCACTGGCCAAATAAACACTTGCAAAACTAGAAAATGCACAAATTGCACAAATCGGTGGGAGAGAACAAAGAAAATAGGAAGATTCGGTAAAAAAAACCTCCAAATCATGATGAAAACGGGAGAAAAAAATGAAAAATGAGGTTCAAACCTCTTTTTATCGAAATCGGTGGGGTGCCTCAATGAAAAGGTTTCAGGAGCATTTTGATCCAATTTAAGGGTGCCCTGACAAACTCGATGGGCGTATTTGTAAATGGGGTGCCATGTGTAATGATTGTCGTGCACATAGTGCGACCCAAAAAAACAGGCAAGTTTATTTAAGAGGGCCGCTAAGGGCACCCCACCATTTAATGAGGGCACCCAACTTATTTGTAAAAATTCCAGCAAAAATGGAAAAGACCATTTTGCCCCTGTATATATATATATAATGGTTTAAACCCCACAAACCATTTTGACAAGGAGTTAGGGCACCCTACCAGCAAGCTTGAACCACAAAGCGACAACCACATTGCGTTTGGCGAAGAGCTGATCGATTCTTGCGGATTGACATCGTCCGACAGCGAGGTAACAATGTTTGACAAC
The DNA here is from genome assembly GCA_039657325.1 of Stephania cephalantha. NCBI lineage: Eukaryota > Viridiplantae > Streptophyta > Magnoliopsida > Ranunculales > Menispermaceae > Stephania > Stephania cephalantha. Next base: position 11,990,892 of record CM077572.1, read on the forward strand.
CATATTCGGGTTTTTTAGAACTGTTTAGTTGTGTATAACAGTGAAAATGATGATTTGTTTGTCAACGTAGGGTTTGGTAATTTCTTCAAATCCGAACTTGTTTCCACTGTATAATGGAGGATTGTAATGCTTCGGTGCCAGAGGAGGTCGTCCTTGAGGTAATTTTGCAAATTTTTTGTGTTTTTTTTGCGGTTATCCGAAGTTTCGTCTCGGGTGCGATTGTTTCGGCCTCGCAGGACCGAGATGTATGGTAATGTCTCGGTCATAGAGGACCGAGAGGTTTCACGTAGGTCACGGTCTGGAACGACCGAAAGTACTGAGTAACTCTCGGTCGTACGTAAGCGAGACTCGAAGAAAGTTTCGGACCTGTACAACCGAGAACATGTTTTTTTGGATTTTTTTGTGATTGTGCTGTACATTTTGGTTGATTATAATGTTACACTGTTTGTATTGCAGGTAATGCCGTTATCTAGTAATTTTGCGTTTTTACACCTTCTAAGCCATTCCCCTCTCGAGAAGCGGCTATTTCATGGCTCCAAATGATTGGTGGTGAGAACGAGTTTGTGTTAGTAACGAAGCGCTCGGATGCGGGGGCATTAAGCGCAGGGGAAGGGTGAAAATTGCTGTGAGAGGTCCGGGACATATAGGGGGTACCGGCTCGAGAGAGTAGGGAAGGGGAAAGCGGCAAAAAATTTAAAGAAATCAAGGAATGATGAAAAGGCGAGGAGTCACACTGGTATGAAGAAATGTGGATGCCCTTTCCAAATTAACGTCAAGGAAAATGTTGACTCCTTATGGTATGTCACTGTGATATGTGGGATGCACAATCACGACACCGCAGAAAGATTGGATAAGGGGGAGGAGGAAGTTGAGGATGCGGGGGGGCCGAAAGTGAGCGAGCACTTAGGGAGATTAGTCCACCTTCGTCTTTTGTGGAGTGCGAGCAGGAAGTTGAGGATGAGGGTGGGAGGACACCGGGGTCTCCAATCGGAGGCACCCCAGTGTCGGAGGCACCCCAGTCTCCAATCGGATTTGAGTCCTCCCACTCCACAAAAGCTTCTAGGCAGAAGAAAGTCAAGGTTCCACAAATACGTCGTGCCAGTCGACGCACGCAAAGTGGATCTAACATGGCTTATGGTCATTGCTTAGAACATGATTGGTTGCCACATGTTGATGTCATTATCGATGTGGTTTCCGATGGGAATTGTGGATATCGGTGTATAGCCTCTGGGCTTGGACTTGCCGACGTAGACGGGTGGAGGATTGTGCGTAGAAGGATGTACGATGAGATTATCGGGTATGAAGACCTTTGGCGGGAAGTGCTTGGCTCGAGTTTCGAGACTGTCAAGAATGCGGTGCATTGCCTAGAGAAGCAAGAGGGGACATCTTTCAAAGAATGGTTGACACTTACAGACATGGGATTGTTAGTATCCACCGCATTCAATGTCATTCTCGTCAACCTCTCGCATGGGAGTGCCTCCACATTCCTACCTCTACGTAGTACTCCACCGTCGTCATTGCACAACAGACTTATCATTGCAATGGCAAATGAAAGGAATATCCATTGGGTTAGGGTAAGTTCTATGATTTTTTGTGAATTGGTTTGTTTCCCCCTTAATCGGGTTTGTGACAATATCTTATATGTTCTATTGTTCACTTTGACAGTGCAGTTGCGTGCGAATGCACCGCTGCCATCCTTATATCCATCGTGGGATCGGTACGTTGAGGACTGCGCCAAAGGTTGGCGAGATGGATTCGTTTTTCGAGACATCGGGCCCATTGCAACTGCTGATCATGAAGCCACCATACCTGTTGTAGATTTAGATACACCGTAGGCTAAAGCTTGTACCTAGACGGCTAAACATTTAGAAATTTTGCCAATTCGTCCAAATGTTCTATGTATATGCAAATGTTGTGCTGTGTTTTGATTGTTGTTGTGTTTTGATTGTTGTTTACTTATGGATGGACCCTTTTTAGAGTCAGTTTGAATGTTACGGAGATTTATAATTAATTAAGTTTCGGTGCAAATTGTCGTGATGAATTTTCAATCTTGTATTGTTAGTTTGACATACAACCAAATTTTTTTTCAAACTGTAATGTTCAAATTCATCCATTTCTGATGTCTCGGTCAAGCAGGTTCGTGAAACAACCCATATTTTCGGTCACCCATGACCGACAAGTATTCCAATATATCGGCGTGTACAACCGAGTCCATAGAAAGGTCTCGGTTGTACACCACCGAGATGGATTGACCATTTCAATTCGCCCGACTCTCGTCCTATGACGACGAGCCTCGAGACCCTCTCGGAAGTGGACAACCGATATGCGATTAACTCTTCCGGTCTTCGTGGCGAGATCTGCGAGTTCCCAAAATATTAGCTTACATGCCGGCAAGGCGAGACAGCTTGACACGATCTCGGCTTTGTGTGGCCGAGAACCACGATTTCCCAATTTTTTTACATTTGAAAAAACGCCACACACACATTACAACTACTCTACCAAATGTAACTTAATTCGACGATCTTCAACCGAGCCCTAATTTGGAGACGAAATCGGCTCACACACCGGACCCTACAAAATGCAGAAAACTCGAACAACGAAGGAGAAACACACGACGAGGGACGGAGAACACGATTTCGGGGATTCCTCTCACTGGTCGGTTCAAAACAAATGAATTCTTCCACAAGGAGTTCGGTGAACGAGGGTGGTGGTGGTGGTGGGGGTGGTGGGGTGCCCAGGGGTTTGCACGAGGGTGGTGGGGTGCTCAGGGGTTTGCACGAGGGGGTATTTTCGGTAGTTCGGGGCTAATTTTTGGGTGCCCCAGGTAAAACAGTTTGTGCCCACATTAACTGGGTGCCCTCATTAAATGGTGGGGTGCCCTTAGCGACCCTCTTATTTAAAATAGCAACCACATTTCAAAAAAGCAACGCACATCTCTATGCAAATCTTTTATATCGAAGCTCTAGAAAAAACAGGGATGCTGTTTAAGGTAGCGTAGGGCGAAACAACAGATACTCTTATCGTCAACCATTCTCCGCCTTTAAATAGACCTCGTTCTCTAATTGGGGCATTCCCTCTCAGTCTCTCTCCCACCCTCTCTTTGTGGCATTCGCCTTTCGCTTATTTCTCGTAGCGAGAGGTTCGGACGCAACAGAGAACAATTTCAACTTTTCCTCTCTAAGGTAATACAAATCAAACTCTCTCTTCATTTCGCTCTTTCTGTGTTTTTTGTCCTGATCTGAGCTTTGGTTGCTGTTAGATCCGCTGCGATCTGCTCGTTTTTCTGTTCAGAATCGAAGGTCTCTGGGATTTGATTTCTGTTTTTGTGTTTGATTTGGTTGGATTTGTTATGGTAGGGTTTCATTTCATCAGATCTAGATTAGATCTGTGTTGATTCGAATCGTAGATTTCAGGTTGTGATGTTCAGTCTTCATTTGCTGTTCTAACGGATTGATTTCTATTGGATTTTCGCTTTTTTTGTTTGATATTGTAGGGTTTGTGTTGGGTTCGGTCTTGTGCGATTGTGGCTTCTGCGATGTTTTTATTTTTTGTTTTGTTTTTGCGATCTACGGATTATTTGTGTTCAGCAGTGTGGATCTCTTTAATATAGGACTTTGTTTGGTCATCCATACACGTAAAATGAATGGATCTAATACTGCAGTTGTTGATCTCTGTCATCAGATCATTTGTAGGCTCATACACGAAAAATTAATAGATCTGATACTTTTCATTGCATATCACAATCCGGGCTTGATTACATCAATTTGTTCTGCTGAATGATGTTTGTTTGTAGGTTCATACACGTAAAATTAATAGAATTGAGATTTTTTTTATAAGTAAGAAACTGCAACTTGTTCAGTATGAGGCTTGAAACTTCCGACCTCTTACCCTGGTAACCCCATACCAAACCAATGAGCCCTCCACTTGGTTGCTATAGAATTGAGAAATTCCAATGTAATTGAGAGTCAAACTTCTCAATGGATTTGAGAAATTTGACTGGCACGCTTCAAATTCTTGACCTTTAGTTGGTCCAATAAAAGTGGGCAAGATTTTATGAGAGGGAGTTGTATGTTATTTTCAAACAACTAGACGTGTTTTTTAGTCTGTATGGTAGGTCCATCTTGACACAGGCATGGGCTCAGGCACAGTAGACAATTTCCAGAGTCACTGGTTTATAGCTGTTGTTAGTTAGCTTGGTCCGCCCAAAAATTAATTTACATATTCGCCTTGAGATAGCTGGTGCTATGACTAATTTGGTTGGTAGCTGTAAATGTTGAATTCGTCGTGATCTTATTGGAAGGGATTGAATGTCAATAGTCACTACCAACTAGCCAACTTGTCAACTACAGTGCGTATTGTACTATTTAGGGGTTGTTGTAGATCTAGATAAATCATCATCAGTTGAAGGTGAATGGATCTTTCACCAAGCTTAGCATTCTAGTTCTGGTTTAGCTCATGTTGTTGTTTAAGTTAATGCGGCTTTATCATGGTATATGATTCTATAATTTTCTTTATTGAATTGGTGCAACGCGTCTTTATGTTGTTGCCATGCTTTTGTTCTCTGTAAAGCATAATAAAATCCCAAGTTAAAACCAAAAGTTGCGAAGGCAGGAGCAGAATTTCATCTTAGTTATTCTTTATCATTTTCTGATGGGACAATTTTCTTGTTTTCTAGGTTTTCTGCAACGCAAAATGGACAAACGCCTTCAACAACCAACTATTATGCAGAAGTTGTCTGGACAAATGCACCTCAGTGCTAGCTCCCAAGGTTTTGCCTCTCACAATGGTAGCATTTACAGGCCTTCTCTGGGACACGCATATGGAAATTATAGAAATGGGGGTTTGCAATACCCTATGACCCAGACTTGCCAAGTTGGTCAGAATTTGCCCATGTTTACCAATAATGCTAGTCCTGTATTTGTCCAAGCCCCATCAGAGAAAGGCTTTGCAAACTTTGCCATTGACTTCCTTATGGGTGGGGTTTCTGCTGCTGTGTCAAAAACAGCTGCGGCACCCATTGAGCGTGTGAAGCTTTTAATCCAGAACCAAGATGAGATGATTAAGACAGGTCGGCTTTCTGAACCATACAAGGGCATTTCGGACTGTTTTAAACGTACCATGCAGGAAGAAGGATATGTATCACTCTGGAGAGGGAACACTGCTAATGTCATCAGATACTTTCCCACTCAGGTTCGTAATTCTCGTGATCATGTGGTGTGTCTGTCACAGGTTTTCTTCAAAATGTGGATTGGCTTGGACATTTTCTGATTAACATGCTTTGAACTTCTTGCAGGCCTTGAATTTTGCATTCAAGGATTATTTCAAGAGGTTGTTTAACTTCAAGAAAGACAGGGATGGCTACTGGAAATGGTTTGCTGGAAATTTGGCATCTGGAGGTGCTGCCGGAGCTTCTTCTCTCCTATTTGTGTACTCCCTTGACTATGCTAGGACCCGGTTGGCTAATGATGCGAAGGCAGCAAAGAAGGGAGGAGAGAGGCAATTTAATGGTCTTGTTGATGTTTATCGGAAGACCCTTCAGTCAGATGGTGTTGCTGGACTTTACCGTGGCTTTAACATCTCTTGCGTTGGGATCATTGTTTACCGAGGGCTGTACTTCGGAATGTATGATTCTTTGAAGCCTGTATTGTTGGTTGGAACACTGCAGGTTAGTAAATCTCTGAACTTTCATTTTGTTTTTGGTGCATTTGCCTTGCTTTTGCTCTTGGTAAAACTTTCAACAGTTTGTCATAGATGATCAAGTGCAGTGCCGCGCCGCAAATGCTATTAGGCTTGAATAACTTCTATAATTTTCTTCCGCCTGACCATTTTACTTTTAACGTTAATGATTTGTGGTTTTATTTTACTGTGAGCAACTACTCTTAAGTTTTTACCTTTACTGTATCTTGATTATTACATGAGAATGTGTAAATGTAAACATCTTTTTGTTTCTTGATAATTTCAGGATAGTTTCTTTGCCAGTTTTGCCCTGGGTTGGCTGATCACAAATGGTGCTGGTCTTGCATCCTACCCCATTGATACTGTTCGTAGAAGAATGATGATGACTTCCGGTGAAGCTGTCAAGTACAAGAGCTCGCTGGATGCCTTCAATCAGATTCTGAAGAATGAAGGTGCCAAGTCCCTTTTCAAGGGTGCTGGTGCTAACATTCTCCGTGCAGTTGCTGGTGCTGGTGTCCTTGCTGGCTACGACAAACTACAGCTGATTGTCTTTGGAAAGAAATATGGATCTGGAGGTGCCTAATTTATTCCTCCATTGAGCTGCAGATGCTGACGAAATCTTGAGTACTATTTTAAGATGCGGTCCACCAATTTTTTTCTTCCCCTTTTGCTTCTCAAATAAATTTAGCTCTGAGTTCAATGGGAGTTTCTCCCAAACTTCTTTTTTGCCTGGGAAATTTTGTTAGACTTCATAAACATGTTGTAGCTTTGTGGTTGCAAAGTTGCTTCCTCCCTATTTATTCATAACTGTGGAAGGGGGCTTTATCATGGCATTTTGCCAGCACAATTTCATTAGGGGATTCTTCAAGACTAGTGATTCATTGAAAAATGACAATTCGTCACTTTTGCTTTAGCTTGTTTTCGTGGCAGTGATAGAGTTTAATATATTCAGTTTCATTATTAGAGCATCTCCAATGGTATGTCGATTGAATGTCAATGTGCGTCATTTAAAATTAAATTGACATTGAGATGAAAAAAAGGTCATCAACGGGAATGTGTATTTAGAATGTCATGCTGATGTGGTAAATGTGGATTGTGAGCGTGGATTTTTGTCACGTTATCAACGTGAAGAGGATGTCATTTCATGTGGTTTAAATAGATATTGGACTCAAAAATAATCTCTAATGGTAGATGTGGATTGAACTACAATTGATGATGTGGCAATTTTTTTTATAATTTTATTAATTAAAATGTGAATAAAATTTAAACAAAATAAGTAATAAATATATAGGTTATTACTCGCAATGACATTAATGTTCTAGACATATCTCCATTATTTGATGATCTTATCAATGACATTGCACCGCCATGTAATTTTGTAGTACATGATCATCAGAGCAAGATGGGGTATAATCTTGCAGATGGAATTTACCCTGAATACGCAACACTCATTTAGACAATATCTCATCCAACATCTCTTAAAGAAAAAGTATTTGCTACCCATCAAGAAGCCGCAAGAAAGGATGTCGAGCGGACATTTGGTGTGATACAAAGTAGGTGGCATACTGTCAAAGGTCCAGCTAGAATGTGGAATGCAACAGATTTTGGGAAGATAATGAAGACTTGCATCATCTTGCATAATATAATAAATCGAGAATGAGCAAAATCAAGGAATTAATCCAAATAAGTTTGCATCGTTACGAAGATGAAATGTCAAAAGAGGTTCTTATAGATCATAATTATTCTTTCATGGTCTCAAAAATGTCAGATAGAATGAAAGATATTCAAGACAAAAGAGTTCACAAGAGACTAAAGGTCGATCTCATCGATCATAGGTGGGAAAAATACGGTGCTCAACAAGCAATTTGATGTTGCATACATCAATTACTTCAAAGCGCAAATATGAATGCTCAAACTCACTTTTTAAAACGGAAGAGAACACTCTTTTTTTTTTTTGTTTTTGGTTTGTTTAATTTGTTTAATTCTTTTAGGGAAGGTTGGTTTGTAGATAATTTTAATATTATTTTTCTTGCAGACAATGTTTAATTTGGTTGCAAACATTTAATATATTGTTTCTCTTTCAAGTTTGTATATGTTGTTATTGATCAATGTGGTTGTTGTGGTGGCGGCGAAGAGAACAAAGAAAGGAAAAAAGGATAGTTGTTTGTAGTAGTAGTAGTTGTTGTTGGTTGATTGGTATCGAGGTTGCTCTGGCTTTAGAGGCAGAGATGTTGAAATGAGAGGTCTCAAAGACACCTAAATACAAAGCTATGTACTGCTGCATCGAGGCATTGGTGCATGCCACCCAAAATATAAAGCTATGTATTAGATCTCAAACTTACACAAAAGCCAAATCATACCTGTTCTTAGTTATGTGGTCATTCTTATTATAAGCTCCAATGACCACCTCCTTCAGAAAGTCGAGAACCCCAAGGCAACAGCCTCCCAAAGTTGTCCACCGTCCCAACCAAACCGGTGCCAACCTACATACAAGCCATTGAAAACACACATCACAAGTTGTATTAATGGCCACAACCATGAAACACCCCACCTGCGATCCTAGGGAGCCTCATCCAAACTCAAAGCTTACAATTCAACAGATCTTGTACTGCAAACATTACCACCAAATTCAGATTTATATTAATCAGTTTAAGCAATGGCAATACCAAAGTAATTCAAGAAGTACATGAGAAAATAAACAATGAGATGAGAAAAAAACTAATGCTTGAACTCTAACTACAATAGTTAAAAGAGGTGGTTTCAAATAAAATCTATGTTTGATAACAAAAAAAAAAAACTAAAATAGAAACTAATGTGGATCAAATTAATAATTAAGTCTTCAATTGACTCCGCATAAAAAAAAGAACAAACTTCTACTTAGAAGTTAAGTTGTTGCGCATGCTATCCTCTTCCCGCTCTTTCAGTATTTCAGCTTACAATGCCTAAATAGTCTTTCGCAATGTTGGTGATAATTTTCTTACATCTCAATCCATAATACGATCTTGATCTCGCATCTTTTGAGATTTCTCCTTCATTTGTTGAGCCTTCTCGCTTAACTTCTTATCATTCTTTGTTAACCTTTGAGCATTCTCTTTCAAATCTATTTTTTTTTTCCATAACTTGCTCTCTCAATTCAAAGTCTTTTCTATCATTTTCTTTTCTACTCCAACTCTTCTGGAGCGATGACAATGTGCTTTTCTAAGGTACCTTGCAGATAGTTCAATGCATCAACCACGCCCTTTCTTCATTCAACCTCTTTTTTTTTTTTTTTTTTTCTTTCGTAGCTTTCCTTCCTTCCGGACGGTCTATTATTTCCTATAATCATTTGTCTTTCTCAGCTCTTTTGAACACCATTTTAGATTTTTTATCATCAGCTCCTAACATTGCTCAAACTTAAATGAGTTTCCATTGTTAATCTCCCCATACATATGCAATACCTCTTTTTTTTTCTAGAAAAAAAGAAATAAAAACAAACGCATAAGTAATTAATGTACATAAACATACACATTGTTACTCTTTTCCACAAAAAAATGAACCAAAAAAGAACCAATACTAAGCACACATGCTATAGACATTAATATGTAGAGATTAGGTATCACCATATCTTGTGGAGTGATTCCACTTTTTGGGCTTCTTTCTAGTCGTTCATATAATCCATGAAACTTATCAACAACAACCAACATTTTTCCCCAATGGCATTGTAAGCCATTGCTAGCTCTCCCACATTCATATATAGACAAGATATCTCTCCATACTTGCAAGATTCAGTGCCACATAGTTAAGCTTTTCTGATTGTTTCCAATATCAGAATCAACAGCAACATACAACCAGGCCTCAGTTAAAGCTATTTCTTCAACTTTAGACCAATTTTTATTGTTGCATGATGTAGCATCTCATATCCCAATTAGGGCGATACGCGGCTTGAAACCCTAATTATGCCCCGGTACACCAATTGAACTCAATTAGAGTAACAATGTTCTCGTCCTCCATACCTGATAATCACAATTATAGTATATCGTATATCGAATAAATTATTGAAAACGCAGTATAATTAATTTTTTTTTCGATAATACAAACGATATACTAAAACCGATATAAATATCAATATTTAAAACCATATTCCAACCCTGGTTATTACAAAAACAATAATTCAATACAATATATAAAACCATATTGAAATCAATTCACTGTAGAGAAGACTATAAACCCATAATCTTCTTTGTTCCTGAGTCGAAGCCCACGTCAATAACCTGAAATGTTAATAAGGGATGAGCACTCCAACTTGCTCAATAAGTGATGCTCGTAAACCGATCAACTATCATCTAATATCAATGATTCAATGAATAGCAATATGAATTTAAAACATATCTATTTAGGTCTTAAAAATGAAATAAACAATAGATAACGAATGCAATTTTAAAGGTCAATTGCGACCGTACTCGTGACTTGTAAATTTGACTTTAATTACGAAGTTGTACTCTCAGTCACTCGGGAATACAACCACAAAACCCGCATATTGGCCGACAAGGGATTCTATTGGTTTATTCAAGCTAGACTTAGCTACTAACCCCAAATAGACAATGAACGACTAAGGTAAAACTCCGGCCTACTGAGGATGTAAGGGCGAAATCCATTTCCAGGCTAACCATTTCCTTTTATTAGGACAAAGGGCGGAATTCATTTCCGGCCAACCTTTACATCCCTCAATCCCAGTCCGCCTTATCAACACTTCTGAGGATTATCACATTTAAAATAGTAAAGTCACAGTATCGTTGCCCAATCTCAGTCTATAATGCTATATGAACTAAATATATTAATTTACGATACATAATTGATAAGAATACGAGTCCTACTTACCTGTGCCGAGCTTTCCTAACTTTATACCGATTTACTCAACTCTCGAGATCCATAAACCTTTCCCCCATCAATCAAGAACCTAAATTAAAGCAATTATCATCATTTTGGGTCCAATATTCATTAATCGAAACCCCTAAACCGGTCCTAATTGAATCCTAAACCAATTTATCAAATTTTAGGTCAATATGACCATTTCACGTTTTTTGAGGTAATCCCAAATTCTTCATTTTTCATAGAAATTTATCAATTTCTATTTATTTGATCAAAATATTATTTTTCAAGATTTTTCTTTATTTTTCTAGAATTTCTCTCCATTTTCGAGCATTTTTTTTTTTATCTTTTTTTTGTAATTTGGATAATGGGTTTGGGTTGGAACCGGGCTGAACCGAGTTCAGCTCAATCGAGCCGAACCGGCCCGGTTCACCCAACCCCTTCTTCCTCATCGTCTTTGTGCCTCTGTTTCAACAAAAACGATTTTTTTTTATATTTGGGGTTTGGCTTCCCATGATCGAACCAGCAGGGGAGATCACTCCCCTACATCTTCTTTTTCCTTCCCAAATCATCCCAACTTCATCTCCCTCCATTAACGACACACCAACAAACAAAAACAACCCAAAACGTAACAACACAAAATCAACAACAACAAACAACAATCAACTCATCTCAGTTCCCAATCTCTCTCACCCTCCTTAGTTTCAATCCCTCTCTTTCACTCTCAAATTTTCGAACTTACTTTCTAGTTCAATTTCAATTTTGATATACAGAGGAGGCAGTGATCCTAAAAAAGATAAATATTAGATTTTCTTAAAATTCACATTGCATGAATCTCATTGCATGAATCTCGAGGCAGATCTAATGAATCAATTCTATCTATTTATGTTTTGATTTTACTATAGATACGTGTTGCATATCTCGAGGTCAATCTTATGACTATCAACACACCCATCACCTCATGACCGAGTTATATGAGAAATAATTTTTTCTTGACATTCATACATACGAATCTCGAGGACGATCCAAAGGATGGAAACCAAAGTCACACATATCCATTGATTTTCCTTGTGATCTGTTTACATGCATCTTGAGGCGTGAATACACCTCTCCAACATACAATGATCAACACATTCACCTCTTCGACTCAAGCGTAGCACACACTCGAGGTAAATCTAATGTATAATTTAATTTAATTCAAACTTTATGATTCATTTATGTATATATATTTATATATAACTATATATATAACTATACATTCATCTATGTATTCTCGCGCCCGTAAATTCATCGTGCGCGCCAACGATCACCCTCAGGCGTGCACACTATTGTAGTCACTAGGTGCCCACTAATCATTAATTATTTATTTATTTTCAATATATATTTATATACAAAATTTATATATAAATATATAAGCCTATATTAACACGCCTATAATTTCACCGTGCGCACTAACGATTACACTTGGGAGTGCACGTTACCCCACGACTCGTGTGCGTCACCCTTGACCCAGACACGGTATTATGCGTCCCATTAATTTTTCAATTATTCAATTAGAGGCCCATTAATCTAATTAGTTTCAAAAATTACAAATACAATCCATACAAACACCACACAACACGCAAATTCGTGCACACGCTAATCGAGACAAGTAGGGCTTAACCACGAGCCTAACTCGGGTTAATTAGATTTCGAATTAATGCTATATCACCTACTTAAGGTAACGGGCCGTTACACATGAAGCTTGAGATGGATCATATTTTTTGGAGGGCTTATTTTTGGTCTTAGAAGCTATAGATGTACTTGTTTCAAATGAAGGTTTATGCCCATTGAGTAAGTCTTGATACAGGAATCCAAGTCCAGATTGTTGTTGGACATTATAAGGGTATGAAGGAATTATTAGGGTAAAAGAAAACTTGGGCTGTAATGGTTCGCTAAATTGATGAAACTAGTGTGGTTGAGGTTGAAACATGGACATTTGTGGAAAGAATTGAGAGTTAAAGCCATGTGAAGAATGAAGTGGGTCACGATGACTAATATGTTCAATGTCATCAGACAAGTGTTGAGAGTGAATGCTGAAAGCTTGGGAGTCTTATGAATTCATTCACCCAAAACCTAAAAAAAAGAACAAGAATAACTTGGTCTATGAGAATGTAAGGACCTTATACTACATCGTTGAACTTTAGTATCATTAAGCAACACAAAAAATAGTCCGTTAAATAAAAGCCCCAAAACAACAACACAAATTCATCATATTTAAAAATGAAAAAAGTTAAAAAAATCATCATCATACATCTCACACACACATATACATAAAAACCACCGATACTTTATCTCTAAAACACCAAACAACAAAATCTCCAAAAGGGAATGGCTAAATAAAATAACTCATTTTCGTCTCTAACATACAGTCATTCGCCATGGAAGACACATATATGATTAAAGTTGAAGAAAAGAGGAGTAGAAAATAAGAACTGACCTATTTATCGCTGTGGAACTTAATGGATGATGGAGAAGAGCTGTGGGGAAACCCAAAATAGAGTATCGAAATTGAAAAGGAATTTATTTGTAGAAGATAACAAAAAGGCTCCAAATAGAAGAGGGAAAAAATAGGGCAAATGTTTGCCACTTTAAACTCGCCGCCCTGCTTTTTGGTTTTATTTCTCGCTTAATTCGATTTTCTTTTTCAATTTTAAAAGAGTCCGAAACAAAAAAAAATCAAATCCTAGGTGGCTATTAATTTGACTGTTTAGAGTTCACATCCGAAATTGACAATGTCAATTTTTTATGCCACATCAGCATGAAATTCGAAATACACATTTCCATTGGAGACATTTTTTCATCTCAATGTCAATTTAATCTTAGGTGACACACATTGACATTCATTCCACATCCCCATTGGAGATGCTCTAACTCTAGACACTCAAATTAACATCCACATAGGATTTTATTTTTTTTTCTTAGATTTTTATTTGCACATTTTAATTGAGAAAATTATAAAAAATGTCACCTCATCAATTGTCGTTCAATCCACATATACCATTAGAGATCAGCCTGTAGATTTTGAGAGGAGGAGACAGAAGGGTAAGGGAGAGAGGAGATGATAGAAAAGTTCTCAGGGATCAAAGACAGCTACCTCAGTTGTACCCTATGTATCACCCCCTACTCTGTTACAGACTATAGTTAGTAGACCTCAATTTTCACCACCAGTCAGACCTGCGTTGCCAGCTCCTACTATTTTGCCTGCTCTTCCAGCACCACCAGCGCCTCGTCAGCAGCTGCAGGGTGTTAGAGGTCAAGGCAATGGTAGAGGTAGAAGTTGAGATGGTTCTCGACAGGGACTGAGTCAGGCATAAACCAAGGATCAGACACAGAGTCAGCGTAGGTTGAGTACTTGCTTCAAGTGTGGTCAGTTTGGACATGTGATTAGAGATTGTCCATGACCAGTAGCCATGATTCCATCGCAGAGTAGAAAGGTGTACACATGGTAGCACAGCCTGATGCCGATGCCACACGAAGACTTATTGAGGGTACGATTTTCGTATGTGGTACATATTTATATGTTTTGTTTGACTCGAGATTTCAGTGCATCCGATTTCCACATTTGTGGTAGTTTATCGAGAGCCGAGGGCATTAGAGGTCGACTTACGACTAGTGGAGAGATGAAGACGCTTGTATCCTTATACACAATAACAGAGAGTTAGGAACCCAAACTAGAGGAGATTCCAGCTGTGCGCTGAGTTTCCAGACGTGTTTCCGGAGGACTTACTTGGTTTACCATCACAGAGAGAGATAGACTTCATCATTGAGTTGGTACCAGGCACCAAGCCTATTTCTATATACCACCATACTGCATGGCTTCGAGAGAGTTGGAGGAGTTAAAGAGACAACTTCATGATTGAGGACATAAAGATTTATCACACCTTCTATGATGCCATGAGGAGCACCTATTTTTTATTCGTGAAGAAGAAGGAAGTTACTTTGAGAGTGTGTATCGACTATAGATAGTTGAACAAAGTCACAGTTAGGAACATGTATCCATTACCACACATTGATGACTAGTTTGATCAATTGAGAGGAGTACAGTTTTTCTTCAAGATAGACCTGAGATCAAGTTATCATCGACTTAAGATCAGGGATGAAAATAGGTCCAAGAAAGCTTTCAAAATGATATATGGACACTATCAGTGTACTGTCATGCCGTTTGGTTTAACTAATGCCTCTGCTATGTTTATGGATTTGATGTGTTGTGTGATGTGACTGTTTCTTAACCACTTGGTGATAGTTTTTATCGATGATATGTTGATATATAAAGGACTTGAAATTATCACGAATAGCACCTCAGGGAGACTTTGCAGACTTTTTGGGAGATAGAGTCTACGCCAAGTTCAGCAAGTGTGAATTTTTACTGTTGGAGGTCAAGTTTTTGGGACATGTTGTTGGAGCAGCAAGTATTGTTATAGATCTGGCTAAGATTCAGGTTATTATGGATTGGTCGGCACCGACGTTAGTCACGAAGATCAAAAGCTTTTTGGGGTTAGAAGGTTATTACCATAGATTCATGAAGGATTTCTCAAAGATTGCTTCACCGTTTACCAGATTGACCCTGAAGACGTTAGATTTGATTAGTCTGAGGAATGTGTAGAGGCATTTGCTCAGCTTAAAAAGGTTGTTGACTACCGCACCAGTGTTGGTAATGCCAGAGGCTGGACATGGATTCTTAGTATATACATATGCTTCTCATATGAGTCTTGGTTCTGTGTTAATGCAGGGTAGAGGCACAGTGGCTTATGCATTCAGACAGCTGAAGATAAATGAGAAGAATTATCCCACTCATGACTTAGAGTTGGCAGTTGTGGTATTTTCTCTGAAGATTTGTAGACATCATCTGTATGGAGAGAGGTTCACACTCTACAATGATTATAAGACTTTGAAGTTCCTCTTCACACAAAAAGAGTTGAATATGAGACATCGCAGATGGTTGTAGTTTCTGATGGACTATGACTTTTCTCTGAAATATCACCCAAGAAAAGCTAACATAGTTGCTGATGCGCTGAGTAGATACGAACTGGAGATGCTGAGGTTGTTAGATGCCCTATGAAACATGAATATGGATTAATCGAGGCAGCGACAATGATGAGTCAGTTATATATTCCTACCAATACTCGGGTGATGATTTGTGCACAGATGAGGCTACAGACAATGTCTACACAGAGAGTGTCAAAAGGTCAGAAAGCCGACATGCTATACCTGAGGTTAAGTGAGTTAGCACAAAGTACTGATTTTACTAACTAGACAGAGATGACGGATAAGTGTCTAAGATTTAGAGACAGATTGTGGATACCGACATTGGCAAAGCTGCAAGATGAGATTCTTCAGGATTCACACCATTCTAGGTTCACTGTTCATCCAGGCAAGACCAAGATATTCCATGACATGAGGAGACATTTTTGGTTGCCTGGGATGAAAGTGGTCATATCAGAGTTCATCAGGAACTGTAGGATTTGCTAGCAGGTGAAGGCTGAACATTGTAGACCTAGAGGATTATTGCAGGCGCTTCCCATTCCACGATGAAAGTAGGAAGACATATCCATTGACTTTGTTAGGGGATTGCCAAGGACTGCCAGACGACTCGATTCCATCTGGGTGGTTATGGAAAGATTGACAAAATCTGCCCATTTTTTGCTAGTTGCTGCTCACTACACATTTGGCCAGTTGAGCATATTGTTCAAGAGGAGATTATCAGACTGTGTAGGGTACCATTGACAATCACGTTAGATATAGATGCTATGTATACGTCTAGGATGTGGCAGAGTATGGCAGGCGCCTACAATTCAGCACAACCTTTCACCCTTAGACTGATAGGCAAACTGAGAGGTTGATTCATGTTCTCGATGATATGCTTCGGGCTTGTGTACTTAAGTTTGGTGGATCTTGGGAGGATTACCTATCGTTATGTACATTTGCATACAACAACAATTATCATGCTAGCATTGAGATGGCGCCATTTGAGGCTTTACATGGCAGACTGTGTCGTTTAACATTTTTTTTGGCTGAGCAAGACGACTAAGAGTTAATGGGGCCTGAAATTGTCGTCGATCACACGGAGAAGGTACGATAGATTCCCTAAAGGCTTAAACGGGCCTATGAGAGGCAAAAGACGTATGCAGACATGTATCGCAGTGATCTCGCATACACCGAGAGAGCCTTTGTGTATTTAAAGGTTTCTCATCGAAAGTGTGACGACCCAAAACCCAAAAGACCTGCCCTAGGGGCAATTTAGTAATTTCGCAAACCTACACCAATTGGTCCCACTATATAAATCTAATTGTGAACCTTAGCCACCATTAATCGATTTACGAGTTCGAAATCAAGAGAAAAAGAGGGAGGGGATTTTAGCATTGGTGATACAAAGTGGTGGCATTCGAAGGTACAATTATCTTTCGTATTGTTCTTTTTCTTTCTTCTTGATTAATTGAAAACTAGGGTTAGTTCAAAAAATTTAAGAGAGACAAACCCTAATAGGGTGCGGCTCTAATCGGCATCGGCGACAAAGGCAGCAACAAGGGCGTCCCCAACGCCGCTCCGGGCAGGCTGCCCGATGGGGGCCGGCGTTGTCCCGTGACGCAGGTTGCCCTAAGGGCAGCGCGCGGGGCATCCCATGCTCTGGGCAGGGACGCAAATCCCTTCCCAATGCATCGAGGGGCCAGTTTGGCCCCTGGACATTTGACCAGGGGCCAATCTTGCCCCTGCACATTAAAAACTAGGGACAAAATGTCCATAATCACCTTATTTTGATAAATAAAAAATATAATATATATAATATGTATATATAAACATATATATGATATTTATGTGTATATATATATATATATATATATAAGATAAGAATAAATCCTACTTTCAAACGGGGCGATACCGCATCCCACCCCTTGAACCTTGCACTAGGAAATGAGGGACTCGCTGGACCAACACTAGTGGATTTCAAAATAAATTTCATAGTAAATTGAGTTTAATATACGACTTGTTGATGATGTGAATGTGTCTTAAATTGTTTAGATTCGCAAAGCAGTTCAAATTGGAGCTCGAGCATGCAAGGATCGAGAATAGAATTCACAGCGAGTCGAGGTAAGTGGGGAGCTTCGTCATGCATTAAATGTGGCTTGAATATTAGATAAATAGAAATTTCATATTCTTATTGAAAGACTTGGGATTATGTTGCATTTAGTTAAGGGTATGAATATGCTTATCTATGGAATGCATGTGATGTGAACAATTTCGTTATTCGATCTAAAAGCGGTGATGGATTTATATGCTTATCAAAAGAGAGTGGTCAGCGCCACGAGTAGTGGTGGTGTGGCACTTGTGCCTACCAATAGAGAGTGGTCCGCGCCACGAATTGCAGTGATGTGGCTATGATCCAACCAAAAAGAGAGTGGTCTGCACCACGAAGTACCAAGTTTACAAGTGGTCATATTCAGTGATGGCTTGACAACACTTACTGTTGGTTTGATGGAACTAGTCGGAGATCACAATGGCCATTGTGACCACCAATGGTTCACATCACCTCAAGGGTGAGTGTTTTGATCAACGGATTCATACCATTAGCTAGAATGCATTAAATGGAACAATGACTTATATCTTTTACTATTTCTTATAATAAATCTCTTGTTGGACCCCATTGCATGAATAAATGGGATTTATTTATGAATTGCGAATTCTCTTTCATGATGTGGTTTAAAAAGTATGCTCACTTTCTTGCTTATTGAATTATGAATTGTACATTTATGTTTTACTTGACTTGGAACTTGTTTATACCCCCTTTACGAACAAGAATCATGTTTCCATACATTTCATTAAATGCTTTACAATTCAGATTACTACTTCATGTGTAGAATTGTTTTGCTTTATAGGTAATACTTGCATGTTTAGTGTTTGAGCAAGTCTTCTTTCTAATTGAGCTCCGTTGGTTCTTTAGCTCACCCCACTTACATCTCAGGTATCTACGTTGGCACTAGATAGAAAAAAGGCGATAACTTGAAACTTTCTCTCTTAATGTGAGCCTTGTATTTTATTATATATATATTGGTTTTCGAAACTATTAAACTTAGGTTATATCTTAAATAGGTATTTTGGGTAGTTTGAACGCTATTTCCTTTATAGTTGAGTTATTTGGGAGCATTTGTATGGCCTTACATGGTTGTACAAAATGAAAACCCATGTGTAGTTCTTTGGTGACATGGATTTGTTCTATATTTTATTCCACATTTTTATTTCCATATTGTCTTTATGATTATTCTGCAAGTTGTTTAGGCGAGCCAGACTGCTTGCTCGGGCCCAATTCGATTGTTGGGCTTGGGAGGTTGTCTAGGCTGGACGACCTAACCCTAGGTCGAGGGAGAGTCATCACAGTTGGTATCAGAGAATAGGTTATAGAACCTAGAGAGATGTTAGGTTAGTAGAACCTACGGTTTTAGAGCCTTTAAGATTTAAAGGTCAATTTTAAGTTAGACGAATCAACGATATGGGACATTGGTTCAACGTCAACTTAACATACATAAATGATAAATCCTAGGATGGGATGGGATAAAAGAAATCTGACAAAAGATTTATTATGTTGATTATTTGTTGCCTTGTATATATGAATATATCGTTAGATATATAGATAATTGTGTTCTCTATTAGTCTAATTGTCTCTGATGGTATCCGCGAGCGGATAAGGAATTTGAGTTCCACGAGACAGTGGAAGGAATGACAATGAACGGCGCAAGGAAATCGAAGCGAACTCCTCGGGAGAGAGCCAACAAGTACTTCAAGTGATATTTTCAATGACTACAACGAGAACGAATAAGCTTTAATTGAGAATTACATAGTGTGATGCGCCTATATTTAATAGTAGTGTAGCAAATAAAACACTCAAACAAGAATCACGAGACTTGGAAGGGCAGTGAAACACCATGCTACATAAGTAAAAGGGAGTAGTGACGTGGTCACACTTCAAAGAAGTAACTTCGACACTTGAGACTCTATTTAAATGGTTAAAAGTCATGATGCCTTGTTTATAAAGGAGGATCATCAATCCTAGTAAAATCTAAATTCAATTTGTGTTATTCAATGTTGATATTCGTAACTTACGTTTTAAAATGCATGCATTATTCGCAAATCTAAATTCAATTTATTATCTTTGATAACCTGTGTGGTTCATTTTGATTATCTTCGTCATGTACTCTCGTATCGAGTGGACTAAGGCCTAAGTGGTCGAATGGTAGTTACGGGTGCGGTACACTTGCTTTGTGATCATATGTATCATTTTGACTGCAAGGATTGTAGATTATGCTAAGTTGACACGTGCCGGGCTTGTATGATAATTTCCTCTCTATATTATCTTTTTAATATTTTGTACTAATGGCAAATGGGAATCGTCTCCACATGGATTTATCAAACTTTTCTAGGAAAAAAGACTGTTAAAAGTTTTATTATTATTTTTTTACTTTACTTTAATTCAAAACAAGTAATTAAACTAACTAATAATTATTTATAATATAAGAATACTTGACTAACTATATTATTCTAACTAATACAATCCAAATTCACGATCAATCAAATAGATTCAATTCAATAATAAATAAATTTTTAAATAAACATCCAAAACAATGAAACATAAACCTGTTTTGCATTCCAAACATGTAACTTCTACCATATAGTTATGAGCATACTTTATAAAGTATCGTAGATCATTAAACTCTAATCATATGTAAACAACTTTTAGCTAGCTATTTGTTCTCCTTATATTGGTAGAAAAGCCATGTTCTGATTTGATTGAGCGAACCACTTTGAATACACAAAGACATTAACTTCACGCAATAAAACTGCATTACACTTTATGAAAACTTTGAACTACTATATCTAACACCTTCGAAAAGCCACTTCAACCTTAGATTTAGATCTAAAATCCACCTAGAAAATCTAAACGGTGTTTGCCATCCAAACAATCCTAGTTGCTACTTCAAATAAATAACGAGTCCAAATATCACAATACACATTCTAGACTTTGCATGCAATACAAAAATCATGGTAAAAATCTATTGATGATAACCTATTAATTCAGTAAATCAAAGAATACAATTGCTTTAAAGGATTAAGCACATAATCTTCTCATCATAACTACATAGCAAAACGGATCTATTTCCCGTTTAGACTTTGATTAGATCAACTAACTAGTTACTCATAATCATAAATAACAATGCAATAATATAAATAAAAGGCGTAGATAAATATCTCTAGAATAAAATACTTTCAATCTTCAAATCTTCTCCAAAAGCAAAGAATAATAAAGCAATAACTAAAACAATAAAGAATGGCTCTAGAGCAATGAAATATTGATCTGAAAACTAAAGGGCAACTAATTTTGTAACCCCTAGCATTGTATTTATAATATTCTAGGTAGTAAACATCCCAAACAAACTCAAACAACTCGTAGTTATCTTAAATTCTCGAAATCTTCTCCAGCGATTCATGTGTTAGTAGAATCGCTGGGTAAATCGATAATTCTGGAGTCTATCGTTTCACCAATTTGGCTAGCGATTCTATGCCCTTGGAATTGCTGAGAATTGCTAGTGTTATTTTTCAATTCTTTCTTGATTCCTTGGTGATGATTATTTGTATATTTTTCCTTCCTGATTAATTCCCTTATAATCTTCCATTTTTTGTTTATTTTTTCATTTATTACCTGAAATAACAAAAGTAAGAGAAAACCCTGTGTAAGATGGTCTTTTACATTTAAAATCATCCTAAAATGAACTATAAAATATGTTTAATTATTGACTTGTCAAATACCCTCAAACTCAGCACTTTGTCGTATCGAGCAAAGGAACACTCTCAATCATATTCTCTTTTCTTCCATCGTTCTGATCTCGTAAATATATAGTGTTAATTTTAAATAGAAATTATCTTTAAAATAGAAACATATGATCCTCATGAAAATAAAAATCATGATAGAATAGAAAAAATTAAAGAACAACCCTTTTATTTGACATTTCAACCTCCTAATTGTGCAATACACTTCAGAATTCAAAGTTAAACTAATCACCAAGATCAAGGCACTACATAGGTTTTTCAATTTCCACTAACAGCATCAGGATTATGATAACTAATATAGAATCTCAAGATACAAAAATCGCTAAATCAATTTCATTTTTCGGACAATATTTAAAATATCACCACAATCAAAGTCGATAGGAACTTTTAGTCACGAGTAATCATCATTTTATATTCATTGTTGTAATAAAAAGATATACTTCTCTTAACTTAGTGACACGTGTCAGGCGTGTACAATAAATTCCCCACCTTTATAATATTATCAATATTTTGTAGTAGTGGTAAGTGAGAATCGTCCTCATTGGGTATTTGCAAATTCTTAAAGAAAAGAAGTTTTATTTTTTATATTTTTAAGTTAATAAAAACATAATTTAAATCAATACTTTCTAAATATAAAACCTACTAAAGTAACTAAACTTACTTAAATAACACAAATCAAGGTCACTAAATTAAAATCTATTCAATAAAACACAATAATAAATAAACATCTAAACAATGAAACTTCAATCCGTTTTGCATCCAAACATGTTACTTCAATTACATACTCATGAACATACTTTCTAAGTATACTACATTATTAAACCTTCATCATAAGTAAGTAAGCAACCTTTAGCCAGTCATTTGCTCTCCTTAAATCGGTGGAAAAGCCACGTTCTAATTTTATTGAGCTAACACTTTTGAATACACAAAGACATTAACTTCAAGCAATAAAACTGCATTACACTTTATGAAAACTTCGAACTACTAAATCTAACATCTTCGGAAAGCCAATTCAACATTAGATTTAGATCTCGAATTCACTTAGGATATCTAACCAATGTTTGTCTTTCAAACAATCCTAGTTAATACTTTAAATAGATAATGTCAGACCTACCTAATTAAGGCATCTGACCGGCCTAGATTACCTTAATCCCTTGATAATCTAGAAGCCTTAACCTCTCCACCAAGAAAAAATTAAGATTAAGACCTTATAATCATCAATTATTTAACTTTATTAACCACATAGGATTCTAAAGTGAATTTTAAAACTCAAAATTTCTATAAAAGCTTTTCGACAATACCTCCTTTATTTCTAAGCCTACACAAAAATACCCGGCCTTTAAAAATCTTCAACAAAACCTGTTCAGCTTGGTGGAAATGCCAAATGACTCACATTCCACCTCATAACAATATATATTGCATTCAAAAAAATCATTTACTCATTGTAACCTATCTCAAAATTTTAAATTCTATAAATTGTCATTACCATAGCTCCGCAGCATTCCACTCCGCCATAAAACCATTATAACAATTTCAAAGAGATCCTAATCGCACACGAACCTACAAACCTTTTTATATAATATTTTATATTAAAAATAATACATATATATAAAAGAACTAGCAAGTCACATACAATCAGAAATCTTTCCCTTTCCCTTGTTCCGCTAGAACCTGTCATTAACCAATTATAAAAATTTGATAATGTCAGATAAGTAAATATCACACTATCCAGTACACATATAATAATCAAATGCATAATAATCCAAGAGATTAAACAAAGAATATAATCCAAAGAATTTAAATACAACCGTGAATTCATCCCGTTTTTGTTATCTAAGCACAATCAGATAACATTCTCCAAAAGTGGTAAGCAAATAATAATAAGGACTCATGATCGGAGAGGATAACTAAATCATTCTCATTCCTTTAGACTATGGGAGTATGATCTGGTTCAACGTGATCTCATAATAACCATCTGATGCAAAGTATCAGTGACTCTAGCCCCTCAAGCATAATATAAACACCCACGGTGTAGTACACATTATAAGGAGACTCGTATTGCCCTTATCCTCCCAATCTATGTATGCATATACAACGAAAATGCAATATTACTGATCAATGCAATTTATACAAAATTATAATCATACAATGTAAAGGTTACTATGGGATTTACTTAACCATATAAATGTGATATCGCAAGTCCCTTGCACTCCCAGTCGGTAAACTAGTCTCTACAGGGCTCCAATTATAGTCCTACAATTCATTTATAAGTTTAATAAGTTTCTATAACAATTCCACTATCTTTTTCCAATTTGTTGCGGATTAATTGACCCAATTATGTCCCAAAACCCCTCAAATCCTTTCAAAATAAATTCTCCGATGCCCGGACTTCATTTTTAACTCAAAATTATTGTTTGGCATCAAAAATTACGCAGTCTAGGCTTAAATATGATTTTTTTCCAATTTATTATATTTTATTGGTCTTTTGACAACTCAAAAACAACGGAACCATTCCAAATCAACTCATCGGATGTTCGGATCTCAATTTCAACTCCGAATTGTGGTTCCGAATTGAAAATTATTGAAGACTAGGTTTTAAAATAATTTTCTAGATTTTGGACATTTTCGGGTATCGTAAGACGCACTACGAGGCAAATCCCAGTATAAATCCTCGAGAAAATTTCAAATTCCTTATTTTTCATAGAAATCCCCCATTTCTATTTATTTGTCCAAAAATATAAATTTTTTTGAATTTATTTTCTTATTTTCTAAAAAATTTTCCTAATTTCCTAGAATTTTCTTTATTTCTTTTTTTATTTAATTGAGAAATTGGTTAGGGCCTAAACCAGGCCGAACTATGTTCGACTCTCGGCCCGGTTCACGAACTCAACCCTTTTTCATCATTGAGCTTATGTTTCAATAGCAAGCTCTCATCATCAATTTTTTTTTTCGATTTAAACCTCACACTGAGGTTTGGGTAGGGAACTCACCCCCTTCCCTATCGAGTCTTCTTCTTCCTCTCGCCCCCCTCACGGTTTTTCCTCCCACAATGATCCAAACATCCCTTTCCCATCTACCATTAACACAACAAAACGAAAACAACAACAAACAATCAACAACCCATAACTCACCTTCTCATCGTTGTTGTCTCAAAATCTCTCTCTCGGTCTCCCTCTGTTCCTCTCCCTCTCGATTTACCCTCAAACCCTCTCACTGCCCACTCAATATCTCTCTATGTGAAACAACAATTTAAGGAGGAGGTTCTGGTTGGTCTGCAAATTATATATTAGATTTTCTCGAGACTCGCATCATGCGAATCTCAAGACAAATCTAATGATTTCAATTCATAATATAAATTTGATATTCATCGAGATATGTACTACGTAAATCGAGGTCAATCTTTGTCTCAAAACAATTGAATGAGGCGGTGTATTGATTTTAAGATATAAAATATGATTTTCTCGAGATTCGCATCACAAAATCTCGAGGCAAATCTAATGATTAATTTTCATTATTCCTTTTTATCTTCCTTAAGATACGTACAACGTATCTCGAGGTCAATATTGTGGCTACCAACAAGATAATCACCACCTCTTGAATGACTCACTGTGATTAATTATTTTGATCTCCTTAAGATATGTAACGCATATCTCTAGGTAGATCTTATTGTTTAATACCACCATACCTTTGATTTTCCTTGAGATTAGATGTCATCATCTCGAGGCCTGTATACTTTTATTTAATTTTAAACTATATGATTCATTTATATATATATATATATATATAAACTATATTATATATAAATATATACACACCTATATATTTTCGCGGCTGTAAATTTGCCATGCACGCTAATGACCAACCTTGGGCGTGCACACTATTGTACATCCCACGCGTGTCACCCTCGACCCTACGTGTCACTAGGTGCCCACCAATTTATTTATTATTTTATTTAATTTCATGATTATCTCTTATTTTTAACTCCAAATTGAATTATGAAAATACCCCAATTTCACCAAATTTGAGAAAGTTCCCCAACGCGCTCTGAAACTCATAGATACTCCTTATACACTCCGCTTACCATATTTCGCATCGAAATAGTGTATAATACATCAAATAGGCACACAACACAAAAATAATATTAAAATATAAGATCTTTGATCCGTAACGCATGGGTCCCACCTCGGATACATAAATCCTAAATTAAATCTGAAAATACTTAGTTAGCCACCTAATCAAACAACAACAACAACAAAAACATGGCCTCAGTCTCAAATTAACTGGGGTCGGCTACATGGATCAAACTTTTCCAATGTGCTCCATTAAGTCCAATTGATGGTGAACTTTTCAAACCATTCAAATCCCTCATAATTAATGCATCCCATGTTAACTTTGGTATGCCCCTACCTCGTCGAATTTCTACAGTTTCTATGGAGTCAAGTTTTCTAGTTGGGGCATTTGTAGGTCGTCTTTGTAGGTTACCAAACCACCGCAACCGTCCTTCCCCAATCTTTGTTTCAATTGGTGCTACTCCTACTTGTCTTTGAATTTCTATATTTCTTATTCTATCTTTACGAGTTTTACCAGGCATCCACCTAAGCATCCTCATTTCTGCTACGTTCATTTTATGTAATTGTTGTTGCTTTACCGCCAACATTCACTTCCATAGAGCATAGCTGGCCTAATTGCGGTCCTATAAAATTTTCCTTTTAACTTAGTATGAACATTCCGATCACAAATCACTCCTGTTGCACTCCGCCATTTCTTCCATCTAGCTTGAATTCTATGTGTGACATCATTCTCAATGTTACCATCATTTTGTATAATTGATCTTAGGTATCTAAAGTGGTTTACCTTAGGAACTTCTACTTCCCTTAATTTTACCACTCCGTCATCTCGATGTCTAGTGTTTCTAAACTACACGTGTAGCTGGGTCCCTCCAAGTAAGGAGAATACGACACGACGACACCCCAAGGCGGCCTCGGGGCGCAGGGCCGCCACATTATAAGCATAAACTAAACTAAACATAGAATTTAAACAACTAAATAGTTAACAAAATATCTCAAATTTAAAAATAAATGGTATCATTTTCACTCTCATCTCCCAATGTCTAAAGGACTCCTAATAAACAGACATCAGGACTGTGCATCGTCATCATCATCTACATCATCAGCTCCAACTTATAATGGTGTCAATGCTGTTGGGTTTTAAGGTTTATACGTAATGGAAAATTGAAAAAGTATTTTTGAAAATCCCAAACAAGATCGAAAATAAGTTATATTATACTAGATCTACCAAAGTAAACAATACCTTAATCTGTGATTTCCTTTTCTGATTGTTCGATCTCCAAGAAGTTCAAGCACGCGTCCTCTATCAAAAGTCCACGCATTGACGGTGACCACAATTTTGAATGCTAGCCCTAAGAGAGATAGAAAATGTTTTTCTCTCTCCCAAAATCTAAAGAACTTGAAAATAGTAAAAACAAAAATCTTATTTTGTTTTGGGGTTTCAACCTCTATTTATATATGTAGATAAGCTCTCTTAAAACCGTATTCGTACTACAACTATTGTATTTAGGCAATTCAAGCACATTACACAAATGCACATATTAATAAGTTATCATATAACAAATCTTAAGTGCTTTTATGTCATGAATTTTATTAGATAAAATTAATTACTCTGGACCAATTGAAATTGCACAAAGCCATTATTTGTGTGCGACCCAATAGGTTCATGCGACGTTGGTAGTAAACCAAAACCATTTTGATATACAAGTTATAAGTGGTCTCTAGCAAGGCATTATGACTACCCAAGTAGCATGAATATCAAAATCAATACAACCTAATGAATAACATATATCATATCCTTTTGTCACGTGATATCCTTTGGTTAACCATAAGGCATGAAAAGTCACCCTAAACTTTTAATCATACTAGTCTCGATCTTTAGGTAGACTGAAAACATCTAAGTGACATTGATCATATCAATTCACTTGGACTTAGCCATTTAAAATTCTAACATATCAAGGGATCCACTGATATCTCTTTATATACAAGAGGGACAAAATATATCTTGATTACAAACCTTCACATATTATTCACATAGTAACCAATCGCAATCTTTATAATTGTCTATTTAAAAACAACATTTGATTGTGCCAAATTACCATGGTCCTAATATTGAAGTGTATGGTAATCTCAAGTCGAATGAATAAATGATATAGCTGTCATGAGTAACACCTATGACTTAATCCATGTGGTGTTCGCAAGTCGATCTAGTACCTTGTTCCCTAACAAGTACTCATGATTTTGATTCTTATCTCTATATGCATGATCATCACATGACCATCAATCAAGATTCACACTAGTCTTAATTCATTATAGTTCCCAGTATGATGAGCGACTAGAGACATTTAGGATATTTCAATAAATACCCATGGATCGTATTTTAAGGTAACCATGCAATCACTTATAATAAAACAACAAACGAAAATCACTATTTTATTAACTGAAATTATAAGATAAACAATGTTTGTAGATTAACCTAGGGCACATTCCCTAATATCTCCTACTTGCACTAGAGCCAATCATTCATGTATCTAATACCTAATGACCTAACATGACCATCATGTTTTGCTTGTTGAAGAGCCTTCGTCAAAGGATTTGCAATATTGTCTTCTATAGGAACTCTACAAATCTTCATGTCTCCCCTCTCAATGATTTCTCGAATGAGATGAAGACGTTTAAGTATATGTTTGGTTCGGTGATGTGATCTTGGTTCCTTGGCCTGTGCAATCGCCCCATTGTTGTCACAATACAAGCAAATGGCGTTAGCTATACTAGGAGCCACACCAAGTTTAGAGATGAACTTATTTATCCAAACTACCTCTTTAGCTGCATCGGACACTGCAATATACTCAGTTTCTATCATAGAATCTGCCACAACTCCTTCTTTCATACTTTTCCAACTCACTGTGCTTCCATTCAAAGTAAACACATATCCTGATTGTAATCTAAAGTCATCTATATCAGTTTGAAAACATGCATCTATGTAACCATTTACAACAAGTTCATATTCTAAACTATCATAGACCAAGAACACTTTATTAATCCTTCGTAAGTACTTAAGAATGTTATTTACCACTATCCAGTGACTCTCACTGGGATCAGACTGATATCTACTTGTTGTGCTCGAAGCATATGATACATCAAGTTAAGTGCATAATATGGCATACATAATAGACATAATAGATGTAATAGCTAATGTATATGGAATCATATTCATGCGTTCTCACTCATTATTAGTCTTGAGACATTCAGTCTTGCTAAGAGTTATACCATGAGACATTGGCAACGAACCTCTTTTAGAGTCTTGCATACTAAACATATTCAGTACCATGTCAATATAAGCATTTTGACTTAGACCAATCAGCCTTTTAGATCTATCCCTATAGATCTTAATCCCAAGGATGCAGGCTGCATCTCCTAAGTTCTTTATTGAGAAACACTTCCCTAGCCAAGACTTGGTGCTCTTTAAGGTTAGGATGGCATTTCCAATGAGTAATATATTATCAACATACAGTACTAGAAAAATAACCACGCTCCCACTGACCTTCTTGTATACACAAGGCTTATCTTCGTTTTTAACGAAACCAAATTCCTTAATTGCTTCATCGAAATGAAGATTCTAACTCGAGAGAAGCTTGCTTTGATCCATAAATAGATCTTCGAAGCTTGCACGCCTTCCAAGAACTCTCAGGATGAACAAATCCTACATGTTGTATCATATACAAGTCCTCAAGTAAATTTCTATTTAAAAAGCTATTTTATATCAATTTGCCATATCTCATAGTCATCATATGCGGCTATGACAATTAGAATTCTAATGGATTTAAGCATGGCTACTGGAGATAAAGTTTCATCGTAATCAACACCTTGAGTCTATTTGAAACTTTTGCTACTATCCATGCTTTATAAGTGTGCACATTGCAATCTATGTTTGTTTTCTTCTTGGAAACCCATTTACATCCAATGGTCTTACCACCTTCAGGTAAATCACCCAGGTTCCAAACTTGGTTATTATACATGGATTGTATATCAGAATTCATGGCACTAAGCCATTTATTTGCCTTAGGGCTAGACACAACCTCTTGATAAGTAGTAGGCTCATTTTGATCTATAAGCAACACCTCACTACAATCAGTAATAAGAAAACTAAATCTCTCAGGCTGATGTCTTACCCTAGCAGACCTACATGGGCCTTGTGATACCTATGGAGGTTCAACCAGTTCAAGACATTATCGATCTCCCACTGGCAATTGAGTGTTTATTTATGGTTTTTGAACTTCTTCAAGACTTAATTTATTCTAATTGTTGTCTTTTGAAATAAACTCTTTTTCCATAAAGACATCATTTCGAGCAACAAACATTTTGTTCTCAGTAGGATTATAAAAGTAGTATCCTCTAGTTTCTTTAGGATAACCAACAAATACACAGTTGGTAGATTTGACTGATAATTTTTCTAAGATTTCTCGTTGTATGAAAACCTCACTGCCACAAATCTTAAGGAAATTCAAACTTGGTCTTTTCCAAACTACATTTCAAATGGTGTTTTATCAACCACTTTACATAGAACACGATTTAGTGTAAACACAACAATTTTTAATGCATAACCACAAAAGGAAATTGGAAGATCTGCATGACTCATAGTTTCATAAACATCATTCCATTGTGGAGTTGCTGGAAGAGTTAACTATGAAACAATCCCATAGTTTTTAGGATGATCATCAAACTCTTTGCTCAAATATTCACTACCTTGATTTGATCGAAGTACTTTAATAATTTTACCAAGCTAATTTTGCACTTCATTCTAAAATATTTGAAACATCTCAAAAGATTCACATTTATTTTTCATGAAATACACGTAACCATATCTGTTGAAATAATCGATAAAGGTAATGAAGTATTGATAACCACCTCTAGCCATCGTGTTTATAGGACTACATACATCAGTAAGTATTAGACCCAATAAATCACTTACCCTTTCACTGTGTCCAGTAAAAGGAATCTTTCTCATCTTTCCTATTAAACAAGACACATATGTTTCATATGTTCAAAATCAAATTAATCTAAAAGTCCATCTTTATGGAGTTTAGAAACACGTTCTCATTTATGTGGCCAAGACAACAATACCAAAGGTAGGTTCAACTCAAATCATTTGACTTGAATCTCTTTGTATTTAAGTTAAGAATAGGAATATTTGAGGACCTATTCATGTTTAGAATATATAGACCATCAGACAAATTAGCATTCGCATAGAAAACGTCTTTACGAGAAATGAAGCATTTACTATTCACAATAATGAAATTAAAACCATCCAAATCCAAACATGAAACTGAAATGATGTTTCTGCTCAAGTCAGGGACAAATTAACAATTATTTAAAACTAAAATAAGTCCACTAGGTAAAATTAACTCAAAGCATCATATAGCCAACGCAGCAACCTTTGCTCCATTTCCAACTTGTAGGATGACATCTCCTTTCTTTAGCTTTCTACTTTTGGTGAGACCATACACAATAATAGAAATGTGAGATCCACATTCGGTATCCAATACCCAAGATTGATTACTAGACAAGTTAACTTCAAAACGTAAATACCCGAAGTATTAGTGGCACTACTTTTTTTTTAAATCTTCTGGATAGAGCTTGCAATTTCTGAACCAATGCCCAGGTGCATACTAGAATGACAATTTCCTTTTTTTCCTTTCCCTTTTAAGATTGTGAAGTAGAAGCAACCTTAGGCTTGACTTGTTCTAAAGGTTTTGTAATGGTCACAACACCCTTGGCGACTTTAGCCTTGCCTTTGGCCTTCTTCTTCATAGCATTTCCTTTCTGAACCATCAACACATTGGCAATGGGATTCATGAAATTCTGCTCGGTAGTTTTGAGTATCAAATGCAACTCTGAGATAGACTTCTCCATATTATTCATGTTATAGTTCATCACAAATTGTGAATAACTATCAGGTAGTGAATTCAGGATCAAATATGTAGCCAACTCTTGGCATATGGGAAATCTAAGTATGTTAAGATGGTCAATATAGCCCTTCATTTTCAGAACATGAGGACTAACTGACGCACCCTCAGCCATTTTGCAAGAATGAGGGTTCTTGACTGTCTCGAACCTTTCTTGCCTAGCCTACTATAGGAGCGTTTCCTTCAACATTGTAGCCATGTCGTAAGTTTCTATGTGTTTCATGTCCTTCTGAAGTTCAGGAACCATTCTAATATAATGCATGCAACATCAGTTAAGTCATAGACATGCTTAGTATGTGCATCTTTCATGACTCTTAAAGCATTGGCTAGTTGTTCCTCAAGAATAGGATCATCCAGGACATACAACTTGCATTCATGCTCAAGAGCAATTCTCAAGTTTCTGAACCAAGTCAAGAAAGTTTGTCTCAGATAACTTATCCTTCTCAAGGATGGATCGCAGTGACAAGCGATTAGTGTGATTTGAAGAGGCCATAGATCTACAATAAAGATTGCGCAAAAGTTCATTTTAGTAGAAAGGAATAGACTCCCACTAAATTAACAACCCTCCTAAAAACACTATATTAATTTAAGGGACTAAAATCTATGTTTCACCTAATTCCAAGACAACTAAGGCAAGACACTTTGAATTAGGTTATTTAGGTAGGTATCATTTACCAATTACATCATATGTAACTTTTAGTTGTTTTATGAGATTATGACATCTTATGTTATGTCTTAGCATTTTTATCTCATCTTATGCCTAAAGCCCAAAATCGCTTTGATAGCTTTATCAAGTCTAACCATTTCAAATAATAGAGTAACCATTACTCAACTTGCCTCACTAAGATAACGCAAATACCATCTGCGAAGACAGACCCATATTGATGTGATTGAAGCCTTGACGAGTATTTAAGAATGGATGGCACTTGACTTAAAATTTGGAAGAGGGATTTTTTTATTTGTTTTAGCGATCATAATTAAAGCAAGATGAATATCATATATTACAATGCAAGTACAATCTCTAAACAAGTTAGAAAATTTTACCAATATTGACTACTCTACAAATTTTTGAAAATTGAAAATCGCTTAATATTTCTCATTATTTTATTCAATTCAATTGACCAAAATCACCCTTTATTTTAATTTCAAAATGTTTTAATTAAAACATTTTTAATTAACTTGGGCCCACCTCTAACTTAATGTCTTATCATAATCCATTTAGAATTTAAGATACTTTAAATCCTTATCCAATACGAATTTGTTATATATCTCAACTTTCTTATATGATGTGTAAATCTTATCTAATTACAAGTTTATCTCCTAAATAATCGGAACATACTAACAGATAACCACAATGAGATACATAATCAAAGTCAATTTCGATTCTTATTCATACAAAATAAGTAATTGAGTCAAGAAATGAAATATTAATCATGCATTCAACACTAGAATCATATTAAATTAATCATATTAACATAATCATGATTTCTATCTTGGAGACATACATAATTATTGAACAAAAACGAAATATGTATTTACATATTAAAAACAAATGTTAATCAAAATATTCTAAACATGAATTCTATTACTGAATCGAATAATGCATATGTATCAAATACATATTAAAAACAAATGTTAATCAAAATATTAAGACCAATTCTTGATAACAAATTATCACAAAACCTACATATACATCATATATATACATTAATGAAGATCACGTTTTTACACATATATTATATATACATCAGAGGAAACATGCAAAATTTAATAGAACCGAGCATAAGGCTCTGATAACACTGTTAAGTTTTGGGGTTCATACGCAGCGGAAAATTCAAAAGTGTTTTTGAAAAACCACAACAGGATCGAAAATAAGTTCTATTAAACTAGATCTAAAAAAATAAATAATACCTAAATCTGTGATTTCCTTCTCTGATTTTTCGATCTTCAAGACGTTCAAGTGTGCATCCTCTATCGAAAATCCACATACAAATGGTGACCACAATTTTAAGTACTAGCCCCAAGAGAGATAGAAGTTGTTTTTCTTTCTCTCCCAAAATCCAGAGAACTCGAAAATAGTAAAAATGAAAATCTTATTTTGTTTTAGGATTTCAACCTCTATTTATATATGTAGATAAGCTCTCTTAAAAAACATATTCGTTATACAACTATTGTACTTAGGCAATTCAAGCAAATTACACAAACGCCCCCATTAATAAATTATCATATAACAAATTGCAAGGGCTTTATGTCATGAATTTTATCATATAATATTCATTACTCTATACCAATTAAAATTGCTTAAAGCCATTCTTTATGTGCGACCCAATAGGTTCATGCGACATTGGTTGTGAACCAAAACTATTTTGGTACACAAGTCATAAGCGGTCTCTATCAAAGCATTATGACTACCCAAGTAGCATGAATATCAAAATTGATACAACCTAATGAATAACATACATCATATCCTTTTGTCATGTGATATCTTTTGATTTAACATAAGGCATGAAAATTCACACTTAATGTTCAATCATACCAGTCTCGATCTTTAGGTTGACTGAAAACATCCAAGTGACATTGATCATATCAATTCACTTGGACTTGGCCATTTAACAGTCTAACATATCGATGGATCCACTGATATCTCTCTATACGAGAGGGACAAATACTATCTTGATTACACACCTTCACATATCATTCACTTGGTAACCAATTATAATCTTTATAATCGTTCGATTAAAGAAGAAGTTTGATTGTGACAAATTACCATGCTTCTGATATTGAAGTCTATAGTAATCTCAAGTCGAATGACTAAATGATATAGCTATCATGAGTAACACCTATGACTTAATCAATGTGGTGTTCTCATAACGAGTCGGTCTAGTACCTTATTCCCTAACAAGTACTCATGATCTCGATTTATATCCCTATACACATGATCATCACATGACCATCAATCAAAATTCACACTAGCCTTAATTCATTATAGTTCTCATTATAATGATTGACTATAGACATTTAGGATATTTCAACAAATACCCATAGATCTTGTTATAAGGTAAACATGCAATCACTTATAATAAAACAGCAAACGAAAACCTCTATTTTATTAACTAAAATTATAAGATAAACAATATTTGTAGATTGACGTAGGGCATATCCCCAAACAAATGGACACTCCATCCTCCTGCTCTACACCAAATCCTGATCAAACACATAGTCTGGTGCTTTGCAAGAAAGCCAAATGACCTATTAGTAGGTCTCATCCGTCTGATCCTTTCATACCTAGCTATGTCCCTCTGATGGTTGACAAACAACATGAAATTGCGATACTTGTTTCATCAATATTTCTCTCTCCTCTCCATATCCTGCTGATATCGTATCACAGCTACCTGATATTATGCCCTGTCCTTTTGGTATTATCTCCTCATCTCGGCTATTTATAGCATCTGTTGTCGTAGAGTCAAGTTCTCTAGTGGTGGTACTGGTGTTTGTGATGGAAGAGGTGATGGAAAGATCTCAGTACCATCCAAGTCTTGCTCTTCGGTATGTGGGTTAATAAACTCATAGCCATAAGCAAATCCTTATTGATGTTGCTCCTCATCTTCTCCATATCCTTTATCTTCTAACTTCTAGGCTAATTTTTTTGTTATTGTTGTTGTTACAGCCTGATCCTCTTGATATTTGGCCAACAACTCTAGCTCCCTCCACTCTCTCTCTCCTCCTCAGTCTTGGTAATCAAGTGGTGATTTCAAGGTAAACATGAAAGCTTCATCCATGGTTAATTAGGCCCAATATCGAGTTCTTTATCATTTATGAATCGCATTTCAGCTTTCAAGCACTTCGGCCTCTCAGTAGCGCTTAGTTTAACGTCATTAGCCCAACTTATGCATCATGGCTCTCAAATGATCACCGTGATGCACCAAGGTTACTCCAATAATATATCCTCACGAAGCTCTTCATATCCTCTAATCCTTTTATGCCATACTACAATATCCTTCATAAACCTCATGTAATTTAACACGCCTTGCCATGCTTCAACATTGGGATTATCTTCGTAATCTTCTCATACGTCTCCGCAAAAATTCCAATTTTGTCACCATTCCACTGATCTTGTGATTCTTGCTTAAATCATGTAAGTGATATTACAAAATTGATTTTCCCTTGCACAAACTTCATACTGTGTGATCTAAATTTTTCCTTGATTTCGTTACTCATTATTGTTTCTTAATTCTCTAGCTTAACACCACTTTCATGTTGCATAAAATCCTCGATATAAATCTCCTCTCTAATATGGTTAAGTGAATCATCTAGCCTGGATGCATCAACAATGTCGTAATCCTCTTTATTTGCCTTCTCTACTTCTTCATATGTTTCATGACATGTTTCCTCAGTCGGTAACAACTCCGCAAGTTGGTTCGGATCCTCGGACTCAACCACAACCTCTTGTCTTGAATTTATGAATTTTGCAATTTCTTCTAAATTCTTTTCCAAATTCAAGAACGTTTGATCATCTTCTTCCTCCTATATATTAAATGAATGCGCAGAAATCTCTAATCTTTCTTTATACTTCTTGAGATCATTCTTGATTTACTCGGCCATTTTTCTTATCATTTGCTCTAGAGACATAAGAGATGATTGTTTATCCATCTATTGGTCTTGTTGTGATTGCTAGTTGTCATAAGAACTCCATGATGATTGATAAACATTTTTCATGTGGGGGTTATAGAAGCTTTTATAATTTTTTCATGACTCATCTTCTATGTAGTTGTATTGCTCTTGACTTCCTAAAAATATTGTAGATCCATACGGATTATAATATGGTTGATGATATCACGTCCATGTCAAACCACTCGCGATTGGTTGTGTTTGGTATGTGGTATTGTCTTGAACAACTTCACTTTGATAGATAAACCTAGAGATTCGATCAATGATTTTCATTATTTGATTTCTTAACATGATAGTCATACATTCTTTACATACCTAAAAATACCAAAGAAAAAAGAAAGTAGATCAAGTGCAGTAGGGTCAATCAAATTAAGACTTTTTTTTTTTTGTTAACTTGAAAGTAAAGTACTTAAAATAAAACGTAGCAACTTTTCAATTAAGTAGGTAAGTCTAAGTAATTACCTATCCCCGGCAACAGCGCCAAAATTTGATGCATGATGCAAGTATAATGACTAGCTTGTAGTAATAGTGTAACCAACTTACGTTGACTATGGATATCGTCCTCAGGGAATGGTTCTTGCACTAGTGGTTTACATATTTAACTTTGAACTATTGCTAAGGAAATCACTTTTTAAATTGGTTTTATACTAATTAAACTAATCTAATAAATCAATTTAAACTTTACTTGAACTCTTATATTAAGGATATCTTAGTTCACAACTTCACCTAGGTAATTTAATATTATTTTTACATCTCATTATGTTGTGTGCAATGCTTAATTAGAATAAACAGATTTTCTTCAAATCCATTTCAACCAACTGTCGTGACGGAAAAGATTATAATGTGCAAACTAGAACTCCACCTATTTATGTGAATAACATAAGCTTCATATTGCTTTAAGTCTCACATCATTGGATTCATAACCAATTAAGTTTACTATCAGTGTCTCTCTAATCAACAACTATCTCTCTATGTTGTGTATTTTATGGTTGTATCGTTCATATCCGGATTAAAAGCTTTAATGGCCATGATAACTCCTAAAGCATAAGTTCATTAAACACGCGATTAAGATGTCTAAAGCATTACGCTTAGAATCAATACAAATTATATCAACTGTACTTTTATAATTACTTTTTACTCATATTCAAAGCATATAATTCATACCATATGATCCATTGATACTTAAGATAAATAGACTACTTACACTTCATTGAAACACACACATTACAATTCATAATGGAAATCATCGCAAATCAAAGATGAATATAAATATTACTTTGAATTAATCAACAAAACCAAACTTGAATTGCAAACATGAAATCTTCAATGTTTTCTTTACATAAACTACCTAATACTCAAATTCTCGATGCTAAATTACTCTAATGGTGGCTAATAGTTGGTATGTGGTGAGTTTACCATGCCCTAATACCTATTTATACTCCTTAATAACAATTAGAAACCCTACTTTACAATTTAACTCAAATTAAAACAATAACTTTCTATTTCCCATATCTGGCATTGTCACTAAAGTCGTGGCGCCATGCGTTATAGGCTACTGCGCCACCACTGCATGTGTATATTTTGACTCCTTGGTGCCCCGGCACTATCACTATCTTATTCGGCATCGTCCCCTTTACATCACAGCACCGCCATTGCGTTGGACTTCTAGACTTGGTTTTCTTCACATTTCATCACTCCCACGCCGTGCCTTTCCTTCATACGTTGTGCCTTATGTTCCCACAGTGCCAACATATGTGGCCACGACACCAACCATATTGTTATGAGATTTTACTCCATTTCTTCTCATTTTTCCTCTTTTCCTTCCTTTACAACTTAATTCCCTAAAAATGCAATAATACCGTGAATTAGAACTCATTTAGGGATATTTATTTTAAATATACGACATAACTAACCCTATATATAAGTATAATTAATCACTTATCACCTAGCAATGGTGGTTAATCCGTTGGACATGTAACAAGGGATGGAGTTTAAAGATGTCAACTTCATGAATAATCAGAACTATGGAAACAACTATAGGCCGAGAGGAATGCTCATCAAAGATATTATCAAGGATACAACAACCTAAACTTCTCATATGGAAATCCAAATAATGCACTGAAGCTACCTCCAAGTATTTATCAATAAGTCCAATAAGGGAAGCTTGGCCAAAGTGAATAAATGACTTCATTGAAGTCAATTGGGAGATTCTTGCACGCCATTTAAAACAACAATAGAGAACGTCATGAGAGGAATGAGAAAGAGATGGAAAATGTGAAGCAAACTCTAAAACGAATGAATGATGAAAGACTCCAATCAATCAAGAACTTGGATAGACAAATTAGTCGGCTAACAATTGCTTTGAGTTCAAGAAAGGAAGGAGAATCTTCAAGCAACACAACTACGAATCCTAGGGAAAACGTAAGTGCAGTCCAATTAAGAAATAGAAAAACAACCAATGATCCAGTGCTACCAAAAGATATAACAAATGACACAAGTAAACCAATTGACAAGCAACAACAAAAGGATTCAAAACACGTGGAAAGTGACATTAGTAATCAAAAAGAAGTTGCACCTGCAGAAGAATCAAAATTGGCTCAAAAAAGGTAGTTGGAGAAAGGCATAAAAAAGATGTGACTGCTACGGAGAAAGAGCGAGAACAGTTTATGGGTTTCACCACTACCATATCCTTAGTGATTCAAGAAACAGAAAGATCAAGAATAGTTCAAAAAGTTTGTAAATATGTTCAAAAAGCTACACAAAACATCTCATTCGTTGATGCATTGGAACAAATGTCGAATTATACGAAGATTTTGAAAGACATAATGGCAAGGAAAGTGAGATTAGAAGAATATGAAATGATTAACTTGATAGAAGAATGAAGTACTATTTTACAAAGGAAGTTACCTCAAAAGTTGAAGGACCTAGGAAGCTTTTCCCTTCCATGCACTATAGGAGTACATTCGTTTGATAAGGTCTTATGTGACTTGGGAGCAAGCATAAATTTGATGCCCTTATCAATTTTTAAAAAGATAGGTTTAGGAGAAGTTAAGCCAACCAACATGACTTTGCAACTAGCAGATCGATCAGTGACTTATCCAAAAGGAATGATTGAAGATGTGTTAGTAAAAGTAGATAAGTTCATTTTTCCTGTTGATTTTATAGTAATTGATATGGAAGAGGATACAGAAGTACCATTAATTTTAAGGAGACCATTTCTAGCAACTACACGAGCTTTGATATTTAAAAGGCAGACTTAAGATTAATAGTAAATGATGAGGAGATTTTATTCAATATCTACAAGACCTTGAGATTTCCAAGTGAGGGGGAGCGTTGCAACTATATCAAAGTCGGAGATCTAGTATCTGATTGTGTTTTTGAGATATCAAAGGAATATACGTCAAAAAACCTACTAGAGCATTGTCTAGTTCAAAGTATAACAACAAGTTCAACAGTTCAGGGTGAACTTTAAGAGGCATTCAATGCTCTATCACCAATAGACCCTAAAGTTTCATAAAGGTTTTGAGAAACTAGAAACAAAACTGGAAAGTGCAGTTATTGAACCAACAATGGAGTTAAAGCCTTTGCTAGAGCATTTAAGATATGCTTACTTAGGAGAAAATGTAATGTATCATGTTATTATTTCTACAGCTTTGACAGAATTGAATGAAGAAAAATTACTTTGAGTTTTGAGAGAGCATTGGTCTACATTAAGATGGACAATTAAAGATTTAAGAGGAATTAGTCTGACTATCTGCATGCATAAGATCTTAATGGAAGAGAATAAAAAACAATCAATTGAAGCTCAAAAGCGGTTAAATCCGGTAATGAAAGAAGTGGTATAGAAATATATTTTAAAATAATTGAACGTCGGAATCACCTTTGCTATCTCGGACAGTTCATGGGTTTCACCAATACATGTGGTACCAATGAAAGGAGGAATGACCATTGTTCAGACGAAAAATGGAGAAACCTTGTCCACTAGAACAGTAACTGGTTAGAAAGTTTCAATTGATTATCAAAAGTTAAATAAGGCTACATGGAAGAATCATTTCCCGTTACCATTCATTGATCAGATATTGGATAGTTTAGCAGGATATGAATATTATTATTTCCTAGATGGGTATTCAGGATATAATCAAATTGCTATAGTGCCAGAAGATCAAGAGAAAACTAATTTTACTTTTCCTTATGAAACGTTTGCATTTAGACAGATGTCATTTGGATTATATAACACACCAGCAACATTTCAGAGATGTATGATGGTTATTTTCTTTGATATGGTGGAGGATATTATGGAGGTTTTTATGGATGGTTTTTCTGTATTTGGAGCATCATTCGACTTATGCTTACAAAATACATCCTTGGTGTTGAAAAATGTCAAGACACAAACTTAGTACTTAATTGGGAAAAGTTTTACTTCATGGTGCGAAAAGGAATTATTTTAGGACATAGAGTGTCTGCTCATGGATTAGAGGTTGAGAGAGCAAAAATAGCGCCAATCGAGAAACTTCCTATACCAAGAAACATTAAAGATATGAGTTTTTTAGGACATGCAGGTTTAAATAAAAGATTTTTCAAGGATTTTTCAAAAATCACGAAACCATTGTGCATATTACTGGAAAAAGATGTTCCATTTGAAATGAGTCATACATGTGTAAATGCATTTAAGACCTTAAAAGTAGCTTTAATTTCAGCACCAATAGTGGTCGTACAAGATTGGGAGTCTGACTTTGAAATAATGTGTGATACAAGTGAATATGCGGTAGGAGCAGTGTTAGGCCAACAGAGATATAAAAAATTTAGAGCTATATACTATGCAAGTAGAATATTGGATCCAGCACAACAAAATTATAGTACTACGAAAAAGGAACTATTGGCAGTATTGTTCGCACGTGACAAATTTAGAGCTTACATAGTAGGATCAAAAGTC
Source organism: Stephania cephalantha (assembly GCA_039657325.1). NCBI lineage: Eukaryota > Viridiplantae > Streptophyta > Magnoliopsida > Ranunculales > Menispermaceae > Stephania > Stephania cephalantha. Next base: position 12,031,907 of record CM077572.1, read on the forward strand.
ACAATGTACACTGACCATGCAGTAATTTGTTACTTGTTTGCAAGGAAGGATGAAAAACCAAGGTTGATTCGACGAGTTTTATTATTGAATGAGTTTGATTTGGAAAATAAAGATAAAAAGGAAAGTGAAAATCTGGTTGCAGACCATTTATCTAGGTTACCTCACAAAGAAGGTGATACATGGAAGTCGGTAACTAGAGTATTCACGGGTGAGAAATTATTTCAAACATCCAAAGTAATAGAGTATCTCGAATTAGACTCGGACTAAATGAGCGAAAAAAACATCGGGCTAATTACGTGAAACGAAGCACAGTTGGGAGGCTTCCATGTATCACCTTCTTTGTGAGGTCTTAAATGCTACAAAAGAATTTCCCATTACGATAGGACTACATCAAAGATCAGCTTTAAGCCCATATCTATTTACTTTAGTTATGGATGAACTAACTAGACATATTCAAGAGGATATACCATGGTGTATGCTATTTGCAAGATGATATTGTCTTAGTGGATGAAACTAAAGATAGAGTGAATAGGAAATTAGAACTCGGAGGAATACATTAGAATCTAAAGGCTTTAAGTTGAGTAGGACGAAAATCGAATACATGCACCGTGAGTTTAGAAACACTAGACATCGAGATGACGGAGTGGTAAAATTAAGGGAAGTAGAAGTTCTTAAGGTAAACCACTTTAGATACCTAAGATCAATTATACAAAATGGTGGTAACATTGAGAATGATGTCACACATAGAATTCAAGCTAGATGGAAGAAATGGCGGAGTGCAACATGAGTGATTTGTGATCGAAATGTTCCTACTAACTTAAAAGGAAAATTTTATAGGATCGCAATCAGGCCAGCTATGTTCTATGGAAGTGAATGTTGGGCGGTAAAGCAACAACAATTACATAAAATGAACATAATAGAAATGATGATGCTTAGGTAGATGTGTGGTAAAACTCGTAAAGATAGAATAAGAGATATAGAAATTCAAAGACAAGTAAGAGTAGCACCAATTGATACAAAGATTAAGGAAGGGCGGTTGCGGTGGTTTGGTCACCTGCAAAGACGGCCTACAAATGCCCCAACTAGAAATCTTGACTCAATAGAAACTATAGAAATTTGACGAGGTAGGGACAGATCAAAGTTAACATGGGATGCATTAATTAGGAGGATTTTGAATGGTTTGAAAAGCTCACCATCAATTGCACTTAATCGAGCACAATGGAAAAGTTTGATCCATATAGTCGACCCCAGTTAATTTGGGGTTGAGGCTATGTTGTTGTTGTTATTGTAGATAGAGCAGTCCAAACGTTTTAGTAAGTATTTTTCTAATTTTACAAATCTTATGCTAAATGTGTATGAAAAGACCATTTGACGGGTGATTTTTCATCGGAATTGAGATAAGTCTCAACATATTTAGCGTATGCACATATATCTTAGTGAGATGAGCGACACTTTAATATTGATTATTTTTAATTTGGGATATTTCGACATTTTAGTTGTTCTTTTATGCACTATTATGTTTATGTTTATGTTTATGCAGTTATCAAATTATATAATATATGTTTATGTGTTTAGTGTTTTTATGTTTCAGGCTTATTTTTAAACCTTGGGGACAAGGTTTGGTTTAAGTTTAAGGGCATCAAGACTATGGTAAGTGATAAGAAATGATGAATTTATGATAAAAACTGCAAGTATAATCGTAAAATTTTATTTTCGAAGTAGTTAAAGAGGAAACAATGGTGGTGTATTTTGTTTAATTCTATTTCATTTATGTGTATTTTGTTTAATTCTATTTCAATTACTTATTATTTAAATGTGTCTAAGTAGTATACATTAGGTTATATATATAGTAGTATAGTAATGAATAAAGTAAATCATTTGCAAATTTCATGCCTTAATTGAGGATTAGTAAGATTACAAGTATCAGTTGATATGAAACTCAATAGAATGTTATCATTTTTGAAGAAAATAAGAATTGTAGCAAACAACGGTATCATTTCATGATTAGGAACTTATGGCCTGTTTGGTTCGTGGGATTAGCTCGGATTAGCTACACTTTGGACTAGTTAATCCATTGTTTGCTTGGAGGATTAATTAGGCCAACGGACTAGTTAAGAGGCATGGTAGTGGATTAAATAATACCACCAATTTTTGTGGGATTAGCTAATCCTTAGTGGGTGGTGGAGGAGATTACCACTTTACCCCTACCATTAAAACAAACACCAAACAAAAGGCTCGCACTTTGTTTTGTTAAAATCGGCTTCGTCCTGTGTTGTTCATTCTTCGCGAGAGCTGCACCTCCGTTCCCTGTTTTGGCCAGCGAAGTCTTCTTCGTTCTCCCTCCCCGTTTTGCATCGACGGCGGAGAGGAGCGAGAGAGGAGGAAGGCTGTGAACCGCAAGGCGCGCCGGTTTGTGCGAGAAGGAGAGGAGAAACCCTAAGCGCGTTCGAACAGGCTCGACGACTTTCGGCGAAATCGAACCAGTAGAAATCGATTATTTTGAGGTATTCTTCTTCGAGTTTTGTCAATCATTTTATTAAGGTATTCGAATTTTTCTTGCTCAATGTTCTCTATATCTATATAAAATATATAATCGTGATTCTATTGAATTTACCAATTCGTGGCAAGCACGATGATCAATATCGAATTTTGATTTTATTGAATTGACAATGCATCATATATGCATTAGGTACATCATGATTCTAACGACAACCTTAAAAAATGCTTGATGAAGATCATAACTTTGTGATTTACCTTACATAAGGGATCAGCGATGTGTTCCATCGCCACTACAAGCGACATCGGCGATCATGAGCGACGACGGACAACGATACCACAGCCGCGTCTTCTTCTTCTTGAGCACGGCTTCTTCTTGAGCAAAGAGTGAGAAATGTGTGAAATGGAGGGGTTTTGGTGTTATTTATATAAGGGTATTTTGGTAAATGTACATGTACAACCTCATTTAATCCCAACCTTAAAACTCCCAACCAAACAAGATACACAAATGGGACTAAACTATCTAAACCCATGTGTTAGTCCTATCACTAATTAATCCCATGTGTTAGGATTCACTAATATTTGAACCAAACAGGCCATTAGAGTTAGGGAAGACCATGAACTTGAAACCAAAGCAAGAAAAATACCAGAGCACTTCTTGTGGAAAAAGTTAGATCTCCAAGGATATCTATAACAAGTATGAATCTTACTTAACTATAAAGTAAATAAAGACTTAGTACTAAAAGGGGAAAAGATAGGCATGGTGTTTATTGAGAATTTGGAATTAAAACTTACTTAATAAAAGTGAGAAGTGAGAAGTGCTAACAAGAGTTTTAGATAAAAATTAGAGAGTCCCACAAGTTCTAAAGGAAAATGAGCAAATAACTTGATAGTTGGAAAAAGTGAGAAAAATGAAATCCGAAAAAAAAGGAGCAAGGAACGTACAACTAAAAGTATAAGGAGAAAAAAAAAGAGATATATATAAAGAAAGAAATGTGAAAGTTAAATTAAAACTTTTAAAATTAAAAGATTTAGCTCAATTACAAGTTACTTAGTTGAGTTAAGTTTTCCTTCCAACTAAATGAAGACTTATGAACTCTTGAAGTATTAAAGTCTACAAAAATTGTATGATCTATGCTTATTTGTGAATTTTTGAGCTTAGTGAGAAATCATGAGGTTATACACTTGCTACTTGAGTGTCGAGGTGAAATAAACTTGTGAGTATTAATGGTTTTAGTTGTGACCTACTTGTGAGTTTCAAAAGTGAGTTATATGTGTTGTTAAAGCTGTGTTTTGAAAGTATTAGATTTTATGAAGAGAAAATCTTGAGTGGATTATTAACTTGAACTTATTTGAATTAAATGATACTCCATGAACTATGCAAAATTAGTAAGGACTATAAGTAGTATTAGTATGCGTACTTAGTAGAATACACTTTACATGCAAAATTTTAAGTTTTGAGGTATTTGGTAAGTGTTTAATTAGACTTATATAGAGTTAGTTTAGTTGTATAATTGGCATAAATATCCCCAAATAAGCTATAATTGATGATATTTATGTGTTTTCAGGTCTACAAGGTATAAAAGAGACAAAGGAATGATTTCATTATGAAATGAAGAGAAGAATCATAAAAACACGCTTGACGCTATTGAGAAAACACTTGACGTCGTGGGAAATGAAGGCAAGGCATAGGGACCAAAGAAGAGATGTAGTACACTTGACGCAGTGGCATCACTGTAGGTTAACACACATGGCATTGCGCGCAATTACACAGGGGGTGTTGGGCAGTTACACAGGGAGCGCCGAGTCTACTAAGAGGAGAAAATACACATCCAAGGTTGACTTTGTGGTAGCGTAGTGACTTTACACAGGAAGCGTGGATCACTTACGGACAGCGCTGGGAAAGAAAAATAAAAAGTTTTGGAATTCTAGTTCGTTTGGAATTGTTAACTAGGTTTTTTAATTTTATTAATATAAGTCTTAGGAATATAAATAGGTATGAGAACGTGGTAAACATACCCAGCATCATAGATTTTGATAGATTAAGATAGATTAGCATAGTTTTACATTAGATTTGAGTATTGAGAAGAGTTTGAAGAAGATACATTGAAGACTCCAATTGTGGTGATTCGGTATTTTTTTTATTTAATTAAAGTTATTTGATTTAATATTTGATTGCAATGAATACCATGATTTGCATGTTTTTATGATGAAGAGCGAATAGTCTATTTATCTTAGGAATCAATAGATTATATGGTATAAATGTTATGCAAAATGAAGTAATGCTATTAATTTTGATTATAATTTTTAGAAGTGTAATGGTTAGAATTTGTATTTGATTCTATGCGTAATGCTATGAATAACTTGATCACATGTTTGTTGATTAGGGGTTTTAGGAGTTACCATGGCCATTTGAGCTTTTAAGCTAGATATGAACAACACAACCGTAAAATATATAACATCGATAAATAGTTGTTAACTAATGAGGCATGGATAGTAAACTTAAGTGTTTTATGAGCCTAAATACTTAGAACTTAATGTTATGTGAGACTTACATTACTCGCACCGATATGTGGAGTTCTAGTTTGCACATTATGATATTTTTCACCATGACAGTGTGTTGAAGTAAATATTAAGGAAATCTATCTATTCTAATCATGTATTACACACACATAAGAAAGATGAAGGAAAATGAGATATAAAAAGCATAGTAATTCATTACCTAGGTGAAGTTATGAACTAAGAGTTTTCCCAATATTAGAATACAAGTTAATTTACATTGATTTTATAGAATATAGTAGTTTAGTTTAAATCAAAACAAAAGATATCTTCTAAACAATTTAGTGAACTTAATTAAGTGCTTGTGTCCATATAAACTTTTCCCAGATGAACGATATCCGTAATCAACCTTTGTTCATCACACTATTAATACAATTGAACCGTTATACTTGCGGTTACGATTAGATCCTAGAAGTTGATTCATAACTAGCATTCACTTCTTCATTATTATCCTCATGTAAGGTAGGACAAACATCAGCTGGGTGTGTGATGTCATTACAAAATCCACATGGTTTAACTTTATTTTCTTTGTCCTTAAATAATTGCTTAAACAAACTTGTTAATTCATTAACTTTATCTTCCAAAGGATATATTTTCCAATCATTGATTTCGTAAGCTTTCATTTTCGTAGATTCTTGTTTAATTTTCACCATATTGTTTAGATTGTTTAGCCATCTTATTAATAGCTTCTTTTGCTTGAGTAGGGGTTGAATCAAATAAGGATCCTCCACACATGGTGTCTAAAGGTCTTTGCTCAAAGTGATTAAGTCATTCATAGAAATGCTCTAGTTATGCTTTTTCAGAATAGTTGTGTTGTGGACAAGATGAAATTAATCTTTGAAATCTTTACCATAATTCATTAAAGTTTTCTCCATCATTCATCTTACCAATGCTAATTTGTTTCTTATAGAACTAATCTTACGTGCTGGCATATGTATTGATCTAAGAAAGCTTCTAAAATTTTATTCCAATTAGTTATTGAATTTTTGGGAAAATAGAAAAAATGTTGGGTTTAATCCTTTAATGCAAAGGGAAAAGCTTTCAACTTAACTTGTTCTAAAGTTAAGTCATTGGGTTTCATCTCATTGTTGTTGTGTTGGTATTCTCCTATAGATTTATGGGGATCTTCATTTTCTTTACCATAAAAGTTAGGTAAAGCATTAATGAATCCAGATTTAAGTTCAAAGTCAAAGAATCCTTCAGTAAAGGCAATGCACATCGGCTCGTAAGTCGTAACATTTTGATTTGTCAGCCTCAGTTCTCCTCCGATAGGTGCCATTATGGGTGCTCGCATAATTTGTTATTGACGTTGTTGTCTAAGATTACAATTAAAGATCCTATAAATCTCAAGATCGTATTGTTGTAATGATCATGTAGAATTAGAATGGCAAAGTGTATAGACCATGCAACGTCTAAGACTCTTAAAAAATTAGCCGAAATCTCCGACAATGGCACCAAGAATTGACACATGTTGAGCGTGTACAATTAATTACTCACCTATTCCTTATACATTTATTTTATAGTAACGGTAAGTGAGATCGTCTCCATATGGATTTAATGCTATCCTTAGAGTTTTAAAGGGTTTTATTAATTGAATAACTACTAATTAATTTAGAAGCAATAATAAAAACACATAATGAACTAAATTATAGCAACTAAATAACTTTAAGATTAACTCAATTTAAACAAACCTAAACCAAGGATAGGGAATACCACCATTTGCATCTAACTAAACATCAACACAAACCATAAACATATTCATAAACATAGTTATAGACATAGTTCAATCACGAATTTCTTAGAGATTCATTAATTCTTTCTTATAAGTAAGATATAGTAACTAAGAATTACCTAGTTTTCCTTTTATCAATGGTAGATTCACGCGGCTCATATCTATATTCTAATCTTATCATTATTAGTCCTTCAAACGCTCAAAGCATACTAATAAACATATAAGACCGCATTAAGATTCATGAAAACACTTACTACTAGATAATAACTAACGGAATATGTCGTCGTTACTCGACCTATAGCTTAAATTCACCTAAGACTTCTCAGACAAGTAACAGATCGTTGAATAATTCTTGGTTACTACTTATTATAGATTATTCACATAAATATAATGTAAATTATCTATTACAATTAGAACCTATTGAACACAATACACATTGGCCACTATGTATGCAAACTCTAGTTTCATAAATTTTAATTCCATTATACAATCAATTAATATGATTTTAAGAATACAGTAATGATTTAAAGCATTAAGATCATAACCTCCTAAACTATGTCTTTGCAATTGGTTTGGTCCATTTCCTAGTTTAGACTAAAAAACTCTAACACATACTAACGCAAAACATCATGAAATTACTAAAAGACATTAATGAAAAATACATATATTAATAACTTTGAATCTTCAATGAGTTCTCCAAAACAATGACAATGTAAAATTGAAGTAAACGATATTAGGCAATAATAATAGGCAGGGTTATTTTCGAAGCCCTAGCCTTATATCTATAATATTTAGGCTAGTGCATATCCTATTCAAGCTCAAATTCCTAGTATTTGTAAGAAAAAAAAAAACTCGTCACCGACCTTAGTGTTTGCCAGCGATTTGGACTTTATGGAAAGCATCAGGTAAATCACCGAATCTTCTCCAAAAATAGTTATATGTTGTCCAGCGATTCATGTAGCAATATATGTGTATTATGTACATCGATGTGACTTCGCTAGGTATCTCTGCTGCTGATTTGTCTAGCAACTTTAGTTCATCCTTCAATTTGCTAGAACATCGCCAGGCTTCTTCCCGAATTGATCAAATTCTTTTTTTCTTCATCTTCAAATCCTTCATTTCCTCAATTCTCTTCAATTATACATGAAATCACATAAACAAGAGAAAAGCCAGTGTAATGTAGTCTTTTATATTCAAAATAATCATAAAATACACCATAAAACACTGTCTAAATATTGACTTGTCATATATTTATATATATACACCAATGTATTTCTCACGCCTATAGTTTTATAGGCATATGTCAAGGAATACACTCGGACGTGCATATTATCCCCACGACCCACATGTGATACGAGGTGGATCAACAATTTATTAATTATTTATTTTCAACTATATGTCTTACATTAATCAACATTAATTACATATAATATTTGTAAATTGGTTTTCAAACCAAATTTAAAGCACTCCGAGTGGTGGTTTATGCATTCGTGGAGTCTTGAACTCAAGACGTCTTCTTAAACTGTCAGAGTGTCGAACCACTCCAATGCACCAACCATTGGTTCTCTCACAATTTCAACAATATTAAAAAGTAACTTCTATGATGGGCCCAACTTTTTTGTCAAGGTACGATAGGCCCAATTAACTAACGGAATAAGTAGGAGGTGAGAATCAAACAAAACTACCAAGGTGGAACCAAGGCGGAGACCTTGTGATTAGCAGGCAAGCCAAAAAGTGAACCATATGAATGCCATGGTGTTGCACACATGTACGAATTGGATGTGTCACATGTAGGACTACTATTTCCACTCATCTAATTGTTCATGAAACTCTCACACACAAAAAAGTCTTTTTGGCAGGTGTAGCTAGCTCTAGCACTTTCCCATTTATTATTACTCAAAGCTAGAAAATCCACATCACCCATAGTGATAAGGTGTCATCCATTCCTATTTGTAATGCGTGATTCACTTTTCTTTCACCCTCCTCCATGGTCGAAAATGTGTCGACTCCATCAACAAAAAAAGAGCATGATCACGTAGGTACGTAAGAAGAATCAATTATACTAAAAAAAATAAAGATTATGTGGCTATAACCTTTGTTTTACAACCCAAAAATTAAATTTAAAACACCAATACTCACATAATTGAAAATATACGTACAAATCACACAATAACAATGACTAGTTTAATACTCGTAGGTCTCTTGAGAGTTTATAATAAACTCGATAACCAAAAGATAAGATTATTAGAGATATCTCATATATTTATTTATCAAAACTAATTCTATGACTATCCTTATTAATAAAAAAATGTATCCTCTCTGGTGAGATGGTAGGGGCATCACTTGTCAAAAGGCAAAGTTCAGGGTATAAAATATAAGATTAGATGTGCTAAAAAAGCATAATTTGTTTATTAATATCAAAGGGTATTATATACATTTGTATATAACACGTTTTACATATTTGTTACAACAGACTCCTAATTAAACTCTCTTTTATGATATTTAAAATCTTTCATGACTTATCTTCAATTGCAAGAAGCACGAACAGATTTGTTGTTGAGATCTTTCTGTTGTGCCAAGGTATTATCGCTATCTGATGCAGAGCAATGAAGATCAATTTCGCACGGGTCAGCATGATGAGTTGGCATGCACATCAAACTCAACAAATGTGGATTTAGAAAGATGAGTCTAATTAGAACTATATTAGCATTTAATTAGGAAGTTGGTTTTAATTAGACTATGTTTTATTTAGAAGTATAGTTAAATAGAAAGTCTTCGAATGACCGACTAAAGAATTTTGGGGTTTCAAAGACATGGATTTATTAGAAATGGCATGGTCATCAATACTTATAGCATAGCTATGAAAACGGCATTTTTGGGCAAATTCCTTAGTTTAAGCCTCCGAAATTACAATTTTATAATTTTTGGAAAATTTTTTGTTCAGTTATAACTTTTAGTAGGAGTTTCCATTTTTTATTGTGTTTGTGGCATTCGGTTTCTTATTTCATCTAGTTTATGTTTTAGGGCATTTTAGACTTTTACTATTTTTTGGCAAAAATTAGGGTTTTGCTATATAAAGCACCATTTGGCTGTAATTCGAGGATTTGTTATGTTTAATGAAAAGTTGAGTTTTTTTTCTTTTTAGAATTTAGTTGTTAATTTTCAGGCCCTAGGTTGTTTGTTCATGGTTTTTCGAGCAATTCAATTTGGAAGATCCTCACTACGTTACTATTACACCCCCGCAAGACGGTGCTGCCATTGGAGACGCCAATCTTGGACCACGGTCAAAGAAAAGAATAAGATGAAAAGGGCTTGGTAAGAGCATCTGCTAACTGGTCTTTAGATGAAATATGAGTGACTTTGAAGAACCCACTAGCAACAGGATCACGAATAAAGTGATAATCTATTGAGATGTGTTTCATACGAAAGTGAAACACTGGATCAACAGACAAATATGTAGCACTAATATTATCGCAAAATATATTGTTGGGGCACTGGCTAAAGAAATCTGAAGCTCCATGAGAAGATTTTTTTAGCCAAATTACTTTGCCTAACCGCACAAAGTGGTAGCGAATATCGATGTGCTTGCTTCGATCATGGAATACTTTGGATTCTTTGCTAAGGCAATAGCTGACTTGTTGTCGACACAAACCTTGGTAGGCTCTTCTTGTATCAAACATATCTCCTTCAATAGATTTCTAAGCCAAATTGCATGACAAACGCATGAGGTAGCAACAACATATTCCACTTCACAAGTGGACAATGTGACAATCGGTTGTTTCTTTGACATCCATGTGAAAGCGAAGTATCTCCCATGAAAAATACGAATCCAAATAGTGCTCCTTCGATTATCTATGTCTCCACCCCAATCACTATCACTATATCCAACAAGCTTGTAACCATTAGAAACTGAATAGAACAAGCCAAAGTCAATTGTACCTTTCATATAGCGAAGAATTCTCTTTGCGGCTTTTAAATGGGTGGTTGTTGGAGATTCCATGTAGCGACTAACCAATCCAACTGCGTGAAGAATATCGGGCCTCGTGCAAGTTAGATAGCGTAGACTTCCCACCAAACTTTTGAAGAATGTTGGATCTACACTTTCGCCTTCTTCATGTTTGGACATCTTGATTCCGTATTCCGTCGGTGTGCTTATCGGCTTACGCTTCTCCATCTTGAACTTCTTCAGGATCTCCTTTGCATAGCTTTCCTGTGAAATGAAAATTTCATCCTTTTGTTGCTTAACTTCAATGCCAAGGTAGTACGCCATAAGCCCCATGTCGGTCATCTCGAATTCTTTCGTCATCACTTCCTTGAATTCATTGAACATGCTTGGGTTGCTTCCTGAAGATCAAATCGTCCACGTAGAGGCACACGATCAAAATATCTCCATCTTTGATCTTGATATATAGAGCGTGCTCGTAGGGACATTTGTTGAAGCCATTCTCTTGGAAGTACTTGTCGATTCGGCTATTCCATGCCCTTGGTGCTTGTTTTAGCCCGTAAAGAGCCTTCTTCAACTTCAACACCTTGTCTTCGTGGCCTTTGACTTCATAGCCTGATGGTTGCTGAATGTAGACTTCCTCTTCAAGAACTCCATTTAGGAAGGCAGACTTTACATCCATCTGCTGTATCTTCCACTTGTTTTGAGCTGCCAAAGAAATGATTAGTCTGATAGTCTCTAATCGAGCAACAGGGAGCAAATACCTCATCATAGTCAATTCCACCTTTTGACTATAGCCTTTAGCAACTAGCCTCGCCTTATGCCTTTCAATCTCTCCTTTGGCGTTTTGTTTTGTTTTGTACACCCATTTGACACCTATCGCCTTATGTCCCCAGGAAGTGAGGTGAGTTCCCATGTGTCATTCTTCTCAATGGCCTTGATTTCTTCGTCCATCGCATCTCTCCACTTCTTTTCTTGTATCTTGCTTCTTGAAAGCTCACTTTGGTTCACAATCGACAAACGAGGCAAAATAATGTAAGATTATCTTGTCGTTCGCTTACCTCATAGAGATCTCTAAGGCTTCTTGTACGTTGCACAACTCTTTCACTTTGACTCCCACTTAATGATGACGAAGGTGATGAGTCTCCTTGAGTGGTTGATGTTGGTGAAGTGGGTGGAGTTGCGAGCTCTTGTTGAGGTCCTAGTTGCTCCCTCGTTGTCTCGCTCATCTTCTTCAAATTGAGGAAAGAAATTTAAGTCATCTGCATGAGATTCAAAATCCCATTCTCCTTCTTCGTTGAAGACCACATCTCGACTAATCACAATCTTCTTATTGTCCGGATTGTACTGACTTGTAGCCCTTCGAGTTAGCATCATAGCCGATGAAGATAAAACTCTCGTTTTTATCATCAAGCTTCGTTCTTCTCTCGTCCGCACGTGAACATGGGCTATACTTCCAAATATTCTCGGGTGGGAAATGCCAGGCTTTCTTCCACTCCATGCCTCTTGCGGTGTCTTTCCCCATACACTTCTTGTTGGAGATCGGTTTGACAAGTAGACTGCACACGCTACTGCTTCTGCCCAAAATTCCTTGGGTAGTTTCTTGCTTTTGAGCATGCTTCGTGCCATGTCGAGGATTGTTCTGTTCTTTCTTTCTGCCACGCCATTTCTTTGGGGGATCTAGGAACTGTCATTGGTCGATGAATTCCATTTGCTTCACGAACTCTTGAAACTCCCCTGGAAGTAAATTCTCCACCTCGGTCGGATCTCATGGCTTTGATCTTTCTACCGCTTTCTCTCTCCACTCAGCTTTGAACTTCTTGAAGACTTCGAAAACTTCGACTTATGTTTCAAGAAATATACCCAGGTTTTCTTGAAAAATCATCAATGAAGAGAAGAAAATAATTACCATTACCTGAGAGAGCTTGGCTTGATCGGACCACACACATCGGTATGGATGAGCTCGAGTGGCTTCTTGGCTCTTGACTCTGACTCCTTTGGAAAGCTTTTCCTGAATTGTTTCCCGACTAGACACCCTTCACAAAGCTGGTCAGGATGGTTGATGCGAGGTAGTCCCTTCACCATCTCCTTCTTAGATAAACGACTCTAGACCTCCAAAATTAAGATGCCCAAATCGAAGATGTCAAAGCCATGATGCATCTTTGTAGCAAGCTTTCGGCACTTTGCAACATCGTTTTGTATGTTGATCAAGAACATTCTATTCTTTGACATCGGTACTTTAGCAATGAAGTTATTCTTATCATCTTTTATAGAAAGATTATGATCCTTCATATGAATATCATAACCTTTCTCTAACAATTGCCCTAAACTCAAGATGTTACTTTTCATATTGGGCACATAGTAGACATTGGAAATAAATTGATGTCTCCCATCTTTCAAGCGGATAAGGATGTTACCTCTCCCTTTCACTGCTATTGTGGAATCATCTCCAAACGAAACATTTCCGCTTACTGACTCGTCTAGCTCCACAAACATGTCTTTCCTTCCACACATGTGATTGCTTGCACCACTGTCAAAATACCAGGAATTTGCTTAGCCACCATCAGTTTCCTCTCGTGCTAGAAGAAGAGTTTCTTTGCCATATGTCTTCTCCTCCACGTAGTTGGCCTTCTCCTCAATTTTGTTGTTGGGAGCTCTACATTCTGAAGCATAATGCCCAAATTTCTGACAATTATAACATCGAACTTGAGATTTGTCATACCTTGAGTTCGGTTTGATTCTTCCACGGCCTCGTGTTGAGCTTTCTCCTTTCTCATAGTTGTTGGAATTGTTGTTGTTGTAATTCCACCTCGTCCACGATCGCGACTTCCACCTCGTCCATGGCCTCCACCTCTGCCTCGGCCACGTTGGTTTCTATCTTGGCTTTCATGCATATCCTTGAGTTGCGGCTTGAGGAGTTGCTCGAAACCCCCTTGCTTCTTCTTATGTTTCTCTTCGTATGCTTGTAATGATCCTTGGAGTTGCTCGATCGTCATTTCTTCCAAGTCTTTAGTTTCTTCAATCGTCACGACGATGTGCTCAAATTGGGATCCAATGAACGGAGTATCTTCTCTATTATCCTCACATCTTCTAACTTTTCACCATTTCTTTTTAATTGATTAGAAACAACTACTACTCTTGAGAAATAATCTGAAATAGACTCGAGATACTTTCATGTGTAAGGATTCGAATTCACCTCTTAATGTTTGGAGACGGACCTTCTTCACTTGCTCGGATCCTTTGTAAGAGGTTTGCGCTTCTCCCACGCTTCCTTGCTAGAGCTTGCACTCGAAATCTTTTCAAAGCCATCATCATCTAATGCTTGATAGATGAGATAGAGAGCCTTCTTGTCTCTCTTTCTTGAATCCTTCAAAGTTGTCTTTTGATCTGTAAGAAGCAAAGCAAAGCGCAAAGATCATCCGCAGCTCGTTATAGCCTTTCTCTATGATATCCCACACATCTTGTGATCCAAGAAGTGCCTTCATTTTGATACTCCAATTGTCGTAGTTGTTGTTGTTGAGTGTCGAACTTGGAATGGTGCCATACCATTTGCCATATCTCTCAATATAATGAGAATTTGCAAAATCCGATTGCACGGATGAATTCGAACGCCGAAAAACCTTGGGAGGAACAAGAAGCTAGTGCATGATACTCAGCTTCCGTTGATGATCATGCTACAGTCTTTTGCTTTTTAGAGCACCATGATATTGCATTCCACAATTCACAATATAAGCAAAGGTAGAGGTGCGATCATCGCGGTCACCCGCCCAATCAGCATCAGTAAAAGCTGTTAAAATAGATTGCTGGTAACATTTTAGAAATGCCATGATGAATGGTATTCTTCAAGTACCGAAGTAGGCGTTTCACAGGAGACCAATGGTTCTCTGATGAGGAATACATAAATTGTACCAACTTATTGACACTATAGGAGATATACGGTCTAGTAAGAAAGAGATATTGGAGAGGACTGATGACTTGGCAATATTGTGTGGCATCCATGGTGGAAGAGCCATCATGCAATCGAATTGACTGCGATGCACACATTGCAGTGACACATTCTTTTGCCCCATCCATGTCCACCTTAGTGAGAAGCTCCCAAATATATTTTTGTTATATAAGTAGGAGACCATCTGATGTAAGCAACAGTTCAATTCCAAGAAAATAATTTAAATCACCCAAGTCCTTAATTGAGAACCGGTTGGCCAAAGCATTTAAGAAATCGTCGAATGAACGACCATCATTCCCTGTGACAATCAAATCATCCACATAGACCAAAAAATAAAGTGTAACCCTATTTTTGCAGAAGACAAATAGAGATAAGTCAATGCAAGAGTTATCAAAACCACAAGACAGTAGATAGGTTTGCGACTCAGTGTACCAAGCCCGTAGTGCTTGCTTAAGACCATAAAGTACCTTACATAGCTTGCACACATAAGATGGATAGGATGAATCAATGAACCTATGAGGTTGTTGCATATATACATCTTCAGTGAGAGTGTCATGTTAAAATGCATTTTTAACATCTAATTGATGAAGAGGCCAGCCGTGAGATAATATAATAGAAAGAATCAAACGAATTGTTGTGGTTTTACCACAAAACTGAATGTGTCATGATAATCTACCCCGGGTCACTGATGGAAGCCTTTAGCAATAAGATGGGCTTTATATTTCAAAATCGAGCCATCGGGGTTGCGTTTGATGTGAAACACCCACTTAAAACCAACAACATTCTAAGTGGGAAAAGAAGGGACTAATTTCCAAATGCCATTATTGAGTAAAGCTATCAATTCATTAGACATTGCTTGATGTCATTCCATATGTTTCATGGCTTATTTGACACAGCTAGGTTCAATTAGGGAAGGTTAAGGATGTTTTGTAGTTGCATAAGAGACTTGTTTAGGTTTAAAGATATTATTCTTAAATTGGGTTATCATTGGATGAATGGAAGATGATGGTTGAAATGACAAGTTAGGACGAGTAGTAGTGGAGGACCTTAAATGAGAATTACCTTCCTTAACAGAGGAATCTGACATGATATTTAGTGGGAGTTGTGAGGCAGTCAATAGTCCAGGAGCAATGTTGTCATGTGATGGAGTTGGCGTTTGCGATGACAAAGGCGATGACGATGACAATAATATGTCTGTAATGGGAGGCCAGGATGCAGCAACAAAAGAAAATGATGAAGACTCCACAAAAGTGGTGTAAGAAGGGAAAGTATGTTCAATAAATCGAACATACGGTGACATGTGGATCTTGGATGTGGCAATATTGAAACATAGATATGCACTTTAATGAAATGAGTAACCAAGAAAGATGCACAGTGAAAAGGAAGATTCAAGTTTATTCAAAGTATATGGCTTTACCCATGGAAAACATAGACAACCAAATACACACAACCGATTATAATTTGGCGGAGCATTGAATAATTTTTGATAAGGTGTGGAAAGATGAAGCGATGGGGTAAGAAGGCTATTTATTAAGTAAACAGCAGTTTGAAAAGCATACTTCCAAAACATAAAAGGAAGGTTTGCGTTATGAAGAAGTGTGAGGCAAGTGTGAACAATATGCTTGTGACGAACACTCATATACACCATTATGTTGAGGTGTGGGTGGTAGTGTTTGAAGATGCTAAATGCCTTCGCTAGATAAAATTTGATTGAAGGTAGTATATTCACCTCCACTATATAAATAAAGTAATAAAATTGATCGAGAAAAATGCTTCTCAATGAGAGTTTTAAATTTTTGAATGACAATATAAACATCAGATTTTAAGCACAAAAAAATAAAGCCACGCATACTTTGAAAAGTGATCAACGAAAATAACGTAGTAATGATAGCCATTAATAGATTCAACAAGGGAAGGACCCCAGACATATGAGTAAATGAGATCTTAAGGGCCTTTACTAGTTAGAGAGGAAGTGCCAAATGATAGTCATTGATTCTTATCACAAAGACAAGATTCATAATAAAGGTTAGATGGGATACGTTAAGATAAAGCAAGAGAACTAGAGTTTGCCAACATGTGTATGATGGTGTGGTATGGGTGACCAAGTCAACCATGCCAGATACCAGGAGAAACAAAGGAGGACGTTGTAGTAGAAAGAGCGACAACATTGCTTAGACTACGAATTTGCACAATTGGCAATTTTGCCACGAAGAAGATGTGCTCCCGTACGAATATCCTTCACAACAAAATAAGAAGCAAAAAATGATAGAAGTATTATTAGTCCGACAAAATTTTGAAATAGAAATTAAATAATCATTAATAGATGGAATACAATAGACATTTGATAAGGTAAAAGAAGGATTGAGAGTGATACTACCGGTGTGAGTAATAGGTAACCCTATACCATCACTAATGTGATTGTCATCAAGATCATCATAAGGTTGTGGAAGAGAGAGATTTTACAATTGAGAGGTGACATGGTGAGTGGACCTAGAGTCTAAGATCCAAGTTGAGGAAACTGATGAGGAAGTTGAGTGTTGTTAATGGTGGGTCACTATGGTCGAAGATTTGGAAATGATTTTTAGCACTTCTTGACATCGTGACCACGTTTCTCATAGTATTGACACACAGGAACATTGGGTCGAGGTGATTGAGAAGAGAAAGGGTGGCGGGAATGGGTAAAAGGGCTTGAGCACACGAAGGTTTGGGTTTACGATTCGAAGGAGATGAAGAATTTGTGAAATGGACAGTGGGTGGGTTGGGATCTGATAAATGCTTATCAGAGTAGAGGAGGAAGGTTTCATGATCTAGTATTTTATCACACAGCTCTTCAAATGAGATGATAGAATCGCGCGTCTGGACAGCAGTGATGAGTTTCTTATTGTAAGTGTTAATAACTAAGGATGAGTGATACATTGTAGTAACGTTATACTTATAATTTCAACTCATGTTCAAACCAGTTAGTTAGGTTGTTAGAGAGTGATTAATATATACTCTACATGTGTATGGTTGTTAACATTTGATATCTCATTATAAATATAATCTCAGCTCATCCAACAGAGACGATGAAAAGCTGAGTTTCAAGATCACAGATTAATCTGTTCAGCTAACATGGTATCAGAGCTCCTTTGGGTTTGTTGCAATGGGAGATCCTGAGAATTCAAGACGCGCTGTGGTTGATGAATCTGAAAGTTCAACAAGGCGTCAAGGTGTTCATGGAGCAACGGATTCAACTTCGATTGCTCATCATTTTGTTGGTCCTTTTGGTAATTATTTGAATCAGATTGTTTCAATCAAACTTAACAGTACAAATTTCTCGTTATGGAAATCGATTATATTTCCTCTGTTAGAAGGTTGGGGATTTGATGGTTTTCTATTTGGAACTGTTGTTTGTCCTCCTAAGTTTCTTGCAAATGGAGATGTTAATCCCGAATTTCAAGAATGGTTTCATTGTGATAGAATATTATATGGATGGCTTTCATGTTCACTAGAACCTGAGATTGGCAATCAAGTTAATACTTCTCAAGATTCTAGTAAAAGAATAGCACATGAACTGTGGAGTTGTATTTTATATCAATGTGGATCTAACAACAAAGCACAGATTGAGTTTCATAAGACTGCAATTCGTACAACTAGAAAATGATCTATGAAAATGGATGAATATCTGAAGAAGTTGAAAGATATATTTGATAGTCTCAGTACTGCTGGTGCACCAATTTCAATTTTTGAATTAATTCCTTGCACATTAGCTAGTTTAGATTCTGAATATTTGCATATTACTGCTGTTCTGGAACACAAAGATGTACTAACTTGGCAAGATTTGCATTCAACTTTGTTTTTATGTAAAATTGGAACAATTACACAATATTACAGGTATGAACTCTCTGAGTATTCATTCATCAAATCAGGTGAATTCAGCTGAAACCAAACCTGGAAATTCACAATTATGGAATAATAGTAAGAGATTTTCTGGACGTCGAAACATCAATAATAGAGGATGAGGAGGTAGATCTAACAGAGGTAAATGAGGTTTTAGATTTCCAAACAACAATAAACCTACTTGTCAAATTTGTAACAAAGTAGCCAAACAACTGTTGTTTGCTACTACAGAGCTGATATGCGGTATATGGGATCCAAGGATTCAACAACAATGGTGGACACAATAATCAATCTGGTTCTCAAAGTTTAGGATTTACAAACTAAGGAATGAGAGGAAATCTGAGTAATGGTCCTAGTGTTCAATTCATTGGTTCTCTAAGTATCTTTGGTGCAGATGTTCAAAATTCTGGTTTCTCTTCAGCTGAATCTATTGGTGATCAGAGTTGGTATGCAGACAGTGGTGCCACCAGCCATGTTACTCCTGATCAGTCCCAACTATCTAACTACTCTCCCTACACAGGTATTGATTCTCTCATTGTTGGCAATGGCAATTCATTACCAATTTCATGTGTAGGATTAGCTCATATTACATCTGCTGCCTCCAAACTCAAATTTGCAAATACTTTATGTGTCCCTCAAATCACAAAGAATCTGTTCGGTATTTCTCAACTTGCTAAGGACAATAATGTGATTGTTGAGTTTACTAATCCACATTGTTTAGTGAAGGATTCTTTAACTAAAGAAGTCTTGCTGCTAGGGATTCTTATAGATGGCTTGTATCAGTTTCTTAATTCTCGAAGTTCAACTTCTACATCAAATAAAAGAGGTGGTGCAGTTACTTTTAGCAAATCAACCTTCATCGCTTCTCAACAGTCATCATACTATCTATGGCATAAGAGGCTAGGACACCCTTCACATCAAGCTTTTTAACAAATAATGAGATCAGATTTACATATTCTTGTATCTCAATCTGAGTTTTATTCTGTATGTCCTTTGGGAAAGCATCATGCTTTACCTTTTTCAGTTTCAAATAGTTGTAGCACATATGTGTTGGAATTATACATACAAATCTTTGGGGACCTGCTCCAATTACTTCCATTGATGGTTTCAACTATTATATTACTTTCCTTGATGATTTTTCAAGGTTTACATGGATTTATCCACTCAGAGTTAAATCTAAAGTACTTAAAACTTTTCAGATTTTTAAACTTCAAGTAGAAAATCAATTTTCTACAAAGATCAAGAGACTATAGTCTGATTGGGGGGTAAATTCTGAATTTTTCAATCTTTCTTTTATAGTCAGGGTATCATCTTTTAACACCCTTGTCCATACACACATGAGCAGAATGGAAGGATTGAAAGAAAACACAGACATATTGTGGAAACCAGTTTGAATTTGTTGGCCGAAGCTAACTTGCCTTATAAATTTTGGTGGCATGCATGTGCATCAGCTGTGTTTGTCATCAATCGATTACCCACAAGGGTTCTTGAGGGACTCTCACCATATACAGAGGTTTTCCACACTCAACCTGATTATTTGATACTAAAGGGTCTTTGGCTGTACATGTTTTCCATACATCATACCTTATAACACAAATAAGCATCAGTTCAGGTCTGAAAAGTGATTATTTGAGACTCGCAGAAAGCTTTATATGGCCCCAAACAAGCTCCACGAGCTTGGTTTCATAGACTAAAGACTCAGTTGTTGTCGTGGGGTTTTAAAAATTCTCAATCCCATAATTCCCTCTTCATTATCAGACATCGTGGAAGTATGATGTATGTCTTAGTTTATGTTAATGATATAATCATCATTGGTGCAAATCATGTTCATGTTCAGGAGTTCATCACAAAACTTAATCAGCAGTTTGCACTCAAAGATATTGGATATTTGAATATGTTTCTAGGATTTGAAGTTCATAGAGATAACAATGGTTTATATTTACTCAAACCAGTTATGTACATTCTCTTCTTCCAAAAGCTGGTATGAATACTACTAAACTAGTTGATACAATTGCAGTGACACAGCAATGATTTTTCATCTCCTTCTGCTCCCTTGTTTAATGATCCTACACTATACAGAAGCATTCTAGGAGGCTTACAATATATTGTTCATATACGGCCAGATATTGCTTTCATCGTTAACAGGCTTAGTTAATTCCAACAATCTCCTACCACTTCTCATTGGCAATCCTTAAAGAGAGTGTTATGATACTTAAAAGGCTCTGCTAATTTTGGATTGTGCTTTAAACCTAGACATAAACTTCTCTCACTGGTTATGCTGATGCATATTGGCAATCATCTGTTGAAGACAAGAAATTCATTGCTGGATATGCAGTCTACTTTAGAACTAATCTTGTGTCCTGACAGTCCAAGAAGCAGGGTGTAGTTGCTCGATCCAACACTCGAAGCGAATATATAGCCATAGCTCAAGTTGTTGCTGAAATTTCTTAGCTACGCTCCTTGTTGGTTGAGTTGCAATTTCCCCTTCTTGTTACACCTATGATTTGGTGTGATAACATGAGTGCAGCTGCATTGGCTCATAATCCTATTTTTCATGCTAGAACAAAGCATGTGGAGATTGATGTTCACTATATTAGAGATCAAGTTCTTCATGGAAAGCTATTAGTTCATCATGTTCCTACGCATGATCAGGTGGCTGATTGCTTCACCAAAGCATTATCATTTTCCAAATTTCATTCTTTAAAATCCAAACTTGGGGTTACCTTACTTCCCTTACGTTTGAGGGGGGATGTATGTGTTAATCACTAAGGATGAGTGACACATTGTAGTGAGGTTATACTTGTAATTTCATCTCATGTTCAGACCAGTTAGTTACGTTGTTAGAGAGTGATTAATCTGTACTCTACGCATGTATGGTTGTTAACATTTGATATCTCATTATAAAAACAATCTCAGTTCATCTAACAGAGATGATGAAAAGCTGAGTTTCAAGATCACAGATTGATTTGTTTAGCTAACACTTATACGCAACACCTAATCCTCGTGTGGTATACATAAGCAAGTCAGCGTCACTTGGTGGAGCACCGAGAGCACCAAGTTCATCAACAATCCTTTAAATGGAGGCCAAAAATTCAGAGACACTAGTGGAAGTGCCATATGATATGATTCGTAGAATGCTCGGCATATAGCTTGGAGAGACGCGTCCAAGCTTCATGACTCATCGTCGAAGATGAGACAAATGGTAGAATAAACTCATTAACAGATGCAAAAGATAGCAAGAAGAAGAAAACGATCTTGTCTGCACCAATAAACATAGGCAGAGTTGGGAATTGACTAACCATTCTCTATGAGAGTTGTTGAAGGAGAAGGGAGAGAGCCATCAACATAGCCAAGGAGGTCCAAGCCAAACAAGAGAGAGTGAAGTTGAGCTTTCCATGAAAAGTTATTTAGAAATGTCAATTTGAGAGGCAATTGAGCAGCTGCATTAATAGTGATGAGTGTTGAAGTGGCGTTGGAAGCAGTGGAGAGTATGACATTAACAGCAAGGGATTCGGCTGTAGTAGAGATAGTAAAAGCCATTGAAAGATAGAAAAAAAATAATTGAATCAAGGCTCGTGGGAGAGGATCTCTGATACCATATAAAATATAAGATTAGATGCACTGAGAAAGCATAATTTGTTTATTGATATCAAAGGGTATTAACAGTATTATATACAATTGTATATAGCACATTTTACATATTTGTTACAACAGACTTAATTAAACTCTTTTTATGATATTTAAAATCTCTCATTACTTATCTTCAATCGCAAGAATCACGAACAGATTTGTTGTTGAGATCTTTCTGTTGTGCCAAGGTGTTATCGCTACAGGGAGGTCGTGAGTTCAACTCCCTCTTTAAGCAACAAAAATAAAGTATTATAAAAATAAAGTTTCTTTGATATTTTTTTTTGGAGTACCAGATTCAAATGATGAGATATTGTTAATTACCCAAGGTTTCGATCGATGATTCTGAAGCTTTAACTCATCGATTGATATTCTTATCAAGGCAGAGAGTGGAGTAAGAATTCACAATCTATGTATAACGCGCATGATGCTAAGAAGATCATTTGCATCACAATAATTATTTTGTTACGAATACATTATATTATATTATCTTGCACATTCCTCACATCAATGATTTCTTTTATTTTTATTGTTATACCAACTATATGTCATTATCTATTATGTAGAAGGTATTGCAACTTTGAGTTTTACACATCTTAGCCACCCAAGTTTTCTTTTATTTTTCTATTTGAATCGATGATAGAGAGTGAGGTCCACATAGATCAATTAGCTAGGCTTTCATGCAATAATTAAGTACATATACATCTATATATGATCTTGCCTAGCTAACAAGGCAAGAATGTTTTATTATGATGAACTACCTAATTGTGTTATTTTGTCATTTAGCATTGGCACTTTCTCTAGCAGATGCCCCTCATGAACCGGCAAAAAAGGCTGCCATAGTGCCATGTATATATTGATTAGAAAAATAATTTTTTGACATTTTTTTAAATTGACACTTGCTACATAATGGTGTATATTATTTTAAAATTTGGGCGACAAACATCTTAATCCAATCTACACCGTAATTATGTAGCAAATGTATATATGTCTTCTAAAATATTAGTTAAAAATATATCTTCCTTCAATCACAAGTTTCTTCATAGCATCTCTCATAGCCATCACCAATATTATTGACTACTATTATATGGTATATATTTATTTTAAGGAATATATATGTATATATATATATATAATAAAGATCTTATATATGTAAAAGTCATAAGGATGCGACACGTGGCATATTTTTGGGGTTTCTATTTTTTTAATTATTTTTTGGGCCTTTTTTTTTTTTGCTATTGTTATGGTTCTTTTGCTATTTTCGGGTTATTTTTTGAATTCTAGTTAGTCGAAATTTAATTGGGCCAGTTTTATCTCTAATTGACGATAATGAGGATGTGACATATGGCATAAATATTTAGGACAATTTCTATTTTCGTTTTTTTCTTCTCTCTTTTTGCGACCTATTTTTTACTATTTTTGTTGTATATAAATAGCTATTTTTTGGATTAGTTTATCTCATTTTTTTTGTGTAATAGCTGTCTACATACAATGCTATTTTTTCTATTACTTTAAATGTTTTGAAAAAAAAAACTCAAAATAATTAACCTACACAAAAAAAAAAAAAAAAAAAAAAGAATATTAGCAATTAGGGGTCGTAATCTAACTAATTACAAGTTACAACAATTATTTTGTATGTAGTTTTGAAAAACAATGTGCCAAAGCATCTCTAGTAAGATGGTAGAGGCATCACTTGCATGCCAAAATAGCAATATTTGGAGAGGTTGTGAGTTCGACTCCCACTTAAGTAAAAAAAAAAAAAAAAAATTGTTGCGCAACTCAAATAACCAATTAACTAGAATAGGATAGTTGTTCTTTCCTATTATAATTACAATAACAATTATTTTTTGACGGTATTACAATGACAATTGGATTTTTTGCTTGATTAACACATTTGGAGAAAATATTTATCAATTTAACACACCCACATAAATATTTACCAATCTAACTCATTTACTGTCACGTCACTTCCACCTCATTTTTTTGTCAAATACAAAACGTGACTGAAGATCACGTTTTGGTTATAAACAAAAAAAAAAAAAAAAAATAAGTCGTGACTTGCGGTCACGACTTCCTTTTCAAAGGAATCGTGACTGCAAGTCACGACTTTCTTTTCAGAGAAATCTTGACTTGCAGTCACGACTTCCATTTGTTCCATTTTTTTTTTTTGTTGTTTTTTTTTTTATGCTTTTGGTAGTTAATTTATAAGAGAATGAAAATGATCTTGACAAAGTTTAATCTATCATATTAAACATCGTCTATCAAACAAGTAGAATCTCTAGCATCTATGTGTTTTTATTTTTTTTAATAAAAAAGAAAATCTTATATATTTGTTGGGTTTTGATACGTGCCCACGTTAGCTTAAACAAAAGCTTTCAAATTAGTCCACTAGTATATTCGTATTATTTATTTTTCTCTCAATACAAACTAGTCCAAAATTTGAAGTTACAATAGGTTTATGACCTTGATCTTGTACAACAAAAGCTTTGAAACTCGAGAAATTTGCAAAATTCATAAAATTCACGTTAGTCATGCAGGAAATTTCATTTGCTATAAATGAAGAACTTGGAAGTCAATCAAATGCTACCTTAATCCTTAAGTTTATGAACAAGAGTTTCACCATGTATCTTCATAAGCTTGTAAATACATTGTTAATTAAGTTATAAGTTTGCAAAGATATTATATTGTTCTTTCACATTGATCATTATCACATTAGTAATACCATAACCAACTACGAAGCATTTATATAAACAAAAAGATGTCTTGTTATAGTAAAAAAAAGTCCTAGTTTGACCCCAAATAATGACTTTCAGTCCCACAACGTGTTCTCTTTGCGACTCGCACATTACGATTTAAAGCTAATGACACATTCGAAGGGCCCACATCAGCACGCAACGGATTTTGAGCATCTTCTTGTTGAATTTCATCTATATCATGCCTTCCACGATCATGAGTACTTGTAGTCCCAGATAAATTCATCATTATTGGACTTGCATTAAAATGACATGAAAATGTAGGTATCCTATCAAATTGAAAGGCTTCCGTATTCTCGAATGCCATGTTGGGAGGTACTGATGGAGTATGTGGAGTCTCTAACTCGTTGAGAGGTATTGATGGAGTATATAGAGTCTAGAACTCATTGAGAGGTATGGATGGAGTATACACTGGAGTGTCATGCCTCGAACATGTATCTTCATGAGAAGATTGATGAGATGCTTCAAATGAAGTGGGCATATTATGGATGCGATAATCTGCATGTATTGCAGTCAAAGTCGATGCAGCTACATCTCGAATACGTAGAATAGACACATCATCACCCAATGTCAACTGATGAATTGATGTCATTCCTTATGCCTACATATAAAATATTTATGAAGTTGTATGCGAAAATAAAATCAAAACGACTATTTAAAAGACTTCACGATTGAATAATAAACATTTGTACTTACCAATGCCTCAACAATAGCCCACGATGAGACATGAATCGTCGTGTAATGCGACGATATCATTGCAAATACGAGTCGTAAGATTCCAATGGCTCCTCCATTAATTCATCATTCGCAATATTAGAAGCACGTTCGTTCCACATGCAGACATAAGCACTATGTTATGCACTCCAATCTTTATATGTTTTCCCTCTCAAGTCAATCTTATGTAGCTCCATGCTTGTGCTATTTAAAAGTGGTATCCTTTGTTTCAAACCGAATTGTCGCATGACTCTATCAGGATTATACATTTCAACAACACTGAAGAAAAGTAAAGGTGCCCTCGTTCGCCAAATAGCACGACCACTGCTACAATACGCAGGCAAGTCCCTTATCACTGTCTCAGGATACGATTCCCAAATTACCTGAAGTGATGGAAAATAACTTGAAATGAGTAAAATTCACATTTCACCATTTTACAAAGGGTATTTGAAAATTTTGATTAAGTGTATTTCTTACTTCATCGGGTGTTTGCATGTCAATCATTTCTCTGTATTTTGTTAGCACGTGCGTTGATGTTCTTGTGGTCTCTAAGGCATGTCTCCACCTATAAAAATGTGAAAAACAACACAATGCATGCATGAAATTACGTGTAGATAAATAAACTCAAGTTTTTTTACTATGTTAAAAAATTATAATTACCTATGACCAAATGGAGGAGGTGGAAATAAATCTTCATTTGGTATGATGTCGTTTCGAAGAACATTTCCCATTATTGGTGCAAGAAAAGGCAACTTGTCTCATGCCCATAGTTGCAATAATATTATTGGACCTGCAATCTCTGCTCCATCAATGTCGGCAAGACAGGATTGTCTATATAGGTGAGCCAAAGTTGCACTACCCCAACTGTATTTTCCTGCCGCCTCAAAATCCTCCAAAAATTGTAAATACGTGATGTGAAAGATTGTTAGACTTGTCTGCAAATAAAGTTCCTCCAAGAAGTTGTAAGATGTACGCTCTTGCATAGCGTTGCACTTCCACTTCACCAGCATTATTTGGAAGGTTTGGAAACCATCTTGAAAGTTGTTGAATTTGGATCCGACCTCCAGTTTTGTTGTTTTCAGGGAATGGGAAGCCTAGTAGTGTCAAACAAAAGGCATCATAATCTTGTTCTACATTACCAGTGATTGGTAATCCATCGACGGGTACCCTAAAATTATTTGTACATCTTGTAGGGTAATAGTCATCTCGCCAACTGGAAAATGAAACGTGTGAGTTTCTGGCCTCCACCTCTCAACAAGTGCAGTAATGAGATGTCAATCAATTCCTATGAAACCTATTCGCGCCGTTCCATAAAACCCAGCTTCCTCAAGATACCCAACTGTGTGTTCATCAAGTGGGACCAATCGATGTAATGCTTCTGAATTACGCCTGATAGTCAATATACCAGGATCCTCATATGCAAATAACATATAAGTTACATTAGTTCAAATTTAGCTACAAAGCTCTAAAAATATGCAAACATGCAAAAAGAAGTATTACCGGTCCATTTCAAACGCGAGTAGATCTATGTAGAGCCTACATAGTCAACATTGAATCATCTATAGGTCCAGGATCCATATCGCGCTTGAACCCCAAATCATTAACAATGTTGTCATTAATACAAAAAACCAATGATGAAACAATAAAATTAGTATAAAGTTCATTCAAGAAACAATAAAATTAAAACAAAAGTGGGTGATTAATATAAAAACATGGTTTAATTGAAACAAAGTACATGCACCACATAGTCATAAGAAAGTGAACTAATATAAGAAAAATATGAGTGAATGCGAAAGATAAGACTTGACATGCCTTTCACTATGAACCATTAGGTGTTGTTCTTGCTGACGACGAGAGCAAGTGCGCCTATTGTGTCCATCCTGCTTACACTTACTACATCGCAACGTTGTTGGTGTTTCTCTCCATTCCTTCTCTCGCTGCATATGACGTGGTTGTTTCTGATTGCCTCTCCAATCCATCTCAGTTCGCAAACGTCTTGTTTGAGGACGACCTCTTTTGACTTGCTTTCGAGATGGATCATGCAGCAAGGTGTGTGGAACTCTAGCGTTAGGCCAATAATCTTCGTGAGGAATGGGTTGGAAATTCGTAGCATAACATTGACTGTACACAGACAATCTGTAATATGACTCAATGTACTGACAGTGATATATGGCAACACTAGCGCAAACGACTTGGACATGGGAACATGGAATGCCAAAACACTGCCACTTCATGCAAGTGCATCTATGAGCCTCCAATTTCACCACTTGTTTGTTAGACCCTTTTCTCAAATGATACCCACGTATCGCAGTGATGACTTCAAATGTGCCATTTTCACGATTCACTAATGTAACATTGTGCCCTTCTGCCGCCTTTCCCCAATATGACAACTTATCAAGCGCGTACTTTGTGTACCTTTCGCCCCTTCCTAGGGTTGTACCTATTTCGTCACGTCTTTTGTTAAAGTAAGCCATGACACGATAAAATGTTACTTGCACTAATGCGGTGACAGGGTAAAATCGTGCGCCTTTAAGGACACCGTTAAAGCATTCTACATTTGTGAAAAAAAAAACATGTAAGTATTTGTTTGTAAACGTGATAGAAATCCTTTGTCGTATGCGTTGGTCCATTGTGTTCGATCAAGATCATTAAACCACGCAATACTTTCTGCATTAATTTGTTGAAGTTCTTTCATGTATGCCTTAAATTTTCGAGGTTGATGTTGTGCACCGGCTAAGTACACCATATCCTTCAATTCTTTGCTCCCAAATCTCATGTTGAAATTAATCTGTGTTAAGCTCTTTCATGGGTCCATCCATTTTGAGGATTATTCATTGCCAACAATATACCAGGGTGTCGATCAGAAATGACACATATACCATCTCGATCAGTCACATGATGTCACAAACAAGCCATAAACCATCCCCAGCTGTCTTGACTTTCCTCATCGACAATGACAAATGCTAAGGGAAATATATGACTTTTACTATCAACAAAAGTGGCTATTAAGAGTTTTTGTTTGTATTTTCCATACAAGAATGTGCCATCAATTTGTATAATTGGTCTGCAATGTCTAAAACCTGCAATAGAATGTGCGAATGCCCAAAAACTCATTTGAATACAACCTCATTGTTGGCATTAGGCTCGCCATGCCTCCAATCGACACGTGTCACTGGATTACTTTCTTGAAGAGCGGTCATCCACCGCGGCAACATTTTATATGATTTTTCCCAATCTCTAAAGATTTTAGCAATTGTTTTTTTCTTCCCTAACCAAACTTTCTTGTAATGAAACATCATAACTGGATTTGTCCTTGATAATTTGATGAAGAACTGGAACTGTGATGGACGGATCTCTTCTCACCACATTTTCAATTTCACGGCATATAACCGTGGAGTCCAAATGAGCATGATCCTTGGACAGTTTTGCATAGATACATGTATGTGATCCTGCATATTTACTTATCTCAAACATTCCATGTGCTTTTCTTCTTGAACACAACAACCTCCAATCACATTCATCTAAATGTTTCTTACAACGGACAACCCACACATTGGGTGTTGAATGAGTTACCATAAATTGCCTGTCCATTAATGCTATACAATTTCACGGCATGTTGGATATCTACTTTAGAAAAGAACCGCATACCTACATGAAATTCTGATGCCTCATTCCATAAAGACCTAGAAGGGATCATTGCATTCTCATGGATAAATTGCATTGCCTCAATACTCAATTCCAAAAATACAGATGAAGGTACAGTAAATTCACCTACACCCACATGCGCATCATCAATTCCAGCAGCCTTTTGATCGAAAAAATCATCGTTTCCAACTTCGTTCGAGATTGGATGACAAGATAATGAGCCATCATCGGCTATGACTCGATTTAATGTATCTCGAATTATGCTATCATCAACATGATAAGCATCAACCCCTACATCATCGACATCATCATCGCTACTCTCTTCATTAGTATTCCCATCACTACCACAATAGTCATCATCTTCCTCAGTATTCACACCATCACAGGAACGAGCATCCTCGTCTACATCGGGATTTGAAGTTATCAAAGGCGATACACAATGATTATGTTCAAATATTGGTTGAGTACTAGGCCCTTCTGCACTTACCACTATGTTACAATTGGAACTAGTATATGATTGCCTCGGAACTAAATCTAAAAATAGCTCCATACAATTTGGTGGTGGAGATTCTACCACAATCTCCCAAGCATCTTTCAGAGTTGATTCATCAACTATTCGCAAAGGAACATAGTTGTATGTTCCAATTCCAATGTACACAGGATATCGATATATCATGTTTAATATCATTTTTCATTGTCTATCTCCAAGGAATTACAGATAAAACTCACAAGTTCCTCGTACCCTAAACTCAACTTCGATCTGAGATGTCGAATAGGCGGTTTCGTGTACGAAATCCCAGATGGTCCATCAACCATGACACCATTCATATAGCACACCAAAGTTACTCTTCGATCAACCATTATGGAATCTATATATGTAGAATATAATTGTTAATCAATAGAAGTGATGATAATTAATACACTCACTTAGCACAAATAAACTTAACGAGCTCCAACGTGAATTTAAACTTTATTTTATTTAAGTTCTTTATTTTATTCAAATAAGGAAGCAACTATCAATCAATTTGTAGTAAATAAGATATTACACAATTGATGCAAACAATAGAACAAGGAGCTACTCAATGTTTGTCAATTAAACTACAATGTTTCTCAAAACGAGCCAAAGCCATGATAACCATTCAATTCCTTTCTTTATAATTTAAAGATTATGGAGCATTGATCATAGTTTCTTTTCTTTTCTTTTTTCTTTTTCTTTTTCTACATCTTGTCACTTTAATTATACAATATACTATTCTTTTTAAGTTGTTTGTTTCAAGTGGTTCAAGGCATTATATAAATATTGCACCAACGAACCCGTGACCGCAGAAATCTCAATTAATTCATCAAAACATTATATAAATATTGCACCAACAAACCCAAGACAGCAAAAGTCCCAATTAATTAATCAAAGCATTATATAAATATTGCACCAATGAACCCGAGACCGCAAAAGGTCCAATTAATTCATCATGCATTGACAGTAAAGTTGACTACAGTGGATGATATAATGCTCTTATATATTAGTGCATGATTTCAAGTCATTGACGTGTGTCATGTGTTGCTACATTTTCTAAATTTATACACTTTATTCACTTTGAGACAAAAAAAAATTAGGGAAATTAAATACTAAAACAATACCAATGCATACTTTTATTCATTAATTAAGCATACTCTTCTAATGTTGGATATCAAGCATACGACCCCAAAGAAAGAACATTGAGGAATTAATTCATCAATTAACACAATTGGGGGAAGATATTTACCAATACAAAAGAGACAGGTGGGAAGGCGAAGCGGCGACATGACGACGAAGTGCAACCACGGCGGCGGGGAGGCGAGCGGCGGCCGCGTGAGTGAAACCAGCCACTACCGAGAGGCGTTCCTGTGTCAAAGTCGATGCAGCGACGTGCCTGCTTCGGACGACGGAGGCGGACGGCGAAGCCTGGTTGCGCCGGACACGGAGGCGAACCCTGCGGTGAAGACGTCGCCGTGTGAGATTTGTGAAGGAGATGGAGTAACAGTGAATCGTGAAGGGGATGGAGTTTTAACCTAGGTAATTATCGAAGTCGTGACCCGCGGTCACGACTTCTTTGAAATGGAAATCGTGACCGCGGGTCACGATTTCCCTTTTTTAAAGTAAAAACAACAAAAAACAAAACGTGCCCCGCGGTCACGTTTTGTTTCCAAGTGATGTCCAGTGATGTGGCGGGTCGGGTGATGTGGCGGGTGATGTGGCATTGACTGAGTTAGATTGGGAAATATTTTTATGGGTGTGTTAGCTTGATAAATATTCTCCCCATATGTGTTAATCAAGCAAAAAATCCAATGACAATTACTATAAGGCAATGGGAAATAGGTAGGTTTTTCTTGAAATTGACAACAAGGGCGTTGCGTTGTGGAGTGAATGCGAGAAGAAAAGGTGGTAACATTGACTATTGTCAACTCTTTTTTTGCTAGTGCTGCAAATACTAAGAAAACCCTGACAAGTTTTTGTAGCTCATGTTTATCGAGAAAGAAATTAATAAATGACAAACTATGATTTTGGTTTTTGCGTTGAGAATGGTTTGCAAATCATTCTACGAAATGATATTTCTGATGTAAAATTTTCAAAACTGTACGCTATATAGCGTTAGTAACCTCTGCATTGTTTCGCCCCCTTTCAATCCAAAAAAATAATAAAAAGCTACAATATTTTTTGGATGCCACCATAGGTAGCTTTCAATTATCAATTACTAAATTTTCAACCTTCACCGATATTGGTTGGCTAATTTTAATTGTCAAATAGAACTAAAATAAGTGCACACGACATTACATATCTAAAGCTCTACTCCTAATTTCCTAAATATCTAACTCAAATTCTTAAATTTCAAAACCTATAATCAAATAAATTAAGAATTTACTAATATTAGAGTCATATGAATTCTAATTATTAATTATCATATACTCCAATATCTGAATTTTCAAATATTTCGAATACTGTTATATGTATACCAATTAGTAGCTAGAGACTACACAGATCTCTTCATATCCTCAAATGCCTCGAGTTGTGTAAGCCTACTCATTAGCTTAATTTGCATTGGATTTCAAGACAGTTAGGTAGGTCTGTTCATCTGCATTAACTCACTACGCAAATGTAATGATAGAAAAAATTTGGTAAGAGTAGTTAAACTTTTTTTGCTATCCCTCTCTAGTCTCTACATATATATATCCGCCTCTAACCTTTTAGAGGTTTGATTGGAGACGATTTGAGAGTCAAAGACGTAATATATTCAAACTAATCTAAACAACCAAACAGGTCCTCATGGCTAATTAAGTATGTTTAGTTAATGAGATTAGGACCTTTTTTTTTTTTCATAGTGAGATTAGGACCTTAGCTGGTACAAATGTGGGTGCAACGAATCTCAACCGACATCAAGACCTTTTGGGCTCGGCTGTACATTTTTCTTTTGGGTCCAGTCACGCCGCTTTATTCCATAAATTGACACCGAACCAGGATCCTAGGTTTTGAAGAAGTGGGTCCTAAAAAGATATTTATTTAGATACAATTAATTGACCTGTTTAAGAGTTAAGACTGCTTAACTAACCAAGAGAAGGAAGGAAAAAATGCAAATTATGACCACCGAGTTGGCGCCTAGCTGCTAGCTAGCTACCAAGGGGTACCCCACATAGGTTGTCAAAGACTGGCCTCTTTTGTGGGGAAAATTTTTCAGACCATTGCGAGGATTACCGAAATCGTGTTTTCCGTCCGTCTCCGTGTGTTTCTCCTTCGTTGTAGGAGGTTTTTCCAGTTTGTAGGCTCCGGGTGTTGGGCGATTTCGTCTCCAAATTAGGGCTCGGTTGAAGTTCGTCGAACACACACATTTGGCGCGAAATCGATCGTTTGAAGGTACGTTTATAGTCTAATTAAGTTACATTTG
Organism: Stephania cephalantha; assembly: GCA_039657325.1. Lineage (NCBI taxonomy): Eukaryota > Viridiplantae > Streptophyta > Magnoliopsida > Ranunculales > Menispermaceae > Stephania > Stephania cephalantha. The sequence continues at coordinate 12,065,118 of CM077572.1, forward strand.
GTAGAGTAGTTGTAATGTGTGTGTGGCGGTGTGTTCAATGGTTCCATTATTGGAAAATCGCGGTTCTCGGCCACACAGGCCAGAGAGTGTGTTCTTGTCTCGACAAGCATGGGCGGGACGGAAGGTAAATTTTGGGCAACTCGTCGTCTCGGCCGGGAAGGCGGAAGAGTTCACGAGTCTCGTTTACGAATGGCCGAGATTACTTGTGTTATCTCGGCGAGACATGACGAGAGGTACAATTAGTGTTAAATAATGTCGTGTCGGTGGTGTACAACCGAGAATGTACTGTACTTCTCTCGTTTGTACAATGCCGAGAGGGTTAGAGTCGCCTCGGTCGGCACGGGATGAGAGTAAGGTGAATTTAATTGGTCAAGCCATGTCGGTGGTGTACAACCGAGAACGTTCAATTGCTCTCGGTTTTACACTGCTAGAGATATGTGACCCTTTTCGGTCGAGTGGCCGAAATTATGGGTTGGTTTACGAACCCGCTGACCGAGACATCGAAATGGATGAATTTGAACATTTTTTTTTGTAAATTTTTTTTTTGGTTATGTTCCATGCGCTTATATGTTGTCTTGTTTTCGGGAATGGCTCGTTCGAAAGCGCCGGTGACTAGGGAGGAGGGCTGGTGTTGAGGTGTCGAGGCCTAAGGGGCGAGGCTGCCGGAGACCCCGACAAGACATCTTACTGGAAAGAGAAAGAGAAGGAGAATGAAGATGTTAAGGGAAAGGCAAAGGTAGATGGAAATCGTACAAGGTTAGACTTGCACGATGAGGGTTCGAACATCGACGCTCGGCGACCTAAGGATCTTGTTGTTGCCCGAGGGGAAGATGAAGGTCATGCATCGGAGTCTAGTAGCAGTGACTCATCGGCGGCGGGAACACGACGAGAAATCGATCGTAATGTACACGGGAGTAGTAGTGGTGGAGATGGCCATAATGAAGGAGAGCCGAAGTGCACTGTTGAAGTGCGTGCTCCTTTCCCCGGTGGTCCCATAGACGGGGCGTTGTTGAAGAGCTTTAAGGATCATGTCGCATTAGCGATTTGGAGCAATGAGGTAATTAAAATTTCATCGAACGGAGTAATTTAAAACTCGGGGGTTTTCACAAATATGACGAGATGTATTTTTTGTTGCGGAGCGTCCGGTTCTCGAGTGTATCAATCACGGAGCTCGGATACAAGAATGGGATTCTGACGACGTGCCACCCCGACACGGCGGGACTTCGAAGGATTATTCGGCGTTCCGAGTTGAATACGCGATGATCTGTTCATACCGCAAGGCCAACAAGGAGGTTATCTCTGCATTTGTAGAGCGGTGGCGGCCGGAGACGAACACATTTCACTTACCTTTTGGTGAAATGTCTATCTCCTAGAGGATGTGAGCTTCCTCCCGAAGATTCTGTGACGGGCAAAGTTGTGGCGGTGGAGAACTTTGTGAGGTACACGGAGGAATCTCGCTCGGACGCTATTAAGATGGTCTCGAACCTACTTGGGGTTAGCGTCGAGGAGGCCGAGGAGGAGGTGAATATCGCAAGGGCTCACGATGCGCAAATGTTGGTTGAAGAGTCGATTGTGCCCCAAAGCTGGTTCGAGACCCACAAATTATCCTCTGTGGAATGCGCGGCCGAGCGTACCGTTGTACCTTTTGTCATGCACCCTATTTGCCGATAAGAGTGGGTCTCGGGTGTCGATCGCGCTGCTGAAGATTCTTGAAGACTTGGACGACGTGGGAAAGTACGCATGGGGTGCGGCTGCGTTGGCCTACTTGTATCGACACTTGGGAGTCCGCCACGAGGCTATGCAAGTGTCTCGTTCTTGGCTACCTCGCATTGCTTGAGGTTTGTTAAAAAATAGACTTACTTTCCTTTTGGTATAATAATTACGCCAACTTGCATTTGTGGACTAACTAACATTGTATGTATTTGCGGGGATGGGTGTACGACCATTTCAAACTTGGTCCGCCCGCCACGGTCGATGCTCGCCCTCCGAAGAGAATGCTTGGGAAGGAGTATCAAAGGAAGAATTTGAAGAAACCAAAGCAATATGGCTAGTTCAGAGACTTCTTCTCTTCTTCAATAGACAAGACCATTGTATTTATACATTGCAAGAATACATCTACACCATACACTTGTACGTTCAATATTCATCGCCATAGTTGAAGATTGTGGATCCAAGAAGGTTCGACAATCGTCATGGCAGCTACTTCTGATAGCTCATGTCGTCAACAGATTCCTCTAACAAAGCATGTTTCATCTTCATTTTCGAATCATTTGATCGCTCCATTTGGTAACTCTTTGAATCAGCTTGTTTCAATTAAGTTGAATGGCACAAATTTTTCGTTTTGGAAGTCGATTGTAGTACCTCTAATTGAAGGTTGTAGTCTGGATGGGATCTTGTTTGGTACCACACCTTGTCCCTCCAAGAATCTTGATAATGGTGATCCAAATCCTGAATACCTAGATTGGTTTCATTGTGATCGAGTCTTGTATGGAAGGGTGTTATGTGCATTGGAACCTGATTTTGGTTCACTTGTGACTGCTGAACCCTGTGAAAATGATAGTCGAAAAACAGCACATGAGTTGTGGATTTCGATTTGTGAGCAATGTGGTACTGCTAATAAAGCACAAATCCAATTCTTGAAGACTTTAATAAGAACTACTAGAAATGGACCAATGAGAATGACTGAATATCAAAAGAAAATGAAAGGCATTTCTGAGAATTTAAGGGGCTCCTGAACCAGTTTTTGAGTTGATTTCTTGTACATTAACTGGTTTAGATGGTGAATATTTGTCAATTACATCAGTTTTTGAATATAAGGACAATCTGACATGGCCTTCTCTTCAATCAACTCTTTAAGTTTTGAAGCAAAGTTTAATCAAATACAAGCTTTAAATGGAATAAATAGTATGAATATACAAGGTACTCATCAAGCTAATGCAGCTGAAGTCAAACAAGGTTTCAATCAATCTTGGACTCATTCAAAGACATCTCATGGATTAAGTGGTTCTGGTAGATGAAATATTGTTCAGAGACGTAGAGGGGGAAGAACTAATAGAGGAAGATGAGGTTTTAGATACCAGAACAACAGTAAACTAACATGCCAGATTTGTAATAAAGTTGGTTATACTGCTATTGTTTGCTACTATAGAGCTGATTTGAACTATGTTGGAAATCAGCAATTTAATTAAGGTGGTTCAGGAACTTAGTTTCACAATGGATCAGGATCTAACAATGGCATGAGAGGTGGTTTTCATGGACAACCAACAACAAACTTTATGGGATTTCAGAATAATTTCGCTGGCTCTTCCAGCTCTAGTTTTTCTCCTGTTAAGTTTATGATGGACAATGCTTGGTATGCTTGATAGTGGTGCTACCTCTCATGTTACTCTGAATTCTTCTCAATTAGCCAATTGTTCTCCCTACACAGGTAATGATTCACTAATTGTAGATAATGGTCAATCCTTACCAATTACTTGTGTTGGAACTGCTAAGTTTTCAAATGCTTGTTCTCCGTTGATATTTCACAATACTTTATGAGTTCCACATCTCAAAATGAACTTAATGAGCATATATCATCTAACTAGAGCAACAATGTTATGATAGAATTCACTAACAAACATTGTTTGGTGAAGGATTTAATAACTAAGAAGGTTCTTCTTCAAGGCATACTACGGGATGGTCTATATCAGTTCAGTCCAGTTCAATCACATTTTGCAGCTCAAGCTTGCTTAGCTTCCTCTACATCTCCTTCTACTCTCTGGCATCTCATACTGGGTCATCCTGTAGTCCATACACTTCAACAAACCATGAGATCAAATCTTCAGCTTCACTTGTCCTGCTGTAGAATTTTGTTCTACTTGTCCTATAGGCAAACATCATGCCATTCCCTTTCAATTACTACTGTTAATGGATTCAACAAACCATGAGATGTGCTCAAATGTACTTGATTTGATTCATACAGACTTGAGGTTCTGCACCAATTACTTCTGTTAATGGATTCAATTACTACATTTCTTTTCTTGATGATTGTACAAGATTCACAAGGATTTACCCTTTAATAAATAAGTCATATGCATTAAAAACCTTTCAATTGTTTAAGTTGAAAGTTGAGAACATGTTTTCTGTAAAGATTAAAATAGTCCAATCTGATTAGGGTGGAGAATACAGGGTTTTTAAACCATTTTTAGATGTTCATGGGATTACATTCCAACATCCATGTCCTTATACACATGAGCAGAATGGCAGAATTGAAAGAAAGCATCGCCATATTGTTGAAACCAGTTTGACATTATTAGCACAGTCATATTTACCTTATATGTTTTGGTGGAATGCCTGTGAAGCTGCTACCTTCAATATTAATCGTCTCCCTACTAAAGTCCTTTAGGGTATTTTTCCATATCATAAACTATTTAATATTATCCCTGATTATCATATTTTGAAGGTTTTTTGTTGTGCCTGTTTTCCCTACATCAGACCATTTAACACTCATAAACATCAGTATCGATCTGAAAAATGTGTGTTTTGGGATATGGTTCAGATTAAAAAGGATATAAATGTTTGAATTCATCTTGGAAGGTTTACATTTCACGCCATGTTTTATTCAATGAGGAGGAGTTTCCCTATCAATCAATGTTCAATACCTCTTCATGAACTTCAGTTTTATCACAAGTTACGAGTCCGATGATTTCATTGGTCCCTGGGGTTCTAAATTTAGCAAAGACTTCAACTCATGTTCTTAGGAATGCTTCTACAGTTCCTGACTTACCTACTGTCGATACAGCACTAGAAGTGTCTCATGTTGTTGATCATGATGTTCATGTTTCCACTTCTGCCCCCACCTACTCATCCTCCTACTACTACTACTCCTCCAGTCATACCAGTGAATGGTCATACCATGATCACAAGAGTAAAAGCTAGAATTGTGAAGAAAAAGGCTTTTATTGCTGAACAACCTATTGATCTACATGTTATTCCTAAAAATGTTAAATAGGTGTTATATATTCCTCATTGGAAACAAGCCATGAAACAAGAGTATAAAGCTTTAGTGAACAATAACGCTTAGACTTTGGTATCTCATTCTCCCAATCAAAATGTTGTGGGGAGTAAATGGATTTTCACAATTAAACGAAACTCTGATGGTTCTATCAACAAATATAAGGCAAGGTTGGTAGCTAAGGGTTTCAAACAAGTTCCAGGCATTGATTTTTTAGAAACCTATTGTCTAATAGTGAAAGCTTCTACAATCAGAGTTATTTTTTCCATTGCAGTAACGTATAATTGGGAAATTTGACAAATTGATATCAATAATGCTTTTCTCAATGGTAATCTTCATGAGGAAGTGTATACTAATCAGCCTGAAGGTTTTGTGGATAGAAATTCTCCTTTTTCAGTTTGTAAACTTCAAAAGGCATTGTATGGTTTACGTCAAGCACCTCGAGCTTGGTTTGATCAGCTAAAACATCAATTAATGTAATGGGGGTTTCACAATTCTGTCTCAGATAACTCCTTATTCATTATGAGCAGTCAGGGACAATGCTTTATGTGCTAGTTTATGTTGATGATATCATTGTTACTAATGCAAATTCTTTCTTGATTCAGCAATTCATCAATAGACTTCATCAGACATTTACACTAAAGGACATTGGTGAACTTAATATGTTCTTGGGATTTGAAGTTCACAGGGACCATACTGGTTTATACTTAACACAATCAAGTTACATCAACTCTTTGATTCAGAAAGCTGGAATGACGAATGCCAAATATATGGATACTCCTACAGTGATAGGGAAGCTATCTAATACAGATAATGATACTCTCTTCAGTGATCCCGCTTTATAGCGGAGTATCCTTGGTGGTTTATAGTATGTCGTTAATACGAGGCCTGACATTGCATTCATTATCAATCGCCTAAGTCAGTTTCAACAACATCCTTATACATCTCATTAGCACTGAAGAGGGTGTTGAGACATCTGAAATGTTCAATTCACTGTGGCCTATGTATCAAACTTGGTTCTCTCTTACTATTGAATGCTTATTCTGATGCTGATTGGACTTCCTCAGTTGAAGATCGGAAGCCCATTGCATGGTATATAGTCTATTTTGGCTATAATTTTGTTTCATGGCAGTCCATGAAACAAATTGTGGTGGCAAGATCAAGCACTGAATCCGAATATAGAGCTTTAGCTCAAGTCACATCTGAGATGAGTTGGTTAAGATCTCTTATGTCTAAGCTTCAATTTCTAGTTCCACACAGTCCTATGGTTTGGTGTGACAACATGAGTGTCATTGCCCTTGCCAGGAATCTAGTTTTTCGTGCTAGAACAAAGCATATTGAGATTGATGTGCATTTTATCAGGGATCAAGGCATGCGAGTATTGTCCATAAATCATATTCCTTCTCATGATCATATTGCAGTTTGTTTTACCAAAGCATTGTCTTCTTCTCGATTTTATTATCTCCATGAAAAATTAGGGATTATTTCTCTTCCCCCTACGTTTGAGCGGGGTATAAGCCTCAATCACTTTGAGGTTATGTGATACAGAGGAGGCCATTTGTATCAGTTGAGAGATGAGTGATGTGGTGTGATAAGGAGTTGTTTACTTAACTATAAACACTTGAGTGTAACATGTGAGGAGCACGTGATGGTTGTTAGTTAGTTAGAGTTCAGTGAATATTGAACCTACAAGTGTATGGTGTAGATGTAATCTTACAATGTATAAATACAATGATCTTCTCTGTTGAAAAAGAGAAGAAGTTTATGGTCATATGAGATTTGTATGAATGTTCATAGACTTTAATATGGTATCAGAGCTTCATCACCATAGTTGAAGATTGTGGATCCAATAAGGTTCATCAATCATCATGGTAGCTAATTCAAAGAGCTCATGTCGTCAGAAAATTCCTCTAACAAAGCATGTTTCGTCTCCATTTTTGAATCCTTTGATCGCTCCATTTGGTAACTTTTTTAATCAACTTGTTTCAATTAAGTTGAATGGCACAAATTTTTCTTTTCGGAAGTCGATTGTAGTACCTCTGATTGAAGGTTATGGTCTGGATGGGATCTTGTTTAGTACCACACCTTGTCCCTCCAATAATCTTGATAATGTTAATCCAGATCATGAATACCTATATTGGTTTCATTGTGATAGAGTCTTATATGGATGGTTGTTATATGCATTGGAACCTAATTTTGGTTCACTTGTGACTATTGAACCCTGTGAAAATGATAGTCAAAAAACAACACATGAGTTATGGATTTCGATCTGTGAACAATGTGGTACTGCTAATAAAGCACAAATCCAATTCTTGAAGACTGCAATTAGAACTACTAGAAAGGGATCAATGAGAATGACTGAATATCTAAAGAAAATGAAAGGCATTTCTGAGAATTTAGCCTCAGTAGGTGCTCATTTACCAGTTTCTGAGTTTATTTCTTGTACATTAACTGGTTTAGATGGTGAATATTTGTCAATTAGATCAGTTCTTGAACGTAAGGACAATCTAACATGGCCTGTTATTTAATCAACTCTGTTGAGTTTTGAAGCAAAGCTTGATTAAATACAAGCTTTGAATGGAATAAACAATATGAATATACAAGGTACGCATCAAGCTAATGCAGCTGAACTCAAACAAGGTTTCAATCAATCTTGGACTCATTCAAAGCTATTTCATGGATTAAGTGGTTCTGATAGACGAAATATTATTCAGAGAGGTAGAGAAGGAAGAACTAATAGAGGAAGATGAGGTTTTAGGTACTAGAACAACAGTAAACCAACATGCCAGATTTGTAATAAAATTGGTCATACTGCTGTTGTTTGCTACTATTGAGCTTATTTGAACTATGTTGGAAATCAACATACTGTAAACCACCAAGGATACTCCGATAGAAAGTGGGATCACTGGAGAGAGTATCATTATCTGTAGTAGATAGCTTCCCTATCACTGCAGGAGTATCCATAGATTTGAAAGTCGTCATTCTAGCTTTTTGAATCAAAGAGTTGATTTAACTTGATTGTGTTAAGTATAAACCAGCATGTCCCTGTGAACTTCGAATCCCAAAAACATATTAAGTTCACCAATGTCCTTTAGTGCAAATGTCTGATGAAGTCTATCAATGAATTGCTGAACCAAGACATAATTTGCTCCAATAACAATGATATCATCAACATAAACTAGCACACAAAGCATTGTACCTTGACTGCTCAGAATGAATAAGGAGTTATCTGAGACATAATTGTGAAACCCCCATTGCATTAATTGATGTTTCAGCTGATCAAACCAAACTCGAGGTGTTTGACGTAAACCATACAAGGCTTTTGAAGGTTACAAACTAAAGAAGGAGAATTGTTATCGACAAAACCTTCAGACTGATTAGTATACACTTCTTCATGAAGATAACCATTAAGAAAAGTATTATTGATATCAATTTGTCGAATTTGCCATTTATACGTTATTGCAATGGAAAAAATAACTCTGATTATAGAAGCTTTCACTACTGAACTAAAGGTTTCTGAAAAATCAATGCTCGAAACTTGTTTGAAACCCTTAGTTACCAACCTTGCCTTGTATCTATTGATAGAACCATCAGAGTTTCGTTTAATTGTAAAAATCCATTTACTCCCCACAACATTTTGATTGGGAGAAAAATATACCAAAGTCCAAATGTTATTGTTCACTAAAGCTTTATACTCTTGTTCCATGGCTTGTTTACAATAAGGAATAGATAACTCCTTTATAATATTCTTAGGAATAGCTTGTGGATCAATAGGTTTTTCAGCAATAAAATCATTTTTCTTCACAATTCCAATTTTTGCTCTTGTGATCATGGTATGACCATTCACTAGTATGACAAGAGGAGTAGGAGGAGGAGGAGTAGGTAGAACAGAAATGGAAACAGGAACATCATGATCAACAACAGGAGACCATTCTAGTGTTGTATCGACAGTAGGTGAGTCAAGAACTATAAAAGCATTCCTAAGAATAGGAGTTGAAGTCTTTGCTGACTTTAGAACCCCAGGGACCAATGAAATCATTGGACCCGTAGCTTGTGATAAAACTGAAGTTCATGAAGAGGTATTGAACATCGATTGATAGGGAAACTCCAGCTCATTGAATAAAACATGGCGTAAAATGTAAACCTTCCATGATGAATTCAAACATTTATATACTTTATGATCTGAACTATATCCTAAAAACACATATTTTGCATATCGATACTGATATTTATGAGTGTTATATGGTCTGATGTAAGGAAAATAAGCACAAGCAAAAACCTTCAAAATATGATAATCAGGGATGGTATTAAATAGTTTCTGATATGGAGAAATACCCTAAAGGACTTTAGTAGGGAGACGATTAATAATGAAGGTAGCAGCTTCACAGGCATTCCACCAAAACATATAAGGTAAATCTGATTGTGCTAATAATGTCAAACTAGTTTCAACAATATGGCGATGCTTTCTTTCAATTCTGCCATTCTGCTCATATGTATAAGGACATGGATGTTGGAATGTAATCCTATGAGCATCTAAAAATGGTTTAAAACCCATATATTCTCCACCCCAATCAGATTGGACTATTTTAATATTTATAGAAAACATGTTCTCAACTTTCAACTTAAACAATTGAAAGGTTTTTAATGCATCTAATTTATTCTACAAAGGGTAAATCCATGTGAATCTTGTACAGTCATCAAGAAAATAAATGTAGTAATTGAATCCATCAACAGAAGTAATTGTTGCAGGACCCCATAAGTCTGTGTGAATCAAATCAAGTCCATTTGAGCACTTCTTATTTGAAACTTGAAAGGGAATGGCATGATGTTTACCTAGAGGACAAGTAGAACAAAATTCAACAGCAGGATAGTGAAGCTGAAGATTTGATCTCATGATTTGTTGAAATGTATGGACTGCAAGATGACCCAGTGTGAGATGTCAGAGAGTAGAAGGAGATGTGGAGGAAGCTAAGCAAGTTTGAGCTACAAAATGTGATTGAACTGGACTGATATGATATAGATCATCTCGTAGTATGCCTTGAAGAAGAACCTTCTTAGTTTTTGAATCCTTCACCAAACAATGTTTGTTAGTGAATTATATCATAACATCGTGTCTCTAGTTAGCTGAGATATGCTCAATAAGTTCTTTTTTAGATGTGGAACATATAAAGTATTGTGAAATGTCAACTAAAAACTAGCATTTGACAACTTAGCAGTTTCCACACAAGTAATTGGTAAGGATTGACCATTAACTACAATTAGTGAATCATTACCTGTGTAGGGAAAGCAATTGGCTAACTAAGAAGAATCATGAGTAACATGAGTGGTAGCACCACTATCAGCATACCAAGCATTGTCCATTACAGACTCAGCAGGAGAAAAGCTAGAGCTGGAAGAGCCTGCAAAATTATTCTGAAATCCCATAAAGTTTGTTATTAGTTGTCCATGAAAACCACCTCTCATGCCATTGTTAGATCCTGATCCATTGTGAAACTAAGTTCCTGAACCACCTCCATTAAATTGTTGATTTCTAACATAGTTCAAATCAGCTTTATAGTAGCAAACAACAGTAGTATGGCCAACTTTATTACAAATCTGGCATGTTGGTTTACTGTTGTTCTGGTATCTAAAACCTCCTCTCCTCTATTAGTTCTTCTTCATCTACCTCTCTGAACACCAGAACCACTTAATCCATGAGATGGCTTTAAATGAGTCCAAGATTGATTGAAACCTTTTTTACTTCAGCTGCATTAGCTTGATGAGTACCTTGTATATTCAAAGCTTATATTTGATCAAGCTTTACTTCAAAACTCAATAGAGTTGATTAAAGAGAATGCCATGTTAGATTGTCCTTATGTTCAAAAACTGATATAATTGACAAATATTCACCATCTAAACCAGTTAATGTACAAGAAATCAACTCAGAAACTGGTACAGGAGCCTCTACTGAGGCTAAATTCTCAGAAATTCCTTTCATCTTCTTTAGATATTCAGTCATTCTCATTGATCCCTTTCTAGTAGTTCTAATTGCAGTTTTCAAGAATTGGATTTGTGCTTTATTAGCAGTATCACATTGTTCACAGATCGAAATCCATAACTCATGTACTATTTTTCGATTATCATTTTCACGGGGTTCAGCAATCACAAGTGAACCAAAATAACGTTTCAATACACATAAAAACCATCCATATAAGACTCTATCACAATGAAACCAATCTAGGTATTCAGGATTTGGATCACCATTATCAAGATTCTTAGAAGGAAAAGGTATGGTACCAAACAAGATCCCATCCACACCCCAACCTTCAATCAGAGATACTACAATCGACTTCCAAAACGAGAAATCTGTGTCATTCAACTATATTGAAACAAGTTGATTCAAAGAGTTACCAAATGGAGCGATCAAAGGATTCGAAAATGAAAATGAAGCATACTTTGTTAGAGGAATCTGTTAACGAGATGAGCTCTCAGAATTAGTTACCATGATGATTGACGAAACCTTCTTAGATTCGCAATCTTCAACTATGGCGATGAAGCTCTGAGACCATGTTAAAGTCTCTGAACATTTATACAAATCTCATATGACTAGAAACTTCTTCTCTACCTTAACAGAGAAGATCATTGTATTTATACATTGCAAGAATACATATACACCATACACTTGTATGTTCAATATCCATTAAACTCTAACTAACTAACAACCATTACGTGTTCCTCACATGTTACACTCAAGTGTGTGTAGTTAAGTAAACAACTCCTCATCACACTGCATCACTCATCTCTAAACTGATACAAATGACCTTCTCTGTATCACATAACCTCAGTTAGTGATTGAGGCTTACAATTTGGTACTTTTTAAATTAATCAATATTAATAATTGGGAGATGCTAGAGTAACTTACTTTGTACACCTACTTGGAGCGCCTAGTAGGCCCAAACACCTTAAGATATGCGCTCATATTTCTCGAGGTGTATCACATAGAGGGACACCTACTTGAGCTCACTAGGTGCCCAAAGTGGGTGTCTAAAATGGGTTTCAAAAGCATTTTCCTTAACAATTTACCTGGTGAAAAATGAGTCACAAGAGTTTCAGTTCAGGCTGTATTACTTTCTCGAGTAATCGCGTTGTTATGACATTTTCTACTGTTATGGACTTAATTAGGTTCTAACCGTTCCATGTACCTCAAAATCTTAAACAACCAGCAGTGTTGTGATCAAATACCAAAACAATATATCAGTATAATCTCTTTTTTAGCTAAAGATCGAAGTACTAGTGTTACCTGCCACCTGAGTACTTGCGATTGTCATTTGAAAACCAATTAAGGTTCTTTTTGTCAAATAGGGTAAATATTATTAATTATTTGTTTCTTTCTTCAAAAAAATTATCTATTTCTTACTACAAAAAAAAAATTGTTCTATAAATTTTCCTGAATACCTAAAACTCCCTTTTTAGGTGTGTTAATGCTAAAGAAACACTCATTAGAGTTTAGGATTTAGGGCAACTCGATTCAGGTTTTTGAATGCACACGTGTTCTATAGATTTTTCAGCGTAACAAATATTATCCCCTTTATTTATGTTTAAGGTGTTATTCCGCCAGACCACTTTTGAGAAGCTTGATAAATCAATAAGATATGTATTTGACATTTTAAAAGAAAGAGTTTGTAAGAAATAAATAAAAAGTCTGACTATTAGCACTCATCTACCTTATATCAGTCCCCTATTAACTTAATAGTATAAGTAGCGCTCAATAAATAAAAATATACCAACTGTCCCCTCAACGTAATAAACTTCCCAATATACCCTCAAGATAACTAATGCAAATCAATGTTTGTATTAGATTAGGGTTTCTTATTTATTATATAAGTTTAGTCATAGTTTGTGCCTAATTGTGAGTTATATTATGAGTCTAAGTCCAAGTTGGTCATATGCCTAAATAAAGGCAGAACCTACTTATTATGAATGAGGTGATTATTGATATTGAATATTTTTTGTCATTAATAAAACAAAGAGTTTTGTTCTTTAATTAGATACGTTCTTATGTTGAGAAATCTCTTTGGTGTGTGTGATTATTCTCATGACCACTGATCTACATCAGTTGGTATCAGAGTGTCAAAGTCATATAGTCTTCCGCAATGCCGTCGAAAAGACAAGCCCGATGCGAAGATCATGTAGATGAGGTTTCCCTAAGAGATAATACGACACATGCCGATAAAAGGATGGATCAACTAATGACTTTAGTTGAAAATCTAGCACTTCAAGTACAACAGTTGCATCAGAATCAAGTGCAACAGTTGCAGCAGTAGATGCAACTACAAGAACCTCGTCAATGATGTCAATAATGGTTTGAGGACGAAGTGCCTACGGAGGGGTTTAGGCCAGAAGAGGAATATTTTAGTTCCGACGATGAGTTTGCTTCCATGAAAGAAGAAGATAGAGCTCCTTTTCTTTACGGTGACGACGAAGTAGATCCGATATTTTTCAAGGAGGACTCCTACACTTTTGACGATGCGCCAAAGTTTGATAGTGATGGGCATGACTTCGTGAAAGACAATTTAGTTTTTGGAGACGACGACTTTATCATCGAGATGACTTCCCATTCTAAAAGCCCTCAAATGCTTGAAGAGGTGGTTGGTGATGCGATCACCAAAAAGTGTTCCGAGGAGATCGTTGGAATGAACGAAGTAAAGTTTGCAATAAAAAATTTTATTCGTTGAATGAAGCCGTAAGCAGTAAAAACTTAAATGAATTTTTACAAGACTATCTCGATAACATTATTTGTCACAGGTCATGTAAGTGAATGAGAGAAATTTATCTTATTTTCTTTGTTTGATACGATGAAGCCTAATTTTGAAGATAAAGTTGTTCTACATCGCAAGCCGTGCGAAGGAACGAAAATTCGAGGATAATTTTTCTCGAACCGAGGAAGAATGATGAAGATGAAGACCATATAGGTCATGTGCGGGAGAATGACTCAAGCATCAAATTCAATGATGAATTTTTCTCAATTGGGAGAGTGCAAATCAGAGTTTGTGTTAGATTAGGACTTCTTATTTATTAGATAAGATTGTTAGAGTTTGTGTCAAAGTTAAAGTCATAGTTAGATTAACTTGGATTTGTTTTTTGAATCGGAATTCTACTTTGAGTCAAATAATGTATTAACTTAATTAAGCCTAATATATATAAATGCTAGATCAGTTATTAAAAGTGGTGGTTGATTATTTGATTAAATAAAATTAGATTTTGATAGAGAGTATCTCTTTGTTTAGGTTTCTTGAACTTTGTGTGTTCGATCACAAGTTAGAAACATGTTTCTTCAATTCGCTATTCGCGAAATCAACGAATTGGTAGAGAAATTAATCCATCTTTTTCTTTGTAGCGATCAATTGGTAAATTCCTCACTATATCAATAACTCCTCAAACAAACTTATGTTATTTGTTGCCCCATTAACCTATCCCTCTTCAATATACCAAATATGTTTGTTTAAATTGGAAAATCTAAAGAACTATTGTCCTTGGGGTATGAATAACTTATTGTGTAGTGGTAAGTACTCTCGGAATTAGGCTCACACAACATCATGTAAATAGCTTATTTCGTGCTTTCCTTTTATTTATTTTGTTATGTTGAACACATTGTTCACTTAATTTTTGCTTACCTTCTGTACATACGCACAGAGGGATATATGAGTGGGATGTAATTGACTTAATAGGAGTCCGGTCAATGCACACATATACATATATATATATCATTTGGCATGTATAATTTTTGCAATCAATAGTGACGTCAGAGGCAACGTCCTCATTTTCAAAAAGAAATTAAAAAAATCTAGTGGACAAAATTCCTAATATCGATCCTTTATTCTAACTACACAAATTTGAAGCAGCCGCCCTACTAAATGCATGCTTAATCATCTTTCACCTCTATAGGTCGTTGTCATGTAAGTGAGCGACATGTTCTTCGGACCGATGCCATGTATGACAACATCATATATCATATGTTGCTATCACATACTGCAACGGCCTATACTTTTGGTCGTTTTCATAAATGGTAATGGCCAGAAGAGTAGTTCGCTGAAATAGGTGGCAGCAACGCCTCTTTTAGCCTCTGCCCTATTGCACAACAGACCATTATGAGAAATACTCATTTTCGTAAACGAAAAACACCAAAAAAAGGTTTAAGCTACCTTACCTCTCTTTGCTCCATTATGCATTCCAACATAAAATATATGCCTTAAACATTCCAAAGTAGGTGTAAATCAAAACTTTACTATATGCATAATGAAATTGTATTCTACAATGTGTATTGAAGCAAGGACTTACCATACTTTTAATTAGAATCTCAACGTTGTTGGCGGTAAGTTGTTAATTGTAGGGAGAAGGAGATGAGGGGGTATATAGAGTGAATAGTAGAAGAGGAGAAAGATGGGGATGGGGTGTAGAGAGGAGATAATAGAAGAGGAATTTTATTTAGGGTGGAGTATAGATATGAGTTTGGGTAATTGAGAAGGGGTATAGATAGTAGAATAATAGCTTATTTGTAATTTTAAATAAAGTTATGTTAGTCTAATAATTATTAAGTTAATAAGGGGCTGATATAGGGTGGAGGGGTGCTAAACACACACACAAAATGTCCTTACACACACTACCTTCTCACACCATTTCCACTACCAACCAGGGTCGTTGCCATTCACCACCGTCTTGTCGCCGTCGACCTTCGTCCGCCACCTCTTTCTCCTTTTCTCTCGTCCTCCCTCTCTCCGATGAGATTTGGCTAGAAATCAAGTCCGACCTTGCTGAATCTAGCTAGATATGGCCTGGCCAAACTTGGCATCCGGCCAGTGCTGGCTTGATTCGCCAAATTTTGCCAGAGATTAGGGAAGGAAAAGAGATGGAGGAAGGAGGAGAGGATAGTGGTGATGAACTGAGGTCAACGATGACAGGACGGCGGCGTTTTGGCGATCGACGACGATGAGACAATGGCTGTGACGATCCCTTCTTGAGTTAGGGCACCGCCCGGCCTAATACTGTCATTAAGCCCCAACCTCCACCATGCAGGACTTAACAACGTATTAGTCAGTCTTTCTAATACACTCACTACATTAGCTATTTTTCTAATAGAACTTACACCATACTCATACTTAATAGTATTTCAGAGTAAATTAAAATTTTCTATAATTTAAAGATTATTCAGTGAAAGTCTTGACAAATTAGCCGAAGTCATTTATATAAAACTTAAGTATGTGGAAAACTAGGTAACAAAGATCACATGCATATATATATATAACAAAACAACGATAACTATATATCAACATGTGTCTAGTCGGGTAACTATCTCATAACTCATAGTATACATCTCCAAAAGTATATTAAAGACATATAAGTCATATAACAAAATTGATAACCTACAATAAAGGTAGCAACTCTTCACTGGCTCAGACGTAGTTAACGATCTTCTCCTTGCCCGGTCTGCTACTCGATGGATTTGCACCCACCTTCATAAAAAAGACGGTGAGTACGAAAAAGTAGAAAATAACGCTGAGAGACATGTATCCACATTCCCAAATATACAACATGCATCTGAAAGCATAATAATATCAACTATGCTAAAAAACCATGCTATAAGATACATCAGCTAAACAAAATGAAACTGACACACGACCAAGAAGTAATGATTTAGGGGTCGTTTGGTTGTGAGTTACATCACGTCGGCCTTTTCTACTACTTAGGGCGTAATCAGTTTTTTTAGATGACTTCACATCATTACAAAAGCCCATCATATAAATGTTACTCACAAGTGCCTCTCCCATATGATGTATACTTGTTAACAACCCTGGGTTCCATACCCCGTGTGCTGCACAAGCTGGTGGTGAGATCCCGACATCTCCTGATTCTAGTGACCTCATGTGCCGTGGCTATCTCTATATATGTTGGTCTTAGATACAAGAACTACTTTCATGTATTCATGGAAAGACACAGTTTAGGAATCCAACAATATGATTGCATAACTAATGCACAAAGGAAATGGATTTGTAATACTATAAATCACCTTCCTAATAGCATGCTATTTCATTTGACTAAATTCCCCAACAGCCAAGAATGACATAGCACATGATTTAGAGTCAATGAAACTATTTAACCAACAACCAATGCCACAATCAATAAACTCATGAAAATGAGTAAGAACAAAAAAGTCATGGCATTTATAGTACAACAGGCAAATCAGTCCAAATGAGTGGAAATGAATAACAAAACATGAATGAAATGTTATATAAATATCTCAATTAGTTTACTTACAATCCACGCAAATTTCCAAGCTAATCCGGCCTCCCGACACCTCAAAACACGTACCCGAATCCTTAAGACTCTTCTCTGTCATCCTAGTATCATTTCATACATTTTAGAGTATGTTTAGACCTTAAATTAAGATATTGGACTTGTTTAATGTGTTTAATTTTAACTTAGAAAATTGCAGATTTTGTTCTGCCATAGCACCTAGCGCACTGGGTGGCATGTCTAGCGTGCTAGCGACCTCATTAGCGTGCTAGTTAACCTTATTAGCATGCTGCACGCAGGTAGCGCAATAGCTAAAACATCTAGCATGTTATGTGCAGGAAAATCCATATTCTAGCACTTAGAATTCTGAGTTTTTCTCCACACATGGCCAACTTTTAAATCTTAGGATCCATGTTCTAACCTACCGAGACCCCAAAACATCGACCATGACTATTATAATAGCCACATCTCAATTATATCATAAATTCATCAAATTAAACTAATTTACTAGTGTAAGTAGAATTACCTAGTTGATGAACACATATAGCTTGATCCACTACCTCTTAAATTAACCAAACTTCACTTCGATTCTCTTGCTGATCTTCTCTGATCTTTTTCTCCAACTTACTTCTTCTCTAAGTTTTCAAATGAAATAAAATGCATGTTCATCTCATCCATTATATATAGGATAAGGTTTGTTAATATCCATTAATCTTGATGTGTACATGCATCTCGAGACTAATCTAATGGTCTATATCTTGACACAATTCCACTAACTCCATCTAACTAACACCAATTGAAACTCAATTGGTCTATTGATGTGTCAACACGTATCTCGATGAATATCAATTACTAATATTTTATTAAGCTAAATTAGGTTTCATGCCACATCTAATTTAACTCTTTAAGCTACATTAACTTAAATTAGCTTACTTCATCACTCTCTACCTCGGTCTCATGCCAACACGCATCTCGAAGCGCGTCCCCGCTCGCGTCTCGACACCTAAATATCAATAGGAGTGACTTAATAGCCTACACATATACAATACACTAGGTATACATCACAACAAATCTAACATAAACTTTGGCCACATCGCCTCGCTTAGTGCGCATATCTTGATGCAGGCCTCACATCACGGGTCGATAATTTTGATTGAGGAATTAAACTAAGATTTAAAATTAGGGCTGTGACAATGGGGTTGGTCAGTGGTGGCAATGGTTTGAGAAGGTGGTGGTATGTGTGTGTGTGTGTGTGTGTGTGAGATGGGAGTGATGGGAGAAATTGGTCAAAAAGAAAAAAATGTGGTGTGTGCAAGGATATAATGTGTGTTTATCAAGCATATAAAAGAGTTTCTTAAGTGGTTGTATGTGGGTATTAAAAGGGGAGCAGCTAAATAAGCCCCACTTTTTGCTTAACGTACCTTATTACTCAAGCATACCCCGATTTTTTCCTCTCTGTTTCTCGGATTTTGCCATTATAAAGCACTCGCACTAGGTCGAAAGTGGCGTAGGAGTTTTTTTCGTTAAACAAAGTCGCATCTGGTCTCATTAATGCCTTAGAAGTGAGAAAGTGTCGCTCCTGGTTCTCAAACACATGTCCGAGACCTATTTAGAGGTGTCCGCCCAATGTGTTCGAAACCCATGGGTGACAAAAATGAACAAAAAATTCTCAAAACTCTAAAAAATTACACGAAAATGATAAAAAAATCTAGTGAGTTTTGCTTAGAATCGCAAGATATTCTCGATTCCATCGATATTTTTGTGTCCAAAATGCGAGATTCAAGCCTCAAATTGAAGCCCTAAACCCAACAACACCACCACAAAAATCGACTAAAAATGCAAAAAACCATAAGAAATCTAGAAATCGACATGAAAAGAGGTGATGAATGCAATCACAACGTCAAATTGGCATAGTCTCACCCAGATTTTGTTGGAGTTTGGCCAAAGGTAAGGGTGCAATTCGAGTAAAAAAAAACAAAAAACTGATTGAGTGACTAGGGTATAGGTGAGTAAGGTGAGCGGATTATGAGTGAGCAAAAATGGGCAGTTGGGTCATTTTACGCATGGATTAATTTTTTTTTAAAGTGGGGCTTGTTTAGCCGCTCCTATTAAACGAAGGAAAATAACATTTTGGCTTGCTAAAGTGCCATACTAAAGTCACGTGCCTATTTGGAAAGTGCACAACTATAATAACGCATTAAAGCACCAATTTTAAATTAATTGTGATCAAATGAAACATTAAATACTTAATAAAAAAATATTTTTTATATGAAGCCTAAGGCCTTGTTTGGTTAAGGTGGAGTTATCTCTCAGGAGATAACTTACATGAAGTTAAGAACTAATCTTGTTTGTTTGCCCAACTTGTCTACAAGTTATCTTCTAACTTACACCATAGGGTGAGAGATATCTCCCCACCACCGCCTAAGGGAGTTATATCCCAGGAGTTGTGGACACAATTACCCTCATTAATGACCCCTTTTATTACACATCTCTCTCTTGTTTGAAGGTTATTTATGTCAATTCATATTTTTTATTGTGTAAAATTTTGAAACTTCAGTGTAAGTTTAAAGTTGAACCAAACATAAAAATATTAACTCTAAAGAGATAACTCCGAGCTAATTAACACTGTAAGTTAGCAAAAACGAACCAAACAAGGCTTAAGTTTGATAGACATGTTTTTTTTTTTTTTTTTTACAATAGAGAAATGTTTTTTTTTTTAATTTTTTTTTTGTGTCTTCGACTCGCAGATCTCGTTTGACTCGCAAATGTTGTTCGACAAACAAGCTTGCCAAGTCGAAAGTTCGAAGCCTCGCAATGGCGGCGGAGGAGGTGGCGGCGTCGTTGCCGCGATGATCTCGCCCTCCAATCCATCGTCCGTTCGTCGAAGCCATTTTCGATTCTTAGGGTTTTACGTGTAAATTTGGTACTTTTGGTTTATTGGTGAGATGGGGTTTTGAGATTTGTTGTCGATCTTGAATTAGGGGTTTGTTTGGATTGTTGTTACACCGATAAAGGTCAATTCTTGCTTCGAGTGTATGTGATTGGGTTAGTGTGATTTTTGAATCTAATTGGATACATTCAGCTGGGGCAATTACATACTTTGGTTTTGTTTTTAGTGTTTAACTTTATGTAAGCCAAGTGCTTGACAAAATCTCTCAATGAACTTCTAATCGATTTTTAGTATTTTCCTTCTTTAGTCGAATACTTTTTTTGATAAATTCTTTAGTCGAATACTTGTATTTAGGTGAAAACTTTTTGTATTTAGTAGATACTACTCTCCATTGTATATGGTGTAAAATGTTTTGTTATGCTTCATAAATTGAAGTGTGTTGTGCTTGATGTCTCGTAATCTTGCTCGGGCATAGACATAAGCTTTTGTGTTGTCTAGCATTCGACGGGGAAAGCAAGTTTAGTAATTATGCTTAGTTCATGCCTAAAGTGCTAAAATAAGCAATTTTCATTTGTATGGGCTATTTGTTGGTAGCTTAGGTTGGTTACATAAAATAAATGTATAAGTGTAGTTAGCTCAATTTAACCTGATCTGTATGCTAGTTCTTAATTTTTTTTTAACTTGTTGGTTTTTTATGTTTCACATGTTTTTTTATATCTTTGATCATATACTATTTACATTGATTGAATTAGGAGAATAAAAAAAGTTTTCATGACTTTAATATTTAAGGATACATTTTTTCTTTTAAGGATAGCATACTAGCTTTGGACTAAACTCTATGGAGCGTCATGGTAACAAAAGAACGAAGACAATTTTTTCCTTTTTTAAATCAAGTGGGGAGGCATCTAAGGTTGGCAATCTTTCTCCATCAGTTGTTGAGGCTTCATCTCGTGAGGAAACGAGACCTTTAGAAGTTTATATTGATTATAATTCTCTTGAAAGAGATCCGGGCTTGCGTACTCCAATACGGCAATATTCCTTCAATGTGAGAGATGAGATTAGACGAACATATATAAAGATGGGCCCTTATCAACCTATGTTGCCAGAATACCCACGAACTCTATTCGGAAATCAATATCGTCGCTTTCAACCAAAATGGTTTGGAGAATTTCAATGGTTGGAGTATTCTCCTTCAAAGGACGCGGTATTTTGTTTCCGTGTTACCTTTTTGAAAATGGTAATACACCTCACTTGCACATTAACTAATGGAGGACTTAAAAATTGGAAGAGAGTTAATCAAGGGTTAATTGTCCATTCTTGATACATATGGGAAGCATCAATTCGCAAAGATAGAAATTATGTACAATCTGTTGAGAATTTGTCGAATGTTACTCGACACATTGACGGGGTGATAAATGCACAAACTTCGGAGGATGTTCGAAAAAATCGGTTGCGGCTTAAGGTTACAAGTGAGGTGTTCGATGGCTTAGTTTACAAGGATGCGCGATTAGATGTCATCGTGAAGGTTCAACTTCGAAAATCGAGGAAATCTCATAGAAATGTTGAAGCTTATGAGTAGATTAAATGTTAACATTGAGGACGTTATACTTGACAATGCTTCAGGGAATGCAAAGTACACTTCACCAAATATTCAAAAAGAGATTTTGCATATTATGGCTAACATGGTGAGAAAAAAATTCGTGAAGAAATTGGAGATAAAAAGTTTTGTCTATTAGTTGATGAAGCCAATTATGCGGGAGGCAAAGAAGAAATGGCAATTGTGTTGAGATTCGTGGATGGTCAAGGCTCAATTAAAGAGCGTTTTTTCGATATTGTCCAAGTCGAAAACACCGCTGCTTCAACACTTAAGAAAAGTGTATGTAACTCTCTTGCTCGGTATAACTTACTTATAGATGACTTGCGTGGTCAATGATATGATGGTGCTAGTAACATGCGTGGGGCATGGAATGGGTTGCAAGCTTTATTTCTCAAAGACTGTCCATATGCATATTATGTGCATTGTTTTGCTCATCGACTACAACTAGCATTAGTTGCGAACTTCTAAAAAGGAACCGTCGATTTGGTTACTCTTTTCAAAGTTGTCTTCTATTGTTAACCTTATAGGTTCTTCTCCAAAACGCCTTCTTGAGTTGCAAGCCTTTCAAGTTGTAGAGATTGCACGTAAAGTAGGCGGTGGTGAACGTGAAACTGGTAAAGGAGCTAATCAAATTGGAAGTTTACAACGAAGCGGGAGACACACGGCGGTGGAGCTCTCATTTTGATTCTATTTGCGGTGTGATTGATATGTATTGGGCAACGATGCAAGTGCTTAAAAAAATGGTTAGTGATGGATCTACGATGATATTCATGGTGAAGCAAAAGGTGTTTTAATGATGATGGAAACTTTTGACTTCGTATTCATGTTGCATGTAATGCATAGAATTTTAGGAATTACTGATATGCTTTGCTTAGAAACTTGCAAGAAGAAACTCTAGATATTCTGAATGCAATAGATTCAATTGCCACAACAAAAGTACTTCTTCTAAAATTACGAAATGAAAGCTTTGATCACCTTTTGATGTGTGTGAATTCGATTTGCATAGAGTATGAAATCGAAACACCCGATATGAATGCTTGGTACAATGAGGGCACAGTCGTTCTTGTCAAGAAAAAAGTCTTGTCACAAGTTGAGCATCATTACCACTTTGATATGTTCAATTCCGTGATTGACTATCAATTGGAAGAGTTGAATTACATATTCAATGATGATGCATTGGAAATCCTTAAGTTGAGTTGTGCTTTACAACCAAATGATCAGTTCAAATTATTTGATGTTGATCAAATATGTATTCTTGCAAGAAAGTTCTATCCTGCTGATTTTAGTGATCAAGAAATGCATCATTTGAGATGTCAATTGGAGCATTATGAGGTTGATGTACTTCACCACAAGTGTTTTCAAATTTGTCATCAACTTCTCGAGTTATTGGAGATATTAATTCGAACAAATAAGTCGCATCACTACAACTTGGTTGAGAGATTGATTCGCCTTATTTTGACTCTACTGTATCCACGGCATCAACAGAGCGAGCATTTTCAACTATGAAGCGTATAAAGGCGATTTACTTAAATAGAATGGAAGAAGAATTCTTGACGATACTATGATCATTCATATTGAACGAGAATTCGCTCAAAATATCGATATAGATGAAGTAATTGATGAATTCGATTCTTTAAAGCAAAGGAGGGCACAACTTAAATAGGTTATTTTTCTTCATATTCTGATTTTTATATAATTTATTATTTAAGTAGTACTTTTATTCTTTACCCACCAATATAATTTATATTTGATTCTATATTGTTTGTGTTTGCAATACACTTTTCATTGATCGAGTCATGTTTGTGACAAGTAGACAACAATTTTTAATTTAAGGTACTTCATTGAACTCATTATCTATTGATTTGGTTTCGATTTGATCTATTACAAGTGTTTGTGTTCAAATGTTTTTTTTTTCTTTGCTTAATAGTTTGTGGCTTAATTTATTAGATAACCATGCTAATTTTATGTTTGTCATGGATGCATATATATATATATATATATATAGTGGTATAATTTATTTAAAGTATACATAATAATATATAAAAATAATAAATTAAAAAATATTTATAGCCCAGGGCTATCAAAAATCCTGGATTCGCCCCTGGACAAAGATGATGAACAGCTAGCAAAGTATTTTTCAAAGGCAAACACTGCAGAAATGATCTACCAGTAGTGGATTGAGAATTTTATTAGGTGATCAAGAAATTAACAGTAGCTTACTCGCCAATTGCATATGATCATCTCAATTTCTACTTTTTTTCTTTTTTGTGAAAATCTGAATTTATACTTAATTCCTTCAACAAATTTAAATTGGTACTCGTAACTATAGGCTATCCTACCACGCTATTGCATACCACAAGAGGATACAAAAAAATAAAAATAAAATAAAAATAAAAATAAAAATAAAATCGATAGTAACTTTTCTTTATGAATATTTGATGATTACGATCCACTTGCAAACCTCAGATATGATCTAATTTGCTTTAAGAGTTTTTATAATGGAGCACCCAACGTGTCGAGGTGGCATATAGTGGCAACTAACAACGACATGAGCGCTAAAGCGCTTGACTGATGCATGCAAAGGTTTAATATTTCGATTGTAGTACGTATTATATTATTTCTTGAGGTTTCTCTCAACTGTGGAGATGGTGCTCATGTCACCCTTCGTGAAATTAGTCAGAATAGAATCATGCAAGAGGGGATGAGGCGATTTAAACACCCACCAATATCAAAAACAAAAACAAAAAAATAATTTTTGTTATGGTGTTTTTTTCGTCAAAGTTTTATTATGATGTTAATTTCACCATGAAAATATGGGGATATGCTTCAAAAAAAAAAAAAAAAAAAAAAAAAAAAAAAAAAAAAATTGATATCGTTCATAAAAATCCTGAATTAGTTAAAGTGAACTATAAAGGTCAAACGCTTTTTAATTAATACTGCATTACAACATATTTTAGGTCTACTTCTAGTCGGATTTTTATTTTATTGTCTCAAATTACTTAATTGAGAAATTTACAAAGGCTCATTTTTAAGTACTGTCATAGATATGGTGCAAACTGGATCCGCAAAAGTTGGTCAATGAGATTGATCGATACAATTCGACTAGAAGTAGATCTAAAATATGATGGAATGTTGAACCCGACCTACATATTATACATGGGAATGTGTATACATCCGCATCTCGAGACCCGATGTAACTTGCTGTGTGATATACGAATTTTCATTCTAACATTTCTCTAATTACTTCCCGTTTGGGCTTTTATAGCCATAGCCTGTTTTCTATCCAAAAACAGAAGAAAAGAAAAAGCTAAATTTAATCCAAGATCTGCAAACGCAACTAGACCGCCACTCCGGGAGTTATTTCATTTCCCGCGAAAATCACAGTTTCCCTGAATTCTCGCGAGATATAGGGAACCACTCGACTCGTCTCTCTTAAGGGTCTGCCTGCGTGTCACTGAAGCCCATTCAATCCTTTTTGGTCTCTCTGCATGCTCTCTCTCTCTCAAATTAAAAGCTACACACATTGATGAAGAAGATAATGCCTGTTGTTTTCGATCTCTCGCACCACAATCTCATCATCTCCAATCGTCTTCTCTTCTAATCTTCGCTTTCCTTTCTTCATTCGTTCGATCGAGCGAAATCGATCTGCTTAATTTGCTTCATTTTCTTTCGCTGATGGAGAATTCGCTGAATTAGGACTCAATTCAATCACATTGAAGCGCAGGAACCGAATTGGTAACGATGTCGCCTTTCCCTTTCATGTTTTCTTTGTTTCGGCGAAGAATCTGATGCTTTCTTGATGTTCGAGGCGGAAATTGATGAGTTCTGGTGTTTTTTTGTGATTTGAATGATCAATGCAGGTGTATAGTTCTTGCGAGTTTAGGTTTTGTAACTCGAAACATGGAATTGAATTGGTTGTTAATGGTTTAATTGGAATTTGGTCGATTTGTTGAGATTAGTTGCCCTTGGAACCAGTTCATTGTGTTCTGTGTTCAATGGAGACCTAAAGAGTCCAAAGAATCAATGTCTATTTCGTAGAGAATCTTTTTCTTCAATTATGCAAGATTAATTGGAAGAACCTTCACTACTTTACTGTTTTCCTTCATGTTCTTTTGATTCATTTTGGGACTGAGGCTATGTTGTTGTTGTTGTTGTTGTTGTTGAGTTGTAAGAGATAAGATTGACTGTTCTTTTCTAATTTTTGTTCCAATTGTGCTCT
Source organism: Stephania cephalantha (assembly GCA_039657325.1). Lineage (NCBI taxonomy): Eukaryota > Viridiplantae > Streptophyta > Magnoliopsida > Ranunculales > Menispermaceae > Stephania > Stephania cephalantha. The sequence continues at coordinate 12,091,087 of CM077572.1, forward strand.
CGATGTTGATGTGTGTAAATTTGTCTCTGCAGATATCTAACAATGAATGGGAACAGACAAGTAGAGCTTCATTACATAAATACCGGATTTCCCTACACGGTTACGGAAAGTTTAATGAATTTGTTTGAAGGTCTTTCTTATGGACCGAGTGATCCTTTAGTAGCAGCAATTGAAGGTTTTCAGGTACTTGCAGATGTGCTTATTGTTGACATTCTATTTCTTAAAAACTGGGATTCCCTTTTACGGTTTTGATGAACAGAGTGGTGATTTTTATTCAGAAATCAATTTCAACGAAAAATTGTACTTTTTGGGTGTGTTTGATAGGAAAAAACAATTTTCTTGGAGAAAAAGTTATTTTCTTTAGAGAATATTTCTCGGAGAATTTTCTTAAGAAAGTTTTCTCATTATTGTTTGATTACAGGTGAGAAAATTTTCTTTTTCTAACTAAGCAAGTGGGCCCACACTTTCTTCTTCTCCAAAATCATTCATTCCCCTAAACCATAAACGGATACCAGCCGCACCTTCACCTTGGACCGCTCGCGACGACCACCAACTCGACCTCGGGACACCCGCGCCCACCATCATCTCCACTATCACCTCTTCGTCCTCAAGCCCGGCGTCGAGTTGAAAAACCAATGTCCTATGGAGGTCTGCTCATTGTTCCAAGGGAGTAGTCACGTGTGGGGCCTAGACAACCTCTAGTGTTAATAACCTCCTCTTCCAATTTATGAAAGAATGAAAAACTAGGTTCCTTCTCTCTCATCTCATTTGTATGAGCTTAAAAAAGTCTTAACGCATGATTGTGTTGGAATCCTTTCGAATTATGGTCTCCAGAAGGATTTCTACTGTTAAAGTTAATACTTAATAGACTATAGTATGTAGGAATGGATTGGAATTGGTACCTGGTCATATTCATGAAATTTTGTGCAGATTTTGTTTGTAATTATCTGGACTGTTATAAGACAGTATGGTATTGATTTATGTGAGGTCCGGAGTGGAGGTGCGGTCAAGTTTGAATCGACCAGTTCTTGTTGAAGGAGTTCAGTTTTGGTTGTTTATCATAGGGATAGTCTCGAATTTCCACGCCCAAGTAAGAGAAAATAAATGAGGAAAAAAAAGGTGCCTGGTTTTTTTTTTTTTTTTTTTTTTTTTTTTACCAAGCGGTTATAAGCCTATCAAACACAAATTAAAAAGGTTACGTTTAAAAAACACACAATTTTCCATTATTTTTTTCATTTTCTTTGCTATCGAACACACCCTTTGTTTCGTTGATGTATTTTCTAGTCGTCTGCAGGAAAATGCTTATTGGCAATCGTATTCGGGTTCGTATAAATATGTTCCGGGGGGTAGTTCACATTTTGGTTTTGTTCAACCACCTGAAGAAGATGATTACCTAATGAGAAACGGTGCCAGGATAGCTTTTGAAAACACTTTCATGCCTAATGACAGAAATCAAACACCCCAAGGTTCCCACGAGGGTGGTGTTTCTAACGCAGGTACTTCGAATTTGAATGTTGTAATACTTTCTGTTTTGAGTCTGCACTTTTGTGCTTTAATACAAATTTGAATATATAAAATGGTGTTTGAGGCAGTGTGGTATTATGTGATTTAATAGACTGTTTGCGCCATAAAGATGAAACTCTTTCAGCTGATGAAAATAGTATGAGAGTAGCATGCATTAATGTGGAGGTACGTCATTATTCTGGCATCTGAATTATTGCTCACATTTTTCAGGTCACCGAGGTACAGCTCACATAGGTAGTAGTTCTCAGGTGAGAGCTTGCTTGCTGAAGCCATTCTGTAAAAATATTCTCTTTGTCTTTATTATATTCCTGACGGTCTTGTTGGAGAAACGCTGTGTGCAAAACAACATATGCTTTCATGCATAACCAATTCGAATTAGACATCACAATTTTTCTGATATGAAACATCTAATTATGCGGCTAGACTCCTTACATCTCTTGATTCTACTAGTTCTGTTTGGCAATTTAACTTGTTTTTTAGAACTATAAGAGTAGGGAAGATAAAATGGATATGGTGACTCTCAGAACAAATATAAGAGATAATATGTGTACTGTTATGATCAACTGAGCCTGGAACCAATAGAATGCAACAATCATTGTACTGTATGGATTCTGATGCTAGCGTTCATTGATAGAGACGGAAGAAGATTTCTAAATTTAATTTCTAACCTTCTCTGTTATTCTCGATGGCCAATCTTTATAAATCCTTAACTAATTGCAAGTGTCCATGGTTGATCCTAGAACTACAAATTTACTTTATTTTATTATTTTTCCTTGAGTGCTTATTATATTTATAAACGGGAGAAACATTTGGAAAGTTTCATAGAAGTTCAAAAACTGTGTAATAAGCCAAAGCACCTTCAAATGGAGGCATTATTGACGTCACATTGCTGCAACAGTTACATTTTAGAAAAGTGAGAATGCATTCTGTTAGGTTATCACCGGAGACCAAGTTCCCCCTCTTACAGTATCCAATTCTTTTATTAATTCTATAGAAATTAGTTTATCACCAAATAGAAATTAGTTTATCACCAAAGACCAAGTCCTTGAGCTTTTCTAGCATTGATTGAAGTAAGATGATTTGTTCAGCTAGGTTTAATCACATGATATTTGATGATCCATTTGAACCAAGAAGGCAGAAGCTTTTACATATTACAACTGCTTTGTTTATATTTTGTGTTTACTTCTGATTGGTGGTTAGAACACTATGTGTGCTACATAGCCGGTCCCAAGTCTAAATAAAGGACTCTAACGCCTATTTTTCATACCCAAAAATGGGTAAGGGAAGCCCCAAATCCATTTTTCATACTCGAAAAATGGGGGAAAGAGACCACAAGCCCATTTTCCAAGAATGAAAAATGGAGGAGGGTGCGATAGGTTGCCAATCAGCATAAAACTTTTGTCACTCTTAAAGACCAATTAATTTGGGACTGAGGCTATGTTGTTGCTGTTGTTGTTGTTGGTGGTGGTGGTGGTGGTGGTGGTGGTGGTTAGAATTTCCTTCGTCTGAGTGTTTTTCTTATCAAAACTTTACTGTTAGCCAAATGACTAATGACTTTAGCTTGACTGATCATCTCAAATACATAATGAACTTCAAGATACTATTTAGCCAGGAAAATATTCTAAGAATTATAAACGGAATGAAAATGAAATTTCGGATCTGCTTTCTCACTGCACATTATCGTGTGTTTAACCTATTTTGCATGCTAGTTTACTAATCTTTTACTATGTGCTTTGCAGATAAACTTCCAAGACAATATAAACCCAGACGACATGACCTATGAGGTATATATGATGCTGTTTTTTAAATGCTTTCATTCGATTGAAAACCGATTCTCATCTTGTTATTTTTTTTTTCAAGATTTTATAGATTAGTAATACCTTCCTAATCAGAGATATTGAAATTATTTGTATTGTATTGGAAACCAATGCATTTTTGATAATTGGTAACAGTCGTTAATAGAATAAGCTGTGTAAGAAAAAAAAAACATAGAATAAGCTCTTATGGTGATTTTAATTTGCTTTTGAATATAGGACTCGCAAATAATCTACATGCTGCACCTTTGCACTGAGAATTAATCTATTACTAAGTATGTTTGGACCTTAATTACTGTAATTTCTTATGGGACAATGAGCATGGAGATGATTTGGTGTGGTTGCTTCTATATATATATCATGAGTCGAAACACTTAACTTGGATTTTACAAGTGATGCATCATCCATCTCACTAAAGATACTTTGGCATTCCAGTGTGTTATATTGACATATGGGGGCTTAAATATGTTTCTAAGTTCTAACCACCCAACATTGCAAGTTACTGACTTTTCTGGTGTGTTTGGCACTTCAATCCAAAATATCTCAAAAGATAATTCAGTTCCCCTCCCAGAATCTGTTCCTTTTGCTCTCTGGATTTAATTTCAATTTAATGTCCAAAGCGCTGTCAATCGATATGTAACTTTGGTTAATTGCTGCACTGTTTCTAATTGAGCACACCCCACCTCCCTGTGGCCCACATACACCAACCTAAAAAGGAAAAAAAAAAAGTGATTCAGATTGGCTTGTATCTGCAGGAATTGCTTGATTTAGGAGAAGCAATTGGATCTCAGAGCCGTGGGCTCTCTAAAGAGCGCATTGCATTACTTCCAGTTTCTAAGTACAGAAAAGGCTCTTTTCTGCTATGGAAACGTTCTCGAGATGAGCGGTAACATTCTAGCTTATTATCTACCATTTAAACTATTAATTTTTGTCTAAGCTCTTGGTTCTTTAAACCATTTCATTTTGTTATTGTTTTGGTGAGGATGTTCACTAGTTGCATAGAAAGAGTGAACTCTCCATGCTTGAGACCATGACCAGAGTAACTTCATTGTCATTTGAATTCTTCAATCTTTAAGTGGCAACAGATAATTTCTTCAGGACTTCATTCTTTTTTTGATTCTTTCCTTTCTTAAGATAAGTGCTAGATGAAGTTGACAAGTAGCAAACTGGTACTGTGGATAACCATTTTGTTCGTAATAATTTTCCTAACCATTTTGTTAAGTAGTGTACCTAGATTAATAAAATATTCCCATGTTCATCTGATTGCTCTCTAAACCTTACTGAAGTTGACAAGTAGCAAGCATGAAAAATTATGTGTTTCACTAGGGTTCCTATTCCTCCCAAGTCCTTGGAAATTCTTGTTGGGTTTTTGGCTCAAAACTCCAAGTTTCTATTTTAGTTGTTAGTTAATTAGAAGGTTTAGTGTTTTAGTCAAGTTTCTAATTATTTATTGGGTTTAGGAAGTTTCTATTTTGTTTTGTGTTTGTTTTTGGGCAATGCCTATTTATGTGTTTTAGTTAAATTAGTAAGTTTCATGTCTATATAAAGACTCATAGATTAGTTTGTAATATATACAAGTTTTGAGAAGTTTTGATGAATTGAATAAATTTTTGTGAGTTTGTATATTTGTGAGATTGTTTGCCTCCGCTATGCATAAGGTTTTTCCCAACAAGTGGTATCAGAGCGAGGTTCATTCTTTTGAGTTTAAAGGTTAGTTGTCCAAGATGAGGAAGATCGAAGAAAAAGAAAAAGTGAGAGTGAGAGTGAGAGGTTGTGTGTGCGCTGAAAAAAAATTGCGACTAGTGTGAATTTTTTGTTTGTGTGTGAGTTGTTCCATCATTGAAGTTCTTCTAGAACTACAATGATTTGGGTATGTTCTTGGTGCGTGTGCATGCTTCATTGGGATCACATTGAACAAAGAGCTGTATAGATCGATGGTTGATTGGGAATGTCTTGGTTCGATTTGTGAAGCTATGGAAGAAGATAATCGGATTGTGTTTGAAGGTGTGGACAATTTATGTGTTTAAATTAAGATCGAGATTGGAATGATCAGAGTTGTTAATGTAGAGGAGATTGTAGTACTTGGTCTTATTGACGAAAAGGAGATTGGGCACTTATGTGAAGTGGTGACTGCATGCATGTGTGTGTGTGTGTGTGTGTGATCAAAAATTACAGAATCGTGGTGATGTATATGCTACATGTTTCAGAGGTGGTGGTTGGTCTCCGTAGGGCCCGTAGTTGCAATTCTTATAGAGATGGAGGTGAGTTGCTAAGATATTAAATTTGTGGATGTTGGTATGTTAATTGGTTCCTTGAAGGAGATGTTTATTCAAGGTGGAGTTTTCTCCAAGATTGAGTGTTTAAGTGAAGAGTGGTCAACCATGGTGTTAGATTGAGTGATTGAGTATTCTTGTTGCAACATGATTGTTTGATGATTGACTGTTGATGAGTGGGTGATTGTTGCATATGTTGAGTGAGTGGGTGTTTGTTTGAAGGATCAAGATTAATTGGGTGGGTGTGTATGAGCTAGGAATTGGTTGATGGAGTGAGTGTGTGATCAGAAGAACTGGTTGATGGAGTGAGTGTGTGATCAGAAGAACTGGTTGATTGAGTGAGTGTGTGACCATAAGAACTGGTTGATTGAGTGAGTGTATGTGGTGGAGCGACATTGGATGCATGGAAGCATGACATAAATTTTCCAAGATTTGTCATCTTCACTTGTGGTTGTTAAACCACGGAATGATTGATTGGTGATCCTTCATAGATTGGTGTTTGTGCGCACAAGAAGTGTTGATGTTGCAAGCGTGGGCGATTGATTGAAGATCGTAGTTATTCGTGATTGATTAATTGGATTGTGTGGTTGGTGAAGTTTTTCGTCAAGGTGGAGATTGTTGGGTTTTTGGCTCAAAACTCCAAGTTTCTATTTTAGTTGTTAGTTAATTAGAAGGTTTACTGTTTTAGTCAAGTTTCTAATTATTTATTGGGTTTTTGGGCAATGCCTATTTATGCGTTTTAGTTAAATTAGTAAGTTTCATGTCTATATAAAGACTCATAGATTAGTTTGTAATATATACGAGTTTTGAGAAGTTTTGATGAATTGAATAAATTTTTGTGAGTTTGTATATTTGTGAGATTGTTTGCTTCATCTGTGCGTAAGGTTTTTCCCAACAATTTTATCTGGCTTGCTGCAATGCATGCCTGATAATGGGCCCTATTTTTCTTAAACTCGTTTTATGCATTTGGTTTTGGAGTTGTCGTCAATGCAATCAGTTGCTTGGAAGCAAAGCACTAATTAAACAGTGTTACAGATTTAAAGGTTTCCTTAATGAACTGGGAAGTCTCTTTGAGGTCTGAACTAGAGAGAGTCGGAGCATAATATATATGATTAAGACCATCAATGAAAAAGTTTGTCTTTTCTAAGTTATCCAAGTCTCTCAAGTTTTATCAGTATCTTAAGACGAGTCATGCATTGGTTACTTAGTCCAACTAATAATTCTTCAATGATCACATGAAACTAATCAAGAACATGCTCAATTAATGTCCGTTGCTTTTTGATAAATTGCATTATAATGCGAAGGAAACAACATAAATGTCCGGGCACTTATGACAGTATTCATGTCTTTTCCATTACGAATAAATTTAGTGGTTCTTTATAGTAACGTTTCTTTCCAAGCTAGCACATGTTTAAGTTTCATTGTGATCAAGCTAATGTGCAATTTTAGAATTATGTTCATCTGATCACCTAAAGCGGTAATCTGCTTGACTTTGTCATCTATTCTGCAACATTTCTGAATAGACTTACAGTGTCGGGGATGCAGGTGTGTGATTTGCCAAATGAATTATAAAAGAGGGGAAAAGCTAATGACTCTTCCATGTAAGCACATATACCACGCCGACTGCGTCAGCAGATGGCTTAGCATCAACAAGGTCAGCTTACAAATCACTTCTTTAGTAACTAAGACAATTGAATATTGATCTGCTTCTACATTCCCTATTCTGCATCTTCAAATGGAGAGCATGTTTTGCATCTCAGGTTTGCCCAGTGTGCTATGCCGAAGTATCTGATGCAAAGCCCGCGAAGTAAACTTCTCAACGACAATCAAGGATAATTGTCTTTGATGTCACACTTGGATCAATGTCTCAAGATCTCACTCCCCATACATTGTAACACTCCCTGCTTTTTTCTCTTCATGTGGAATTCTAGTTCCCCGCTCCGCTTAGTTGTTTTTTTATACAAGTAAACAAATCATACCTCAGATCAGATGAATAATAATAACTCAACATTATGGGTTCTTTCATGGTATTTCTCCACATCATGATGATGAGAAGAATGGAAATTGTGATACTAGTTTCTCTGATCTTCTAATGCAGCAAAGAGGGGATTAGTCAATCAGTGTGAGAGTATAAGTTAAATCACAGCCCTAACAATATTATGCTTATAGACCGCCATATTAATTAGACCTCTGGTATATATCAATAATATTAACTAGAATTCTAGACTTTGGTGTTCCGAAATATTAGAATTTTGTTCAAATAGATTGGCACTACAAGGATACACAATAAGTACTAGGAACATGCTAGAGCAATCCACTTTGGACACCCAATGGGCTCAAGTGGGTGTCGAATCGTGTGATACACTTCGAGGTGTGTGCGAACACTTCAAAATATGCGCATATACTCCTCGAGGTGTATCACATGGAGGAACATCCACTTGAACCCACTAAGTATCTAAAGTGGGTTAGAAAAACATTAGAAAAACATTTTCCTAAGTACTATGATGTGTGTATGGTGTCCTTTGTCAATGTGCATCCAATTCCAAGACTTTTTTTGTCTTTCTTTTCTAAATGCATCTCATTAGCCGGCCAACCAAGCGCATGTGGAGCAGGGGGGACGCAGCCCCTAGCCGTGAGGGGTCAAAAATTATTTTGAAAGCTTATAAGTAAATATGTAAAAAAATATTAGACGATCATTATATAATTGAAAATTAAATGAATTATAACATAAATGAGAAGATTTTATATATATTTGAGCCTTAAGAGAGTTATTACTTATCGCGCTAGACTCGCAGTGAAGATCGAACAATAGTTACAATAGGCAAAAAAGGTAGAAGTGTTTTTTTAATAGCCGAAAGCGCAGGAGAAAATAATGTTGAAGATATTGCTTTGCGTTAATTATAAGAGAATAAATTTCGATTATTGTAGTATATATACATGTATATCCTTATTTGATTCCAATAAAATCTCTAAGGGTGTGTTTGATAGCAAAGAGAATTTTCAATGAGAAAAAAGTATTTACTTAGGCAAATTTTCTGTAGAAAATTTTTTTAAAAGAATTTTTTCATTGTTGTTTGATTGCACGTGAATTTTTTTTTTCAATTTTTTGCTGTTTGATAACTAATGTAATTTTTTTTCATTTTTTTTGCAGTATCACGAATTCATACTAAAATTAAATCAAGTGGACAATTAATCAAGGTTACGCACCGAAATTGAATCGGCAACAACTATCTTCACAACCATTAATGAACTCAAAAAAAATCATTCAATAATTAATTGATAAGTAACATAAATGAAAGAAAATAAACAATGTATTAAAATTTATTAAAAAAAAAACTTATGGTTTAACTTCTAAAAGTAATCTAAAATTTTCTCTGCAAATATAAAATCACCCAATCTTTCTTCAAGTCTTCATCCAAGTGAAAAAATATATTCGCATCCTTAACTTCACCTCCCAATAAAAGCATGGCACGCATTACGTCTTCTCGACTTAGTTCATGAATGTTATGAAGCTCTTTCTGAAGACGTGCACAGTCTGTATTGCGCAAATGCATCCGCTAGTCTATTGGCAGCTGTTGTTAGTCCTTGCTCAGTAGCATCAATGTTACTACTCTTTTTCCTTTTAGTTCTCTGACCATTTGATCCCGTACGAGTTGCACTAGATGACGAGTGATTGATCCCAACAGTCCCTAACAGTTTCATTTTTTTCTTCTTTAATGGAAAAAAAAAATCTATCGATAACTTAAAAGAATCTTCTTCGCTCCCGCCATGAGAGATCTCTGCGATCCGAAACCAGATTGAGTGATTTCGGATCTAGGCTTTGCTTGCTTGGATTGATCGATCGATAGATCAGCTAGCTCACGATGGAGCTGTTCGTGGTGGATCTAGAGCCGTATTTGGAGTTCTATGAATTCAGTGAAATCGATCCCAAAATCAATCGTGCATGCTCAGATGTGAGCAGAACATTAATCGGTCCCTTATCTCCTTTGTCACACAATCAACAACAAACAACAACAAGAACCTCATATTCGAGTCACATATACACACCCCAACAGTCCCTAAATTGAAAATCAAATTGGAAACACTCACCTTCCAACGCCCCACAGTCGAACCAATACCCAAGGCTCCTCCTTAATCAATTCAGAACTGTGAAGATGAAGAGAGGAATAGAGAGACAAAGGGAGAAGAACCAGAGATCGCGGAGAGAAGAACCAGAGATCGCAGACGGAGAGATCGCAGAGACGAAAGAGAACGGAGAGATCGCAGAGAGAACAACCAGAGATCGCAGAGAACGAAGATCGCAGAGAGAAATCGTATGGGAGATCAAACAACCAGAGATCGCAGAGAGAAGAGCCGGAACTAATGAATTGAGAGGAGTATGTTTGTGGAAGAGTTCTTGTAGAAGGAGTCCAAGTTTCGGTCAAAAATAGATTCGTTAGACCCCAAAAATCTCGAATTTCCATCCCAAAATAAGAGAAAATAAATGAGGAAAATTAGGAGGGTGAATTTTTGTTCTCTATGAAGGTTACAAGTGTATCAAACACCCAAAAAAACGGTTATACTAAAAAACAAAACAAATTTCCATGATTTTTTTCTTTTTCTTTGCTATCAAACACACCCTAATTGTAGAAGGAACAAAAATAGAAAATGTATTTTGTGTGGATTGATATTGCGTAGAATAAAATCTAAATTGTGGATTAAAATCCCTTGATTATAGGATATAGATGGGCCAACTAGATCAATAAGATAGCTACTACGTGTAACAAAAAAAAAAAAAAAAAAAAAAAAACATGGCATGAGAAGCGGCATCGATGAGGTAGTAAAGGAAAGAGGAGTGCGTAATGCGTTAGTTGGAGGCAAATAAAAATTTGTACATGAACTAAAAAGGGTATAATTGTAATTTCACATGTCACTGTACAATAATAAATTTATAGCTTAATAGGTGCTACTAATATATTAATCCTAAATTTACCTAAAATCGGTTGGCTAAAGTGGTAAGGGACTTTGTCCCATTAAGCGAGGTCTCGAGTTCGAATCTCGTGAATAAAAAAATTACGTTGGGAGGGTCGCCCCTCATGTGAGGCCCAACATTGCCCATGAATTAATTGGTGCAGTTGACACCGGACACCACGTGGAAAACCAAAAAAGTAATTTTAACCTAATATATAGGTTCTACTACAACCCAAACCCTATATTACATTGATTCAATCATCTAATTTGCGAAACCAATAGCTACATCACTGGCAATCCCTACAATAAGGTGACTCTTATAGTGACGCTAGCTTTAGAATTCTTCAAAACTAGTTTCAGCAACAACCGTTACTCAGCGGTAAAACTAACTTATTGTATCAAAATACCCAAGTTTGCTTGAAGGAGGGGCCTAACCAACTATTTGGTTCCCAATTTTCTTGATTGGGATTATTTTAGCCCTAATTTCATTGATGACATGATTCGTAAATCAAACTAAAACAACAAATGGGTTGTCCTCCGAAGTGAGGTGGTTGTCCTCTTGGGTGAGGTGGTTGTGTTCTTGATTAGAGATCTATTGTTGTGGTTTGTGGTTGTGATCAGAAACTAAGATCTAATGAAAAACCAGTCGCTCCTCAACAAAGTTTTTTAAGCCACAGTCTGCTAGCGATGGTATTCAGCAGGTTTTCTCTTGAAGTATCTTTACTTGAGTTTTATGAGGAGTTTATCTTAATTGGTTCATATTGTTCCTAGTGTAGAAGTTACTAGATCTGTAAATGTATCTGGTCAAACCTTGTCCGGGTAGATTCTTAAGTTGGTTGGGATGTTACTTGAGTTAATGTTAATGGGTAGAAGCCATTTAGGGTGGGCGGGAATTAAAGTGTTCAGTTGTTCAATGATTTGATTCCTTTGATCTTTAATATATTTATTGGGTCCCCGTGTTTGTTAAAATCGGTGGATTCCATTAAAAGCTTACTAATTAGCTCTATAGAGAGTTGTGGATTTTGTTTTCTCTGTTGTTTTATTTTGTTCCTTTCCATTTTTTCTCTTCTCAGTGAGTTGGTTATAGGGGTTGAGGTACATAACTCGTTAATGGCCATAGAGGAGGAAATTCTTGGGCTTTTGCATAGGTGTTCCTTGAGCAAGGAGGAGGAGGAAGCGATGATTTCAGATGAGCTAAATGTAAAGGAGTCAGAGAAGGGGAAAAATAGATTGTTGGGTCAATTCGCGACTGTACAGAACTTCAGCAAAGGGGCCTTAAAGATGTTAGGGTGAGGGCGTGGAATGTCAAGGAGGAGAATGTACAATTCACTGAACTGAAATTTAATCTATACCAGGTGGAGCTTATGAGCCGGTCGGTTCAAAAATCAACATGTCATCTACGTAAAGACGATAATGACACCATTGCCTCTTTCATCAAACTTGCTATAAACACATTTATCGATTCATTTATTTTGAATCCATAGTAGTAAACCTAGTCAAATTTTTGGTGCCACTGTTTTGGTGCTTGCTTTAAACTATACAATGATTTTCGCAATCTACACACTTTATTTCCATGACCAGGCATTATGAACCCTTCAGGTTGTTCCATGTATCTTTCCTCATCCAATTCTCCATGTAGGAACGCTGTTTTGTCGTCTATTTGGTGGATGACCAGCTTGTTTATAGCTTGCAAATTGCAATAAGCAATCGATAGTAGCAATTCTAGCTCTTGGTGAATAGGTATCGAAATAGTTTATTCCATGCTTTTGGGTGAAACCTTTAGCAACCAGTCTCACTTTGTGTTTTTCAATGGATCCATCAACTCTTCTTTTCCTTTTGAAGAGAAATTTGCATTTAATGGGTTTACACCCGGGAGGTAGATCAACTAGCTCCCATGTGTTATTTCCCATTATTGAATCCATCTCATCATTTAATGCCTTTTTCCAGAAAGCTGCATCTCTTTCTTTCATCGCCTCCTCTACTGTTTGAGGATCAGCCTCCGTATTAAAACAATACGAAATTTGTGTAGTTACTGTTTATCTACATCCTTCAACTAGGAATGTATAGAAATCAGAACCAAATGACTTAATTTTCCGAGCTCGTTTGCTCATTCGAAGTTCAGGAACTTCTACTATTTCTTTGTCCTTTTCAATTCCTATGACTTCCTTCCCTTTTTGGTTTTCTTCAGGAATACTTTTGGGAACAAATTTAAATCTTATCTCATCAAAGATTGCTTCCCTTGATTCAATTACAGTGTTTGCTGAAATCGAATTATTAGGCTCAATTACCATGAACCTATACGTCTTATTGTGTTGTGCATATCCAATAAATATGCACTCCACTCCCCTTTCACCCAATTTCCTCTTTTTGGGTTCAGGTAATTTAACTACAGCTCTACAGCCCCAAACTCTTAAATAATTAAGATTTGGTTTTCGCTTATTCCAAAGCTCATATGGGGTGACTTTATTCATCTTTTGTGGAATTTTGTTCAAAATATGGCATGCAGTCAGCAATGCCTCTCCCCTAAATCCACTACTCAAATCAGAGTTTGATAGCATAGCAATAACCATTTCGGTTAAAATTTGATTTTTACGCTCACTCACACCATTTTGTTGTGGTGTATAAGGTGCAGTAGTCTCATGGACTATTCCAGTGGATTCAAAGTACTTTGGATCATAGTACTCTCTTCCCCTATCAGACCTTAAACATTTTATAAATGTCTCACATTGCAATTCAGTTTCTGCCTTATAGGCCCGAAACTTAACCATTGCATCATCTTTGTAATGCAACAAATAAACATAACAGAACTTGCTATAATCATCAATAAATGTTATAAAATATTTATTGCCTCATATTGATGGTGTACTATGTATGTCACATACATCTGAATGTATTAAATCAAGCAACTTTGAATTTCTTTCAACATTAGGAAATGGATTTCTACTTATTTTTGTTTTCATGCATGCATTGCAATTTCCTTCATATTTATCAAAGTAAGGCAGTAATTCCAGATTCACCATATCATATAATTTCATGAAATGAACATGTCCTAATTTATGATGCCATAAAAATGAAGGAGACTCAACAAGATACGCGGAAACAATATTCTTATTAGATAAAGCGATTACATTGAGCTTAAACATGCCCTCATAAGCATAACCGTTCCCTACATATACCCTTCCCTTGGAGAGTACAAATTCGTCAGCTTCAAATACAAGCCTAAAACCAAACTTATTCAAAAGACTACCCGACACCAGATTCTTCCTCACTTCTGGTGCATAATACAAGTTAATGAGTGTTACAATTTTGCCAGAAGTAAAATTCAGATCAAAACTACCTATGCCTTTAACAGGGACAGTAGCATCATTTCCCATGTACAAGACATTATTTTCATCTACTGCCTTCATGGTCTTGAAGAACCTCTTGTTCTTGCAGACGTGTCGAGTAGCACCAGAATCAACCCACCAAGCCATGTCATTTTCGACGACGTTGATTTCAGAAATCATAGCAATGAGATCATCATTATCGTTTCCCGCACCTTTTGCAGCGCTGGAGGAAGCTTGATGTTTTCCTTGCTTCCTCTTCCAATGATAACATTCAAGACTTGAGGTGGCCATCTTTCCCGAGAACCAACAAGTGACTTTTTGCTTCCTTTGATTCTGGTTTTGGTTGTTCGGTTTTCCCGAACCAGCAGGCTTTTTGAAACTACCAGGCTTGTTAGGTCTGTTCAGTAGGGGCTTTTTGAACTTAGCTGCTTCCATCACATGCACCTTTGAAATCTCATGAGCATTCTGCTCTTTTTCATTTTCTTGCATGCGACAATCATCTTCCACACGAAGATGGTTAGCTAGTTCATCAAGAGTTATGTCCACTTTTTATGCTTAAGAGTTCGTTTGAACTCCTTCCAGGATGGGGGCAGTTTATCAATAATAGAAGACACAACAATTGTTTCATCCATGACAAGATTGTGTTGAGAGAAATTATTTCTAATCCACTCAATTTCACGAAATTGTTCCATGACAGACCTTTCATCAACCATTTTAAAATTAATAAACTTTGATATGAGGAATTTCTTACTTGTCGCATCCTCCTTATGGTATCTTGCCTCCAGTTTCTCCCACAGCTCCTTGGCAGAGGGGATGTCATAGTAGAGGTCGAACAGTGAGTCTTTCATGGCGTTCAGAATATGACCTCTGCAGGTGTGGTCATCCGTCTCCCATTTCTGCCTCTTCCCGATCTGTTCGACAGTTTCATCATCGGACTCCACAGGTTTGGGTGTATCCAGAACATACACCAGATGAAGCGCCACTAGCAGGAAATGCAGTCGCTTCTGCCACCTCAGGAAATCGCCTCCATCGAAGCGATCCAGCTTCACAATGCTAGCCGACAACTTTTGATTGACGAAGCCATTGCAACGACAGAAAACTTCCTTTAGTTTGTTAGACCAGAGGGATATGCAATGACTTCAAAGCGTGTAACAATGTCACTTTCCTAAAGGAAGTTTTGCTCTCTACACTGCAAGAGTCAGCAAATATCCTAAAGGATACGATGAAGCAAGCTCGACTTTCACTTTGCAGTAGTGAAAGATGAAAAACAAGAGCAGATGCTAGTGAATTTCGAGATATTTCTTCTTCCTCCCCAAACCTCTTCTCTTATAGAACACTGGTCAAAACCACTTAGAGTAGAATAGGGAGTAGTGGAGTAGTGGAGCAGTTATTTAACTGCATCCACTCAGTCAAGTATTGAATGGGTTTATTAACTGCCCAATCAATGCTTGAGTGAGTCAATCAAATAACTGCCCACATTGTAATTTCGAAAATGGTAAAAAATAATGGTAAAAAGGTTTTACCCATGGTTAGCTCGCACACGTATACACACACGTGCACGTGCCTCGTGCCAAGTGCTAAGTGCGCCTATAAAAGCATCGCGCCGCGCTTTCGCGTGTGGTTCATTTTGCATAGCGCTTGTGTTTTATTTTACACATACTGTAGTGCAAGAGTACATATATGCTCTTTAAACTTGAAGTTTCTAATCAATGTGGGACTAAACATTTCTTTTAAAAAAGTCCAACATAGATTGATCGGTGTTTACCTAAGTACTGATAAAGGTTTAAGGGAACATCAATTGGTTAGATTGGGGGAACGGGTTATTGAAAGCGATGAACCCTGTGTTGAGTTGGGAGATTTTAATGTGGTTACTTTTCAGGCAGAAAGACTGGGGGTTTACTATGGGCAGTTGAAGAAAATCTGGAATTGTTATTTGTCAATGAGACTCAAGGGACTGATTTGGGGTTTGAGGGTACGTGCTTCACTTGGAATAATTAAAGAACTGGAGCTCAAAGAATTTCGGCAAGGCTTGATAGAGGGGTGGCGAATCAGAAATGGTTAGAGAAGTTTCCTTATGCATCTGTTAGACATCTTTCCTTACCCGGCTCTGATCATGTAGCGTTATTATTAGAAACATAAAGGAAGTTCCTCAGGAAAGGGGCGAGATTTCAATTCGATAATAGGTGGCTTAGTTTTGATGAGTGTTCTGAACTTATAAACAAAGAATGGCAAGAGAGTCAAAAGGGGAATTTGTTCAGAGCATCCTTTGGGGAGAAATTGAGGAGATTATATTCAAAAAATTTGGCATGGGGAAGGAAGACTCCTTGAGCAAACTCAAAAAAGCTAATGGAAGATACTCAGTACAAACTTAAGAACCTTTACGAGAGGGGCAACCTTGATGTTGTGGAAATTAAGAAGCTTAAAGAAGTTCTGAAGTTAGCAAAGTCATAGGAGGAACAGTTTTGGAAACTAAGATCACGTATTGATCGACTAAAGCAAGGGGACAAAAACACAACTTACTTTCACTCCTTTGTGAAAGGAAGGCGAAGAGAAATTTGATTAGGGGTATTCAAAATGCTGATTGGAGATTGGTGCATGGTTAGGAGGGTATAATTAGAGTAGTTGGGGATTACTTTGATGATGTGTTTAAGTCGAATGTAGGTGAGGTCGATTTTTCAATCCCTGAGGGTATGGAGCGTAGAGTGCTGGAGGAAGATTGTAGTAGGCTGGATAGGCAGTTTGAAGAAGAAGAGGTATTGGAAGCTCTGAGGCAAATGAATCCTAACAAAACCCCTAGCCCTGATGGCATCTCCAACAAATTGTTACAAGAAAAATGGGAATTATTTAAGGGAGATCTCATGCAAGTGTTCCAAAAATCCCACTCCTCTAATCATTTTAAGCGAGGCCTTAATGAAGCTCATATCACCTTGATTCCTAAAGTCGTGTCTCCACAGTTAGTAAAAGATTATAGACCTATTAGTTTGTGTAACTCCTCATATAAAATTATTGCGAAAGTACTCTCTAACATGTTAAAAATTGTTTTGAATAAACTAATCTTTCTGTTTTAGAATGCTTTTGTTGCAAGTCAGACAAATTTTAGATAACATTTTATCAGCACACGAGATTCTTCATTCAATGGCTAGTGAAAGCCAAAGATTGCAAGAGGTGGCCATAAAATTGGACATTGAAAAAGCATATGACAAGCTGGAGTGGCCTCTAGTATTGGAAGTGCTTAGAAGGTTAGGTTTTCAGAACGATCAAATGGACTCAGTGATGTATTTCGTCTGTTACTTATAAGGTGATTGTTAATAGTAATTTGTCTAAGAAGATTTGGCCTTCTAGGGGAATCAGGCAGGGTGATCCATTGTCTCCTTTTCTTTTTGTGTTATGCACAAAAACACTTTCTTTCTTGCTGTCTAGGAAAAAGTGAAGGCCTTTTTCAAGGTTTCAGGCTGAATCATAGAGCTCCGTCTATCTCTCACTTAATGTTTGTTGACGACACTCTGCTGTTTTTTAAGGCTAATGAGGATAACGTGAAGTCCATCAGGAGTATCTTGCAAGATTTTTCAAATATCTCAGATCAGTAAGTGAACCCCAATAAAAGTGCCATTCATTTCAGTAAGAATGTTTTGACCATTTTGAGGAGACATTTAGAGGAGAGGATTGGCATTAACTCAGCTAAGGGCATAGGCAAGTATTTGGGTATCCGTTTCGGGGAAGGACAGACAAAAACGCAGATGTACAGTGGGGTGGTTGAAAGATTGAGCAATAGAGTTCTTACTTGGAAGGAAAAGTTTCTTTCTCTTGCCGCCGGCAAGGAAATTCTTCTTAAAGCTGTGGTGCAAGCTATCCCAAATCATTACATGTCGACCTTCCTTCTCCCTAATGGAATTATTAGGGTGCTAGTTCAAGCCATGGCTAAATTTTGGTGGGGAAATGGGAGCAAAGAAAAAGGAATTCATTAGTTTGAATGGGGGAAATTGGCTAAACCAAGGGGGCTAAATGGACTAGGCTTTCGAGATTTGAAACTGTTTAGTATAAGTTTTATTGCTAAGCGAGATTGGAGAATTAAGAGTGGCGAGAATTAGTTATTATATGAAACTGTTCTTTGTAGGGAAGAATTTTATGGATGCCGAGTTGGGAGTGAGACCTTCATGGGCTTGGAGGGGTATTTTGGAGGGAAGGGAACTACTTAGAAATGGGCTTAGATGGAGAATATGGAATAGGGAATCAGTGAAGATATGGGATGACTTTTGGCTTGCAAAGAGGGAATTGGCTAACCTTTGGACTCCTATGATAGATGGGCTCCAGTTGGTTAGAGATCTTCTTGACCCTGTGACGCGAGGTTGGAATAAAGAACTCGTCAGGGACCTGTTTAGCTCAAGAGAGGTGAAGTACATTTTGGCTACTCCACTCAGTAGGAAAGGCTGTGAAGACCGTGAGGTGTGGCACTTTGAGAAATTTGGGGTGTTCTCTGTTAAGTCTGCTTATAATTTGGTAGTGAAGCTTGATAAGGAGGGCTTTTGGGGAGGTCTTGCGGAAGGGGAAGCGAGTTTGGGGAATTACAGTTCATGTTTTTGGATGAAGGTTTGGAGTATAAAGGCACCCAAGAAGGTTTCCTACTTTATATGGCGCAGTGTGATGAATACCTTGCCAACAAGACAAGTTTTGTAGAAACGGGAGGTGTCTCAGGACCCAATGTGCCCTCTTTGTGGTAAGTTTCAAGAATCTCCTTTCAACCTTATGGTTCTGTGTGAAGTAGCTAAAATAGTTTGGTTTGGTGCCCCTAGGAGCTTTCGAAGCACTGACTTGGGATTTTCCTCGATTGAGGACTTCTGGAAAGGTTTATTCAAGGTATGTTTTAAGAAAAGATATAGTGAAGAGATTTTGCAGTGGTGTGCATTTGGTTTCTGGAATATATGGAAAATGAGGAATGCAAGTATTTTTAAAGGGGAAAAGATTGATCCAGTATCTGTCATTAGAAGGACTACTGAGCATGTTTTGAAATATCAGGAGGCCATGAATTCGTCTGACTCAGATGAGTCTAATTCATCATTTGGGAGGATCAGGGAAGATAGAAGTGATAACTTTAGTCTATTCACAGATGCGGCTAGAGATGGATGTACTGGAGATACAGGAATTGGTTGGGTCCTCATGTCTCGTCAGGTCGTTTTGTCGTTTTTTGTGGGTGCTTCCTTATCGGTGGAGGTGGCTGAATGTCAAGCTATCCTTATTACCCTTCAAAATTGTAGTAAGTAATCATCAACAACGAAGGTATGCTCAGATGCTAAATTGGTTGTTGAAGCACTGAATTCGTCGTTCTCTTTGAATTGTGACCTTGACCACTTAGTGTTCGATGTGTATGCTCTCTTAAAAGACAAGGGACCAGTCCATTTCTGTTACATCTCTAGAAATCTTAATGTTCGACTTGATGCTCTAGCTAAAAGCGCTCTTAGGGAGCGTAAGAATTGTACGTGGAGTAACCCACTCCCTGATTTCCATTTGATTAATAGCAATATCTAAGCTTGATTTCTGAAAAAAAAAAAAAAAAAAAAAAAAAAAAAAAAAAAGATTTTAATACCATGAGCGGAACCAAACCTCTCTCTCTCGCCTATGGTCAACTGAACTGGGGAGCCTCCAACGGTCGACTATGGTTGTGGGACCTACACGTGCCACATGGGAATTCGAACGTTAACGTTAGCCTTCCAAGTGCACTCATAACTCAAACTCTTCTGCATTGAGTCTCAGCCTTCAACAATTGCTTCGGACCACCATTCGTTCTTGAATCTCAGAAGATCAAATCATACAAATCTACATTGAATTCGTTTTTTTTTTTTTCTCTCTGTCAACAGTTTATGTTTTGTTTGATATTTTGTTGATTAATTTTGGTCAGAAATGGAACCTGCGAAGATCGATTGGAAGAACGTGCGGTCCAGGTTCATCGAGGACGAGATCTACGAGCGCATCAACGCTCCCAAGTGGTTCGATTTCTCCGATCCGGACAAGTTCGTCGAAGACGACGAGGCTTGGTTCTGCACGCCTCGTGAGATTCTCAAATCTCAGTTTGTATAAAAAGAAAACGAAATGCTTAATTAGTTGCTTGTGCTTTACTCGATTGATTGATTGATTTGAGTAGCTGAGTTTTCGCAGATTGTCGGCATCCGAAGACAGCTGAAGATTACGTCAAATCCGCGCCTTCTTCTTCTTCTTCTTCTTCTTCTTCTTCTACTAAGGTGTTTTAATTGAGCTTCAGATTTGATGCACTTGATGAATTTGTTTTTTCAAATAAACCCTAAACTTCTCGGTCTGATTCTCTTGTTAGATGAAGCATTTGAGGTCGCTTAGCGTTTCCGAGATCTTTGCGAGAGGGGATAGGTCTTCCAGGTATCACTTACTCAAGAGTAATTTGATCTTTACGAAGAGAATTTGTTTTTTGGCTGATTTTAGTGACTTCCTTGGGAAATCCTTAGCGTAAAACAAGTTGCATCGAAAAACGTGGATAAGGCGAGCAAAGAGGTGCTTTGCAGAACTCCGGAGACATTTGGAGGAAATCAGGAGAATAGTAATCCTAATGCCTCAACCACTCCAGGTCATGGGTCCAAGTATTTGAAATTGCCTGTGAATTCGGTTAAACCTAAGTTGAAGTCCACTCTCTCGGCGAGTAATCTCTTTGCTGGACGATTTGATCCGATAAAGGAGTTCTGTAATGAGTTGAAGAAGTTGGTAATTGGAGCAAAGGCGAGGGAGAAAGCTAAGATGGATGAAGAGAATGTTCAGTTGGTTTCGAGTGGTTTATCTGATGAGAATGAGAGAGGGAATATGCTCTTGATTGAAGTGGAGAAGGAGATCTCTGGAGCAATGAAAGAGAGTGGTGAAGGAGAGAAGCACGGGAAGGAAAGGTGAATTGTCAAATTCTTACTTGATAGAAATGAACATCCTAGATTATATTTTTAATTCCAAACAGCCGTCATGGTCATAGGTCATATTTTTATCAATTTTGAGGTCTGGTGTTTATCTAAGATTTAGATTTCTCCTATGACAGCTGCGGAGGTTCAAATGAGAGTCCGACGGAGAATAAGCCTTTGCTCGAGATAAAGAAAGATAACTCATCAAACACAATGCAGAGGAAGAAAAAGGAGCATAGAAGGTATTCCCTTTTATGGTTTATCTGAATACATCCCAACTTTGCAAGATCAATAAATGAACCAAGCCACAATTCACATTAGTGTTATCAATAAATGAGATCAGATATTCGGTCGTAGTATCATTCAAGCAGCGCACGCTTCAGATATGTCGTTGCATATATTAGAAAAATACATAACCCCTTTTTATTCCTTAGTAAATTTAATCAAATATGAGCCAAAAGTATATTTTGTTCAAAAGTCTTGCTAGTTAAGTTATTAGAGATAAGATATTATTGAATTGCAGTTTTTCCATTACTTTATTCTATCTGTTCAAATCTAATGAGTAATGAGTTGAATTATACAGAATGAACGATGAAATAGAGAACATCCCTGATAATTTGAGGGAAGTGGAACTAAGAGAGAAGAACATAAGGAAAGATCGAACCCCGCCATCTCCTCAATGCTTTTCAAACTCTAAGATGCCTCCTCGCCCAATGAAAACACCTACACCTCTCAAACCTTGCAGATCCAAGCCTAAGGTAAGTGATATCTTCTCTTATGATTAACTGTAACTCGCAACAGGATTTGGTAGAAACCGGCTGGCATTTTTATTTTGGCGATAAGCTTGTCTAATTACAGGTGCATTTTAGATGGCAGAAGGCAAACTCATTGAAGACCTCGTAAATTGAATAAGCCATTTAGATATGCATAACTATAGTGATATACTTCAAAGTATCTCTAGTGAGATAGATGAGGCATCGCTTGCCTAAAGAAAGGAAAGGGGGGGGGGGGGTTCTACTCATGTTGGAGTCAAGGGTATTATTGATGATAAGTTGGTTTTTTGGAGTCAAGGGTATTATTGATGATAAGTTGGTTTTTTATAAAAATAAAAATAAAAAATAAAAAAACTGATTTCCATATTATGTGAAATTGCTAACCAGAATATTAATACATTTGTTATATGTTGTTGTTTACTGTTCATGATCTTTTAAGCCTATGATGACTATGATGACTATGTGCAGTATTATTATGAGAACAAGTATCCGTGTGCAGTATTATTATGAGAACAAGTATCCGATGAACATCCAAAAAATTTACCAAATAACCTGAAAAGTTGTCATTTATTTTCTGTTTGTATTGCCGTAGAAAAAAAAAAATGATTAACCATGGCTATCCAGACAATTGTTTGACAAGTCCCATGGCCCTTGGAATTGCGGAAAGAGACTACCAGAGGCCCGACGTTTGGCTATCGCGGGGATTCAAACTCGAGACCGTGCTTCTAACTCACACAGTCCCGCCTTCGCCCTTACCACTAGCCCCCAATCTGTCCGGGTTCTGTAGAAAAAATGATTCAATTGCAGTCTCATGATCTTAGTAGAATGATCAGATACTGTGTTCACGAAAACTGAAAATCTATACGATGTTGTTACTAGTTAATTTGGTTATGATCCCCAGCTGATCAGTGATTTTTTTGATGATGGAGCTCCTTAGGAAAGGGGTCTTCTTCGAGAAGTAGAGCAGAGTGACCGAGTCGTCGCGGAGACATCAGCTGACAAAGCCGACAGCAGTAACTTCGATGTGGCTGGGAGAGGAGCAATAAGATCTGTAGACATGTTTGGGGTTTTTAAGCCCTGCACTTTCTAGGTTCAACTGTTAACATTACTGGTACCTTTCATTCAATTTATTATTTCACTAAATTCTTGTTGCTCAGTTCTTGTATATTGAAGGTCTTCTTTTGGAAGAATTATTCGATGCATGACATAGCATAGATTTATGGATTCTATCATCAGTTCACTTTGATTACGTTATTCGTCCCTTATCAAATTAATGGGTAAATTATGAATTCCCTCGACGTTTGCCTAGCTAGTACTTATCTCAATCAATTTCGAAAGAGTGTCACCTGGCATTCTCCATTACAAATTTTCCTATTCGCGAAGCCTATTTAGCACTTGTATTAATACAAGTGCAAGTTTTTATTGGCTGACATTCTTTCACAAGCATTTTTTTTGTCAAGATATACAATTGCACTAAATCAAACGGAAGATTTGATCCATGCAGCCAATCTCAATTAATTTGGAATTGAGGCTATATTGTTTTTGTTCGTCAAGATATACAATGCTTCATTTTGTGTCATTTCATTTCATGACATTCTTAAGACTGACGCATTTGGAATTCAAGTCCACAACGCAAGACTACTTTGGCTAACCATACGGCCTTGAACTTGATAATTATACTTGATAGACATTAGACTGTTTATTGAGATGGGTCATATGTTAAGGGTTTGTGGGGGTCACAAATAAGGTTCGTAGGTTGGTGTGGGGGGGGCAAAAGTAACTTAAGGGTAAGGGTTTTGGGTGTATATTAGTAACTTCACTAATGTTTAATGAGATGCTATTATATGATATAATTAATAGGGTATATTCAGTGGGATAACCAAAAAATCTTGTTAGGGGGACGAACTTTAACTTTAATTTTTTTCAAAATAAAAATAAAATATTAGTATGAAAAACTAAGCATAATTTTTTTTTTTTTTTTTTTTTTATTTTGATTTTTTAACAATGCTACACTCAAGACACTTCAAATATATCATTTTTTTTTTACAATGTTGCACTTGTTATATAAGGAGCGTGTGTCAATAATAGGGGGCGGGAAGGATGAATGAGCTATACGATCAGAGAAATACATAGGGGTACTATAGGGGACCCAATGGTTAGAGGGCGGTTGCCCCCTACCATCCCCTTAGATCTGCCCTTGGGTATATTAGTAGCGGGGGTCAATAGCCACTCCCAAGTAAAGTAAAATGGTGAAGTTTAGTTGGTATACTTAGTTCAGCCGAGAGCACTAAGATCAAGAGACGTTAGATTGCGCAAGTTCATTATTTGTCATCAAATAGATTGTTTTTTTTTTTTTTTTTTTTGTCAAAAGGAATTTTATCAATTGATAGGTTCTCAATTATTACCATGCATAAAGTCGTGGGACAACAACCTTGAAAATGAAGACAATAACTCCTAAACGGGGACAAGTTTGTCGGTAGATTGATGTTGGGATGTTCAATATCCGAGAATCCGCATATTCAATTCGATACAGTTCGTTTAGCTCTAATTAGTTCATAATTTGAGTTTGTTAAATTGGATGGGATTGCAAATAATAAACTTGCGTAATCTAATGTCCCCGTTTAGTTTTTTTTTTTTGTCAAAACTCAAAAGAAATTTTATCGATTGATAGGTTCTTAATTTTTACGATGCATAAAGTTGCGGGACAACCTTTGAAGACACTAACTCCAAAACGGGGACAAGTTTGTCATTAGATAAATGTTGGGGTGTTCATGATATCCGTGGATCCTATTCGATCCAATTCGTTTAGCTCTAATTAGTTCATAATTCGAGTTTGTTAAATTGGATTGGATTGCAATAGTTGCAATCCACATGGATTTGATTGAATTGCGGATTGCACATCTTAATCCGCGGATCCAATCAACAATCCAGTTCGATTAACATTTATATACCTTACATTATACATACACATATACTCTTATTATTTTGAACTATATTTAGATGGCGTTAGCATTCCTATGCCACTAATTCATCTACTATTTATTCATATACAAATCTAAATATTCGCAACTTAATTTAAACCTTATATTTAAATACACATTTTAAGCTATCTAGTCAAATAAATATAGAAAATGTTAAAAATAATATGTTTGAATTAAAATTAGAGTTGGGCTATGTGCATTTCGGCTGATTCTCAGAGCACCCTAATGATACGGGCACCCAAGTAATTTTTCACGGCACTTCGTCAAGTTTACCAAATTTCCCTTTACTTTAAACATGAGCACCCCACCACCAAAACATCTAAAGCGAATTGAAAATCCTGCCCCTAGCGCTTCTCTAGTCTCCATAGCCAAGAATCAATGCATTCCCCTCGGTTTGTAGATCGATTTTGTTGTTTGTCGCGTTCTTCTCGTTCGTTCAAGTGTTTTCCTACCGAGGAAGGGGGTTCATGGTGCGAAGGGTACCGGAGAAGGTCGTGGAGTTGGTGTCATCGTTTCTGTTTTCACACGAAGGTTAGTATGTATTTTCCATTAATTTGTCGTTCATTTGGTTGGTTTTGTCGCCATTCGCTTTAATGTACAAATTATGGTTAGTTTTCCAAATCCGTAAGGGTCGATCACACAAGTCAGTGACTTGTGTTATCGTCTTATTCTTGCATTGACGAGATGATACAGGGATTATCGAGCAATCCCCATCGAAATTAAATGCTAAAGGACCTCGAATCCTGGTGGTTGTATACAATCAAGATAACCCCTTTGGTCTCGGTTCCAAGATACCGAGATATTAAGTTTTATCTAGTTATAAGCCAACCGAGTATAGTATACGGATATGATTGGGGGTGGGCACGATGATTAGTGTCCGAGACCTCCTGCAGGGGCTCGGAGGTTAGTATCTAAGACACCCCCAAGGTTTAGGTGTTGTGTCTCCGAGACAAATAGGAATGTCTTGGTCCTGTAGGCCCGAAATTTAATATTATGTCAAATTTTTGGGTTTCTTAACATGATTCCAATGCACTCTTTTGACATTTTGCTTGATAGATATGGCCCGAAAGAAGACTACTAATTCTAGGTAACAGGTTTACGGTAAGGCCTCGAGAACCGAACGACCAAACGGGTACTTTGAATACTCGTGGTGGGAGGAAACTACAAACAACCTCGTATCGGAAGGCGAAATAAAAGGCTACAGAAAAAAGGGTGCACGTGCACGCTCCCCCAAGGGAGATAATATACAAGATGAGGAGATAAGTCGGTATTTATACGGTTTTAGTAGTATATTTTAATATATTTAATATGGAAAGTCTCTAAAATATATATCTAATTATATTTATTTCTCGTTTTCAGGTGAAACGGAGTGCGCGGTTGAATTCGGGGCAAAACAATACGCGAAATGGTGTTTTAATATGCAGTGTTTCAGCTACCAGGGGATTTGTCTCGAAATACACATTGCACAGTTTGTTAATATGTGACAGCATGCCAAATAACGCAAGAGAGTAACACGTTTAGGTCACTGTGCAGCGACAGCCATTGATCAAGCCTCGAGATGCAAGCATAACAGTCTCCCATAAGTACTCACAGCTCGTGCGAGTTGCTTTTCTCCTAGCTGGCAACACATGATACCGACCCATTCATCCAGTTCGTCCATATAAATCTTCTCTTCTCGTTCCAGCAGCAATGAAATATGCCTCGAGATCCGCATTGTGCACTCTCCCACATTTTCGATCGAGTTTTGTGTGAGCCTCACCACTGCCAAGCTGCTTCCACGTGTCAGCTTCTCCAACACCAGCACGTCACCAGCAACTGCTTCCACCAATAAGCTGCTGCCACGTCAACTTGAACCAACAACTCCACCAATCCGCGGTTGACACGTGTCTCAGGCCCTACAAAGCATGCCCAGCAGCCCCTATATGCTCCTCGACGCACGTGTCAATAATGATGCACCAAATTTTGATTTCTCTCACTTACAGGGACCAATTTTTAGTAGTTTTTCATCTTATGAATTTATGGTATTATTAGGTATCGACTTCTAATGTTTTTGG
The DNA here is from genome assembly GCA_039657325.1 of Stephania cephalantha. NCBI lineage: Eukaryota > Viridiplantae > Streptophyta > Magnoliopsida > Ranunculales > Menispermaceae > Stephania > Stephania cephalantha. The sequence continues at coordinate 12,117,687 of CM077572.1, forward strand.
AATGCCGGAGGCGCTCAATACCATATCCGGCCAAACAAATCCTTGCCTAGGTCGGAGGTGAAACGAGTCGGGATCCTTGATCAATGACATAACTTGTGAGATCTATTATTTTTATTATTTGATTTAATTTAATTTCTTCTATTTCATCGTTGTTGATTTTCATGAATATGGTTTAAATCTAGGGTATGTATATGTCCATTGCATGCTTTTAGGTGGACAATCTATAGTTAATTGGACCAATTGTATCTGTAATTGTGCTTTTGGACCAATAAAAGATACAAACACTCACCCGATTGCCGTTAAAACCTTTTCGGTTCTTGAGTGTGCAACAATTGAATCTAGGTTAAACTGGAAGCAGACGCTATTCGGTTATCTAGGATTAGTGGTCCCACAAATCTTTATTATTGTGGTTAGTGTGTTAACCTATTGGCGGATGTCTAGGGTTATGCATTAATTAGGGAAGTAGTTAGTGACGGATGTCTTAGCTACCGAGATTAGGGGAATTAGGAATTTCTAGCGGATGTCGATTTTCCATAGCTATTTTAGGAGGATTTGAATTAATAATCTTTTAGGAAAGATTGAAGACTATGATATGCCTTTGAATCTTGATTCTGTCTTGTGGAACCGTAGACCTAGATATTTTCTTTCATTGAAATCATTCTTGCAATTTTGAATTCTTGCTAATTTTAATTAATTGTTTCCTCAAGCTTTTTAAAACCCCTCATTTTTAGTTAACTTAGAGTAAAATTTAAGTCCTGTGGATTCAACCCCATATTCACCACTACTACACCCTAGTGGGATTAGTAACTTGAATGTGGGTTATATTTGGCACGCACGACACGTGAACAAATTTCGGCGCCGTTGCCGGGGACTTAGTCCTTTACTATGAGTTTTATTTTCTTTTTCTTTTTATTTTTTATTTTTTTAATGTTATGTTGTATCTAGTCCATTGTTCTTAACATTTTTGCAGGTAATTCCATAATGACCTCCTACGCCCACAATTATGGTCAATTCGAAGACTCATACTATCGTGGTATGAATGGGGTAGGTATGTCACAAAATGGACATCAATTTTCTAACATAAATTCTTTTGTGCAACAGGTCGAGGTTTGCGAAATTTGTGAAGATTACTCTCATTCCACATATGATTGTTCGTATTATCCAAAGTATGAGAATTATCACTATTCTAGCTATGCATACCCACAACCCAATTTTTTGGGCTCATGTTAAGTCTACAAATCCCTCAGCATGAAGAGAGGTCTATACAAGACATGATGAATGACTTGATCTTCAAAGAACTACCTTTTCAACAAAGTCATCAATAATGTCATGAAGAGAATCGATAGTTTCAACGAAGCACCTCCTTGGAAGATATGATGAAGCAATTGTTAGATGATCAACAACGGTTTCATGAAGAGCTTCAACAATCTTCGTGTGAGTTTCCAAGCATACAATAACTTGGAACCTCCATTTATTCAATTGAATGTCATGCTTCAGAATATGACTGACGAGAAAGAGTTGTGTAGTACACAACCAACTTATTAACCATAAAAGAATGCTAATGTTGACACATTGAGGAATTTTGAGATGAATGAGGTTACACAGGTGGAGGACTATTGGAGCGAAACAACGGAATGACTTGCATTCTTTCAAATTGAGCCAGAAATTGTCGTTGCACAAGACGAAGAGTAGGAAAATGAGATAAAAATTGAAGTCATTTCAGAAAGGCCGGAGGAGCCACAAAAAGATAGCAAGGAAGACCAACCTTTGGTGTTGGTGACACCACCCACCCTCCCATGCATATTTGTTAAACCTTACAAGGGATGGAAGTAAAAGAGCATTCGCATATTTTCTACACTGCCGACACTTTTATGTTGGATGATCATGATGTGACAGATTCTTTTATGTTAGAAGTCCAGAATGAGCTTCCAATTCTGAAGGAGGACGTGCATGTTGCATTGCCCAAAGTTATAAATGCACCATTTTTTGTTGATATCTCGAAAGGAGAGGGAATCACGTAATAAATCACGCCAAGTCTAGCCAAAGACTTAAAAGAAAGGCGCCCGTTGGGAGGCAGCCCAACTTTGTTTTTATTTCACTTTTATTTCTTGCATTTATTTCAGTTTTTCTTTAGTTTTAATTTTTTATGTTTAATAAAGTCCTAACTTGGTCTCTTGGATTTTTGCAGGTGTTATGTTTGATGAGCAATGGAGGCACTGGAGCACCCCCGAGTTTTGGTAGGTTTGACTATGGATTATATTTTTTTGGAGTAATTTGAGCATTTTTTGGGAATTAACATATTACTAGAGTTTTAGGTATTTTGAGACTTGGTTGAGACATATCCAATTTAACTCGCCGCATTAGTGGCAGGTCTTTAAGTAGACCCAAAACCCTAGACTTCATTCCATCATATCGTTGATTTCACCCTTAATTGAAGGACTTCGGGCTCCAAGATTTGGTATGAATTATTTGAGTTAACTCCTATGTCTACTAGTTCTTGCTCTTGTTATGATTATTCTTTCATAGTTTCCTTAGTCACCTAGACATGAGAAATTTCGTGCATTCACTAGTTTTTGGAGACTTTTGTTATACATGCATTTGTATCATCTTCTTATTTATTTTATCCATGTTCTTTTTCACCACTATTTTTTCTTGTTGCATGGATTCCTTGACTTGTTTTGAACATTGAGAACAATGTTCAGAGTAAGTTTGGGGGTACTTTAGGATTTGTGGATTGAGTTGGATGGATTCCTTTGCGAAAGACAACAAGTGAGATCGTTTAATTTTTTTTGTTATATGCGGTTGATGGATGGTAATGGTGGTGTTTCATATCATTTATTCTTTCATTTCTTTCCCATTCATACTTTTTTTCTCATTTCACTAGGATATGATACATTTTCATGCATGCATTTAATATAGTTTTTATTATTATTAGTAGTAGACATGTGTCTATCTATATTTGTTCTTGCATTTAGGTCTTACATAGTGTCATATGTTGCATTCAGAGTCACCCGAGATTTTGTTTCATGCCTTTGATTGTGGATGAGTACAATATGATTGCCTTTTTGACTTGAAACTTAGAAGAAATTAGGAGAAACACTCACTTAAGCCCGTAGCCTAGCATTTTTATGATTTCATGATTATGGACTTAGTATGATGGTTAAGCCTTGTGCTTGATACCAAAATGGGGAGACAATCAAAATTGTGCAAGTGATAATATTTTAACCCATATTGGGGAATTCACTTAATCATAATGGAAGTGAGAAGGGCTAAAAAGAGTTTTCTTAATATAGAAAGTCCCACAGGTTCCATAGGAAATAGAGCAGGGAATATTATAGTGTGGAAAAAGTGAGAAAAGTCGTTCACAGGAAATGGAGCAGGGACCGTATAACTTGAAAAAAAATTCAGAGAAAAAAATAGAGAATATAAAAAAATAAAGGCGGAAGTTACGAAAACTCCTTAAATAAAAAGATTTAGCTCGAGCGCTTATAACTAGATTAAGTGAGATTGTAAACTTGCGTGCTCGAATGTATAGACCAAGAAAACTCGTGAGTAGTTGATAGCCTTTGTCTTGACCGAGTCTATGTCTTTAAAGTGTGATCTTAATTGTATTTGGGTTGCGAGTCTTGACATATCATAACTCCAAAATTTCTTGAGTGGCTTGTTAACTTAGCGACTATGTAAGTCAAAGGAACTCCATGAATTTTGAGTCGGGTATAGGATTAGTTTATTAGTGTATATCTATATTAGAGTCTAGTTTCTTTGTGTTTCTCATTTGCACCTTTGCTCAAGACGTGCAAAGTCTTAAGTTTGGGGGTATTTGATAAGTCGGTATTTATAAGGTTTTAGTAGTTTATTTTAATATATTTAATATGGAAAGTCTCTAAAAATATATATCTAATTATATTTATTTCTTATTTTCAGGTGAAACGGAGTGCGCGGTTGAATTCGGGGCGAAAAAATACGCGAAATGGTGTATTTATATGCAATGTTTCAGCTACCAGGGGATTTGTCTCGAAACACGCATTGCACAGTTTGTTAATAGGTGACAACATGCCAAATAACGTAGAAGAGTAACACGTTTAGGTCACTGTGCAGTGACATCCATTGATCAAGCCTCAAGATGCATGCGTTACAATCTCCCACAAGTACGCACAGCTCGTGCGAGTTGGTTTCCTCCTAGCTAGCGCCACATGACACCGGTCCATTCGTCCAGCTCGTCCACATAAATATTCTCTTTCTCGTTCGAGCAGCAGTGAGATGTGCCTCAAGATCTGCATTGTGCACTCTCCCACATTTTCGATCAAGTTTTGCGCGAGCCTCACCACCGCCAAACTTCTTCCACGTGTCAGCTTCTCCTACGCCAGCACGTCACCAGCAGCTGCTTCCACCAATAAGCTGCTGGCACGTCAACTTAAACCAACAAACTCCACCAATCCGCGTCTGATACGTGTCATAGGCCCTACAAAGAACAATCAACAGCCTCTAGATGCTCCACGGAACACGTGTCAATAATGATGCACCAAATTTTGATTTCTCTCACTTTCAGGGACCAATTTTTAGTAGTTTTTCATATTAAGAATTTAGAATATTATTAGGTATCGACTTCTATTATTTTTGGAACGCCAGAGGCGCTCGAGACCATGTCCGGCTAAAAAACCCTTGCCTAGGTCGGATGTGAAACAAGTCGGGATTCTTGATCAATGGCATAACTTGTGAGATTTATTATTTTTATTATTTGATTTAATTTAATTTCTTCTATTTCATTGTTTTTGATTTTCATGAATATGGTTTAAATCTAGGGTATGTATATGGCCATTGCATGCTTTTAGGTGGACAATCTATAGTTAATTGGACCAATTGTGTCCGTGATTATGCTTTTGGACCAATAAAAATGACAAACATTCACCCGATTTTCGTCAAAACCTTTCGATTCTTGAGTGTGCAACAATTTAATCTAGGTTAAATTGGAAGCGAACGCGATTCGGTTATCTAGGATTAGTATTCCCACGGATCGTTATTATTGCGGTTAGTGTGTTAAACCCTATTGGCGGATGTCTAGGGTTATGCATTAATTAGGGAAGTAGTTAGTGGTGGATGTCCTAGCTACCGAGATTAGGGGAATTAGAAATTTCTGGCAAATGTCGATTTTCCATAGCTAATCTAGGAGGATTTGAATTAATAATCTTTTAGGAAAGATTGAAGACCATGATATGCCATTGAATCTTGATTTTGTCTTGTGAAACTGTAGACCTAGGTATTTTCTTGCATTGAGATCATTCTTGCAATTTTGAATTCTTGCTAGTTTTAATTAATTGTTTCCTCAAGCTTTTTAAAACCCCCCATTTTTAGTTAACTTAGAGTAAAACTCAAGTCATGTGGATTCAACCCCGTATTTACCACTACTACATCCTTGCGGGATTGGTAACTCGAGTACGGGTTATATTTGGGACGCACGACACGTGAAGACGAGGCATCACATGTTCATAAGTGGGACCTACATATTGGTCATGCTGAGAGTAGGGGCACGACATCTAAATCATCTGAGTCTATAAATGAGGCCCCAAGTGAAGAAGAAAATAAAACTGCCACATCCCAATGCTGCGTGAACGGGAGTAGTAGTGGTGTAGCTAGTGGTAATGTAGAGGAGCCTGAAGATGACCCATCTGCTCATTTCCCTGGTGGTCCTATCGACCGCTCCTTGTTGAAGATCTTCCAAAATCGTATTACAACGGCGATTTGGAACAATAAGGTATGATTTTTCGCAGACTCGATTTGGTTATGCTACACATCATTATAAGTTGTGACAATGTATTTTGACGTTTGTTTTCTTCTTGCAATATCGCCCATTGCTTGAGTGCATAAACCACGGGGCTCGATTAGTTAGGTGGGACTTGCAGTCTTGCCACCCTAACATCGAGGGCCTGTACAGTATCATTCAGAGGTTCGAGTTGATGCCAATTATAGAATGCTCATATCGGAAAGGAAACAATGAGCTTATAACTTCTTTTATTGAGAGGTGGCAGCCGAAGATGAATACATTTCACATATTATTTGGTGAAATATCTATCACCTTGGAGGATGTGAATGTTTTATTGAACATCCCGATGACTGAAAAGGTGGCGATAGAGAATTTTGCAAGGTACACTGAGAAGTCTTGCATGAAGGCGATTAACATAGTTTCCAATCTGTTCGGGATTAGCGTTGAAAATGACGAGGAAGAGGTTAACATTACCAGAGGTCTCACAGTGAGAAAGTGTTGGCTGAAGAGTAGAGGGTGCCGTAAAGCCAAACCATCTACTTACCCTAAGGTGGAATGCACTACACGTGCATATTGTTGTACTTGCTATCATGCACTCTATTTGTCGATAAGGGTGGGTCACGAGTCTCCATTGCTTTGCTCAAGGTTTTGGAGAATTTGGATGAGGTGGGAACCTATACATGAGGTGCAGCTGCTTTAGCTTACCTTTACCGTCACTTAGGGTCAGCAACTAGAGTGGAGGTATCACAGATTGCAGGGTATCTGACTTTGCTTGAAATACATAATTCGTATTCTTTACGTGTTTTTTTAATGTTGATGTTTTACTTGTGTACTTCAACTACTTACTTGTTGTGATTTCTGTCTTTTCCTATATAAAGATGGGTGTACCAGCACTTCAGACTGTAGCTCGCCATGCTGAATGCAAAATACATTGGCCATATTCAACCGCGCATTTCTAAGTAGATACACAAACATGAGATAGCCGTGAACGTGGATAAGCTAGCTTCTATTCCCAGGACCCTGGATAGGTTACGATATAGTGAAGTGTGTTGCTTATGTTGTTCGATTGCGTCTGCAATTTATCACACCTATGTCTTGTTTATAACTTGTTTCCTTCGTTTGTGTAGGTGACTTGGGATCCATACGTTGAGATCAGAGGCGATGGTATCGTTCAACCATTGGCCTTCTACTCAGGCACCTTGAAGTACATGGAGATTGTGGAATCGTACCATTCGAAAAAGCTCCTATGATAGCTTGGCCATGTTCAAGGGATACCCGACCCTCTTATCGTCCTCTAGAGGTTGTCTGAGGCCTATATGCATTGAAATATTTGGTTAAACACGACTTCCAACTAGAGAATTGGGAAATGTGGTATAACCATTTACTCTCCCCTGAAAGCCATGGCGAGAAGGCGCGGTTCAAATTCATGGCTACACCAGAATACCTGCTCTGGTTTGTACATGTTTCACATCCTACCATTGAAAACCTAGCGTATAGCGATGGCATGGGCGATATTGTTGCGATCTATAAGTTGTTGAAGAAAGTTTTTGTGTAGCTTCTATTGGAGATTGAAGTTGTATTATTTTTCAATTATGTGTCTTTCGTCTTGAATAGCATAATAGACAAGCCTTGGACACTGTGGTTGCATGGATAGACTTGTTGGAGGGTACGACCAAAGTGGAGGCTACAAGAAAAATGACGAACGATGTAGTAGACTTTTTGATGGGTAGGGGTCTTGGCACTGGTACCGCCACTACCACAAACACCAATATGACATCCCTAAAAGCACCCACAAGAGATTCCCAACACAACAATACCAAATTATGTCTGTTCCAAGTGCTTCACAACCTCATTAAGCCAAGCGCATGCACGACAATACATACCAGAGTCGTACGCATAAGAAAATCAAGAGTTGAGTTTTGTGAACTCAAAATACGTTGTTGTTAAGTTTTAAACCATTTGTGTTTGAGTACTAATTGTGGACACAAAATAATTTGGTTGAGAATGTATGAATTTCATATCAATTTGATGTCGTTGCTTTAAAATTGTTGAAATGGCTTTGTTTGATATGACTATGTTGGGGTTTTGTTGAAATGGTGGTTTACGATGTGAATGTGATGGGGTTTATTGTTGGTAAATTAGGAGTTAAGGTTCTTTAACGGCTATCAGCCTCACAGGTCTAATACTGTACCTAACATTTTGGTCTTGCAGGTTCGATTGGTTTCTAACAGTCTCGGTACCGCATGACTAAATTGTTGTGTATAACAATTTTTGAATTGATCTCGAATGGAAAGTTTGCAATACTACAAACAATCTCGGCTATGCCATACCGCAAACGTAGAATTACTCTCGTTTATACATCTATGAGACTGTACGGGACAACGTCGGTAGTGTACTTCTGAACCTTGTTGTTAATGTCTCGTTACCATGAAACTAAAATTATATGGTACACCAATTTCTATTAGGGTGCCTAATCTCTTCTCTGGGCACCCTAACAAATATCAGGGCACCCTATTGAAATGATGTGTACCATGTGTCGGTCACTGTGAAATTGTGACCTATGGGCTGATGCCAGTGGTCTGAAATTGAAACTGTATGTATAGTTTCGCTAATGAAGTTTCGACAGTCTTGCGGCTATGTCGCATCTACGTGACAATGATAAGTAATTTTCAACTAAATAGAATAACAGATAACTGTTGTGGACTATTAGCTCTTAATCTGAAAATAAATGAATTTTAGTCGAACAATTTCATGTAAGAATACAACCATAGATAGGACAAGTATTGTGGATATGAACAAGGTTGAACATAATATGGTTACAATTCCATGCCAGAATACCATCATACATAAGACAAGTGTTTTTCAAATGAACAAGGTTGGACACAACGTGGATACAATTCCAGCCATGCATTCCACTGTATAAAAGACAAGTATTTTCCAAATGAACAAGAATAAAAGTAAAGGGTTGCAAGAATACGCATCGCATACAATGAGTTCCAAAATTCTCTTTCCAAGTTCTTATTTAGCTAAGGTCCACCTAAGTTTGTTACATCAAGTGTGGCTTACTGAGAATGTAGAACCGGAGTGCGATCTTAAACGCAAAATCTCGTACCCCACCCCTTAGCATCCGTCTCTACGAAGGTGCTCCATAATGGAAAAATGGGAGGAATGGTGCATCATCTTTGAACTTGACCTATCAATTGCAAATATGACATAGAATAAGTAATTATCGTTAAGACAATATTCAATTTTTTTTTTGAAAAAGCCACTTTTATAGAAATTATAGGAAACTTACCTTAACCTAATGAATTTTGTTGATGTTTGTCACGCCAATGATAACCCGCTCCCTAAAGGTTGGTGGCGGTGAATGTTGGGGCATGTGCCCTAGGTCAATTTACAAACATTATTTATCTTATGATTTTAGTGAATAAAATAGAGGTTTTTGTTTGTTGTTTTATTATAAGTGATTGCATGTTTACCTTATAATAAGATTTATAGGTATTTGTTGAAATATCCTAAATGCCCCTTGTCGGTCATTATACTGGGAACTATAATGAATAAAACTAGTGTGAATCTTGATTGATGATCATGTGATGATAATGCGTATAGGAATACGAATCAAGATCATGAGTACTTGTTAGGGAACAAAGTACTAGATACGAATCAAGATCATGAGTACTTGTTAGGGAACAAAGTACTAGACTGACCCGCTACGAGAACACTACATGGATTAATCATAGGTGGTACTCATGATAAGTATATCATTTAGTCATTCGACTTAAGATTATCATAGACTTCAATATTAGGAACATGGTAATTTGACACAATCAAATGTTTTCTTAATTGAAGGATTATAAAGAGTGTGATTGGTTACCATGTAAATAATGTGTGAAGATGTGTAATCAAGATAAAATTTGTCCATCTGGTATAGAGAGATATATCAGTGGATCCCTCGATATGTTAGACTATTAAATGGGCAAGTCCAAGTGAATTGATAGGATTAATGTCACTTGGATGTTTCCAATCTAGCTAAAGATCGAGACTAGTACGATTGAACATTAACGGTGACTTTCCATGCCTTATGTTTAATCAAAGATATTGCACGACAAAAGAATATGATATATGTTATTCATTAGGTAGTATTGATTTTGATATTCATGCTACTTGGGTAGTCATAATGCATTGCTAGAGACCCTCATGACTTGTGTACCAAAATGGTTTTGCTTCACTACCAACGTTGCATAAGCCTATTTGGTCGCACACAAAGAATGATTTTGCACAATTTCAATTGGTCCACAATCTATCTTAAATTTTCAAAATCCTTAAACTATCATCACCTTAGCCCCGCGACATTCCACTCCATCATAAAACAATTATAACAATTCCAAAAAAGATCTTAATCGCACACGAACTCAAAAGCCCATTTATATAATATTTTATATTCAAAAATAATACATATATAGATAAAAGAACTAAGCAAGTCATATACAGTCGGAAAGCATTCCCTTTACCTTGTCGCTCTAGAACCTTTCATTATCCAATTATAAAAATTTGATAATGTCAGATAAGTAAATCCCACCCTATCCAGTACACATGTAATAATCAAATGCATAGTAATCCAAGAGATTAAATGAACAATATAATCCAAGGAATTTAAATACAACCGTGAATCCATCCTGCTTTTGTTATCTAATCACAATCAGATAACGTTCTCCGAAAGTGGTAAGTAAACAATAATAAGGACTCATGCCAGGAGAGGATAACCAAACGAGTCTCGTTCCTCTAGACTATAGGAGTATGATCTAGTTCAACGTGATCTCATAATAACCACGTGATGTAAAGCATCAGTGACTCCAGCCCCTCAAGCATAATATAATGTTATGTAACCACGGTATAGTATACACTATAAGGAGACTCGAATCGCCCTTATCCTCTCTATCCATGTATGCATGTACAAAAAATGCAATATTAAGGATCAACGCAATTTGTACGAAATTATAATCATACAATGTAAATGTTACTGTGAGATTTAGTTAACTATACGAACACTATACCGAAATTCCCTTGCGCTCTGAGTTGATAAGCTAGTTCATACAGGGTCCCAATCGCGGTCTTACAATTCATTTAAGCATCCTATAAGTTTCCATAACAATTCTATAATTTCTCAATTAGTTGCAATTTAATTGACCCAATCACGTCCCGAAACCACTAAAATGCTTCTAAAATAAATTTTTCGATGTTCAAATTTTATTTTTGACTCAGAATTATTGTTCGGCATCGAAAATTACATTTCCTAGGCTTAAATATAATTTTTTTCAATTTATTATATATTTATTGGTCTTTCGTGGACCCGAAAACCCTGGAATCCCTCCAAATCAACTCCTCGGATGTCCGGATTCTAATTTGACTCCGGATTCTAATTTGACTCCAAATTGTGATTCAAAATCAAAAATTAATCTATATTAGACTTTAAAACAATTTTTATAATTTTAAATATTTTCAGGTATCGTAGCACGCACTACGAGGCAAAACCTTGGTAAAAATCCTCGAGAAAATCCTTAGTTCCTCATTTTTCATAAAAATCCACAATTTTTATTTATTTGGCTTAAATATAATTTTTTGAGATTTTTCCTATTTTTCTGAATTTTTTTTCAAAATTCTAGCTTTTTCATTTATTTTCTTTTTTTAATAAGGTTAGATCCCTGAACCGGATCGGTCCGGTTCACCTGAACCAAATCTAGTTCGATCCGAGTATGGGGATCAAACCCCATATGCTTCTTTCTTTGTTCTCTGCAAATCAGTGCTCTTCTTTTTTTCTCTAATTTTCATTAGGGTTGGGCTCCCAACCCCAACCCTGTGTTGGGACTGGGCAGGGGAGAGTCTCCCTTGCCATTGTCTTCCTCTAACGAACTACCATGGAAGTTCGTCCGAGTCTCCCACACCAACTCCACACAACAACAACATAAACAACAACAACAATAGGGAGGGGGAATGGCCCTGGTTTCTCTCAAAAATGCAGCGACGTGGTCAGCCTCCGCCTTAGCTGGCCTTCAGCTGCTCTCGTTACAAAAGAGGCACCTTTTTGTTGGGATACACGACCCGCCCGCCATGACTGCTGCCGAGTCCCGAAAGATGTAGGTAACGGGGCCAATATCGCCCACACCCATACATCCCTCCCTCACCCCCCCACGGTTCGAACCCACGCCCGCTCGCCGCGAAGGCCCGCTAAGGCGGAAGGCGACCACGTCGCGCATTTTCGGCGGGAAACCGGGCCATTCCCCCTCCCACAACTCGAACCCGAGCCCCTAGGGACACAAGTACTCGGGCTCATCGAGTTGTGTACCACCGGTATGTCTCGAACTTAGGCCTTAGCGGGCCTTCGGGCGAGCGGGCGTTACAAAGAGCTCTGTTGGTACACGGCTCCATGAGCCTACGCCTTTATCCTCGAGGCGTGGGTTCGAACCGTGGGGGGTGAGGGAGAGATGTATGGACAATCACTTACTATGAGCCTCGATCCCTTGGTCTATCTCTCGGTCTCTCTTTCTCGTTCTCTCTCCTTCCCTCTCGGTCTCAATCGATCTCTCAATCGATTTCAATTTCTTTTGTGCGAAACAAAAATTTGATGAGGACGTTATGTTTGGTTTGCAAACATACGAATCTCGAGAAAATCTATTGATTTCAATTAATAATATAAATTTAATATTCCTCGAGATATGTATTACATATCAATCTTTGTCTCAAAACAATTGAATGCGGCAGTGTATTGATTTGAAGATATATATTATGATTTCCTTGAGTTTCGCAGCGCACGAATCTCGAGGCAAATCTAATGATTCATTTTCATTATTCCTTTTGGTCTTCCTCGATATACGTACTGCGTATTTCGAGGTAGATCTCATGATTTAATACCACGATACATTTGTTTACTTTGAGATTGAATGTCACGCATCTCGAGGCATGTATACACCTCACCAACAGCCACCAAATCCTCCAACCATTTCAATTCCTAAATGATAAAGCTATACGTATCTCGAGGTGAATCCAATTTATACTATTATTTAATTCAAACTATATGATTGATTTATATATATTTATATATAAATATATATATACACCTATGTATTTTTGCGGCTATAAATTCATCACGCGCGCTAATGACCACCCTCGGGCATGCACAATATTGTACATCCTACACGTGTCACCCTCGAACACGCGTGTCACTAGGCGGCCACCAATTTATTTATTATTTTATTCAATTTCATGATTATATCTTATTTTTAACTCCAAATTAATTTCCGAAAAATACCCCAATTTCACCAAAATTGGAAAAAGTTTTCCAATGTATTTCGAAACTCACGGACACCGCGTATACACTCCACTTGACTTTATTTCGCGTCGAAATAATGTATAATACATCAAATAGGCACACGACACACAAAAAATAATATTAAATTTATGATCTCTGATCCATAACGCGTAAGTCCCACCTCGGATACCTAAATTCCAAATTAAATTCAAAAATACTTAATTGGCTGTCTAATCAAGTTTATAAAATTCTTGGATGTCACACTACATGGTGAGGTTAGGGCTTAATGACGTGATTAGGCGGGGCGATGCCCTAATTTGAGAAGGGGCCTCTTCTTCTGTACCTGATAAACTCAACATGTATATCGATATCGAATAAACAATACAAAATATACGTAATGAAAAATTTAAATTTTTTTTGATAATTAGACGATTTACATAAATATAGAGTTTATCAATACTCAAAGCCTCATTTATAAACCTCTCAACCCTGTTTATATACAACAAAATAATTCAAACAGTGTATAAGTATACATGAAGGCTCATTACATCAAGAGAAGATAACAAAACTCCTGAACCTTCTCTTTTCCCTTCGCTGAAGCGATAGGTTGCGAACTTGAAATATTAAATTTGGGTTGAGCGCTCTAACTTGCTCGGTAAGTAAGGATTCACAGAGCCATCAATATTTCATATAATAATCAAGAACATTATGCAATAATAATACGCACCAATGTTAACTAACGTCGTTATGAAAAACATATAATTCAATAAAAAGCAGATGCAAGTCCAACTATCAATGACTATTACACTGTGTGTTCCCATTTTATTTGTAAAACTAGGGTCGATTACCCACTGACACCATTAATGCTATTGCAAGACTAACACATTGGTCGATATGCTGTCTAGTCAATCCATTAATGTCCAATGGCTCTATCCAAAATTCTCTAGTGAGTATGTAATCCACGCGACTATCGAATTGAGCATGAGTTACATATAGGCCTGAAAGGTTACCCATCTCCTGTAAAACATATTCTCGAAACCAGGAGTTACTCACGTGGATCACATTAAACATCGTTTTCCATTTAATAAAAACATCGCAGTGTACATAGTCTCATATTCAGTCCATAAACTATATAAACTACATATACTAAAATATCCAGACAATATTGATAAATAAGCGAATCCATACTTACCTCGGTTTAGGTTTCCATTAAGAAATTCTCTAACATTTCGGGTCACTCACGCTTTCCCAGTGATCCAACACCTATCACAAACTATTTGTGATCAACATAGGTATAATACCCTATGTTTAGAACCCATAAATCAGTCCTTAAGACCTCAGAAAATTCTAATCAATTTACAGCATAGTTGTTTTTTTTTGGGGGTGGAGAGCGTTCCCTCAACTGGTGGGGTGTGCTCCACTAACTAGGTTCATCCCAATTGATGAAGGGAGCGCGCTCATCTGCTAAGTGGACCGTGCTCCACCCTGCACTGTCTAGATAATTAACAGGGCGGCAGCCACTGTTTCATCCAAAAATCCACACAATAAAAGCCAACACTCTCAAAATACATCAGGGAGGACCTCTAGTGAGGTAACAAACCATTTATAATCAACAACAATAACAATTCACAAAGAAATCATCATCCACTATCGAATTGAACTTCAAAAAATCAAAACCAAACTTACCACAATGATGATCTATGGATTTCTAGTTGTTTAAGCTCATTAATTCATGCTAAATTCACTCATAGATTGATTCCTTAAGATCAGAATACCGAACCCTCAACTACTCTCTCTCTCTCACTTTCGATCGAATTGTGAAGATAAACGTGAAGGCTTTAGTTTAAATATATAGATTTTTCTCGAGATACGCATCGCGCTATCTCGAGGCTGATCGAATGATTGATGTTCTAACATGACATCCCTAAAGTGAGACACTGATAAGTTGGTTTTTACATGCTTTTATTAGTCTATTTTAGTATATTTAATGTGGAAAGTTTCCAAAATATATATTTAATTATATTTATTGGTCGTTTTCAGGTGAAATGAAGTGCTCGGTTGAATTCGTAGCGAAAAAAAACTCAAAATGGAGTATTTACATGCAGTGATCGGACACCAGACAGTTTGCCTCGAGTTACATGTTGTGCGGTGGGTAGAATAGGTAATCAGCAAACTAATTAACACGTGGCAGCATATCATTGGTCCAACTCGCTTCAACGTGCCTCGTGTCAGCCGTCTATTTGTCCAACTCGCCAAGCCATTCCAACTGTTTCCTTGCACGCGGACACGTGGCTTGTTCTCACCACACCAGCACTGGTCTCAGCCAATCAGGCGCTTCCACGTCAACCATTCCCCAGCAGAATAGCAGCACGTCCTCCATCTCTCATGCACAGCAGCTTCATGATCGTCTTTGAGATCTCTACATCACATTCGTCTCATGAAGTCGTTCGTTCGACCGAACCAAATTGCTCCCCCTGTTGCCACGTGTCATCACTCGGTTTGTCCAGCAACGTCACATAACCGTCTCCAGCCAACCAGCTGTTGCCACGTGGTGGTTTTCAGCTCAAATGCTCCAATCGCGTGCTGCCACATGTATGAAACCCATTTTCACCCCAAAAATAGTCCCTAGATGCTCCTTGATGCACATGTTACGTGACTTAACCCCCAAAATTAGTTTATCTTACCTCCAGAGAGCAATTTTGAGTGGTTTTCATATTAAGAACTAGGGCATTCATCCGGGGAGTCTACATTGGAGCCGCCACACACAATTTTTCATACTTGGAGATTGTAGAAATGATGTTCGGCTAGACCAATCTTCGCTTAGGTCGAAGGGGAAACAAGTGAGATTCATGATTCATGACATATACTATGTGAGATCTATGATTTTTATTTAATTTAATTCAATTTCTCCTATTTCATTGTTGTTGTTTTTAAAGTATATGGTTTAGATCTAGGGTGTGTATGTGGCCAGTGCATGCTTTTAGGGTGACAACTTATAGTTATTTGGACCGATAGTATCCGTGTAATTATACTTTTTGACCAATAAAGTAATGAACACTCACCCGTTTGCCGTAAAACCCTTTCGGTTCTTGAGTGTGCAACAATTGAATCTAGGTTAAACCTGAAGCAGACGCGATTCGGTTATTTAGGATTAATATTCCCACAGATCCTTATTATTGCGGTTAGTCTGTTAAAACCGATTGGCGGATGTCTAGGGTTATGCATTAATTAGGGAAGTAGTTAGTGGCAGATGTCCTGACTATCGAGATTAGGGGAATTAGGAATTTCTGGCGGACGTCGATTTTCCATAGCTAATCTAGGAGAAATTGAAATAATAACTTTTTGGAATGATCGAGGACCATTAAATGTCATTGAATCTTGATTTTTGCTTGTTAAACCGTAGACTTAAGTGATTTCTCTTATTGATATTATATTTTTTTTTGCGAACTTTTTATTTTTGCTAGTTTAGTTAATTGTTTCCTTGAACTTTTTGAAAACCCCCCATTTTTAGTTAACTAAGAGTAAAACTCAAGTCATGTGGATTCAACCCCATATTTACCACTACTATACCCTTGTGGTTGGTAACTCCATTGCGGGTTATATTTGGCACGCGCGACACTTGACCACACATGTTGACACCATCAACACTTACGCTCATTTTGAGGAGATCCAACGATCCATATAATTCAAATCAAACTTATAATTTTATATATATATATATATATATATATATTTATATTTATATACCAAATATATATATGCTTCGTGTATTTTCTTGCCAATAAATTCACCGAACATGCCTACGAGTATTCTCAAATGTGCACATTCATTTCAAAAAACACAAATCATCATACAAACACACGCACACGTTAATCAAGGTACGCTGGACTTAACCACGAGCCTAACTCGAGTTAGTTAAGATTTGTATTAACACTAATTACTAGCTTAAGGTAGCAGGTCGATACACATTATACTGTAAAAATGATTTAAACACATCGAATCTAACAAACCCTACAATACAAAAACAACTCTATTGGCACCTCCAAAAACATTCAATTTACAAGTCTTACATCATTGAACCACACAAAAATGTGAAATAAGAGACTTATAAGGTTGGTGCACCCTTTCGATCGACGATTGCGATGTCCCACGGCAACAGATCGATTTCACTTGGTGAAAAAATTGGAGGTTTCAAGGCGGGGTACGCAAGAATAACAAGTAGTTTTAGTACGTTAGTGAATTGATTAGGTTATGAGGGAAAATTGGACATTTCCTTATTACCCCAATTTTTAATTCGAAATGGCTAGGTGCCCTGATCATAGTGTGAGGTGCACATAGCGCAACTCTAAAATTAGTATTCAACATATTTTTTACTAATCATTTTTTTACTTTAGTATGAGTCGAACCAATAGCTTTCCTAAATTGCCTTTGGGCAAATATTATCTTATATATCTCACTAGATATGCATTAAAAGCCATAAATTTCTTTTTTACTTATAAGGATTTGCATCAATTTTAATTTAAAATATTAATTTTACAATTTTATGAATATTTATTTTGTAATTGTCAATCCGCATAACTTGATTCAGTCCGGTCTGCATTTAATAAATTATATCGAGTCGTATTAGCAAAATAAATGGATCAAATTGGATTGCGATTTCTCAATCCGCAATAATTAAATCGGATTATGGATTGACCCTAATTGGACTGGATCCAATTCGTGTGCACCCCTAAATAGATGCACGTTGAACATGTGGTTTCCATAATTAGAAATACGTGAAATGTATCTAACAGTCGAAAGACATTTTTTTTCTCGAGTTATAAGGTTGAGCCGAAAGAAATGATGATATTAGGATGCAAGTGGGGCTGGAGATCCCCACGAAGGATGGGGATTCCCTGCAACGGGAACATGTATGGGGAATTTAAATGGGGATGGAGGCAGGGACGATGAGAAAATCTCATATTCGCACGGGGTACGGGTATGGAGATGAGAAAAATTTATCATCGGGGTTAGGGATCCCCGTATAATTGTATCAATTATATATAGGTATATATTATATAATATTTCATGGTTTCTAATAATATATAGTACGCACATTTTTCTCATACGTTAAAAATATACATATTATGTTAAAATATATAAGCTTATGCTAGCAATAAACATATTTATATTACGTGTATAAATACCGTTTAAAAATACTAAGACACACGCACACACACATTAGAGAATTAAATGGGGAAAAATTCTCTCCGCAGAGATTCTCCATCCCCACAAGGATTATATGGGAACGAAAAGATGAGATAAAAATCATCCTCGCGTGGGGATGGGTATGAGGATAGAGGGATGATTTCTTAACTGGGGATAAGGATGGAGATGAGGTCTATATCCCCTATCCTCCCCATTTGTAAACCTCATTATTATATTGCAAATGCAAATTATAATGATAGTGATGTTAGGGTAGGGGTGACAATTCATGTCAGCGAGTCGTATACATGTCATGTCGTAAACAGGTCATGCCACATAGAATGCAAACACATGACATGAGATATTTATTAATCGTATTAATTATTTTCGTGTCTAAATGAGTCGTGTTAAACATGTCATGTATTTGTTTCACCCATTTATTAAATATTTTATTTAAACTTATTAATTTATTTAAACTTTTATAATTTGTTGACTATATTTTTAAATATATCTATATGAATAAATCTAAATGAACACAATTAAATAGCCAATAAAATATAACGGGGTTGTTAGGTTTCGGGGTTCATACACAGCAAAAAATTCAAAATAATTTTTGAAAAACCCTAATAGGATCCAAAATATGTTCCATTAAACTAGATCTACAAAAGTAAACCACACCTTAATATGTGATTTCCTTCTCTGATTGTTTGATTTTCAAGACGTTCAAGTGCGCGTCCTCTATAAAAAATCCACACATGATTGGTGACCACAATTTGGAGTGCTAGCCCCAAGAGAGATAGAAAACGTTTTTCTCTCTCCCAAAGTCCAAAGAACTCAAAAATAGCAAAAACGAAAATCTTATTTCGTTTTAGGGTTTCATCATCTATTTATATGTGTAAATAAGTCCTCATTTAAAATCCTATTTGTAATACAACTATTATGTTTAGGCATTTTAAGCAAATTACACATACGCCCTTATTAATAAGTTATCGTATAACAAATCGTAAAAGCTTTTATATTATGAACTTAATCATATAAAATTCATTACTCTTGATCAATTGAAGTTGCGCCAAACCATTCTTTATGTGCGGCACAATAGGTTCATGCCATATTGATAGTGAACCAAAACCATTTTCGTACACATGTCATAAGCGATCTCTAATAAGGCATTATGACTACCCGAGTAGCATGAATATCAAATTTGATGCAACCTAATAAATAACATATATCATATCATTTTGTCGTGCGATATCCTTTGATTAAACATAAGGTATGGAAAGTCACCCTTAATGTTCAATCGTACTAGTCTTGATCTTTAGGTAAACTGAAAACATCCAAGTGACATTAATCATATCAATTCACATAGACTTGACCATTATCAGTCTATCATATTGAGGGATCCACTGATATCTCTCTCTATACGAGAGTGACAAAATTTATCTTGATTATACACCTTCACATATTATTCATATGGTAACCAAGCACGATCTTTATAATCGTCCGGTTAAAGACAATGTTTGATTGTGTTAAATTACCATGCTCCTAATATTGAAGTCTATGGTAATCTTTAGTCGAATAACTAAATGATATATATCATGAGTAACACCTATGACTCAATCCATGTGGTGTTCTCATAGCGAGTTGGTACAGTACATTGTTCCCTAACAAGTACCCATGATCTCGATTTGTATCTCTATACGCATGATCATTACTTGACAATCAATCAAGATTCACGCTAGTCTTAATTCATTATAGTTTCCAATATAATGACCAAATATGAACATTTAAGATATTTCAACAAATACTCATGGATCTTACTATAAGGTAAACATGCAATCACTTATAATAAAACGGCAAATGAAAACCTCAATTTTATTAACTAAAATTATAAGATAAATAATGTTTGTAGATTGACTTAAGGCACATGCCCCAATAGTTGTAGTCTTAAGTTTTACTTCATTTTTCATTCAAGTCTTTATTATTCTTAAAAATAGAGGGAAAATGACTCATAACAAATACCATATATAAAACTGTAAGAATCATCTGAAAAACATCTAAATTTTACTTTGGTGAAAATTTTGTTATTTTTCTTAATACATAATTATTAATAAAACATAAAACATAAATAATATATTAAAAGTAAAATAAATATTTTCTCTAAAAATAGAATAAAATATGGTAAAAGATGTATGCAAATAAAAAAAATAAAACATGTTATTAACATGTATTCATATGGGTGAGTTTTGTATTAATGTATTTATTATAACTTATTTATTATTTATACATTATTATTTGATCGTGTTAAGCGAGTTATAAACGAGTTAAGCATGTTAACATGTTAATGACTCGTTTATTACAACAATAACAATAACAACAATGACGACAACAACAACAACAATAACAACAACGCGACAACATTGCCTCAGTCCCAAATTAATTGGGGTCGGCTATATGCATCAAACTTTTCCATTGTACTCGATTAAGTGCTAATCCATTTCATGAAAAGTGACAAAATTTTTATGCTGGCTATCAACCTATCGCAACCCTCCTCCATTTTCCAAGAATGGAAAATGGGCTTGGGGCCTCTCTCTTCCACTTTTCGAGTATGAAAAACTGATTGGGGACCTCCCTTATCCATTTTTCGATATGAAAAATGAGCGTCAGAGTCATCCTCCTTTATCCGAACTTGGGATCGGCTATGTAGCGCACATAGTGTTCAACATAGGTGGAGTTGTGTATAAATATGTTAACATGTTTAAGATTCATACTCATTTATTAATCATGTATAAATATTTTAACACGTTTAAGACCCATACTCATTTATGTCAAACTCATGACATATTTATTACATGTTGTGTCGCGTTGGATTTTAAGACCCATACTCATTTATACCAAACTCATGACATATTTATTACATGTTGTGTCGTGTCAAATTAATCATGTCATGACCCAAATTGTCACCTTTATGCTATGGTGACTTTTTTGGGACACTCGAAAAATACATCCAATTATTGGTGTATCTATTCAATACACATCGATTTATGTGTGCACATATATCAATGCGAAAATCAATGGACGCCAACAACTAGATGTCCATTCCGGGTGTCCCAGTGTCTCAAAATGGGTCACCAAATCATTTTCCACTTGAAAATAAGAAAATAAGTGAGTTTCTAATTGGTTAAAATATCTTAACCTTTTACAAATTTTGTTATTATATGCTAACCTTTTTCAATTTTTTATTATATCTTAACATTTTTAATTTGTTAGATTTATAGTTTATGTCATCTTTTAACTTTTAATTTGATGAGGTTGTGCCTAAATAATTACTTTAAATAGCCACCTCTGCATCTGTAATTAATAAAATAATTATTAAATTATTATTTAAACTCATTATTTAGGCCTCATTCAATAACGCCTTCTCAAAAGGCGCTATTGAGCGAAAATTGCGTTTGTGATGTGCGGCGACTTGGCGCTAAAATGGAGGCCACATACGATAGCGCCTTTTCAAAAGGCGCTATCGATTTAAACCCATGCCACGTGGACGCCACGTCACCGCGAACCTCACAAACGCTCGCCGATCTGTCTGTCACCCACACGTCATCAACCGGGTCACCAACCGCGTGTTCTCAGCCTCCGACCACTCGCTTGCCGTTGTTGCCGTTGTCGTCGTCGTCGAAAGCGATCTCGACAATTACAACCAAATTTGAATATGCATATGAGGAGTTTATATTTGTATAAAAAAAACCAATTTTGAATATATATATATGTACATTGTTTTAAACCTTCAACTCTCTTTTCTAAACTAACTAACATTAACTAACATAACCAACTAAACTAAATAAACTAACTAACTAACTAACTAACTAAGTAACTAACTAACTAACCTTAACCAAACTAATCGATTAGACTTGTCGTGAAAAGACAACCACCGATGAGTTGTAGTATGTACGATCGAACGTAACGTCGGACCGACTCCTCATCGCTATCATCATCTATTGATGGTACGTTACGCTCAAGCCAATCGACCTTTAGTTTACATCCAACGACGTCATCTCCACCAGGAGTTCGTCCAAGTAGCCTCTCACAGACATCAAGATAGTCTGCGTCGTCGTTCCCGTCACAGGCATACCTTCGATAGGTAAATCCTAGCTGTACCTGCACGTCTTGAAGTGTAATGGTGCACTCCCCACAATGCATGTGAAATGTATGCGTCTCAGGGCGCCATCTCTCTACAAACGCAGTAATCAAAGCCCAATCAAGGCTGAAAAATGCTACACGAGATATCCCATAGAACCCACTGAACGAAGATATGGGATCATCCTAGAATGATACTGCATCGTTCGATCAACGACCCCACGTCTTCGACGTACACGCATTGTTTCGTACACCTTGTAATTGATAGTGTATTAATGTATGTTTTGATACATTATTGATTTAAATTTGACGTATTGTCGTAAGAAATGTTACCTCGCCCTCCATGCTCGCGTTGATCTCGTGTAGATTGAGTTGCAATAGTGATGGATCGAAGGTCCTGGATCCATTGTAGTACAACTACATATAATGTTAGAAAAATAAAATGAGTGTTGTACGCAACCAAACGATAAGTAATTAATAAATGTTCACACAAGCAACATATGTATGAACTTTAGTTACTTCACACAATATACAAACTCGACTTATAGGTTTTTCCTCTCCAACAAAATCATAACATTGGATTTTCGGTTTGAGGTCTCTATAACAAACTTAATTAACTGACAATTTTTTTACTCTTATGTCCCTCTCAACTAACTAAACAAACAAACTTAAACCAAATTACACATACCTAAACTAAAAAAACTAACACATACTTTAACCTTACTGTCATTATTATTTTTCATCACGTACATACCTCCTCCTCCTTCACTGGACCTCCTACTTCTCCTCCGCCGAGACGACCGGTGCCCCGCCGCCGTCGTTTCCGCACTCCCCGCGCAAATCTCCGCTCCTCCGTTGATCACCGCCACTTCTTCTCGCCTCACCTCTCGCTGCGGACCTCCTCGCTCCCCGTTTCGTGTCCCGTCTCCTCCCTCGCTTCGCAAAGCCTTCCTCCGCCGCTTCTACCTCCTCTCGCTGTGTCCTTCGATCAACGTGACTTGGCCGCCCTCCTTCACGCTCCTCCGTCCGCGCGTGGTCTCCTCCAGCCGAGCTCCCCGTCCCTCCTTATATAGGCGGGCGGCAATTATTCGTGGTCACGGTCGTAATCCCGTGATCGTAACCCCCGCGTACCCCTACGTCCCCTATTCCCCCGCATCCCTACCCTCGCTATCGCATCCACGTGGATCCACGTGGAAACAAATACGACGCGCTAGAGAATATTCTCGTCGCGTTAACGATGTTTCGCGCCTTCGAAGACGATCATGGTGCTTTTTGCCGATAGCGCCTTCGACATGAACATGTCGCTATCGCCCCTTCCGAGAAGCGCTATGTGTCCCACGTCATCCACGTGGATCCACGTTATTGCACCGTAAAAAAATTTTGATATTTTCCTCATTAAAAGTAAAAACATGCTACTTTATCAAATCCAAATTTAAAAAATGATTTATTAGAATACAAATTTAATAATCTAGAAATGTTAGAATATAATAAGAAATTTGAAAAGATTAGTGTATAATAATAAAAATTGTAAAAGGTTAAAAGATATTTTGGAAAATGCTAGAATGACACCCCAAATGACATGGCGGGCAGGTCACACGTAAAAATGAGTGTACGCAAAATAGTTTTTGGTGCATAACACTCGTGGTGTGTATCTCGAAGTGTGCACGACAGCTCCCATGAATGTGGGCCAGTACGTCACGTCACATTTTTACGTAGGACCCGTCCGTCACGTTATAGGGGTATCACTTACAGTGTAATTTGGGGTGTCATTCTAACATTTTCAAGATATTTTAACCAATTTGGCAAAAAAAAAAAAAACTCTATGGAGGACAGTGAAGCCGATGTCCTCATTGGAGCAGCAAATCTAAACCCCCTTAAGACCGCGCAATCCCAAAATCAAAACTTCAAATTAGAGGGAAATAGAATTTCTGAATTGAATGGATTAGTCCGAGTTTTATCCAATTCGATCGTCCTTCCTCGCTCACGTTGATTTCGCTCTCGAGATTTACAGCTCTCGTGCTTGATTTCGCATTCTTTTAACCGATTCCGAGGTGAGAAACTCAACTCGACTTCTCTTATGTTCTTTCTGATCAGATCTAGAGAGCTCCAATGCTATGTAGATTATTATACCTTCTGCACAGATCTTACTGAGTAGACTGATTCAATTCTAAGTTCACTATACATGACAAACTATAGTTTACTATTTGCCCTAACGTTTCTGGTTTTCATTGATGTTTTTGACTATAAGGCCTTTAATTTTGGTATTATAAACCCTGGAATTGTCTTTGGTGCAACAAACATGGCTGTATTTATGCTCAAGAGGTATAATCTCGACCTATTTTTTCAGTCCTCTTGTTGATTTCTTAAAATGGAGGGGAGCGTCTGCGCTTCCGCAGACCATCGGTCTCTTATCGATGGGGATGATGTGAATTACTTATCCGGGCTCAGCACTATACTGGTAGCCACAATTCAGGAAGTGAAAGATAGGGTTTCACAGATAGAGTACATATTTTGTAGCCAGCTCTACCCTAATTTTCAATCGAGATCACTAAGCTTGCAGAAGAAATTTGGTGAGGCGATGAAGGCCGCGGAAGATGATTGGAGAAAGAAAGAAGATAGTCTTTTACGCCAACTAAAGGAGCTTCAGCATGAGAAACAACAAGTTCTTGAACAGAACCGGTTATTGTTTGATTCCCTTGAGCAAATGAAAGGAAAGTTGGTAGATGAAGAGACTAGAAAGACGGCCGAAAATGAATGGAGGAAGGAGGAAAGGCGTCTACTTCTCAAAATAGACGAGCTTCAGCAAGCGAAGCATCAGGTCGTTGATGAGAAAAACAATTTGTTTGATTGCCTTGAAAAAGAAAAGGAAAAGTTGAACTTACATGAAAGACTGTTGAATGAACATGAAAAGCAGAAAGATTTGCTCCTCGCCAAACTAGAAAAATTGGAGAATAATGTGGAGGTTGATGAACTCCGAAAGCAACTTAAGATAAAGATGGAGGAATGGTACGAGGAAAAGAAAATGGTGTCCAAGTTACAGAAAGAGAAGGAATTAAAAGATTATGACATATTGGCTGAGAAGAAAAAACAAAGAGATTTAGTTGATTCTTATAAAAGGTTGAAGTCTCAACACAATTTTCTTCTTGCTAAGCTTCGTTATAATGCCGAGAATCAGCTTTGCGCCTGCAAGATGGCAGAACAAATTAATTTTCCAAGGCCTCATCTTAGTCCAGGTATATTTCCATTTTTGTTATTTTGATTTCTTCATTGTTCTTTAGTCGGGCTTAATCTTTTCAATGAAATCAGCATTTAATAATTCATCTTTCGTGTTACACTATATGTTTAAACTATGTTTTTACAATTTATAAGCGTGCCGCTATCTTGAACTTTGGTTTCGTTACAATTCTGCAACTATTTTGGCATTGACTAATTTTTCTTCATAATTATATACATGCTGATATCTTTTGTTGAATTAGTCGTCTTGTGTTTTCCGATAAATGTCACAGAACCTGAAGATAAGTACGAACATACATCAGGGCTTGGAGCCAAGATAAATGAACCAAAGAATGAAACAAATTTGCAGATCCATGAAGGAGAGAGATTTAGAAAAGCTATGAATTCTGATTCGACCTTCAAATATCCTTCAGCATCTACTTCCTCTCGTCCTCCGAGCTTCCCTACTAGTCCAAAATCTGAGCCACTAGCTGGGCATAAGAGACCAATTTCTTGTTGGAGGGACACTCGTCTACAGAAAGAATCTAGTAGAGCAGATCCACATGATGATTTTCTTGATACTCCAACAGAGAATATCAGGGAGAACTTGAATAAGACTTTGAAGGAAGAAGCTGAAGATTATCCAGGTCCGTCTCCACAGAAAGTGGATTTTGATAGTTCGGATGATGAAACACAGAATATAAATGGAGAATCTGTCCCACAGCAGCAGCAAATATCAATTACAAAGCCAGAGGGCAAAGGCTTCAAGTATATAGAGACTGCGAAGAAGAAGGCTGATAGAGAGAATCTGAAAGGGTTTGAATGTAGACAATGCAAAAAATTCTACGATGCTGTCCTTCCTCATGAAAAGAATGGTGTTGACAACAATAACGGTAACACGAATTTCCGCTGTGAGCATCATGATGGGGTTTCTAGGCATCGCTATAGGTATGCTCCTCCAATGACTCCTGAAGGATTTTGGAATATTGGATTCGACTCTGACATTTGAAATTCTGGTAAGCAAGTGCTCTTTATTATATGTGGCTGGATTTATTCTTTATTCTATTATGCTGCCATCCAATGAGGAAAATAAGTGTTGTATAACTCATTTTTCACAGTTTACACCTACTTGAAGTCAATGTGATACACTCTAGAGATTTACACGCACAAACCAGTGTGTATTTCACCATCTCCAAGTGTAGATATGCCATTTGAAATGCCATAAAACGAGATTTTGCAGAGTATTTGAAAACTGAAGCCAACGGACCCTCCTCCAACCAAAAACCTCGCCGAAGGAAAAAGTTCATGGTAATTAATTTTGAATCTTGTCTCTCAATTGGGCTTCTGCATGCAATTGATCACCATGCTTCTGTTTAGAAATTATTTGTACTAGGCTCTAGCTGCCGGGAACGACTTCCATACAATCCAATAGTACACAATCTGTGCAATTGGCTATGTGGCGACATATTATTGGCCCACTTGTAATTAAAATCTAAAGAAAATATGCAATAAATCTACATTTTTTTCTAATTACCAATCTGCCTCTTCAGCGAAGAACACACAATGACAAAAATGGGCAAAAACTGCAAATACAATTATACAACTCTAAAAAATTAAATAAATCACATAAAATTCCCACCCACATAAACAAAAACAAGATTTCACTAGTAATAGTTATCTTCGATGTTCATATTCAATTACTAGCGAATGAAATGTAGTACTTTGGAGTTTGGACATCATCATCAGTACCAAAGTAGGACATAGACCTACCCATATCATCAATCACAAATTGATAATACACTTCAGAGTTGAGCATATAAAACATATCCCCAAATTGAAGAATTAGGGATCCGGGGCTTTGGGATTATTTCCTTGAAAGGAGATTAATAGGCGCAGATGAGAGATGAGGGGAGGAGCAGATTGGTCTTCAGAAAAAATACAGATTTACTGTCGATTTTTCTTTAGATTTTAATTACAAGTGACGTAATGATATGCCGCCACATAGCCAATTGCACGGATTGTATACTATTGGATTGTACAGCGCTTCCCTAGCTGTCTAGGTGCTCATTTTTGCAGTGAATACTCCCAACACTTTGAATAAGTTTAAGATTTATACGTGTTGCCAATTCCTGATCTTTGTCTGCAAATTAGGTGTAGAAGATAAACACAAGACATTATAAGGACCACTCCTTTATAAGACCATTTTTCTGAATCCCTTGTGTCGTTTCTAAGACTCGACGTTGTACCTAATTGAGCCTTATGTAAACAATTTTGATCAAAAGTGGATGTCATGGAAATCAATTATTGGTTAGTGAAATGATTCTGAACTTTTGACTTCCCAATGCGATAGCTAGTGCTCCTATCTTAATAGAATTATTCCATTGTTGATTTTCTTTAGATATTGAAGGATGTACTTTGTGTTTTACATATTTCATACTCATTGTCTAGCAGGAAAGATCATTTGGTCCGCGAATATGCTCATTCTAGTGAACATTTTCCTTTATTTTCTACTGTCAAATACTGTGCTCTTCTTCGGATTTATGGCTTCTGCTCTGCTTAGGCTTAGTTCATTTGCTTAGTTGGCAATAGTTTTTCTTTGATTACTGATTAGTTCTAATATAGTAAACTTCTTTGAGTGTGAACGGAATGCGAACGTTAGGACTCCTAGTTCAAATAATAAAAAACAAAAAGAAACCAAGAAAAATGATAGAATGAGCGCTACGAACAAGGATGTTCGATAAGCTCGATAGATAGATCACAGCAAGTAGCGAGTTACTTGATAAGATCTCGAACGTCATAACCCAATACAAGGATTGATAAGTTCTCATACACATTGGTGCAAAATCTCTCACAAAGATCTCAATACTCAAAACTCATATCTCTTTATTCAATATACGCTATGCCTTCATAGGCTACATGAAACTCAAATCCCTAATCTAAAAAATAATAAAATAATAATTTTTGCAATAAATAAAATTAGCCTAATTTCTAATTTTCGAGAAATACATAACATATATTGATGTGACAACATTTTACATTATTAGAGAATTATGTGATTTAACAACGCAAGTACATAAAACACATTTTTATCACACATTCTAGCCGCAAATTACATGTTAACCTTGAATTGTTGTTGAACCCCTCGATCTTCAAACTGGATCGTATCAATCCCCTATTCTTTACGTTGATTTGTCTTCGAATCATAGCCATTATTCTTAAGAAAGATGCGACCTCAGATCTTGAAACTTTGTATATTTGCAGTAGACCCGCCAATCACTTGAAAACTCCAAAACAAACATAAAGAAAGGAAATATCTTTGAATTGGTTATAAGGATGCTTGAGTACCAAATAAGCTCTTCATACACTAGAGTGTTGGAGACAAATTTTCTTTTAGCAAAACAAACTCAAAAGTGTCATGGTTGACTTCGTCATCACGATCTTTGTTAGTTGACAACTCCATATCATGTTCAACCTCGTCAACCAATTTTCGATCAACTTGTTCTTCAAATGTATCAATCTCTAGTCCACCGATCTAAAAATCACAAAAAATCTCTTGAGGCTCAAATTTGCTTTCTTCCTCTAGGCACGACGACTGATGTTTCTTGACCAAATTAATAAGAAGACTAATCTCTTTCCCATAGCGACGATTAAATTTTTTTTGTTTCAAAGTAAATAGATTTTTATTGATTGAAGCATATTTGGATTGGTACTGATCTTTACCTATTCTACGATCCTCGTTCGCCTAATGTGTCTTTGTGATTGTCTTTGAGGACCAACTAAATTGATAATCTTCATACTCACAATAACTTTAATTCTCATAATCATATGAAGAATATCCTCGAACACTCCTACACATCTTTCTTGAACTAGAACAACGAATCTCTGATACCAATTGATGCGGAAGCGGGGATGGAATGTATAACGCTCAGACTCCAAGTTCAAATAATCAAAAACAAAAAGAAACTAAGGAAAATAATAGAATGAGCGCCACGAACAAGGATGTTCGATAAGCTAGATAGATAGATCGCCACAAGTAATGAGTTAGTTGTTAAGATCTCGAGCGCTACAACCCAACACAAGGATTGATAAGTTCTCACACACACTGTTGCCAAATCTCTCACAGAGATCTCAATACTCAAAACTCAACTGTCTTTATTCAATATAAGCTATGCCTTTATAGGCTACATGAAACTCAAAACCCTAACCTAAAAAAAAAAAAAATTAAATAATAATTTTCGCAATAAATAAAATTACTAATTTTCAAAAAATATAGAACATATATTGATGTGACAACACTTTACGTTATTAGAGAATTATGTGATCTAACAACGTAATTACATAAAACACATTTTTATCACACCTTTTAGCTGCAAATTACGTGTTAACCTTGAACTATTGTCGAACTCCTCGATCTTCAAACTGGATCGTATCATACAATGTGTCATGAATTTGGACTCATGGCAGTCGGAACCAGTTAATTTTCATCAAAAGCTCAGAAAAAATCTGAAAACTAAGGAACTATCTCCAAGTTTGCTGTAGACTGATTGATAAAACCATTTTCATGTTATTTCCATTGAATGATAAGTTGAACAATAAATTATGCATTTTATTTTTCCCTACTGCTGGTAGAGACCTGAATGGAAGCTGAATAGGGAAATGTTGTTTACAGTTGAGGGATTGAAGTCCAGAGGGGTATTCCACCCTTTCGAGTGACTGTCAGACCATCTCATGTTCATGTTTTCAATCTGTAAACCTTCAATTTGCTCCATTATGATCCCGGCCACGCTATGATTTACAAAACCTTGACACCCTGGCCTGTAATCAATCAATCCATCTGTGTAATTTGTCCATCTTCGGTATGACAGTTGGACGTTTATGAACTTGAAGTCTCTCAAAAGCCCGCCTTCGGTAGCTGATAAGAACACTCCATTTTCAGATACAGCAGTTATGTTAATGAACTGTAGATTGGATATAGAGCCTGCTTTTGAATTCGAGTCGCGTGGGCAGGTTGTCACATAAATAGGCTCTGCTCTGCCCCACCATGAAGGATCATAGTATCTTGTGCTGATATTAATGTTTGAGAAGGTGACTCCATCCACATTTCCTGCAGGGTTCATATCATAAACTTCGAATACACAGGAAGATATATATAAACTATGATAAAAATGACAAAATGCAATTTGTCAATTGTTTTCTTACCTCCGTCGCGAATCTGTAGACTGAGACCTCTGTGAGAATCGACAATAGTGATGTTGTCGAAAAGAAGGCCTTTGAAATCAAACACGCTAGCGCTTCCAAGTTTGACTGCAGAGGACTTGGTGCGAATCCAGCAGTCTGTTGCAGTTAAGTTGTACACTGGTCCTGTAGAACTCTTGGGACAGATGGCATCGTCTCCTGTGTTGATATTGCATCTTGTGATCACTGTGTTATTGGAGTCCTCTATGTCTATGCCATCGTTGTTTGGAGAATCAAAATCTCCATAAATTGATAGATCTTGTATGGATGTGTTATCACATCTGACGAGGTGCAAACTGCTCGGAAACACAGTCCAATTTTTAGCTGAAAAGCATTTGTCAAGTTTGGTAGAAATTGGAGGCCTAAACTCAACATGTAATTCTATAAAAGAATATTAAAGCATTTCAACACTTGTCCTGTAAAAAAATGGAAAAATTGGAGGCCTAAACTTCATCGATGTATCAGTCTTCAGTCCATCTCATCCTAGCAAACGTCTTAACTAATCAGCATCTCAAGAACTTAAATTATTTAATATGATTTTATAATACTTATTAATATAAGAGATAAGATAAGATATTTAGTCAAAACAAATAAAATAAAAAGATACTGTAAGATAAGATAAAGGAAAAAGTGCCGTATACTCAACCTACATAGACAATTGAGTTGATTTTGTTTTGGGGAAACTTATAGTCGATCTAACATTTATTATGAGACATACATCTACACAATGGTGTAGATTTCATTAGGATTTGTGCAGCATAAAACTCAAGTAAACCTACAACATTGTGTAAGAGATGTATGCATCAAATGAATGTTAAAAATTATTTTCCTTGTTTTAATGCTTCTATTTCTATAACAAAATGTAGCATCCACGCGAACGAGGTCACTAACCACGTCAGATGCACCTCGCATCATGTACCTCAAATGATCATTTGAGCCGCATCTAACAAAGGTGAACGGCCAATTGGCATTGGCGTGCTTTGGCAAAAGGAAAGTGTTTTCAAGCAAGGGGAAATGCTAGAATAACAACCACATCCCACATCCGGCACAGGAGCATACACAAACTCCAGTTTATAATAAACGGATCGAGGCTCAATCTAACATTGTGATGTGATGTAGCTTTGTCATTCGGCATTTTCTTTTTGGGAAATGTTATAATGAAAACTTTATGCCACAACACATTACATAACAGCTTATTTGATGTATGGACCCTACATTAAAATGAAGTGTTTAGCATGTTTTTTTATGAGATTTTGATGTAGGTGTAGCGACATAGTGTTGTCATTTCATAATCGAAATGAGGGAGAGTGACAATTACAATGGGCACATGAGCCATCCAATTGCATATACAAATCTCAATGTATAACATTAAGATCAAAGCTGCATGGATGAATCATATGCCCGATGTGACTTTGGGATTCGACTTAGCTGTTGTGAGAGAGTGGATGAGAGTGTATTACGCACCACCAGTAAGCCGGCTGAGTGAGCTTGACATCCCAAACCCTCACATTCCTGCACCCAATAAACCCAACAAGCCTAGGCCTGCACTCATCCCCAACACAATCCCCAGTAGCATTCCAGCTCACCATTACGTTCTTCCTCTCATCCAACCTCTCCACAAACCTCATCCCCTGCCCATCAATCTCTCCGCCCCCGGTGATCCCCACGTCCGCCGCGTCCTCCGCGAGTACCACGTACCACCGCCGCGACTCCGCCGGGTAATCCCTCTGCCTCGTCCCTCCGACCACCCTCGCTCCCTTCTCGATCTCCAATACCACGCCGGATCTCAGGTGGATCGTCGCCGTCAGGTAGTTTCTGCCGGACGGGAACCGGACGCGTCCTCCTCCGGCGGAAGCGCAGGCGTCGATCGCCGCCTGGATGTGCCGCGTGTCGTAGTGGACTCCGTCGCCGACCGCGCCGTAGTCGGCGACCGAGAAGGTGGGGGTGGGGCGGTGGAGCGGATGGGGTGACGTGGCGGGAGGGGATTGGATGGTGGAGAGGAGAGCTGTGAGGAGTCTGAAGAGGAGAGGAGCGGAGGACTCCATTGATTTGTTTGGTTTTTGTTTGGTGTCTCCGTTTTGTTTGTTTTTCCGTTTATTGTTTCGGCTATTAGTTGTGAGTCGTCCGATACGCCTCGGGTTATGTAAGGTTCGTCATTTCATTTATATCTGACGACGCTTAAAAAGGTATCCCATTGTAGCGGCGGTTCTTGTGGGTCAACGTCGTGTTTTCGAAGTTTATTAGAGTTCACAAGCTAGAAAAAACTTGTCGAGGATTTAGACGTTTTTGTATGGAGGGTTTGAGTGGGCCAGGCGGGCCGTGAATAGGTCTATCACTTGCATCAAATCTTACCAGCTATTCCCATTTCCCCCAAATTAATCCTTCCACGTTCCTTATCCATTGTTTCATCCTCAAAACCAATAACTATAAAAGAGAAAAACTAGGGATGTCAACAGGACCGGTTTGGGGTGGGCGGCTGCCCCAAGCCCCCTCCCCACACTAGCCCCCCCAATTACACTTTTAACCCTTGCTTATGGGGGAGAATTAATGTGTAAAACAAGGGATAGAGCTTTTCTGTCATAAACTCAACAATCCCACTTTCTTCGGCTTTTTTCTTTGATTAGTACATTTGGGAGTAAAAATTATCAACCCAACACACCCACCAAACTATTTCCCCATATAACACACTTGTAGCCACGTCAGCACCAAATCACGCGTCACGTCAATTTTTTTGCTGTGGTACTGGAAAACGTGACTTTGGAAAACGTGACTCGAAGTCACGTTTTCCAGTGGATGGAAGTCGTGACTTGCAGTCACGACTTCCTTCTGAAAATTTGACATTGTATAATTTTCAGTTATTCGATCATCGATGCATGGCCAATTAAATGGAGTTGAAAACAAATCGAATGGCTACAAAAATATAGAAAATAATAAAAAACAAAAATACATTTGGTACACTCCAACCCCATGACTCCAAAAAAAAGAAGGATCCTATCCATGGCATGGTATCTTGGAGTGAAAGAAGAGCTTTACCCATCCATGTGGATGGATTTGCTAGTGCCTAGTGGTGACCACTAAAATTTTCTTGTACACTCCTTGACCGGATCATAACGTTAGCGAGGGATCTATTTTCAATTAGGCTCCCATATTGAATGCACAATAATGAAAAGAGGACACATAATGCGTGCCTTGCATTAATTGAATTGATGGACCTCTCTTACTTAACAAGTCATCATAGTCAAGTCATCATAGTTTGAGTGAGTAAAATAGCATTGAAAAGCAAGTGCGTCTCTTGGTATGTCTGGTGTATTTGTTGGAAAGATCCAATAAACTAGCAATTCAAGGCATGAACACTTCATTAGATTTGAGCCCACGAAATTCTTCAAAGGTAAGAATAAATTATAGATGTAAAGAACATGGTCTAATTATAGTTAGAATCATAATAAAGTAATTTATACAACAATATTAAGAATGGAAAGTAAGGAAAAACCATGAAAGTGTTTATTAACTAACACTACAATGTGAAAGGGTAAAAAAATAAGTTAAAACATATTAAAAATAAAGAACTTGAAAGTTGAATTGATATAAATGATGAAATTGGTAGGTGATCAAGTACAAAAAAAAAAGAATAAGGAGAAAATGTCTTATAGTTTGGAAAAAGTCCTAGTCTGACCCCAAATAATGACTTCCAGTCCCACACCGTGTTCTCTTGACGACTCGGACGTTACGATTTAAAGCAAGTGGAATATCCGAATGACCCACATCAGCCGGATTTTGAGCATCTTCTGGTTGAATATCATCGTTGTCCCGCATTCCGCCATCATGAGTACTTGTACTCCCAGATAAATTCATCATTATTGGACTTGCATGAAAATGGCGCGAAGATGTAGGTGCCATGTCAAATGGAAAGGCTTCCATAGCCTCGAATGTCATGTTGGGAGGAACTGAAGGAGTTTGTGGAGTCCCAAACTCGTTGAGAGGCACTGATGGAGTATACAATGGAGTGTCATGCCTCGAAGGTGTATCAGCATGGGAAGAATGATGAGAAGCTTGAAATGGATTGGGCATATTATGCATTCGATAATCTGCGTGTACTGCAGTCAAAGTCGATGCAGCTACATGTCTAATACGTGCAATAGATACATCATCACCCAATGTCAACTGATGAATTGAAGTAATGCCATGTGCCTACATATGAAATATTGATGAAGTTTTATGCGAAAGTACAAGGAAAACAACTATTTGGCAAGGATTCATGACTGAAAAAAATGAAATTGTACTTACCAAGGCCTCAGCAATACCTCCACGGGGAGACATGAATCGTCGTGTAATGCGACGATACCATAGCATATACGGGTTGTAAAAGTCCATTGGCTCCTCTAAGCTTTCATCAGTTGCAATATTGGAGGCACGTTCGTTCCACATGCAGACATAAGCACTATGTTCTGCGATCCAATCCTTATCCGTCTTCCCTCTCAAGTCAATCTTATGTAGCTGCATGTTTGTGCTCTGTAAAGGTGGTATCATTTGTCTGAGACCGAATTGGCGCATGACTCTGTCGGGATGATACATTTCGACTACACAGAAGAAAATCAAAGGTGCCTTCGTTCGCCAAATAGCACGACCACTGCTACAGTACGCAGGTAGGTCCATTATCATTGCCTCAGGATACGGTTCCCATATTACCTGTAGTCAACAAAAACATTTTGAAATGAATAAGAAACGCATTTTAGATGATGTTTCCAAAGCACTACGTGGAGAAGTAATTCTGTATATCTCTTACTTCATCGGGTGCTTGCATGTCAATCATTTCTCTGTACTTTGTCAGGACGTGCATTGATGCTCCCGTTGTCTCCAAAGCATGTTTCCACCTTCACAAATGAAAAAAAATCACGCAATGCATGTATGTCGGCACATGTACATAGATATGTAGAAATTGAAATTATAATGTGAGAAAATAGTAATTACTTATGACCAAATGGAGGAGGTGGAAATAATTCTTCGTTTTGTAATATGTCGTCTCGAAGAGCGTTACCCATTATTGGTGCAAGAAACGTCAACCTATCCCATGCCCATAATTGCAATAAGATGACCGGACCTGCTATCTCAGCTCCATCAATGTCAGCTGCAAGACATAATTGTCTGTATAGGTGAGCCAGAGTTGCACTACCCCAACTGTACTGTCCTGCCGCCTCGAAATCTTCCAAAAATTGCAAATATGTGATGTGAACGAGGTTGTTCGACTTGTCTGCAAATAGTGTTCCCCCTAGAAGTTGTAGGATGTATGCTCTCGCATAGCGTTGCACTTCCACATCATTAGCATTGTTTGGGAGGTTTGGAAACCACCTTGAAAGTTGGCGAATTTGAATCCGCACTCCAGTCCTGTTATTTTCGGGGAAAGGGAACCCGAGTTGTGTCAAGCACAAGGCATCGTAATCTTGGTCCACGCGGCCGAATTGGTAATCCATCGACAGCAACCCCAATATGATTTGTACATCTTGGAGGGTTATAGTCATCTCGCCAACGGGGAAATGGAACGTGTGGGTTTCGGCCTCCACCTCTCTACAAGGGCGGTTATGAGATGCCAATCAATTGAAATGAAGCCTACTCGAAAGCGAGTCCGTAAAATCCAGCTTCTTCCCGAAGATGCCCAACTATGCGTGGATCCGGTTGGACCAACCTAGGTGAAGTGCGGTTGAATTACGCCCGATAGTCAATATACCGTGCTCCTATGAAGATATGAGATTTAAGTGAAATTAGTTAAAATGTAGCTATGGAGCTAAAAAGTAGAGAAACAAGCGAAAAGAAGTACTACGGTTCATTCCAAACGCGGGTAGATCTATGGAGAGCTTGCATAGTCAAAACCAGAGTCATCTATAGGGCCGGGATCCATATCGCGCTTAAACCCAAAATCATTACCAATGTTGTCATTAATTCCATTGTGCAATTGATATGAGAAGTAGAAATACTTCATGTACTAACTATAAAGAGATGAATTAATACAATTTAAGTAGCATAATACAAATACAGCTTTATGATGCATATAGTGCAATTTGACTTTATTTGTAGCATTGCGAGATCATATAAGACGTTTAAAAAATTTCATGTTAAACCTTAGTTTAGGCAAGAAAAGGAGTAAGTTTATGTTTCATGGAAAAGAAAAAAAAAAAGTTAGCACTCAAATCATGCAAGATCACAAAAGCACATCTATCTCTCATCAAACAAATAATACAAATAAGCAAATGCTTGAACATAGTCAATTCCTTGAATCAATAAAAATGTAGGACATCATTGAAGGACATAAATTTAAAAATGTAGGACATCATTGAAGGTGTATAGAATTAACATCAAGTTATTGGAAAAAACACTAAAAATCCCTGATATAACTCACATCAACTAATTGGCAAAAATAAAAATATAAACCGGATAAAAACAAAAAAACAGCCCATGCGATTAAAAAAAAAAAAAAAAAACAGCCCCGGAGACAAAAAAATAACAAAAAATTTAACATACAACATGACATGAACCACATGAAGCATAAACATACAAAATCTCCAAAAAAACAGCCCATGCGATTTAAAAAAAAAAAAAAAACAGCCCCGGAGACAAAAAAATAACAAAAAATTTAACATACAACATAACATGAACCACATGAAGCATAAACACACAAAATCTCCAAACAAATAGATCTTACAGAGTTGTAGAGTTCGGGTGGGTTGCGGTTCGGATCTGAAGTTGACGATGGAGATAAGATATGCACCAATGGAGCCAATCTAGTGGAGCTGAAGGAAGGGATCGGTGGGAGTTGCGGTGGGAGTTGAAGGGATCGGTGGGAGTAAAAGGAAGAAGAAGGAAGACAAGTGAGAAACAGATCTGCTCACTGTTTTGTTCAAGTGAAGTCGTGACCTCGGGTCACGATTTCACTTTAATGGAAATCGTGACCCGAGATCACGATTTCCTGAATTTCCAACAGTGAGGAAATCGTGATCTCGGGTCACGATTTCCATAAAAGTGAAATCGTGACCCGAGGTCACGACTTCACTTTGACGGGACAAAAAAAATTACGTGGCGCTGACGTGGCTAAAAGTGTGTTAGATGGGGAAATAGTTTGGTGGGTGTGTTGGGTTGATAATTTTTACTCCCACATGTACTAATCAAGGAAAAAAGCCCACTTTCTTCTCTCCTATTGTATTAGAATCTCTCAAACGTTGAGGTGTTGATCGGATAATCTACATTTGTGCCTACACTTGCTACACATTTGTTGAAGTCTTTAGATAAAATTTGATATT
This sequence comes from Stephania cephalantha, assembly GCA_039657325.1. Lineage (NCBI taxonomy): Eukaryota > Viridiplantae > Streptophyta > Magnoliopsida > Ranunculales > Menispermaceae > Stephania > Stephania cephalantha. Next base: position 12,155,809 of record CM077572.1, read on the forward strand.
AGTGTGCACACTTTTAATTGCAAGAACTTTAACTAACACAATTAACTGAGAAGCAAAGTATGTCGAGCATCTTTCTAAATATTGTATATTTTTTTATTTGTTTATGTTTTTAAGCAAAAATTTGTTTTTTATATTTCAGTTATATTTTTTTTCAAAATATTTCAGTTATATTAAATTCTATATATACTAACTAATATAATTAATAATGATAAAATGATGCCTGAATAATCATATATCTAGAGAGTGATTGTTAGCCCCTACTACCCTATATTAGCCCCCATTTAATTTAATACATTTTTAAACTAAAATGTCTTTAGGCAAAATTACATAAATAATCTCACTCTAAATTATGAACGTATTTCATTTTTTTCCCCTTCTACTTTCCACTATCTACAACCTTCCTCAACTTTACTTTTTACTCTCTACACCCACTTCCTAAATGAAATCTTAAACTTATCTCCAACTCCTATCTCACTCACTACACTCACCTTCTCCTCTTCTACTTAATTTTCACTTTTTATATTTCATCCAAATTAAATCATAGACTCATCTAATTTTCTCTTCTACTTTCTAATCTCTACACAATTTCTCATATTCTTGTCCATATACTCAACAATTCATCATCAAATACAACATCTTAATTATAATATTTGGTTGAGATTTGTGCTGGGCTTAAAGGTTCATAAGCAACGAAAAATTTAAAACAATTTTTGAAAAACTTCAACAAGACCAAAAATAAGTTCCATTAAACTAGATCTACAAAAGTAAATCATACATTAATCCATGATTTCCTTATCTGATTGTTTGATTTTGCAAGATGTTCAAATGCACGTCCTCTATCGAAAATCCACACACGAACGGTGACTACAATTTTGGAGTGCTAACTCCAAGAGAGATTGAAAACGTTTTTTCTCTCTCTCAAAATCCAGAGAACTCGAAAATAGCAAAAACAAAATTTTGTTCGTTTTTAGGGTTTCAACATCTATTTATATGTGAGGATAAGCTCACTTTAAAAATCATATTCGTAATACAACTATTGTATTTAGGCAATTTATGCAAATTACACAAACGCCCCTATTAATAAGTTATCATATAACAAATCGTAAAGGCTTTTATGTCATGAATTTTATCATATAAAATTCATTACTCTGGACCAATTGAAATTACACAAAGCTATTCTTTATGTGCGATCTAATAGATTCATGCGATGTTAGCAGTGAACCAAAAACCATTTTGGTACACAAGTCGTAGGCGGTCTCTAGCAAGACATTATGACTACCCAAGTAGCATGAATATCAAAATCGACACAACCTAATGAATAACATATATCATGTCGCTTTTTCGTGCGATATCATTTGATTAAACATAAAGCATGAAAAGTCACCCTTAATGTTCAATCGTGCTAGTCTCGATCTTTAGTTAGATTGTAAACATCTAAGTGATATTGATCGTATCAATTCACTTGGACTTTGTCATTTAATAGTCTAACATATCGAATGATCCACTGATATCTCTCTCTATGCGAGAGAGACAAATTATTTCTTTATTACACACCTTCACATGTTATTCACATGGTAACCAATCACAATCTTTATAATCTTTCGGTTAAAGACAACGTTTGATTGTGTCAAATTACTATGCTCATAATATTGAAGTATATGGTAATCTCAAGTCTAAGGACTTAATGATATACCTATCATGAGTAACACTTATGACTTAATCCATGCAGTGTTCTCATAGCGAGTCGGTCCAGTACCTTGTTCCCTAATAAGTGCTCATGATTTCGATTCGTATCCCTATATGCATGATCATCACATGACCGTCAATTAAGATTCACATTAATTTTAATGCGTTATAGTTCTCAATATAATGACCGACTATGAACATTTAGAACATTTCAACGAATACACATGAATCTTATTATAAGCTAAACATGCAATCACTTACAATAAAACAACAAATGAAAACCTCTATTTTATTAACTAAAATGATAAGATAAACAATGTTTGTTGATTGACTTATGGCACATGCCCCAACATTTTGATTCATATTCTTGGAGGGGGAAGGAAGATGATGTGCAACAAAGGGTTAGAAATTGAAGATCACAAAGATGAAAAAGGGAATTTCTTTGGGGAGTGGGGGGTAGATATAAATTAGAGGTACAATGGAGAGCTTACTAACAATTAAAGGGGTGCTTAGAGCATGAACTAACTTATTAGGGGCTATAAATAACATTAAATTAAATGAGGGGCTGATATAACATATATGGGTGCTAATAGTAACTCCTTATATTTAAATCCAATTTGAAATAAAATAGTATCTCATTGATTATGATGGCTCAATAAATCTATATATATGGGAAATTCTTCAATGGAGTCTAAATATATATTCATGTTATGTGAACCCCTCAAAATGTTTTGTGCATTTATGACTTATAGATTAATGTGTTGGATTAGAATCTAATGGAAGTAAATATGACATTGTCAGACCACTACAAGAAAAATGATATTTAGAAACGGAATTAGCAACGAAATTAAGTTCGTTGCTAAGAAAAAGTGGTTAGAGACGGAATTGAGACGAGACTAATTCGAGAGACGGAATAGAGAGAGATCGAGACGGAAATAGAGACGGAAATAGAGACGGAATTAAATTCCGTCTCTAAATAATGGCGCCAACATTCCCACCAAAACTTTCTTTTTTTTTTTTTTTTTTTTTTATAACCGTTCATCAAATCTCGAGATTCGTGCGTGCTTCGATTTAGGCCCCCAAAAAGTCGATCGACCAAAAAAAATTTCCAAATCTCTTTCTCTCAACTCTCTTTCTCTCTGTTGGCGCTCTCGGTCTCTCTCTCTCTCACCGCTAATCGCTCTCTGCGGCTCTCTGCTCTCTCTCTCCGGTCACCGCTTACCGCTCTCTCGCTCTCACCGGTCCACCGCTTCTCTCATCGTTCATCTCCGCTCACCGCTCTCTCTCTCTCTCTCCGCTCGCTCTCTCTCTGCTCTCTCGCTCTCTCTTTGCTCATCGCTCCGCTCACCGCTCTCTCGCTTGTCGAGGACGTTCTCTCCCTCTCTCACCGCTCTCGGACCGACGTTTCCCAGCTCTCTCTCTCTCTCTCTCACCGCTCTCTCTCACCGAAATCTCTCTCCCAAACCTTAAATCTCTGCTGCCGCTGCGATTGCGGCTGCGACGAGGCCGTCGGCTCTACCATCGCCGGGCCGCCGGAGATTGGAGCCTCAGAAGCCCTAAGTCGTCGCCGACCTACGCCCCCCTGCCTAAGCCGTCGCCGAACTAGTCAAGGTAACACCCTAAGTTTGTTAGTCTTTTTTTTGTTTTTTATTTTTGAATGAGTGTTACAATTTGGATTGAATGATAGGTTTATTAGTTCAGATTTTGATACTATATATGACTGATTGAGAAAACAAAAATGATAAAACTCAATTTGGATTGAATGATAGGTTTATTAGTTCATATTTTGATACTATGTAGGAATAGGATCGATTGAAGAAAAAAAAACCATTTTTTGTTCATTGGGTTTCTATGTGATTACCTTGTTTTTTTTTTTTTTTTTTTTTTTTTTTTTTTTTTTTTTTTTTTTTTTTTTTTCTCAAAGATTGGTCTTACATTATTAAATTGGTTTGATTTGATTTGAAATGTAGATCGTTTAGCGGAGTTTGTTTGCAAATCAGTGCACAATTTTAGATGTCATGTTGGAGATAGGTTCTAAAATTGTTTAGGGAGCTTTGGTTGCCATTAAGCAACATGCATTCATCGGTTTTCGAGCCGCCAATACGTAAGCGGCCGCAATGTGTTTTAGTTCATTTTCGCGTGTTTTTTATTCTCATAATTCATTTATCTTGACAATTCGGGAAGGAGTTTGGAGGCACGTATCGAAGGTGATGACTTGTGGGGGCGATTTGCACAACCACATGAGGTCGAAGGAGTTTCATCAACGAAAAATTTATAAAAAAAAGGAAAATAGAGTAAAAAAGAACGAAACGAAAATATAAAAATGCATGATAGGGAAATATGATTGAAAAGGGGGTTGCTCTTGTGCCTTTCAATTCTCAGTTTTTTGTATCTCAGCTTGAAGAGAAGATACATTTTTGTTTCCCCTTGTGATTAGGATAACTCATTTGTGAGTCTCTAACTGATTGCTTTGTCTTTAAACTTTTATAATAAAGACACTTGATGCCACTGGTATCCTGGAATCTGTGTGGTCCATCATTCATGAGTAGAACTTTCAATTTCACTTGTTTTTTTTTATGTGCTGGTGGTCCTCATTTTCAATCTCTGAATTGCCGATGCCATTATTTGTCCATCAAGAAATCATATATTCTAGATTTCAATTTCTTGAAGTACCTGAATTTTCTCAGTTTATCTAATTTTCTGTTGTTTAGCTATATTTGAATAACAGAAGGATGGTAGTGATAGGCTGACATACTTTTTGATATATGCATTCGCTAGACAATTGTTGGAGCCCTTCAGCTAGGAATTAAGATATACGCGGCACATCACAATGCGTTAAAAAATCGACTTCAGAAATCAGTATTTGTATCTGTTGGAACATGTGATCTGATTGAGCATTTATTCTATGCTTATGAGGTTATATGTTTCCTGAAATGCATATATATTTTTTTTTGGCTGTGTGTTTCTCGAAACTTAATTTTAGTGCAACAATGGGCACATATCATGCTATTTCTCACTGCTTGCGCCAAATACGTTGAATTGTTTTGGTTTTGATGCGAGTAGCGTTAGGGAAGTGGGTGAGCTATACGGAAGCGAGAAATCCTTCGTAGTCGAAGTGCAACGTGCTTTGTCTGGATTGCGTTATACTGCTCTTATTGCTCTGCAGAGGTAAGGTTTTGTGCTATATTGTATTTTTTAATTTACATTCTTTGATATTGTTATGCCACATTTTTTCATGTATTTCCTACTATATTTGATTCACTTGTGTGTATGTGCATGTGTGTAGATAAAGCTATCAATAGAGTAGGTATAGATGAATAGTACCTATAGATTGTATATTTTCTACTACTAGGTAGGGTTCAAAAAACTATGATTACTCTTTGAGTTAATGTTGCTATTTCACATAAAATGTCAAGAGAATTGAACAAACCTCTAACCTTAAGGAGGTACGAGTGAACAAGTACTAGGAGCTTTGATACTATGTGGTATTTGTATGCCGCTTATAACTTATGATTTATGATTTTTTTTGAACTCCTTGTTGCTTTTATTTTTATGACCAAGTATCATACTGCTTGGTATCAATCACGTACCGATCTAGGTCTTAAGAAAGTTGTTTCCAACCACATTTATTCAATGCATAAAAGCAAAGCTTTTTGTTCATGTAGTTAGGTAGGTTCTCAGATTCCCCCTTCTAATAAATTATGTTAGTCGGACACACAAATAGCCATGTACCGTCGGAAATTATGAAACTAGTTGACTAATTTAATTGCACAATTACAATAGGAATGCCGTCTACAAGTCGAGACTGGATGTACAACCGTCTCGACAACGGCTTCGTTCGAATTGAATTCGCGGCGAAGGTTAAAGAATTCATAGCATTTGCTAAGCAACATTGTCCTACATACCAAAGTGAAAGGAAGATTAGATGTCCGTGCAATTATAAGAAATGTCGACTTGTACCGTACCTGGACGTCGAAACGGTTGAGTACCACATATGTAGGTATGGATTTGTTTCGGGATATTTCTGTTGGTATGAACATGGTAAGAATGGAGATGAAGACCCGCAAAACTTCTACCAAATTGATAACCAAATTGATGATGCTGACGTGGGAGGTTTTGATCCGACAACTTACCGCGAGATGCTACACAACGTGGCAGGTCCAAGTTTCAATTGGAATCACGTAGAAGAATCACCAAACCCCCAAGCACGCCAACTATATGACATGATTGAGGCTAGTAGCGAACAATTGTGGCCGGGTTGCGAAACCATGACAACGTTGTCCGCAATGGCAAGATTACTTGCGATCAAGTCAGAACATCATATATCTGAACGAGGGTATAATGAAATCATAAAATTCATGAAGGATTGTTTGCCAAATGACAATTCATTAGTTGAAAATTTTTATGCCACTAAAAGACTAATGCGAGGTCTAGGTCTACCTGTTGAGAAAATAGATTGTTGTGAGGACCAATGTATGATTTATTGGGGAGTGGAATCTGAGTAGACATCATGTAAATTGTATGGGAAATCACGCTACATTGCACAGCGACGAGGTCGTGGCCGGAACACCAAAAAACGCTCTTGCAAAAAAATGTACTACTTCCCTTTGGGCCCTCGATTGCAACGATTGTATGCGTCTGAGTCAACGGCAAACCATATGCGATGGCATGGAGAACATTCCTCGCCAGAAGATGTTATGCAACACTGTTCTGATTCAATAGCTTGGAGACATTTTAATGATGTCAACAGAGACTTTGCCGCCGAGGTTCGAAATGTTCGTTTAGGATTGTGCACTGATGGTTTTCAAGTATTTGGGATTTCAGGAAAACCGTACTCTTCATGGCCTATAATTTTGACTCCGTACAATCTTCCACCGTCGATGTGCATGAAATCTGAGTTTATGTTCTTAACGGTTATCGTTCCTGGACCGACCAACCCAAAACAGAAAATCGACGTGTTCCTTCAGCCGCTTGTGAAAGAGTTGCAAGATTTATGGAACAATGGGGTGATTACTTACGACGTGTCTACAAAGACGAATTTTCTTATGCGAGTGGCCCTTTTATGGACTGTTAGTGATTTCCCTGCGTATAACATGTTGTTCGGTTGGAGCACACACGGTAAGATGGCTTGTCCATATTGTATGGAGGATACAAACGCATTTCAATTGCGAAATGGTGGAAAGACATCGTGGCTCGATCGTCACCGTCGTTTCTTGCCGAACCGCCCGCTTAGAGGAAAGACAAAAATTTTTTTCTTAGAGGCAAAATGGTCTTAAATGACGAACCGCCCGCTTTGCGTTCGGGTGAAGAAATTTTGGCGAAATTGAATCGTTAGGCTTGATGAAGGTGACAAATCGGAGCGATTCGTGAATGAGCGGATAGCTAAGAATTCGGGATGGAGAAAAAAAAGCATTTTCTGGGACTTGCCGTATTGGAAGACAAACTTGATCCGCCACAACTTAGATGTCATGCACATCGAGAAAAATGTTTTTGACAACATATTCAACACTATTATGTGTGTACCGGGCAAGAGTAAGGACAATGTGAAAACGAGACAAGATATTCGTGAATATTGTCACCGACCTTCTCTACACATTGATTCGGCGACAAATACTTACATCCTTGGATGCTATGCTCTTGATACATCAAAAAGACAAAAAATGTGCGAGTGGGTTGAAAAGTTGTGTTTTCCTGATGGTTATGCTTCGAATCTTAGTCGATGTGTGGATCCAAAGAAATTGCGAATGTTCGGCATGAAGAGTCATGATTGTCATATTTTCATGCAACGGTTGATACCAATTGCATTCAGAGAACTCCTCCCAAACCCGGTTTGGGTTGCAATTAGCGAACTAAGCCTTTTTTTTTTCGATCCCTAACTGCGAAAAGTGTCGGTCTCAAAGATATGGAGGTCTTAGAGTCTCAAATACCAAAAATCATTTGCAAGTTGGAGAAAATATTCCCTCCAAGCTTCTTCGACTCTATGGAACACCTACCAATCCACTTGGCCTACGAGGCCCATCTGGCGGGTCCCGTTCAATTTCGATGGATGTATCCATTTGAGAGGTAATATCTTGAGCCCTTGAAATTATTTTCCCATTCGATAAGTTTTAAATCAACATTTCCTATACTTTGATAGGTACCTTAAACATTTGAAAAACAATGTTCGGAACAAAGCGAAGGTAGAGGGCTCGATGTGTAATGCTTATTTGGTCGAATAAGTCACATCGTTTTGTTCTTACTACTTCAAAGATCACGTCTTTACGTTGCATGAAAAAGTGCAACGAGACGACGATATGGCGTGTCGGGCCCACACCGCATTTTGTGGGCAATTTCTCAATTTTCACTTATCCCGGTCGACCCATGGGCAAGTCAAAGGAGCGGTACTTAACAGAGCAGGAGTATAATGCCGCTCATTCGTACATACTGCTCAATTGTCCAGAGATCGCTCCTTACATCCAGTATGTCCGTCACTTTCATTCAATAATGTAGTACATTCATTATTCATCTTTTACTAAGACATGATATTTACATGTTCGTTTCTTCTAGGATCTTCGTCGATGAAATCACTCAAGCAATGGGGGAGTCGGAAGTCGATACTAGTCTAGAGCACAACTTTCCCATATGGTTTCAAACATATGTAAAGTTATTACTATTGTAGGTTATCGCTTCATAAATTTCTTTCATAAGTAATGTGTCTTATTACATTTCTAATTTTTTGTAAATAGGCTCGGAATTCTATCATAGACGAGACGCTCGTTGATCTTTCGGTTGGTCCTAGTCGATCTTGTACTGTCTACCCTGGTTACCTAGTGAATGGGTATAAGTTCCACTCCGCAACATATGACGTTAATAGATCGACGCAGAGCAGCGGTGTTTTGGTGAAGGGTTCTAACTACGCCGATGTTTCCCACAACTATTATGGAGTACTGCTAGAGGTTGTAGAGATTGAATATACCGGCCTCAAGCGTGTGGTCTTGTTTAAGTGTGAATGGTATGACCCTACACCGAATCATGGTGTGAGGACTCACCCAACACTTCAATTGGTAGAGGTTCATCGAAGTCGACGATATAACAACTACGAGCCATTTATCCTTGCAATGCAAGCCACTCAAGTGTACTACCTTTCGTACCCTTCTTTGAGGAACGAACGACAAGAATGGCTAGCAGTTTGTTGCTGTCAACCAAAATTCGCTGACGAGGAAACGAGCAAAGACGATAATGACCAAGGTTCAGCAGAGATTGCATTCCAAGATGGCCTACCCACCACGTGCGTAGTCGACGATGCAATTCAGGATTTCAACAATCTGGATGATCCAAATGGGACTCGAGTCATTGTTAAAGCGGGTCCAAGTGAAGAAGACAATGACTTCATTGTTGATAGTGGAGATGATTCAGAAGAAGAATCATCAACTTCTAGTCATGAGAGTGAATTTGAAACTGATGATAGCGAGTAATGTATGTCTATGTTATGTCAACGTTTGATCGATGTTACGTGAATTTTCTATACCTTTCTTACAATTGTTTAAGATTGGAAGATATCAACAAGAACCTCATTTATATGAAACATATCATTGTTTTAAATGCTTTAATGTTTTCGATAAAAACACCTATTTCCAAACAAGAAGTATTTAGGCTTTAGTTGATTGTCATTTTTTTTCGAAAAAATGGAGTGGCCATTTTTTAGAATGGGCGTTACGCCATGTTTTGCTAAAATATATGGTTATGAAATCTGAAGGGCATAAATTCTCAAACAAGGAGTATTTAGGCTTTAGTTGATTGTCATGGTCACAAATTTTGCTTTCGTTGAACGACAATCTCTCGCTTTCACGTTCTTTAGGCTTTTTTTGGAACAAAAAGATAGTCTCATTTTTTGTGTACATATATAGTTTTACTTTAGGGAGTGCGTGCAAAGATCCTTACCCCCGTCCTTTTCGCAGCACAAATGAATGTATAATTCATTCTAATAAAGGAAAAATATGGGGTTATGGCATTTCTGTTTCTCTCAAAATAAGATGTTTACAAAGTGTATTCATGTATGTACAGGGCCTATGAAGGGTACATGTCTCATATAGATTACACATTTCTTAGCATATAAGAAACTTATATGAATGTGACCTATTGATCTTCTTTGTTAATGAATTTTGTTTTTTCCCTAAATGTTTGATTCAATTTGTGTGTATTTGGATACATTTGATCATCTTTGTTGCTTTTTTTGTACTTAAGAATGAGAAATGAATTTGCTTTAAATGCTAATTGATTATTGATATTGATTAATTATTAATATTATGATATGTTTCTACAAGTGAATGGGTTTCATGATGGGGATGATTGTATGCTCAGATCTGTTTATCTGTTTATGATTCTTGTATGTATGCTAATACATATATAATTATTGCAAAGCAAGAATAAGTACTAATTATCCATATTGAACTGATCATTGGTAGGTAAAAACTAAATTGTGGATGGAACCCAAGGTCTTACACTTCATTTTGTGCATTTTCTTGCCTGTGATTCTCCTATTGTTGATGGCTATTGGTTTAGGAAAATTGTTCATGTTAAAACTAAACATTTGACAATCTGGAAGATGTAGTACATACAGCCTTCTTTTCTTTCTCACTTTTTGGATATGGGTACTAGTACTTCTATGACATTTTAATGGTATTATGAGAGGCATCTTTTGCTTCCAATTAATATGGTGGTGGTTTGTGTACACTTGACAACAAGGGAAACAGAAATCTAAAACAAGATATTAATCCCCCATAATTTTATTATTAATATGGCTTTAATATTAATATATGTGGATATTATGATGGATTACTATTACAATTACATGTTGCAATTACGTTTCGAATGTTCCACTTTGAATTTTTGTGTTCTCGCTATTCATCTTCTCGATATTATTTGTTGAGAAGTCTGATTCCATTCAAGTGGGAATACTAGAACTTCGTGTTAATGTAGAAGAGTCTGTGTTTGATTCTGTTTGAATACTTAAAGGTCATATTGCTCTCGAATCTTCATGGGACTCGTATGCATGAAATGAGAACTCTTATAGATTCTAGTTTTCGTTTTTGGAGTTGTAACTCTTATAGAACTCTTATAGATTATAACCATTAGCCGGTTTGAAAAATTCAAAATTTGTTGTGAAGAATTGGTGCCCCTAAACAGTTTATGTTACTTTATGTTGCATCCTTTCTTCACTAGTCTTGTGCCTAGTTCACCGATGCTTGAATTTATTGAGTATGTTGGTTTTGATTTCTAGGTGATCACCGGAAGCATGATTTCCCCCACTATTTTCTCGTTAAGTTTGGTTCCTAGCTACCTAGATTTCCATCTTTTTAAGATTATTGGTCTTTTCAAGGAACAAAAGAGCAGTAAAGAATTTTGTCCTACATTGTCAAAGTCCCTAATCTTTTTTCTTTTGTTTTATTCTAGACTATCTTAATTTGTGTCAAAAACTTTGAAGCTTTACTATAGAGGTGAAGTCGATAAACCTCATGTTCGAGCACTGGGTATGGAGAAAACCTACGTGGTAGTTCAAACTAATCAAGGTTGTTGGCTTGGAATACTGAGCACAGACCACCAAAAAGAAAAGTTTTCAAGAAACATGAAAGTAAAGAAAAGCTAGTTCAGATTTGTTGGCTTATGATTGAGGAAGTTAGTGACATCAGACTTGTATGCATGGCCACCTCTTATGCATTTTCCAGTTCTTGACTTGCTTTATGTGGTTTCTTGGCGAACTGCAAGTTTCCCATTCACAATAGTGTTTACTTTTGAAAGTTTAATTGTTGATCACTCGCTTACAACTGCCCTTTTGAATCTTATGTCTTTGTCAGTTCTTCATAAGTTGTTTATATCATTGTATGATCTGATTTCTGTTGTTTTCTTTATAAAGTTATAAACATAATGGGTTTCATGCTCTTAGTAAGACCCTTGTTCATGCATTTAATTTTATACTAGTTTATTGTTCATGCAGTTTCAAACAACCATATGATTCTTGAGTTGGTTCTCTAAATATTGGCTGATGTACATGCTTCTTGTATGTATGCTGATACATATATAATTATTGCAAAACAAGAATAAGTACTAATTCTCCATAGTGAACTGATGTGTTAGTCTTACATGTTTATTGATTATTAATATTGCTCTTAGTCAGGACGCCATTGTTGGTTTCCTTCGTTTGAAATATACCATTCTTTAAGATGGTTGGAAACTTTTGACATGTGCTTTCTTTGGTTGTAAGTTCTAATTTATTTGTTAGAAGTCACAATTATTGGGGGAAGTGTGTTGGTTTTTAGTCTATGTTTTCGCTTTCAAGTGTCGTTATCGCGAACGACAAGCTTGATATTGTCATGTTGAGATTCACTTGTCAAACTATGAAGTTTTATGTGGTTGTATGGCGAACTGCAAGTTTCCCATTCACAATCAAATGTTATGTTTGATGGTTTTTTTTTTTTCTTAATTTCAGGCTATTGGACATTGAATAAACAGTTCATTACTTTTATTGGTATGCATTTGGTCTCTAAACTTGTATTGGTATTTTGTAAGGTTTCATGGCGGGCAGTGATCACCCCCACTTCGAGGGCGCACATTACCTCAGGGCAGTCGAGGGATACCTTTAGGGGGACATCGTCCGATCGTAAGAGGTGCAACACGGACCTCTGGAACCGAAATATCGACCGGGCCTCATGGTCGGGCCACACGAGGGGGTCAAAGAGGTTGTGGCGCCGAGGTCGTGGGTCGATTCTGTATTATCGATTCCGACTTCTCGTTCACTCGAGCATGAGTTACATTCGCATCACCTTCGCCTTCCATACCGTCCGCATTGCTCGTACCATCAACATCGTCATCTAGAACTATACCAAATTGCCGTTGCGATCACCATCGCCGACATCGAGACATGACACTCCTGTACCGACGAGGCCTGCGCCTCCAGCCACCGCATCACCAGCAGCATCCCCATCTTATGACGGCAGAGCAGGCTTGCAAGTGACAGGCCCTCCGCGAGCACCTCAGAGGACAGGGACCGAGCCCCTCGTGTGCAGCGGATCTCGATCACACTGATTGCCAATAATACGTAAGTTTGTATTTGATTCATATATGTACTTCTAATTATCGATGTAAATTATTAAAAAAGTTTTTAAGATGTTATGCATTTTCATGAAACACAGGGAGTTGCATCCTTCTCATTCTTGTGCACGGAGGATGACAAAAGTTTTCAAAAGATGGATGATTCCAGAAGGGTATTGTTGGAAGTCGGTACCGAATCATCATAAAGACCACTACTGGCGCCAATGGAAGGTACGCAGGACTAATAAATGTCTTAGGATTTATACTAGTTTTTCAATGTCTCGTAACAATTGCAATCGCCATTTTATAGGTATATTTTAGATGGGATGACGCGATTCACGAGGATCTCATTCGTGCGGCGTACGACACGCATGCGCAGCACAAGGTACACCGCATTGATGCACAAGTTAAAGAAGAATCGTGTTCACCAAACTTTGTTACGATGAGGCATGGAGAAGATACTTGAGTACTTGGAGAGCGAGGACTTTCTTGCCAGTGTCTAGGCAAGCGTCAACGAATAGGAACACCGAGGTCGAAGGACTCGAGACTGGACCCTGAAGCACGGTGGTGGTTCGGTGTCTTTTGTGACTACCAATGAGAGATTGGTAAGTGTTTTTTACACTCTAGTTTATTTTTTACATTTATACACTTATTCACTATGCAATTGATTTGTGTTTGGCGAATATGAGTTCGCCGACCTACTACTAATTGACATATTTAACATTTTTATAACCGGTCCCGTATGCGGACTAATACATCCGAGACGCCACCTACGTGAATGAATTGTATTTGCATCTCCACACCGTAAATCACGACGGGGTGACATTCATTGATACTAGATCATAGCGGTTCTATGTAAGTATAGAAGTGAAATGTTAAATAGTATTAAGTTTACTTTAAAGCATATCATGTAAGTTGTTTATTGTTGATCCATGCAGGCTAAGCTCCGAGGAGACGTCTGAGCGACCCAGCTACACCGACCAGCGGTGGATGATGAGCGGTGTACCTCAATGTGGCGGGTGAATGTCCCAAAGGACGTGTCTACGGTCTCGGGTCTTTAGGGAGAAAGAAGAGGAGATATGCGAGATCCTGGTGCTAGCACGTCCCGGATGCGGAGATGGTGCCATGTGCAGAGTTCGATATCGTTGCCGAGCAATTACGAAAGGTTATGGCGTTTATGCATCATCAATTCGGGATGACCATGGACGGAGAGCAGAGCCTATCTCACCACAACCACCACCACCACCACCACCACCACCACCATGACCATGGACCACATGCATATCTGACCACCACGCCGCCGCAATAGATCCCGCCGATCCACCACAACAACAGGATAATGTTGAGCGAGAAATGCAAGATTGGCTTACGAGAGATGAGCAGCTTGTTGATACTTAGGTATTTTTCTTGTTGTTTGTGTAACTTTTGAGATTATACTTTTGCTTTTGTAGATAACTTTTGCGAGTTGTTCACATGACTTTTAGATTAATACTTCTTTTTGTGCATATTTAGAGGATTGGAAGTGATAATCCCGAATCCATTAGTGCATATATCTCATTGTAAAGCTACACCCGACTTGATATATGGTTGTGTTCCCCTTCTTTTGCTATCCTTTTGAGTTTGGACTTTGGATTGGAACATTGGTGTAGAAACTAGATTATGCTTTATCTTACTTTTATACTCTTGTAAAGGACATAATATGTTTTTTAGTTTTGTAAATTATAAATTTTCAAACGAGAAAAATGTACCCAACTAGTAAAATTTGATTGTGAGTTAAATGTTTTGGCAACTAGTAAAATTTGTTTGTGAGTTTTCATGTTAGATTGGTTTTAGTACCATATGCATAATTTCTTTGATACTTCCATAAACTTCCACAAACTTCCCCGAAACTTCTACTTAGTCATGGAAGTTTTGCAGTTTTTGCCCCTATTTAGAGGACTTCCTCGAAATTATGCTGAACTTCTCCGAATTATGTCAAATTTTTGAGGGGAAGTTTGACATTTTTTCCATTCACATGAGTTTCGTTTCCCTCTTTTGAAAATTGACATAATTTGGGAAAGTTTGTCAATGTATGTATGTCAATGTATGTATGTCAAATTCTGATTTTTTGGGGGATGTTAGCACCCCCAAGGAGTTGTTGGAGGGGGTGCAGGCGATGGAGTAAGTCCTATGGTTGTATTTTCAGGTTTAGAGATTATGGAGAACCAATCGGATTGAGCTTAGGTTTGAAAACTAAACAAAGCGGAATTGAGACGGATTAGCAACGGAATTCAGAGATTCCGTTGCTATTCCGTCTCTAATTTTTGAGGAATAGACGCGCCCAACTGGGCAAAACTAGACTTTGATACTAAATAGGAACGAATTAGAGATGAAATTTATGAATTAGCAACGGATCAGAGACGAAATTATTGTATTCCGTCTCTGATCCGTTGATAATCAGAGACGGATCAGAGACGGAATACAATAATTCCATCTCTGATCCGTTGCTAATCAGAGACGGATCAGAGACGGAATACAATAATTCCATCTCTGATCCGTTGTTAATCAAAGACGAATCAGAGACGAAATTTTGCATTCCGTCTCAGATCCGTCTCTGATTAGCAACGGATCAGAGACGGAATGCAATTACAATTGTACCCTTTAGAAGAATTGGCATTTCTGTTCCGTGTCTGTTCCGTTTCTAAATTCCGTCGCTATTCCGTCTCTAATCAGAAACGGAAACACATTTCCGTTGCTGATCGAATCAGCGACCACTACAAGAAAAATGTGGAATAGCATCAAAACATTGCAACATACTGAATCTGCTGCTAAACAACAACAAATCAGCAACAGTTCTGCATCAGATAGAGCGTTTGACTCGGTTGACCAAAAAACAACAAATCAGTGAAAGATTTGTGACAAAAATTGTGACAAATTGTATTTTGTCACTGATCTGTCACTGATTTCTCCCGCCATTAATTTCCGCCCATTTTGTGACATATCTCATGCGATAGATCATCTACATAACCTAGTTTGTCGCTGATCAATGACAAATCAACAACAATTGTCGTCGATAGATCGGTATCGTTTGTTGATGATCTGTCATTGAACTCACAACTGCAATTTAACGTTATGACGATCAATGACAAATTAGCAACAAATTAAATCAAAAACAAATCAAATGACAGACTAGTCTTTGCTTGATCTGTCACTAATTTCTAAATGATTTTTTCAAACCAGGGGCTCTCCTCCTCGTCCCTGCAAACCCCATTTGGCACCGCACCGTCGCCGAAAATCCGCCGTCACCACCGTCGTCACGATTGACCATGAGCGCGCATGCCCATTGCCGCGCGTATTTTCCTCTTATTCAAAGTAAAATATTATCATGATTTTTCAACTTCAAAAAAAAATTTGAAAATTAAAAAAAAAATTGACATAACATAATAAAAGATTTTTTTCTTAAAATTTGCACGTACTCTGAATGTAATCATTGTTTTATCCGACTTGTTTACTTGCAAATGTGAGATAACAAAAACGAGCTTGTCACTCAGTGGGGTGGTAAAATGAAGCAACAAGTTTAATTAAGAGATTCATTAAAGAAGTCTCAGTTATTTTTACGCTTACAACCATAATATATATATATTGTATGAAGTGACCAAGAAATAATTAACTCGCAAGAAATAATTAACTCACATATAGTACATTTCTATATGTGCTATCTAGTTTATTATTTTTATTGTTTTTTTTATAAATTATACAATGTATAACGACATATTTTCAAAGTAAAATCTTTTGAAATCTGGGCTAGGTATGAGGCTTAGAGGTCTTGTTTAGATCCCATGAACTTCAATTTGAATATCACAGTCTTGCCCAGTTTCAATTCGAATTTTAAAAATTACTATTCAAAATATTTTTTTTGGGCGAGATAAATCGAACCAATGAGCCGAACAAAAAATTGACACCATTTAACTTCAAGGTATTTTGAGAGATATTTTGTCTCAATCAATCACTCATATCAAACTTCTTAAAAAAAGATTACTTTATTTAAGTCAAGAAATGATTATTAATTTGATTTTAGAAATTACCTTTCTTATGGAATAGAATGAACGTATATATCATATTTAAGTTAATCTTTTTTTAGGAGTATTTAAGGTAATCTTAGCTGTGAGACTTACTAATTTTTAATTAGATAGCGTTAAGTCAATGCAACGCAGGGAACTAATTAAAACATGATGTCCACTTATCTTACATATATGTATGTCTAACATTTATACAAAATATATATAGATTCCATTAATTAATTAGTAATTAACGAAGAAATAGAATGGATATCAAAAGTACCTTCTTTGCACGTATATATCATATCATCACGCATATACATGGCAACTTTCGAGCTTAAATGGTCCTGAGGACGTTTCTTTGTGATGTTTCTTTTAAATCTCTTCATGATCATTAGTATTGTTGCTGCGGCTAGAGGTAAGTATAGCAGTTTCAATTCTCATAAAAAATATATATTATATATAGTGTATAGTTTGAATTAATTTGAAGATATCTCTCAATTTCAATTGATATATTGACTTGATCATATTGCGCGTTTGTGTGAATTCAAAGAGCACTCGAAGATTTTTTTTTTTTTTTAGTTTTGATATGAATGAGATTTTATTTTATATAGCCAGCAAAAGTAATATGTGCAAAGCGGGAAACAATGTGTTTCCCTTAAATAAAGTTGAAAAATCATGATTTTGATTAAATCGTGAATTTTCAAGGGATTATGTGCATATATAATTATTTCTTCTCCAATCAATTAATTTTCAAATGAAGCTAATTTCTCTCTAATTAAGTTTGTCTTGATTTTTTTTTGTCGAAGTTGTCTTAATTAATTAACCTTACCAAATCTCCAAGTTTGTCTTAATTTTTTTTTGTCGATGTCTCACAAATAAGATTACCTTAAAAGGATTTAAAAAATAGTGACGGTGGTGGTGGTGGTGGCGACGACGACACGGCGACGATGGTGGCGGCGTGTGGGAGTGATGTGAAAATATAATGCAAATGCAAGTCAAATGCATTATATACATATAGTTTGTTCTTGATCTGTCGCATTGATCAATGACAAATGAGCAACAATATTGTCATTAATGAACTAGTCATCTCGTTATCGATCTGTCTCTAATGTTACAAATATTAATTCCCACGTAGGCTGATCAAGAAACAAAATAGCAACAAATTCCACGTAGGCTGTCCACGTAGGCTGATCAGCGACAGATTTTGATCTGTTGCTGATCAGCAACAAAATAACAACAAAAAATCAGCAACAGACTAATTTGTTGCTGATTTGTCACTAATTTCTAAATGGTTTTAATAAACCATTTGCTCTCTTCCTCCTCCCTGCAAACCCATTTCGTCACTCCCTGCAAAACCATTCCTGCCGCACCGTCGCCAAAGAGCTGCTGCCACCACCGTCGTTGTCGTCATCGCCGCCACCACCGTCGCCGCTTAGTCGTGAGCGAGCGCCGCCGCGCTCAAGGACGCCGCCCGATCGACCGCGAGGCGCGCCACCACCGTCGCGCTGTTCGTCGCCGCCACTTCCCCTTCTCTAGATCGTCGCCGTCTCTTCCCCTTCTCCGCATCCGCCGCTCCTTGTGATGCCGGATCCGCCAAGCCGAGGCCCCCTGTGTCGCCGTCGCGGTCGCCTCTGCGTGCACCGGCCCGCTGCTGCCGGACCTGCGCGCGCCGCTTGCTTGGACCCGCGCCACCACTTGCTGGACCCCGTCTGCCGTCGCGCTGGACTCCGTGCGTCGCTGCTGGACTGCGCCGCTTCTTCCGCTTCGCTGTCGCCTCCGCAATCTTCCCCGCCGCTGCTCGCCGCCTCATGCCGCTTGTTGCTCGGCCCGACTCCTCCGCGAGCGCTGTCGTCGCTGTCGCTCGGCTCCTCCTTCACTGAGTTTCGGCTATCATCTGCGGTTTGCATTTTCTTGAAAATCTATTTTGCTATTTTGGTTGATTTTTGTTTTCATATGACTATCGAAATTTGGATATCTATGGTTTCATTTTACATATCAACGAGATCTTATACGCTTTCGAAAGTAGCGACAACGCGACACTGTGTTGCTAAACAACAACAAATCAACAACTCAACCATATGTTGTTAAACAACAACAAATCAACAACTCTATTTTTTGTTGCTAAACAGCAACAAATCAACGTCAGAACAATCAGTCGCTAAACAACAACAAATCAACAACTGAACAATTTGTTGCTATACAACAACAGATCAACAAGTACAACGAATTGGAACTTGCATTTAGGTTGAAACAACACTGTAGTCAATTTCACTTTACTTGGATGTGATGCTATTTTCAATTGTGTTTGAATATTTTTGTTATGAAATTAATTGAAGTTCAAGACTTACGGACATGTAGCAATATTCTATGTTCAATGTTATCTAATATTGGAATTTGAACCTTATGTAACAATATTCTATGCCACCTATTCAGTTCTTTTTTCCCCATTAGATTATGTTCCTTGTAAGCTTAGTTTGTTATGTTTTCCATAAACTATTGTACGTACCTTAAATAAATGTGCATGGCATACATAGTTTAATATTGGCATTATAGTGATACTTAACTTAGAATATCAAGTGAACACTCCACGTACACACATATATCCCTAGATTTGGTATCGTCAATGCCCACATATAACATGTTAATAAGTCTCTCTCGATTCTGTTGAAAAAATGAGAAAATACTTGGCATGGGATTCAATGTTTGTTGGAGTAAGCGGACACCTCACAACAAACATAACAATAATAGATTATCTACCAAATATATATTGTTCTCATGAGTCAACTCTATATGATGTTAGTAACTTCTTTTATTAGGAAACTACCCTTGTGCAACCAAGCAAGCCCGAGATTCAAGTGCAACAATTAATCATCCTTGTTAAGATACTTCTGCCATACTTGTTGGCAACAAATGCTTTATATATTGTTTAAGACAAGTTTCTTGTAGGCACTATTGTTATAAAAGAGGACTTTTCAAAATTTACTTAGGATTATATTCAAAAGTCCATTCCCTATTTTGAATATTTATTTAGTATTATATGTGATTCATTGAATTAAAAAAGTTGGATGTCTCTTATGAAAAAAAGATTTATTTAGTATTATGGGGTAAGTTAACGGTGCCTTCAAGACACCGTAGTACGCCATGTTTTCTAAGTACACGGTCTTCGTCATTTGTTTGTGATTAGTTGGTTGATTAAGTAATATCTTTTATGGTCAATAAGTCAATAAGTAATTAGTTAAGTTGTAATTGCAATGGATTTCAAAAAAAAAGTTGTAATTGCAACTAGACTATAGAAATCTTTGTTTAATTATATATTAAGTATGTTTTCTATGTAATATATTATTTCTAAAAGGTTGACTAGGCCTCAGAAGGTTGGATATTATTATTAAAATAAAATAACTTTTTTCAAATATACCTTGACTTTGAATCATCCCTGATGATTATAGTTTCATAATTTTCAGAGTTACAATCACATACATGAGCTATATGGATTATTGAGTGACTTTTATACGATATGTATACATGCATGTATTTTCAATTTTTTGTCAAATTCCCTTACAAGCATAAATTAAGAGATTTGTCATCCCTATATTTTACCCACTAATCTCTACTTAGCAACCCTTTTATTAACAAATTGAGTGTCTCCATGCAACCCAACACATAACCTAGTGACATATTTTGAGATTTGTTCTCATGCTTCTATATACATAATATAAATTAACTTGGCTTGATTTTTCTTTTGTTGTTGTTACTGTTTTTTTTTAATGTTTTAAACATCATGATTTGGAAAGCACACCGTCAATTGCACTAGATTGAGCGCAATAAAAGAGTTTGATCCATGTCCCCAAGCCCAACTAATTTAGGATCGAGTCCTTGTTGTTGTCTATGTTTAAACATTGATCTAATTTCTTCCTACTCATTTGCTTTAATAGGAGGTAAAATGTTTGTATATAACCATTAGGTGTCTAAATGCATGTTAGTTGGTGGATGAAAATATTGAAGTCTAAATTGGAACCATATATAATATATTTAATAGGAGGTAAAATGTTTGTATAATAAGATTAACTTTATCTTGCAAGGTATAACGATCTCATTCTAGTATATTTGCATGTGAAGGCCCAAGGCACTCCCACACATGGAGAGCCCTTGGCACCTCCAAGGTAGATGTATATGCACCCTCCCGGAGCAGAGACATATACATCTTCTGTGTCCCCCCCATATATGCCACCACTGTGCACATATATGGGCACAGTCTTTCGCCCCCCACGTCTCGAACCCGCTCCTGGGGGCTTAAGAGACAGATTTTGAGAACGTGTTATAACCAACTGGGCTAGCCCAGTGGTTAGCCCAGTGGTTACAACACGGTTTCAAAATCAAGTACTTAAGCCCCAGGGGCTTGGTTCGAAAACGTGGGGGCGAAAGATCGCTGCTATATATGTGCACAGTGCATGTGCATATATGGGGGGACACGAAGATGTATATGTCTCTCGCTCCCGGAGGGTGCATATACATCTACCTTGAAGACCGTGTGGCCTAGGTCTTCACAAAAAAAGGCGCCTTTTTGTGAGGGCTTAGGCCACTACGGTGCACCTAGGTCCTCAAGGTAGATGTATATGCACCCTCCCGGAGCAGAGACATATACATCTTCTGTGTCCCCCCATATATGCCACCACTGTGCACATATATGGGCACAGTCTTTCGCCCCCCACGTTTCGAACCAAGCCCTGGGGGCTTAAGGTCTTGATTTTTGAAACGTGTTGTAACCACCGGGCTAGGCCCTCACATTGCAAAGACTACAAGAACAACATAAATTGGAACCATATATAATATATTGTTGCCCTCTTAATTAATTTCTTTCACAAGATATATCCATTGCAATAGAGTGGTGAATTAGAAAATATGAATTCGATTTGTATTATAAAAGAAGAATATGAATTTTTTCATGTCATTGACTTTTTTCAATTAATAGTTACATATTTTGAGATTTGCTCAATTATCTTAGATTTGTTCTCATGTCATTGAATTTTTTCATTTTTTACTGTTTTGAGTTTTTAGAATGGCTCATTTGTGGGCTGCATGGTGTATTCTTTTATGTTTTTAACTTCTTATATATATGAATGAATGTACAAGAGGAAAGAAATTGAAAAAATGCATGGAATGTCATGTATGGAAGTTCTTTCATTCCCTTTTGAGTTGGAAATTTTTGTGTGTGTCACTGTGGCCGATCTTTTATGTATGAGGTCGATGAGCAAGGCTTAATTTTAGGATTTTTTCATGTGTGTTTGAATATTTTGATTGCATTTCGAATATTGTTCAAGTTATTCCTTTTCATTTTCAGGATTTGGATGGGACACGCACTCCTAGCCCCAGAAATTGTATGGTGTCTATCTTGTATCGGTGACACAATTGGGTAAGGGTGTGGGATTGACATTGTAGATATATATGTAAATTAATTTGTGTAGCCATCTTAATTTGTGTAGTATTTTGTATTTTGTTGGATAATGTTCATCTAGTAGTATATAGTATACTACTAGTTAATTATGAAATGTTAATCTCCACATTTTGTAGATATTTTTTGTCAAATTTTGATAATATACAAACAATTTCTCAATTTTAGTTTTAATTGCAGCAGAAAAATTGTTTTTTTTTTTTTTTTTTTTTTTTTTTTTTTTTTATCAAATTTTACTAGGAATTCCATTTACTATTTACAAAGTGAACTGTAATTTTTTTAAAAATTACCATTCCAAATCGAAGAACATGTACAAGTCTCTTGTTGATTTGTCAATCAACAAAAAGTCAAGTCATTCTTGATCTCATTGTCATTTTTTTGCAACATTAGTACATGACAATGGTTTTGCTAATCATGCAAATTAGTTCTTGATTTGCACGATCAAAAAAAGGTATCTATTCTTGATATGTCATTGCTTTTGCAACAGATCGATGAGACAGATGATGGTTTGCTGATCAGCAAATCAATGATAGATTTGTCTATCGCTGATTTGCAACAGATCAGCAACAACCATTGCTTGTCTTGGCTTGATCAAAAATCAAGAATGATTTGCATCGAAACCTCTTTTTCAATCTGCAATGATTTTTTCTCTTTGCTCAAAGAACAACAAATTTACATCACAAATTGTTATTGACAACGAATGAACCAAAATCTGTTACTAACTTCAATCATGCGACAAAGAGTTTAGCAACACCTCTGATCTGTTGCTGATCTGTTGCTGAGTCGCTTAGCAACAAATCCGTACCAATTCAACAACAAATTAGTTTGTTGCTGTTTACTTTTTTTCTTGTAGTGGACGACGATTTTAGAGACGGAATATATTCCGTCTCTGTTCCGTTGCAGAATTGAATTAGAGACGAAATTTATGCTAATCAGAGACGGAAATTTCCGTTTCTGATCTGCTGTTTTTTTGCAGTGGACCCCACCTAATTGGGGCATCTAACCGGCCTACATTACTTTAATCCCTTGATAATGTAGCCAACTTTAATCTCACTATCAATAAATAAACAAAATCAATTCAAGATAATAATCAAATATAATACTTTATCAACCATAAAGGATCCTAAATTTGATTTTAAACCTCAAAGTTCATTTATATTAATTATATTATCCTCAAAATTTAGTAAAAGTTTTTTGACATGACCTCCTATGTTTCTAAGCCTACATCGAAAAACTCGCCCTTAAAAATCATCAACAAAACCTGCTCAGCTTGGTAGAAACACCGAAGGACTCACAATCTACGCAAAACAATGTATATTACACTAATAAAAATTGTTTATTCATTCTAACCTATTTCAAGTTTTTAAAATCCTTAAACCAACATTACACACTCCACAATTATCTCAATCCATCGCAAAACTGTTACATCCATTTCAAAAAAATTCTTACCACACACGAACTCAAAAACTCATTTATACAATATATCATATAAAAAATAAATACATACATAGAGTAAATGGAATTGTGCAAGTCACAGAAAATCTGATAACTTCCCTTTTCCTTTGTCGCCGCTCGAACATGTCATTACTTAATTATAAAAATTCGATAATTTCACATAAGTAAATCTTACACTATCCAATACACCTGTAATAATCAAATGCATAATAATCCAATAGATTAAACGAACAATATGTTCCAAGGAATTTAAATACAACCGTGAATCCATCTCGTTTCTGTTATCTGACCACAATCAGTTGATATCCTCCAAAAATGTTAAGTAAATAATAATAAAGACTCATGCATTGAGAGGATAATCAAACGAGTCTCGTTCCTTTAGACCATGAGAGTATGATCTAGTTCAATGTGATCTCATGATAACCACGTGATGCGAGTGTCAGTGAATTCAGCCCCTCAAGTATAATATAGTGTTCTCCCCTATAACCATAGTATAGCAAACACTATAAGGAGACTCGAATCGACCTTATCCTCCCCCGTGTATGCATGTACAACAAATAATGTAATATCAAGGATCAATGCAATTTATACGAAATTACAATCATACAATGTAAAGGTTATTATGAGATTTACTTAACTGTACAAAAGCCATACCGTAACTCCTTTGTGTTTCGGGTTAGTAAGCTAGTCCACACGAGATTCAAATTGCGGTCCTACGACTCATTTATAGGTCATGAAGTTTCCACAACAATTCCACAATTTTTTCTAATTTATTATATTTTATTTAGTACAGTCTCATATCGAAAACCCCGAAATCATTTCAAATCAAGTCATTGGATGTCCTGATCCCAATTTCGACTTCAAATTGTGGTTCTAAATCAAGAATTAGCCTTGATTAGGCTTTAAAATATTTTTTTAAAATTTTGGGCATTTTCGATGTCATAACTCGCATCATGAGGTAAAACCCGGGTATAAATCCTTGAGAAAATATCAAAATCCTCATTTTTCATAAAATCATTAAATGTCAAAAAATCCCTTTTTTGAAATTTTTTTGAATTTTCAAGGACTTTTCGTATTTAATTTTTGATTTTTTAAAGCATTTTTTAAATATTGGGGGAAGGCGGGCTCGTTTCGGCCCGGCATGGAGGTCATCTTCAACCTCCCCCTGGGAATTTTCGATCCCAATTCTTCGTTTTTTTTGTGCGCTTCTTCCTCGGGTTATATCCTTCCTCTCTCCCTCCCTTATACGCATCCGTTCTTTCGTTTTTTGACTGTTTTTTTTTTTTTTTTTTACTCAATCCCTCGCATCCTCTCCTTATCTCACAACCAACAATAACAACCTCTCCAAATTCGAACCTAAGACCAGTCCCTTCATTCACCAATCCACAACTCAAAAACTCACAATTTGAAACACCAACCTTCCCACCGCCACAGTGACAACAACAATCACGACTCTCAATCTCTCAATCGACTATCAAGCGTAAAGAGAGACGCAAATTGAACCAGAGGCACAAAGCGAGTGAAAGAGAACAATACACAGTAGGGAAGATGACCGAGTTTAAACGAAGGAGACGATGAAAATTGCACAGCAGTCGACCCCCTCTCTGCAATTTTCAATTTCAAGTAAAAGGTAAGGGTGTCAAATGACCCATTTACCCTTTAATCTTAACCTCAACTTTATACCCCCAAGCCTTTTTTAGTAATTTTGAACTTTTCTATTTACTTTGTAATTATCTCTTCAAGTTATGTCCAAATTAAACCTCGAAAATACCTCAATATGATAAAAAATTGGAGAATTTACCAATACGCTATGAAACTCTCAGACAACACATATCGTACGCAATTCGAGGTGTGGAACCCACATCAGCTCATTAAATCCAATTAACGTTCAAAATTTAGATTTTTAAACTTAAATACAATTATTTTTTGTGAAATTCGAAACAATAAAATCAACATTTTAACTTTTTAACTCTGCCGCGAGTCGGAAGCTAATGACCCATTTTGATACGTTTCTCGAGATAAAATCCCGCGAAATATCAGATTTACTTAGTCAACTTGAATTTCTCAAAATTACATAATGTATAGTACACAACATTAGGCAAACATCACACAAAAATAAAATTACTTGTAAATCTCTATGTTTCACGGGTCCATAGCTCTCGACTCGCGGCCTAAACCATAATTATGATTTGCTAATCTCGAATATGCCGTAATTATTAAATTAAAAATCTTGAGATTTGACAGGCATACACATGGCATACTTACTATTTTTTAAGGTTAATGAGAGGCAAACATGTGGCACTTACATTTTTTAGTATTATGCCTGTTTTTTGGAAATATTTATCGACTAATCTAATAAATCTCAATTTTTTTTGATTGCGAAGTCTATATCTTTTTTTTTTTTTGAGAAGGAGCAGAAAACGCTCAGTGATTACATCGCACAAAAATGTGGTAGACCAACGCTCGCTATATCATTGTTGAGAATAGTCCCAATTCTAGTTGGTCTAATTTGAGTAAATTGTGTTCCTAGAGGTAGAATTAAAGCTTGCCCTGCCATCCAATCAGCCGCTCTATTACCTTCACGGTGGATGTGTTGTACTTTGGTCTCCCATGGCCTGTCCAATATACTCAGGATAAGGTGTATTAGGAGTGTGTGCTTGTTAATTGGTATGATACACTGCTAAATGCAATTAACTGCATTCTTATTTTCCATCTCCAAAATCACCCCGCGGATACCCATGCTCCACGCAAGCCGAAAGCCCAATATGGCCCCCCAAAGTTTTGCTTCAAATACTGAGCATATCCCAAGATTAGACATAAATCCACCTAGCCAATGTCCCCTCGAATCGCGTATGATGCCACCCGCAGCCGTTGCTCTATCATCTCGATGAGCCCCATCCGAGTTCAATTTGATCCAGTTACAGCATGGTGGCGTCCATCTACTGAAGCATTCATGTTTCAATGGTCTATAAGTTGGTCCTCTTCACACACATTTGGAGTCCCTCAGTACTATAGCCTTGGCCCAAGCTGAGTTGAGGATCTCATGGTCAGTCACTTTTGTTTCTCCCAATATAATTTAATTGCTAGAAGACCACAACAACTAACACAAAATGGCAAACAACGAAGACCATTTGATTCCTTCAACCAGCTCTCCACACCCTAGGTTACTCTTGAACCAGTCATCAAAGGATTTTAATTCCCAGTCTTACCATTTCTTCATACCTACTTCTTTAATCCAGATTGCCATGGTTTTGGGACACCCCATATGCATATGATTAATGTCCTCAACATGATCTTTGCAGATTCCACACATATCAACTGTCGTCAAATGTCTGCGTTTTCTTTTTACATTTGCGAGAAGCGCCCTGTTGAAGATTAGCATATGAAAAACCGAACATATTCTGTTCCTTCCAGCTTCCATGCCACGTCCCAACAATTATTATTCTCTGTCCAAGTAGTTCGCGACATTTCTATGTACACCAAAGATACAGTGAAAGCACTCACAAAGGAAAGGCCCCGATATACTTCATCTACACCACAAGAAGGCAAGTGAGGGTGTGTTGCCGATATCAACTGAATTGCCTCCTCATCAATGTAGGCCGTGAATTGACTCTAATTCCACTCCCCCACAGAGTTTACGCAATCGACCACATTGCCCTGGAGCATATCATTTGGAATCGGTCGAATCGCATAGTTGATCGATGGCCCTTGTAGATCATTCCAAGAATCCCACCAAAACTTTGCCTTTTGACCGTCACTAAGAGCCTATTTGAGGCCTTGACGTACATAACTCCACACCTTCCCTAGACCCTTCGATAGATGAGAGCATTTCCCTGTCTCAAGGTGTGTACAAATTTTCGAGATGTTGAGCTTGTACTTTGCTCGTAACAATCTAGCCTACAGAGCATTCGGTTCATTGATGACCCCCTATCCTATTTTCATGAGAAAGGCATCATTCGTATGGCTTATCCTTTCTAGGTTCAAACCTCCCCTACCTTTCGGCTGGCACAATCAAAACTCAATTTAACCAAACTCAATTTCTTCGCATCTAACCAAACTCAATTTCTTCACATTAGACGATGAGCTCCTATGAATGCACGTCCTATTTTTTCCATCTCATCACATAGGCCTTTCAGAAGGGCAGCTGTTTGCATGTATAGTAAGGGATCATTGCGAGAGCCGATTTACACAATGTCATCCTTCCAGCCAAGAAGATCCGATAAGGTTTCCAAGAAGTCTCCCTTTGGCGAAATTTCTCCATTAGCTTGCCATATGTAGACTTTGTGACTCATTGGTGAATGAGTGGAATACCTATGTATTTTCCCAAATCCTCTGTCTGCTTCAAGCTTAAAGAGTCACTAAGCTTTTCTGCCTCATTTTTTGAAACATTAGAGGAGAAGAAGACATGAGACTTATGGGCACTAACCTTATGGCCCGATACAACACATAAATCATTAAGAATACGCTTGAGAATATCCACTTGCTTTTTCGTCGCTTCCCCAAATAGTATTAAATTGTTGGCGAAGAAGAGATGAGAGATGGTCACTGTCCCATTATCAAAAGTTGGTGCGACCTAGCTCCCTTGACCCACTGCCCGTCGAATTACTTAAGATAACCTCTCCATACACATAACTAGATCACCTTGGCGAACATCTTTAGAAGGAGAAAAAGGCTAAGATGCAGAACCGTTCCAAAGGACCTTAAATGTACTTGTCTTTAGACCACATTTGATAACTTTGGCTAGCACTGCCAGAATTTGAGCATCCTCAATAGTGTCTTGAATGAAGTCCCAAGCTAGCCTGTCATAAACCTTTTTCCGAATCAATTTTAACTGCAAACCAACCCTTATCGCCTTTGACATTCCGTAATGAGTGAACTAGTTCTTGCGCAACAATAATATTATCGGTTATATGTCTACCAGCTACAAAATTCGACTGCTCTGGCCCCACCAATGTCGGCATCACTTGTTTAAGTCTATTAGCTATGATCTTCATAATAAGTCTGTAATTGACGGTGCATGGATTAATAGCCTTAAACTCACTGAAAGATTTCGGATTCTCCACTTTGAGAATTAATGTGATTAAGGAGCTATTCATTACACCTTCTATTTCTCCCATTTGAAAGGTGTTTCTGACCAATGCATAAATAGAATCGCGTACACAATCCCAATTGTTTTAATAGAAAAAAGTTGTCTCACCATTCGAGCCTGGTGCTTTTAATGGAAACATATTAAAAATCGCTTCCTTGAATTCATCACTAGTAAGGTTAACCGCCAAGAGATCTAACAAATTTTGAGATAACCATGGAAAAAGTTCTCGAGGAGCCACAGTTAAGCACCTCAACCTTTCATTAGTATAAAATTTCTTTAAAAAAATACTAGCTTCTTGCTTAAGCATTAATTGATTATTACACCAGATACCATCTCCAATGAAAAGCCCATGAACCTGACCTAGCCTCTTCCGAGCATTGACCTGTGCATGAAAGAAGCTAGTATTTCTATCGCTAAGGGCTCCCCAATTCGCATTAGCTCTCTGCCTCCATAATAGTTCCTCTTGGGCTAGTACAAGCTCAAGCTCCTCCCTAAGTTCCTTGTCGAGTTTACGGAGGTTACGTGAGGTATGTGAGTCAAGAGCCTTTTGAATCCTATTCAACCGAGCCATCAATGTCCTCTTCTTTTCGAAAATGTTCCCAAAACACTCCCAATTCCGTATAGCCGCCTTCTCCACAAAGGATTGGATAAGTAAATGGGCCGGTACACCAACATTCCAGTTTGTCTTAACAAAATTCTTCCATTTTGGATGAGTTTCTTAAGTTGCAATGAATCTATTACGCCTGACTCTTATTGACATTTGTGGTTCACCCTGGAGCTCTATCAGTAAGGAGGTATAATCAGATTGTTTCCTTGCTAGATGAGTTACTCGTGGGGGAGGATATTCATTAAGCCATTTAGGGTTTACTATAGCTCTATCCAGTCATTCATAGCACAAACCACGAGCCCACTTATAAGGAGACACACTGGGAGATATATTCGATAGCCCAGTATTATTAAGGAGACTTAAGAATCGCTTACAAGGTCATGCTGATCTATCGCCACCTATTTTATCTTCATTCCTAAGCAAGGCATTGAAGTCCCCTACCAGTAGCCACGGCTAAGCCGAAGCCATAGCAATCTGTTCTAGTTCACCTTATAGTTAAGTTGTCTACAAAGCATTGTGTTTGGGCTTCTATAGCCATCCATAAGAAGAAGATCATATGAAGGGACCAGCAAACAACACACATTTATAAACTACTGATGGTTATGAATAATATGTATTCTCACATCATGCCTCCACATTACCTAAATTACACCAGAAAAACTGATAGCCTCAACTATATGCAATTCGTCGAATCCAAGTTGACAAATAATTAATTATGCGTGAGCTTCATTGATCATAATTTCAACTAGAATAAGAACACATATGCTATGGATATACACCATTGTTTTGACATGACGAATAAAGGCTTTACCCGCTGCTCCTTAATAGTTCTACACAAGTAAAGAAACATCCATTAATAATAATAATATTGAAGGGAAAACTACTAGGCTTCCATGTCCGAGAGCTCCTCGGAGGAAATAAATGCCTCTGTCGATAAATAAACCTCCATATTGTGATCACCGGCAAGGGCTGAGTCTTCAGGGTGGGTTTTAGCTCTTAGAGTTCCCTTCATGGTACTCGCTTCAAATAGAGGATTTTGGATCTTCAAATTCCCTTTCATGTTGATTGTTATTGACGGATCAGGTGGTTTCCTAACATTTCCTGACCATTTGATAATGGAAAAAGAGGGGGTGCAGCAGCGTGAGAGGACGTGGGTTGTCAGCCATTATCCTCAAACACCACTACCGTATGGTTCGACGGATCCAGTTCCATTGTAGTAATGGCTTTTTGTGATTTTCCTTTTGGGTCAGCCTGAACAAAGTTGAGATTCCTGGAGCCTGATGAGGCTTTGCTAGATACAACATTCTTTTGTGTGTTTAGGTCATTGTTCTCTTTTCTAGCCTTGGGGTCTTTGGCCCGGTGCACCTGGCCCAACCTTTTAGGCCCATCATTTTTTTTTTGTGTGTTCTCTTTTGAGGTACCATGTCCACTATCGCCACATCTGCCAACAAATTTCTTATTAAAAATGGTTCCCACATTCAAGGGTCTAGATTCCATATTTCCCATGATTTTCGTGCAAGATTTGATTGCCCCCAAGATTCACATCCACGGTTTCCTCATTGGCCTCTTCATCACCTGCGACAATTGCACCAAAACGGGAAGTGATGACTACTGGCGTATCTAACCTCCTGAGACTGCGCCCACCAGCATTGCTGTTACCTTGTTTGAAAAACCTCTCCCTCATCTCCGCATAAATCTATGGACCAATAAGATTGGTTTGCTCGGGTGGCGTTTTCGATGCCTTGCCCGACCCCACCCCTCTAGTATCTTATCTTGTTCTAATTTCGGTTTCACTACAAAGGGACGTGCATCCGCCACGCCAAGTGCCCATATTGAGCACATTTATAACATATAAATGGAAGTGATTCATACTCCATCTTCTATAGTAATCCATTGAGCTCTATTAATGTAATCAGAGACTTAGTAAGATCCAGATTAACTACCACTTTCGCAAACTTACCTTTCTGGGAGAATGTCGTTTGAGAATCAAACTTTATAAACTGGCCAAAATGTTGCACAATTCCTCTAATAATTTGTTTTTGATTATACTTCGTTGGAAGTCGTGGAAAATGAACCCAAGTCACAACAACAAAGACATCCAATTTTTTAATGCTAAAGTTTGGAGTCCATGGTTGGACAACCAAGTAATGACCCATGATGACCCATGGTCCATCAAACAACGCCTTAACATAATCCTCCATTGTTGTAAATAGGACCATGCAGTAGCCATTCTCCATGTCCTTCACTTTCATCTCACATTTTGGATGCCAAAGATTAAACAGTCTCTATTGATCAAGGGTGTAGAGACTGATACATCAACTTAGTAATCTTACCATAACAGTGTTCTTCATCAACTCCTTCATCTAAGTTAAGAGTTTATTTGAGAAGGATAGCTTCAAATTACTATCAATCCTCTCAGCCACTATGTCTTCATCCTCTACAATGATTTCCACCCACACCGTCGGTGATTCTTCCATCTTATCGTCTTCCTGCAGGGCAGCCTCCTTAAAAGACAGGGCGTTGGTTTCCATTCCCTCAGTCGGAGTATTTTGATCCACCAATCCAGTAGTTAAATTCATATATTCGTCTTGCACATCCTCTGGCACAACCCGGACCACCCCATATGACACTCAGGGTTATGTATATTCTTAACCTTATTTGTCGACGGATCTTCATTATCAGAAAGGGAGGGAGGTGGTGGTTTCGAGACAACCTTCAGCAAGAGCATCGACCGATCCATCCCAAGGCACCCGGATGTTGTTTTTTTTCGATCAATTACGTATGCTTTTAAAGTCGCTATCTTTTTTATCAAGAAACAAAAAAAAAAAATTTGCCTATATTTTGTAATTGGGTTTTTATTTTTTAAATAACATCTAATTAAGAGATATATTTAGCTATTTTTATAATAATGCTATGCACCTATATTGACTATATCTATACTATGGCTCTGTTTGGCAACACTAACTGATAATCTCGTTGATTGCTGATAATCTAGCTGAAAGCTAGTAATCTAGTTGACAGTTGAAAAACTACTAACTGATAGTTGAAAATTGATAATCTATTATAAATGATATATATGTATTATTGAATATAGTACTTATAAACATAATCATTTATTTAATAATTATTTAATATTATATATAAAATATATTATTTATTATTTAATATTGTTTATTTAATCTTTTTTAAAAAAAATTAAATATTAATAATATATTTATAATTTAGTATTTTTGATTTTTTTTGTTTATGTTGAAAGTAAACTAGATACGACGTTTTTTTTAACTAAACGCTATTCGGGATAGCATCCAAGATTTTAAAGTTTTATCTAGTTTATTTTTAAAATAAGCTGCTAACCAAACACATTTTATTTATTGAAGTAGCTTATAATCTAGCTTATTAGCTAATTGATAAGCCGGTTTGTGCGTGACAAAAGTGCCTATATATAATGCCAATCCTCCCTTAAGGTTAATTAAAACTTTGTAATTTCTGCCAAAAATACCCTTATGTTCTATTTTCTAATAGGTTAGAGAAAAATAATGGCAAGGGTATTTTTGGAATGTTTACTCCTTTTTAGTTCTCAATCGTTGGTCACTTACTTTTTGAAATGGAAAGTTTGAAAGCACCATTCCAAGGCTTCGAGCCATCACACACGACGCATAAGATAGCTTTCTCGAATCACACGATTCACACCTATGGGAGATGATCTTAGAAGGTCGAGATTAAAGGCCAATTATGGATCGACCACGACCTCCTGTTTGATTGATCTACTATGAAGGCTTCGAGCCATCACATGATACCCACCAAGCAATTACTATGCTATATATTAATTTGTTTCTTTCGATTTTTGCACTGATTACGAGGGCCGGCCCTGAAGGAGGCGAGTGAGGCGCCTGCCCCGGACCCCCGACCCTTGGGGCCCCATATTTTAAAAAAAAGATTATATTATAGATAAAAATATTTTTTTTGCATAATTACAAATTAATTATTAAAATTGATGAAGTGATAAAGTTGTTTAACAAGTTATTTATGTACTTTTTAAATTAAATTTTAATTTCTTTCTGCTTTGACAAATAGCGGTTTCAACTTATTCTCTAGCATGCAATGATTTATCGTCTTATTTGCATTTTGTAATAATATATGGATACATCTTACTTGTTTTTCGAATTATGGTTAGACTTTACATAATTCAAAATGTTTTGAGGGTGTGTATTTTTGAGATATTGATGATGTGTGTAATTGATGAGCATTGATTAAATTTCTCGTATAGTTTGCATCCTATTATAAAGTTGAGAAGGACTTAGTTCTTTCACGTTGCACTTTTTTTTTGGGTCTCTTAGCGTTGTTGAAATTGATTAATTAAAGGCGGTAGATTTATTATTTTAGAATTAATGATACACTAAGGATACAAGTGGGCCGGGGATTCTCCACGGAGGACGAGGATTCCCTGCAATGGGGATGGGGTGGAGAATTTAAATAGGGATGAAGGTGGGGATGAGGATAAAATCTCATACCCACGCGGGTATGGATAAGGGGATGGGGAAAAAATATATTCGCGGGGATCCCCGCGGGGAATCCTTATTGGTAATATCCGTGGGGATCCCGCGGGTTGTGACGACTCCTCTCCTAATCTAGGGCACCGCCCGGCCTAATCCCGTAATTAAGCCCTAATCATATCCACGCAGGACTTAACTACGTATTAGTCAGCCTTTACAACCTAGACGCCTATTTTCTCGTGTTTATGATAAGTAATACACTAGTCCTACCAGTTTATAAAATTTAAAGTTAATTAAAACTTTTTATTAAATTAATTAATTAGCGGACGTCTTATTGATTATGCGGAAGCAATGAGTAACTTATGCGGAAGCCATTTATAAAATCCTAAGTGTGGAAAACCAGGAAATGACATCACATATATAAAGTCCTCAAAATGCATTGAAACAATAAAATAGTCTAAGTCAAGTCGGGGAACTAACGCTCAACCCAATATAGAACCCCAAATAGTATATGAAAGACGTATATAACATATACAATCAAAATATCAAAAGAAGACCTACAATCGATGCAGTGACGCGTCGCGGGCTCAGGGATAATCGTCGATCTTCTCCTTGCCCGGCCTGCTGGTAGACGACTCTGCACCCACCGTCATAAAAAGGACGGTGAGTACAAGAATAAAACAATAATCCCCGATGACAAGTTTAATTTGCATTTCCAAATATTCAAATGGTATTTAAAAGCATATAAATGGGAAAACTGGAAAATAAACCATATGCGAGTAAATACCGAGTTAAACAAGTGATAGTGACACTAGGCTAAGTAGTGGTGATTTAGGTCCCATTTGGCGGTGAAACATGTCACTCCGACTCAATAATCATATAGCATAAGGGACTTTAACCCAAGTGTTACCAGGGACTCTAACCCCGGTGTGTAGACCACCTCAGGGACTTTAACCCCGAGTGTCATACAGTGTCAAGTAACATGTGCCGACATCCCCAGGGACTCTAACCCCGTGAGTCGCACACACCTCGATTGAGTACGGGACCTAAATGCAAAAACTATTTTTAAATTTCAAGAAATACCAAGTATGGATTTGTCAAGGCATAGGCACATTTACACACCTAAACAAATAAGGAATACAAGTCCTCTTAAACATTTATAAGATATTCACTAGCCTAATAGCATGCTATTTATCATTCAATTCACATTTGAAACAATAAGAATAGACATAGCATGGGATAGAATCAATGAATCGAATCAAATGAATGGATATCATGCAAACTAGACTCATCAAGTGAGCATAGACACAAAGAACACATGATATACGAATACAAAGGAAAAATAGTCAAAAAGAATATGCAAGGACAACAATTAATAGAAATGAAATGCCAAGTAAAGTTGTCATTTGGTATACTCACAACAACAAAGTAAAGTCCTACCCTTACGGCCTCCCGATACTTCAAATCTTGTATTCGCTCTCTTGTATCCTTTTCCTAGGTTCCCGAGTTTGGTGTCTCATTAGTTCAAGTATAGTGGGTTTAAGCTCAATTTAGTGGTGTTTATTGTGTATTCAAATTGGTTTAATAGACTTTAAATCAATCTTCCTAAATCAACCCCTAAAGACTAAATTAAGTTTCAATTTCGTTATACACTTTAAAGCGCTTTTTAGGCACGAAATGTCTTCTTCATCGGGAGGGATTTTTTTTTTTTTTTTTTTTTTTTTTTTTTTTTAAAATTATGGGCGATGGGTTGGGGTTGTTCTCCACCCCAACCCCGGTGGAACCGATGGCAGGGGAGACACCCCTGCCATCTCCACCTCGGTCGGCCATGGGGTTCGGCCTCCATGGCCGAACCCCACTCTCGGCCACCCCACCGCCAACCACCGGAACCCACAACCGACGATGACTCACCTCGACCGTGACGTCTCCACCTCATCTTCTCCTTCCCGGCGCGTTCCTCCTTCTCCTCCTCCTCTCATTTCCTTCTTCTTCCTCTCGGCCTCCCTGTTCTGGTATGTGTGTGTGTGTGTGTGTGTGTGTGTGTGTAGGTGTAGGTGTAAGTGGGTGGATGGACACTTGTATGGAAATTGGACAGGTGTGGTGTAGTTTGGACAAGTGTGATGTTGTGTTTGTACAAGTGACACCTAACTGTGACACAACTAAGACACTCGTCTGTGTTTACGGGCGTTTCGACGCCCGGTTTCGCGTCCGAACTGTGATATACGCGTACCGCCACGTCGTTAGCCACCCAATACCTATTCCATTTTTACTCAACTATAGGGCCTTTAATTTGATTTACATTAACAAACACAACCATAGGCTTATAAGTAATTCCTTATTTCATATTAGTATTAAATAAGACTTACCAAAATGCTAACTACCCGGTTCCCCGGCTCGCACGCTACTCGAGGCGTGTCCCCGCTCTCATCTCGACGCCTACAACTGTACAAACCGACTTAGTAAGTCTACACAATACATAACACTAGGCACACATCAATACAAAAATACGATATACCTCGGCTACGTGCCTCGGTCAGTGCACGTATCAAAGTGTAGGTCCCACGTCAAGGGTCGGTGATCCTGATTAAGGAATTAAAACGGGGTTAGTGATTTGGGCCGTGACACGGGTATCCCTATTGGGGATCCTCGTGGGGATTACCCATGGGGATCCCCGCGGAGATCCTCGTATATATCAAATATATTTATATACATTGCATATATCAATTTTATATAATATTACATGGCTTTTACCCAAAACACTAGTGATAATGTCACGACCCAAATCTCTAATTTGACTTTAATCTTTTAATCAAGATCAAATGACCCGTGACGTAGGACCCGCTTCGATATACGTGTCGCAACCGAGGCTAGATGGCCGAGATAAATATTATATTTGTAATGATGAATACCTAGTGTATTGTATATGCATAGACTACTAAGTCATTCCTACTTTTGAATATGTCACGAGACGTGTGTGAGAATGCGCCTCGAGTTGCGTGTGGCGTGGGACCGATGTAGAAAGCAATATAATGAGTTGGTATAAGCTTTATATTGCTTTTAGTAAGTGATATAAATGGAGCTATGGTTGATTAAGTATCAAATACACTTAAGTTAGTAAGTTAAAACAATAGCCACATGATATTTCTCGAGACACGTATTGACATATCTCAACACCAATTGAGTCACCTATTGGTGTCATTTGGCATGAGTTAGTGGGACATGTGTTAATAGGTGTACCATTAGTTAGGTCTCGAGATGCGTGTGCACATTATGATCAATGACTATCAATAAACCATATCCGATTCAAAAATATAAAGCTTTTGGTCAACTCAAGCAATTCAACTCTTTCATTTCATTTTCTTAAGGGAGAAGCAAACTTGCTGGAAAAGGAGGAGCTGCTGGAGAAGAAGAAGATTAGTAAAAACTTGGTGATTTAGTGAAGGAGAGATCAAGTTTAGCTAGTGTTCATCTAGTTAGGTAACTTTTCTAAACCATAGAATTAGCTCAATTCAAATGAATTCATGAATTTAATGTATGGGTTGTTGTTTTATGTTGTGGTTGATGTTGTGGAACTCAAGAAGTGTGTATGGAGGTTCCTTAGGCATTAACATGGCCTGTGTGTAAAGAAAACTCATAATTCTGATTGTAGAATTTTGGTTTTTATTATACATAGCGCGTTAGGTGGATTAGCTAGCGCTAGATAAGGATTGGTAGCGCGCTAATGTGTCATTAGCACGCTAACCCCAGTCATTAGCGCGCTAGGTGTATGACAGCATAAAAACTGCAATTTTCAAAAATTCCTTAAACACTATAAAAGAGTCTAATACCTTAAGTAAAGGTCCAAACACACTCAAAAACCTATAATATGATATTAGGAACTTAAGGAAGAGCTATGGGTATTCAAATACGAGTTTCGAGGTATTAGAAGGCTAAAATAGCATAGGAAATTGCGTGGATTGTAAGTAAACTGATTGAGATATTTCTTTATTTGGATTGAATTGCTTTTGTACTCCATTTGCCATGACTTGTTCTTTCTCATTACATGAGGTTGCTTTCATGGTATAGTTTGTTGATAAAATGATTTCATTGACTCCAATACATGTGCTATGTTATTATTGATTGTTAATACATGTGGTCAGTGAAATAGCATGCTATTAGGTAGGTATTACGTAGTGTTGTGAATCTATATCCTTTGTGCATTAGTATGCAATTCTTTTGTTGGATTCTAGTGTCGTGTTGTTCTTTGAATATGAAAGTAGTTCTTGTATCTAGGACCACTTTACGATAGAAATCCGGCGGACATACAGGGGTCACTAAACTTTCCAGGGTGATAAGGATTTCTCCACTATCTTGCGCAACACACGGGAAATAAGTCCCGAGGTTGTTGGCAATCATAACTTGCGCACGACACGAGGTATGTAACCTTTGAGGTTGTTGGCAAGTATATATTGCGGTGGCGGCACCAAATGAAGGTTATAAAGGCAAGAGCACCGCCTGCTCGGACCTTCACATTGATGTAGAGCTCACTCCATCTTCATATAATGGAAAGGCTGATGTAATGAAGATCACGACTGACCAGCCCTGGATCATTGCTACTTAGCCATGTGTCAGTTTCATGTTGTTTAGCTAAAATATCTCTTTGCATGTTCTCTTTACAACATAGTTGCTATTATCATGCTTTTATATACTTATTGCATAATTGGGAAAGTGAACAAATGTCTCTCAATATTAATTTTTAATTTCTTGTACTCACCGTCTAGTTTGTGATGGTGAGTGCAGATCCATTGAGTAGCAGACTAGGCAAAGAGAAGATCGGCGACTACCTCTGAGCTAGTGGAGCATTGCTACACCTGATTTTGTAGGTTTGATTTTTGATGTATTACATTTATATTTATATGATATACTTTTGAGGTTGTATATTATGGGTTGATTGAGTAGTACCTTGACCAGACACATGCTATTATATATTGTCGTTTCATCATATATATGCATGTGATCTTTATTCCATAGTTATTTCCACAATTATTAGGACTCATATTATAAGTTCCCGCTAGATTGTTTAGACTTATGCTGAATAAACGTTTAAGTAATCAAATTTTTTTAATTAACTCTGATTTATGAATTGACATAGTATAAGTATATGTTTATATTCATTTTAAAAAATAATAAGTAGGTAAATGGTTTTGGATAGGCTGACTAGTCCCTCATTAGGTCCTATATGGTGAGATTAGGGCTTAATAACAGGATTAGGCCGAGCGGCGCCCTAATTTGAGAAGTGTCGTCATAGTTGGTATCAGAGCCTAAGTTCTAGAATATTATGGACAGTTTATAGAATTGTCCAAAGTTAGGATACCATAGTCACATGTGGTATCATATTCTATGTTTATAAATCTTAAGAGAGCCTAAGTTTATAGAGCTTATGATTGTGAAAAATAGTCATTCCAACAAGGTGATACCAAAGCTACAATGTGTAGCAAAATGCCTAACGTTTCTAATGAAGAAAAATAAAAAGTTAAACATGAAAAAAAAATCTTAGTTGTGGAAAACTAGATGATCCTTGCCTAGAAATAATTAGTTGGGAAGTAAATGAAAGTGAGACGGGAATGTTTTATTTGTATACATTTTATTTTTCTATATGTATATATGCGTTATCTACGTAGTAGCTGATTCACATTCGCTATCAACCCGTAGATATGGATGGCTGATTCACTCGATAGCGGGGATGCAGGTGCGAGTGGCAACCAACCTTCTATACCATCGGCTGATGACTTTCAGAGGCTATCTGATCGAGTAGCTGCTTAGGATCAGCAGTTAGCAAAGTTTAGCGCTATGATGACTTCAAGTTTCACTCTACCTGCAGAGACACCAACCCCTACTACTACAACTACTTCCACATTACTGACAACAGTGCCAATAGTACAGACTATATTGGTAGTGACACCTCCAATTATAGAGACAATTTTTATACCGTCTTTTACACTTCCATCTTCTAGTTCGACAGTAAAGGTTCAGCTGGTGAAGGATTTAATCATACTGAAGCCAGTCTACTTTGATGGCCAGATTGAGAAGATCGAGAAATGGAAAACTGTCTCAGGAGAAGTTGCACCGAGTCTTGAGGATTGAGGATAGACTCTGAGCTAAGATTTCGTCGTACATTCTACAGAGAGATGCTGATGTATGGTGGCGTGCGACGATAGCTTCCGAGTGACAGTTTGAGTCATGGGATGCTTTCAAGATGAAGTTTTACCAGTAGTACTTCCTACCTGTAGTGATAAAAAGGTTAAGGAAGGAATTCATGAACTTGAGACAAGGAGCTGATGAGTCAGTGACGAGCTATAGAGACAAATACGGCTATTTGAGGTAGTTCACTGGGAATTAGTTAGAGAGGATTCAGATGATGTGTACCCCTTCGGGGACGGATTGAGACCATATATTGGATTTTATGTAGTCACTTCAGGTGCCAGGACTTTGGGTGAGATTTACGAGCGTGCACTCTCTCGCGAGACATATTATTTGGGCAAAGTTGCCGATGGGACACCGCTAGTACCAGCGTTGACACCTGACCAGGTTGCGGAGTTTGAGAGAAGGACAAAGGGGTAAGGGATCGAGGAGATGGGATAAAGGTACCTAGGGGTCAAGGACATCTACATCAGTTGTACCCTTTGTACCATCCCCTACACCATTGCAGACTACTGTTGTTAGACCTCCCTTGCCACCACCATTTAGACCTGCAGTATTAGCTACTACTACTTTGCCAGCTTTACCACCACCACCAGCACGTCAGCAGCAGCAGGATGGTAGAGGCCGAGGCAGAGGTAGAGGTAGAGGTTGAGATAATTCTCGATAGGGGCAGATACATGCACATACCTATGAGTAGGTTCAGGGTCAGCGAAGACCTATCACATGTTATAGGTGTGGTCAGGTTGGGCACTGAATTAGAGATTGTCCACAGCCAGCAGTCGTGTTTCCATTGCCGAGTTGAGAGAGTGTACACATGGTAGCACAGCCTGATGTAGATGCCACACGGAGACTTATTGATGGTATGGTTTCCATTTGCGGTAGCTGGTTATATATTTTGTTTGATTCAGGTTCTACAATATCTTTCATTTATGTTCGCTTGATAGACATTTTAGGGTTGACACCGGTTAAAGTTAGCGTACATTTGATTTTGAGTACCGCAGCCGATGATAGAGTTTACCCTAATTGTCTTATTGAGGGATGTCTAGTAGAGATTGGTGGGGTAGATTTACCTGTAGACTCCAGGGTCCTCAAGTTCTTAAATTTTGGCGCGTTCTTAGGGATGGATTGACTAGCAGCGTATCACCCCCATATCGATTGTTTAAGTAAGACATTGATATTTGAGATCCCGGGGCGTCTGATGTTCACGTATAGTGGTAGTACACTGAGAACCGAGGGCATTAGAGGTCGACTTGCGACTAGTGGAGAGATGGAGACTCTGGTGTCATTATACACCATAGTAGAGAGTTAAGGACCCAGGCTTAAGGAGATTTCGGTTGTGTGCGAGTTTTCGGACATGTTTCTGAAAGACTTACCTAGTTTACCACCACCGAGAAATATAGATTTTATCATTGAGTTAGTACCAGACACTAGACCTATATCTATACCATCATACTGCATGGCTCCGAGAGAGTTGGAGGAGTTGAGGAGTTAGTTGCAGGATTTGGTACAGAAGGGATTCATCACACCTTTTATGTCACCATGAGGAGCACCGGTCCTATTTATGAAGAAGAAGGACTGTAACGACCCGAAAATATAACTCGTGTCACGTGTCATTTCAGGGTCGTACGTGCGATCCACTTGTCATGATACGTATGTCCAAACCTTAGGAGTCGACACCGAGGTAAGCAGTCAGAAACGAGTATCTCTTACCACAGATTGATGACTTATTTTATCAACCAAGAGGATCACATTATTTCTCCAAGATAGACCTGTGATCAGGGTATCATCAGCTTAGGATCAGGGATGAGGACAGGTCCAAGACGACATTCAGCACGAGATATGGACACTATCAGTTTATAGTCATGTCGTTTGGTTTGACTAATGCTCCTGCCATGTTTATGGATTTGATGCATTGAGTGATGAGGCAATTTCTTGACCGATTCGTGATAGTTTTCATCGATGGTATATTGATATATTCGAGGACTAGAGAGGATCATGAACATCACCTCAGAGAGACGTTGCAGACTTTGAGGAAACACAAACTATACGCCAAGTTCAGCAAGTGTGAATTTTGGCTGTCAGAAGTCAAGTTTTTAGGACATGTTGGAGCAGCAGACATTACTATAGATCCAGCCAAGATTCAGGCTATTATGGATTGGCCTGCGCAGACGTTAGTTATAGAGACCAGGAGTTTTCTGGGGTTGGCAGGATATTACCTCAGGTTTGTGAATGATTTCTCAAAGATCCCTTTACCGATGACCAGATTGACTCAGAAAGACGTCAAGTTTAATTGGTTTGAGGAATCCGATGAGGCATTTGTTCAGCTGAAGAAATTGTTGACTACCGCACCACTGTTGATATTACCAAAGGCTGGACAGGGACTCTTCGTATATACAAATTCTTCTCATACACGTCTAGGTTGTGTGCTGA
Source organism: Stephania cephalantha (assembly GCA_039657325.1). Taxonomy (NCBI): domain Eukaryota; kingdom Viridiplantae; phylum Streptophyta; class Magnoliopsida; order Ranunculales; family Menispermaceae; genus Stephania; species Stephania cephalantha. The sequence goes on from CM077572.1 coordinate 12,198,305, forward strand.
TGCAGGATAAATGCACGGTGGCTTATGCATCTAGACAGCTGAAGTTACATGAGAAGAATTATCCTACTCATGATTTGGAGTTGGTAGCAGTAATATTGTTAGAGTTTGAAATACCTTTTCACAAAGAAAGGCATGGTGGCTTATGCATCTAGACAACTAAAGATATAGAGACATCATCTATATGGAGAGGGTTCACACTCTATACTGACCATAGGAGTCTGAAATACCTCTTCACAAAGAAAGAGCTAAACATGAGATAGCGCATATTGTTAGAGTTTCTGAAGGACTACGACTTTTCTCTGGAGTATCACCCAAGAAAAGCTAATATAGTTGCTAATGCGCGGAGTAGGTTATCGATTGGTGATGCCGAGGTTGTTAGATGCCATATGATGCATGAGTATAGATTACTCGAGGCAGCGGCGATGATGACTCAGTCATATATTCCTACAGACACTCGGATGATGATTTGTGCACAAATGAGGCTTCAGACACTATCTACACAGAGAGTGTTAGATGGTCAAAGAGCCGATATTCTATACCCAAGCTTTAGTGAGTTAGCCCAAAGTACTGATTGTATTGATCGGTCTAAGACGACAGATTAGTGTCTGAGATTTAAAAGTATATTATGGATATTGGCAGTGGCAGAGCTGAGATGAGATTCTTCAGGATTCACACCATTCTCGGTTCACTGTTCATCCAAGTAGCACCAAAATGTACCATGACATGAAGAGACATTTTTGGTGGTCTGGGATAAAAGCGGACGTATCGGAGTTTATTAAGAACTGTGGGATCTGCCAGCAGGTGAAGGCCGAGTATCGTAGACCTGGAGGATTATTACAGCCACTTCCCATTCAACGATGGAAGTGGGAAGAGACAGTCATGGATTTCGTTAGAGGACTGTCGAGAACTGCACGTCCACATGATTCTATCTGGGTGATTGTAGACAGACTGACAAAATCTACATATTTCATACCAGTTGCAGCTCATTACATGTTTGACCAGTTGAGTGTATTGTTCAAGAGGAAGATTAATAGGCTGCGTGGGGTACCATTGAGTGTTACGTCAGACATAGATGCTATGTATACACCCAGGATGTGGCAGAGTATGCAGGAACAGTATGGTACGAGCCTACAATTTAGCACAACTTTTCACCTTCAGACTAATGGGCAGACTGAGAGGTTGATTTAGATTCTCGAGCATATGCTCAGGGCTTGTGTACTTGAGTTTGGCGGATCACAGGAGGAGTACCTACCGTTGTGTGTGTTTGCATACAATAAAAGTTATCAGGCTAGCATTGAGATTGCACCATTTGAAGCTTTATATGGCAGACCTTGTCGCTCAATATCTTGTTGGGCGGAGCTAGAGGACCGGGACATTATAGGGCTTGAAGTTATTATTGATCACACAGAGAGGGTATGAAAGATTCACCAGAGCCTTAAAGGAGCCCAAGAGAGGCAAAAGAAGTATGCAAACGCATATCCCATCGATCTTATTTATGGCGAGTGAGCCTTAGTGTATCTAAAGGTTTTTTCTCGGAAGGTCTTCACATATTTGGTTTAAAAGGCAAGTTAGCACCGAGATTCATCGGGCCTTTCAAGAACAAGAAACGGGTCAGAAAGGTTGTTTATGAACTGGATTTACCTCCACAGATGTCGGGGATTCATCAAGTGTTTCACATTTCTATGCTTGGACTAGCCAAGTCGAAGGTAGGCAAAAGACCGACAGTGGACTTGAGTCAGATTGACTTGAGTGAGGACATATCGTATGAGGAGCAGCAAGTACAAATTCTAGATTGTAGAGTATAACAGTTGATAGGCAAGTTTATTCCGAAGGGGTTGGTCAAGTGGTAGTTCTAAGGAGACTCAGAACTTTCTTGGGAACGGGAAGACTATATGCGCGATAGGTTTTTGTACCTCTTCGAGTCATGTATAACTTTAGGTTAAGGTTAATTTCAAGGACGAAATCTCCATTAGTTGGGAAGATTTGTCATAGGCCAAATCTCTAATTTGACTTTAATCTTTTAATCAGGATCAAATGACCCGTGACGTGGGACCTGCTTTGATATACGTGTCGTGACCGAAGCTAGATGGTCGAGGTAAATGTTATATTTGTAATGATGAATGCCTAGTGTATTGTATATGCATAAACTACTAAGTCATTCCTACTTGTGAATAGGTGTCGGGACGTGTATGGGAACGCTGCTCGAGTTGCGTGCTAGCGTGGGACCGAGGTAGAGAACAATATGGTGAGTTGGTATAAGCTTTATATTGATTTTAATAAGTGATATAAATGAGTCTATGGTTGATTAAATATCAAATACACTTAAGTTAGTAGGTTAAAACAATAGCCTTGATATTTCTCGAGACACGTATTGACATATTTCAACACCAATTGAGATACTTATTGGTGTCATGTGGCATGAGTTAGTGGGACATGTATTAATAGGTGTACCATTAGTTAGGTTTCAAGATGCGTGTGCACATTAGGATTAATGGCTATCAATCAACTATATCCAATTCAAGAATATAAAGCTTTTGATCAAATCAAGCAATTCAACTCTTTCATTTCATTTTCTTAAATGAGAAGCATATTTGTTGGAAAAAGAAGAGATCTTGGAGAAGAAGATTAGTAAAAACTTGGTGAATTAGTGAAGGAGAGAGCAAGTTTAGCTAGTGTTCATCAAGTTAGGTAACTTCTCTAAACCATAGAGTTAGCTCAATTCAAATGAATTCATGAATTTGATGTATGGGTTGTTGTTTTATGTTGTGGTTAATGTCATGGAACTCAAGAAGTATGTATGGAGGTTTCTTAGATATTAACATGGCCTATTTGTAGAGAAAACTCGGAATTCTGATTGCAAAATTCTGGGCTTTGCTGCACATAGCGCGCTAGGTGGATAAGCTAGCGCGCCAACTCGGATTAGCGTGCTAGATAAGGATTGGTAGGCGCTAACTCCAGTCATTAGCGCGCTGGGTATATGACAACATAAAACTGCAATTTTCAAAAATTCCTTAAACACTATAAAAGAGTCTAATACCTATGTAAAGGTCCAAACATACTAAAAAATGTATAATATGATATCAGGAACCTAAGGAAGAGCTACCGGGATTCAAATAAGAGTCTCAAGGTGTCGGGAGGCCGAAACAGTATACGAAATTGCTTGGATTGTAAGTAAACTGAATGAGATATTTCTTTACATTTCATTCCTATTCATATGTTCATTTCCAGTCATTTGGACTGAATTGCTTTTGTACTCCATATGTCATGACTTGTTGTTCTTTCTCATTACATGAGGTTGCTTTCATGGTATAGTTTGTTGATAAAATGACTTCATTGACTCCAATTCATGTGCAATGTCATTATTGATTGTTAATACATGTGGTCAATGAAATCGAATGCTATTAGGTAGGTATTATGTATTGTTGTGAATCTATATCCTTTGTGTATTAGTATGCAATTCTTTTGTTGGATTCCAATACCGTGTTGTTCTTTGAATATGAAAGTAGTTCTTGTATCTAAGACCACTTTACGATAGAAATCTGGTGGACATATGTGGTCACTAGACTTTTTAGGGTGATCGAGATTTCTCTACTATCTTGCGCAGCACATGAGAAATGAGTCTCGGGGTTGTTGGAAAGCATAACTTATGCAGCACATGGGGTATGGGACCTGGGGTTATTGGTAAGTATTTATCACAGGTGACTGGCATTAGTGAAAAGGTTATAAAGGCATGAGCATTGCTCAGGCCTTCACATTGATATAGAGCTCAGCTCCAACCTCATATAGTGAAAAGGCTGATGTGATGAAGATCACGACCAACCGGCCCTAGATCATTACTACTTAGCCATGTGTCAGTTTCATGTGTTTTGCTGAAGTATCTCTTTGCATGTTCTCTTTACTTTATAGTTGCTATTATCATGCTTTTAGATACTTGTTGCACAATTGGGAATGTGAACAAATGTCTCTCAGTATTACTTTCTACTTTCTTTACTTACAGTCTACTTTGTGATGGTGGATGCAGATCCATCAAGTAGTAGACCATGCAAAAAGAAGATCGACGATCACCTCTGAGCCAGTGGAGCACTGCTACACCGAATTTTGTAGGTTTGATTTTTGATGTATTACTTTTATATGTATATGATATACTTTTGGGGTTGTATAGTATGGGTTGAGTGAGTGGTACCTTGACCAGACACATAATGTTATATATCGCCGTTTCATCATATATGTGCATGCGATCTTTATTCCCTGGTTTTTTACACAATTGTTAGGACTCATGTTATAAGTTTCTGCTAGATTGTTAAGACTTCCGCTGAATAAACTTTTAAGTAATCAAAAATCTTTAATTAACTTTGATTTATGGATTTACGTAGGATTAGTATAGGTTTATATTCATTTAAAAAAAAATAGTAGGTAAATGGTTTTGGATAGGCTGACTAGTCCCTTGTTAGGTCCTATATGACGAGATTAAGGCTTAATAACGGGATTAGGTCAGGCGGTGCCGTAATTTGAGAAAAGGTCGTCACAAATAAACAAACTCTGATGTGATTTATAATTTTAACTTGTTTGGTTAATTATATGTTTTGTTTTGAATTGTTTGCATCTATATTTATATCTTATACTTTATTTGGTTGGAATTTTAAACAATTGTGATCCTATGTGTGTAACATACTTTTTATAAATTTTTTGAAAAAAATTAAGTGGGAAAAATATTTTCCCAAGGTGATTCTTCGCAAATTCCCCGTGGGGATCTTCAATGGAGAATGAAATTGGGAAAGATTTTTCACCAGTGGATTCCATATCCCTGTGGGGATTAGGCGGGGATGGGGATAAAGATGAAAGTTCATCCCACTGTGGGGATGGGTATGGGAATGGAGGGATGAATTCTTAAGCGGGGATGGAGATGGAGATGAGGTCCCCATCCCCTACCCTCCTTATTTGCATCCCTACCATTTTTTCTCTGACAATGAAATGTTGCCACGCTCAAACATAGAGAGAAAAAGTTAAACCAAAATTATTAAAAATTATTATTAGCCAATTTTATGTCATTTAAAGTAGAACTTTGTATTCACATGCTTGCACGTGAAACACATAGTTGTTTGTTAAGTAGTCATAACTGAGGGGTAGAGAATGCTAGTGTAACTTCGGTCGGACATGCAGGTTGGGCATTGTAACGGCCCGAAAATTTGACTTGTGCCACGTGCCAGGTCAAGGTCGTATGTGGGACCCACTCGTCGTAATCCGGATCGAAATCGACGCGAAATAGGGCCAAAATAAGGTTTAGACGCGGTGTACCTGTATTTTGTAGTGCAATGGTATTTTCGTTAGTTTTTGGCGAAGACAGGGTATTTTTCGAGGTTTATTTCAGACACAAAAATCGAGGAGATAAAAAAACTGGATGAGAATCAGATAAAAGAGAGGAGAGAGGAAAGAGAAAAAGAGAGAAATAGAGAGAAAGAGAGAGAGAGAGAGAGAGAGAGAGAGAGACGGCGAGAGGAAAGAGAGAGAGAGAGACGGCGGAAAGAGAGAGAGAGAGGGCGGCGCGGCGAGAGTAGGGAGCCCCGCGCGGAGCCAACAACTCCAGAGATCGAGATCGGAGCGCAAAGAAACCAAACCAGGCCGGTGCGGCTGGTTCGGTTCTGGACGTTCGACACGCACGCGTGTCACCGCAACAACGCAAACGCGTACGTGATGGTCGGTCGTTGACGGCGGCGGCGGGCACGACGTTGATCGGCGGCGCGACGGCGGAGCTCACTAGTGGACGCGCGGCGCGCAGCATCGAGATCGGCGGTGGCGCGTTGCCGGACCGATCGATCCTTGACGAGACAACAACAGCGGACAAGGTGTCGCGACTTCGACGAAGCTCGACGATGCGATGAGTTGCGCGCGAATGAGATAAGAGGCGTATGCCTTGGTGAGGTCCTACACCATCTTGTGAATTTCGTTGCCTTTATTATGGAATTTGCGGTTTTAATCGCGAACATATTGATTTGAATGACTTAAGTAACTTAAATGGTATAAATGGACACCAGGGACTTTGAAGGAAATAGTCGGGTGTCGGGTGCACATATCGAGGCGTGAGCGGGACATCTTGAGGACGATTTGCGATTTCTCGAGGTAAGTAAAACCAGTTAAGAAATGCACAGTATTTCATTTTAGCTTATATTTTATTGATGTTGCACTGTGTCCTTTTCATTGGAATTCTCACCCACTTATGAGTGTCCAAGGGCCAAGTGAGCCATACTCGTGTCTTTGATTGGAGTGGTTGCCGGCTTGCAACCGGGGCCATGACCTCGAGTCACTTGACCCCGACCCTATGGCACCCGCATTCGGTGGCCTTGGACTACTTGGGCACCTGTCTATTGTTTCATTTGACACTCATTCCTCGTTGTACTTTCATTGCCTTTATTTCCAGTCTTATTATCATGCATTCCATACATCTTTCTTTCTATCCGCATGACTATTAGACTGCTTCATTTATTTTGAATTACTGTTTAGATCCTACTGGCTTTTACTTACCTGGACTCGGCATTCTTGTGTTGACCGAGTGCAGATCTCTGACAGACGAGAAAGGGCAAGACGCAGACATTTGGAAATCTACCTTCGTACATTTTCGTAGGTTTTTTGTTGGCTTTTTGTATTACCTATTTATATATTGTTTTTGGGTTGAGAGATATACATGAATGTACATATTTACTGGGTTCCACAATTAGGTTGCCTAACTCTCTTACATTATTGTTGAGTTATTTAATGAATTGCTTTCGCTAAATTGTAAAAACTTGAAAAATACTAATAACTCAACTTAAAATTATGAATTTACTTGTAATGATAGATTGGAAGGCTGACTAGGCTTGTGTTGACTTTGCGAGACTGGCTCGGGGGTCCACGTGGGCTTAGGCCGGGCGAGGCCCAGTTTGTAGGAAACTGGGGCCGTCACAGGCATGCACTTGTGCGCGTCCCTTCGATGCACCTCACAATGGGTGCACTTACGCATCTCAGAAAACATCGATCAAGGAACACGCATAAGTATTGAGTGCCCAACTTGCGTGTCCTACACCGAGTTACACTATATAATTTTACGTAAGGGCCCTCGATTTATAATTTCGCCCTTGGTCTCTAAATACTTAGGACCGGTCCTGCTAATTACAATAAACTAATGCTAGAGTTATATATAAATTCACACACTTCTTAGTTGATGAAAAATAAATTATCTTACTACCAATTAAATAAAATAAAATAAATAATCCATAATGTCTCTTGAGTTTTGTATTTTTCTTTCATATTCAGATTTGTTTTTCTACTTCACCATTTTCATACTTTGTTAACCACTCTTTTTTTGACTTCATCAGCAGAAGTAGAACCTACCACATCCCTAAATTTGATCTTTTGGCAACTGACGCCACATCCATGTCACCAAAGATGCATGCTTTGGTGAGATTAACCTATAGTTAATTATATTATAAATTATGAAAAGCACTTATGATGCAAGTGGACTTAGAATACTACATAGAAATTTTTTAATTCACTATATTTATTTTCATCAATATAATTATTTGTGTTTCACATGCTCTACTTACTAGTATTTTACGATTCTATTCCAATCAAAAAAAATATTTTAGCTATTTTAATTTCGGTGATAATCTTGTTTAATTATTCCGATGCGTTTTTTGATTTTCCTATCATAATTATAATTCTATTCCCAATTAAACAAAAATTTTAACTATTTTTTGGTACACATACATATATGTGCACGATGGGCTATGTATTAGCTTCCATCGATTTTAATTTTTAATTTTTTTTAATAGTTTGGCACATACATGCGTACGCTACACACACACGCTTGCTTTTGTTTTAAGTTTTTGTGAATGGTTAATCATTAATTGTTCATTTCTGTTTCTTAGGGTCTTTAGAAGTGATTAAAAGCAAATTTGGTAGTGCTACTGCTATCACTTACCACAATTATTGTGTATTCTACGTTCACAATCAATTATTTTCCTTTATTTTATGATTTTGGAGGTGATTGAAGTAATATATTTGGTACTTTCGGGATGAATTAAATCATATTTATAGAAACATTGCCTAAGTAGGTTTATGTAAAAAATAAGATGATATTGTTATTGGCTTCGAGTTTATTGGAGATTACATAATAAAATTAGTTTTTTTTTTTTCATTTTTTTCTTATCAAATTTATTTTTATCCAATATATTGATATTCCCGCACGCGAAGCGTGAGATGTTGACTAGTTCAAAAGAATAGGACCAGACATAAAATCAATGACTTTGATAAAAGCACATTGTTTAGCTAATTTTAATTGTTCAGCAGAATATTCCACTGCTAATTAAAGAATTGATTTAATTTGAAAAATCGTGTCAAAGTAACAATGGAACAATATAACAATCAGTTGATCTTGATTCGCTAAACTATTATTTTTAAACAAGAAAATGGTTATAATAAACTCAAGATAATCGTTCAAACTAATATTAAAAAGCAATATTTAATTCTTTATACGAATCAACTTATGAGAATTCAAATTGCTTTTTTAGCAAAAAAATATTGTCTCGCTAGTTATATGTTATTACCTTTTTATTAAAATAATTTAAACTAAGCTTAAAAAAATTTAGGACCGACTCTGGTTGTCAATTAATGGAGCCAAGAATTTCTTGGGAAACATGGATTTCCTGCGCAATAGGGTGAGAATGGAGGATTTAAATAATTAAGGATGGAGGCGGAGACGAGGAGAAAATTGATTCCATGCACAATGATATCGAAGAAAATATCCCTACGAGGATCCCTATTAGGTATTCTCATGAGAATCCCCATGCATATGTAAATTTATAATTTATAGGGCTTTTGGCATGATTAAAACACTATACATAAATATTTCCCAATCTAACACACTTGTGAAAATATTTAAAAACCTAACATCTATGGTGAGGTGGCAAGCCAAGTATGATAGAGAAGTTTTATGAGTTGCTAAAAATACACACCCATTTGTTTTGCACACACCAGTTCCCTCAAAGTAACCCTCCACCAACCACCGCCGCCCGCTGCCGTTGCCAACCGCCACCCGTCGTAGCTGCCTACAACTGCCAGCCGCCTTCCGTCGCCGTGCCACCTTCAACTGTTGCCTTCATTGACCTCTTTTTTTCCTTTTCTTCCCTCTCTTCCTCTTCTCTCCTTGACCTCCAGTAGCGAGATCCAACCAGATTTAAGTCGCCAACTGTTACTTAAAGTTAAGGAGGGAGGGAGGGAGGGAGGGAGGAGGAGGAGGAGGAGGAGGAGAGGGAAGAAAAGAAAATAAGGAGAAAGGGAAGTCGGTTGCGGAAGGCGGCGACGGGCAGCCACAGGCGGCACCGAGCGGCGGCGATGGTTGATGGAGGGTTATTTTGAGGGAGGTGGTGTGTGTGAAAGAGGTGATGTGTGCAAAACAAATGGGTGTGTATTTTTAGCAACTCACAAAACTTCTCTTGCCTACACGGGTTGCCACCTCAGCCATAGATGTTAGGTTTTAAATATTTTTACAAGTGTGTTAGTGTAACGACCCTAAAATTATAACTCATGCTACGTGCATTGAAAAAATGTGACCTGGACCGTCATGAATTCACACACTCGGTCAACCCTCGGGAGTCGACACCGAGGTATTTTATTTTTCGGTGATTTGTGTATTACCTATTTAAAAAAGATGCATACAATTTAATTATTTTATTTCGATCATCGGGTTACGAGTGAGGTAACTTCTCGAGATGTATGTGTTTACGAGTATGGGGCTATAGTTTGATCACAAAAAAGGTGCCTAAGGTTTAAAATTGTATGCAATGATGTGAGTAAATGAATTAATTAATTATTGATGGCAAAATAGACAATTCTTAAATTGGACATGTGTCACTTGTTGGTGGAGTGAGTGTGATAAGTGAGTTTGGAAAGTGGGAATAGATAAGGAAAAGAGAAATTGATAGGTGTATTTGGGTTTTGAGGAGTTGTGTTTTTGTTGGAAAAGAGAGGAAGAACAACCAAAAGAAAAAAAAGTCAAGTAAAAGTTCTCTTTATTTTTTACATTTGTTCAATTCCAAGTAGTTAACTCTTCAATCTTTACATTCCTTCAACTTCATGTAGCTAATGTGTATGGATTTGAGATTTTAATGTCTAATAAAGGATACAAATTTATTGTGGTTAGTGGCCCTTTAATGGAGGAAGGAAAAAAATAGAGAAAGAAAGAAAAAAATAGAAAAGGAAAAAAAGAAAGAAATAGCCACCCAAGGGTGGTTTAACAAAATGAACAGACTTTGTCCAAAGAACCCAAATCCTTATTTAATAAAACAAATTAATAACTAAAAATCATAAAAAATTAAGAAAAACTCAAGAAAATTAAAAAAAATTGGAAAAATAGAAAAAAGTTAAGGAAATTATAGAAAAGTTGACTTTGGAGTTTTCAGAGATTTTTTACACTGAGAATCTCCCTCAAAAAACGTGTCACTACTACGATTTTAATATTTTGAACAATTTAAGGATTTTAAAATCTAAACTTCATTAAATAGTCTCAAATACACCTAATTTAATGTAAATTGATACCAAGAACCTAGGATACCAGTATCGGGCACTGGGTGTCAGTTTGGGGAGCGTGTCAGAGCCGTGAGGGAGTGATAGCATGTATCCGAGGTAAGTAAAATCAACTAGGAAATGCACAATAGTTCATTTGAGCTTATATTTTATTGATATTGTATTGTGTCCCTTTCTTGGAATTCCCACCCATATATGAGTGTCCGAGGGCCAAGTAAGTCATGAGAGTGTCTCTGATTGGAGTGGTTACTGGTTTGCAACTGGGGCCATGACCTCGAGTCACTGGAGTATTTGTTTGGAATGAGATGTGTTTATTCCGGGGCACCGTTGATATCCCTCATTCGCGACAATCTAGGTACAACAGGCGGTGCCGCGTCCTAGAACCAGAGTCTACTTGGTGTTGCCGCGACTTTATGACCCCGACCTTGTGGCACCCGCACTTGGGGGTCTTGGACTACTTGGGCACCTATCTTTTGTTTCTTTTGACACTCATTTTTCGTTGCACTTTCATTTTTACAGTCTTATTATCATGCATTCTATATAGCTTTCTTTCCATCCGTATGACTTTTAGATTGCTTTATTTATTTTGAATTACTGTTTAGATCGTACTAGCTTTTACTTACTGGACTCGGCATTCTTGTGTTTGACCGAGTGCAGATCCGCAACCGAGGAAGGGCAAGACGCAGATACTTGGCGATATACTCATAGGATATCAGAGCGGCCCTCCTCTACACGCTTTTGTAGGTTTTCGAATTTTTTGTATTACTTATATATGTTGTTATCACACTTGGGATACTTGTTTGGGTTGAGAGATACACATGACTTATATATCATTTTTGCTTAGTTATAACACTTGACATAAGATATACATGAATATACATGTTTCTAGGGTTCCACATTTTGGATGTTCGACTCTTTTACTTTATTTTAAGTTATTTTAACGTATTAATTGCTTACGCTAACTTGTAAAACTTGAAAATAGAAATAACTCAACTTAAGAATTATGAATTTATTTATATGGATGGATCGAAAGGCTGACTAGGCCTGCATTGACCTTGCGAGACTGGCTCGGGGGTCCACTTAGGCTTAGGCCGGGCGGGGCCCAGTTTGTGGGAAACAGGGCCGTCACAGTTGGTATCAGAGACTAAGTTTTTACATGTAGCTCTTGATTAGCCCACAACCAATATAAGACACAAATTAAAAATAGAGTTAGGACAAGGTTGGAACTTAAAGTGGAACCTTATGATCTTGACTTAGAGTTTTAGTTAGGAAGTTAGGAAAGTTAGGAAAGTTAAAACTTGGATCATATATATGATAATTATTGTATTGTAATATGCTATATTGGTAATTATATGCTAATGAGAGACTCGCTTGCTATCGCAGATCGCGATGGCAGATCAACCTGGTTCGAGTGATGATAGTCGAGCTGCAGGTCCTCGATTCACGAGTATTGAGGAGGTACAGTCCTTGACTCAAAGGGTTACATCCCAAGATTAGCGATTAGACGAGATCCTGAGGATACTCAGGGTACATATCATAGCTACACCATCACCATCTTCGTCGACAGTGCCTACTGTTCATGAGGGGAATGCGCCTACCGTATAGGTGAGATAGTACCGGTACAGACACAGACTACTACTTACACCCCTTACTCTGGCAGAGACTACATTGACTATGCTTATAGAGACGAGAACTAGGGCGATAGCTGAGGCGAGACAGTCACGAGAGTTCCAAAGACATAGACCAGCTGAGTTCTATAGGGGTACGAAGCTCGAGGCGGTAGAGAAATTTGTGAAGAGCCACCAGAAGATGCATGACATATTGGACACACTAGAGCATATGAGACCGAGTATATCATGAGGGCTGATGTTTGGAGAGGCCAAGGTATGGTGGCGCAATATGGTGGCTACCTAAGGTAAGCTCAAGGATTAGGCAGAATTCAAGAGGCAATTTAATTAGAAGTACTATCCGCCTTCATTCCTGAAGCTGAAAAGAGCCGAGTTTCTGAGTATCCTATAGTATACTGGGGAGTTGGTGATGCAGTATATGGGCAAGTATTTGCAGTTAGTGGATTATGCTGGTGGGATAGCTGACACGGACACTGACCATACACACTCTATTTTATGGAGGGTATGTTGAGGGACATCTGAGGCACCGTGGTGACTACTGAGCCAGGAAGTTTACTAGCGGCATATGAGAGGAGCCTAGCCAGATATACATACCTGAGCATACATCATGATGAGATCATCCCAGCACCACACCATCATAGTCAGATTATAGGTCAGGTGGTGACAGGAGGAGGAAGAGACACTAACCATTCAGGCTGAGAGATGTCATGGCACAGAGTAAAGGATATGTGGCGCCACCATCCTATTCAGCGTGCACCGCACCAGTACCGTTTGCTTCGGCACGGAGTTATGCCAATACACCACATCAGCTAGCACATTCAAGGCGCCACAGCTGTATCAACAGACTGAGGGTAGAGGCAGAGTCGGTGGTCAGGTGAGTTACGGACATGGTCAGGGCCAAAGATATGACCAAAGACAGGGATAGAGGTCCAGTCAGACACAGGGACATGGACAGTGGATTCCGCCAGGGCTGGGACCACATCGAGCATGTTTTGAGTGTAGACAGATAGGGCACTTCGTTAATACATGTCCACGACTAGGCAGGGCTCAGCCACAGCAGCTCAGAGAGCAAGTTCATATCATCGCTTCACCGGATCTAGCTGCCACCCTTAACCTTATTGAGGGTATGATTTATATTTGCTGTCGATTTATGCATACTTTGATTGATTCGAGTTCTATTGTGCCTTTTATTTCTGGTCGTATGGATGATGATTTAGGATTGAGACCTATTAGTCTAGAACAACCCTTGATCCTTAGCACGGCTGCTGGGGGCAAGATATACCCGAACCTATTATGTGTTGATTGCCCAATTGAGATAGTGGGCCAGGAGATGCCCGGAGACTTGAAGATGTTGGAATTCCTAGAGTTTGATGCCTTATTAGGCATGGATTGGTTAGCCTCGTACCACACACAACTTGAGTGTTTCAGTAAGGTGGTTACGTTTCGACTTCTGGACCGAGCAGAGTTTAGTTTTTATGAGACTTCGACCATGTTACCGATCACCTGACCTAGAGTGGCCACGAGTTCAGATCTCGAGACTTTTGCTAGTATTTTGAGTAGGGCCGAGAAAGTTGAAACGAGGACGGAAGAGGTGCCAGTTGTATGCAATATTTTGGATTTTTTTTCGTGAATAGCTACTAGGATTACCACCACCCAGAAAGATTGAGTTCATCATAGATTTGATCCCGAGCACCAAACCCATATCGATTCCATCGTACAGGATGGCTCCTAAGGAGCTAGAGGAGTTGAGGACCCAGATAGATAAGTTGTTAGAGTTAGGATTTATAAGTTCGAGCATGTCACTTTGGGGAGTGTCAGTACTGTTTGTCAAAAAGAAAGATGTCAGTTTAAGACTTTGCGTTGACTACCGACAGTTCAACAGAGTCACAGTGAAGAACAAATATCCACTCCCACGCATTAATGACTTATTCGATCAGTTAATAGGGGCATAGTGGTTCTCAAAGATTGATTTGAGATCGGGATACCACCAGTTGAGGATTCGAGATGAGGATAGGGAGAAGCACTACAAAAAAACAACAGATCAAAAACGAGAATTTCTGTCTCGATTTGCATTAATTTCGTCTCTAATTAAATTCTCAACGAACGAGACGAAATCTATTCCGTCTCTAAAATTGTCGTCGCTGATTCAATCAGCAACGAAAATGTGTTTCCGTTTCTGATTAGAGACGGAATTTAGAAACGGAACAGAGACGGAACATAAATGGAAATTCTTCTAAATGGTACAATTGTTATTGCATTCCGTCTATGATCCGTTGCTAATCGAGACGGATCGAGACGGAATATAATAATTCTGTCTCGATCCGTCTCGATTAGCAACGGATCGAGACGAAATTATTGTATTCCGTCTCGATCCGTCTACGATTAGCAACGGATCGAGAGACGGATTATTATATTTCGTCTCGATCCGTCTCGATTAGCAACGAATCGAGACGGAATTATTGTATTCGTCTTTGATCCGTCTCGATTAGCAGCGGATCGAGACGAAATTATTGTATTCGTCTCGATCGTCTCGATTAGCAACGGATCGAGACGGAATTATTATATTCCGTCTCGATCCGTCTCGATTAGCGACGGATCGAGACGAAATTATTATATTCCGTCTCGATCCGTCTCGATTAGCAACGGATCGAGACGAATACGATAATTTCGTCTCTGATCCGTTGTTGATTCATGCATCTATTCCTCGAAAATTAGAGACGGAATAGCAACGGAATATCTGAATTCCGTTGCTAATCCGTCTCAATTCCGCTTTGTTTAGTTTTTCAACCTAAGCTTAATCCAATTTGGTTCTCCGTAACATCTAAACTCGAAAATACAACTATAGGACCTTCTCCATCGCCGCACCCTCCAACAACTCCTTGGGGGTGCTAACATCTCCCAAAAAAGCGAGAATTTGACATACACACACAAATCAACAATATATATATCAACAACAAAGATTCAAATGAGAAAAAAACATAAAACTCGATATTAAAAAACATTTATATATTCACGAAACATAGTCAAGTATAATAAATGTTTAAGATATCTAAGTATCCATAAAAAAACTACAATTCTCATTGTTCTACAACAACCATAAAAATACCTAAGTATCATAAAGTTGCCCATCCCTCGTTGTGCTAGCACTGGGATGTGCTAGCATCCGGATCTACGTATCTTCTCTTCTTTCTCCATAACGACCCGAGATCAGACACATCCTTTGGGACAGTCACCCGCCACCTTGTAGTACACCGCCTCATCATCCATCCATTTGGTCCGGTGTAGTCCAGGTCGCTCGACGTCTCCTTTGGAGCTTATCCCGCATGGATCAACAATAAGAGATAAATGATTAAAAAAAGCAATCATGAGGGAGACATAAATGAAATTCTATAAATAGATATTGAAGAAATGTGTTCAATCTGCCAAGAAATGGAACAAACACAAACCATTACTAAATCCAACAATGACGAAGAGTATACTCCGAAGAGTCTACGCAGCAAAAAATCGCTTAAGTTGATAACAATTGTGCACAAATATCATGTTTCATAAGAAACACAAACATGGATTCATGGAAGAAAATATGAAATCTCAAACTGGGAATCAAGCAATTCACCTAAAACGTCTTAAAAAAAAAACCCATAAAATATGCGCATTTGCGACGTTCTTGACCGAAGCGCTTCGACAGAAAGAGAGATACAAAACCAAAACAATTGATAAAACCAAATTATCCACAACACCCAAAACAACAAAACAACCCAGATGAGCAAAACAAGAGCAATCAACCAACAAGGTATCAGATAAGATCCAGTAATAGAAATCAAACAACATCACAGTAGCAATTGCTCAAAATTAGATGGGCAACTTAATCAATACCCAACAAGAACAAAAATACAAATTGAAAATCACCAATAACGGAAGAAACAACGCAGTCAAGAACAAACTCACCACAAATCCTACCCTCCGACTGCTAGTGTATAAATAGTTTCCATCTCTGGAGAATTGCACCTGCAACCACATGAATATCATATTTCACCTCAAAATGCATTATGAAATTATATCATGTTTATAACTTTAAGCAGATCTATAGCACTCTCGTACATGTGTGATTCCGCCTTCTTGACCGTGTAAAACATATAAAACCTCCATATTGTCTTCCCTGTAAATTGCGTAGTCTGACCTGTAAGATCCAACAGCTAGCATACCACTATGGGCAGGACAAAAGGCAAGGGTGGAAATAATACCTACAGTATACAAATAGGCAAAATGGCCAGACTGGTAGTGAGATGTTTAGACAGCCACAATTATCAATTCAGACTTGGACAAACTTCCAAGGAAAACATTATGCAACAAGGTAATACAAGAGGTTACCATCTGGATCCATGAGTTTGCACTTCAACATATGGAAGTCAGGGGACTACACAAAAGGTTCAGGAAATCCTGAGCTAACTCCGATAATAAAAAAAAGACTAAATAACAGCTTGGATATTTTGCTGATGATTGAGTGATAACAAAAATACTAGTAGAAGTACTTTGAACCCAACGTAAAGCTAGGGGCGATCAAATTTAAAACTAATTTTCTTGAAGAATTCAACAACTTGCCACTGGCCCTTAGCAAATGAGATTAGCAACCCAAGTGCATCTTGGAAAACACTTATAGATCACTAACTTTGTATCCTTCAACAAAGATAACCCCGAGACCTTTATCAAGTAGCTTTGAAATTTGAAACAAATTGTTCATACATTCTTTGGTGATTCCTAACAGTCAATCGTCTATTCTTGTGCACCTTCACTAGACCTTGTGTTTGTCTTAGACGCTTACAGTCTTACTTCCTCTCTGACCTATTTTTCCACAAATTCCAGTTTCAAATAAGAATCCTACTAATCTCTATTGGGACATTATTGTAATATAATGGCGTAGTAAACCATTTTGTACCGCAAAAGATGGTAAGATTCCATTAACAAAGCAAGTTCCACTAGATATATTGCATATAATGAATTTATGATGGGAATTTAGAGAACTTAATCAAGCGATCAGATAAGTCTACCTGATTGCCCTTCTTTATTGCCTTGGATTGTTGAATACTGTTCAAAATCCCGACCAGGGCGATGTAAGTCAAAAACTCTGATAGATTTATTGTATCCTGCAAAAAAGCCTATAGAATATGATCTATGACATGAAAGATGAACTGTTTTATGACAGCAAGAGGAGAAACCAATAATAAGCTTCAAACCATAAGCAAGGAAATCAACAAAACTAGCAAAGACAATATACCATCAAGAAAATAAAGGTTGCCGATCATAATCAAAGAACATTCAGGATTTATGAAAAACAAAATTACAACTCTGTAGCACCTTCTGCAGCACCGATGAAGATGGATGACCAAGTCTAGCATGCCAAAGATTACAATTATGAGTAATAGCAACAGTTAAGTTTGTAACACCAGTTTGAGAAAATCAGACAGCAGATATAGTAGAGAGATTCTCACCAGTTTGAAAAAGCCAGATAGCCTGACTATAAGCCAATAAAAGAGCCTCGCTTAGCCTCCAAATCTTGTATGCCTCCTTTGACAGGTGTCCTTGTTGTTCTCTTTCACCTTCAAAAAAATGATAACACATTTAGAAAAGCTAAATATATCAACCACATGCAGTGCTTTCCACAAATCAATGCATGGACATGTGAATCAAGTAGGAAGTCGACAAATTAAATTCACTACAAAAAACAGCCAATCAGAAACGGAATTAAAGGAATCATAGATAGTAATACACAATGCATGACATTACTAATATAAGATCGGTGGTAAAACAATCCAAATGATTTAATGTCAACTCAGAAATGGAAATGAAATAAAGAGAATTGCCTCAAAGGGTTTAGTTTCCTTAAATACTTTGTTTGCTTTGCTTCGGGATTTAGATTCAGATACTCCTCAAAATTGATTTGCATATTCTCTGCTAATGTCAAAACAACTTTCTGAACGAAAAAAGTAAAAAAAACAAAGAATAAGGAAACAAGGGAAGCTAATCAGCCAAGCCAATGACTATTAAAAAAAGTAATTCACAACTGACGGTCCTAAACCACTAACCATATTCTCTATCCTTGCTTTGAAAAGAATACCATAATCCGAACTCAATTCTGCAATCATATTTTTTTCTCAATCATTGTCTCGATTTCATGATATATAACGACCTATGAGCATACCACATCTTGCAAAAAATCAATTAATCCCAAGTTAGTACGGACCTTGAACAAAATACATTTCGTCACTACGACCTTCATATGGAAAAGGAAAACATGAATGTCAACCAAATTCTTCTTGAGATAGACTCATTAGAAACTTTATCACTTGTTAATATAACAAGAAAACCAGTCCAGTAACAACACTCAAGCACATAAACCTTCCAGATTCGTAATCTTTATATTTGGTCTTGTGATTGTCTATTTACCCCAAAAAAAAAAACAAAAAACTTTACCGATATGCATCCTCAAAGGCGTCCTTGTTTTTTATATACCAAAGTACCGTCGACACCTGTTTGATTTAAAAATTAAAATATTATATTAAATCATAATATATATAACAACTTCGAAATGCTTGCCTTCTTGAGAGTTTTCTCCACAGCTTTCTATGACCAATTCTTCTCTTCCCCTCTTCGAGAATATCATGGCAAGAAGTTGACTATCACTTAGCACTTGAGATATTACCCATATTTTCGTTGCAAAAAACATTAAAGGCCCCATCAAGTGCTTGGAAAGATAAGATAACAGACATGAAAATTATGCAAACACCTTTTCCACCACTCGAAATGCTTTACCAAGAAAGATCTACAAAAATGATAAGATAACCTAAAAGTGAGAAGCATGTTACACAGCAACAACATAGCCTCAATCCCAAATAGAAGCATGCTACGCACCTCGCGAAAAAGTATGTTGTTCTTGAAGTACTTGGTGACATAACCCAGTGCTTGTCGTGAAGCCCTATCACTTTGTTTTCCGAAAACCTAAAGAAGTAAGCGATCATCATCACTTAAAATGTATAAAAGCAAAGGAACCAACCAAATCACTTGGATAGAAAATACTTTATAATTTGTAAACTAAAAATTTACAAATGCAAATGGGATATCTGACATTTCTATTCCTTATAGAATCTTTAGAATGTTCTACCAAACTTTTGCCTTCAAAGGAATAACTCTGCGCCATCACATAAAAATTAAAAATATACGACTTCCTAAATGCTACAAAAAGGTGTGCATGTGAAATATTGAGCGCATGAGAAGAAAGGCTCCCACCTTCTTGAATATATTTGCAATAATATCTAAGCCTTGAGGAATCCGATAGAATAACCAATACATTTTAATCAGATCGTCTTCCTACAAAATTAAAAAATTAAAAAAAAATGAAGAAAGATATAATAGTAATACCATGATTGAGAGCTAGAAACTGATATTCAGGCAAGATACATGTTGCTATGGTACCTTCTCATCTCTGAGCAAAGCATGCAATCCAGGGTGCTCATTTTCATAAAGTTGGGTTGCATATACCAACAACAACTCGCTCAGTACTGTCTGAAGGACCACGATGAAGATTCAAATGTTTTCAGTTTCGAACTTTTAAAAAAACCACACTATATATGATTTTAAATAAGTATTAAAAGCCATATAAATAATGGACAAATGACAAACCCCCAATAACTTTTCTTCGCTGCTTGAATGCAGGTACTGATAGACCCGTTCCTTCTCTTTTTCCAAGCAGTCTTCAGCCTAAGAATAAGCACAAGAAAAAATTGGTTACATGAGATGAGACATCAATCTATAAATATATTTCAATAGGTAACAACCAACAATACATACCAGGGAGATTAGTGTATCTCTGACTTTAATTCTTACGAATTCTTGGTAAATCTGATAAGGCAGCAACGAGCACAAAAAAATAAATAAAAATACATGATGTAGAATAAAGCGCATTTCTCTAAGGGGAAAAGTACTCAGTGCGATTTTTTGGATCTTAAGTGGTTATTAATCCCATTTTTTCAGCAATAGAGATGAACAAATTTAGCACGAAAACTCTTTGGATAAATAAGAAAGCTGAAATGTCGTATATAAAAAGTACCGGTTTCTAAAACATGCGAATCCAACTTTCTCAAGTGAGAGAAGTTTAGAATTCTCGACAAAAAAGTGATCTAGGTAGGAGAACCACCTCGAAAGCCTGCCGTACCATTTTTGTGATTACTCCATCTCTGTAACGTATCTCTCAGAAGGGGTTCCCTTTCCTTCTCCAACATCAATGGCAAGACCTGAATCCGATGATTAAAAAAAATGAACAGATATAGAGGGGAAAAAGAAAGACATCATAACACAGTCAAAACCTTACCTCCCAATCCAAGTATTTTTGAAATATAATGACGACGGATCTATCAACATTGTGACATTCTATGAAAAAGTGGAGCAACAGCAATGAACAAAAACAGGAAGGCATTCCAACAAATTTACCGAATCAATAGAAATAAACATAATTAGAAAAGTTAGAATAAGACACTACACAGTTAGTGAAGAAAACAAACATCACCTAGGCGAATCTTGTAGTATCG
Source organism: Stephania cephalantha (assembly GCA_039657325.1). Lineage (NCBI taxonomy): Eukaryota > Viridiplantae > Streptophyta > Magnoliopsida > Ranunculales > Menispermaceae > Stephania > Stephania cephalantha. The sequence continues at coordinate 12,219,069 of CM077572.1, forward strand.
CTCCTCACTAGCGTAGATATGAGGTTAGACACCTCAAGTGTTGAAGGGAATATCAACCGCATTGATAAATAGAATATTGGTTACATGTTAAGGTTCAACAATCACAAAGCAACCACGAACAAATGCATATATACAAGAAACTTAAACTTACCAACAAAAGTTTTCCATCTACATTTTGAATCCAAACATCCCCTTTAGAACCACTATCGTAAACAAAATAACCTTCTTCATGCTTAATCCCTGGGTCGAGCATCCATATTGCTTTAAAACCATTAAGATGAAGCTAATTCACCAGAGCTTTTGGATTAGGGAACCTGTCTTGTGGAATAAAAATATATAATATTACAGGCAAAATATATAGCTATTCGAGCGACCACAAAATTATTCAATCATAACCAATATAATGGAATGAGTTTTAATATGGTGAAAACAAATTTCACGTAGACAAAAAGTAGAACTTTCAAAATGAGCCATCTAAAATTATTCAAGTGATCATTATGTCAATCACAAATGAGCAACAATGTACAAAGAACTTCAGCTTAAGCTTGTTAAATTAAATTTAATTGGATTTAAACATTATTCATAAATAAAATAAAATAAAAAAATTAGAGAATTGCATACTTTATCAAAAGTGAAACAACGAAATCCATCCATGCTATTCAATGTCCATTCACATGACATCACAAGGTATTCCCTTCTTTCGAAATGTCCCAATCGCATTCAACACAAAATTCGGATGGAAAAAGTGAGACAACTACTTTGTAATAAAAGAACACTCTAAGAGGTGTACGCAACCATGATCGAATATTTTTTTTAAAAAAGAGACATTGCTAATCTTGCACATTGCAAGAATAGTCATGTACCTCTTTGTCTTGGAAATTCTCTTATCAAACAATTAAGGTATTGAAAATGATGGCTCAAAATATTGGTGCAGATTCACAAGTTGTAACAAAATACATTTACCTCAAGAACTCTTTCTTCCGATTCATAGCTATAACGACATCGATGATAACCCAAAGACCATTTTGGGGGCATAAATATAGTTCCTAACAGAATGAATGAAAGATTTGCTAAAATCAAAGCGAAAATATCCGTACGTATCCTCATGTGAAGTAAATTAGAATTTACAACTCATTAGGCTACACGAATCGACTCTACCATTGTGCTCGATTTAGTGCAAAATAAAGAAAGTATTTATTTGTTGGGGAATTGCAAAATAAGATGCAAGGGACATGGGTCGGTTCTTATTATTTAAACAACTGCAATTTTGATACTTCTACATAAAGACTTGTGTTGAGCAAAAAAAAATATCCTGCAATTGTTTAAATATTTAGAAATATTTAACACTTACTCGTATGAAAAGAAATATTAGAAACAAGGCTTCTGAATTAGAGAATGCATAGTTTAAATATCCTGCAATTGTTTCGTATTTACCCATTGAGATTAAAGCTCAAAATATATTTTAGTCCACAAAAAAACAAGTGACGAATTCCACAGGCTTCGTAGATAAACTTGAGAAGTAAAAATATAATTAAGAGTTTTAGAATGAACAAGAAGTATAACCTATCATCGCCGGAAAACAAACCAACATTAGTTACCTGGCATTTCCTTTTCCCATTCGGAACAAAACAAAATGAATCCAGGAGCCCCTTCCGAACATGACCACTTGTGTACTCCACTCTTACGCAAATTGAACTTGGGAATGCACGACCATCAAAGAATGGATTCGAACCGTCGAAACACTATAAGGTTAATTGGAAGTCACTAAAGTTATGTAACACCCATTCAAAAATAAAAAACAAAAAAAGACTAACGACTTAGGGTGTTACTTGTTACCTTGACTAGTTCGGCGACGCTTAGGGTGGGGCGTAGGTCGGCGACGGCTTAGGGCTTCGGAGGCTCCAATCTCCCGCACCGGCGACACAGAGCCGACGGCCTCGTCGCAGCTGCAATCGCAGACGACGTCGAGATTTAGGGTTTGGGAGAGAGATTTCGGTGAGAGAGAGCGGTGAGAGAGAGAGATGTGGGAAACGTCGGTCCGAGAGCGGTGAGAGAGGGAGAGAAAGACCTCGACGAGCGAGAGCGGTGAGCACAGAGCGACCAGAGAGCGAGAGAGCGGTGAGAGAGAAGAGAGAGAGAGAGAGCGGTGAGCGGAGATGACCGATGAGAGAGCGGTGAGCGGTGATCGAAGAGAAAGCAGAGAGCCGATTAGAGGCGGTGAGAGAGAGAGACCAGAGCGCAAGGAGAGAGACAAAAGAGAGTTGAGAGAGACGAGTGTTTTTTTTATTTGGACGATCGTTCCTAGATCGAAGCACGCACGAATCTCGAGATTTGATGCACGGTTATAAAAAAAGAAAGTTTTGGTGGGAATGTTGACACCATTATTTAGAGACGAAATTTAATTCCGTCTCTATTTCCGTCTCTATTTCCGTCTCTCGATCTCTCTTTATTCCGTCTCGAATTAGTCCGTCTCAATTCCGTCTCTAACTACTTTTTCTTAGCAACGGAACTTAATTCGATTGTTAATTCCGTTTCTAAATATCATTTTTCTTGTAGTGAAGATTACTTTCAGCATGAGATATGAGCATTACCAGTTCACCGTTATGCCTTTTAGGCTGACGAATGCCCCGATGATGTTCATGGATCTTATGCACCGAGTATTGAGAGAATATTTGGATAGATTTGTGATAGTGTTTGACATTCTCATCTATTTCAGGACTCGTGAGGATCACGAGGGAGACCTCCGGATAGTCCTACAGACTTTGAGGGAGCAAGAGACTATACGCTAAGTTCAGTAAGTGAAAGTTTTGGCTTACTCAGGTTGGACTTTTTGGGTATATTTTCGGAGTCAGTAGAGTGTCTGTAGACCCCACTAAGATTAGAGCAGTAATTGATTGGCCTACACCGATGTCAGTGATAGATGTTCGTAGTTTTCTAGGATTGGCGGGCTACTACAGACGGTTTATTCAGGATTTTTCCAAGATCGTTGCGTCGATGACACAGTTAAAGAAGATTGAAGTCAAATTTTAGTGGAATGACAGTTGTGAGCAGGCTATTTAGACTCTGAATGAACGATTAACTACTACGCTAATATTGGTATTACTAGAGTCGAGAAAAAGGTTTTGATGTAAATATCGATGCTTCTAAAGTCAGTTTGGACTGTGTTTCGATGCAGGACGGTAGAGTGATAGCTTACGCGTCTCGACAATTGAAGATTCATGAGAAGAATTACCCTACTCACGACTTGGAGTTAGCAGCAGTGGTTTTTGCATTGAAGATTTGGCGTCATTACCTCTTTGGAGAGAGATTCACACTGTTTACTAACCACAAGAGTTTAAAGTATCTCTTCATTCAGAAGGAGTTGAACATGTGACAAATGGGTTGGCTAGAGTTCCTCAAGGATTATGATTTCTCTTTGGAGTATCACCCAGGGAGGGCCAATGTCGTAGCAGACGCATTGAGCCGGAGAGGAGCAGACCCAAAGATAATGACTTGCCACATGACACATGAACATGGGTCTCGAAGCACCTGAGTTGATGAATTCAATTGATATACCGACCACTAATAGAGTGTTGATTTGTAGGCAGATGATGACTCATACACTGTCTATACGAGTGTACTTGAGGGTCAGGAGGCAGATGAACAATATAATAAGTTTAACGAATTAGCATAGAGTCCTGATCTCCTGGAGTGAAGTCTGTTGATAGACTTATGCTTAGGATTTAGAGAGAGACTGTGGATTCCATCAGTGGCTGAGATTCGCGATGAAATACTTCAGGAGGCTTACCACTCACCTTTTACGGTTCATCCGGGTCGGACCAAGATGTATACGGATATGTGTCGTCTATTCTGGTGGCTGGGGATGAAGACTGATGTTAGTGATTACGTTCAAGCATGTAAGATATACCAGTGAGTTAAGGCTGAGCATCGGAGACCCGGAGGATTATTACAGGCACTTCCCATTCCTCGGTGGAAGTGGGAGCATATTGTCATAGATTTCGTCGGTAGATTACCTCGATTTCATCGCGACCATGATAACATCTAAGTGATTGTAGATAGATTGACTAAGTCCGCGCACTTCTTACCAGTATTGACAGCACACAGGGTGGATAAGTTAGCTGCTTCGTACGAGCGAGAGATTGTCAGGTTACACGGAGCTCTGTTATCTATCGTGTCAGATAGAGGATCACAGTTCACATCACAGATTTGGCAGAACATGCATGCATTGTTTGATGCCAGATTAGATTTGAGGACAGCTTATCACCTAAAGATAGATGGGCAGTCAAAGCGGTTAATTCAGGTGTTAGATGATATGCTTCGTATGTGTGTGCTGGATTACGGTGGTTCTTAAGATGAATATCTTCATCTGTGTGAATTTGCTTATAATAATAGTGATCAGGCCAGTATTGGGATGACACCGTTTGAGGCACTCTTCGGCAGGCCATGCAAATCTCCATCATGTTAGGCAGACCCCAAGGATGTTGCAGTTATTGGGCCAGAGATTGTGGTGGATCACACAGAGAAGATACGACATATCAGACTATGTCTAAAGGGTGCGCATGAGAGACAAAAGAAATATTATGACAAGGACCATGATGAGTTAGAGGATGATGAGGGAGCCTATGTATATTTAAAGGTCTCGCCTTTAAAGGGTCACAAGAGATTTAAAATCAAAGGAAAGCTCGTGCCGAGATTCATTGTTCCTTTCAAAGTCACGAGGATAGTCGACAATGTTGCATATGAGTTAGAGTTACCGCCTCAGTAAGTCGGGATCCACCCCGTATTTCATATTTCGATGCTTCGGCTGGATAGGTCGAGAGGAGATGTACGACCAATGGTGGATCTAAGTCAGATAGATTTAAGATATGAAATCACCTATGTGGAGCAACCTATTCAGATATTGGACCGTCAGGTGAAGAAATTGAGGAATAAGGACATTACATCGGTCTTCGTCAAATGGCAACATCACGGGGACGAGGAGCTAACTTGGGAACTAGAGTCTTATATGCGCGAACACTTTCCATATATATTTTGATTCCGGTAAGTCTTACTCCAAGTTATTTTAATTTCGAGGACAAAATTCTTATTAGTTGGGAAGACTGTAACGACCCTAAAATTCTAACCCGTGCCACGTGGCATTTCAGAAATGTGACCTGGACCGTAATGACGTGACATACTCGGTCAACCCTCGGAGTCGAGACGGAGGTATTTTATTTTTCGATGATTTGTGTATTATCTATTTTTTTAAAAAAAAGATGCACGCAATTTAATTATTGTATTTCAATTGTCGGGTTACTTGTGAGGTGACTTCTCCAGATGTGTGTGTTTACGGGTATGAGACTATAGTTTGATCACAAAAATGTGTCTAAGGTTTAAAGTTGTATGCAATGATGTGAGTAAATGAATTAATTAATTGTTAAGAGCAAAATAGACAATTCCTAAGTTGGACATGCGTGACTTGTTGGTAGAGTGAGTGTGATAAGTAAGTGTGGAAAGTGAGTACATAAGGGAAAGAGAAATCGACAGGTGTATTTGGGTTTTGAAGAGTTGTGTTTTTGTTGGAAAAGAGAGGAAGAACAACAAAAAGAAAAAAAATCAAGTAAAAGTTCTCTTTATTTTTTACATTTGTTCAATTCCAAGTAGTTAACTCTTCAATATTTACATTCCTTCAACTTCATGTAGCTAATGCGTATGGATTTGAGATTTTAACGTCTAATAGAGGATGCAAATTTATTGTGGTTAGTTGTCCCTTAATGGAAGAAGGAAAGAAATAGAGAAAGAAAGAAAGAAAGAAATTAAAAAGGAAAGAAAGAAAGAAATAGAAAAAGAAGGAAAGAAAGAAATAAAAAAAAATTAGGAGGTGAAGAACGAACAGAGAGCAAAATTCGTTCATACGAATTGGAAGAGGGACCAACCAACTCTAGGCCTAGCCCAATTGGGCCAGGCCACCCCCATATTTGGTCGGCCAGGCGAACCGATTCAATAGAATCGGTGAGAACAGGACCCGGTCTAGCAACCCAAACCCTTATTTAATAAAAAAAATAAAATTAATAACTAAAAATCATAAAAAAATCAGAAAAATTCAAGAAAAATTAGAGAAAAATTGGAAGAATAGAAAAAAATTTTAGGAAATTATAGAAAAGTTGGCTTTGGAGTTTTCGAAGATTTTTTACATTGAGAATTTCCCTCGAAAAGCTTGTCAAAGCTACAATTTTAATATTTTGAACAATTTAAGGATTTAAAAATTTAAACTTTATTAAATAGTCTCAAACACACCTAATTTAATGTAAATTGATACCAGGAGCCTATGATACTAGTGTTGGGCACCGAGTGTCGGTTTTGGGAGCGTGTTAGAGTCGCGAAGGCGTGATAGTGTGGATCCGAGGTAAGTAAAATCAGCTAAGAAATGTATAGTAGTTCATTTGAGCTTATATTTTGTTAATATTGTACTGTGTCCATTTTTTGGAATTCGCACCCATTTTTGAGTGTCCGAGGGCCAAGTAAGTCACGAGAGTATCTCTGATTGGTATGGTTACTGGCTTGCAACTCGAGCCATGACCTCGAGTCACTGGAGTATTTGGCCTGAATGTGATGTGTTTTATCCGGGGCACCGTTGATATCCCTCATTCGGACGGTCTAGGTACATCAGGCGATGCTGCGTCCTAGAACCTAGGTCTGCTTGTCGTTGCCACGACTCTGTGACCCTGACCCTGTGGCACCCGCACTCGGTGGTCTTGGACTACTTTGACACCTCTCTATTGTTTCTTTTAACACTCATTTTTTGTTGTACTTTCATTTTTACAATCTTATTATCATGCATTTCGTATAGTTTTTTTTCTATCCGCATGACTTTTAGACTGCTTTATTTATTTTGAATTACTGTTTAAATCCTACTGGCTTTTACGTACTGGACTCAGCATTCTTGTGTTTGACCGAGTGCATATGCCGATACTTAGTGATCTACTTTGAGGATATCAGAGCAGCCCTCCTCTACACACTTTTGTAGGTTTTCGACTTTTTTTTGTATTACTTATATATGTTGTTATCACACTTGGGATACTTATTTGGGTTGAGAGATATACATGACTTGTATATCATTTTTGCTTGGTTATAACACTTGATATAAGATATACATGTTTATAGGGTTCCATATTTAGGATGTTCGACTCTTTTACTTTATTATAAGTTATTCAACGTATTAATTGCTTCCGCTAACTTGTAAAACTTGAAAAATAGAAATAACTCAACTTAAAAATTATGAATTATTTATATGGATGGATTGGAAGGCTGATTAGGCCTGCGTTGACCTTGCGAGACTGGATCGGGGGTCTATGTGGGTTAAGGTCGGGTAGAGCTCAGTTTGTGGGAAACTAAGGCTGTCACAGTTAGATAGGGAAATTTTTTTATGTAGAGTGTGTTAATCATGCCAAAATGCCTATATTAACCTTTCGCCAATTATGATTTACGTGTCTTTGACTCTGTCTTACTTTTTATTTTAATTTTTTTTTAGAAAGACACCTTACATTTTAACTTATTTTAACCCATAAAATAGATTTTTATTTTAATCAAAAATAGATTTTTATAGAAATCTGTGATTTATAATGGATTTGTATTCTTTGATATAGATTTAATTATTAATTTATTTAATAGTAAATTGTTTTATTTTGTGAGATAGAATTCCAATGGGAAATTAAAAGTCCTCATTTGGATTTGGATTTCTCTGTAGGTGATACAAATTCCTCGTGGAGAATTAAATAGGTAAAAAAAATTTCTCTTAAACATATGAGTGTTAATTATTTAAAAGCAAAATTACACTTAAAAGAACATGGTAGTTGCAATTAATTATAATAGGGGCAAAATTATAATTTTATGTAATCAATACATTTTACTTTATATATCTTATAAAAATAATATATAGTTTGTAATATTTTTATGTATAAATATTAAATTTTGATCATTTATTTCAGAAAATGTTGTTGATTTATAAGGGATTTTTTTATTTTTATTTATTTATTTTTTATGTGCAATCAAATGCACCTAAAAAACTTCCTGCGAACATTTACTCAAGAAAAAATGCCGTTAGGAAAAGAATTTGTGGAAACCTTTCGACAAGTATTTAGTGGCTACTTTATGCATCCCAAGATTTAATGAATGAATTACAAAGAAATAACTTATAAGAAAAAAAATAACAGAGAAATTAAGAAAAAAAATAAGAAACTAAATAAATAATTAATTTAGTTCGATACAAATTAAAGATAATGACTTTCTTTTATTGCACGGACATTTTGAGAATGGACTCAAATGCACCAAAGAAGAGAAGATTAGAGAAAATAAATCTAAAAATATGATCCAACAAATACCGTACAAATTAAATTGAATGTAATGAAATTAAACCCAAATCCATATCCAACACCGCGCCTCATAAATCGATCCCTCTCCTTATTATTTCAATCCATCATCTTCATATCACAAATCTATTGCATGTAAGCTGCGAAGAAAGACAAGAGCGAGGCTCCGAGCAAGGATCCGATGACCGGCACCGCAACCGAAGATCCGCTTGCCGGTCCCGGGGCAGCAGCGGGAGACATTGTCTCGGCAGCGGTCATGGTGGCGGCCGCGGCGGCAACGAGAAAAGCACAGGTGATCTTCTTCATGTCCATGACGATATATCCTCGAGATACGGAAAAACTCCTCGGAGATTCGAATGTAACTGAATCTCTGACTCGCTTTTTCTCCTTTGAAAATTTCAAAAGGCTGTGCAGTTCTAAGACCCAAAGAACGTGAAACGGTTGATTTTTATAAAGAGTTTAGCTAGGTTTTTGTTGGGTACAGCGGTTACGGTGGTGTGAGCGGTTGGTTTGATGCCACGTGTTTGGTTGGTCGGTGGTGCGACACGTGTCGATGCTACCTTGGTCGTGCGTGAGAAACATATGCCGAGACAGATGGGGTTTGTGTGGGGCGAATGTTTTTCTTTTGAGGAGAGTGATTGGGTGGAACTGGACGTACGTGCGAGAGAGAGGGGAGAGAGGGGTTACTGGTTAAGGTTGCCACGTCCTGTGATGTGGCTGTTGTGGGCCCGGGGATATGGAAGAGAAGAGGTCACGTGGTGGGCCCAATGGGAGCACATGCAAGGGAGCCGGTGGAGAGTATGATTGGGTCTCATTTGTTCCAAACAGCTCATATAGTTTGGACCCCCAAATTATGTTAAAACCGCCTTGTTTGGTATGTGGATGAAATCTTCAATGGATAAAAATATCCCTCACAAATCATCTTTTTCTCAAGTTTCTCACAATTTTTTTTTTTTTTTAAATATGTTTGAAGGGCATTTTAATTATGTCAATTCCCACATTTTACTTTTTTAAAAAATTTGCAACTTCCTTGCAAGTTAGTTCAACCAAACATGAAATATGAAAGTTCATTGTGAGTAAACTTCATGGATTTATCTTCACTCACACTGTAAGTTGGCAAAAAAGAACCAAACGAGGCCTACCAGTCGTGTCCCTATGCTTCACGTAGTGTAATTGAAACTATGCAATAAAAGATTTATTAAATTATTTTACATCCTTAATTAAGTGTCCACATCGATATTTATGGATGATATTATGACTATATCATCTGCCCAATACTAAAAATTACACCAGTAAATGTACACATTTAGACCTTCTCGCTCAAGTGCTGAATTCAAAACAACATCATATTTTTAGTAAAGGTAAAGGTAAAGAAAAAAAATGAAGGAAGTATGCGGAGATTATTCTACTTTTTTTTTTCCTTCTGATTCTTTGTAGGGGAAGGGAAAAAACCAAGTGGATTGCAAGAAGAATGGATCCGAGGGGAAATTTATAGGGGGAATAAAATTTGCACTACACTCCCTTCCATATATCTGTTCATAGTTTCAAAAAACTTGCACTACACTCAATTCCATGTATTTGCCCATGGTTTCAAGTTGAACGTACTCATTCTATTAATCCACATTCGTTGATAAGATAACCATTATTAATTATTAATAAGTGCACACATAATACATAATTATATCTCTTGGAATAACCGATAATAGAAATAAATAAATAGCATAAAATAATAAACTGAGAAAAATAGAAAATTAGAATGGTGAGAGGAGGTAGCTTCTTAACTTTCTCTCTCCTTCGACTTTTATATATATGGAAGATTCTAAGCAATGTCAATACTTGCTTAGTTGCTTAATTAGTATAATGTTTGAGATATCATAAACCAACTTGACAAATGTATATGTGTATGTTGGCAAAGTTTGGGGAGGTTATAGGTTAGAGTCCCATTAAAGACTCGAAGTTAAGAAAAAGATTATAAGCATGTTATTATATAAGAAAAAGGAGTGTGTGTGTGTAATCTACTAATATAAATGAGCGTGGAGTTGTAACGTAATTACCGTGTGCGAATCTCACGTCTTTTTCTATTAATTCTGTCAACAAATTTGTATAAGATCGGTTACCTAAATCCAACACTTCCTAACCTCAAAATAAAAAAAACTCAACAATTCATCTCTTAGCTTGATTTAATGTAATAGACATATGTTTGACAACACTAGCTGATAATCTAGCTGATAGCTGATAATCTAGCCGACAGCTGAAAAACTATTAACTGATAGTTGAAAACTGATAATTTAGTTGATTATTTAAAATTGTTTGGAAGAAATAGGTGATCGAGTAGTGGAGAAATATAAAATGACATAAAAAGACATGATATATATTATAAATGATATATATGTATTATTAAATGTAGTATTTATAAACATAATTATTTATTTAGTAATTATTTAATATTATATACAATTATATTATTTATTATTTAATAATTCTTATTTAATAAAAATATTTAATACTAATAATATATTTATAATTTAGTATTTTCGACTTTTTTACGTTTAGTATTTTTGACTTAATTAATGTAATTGTAAGGTTTTGAAAATAAAATATATTAATATTGATAATATTAAATAACACTGTATTTGCATAACATGTACTAATATTCTTAATATGTATCCGTAACATTTCATAAAAAAAATATGTATATGTAACATATATGCCATCGTTAAGTAAAAATCATATTTGAAAAAAAACATGAATCTATAAATCTACCAAAAACAAAAACAAAATCACATATTTATATTTTTTATTTTTGGAGAAAATTAAGCAATTATAATATGACACGTTTTTTTGTCAACATATAGCATGACCTGCATTGCAACTTTTATGTGCCTTATGAAAACATTAAAAAATAACAAATAACATGAAAATCGAAAACATTAAAAAAAAGAAGAAAAACGAACGTATGTACCTTCCGCATGAACTTGAGGGCTTAAAGGGAAAGTAAACTAGATTTGACGTTTTTTAACTAAACGCTACTTAGGATAACGTTCAAGATTTTAGAGTTTCATCTAGCTTATTTTTAAAATAAGTTGCTAACTAAACACAAGTTATCTACTAAAGTAGCTTATAATCTACCTTATCAGCTACCTTATAATCTAGTTTGTGCGTGCCGAACAAAGCCAAAGTCAGACCATCTCTATTGGAGATGAATGATGCTTCGATTGCTAAAAGGTAAGGTCCACTGTCCACGAAATGATGGGTTCGACTCATGTTGGAGTAATTATCAAAAAAGAAATATGTAATAGACAAAAATAAATTGGCTATTTGTTGGTTCTTTTTAGGAGCCAAGTTAGGGTTGCAAGCGGGACGAAGAATCTCATGTGCCTTGCGTGATTTCCCCGCCCCTTATTAGATCCTCAACATTTTAAAAATCTCCACATTAAATCCTCAATTCTTTAAGAATTCTCATTGAAAATTATGAGGCTGGTAGGGTTCGAACCCAGCTGGATCTTCTACCCCTAGAAATAAAACTCCACTACTACGCCAATTAATCTTATTTGTATATCATTAGCATGTTTAAAATTAAATCAATTACATTAGTGGGCAATGATCAAAACATGCAATGGGGATCTCTATGGGATGGGGCATGGGGCGGCAAAGTTCTCATCGTGGAGAATTTGCAAGGATTAATCTTTGCTCTATGTCTTGCGAGGATAAAGACGGGGACTTCAATCCCCGCTCCGCGCCTGCCTGTGAGGACCCATTTCCTAAAAGTGAACACCGCCCGACCTAATCTCATCATTAATTCATAAACTCAACCATATAAGACTTAACGACGTATAAGTCGACTTTTATTTCTCATTCGTCTTGTTATTGATATCCATGATAAATATTTCACATTATCTTGTTAAGCGTGAAAGTCTTATTTACTTAAAACTTCATAATTATTTAATTGGAGACTTAATTAAATGCGAAAGTAAAGTGAAACACCTATGTATAGAAACTAGGTAACTAGATCACATGTATATCGGATAAGGCGATAACAAAATAAATGCATGTGTCGAGTCGAGAAATAAGTATCTCAACCCATTGAAAACCCAGAAATATAGAAAAAGACATAAGTACTTAAAATACATCAAATAAACACCTATAAAAGTAGTAAAAGTCGCTATCCAAGGGCTCAAAGGTAATTGCATATCTTCTCCTTGCCTTGTCTGCTACTAGATGGATCCATGATTGTCACCAAAGATGATAATTTTCGTGAGTAAATCCTGATATCGCTTATTCACAATTTGAGTAATGAAATGCAGGTAACTAAGAGCATATAAGGCGGTAAATAAATGCTAGAAAGAAATATATGCAAGAAGTTACTACGGTAAACTAGTAAGTCAATGAGTGTAGGAAACAAAAAGAAAAAATGCACAATTGGATACTAAGCTCGGACATATTTAGGGTGTCCTAGTCTCAAGTCGGGGTGTTCTTTTGCCAATAGGAAGATAACCAACTACTCATTAACAGAGGCTCGTTAGACCATTGGTAGGAACCCAATCCAACAATTCATAATAGAATCCTCCAATATATTCGCGAGGTTCACATCCCTATGTGAGCCTAAGTCTGAAAAAAGGTATCCTTCAATATATTCTAAGGAATCCAGCCCTAACTTCTTGGTTTGACTAGGAACCCGGTCCCAGAGCATTTCCACGGAATGTGCCCGGTTGAGCCGCTCAATCAGGATCTCATCCGTCTTAGATCACACATCATGCAAGTCATACTCACATGAACCTATGCAAACATTAATTAAGGTATATCATGTCATTTGATAATCAAATCAACTTAACAAGATAATATCATGCTATTCACAATAAGGCATGAGCTCAAAACAACACAATAAGAGTTAACTTGCTCCATGGATTAAGGTAGAACTTCAAGATATGACCAAGGAGTTTCATAATTTGTCAAAGATACCATGGTTTTCATGACAAAAGAACCAATAAGTACAAACCATGGTATTACAACTTTAAAACAATAAAAATAGATAAAATAACTGTAAAATGGCAAGTTTAAGAAAATGAAATATAAATAAGTGCTCTACATGATTACTTAACTCACAACACAACAAATCCTAGCTAAAATCGGTTGTCACACGTCTCAAATCGCGTTTCTGATACTTGACACTACTTCTATAGGTTCTTAGTATCATTTTGTATTTGTTTAGGTAAGTTAGATACATTTAATATTGCATAGTGGTAATAACTTTTTTGTTACAATCCTTATAGTCACAGATGTCCCTTATGGCCACAAATGTCCCTAGTAAGCACATAAGTACCGTGTGGGCACAAACTCCCTTGTGAGCATATGCATTATTCATCATCTTCTCCAACAGCCCAACATGCACGAAAATGATCACAACTCCAACACCAAATCTCGACTTGATTCAAGCAATTCTTGCTCTTTATAGGTCGATTTAGCTAAATGAATCTCAATTAACCCAAGTTCACTAAAGATACCTCAATTTAAACCATAAATCATGCATCTACACCAATTCAAAGTATATATACAAGAAACTCCATTTTTATTGTTTAAGAACACATCACATTTGAAAATGCATAACTAACTCATTTTAAAATCAATTTTCAAAACTCAATATATTAGATTGAGTTTTTTTTTTTTGATGAGGAATCCATATATATAATTTGTTTTTAAAATCAATAACTCATTTAAATCAGAATTTGAAAATTTCAGTTCACGAAGAAAAGCCCCAATTTGCACCAAAATTGCAAAAACTAATTTAAATGGTTTAGCCTAATTTGGATCTTAAAAACAAAATTAGAAGTTTCAATTTAATTGAGAATGTGAAAATTCTCATCACCATGCTGCATACGCGTGCGCGAGCCTGTATATCTCCTCCACTAGCACCGATAGTGTCCCCAACTTAACCACCTTCAATTCTTGGTGTGGGGTTTTATCTCAAAAGGCCTCGGTGGTAGTTGGGAGCAATTATTAACTTATTTACTTCATTTCAAAGTTTCATCTAATCGATGTGGGGACTAAATTTCGGTCTCCACATCTTCAACACTCCTTCATGGACCGACATTCACATGATCTAAGGGGCTTTTGTATGCCTAGCTTGGATAAAAATGTATGAAAAACTATAGGATGTGTAGACTTGGTGAAGACATCAGCCAACTGATTTGTAGAATTGACTAGCATGAGAAGAATGAGACCAACGTGATACCTCTCACGAACTACGTGGCAATCAATTTCAATATGTTTCGTACGTTCATGAAACACTGGATTTTCTGCAATATGAAGGGCATAAGCATTATCACAATAAAGTAGAAATGGATGGCAGTGAGGGACTTAAAGATCATCAAAGAGAAAACGCAGCCATTAAATTTCACAAGTGAGGCAAGTGCGTGATACTCAGCTTCAGAAGATGAGCGCGAAATGGTACTTTGCTTTTTTGATTTTCAGAAGATGAGGGAGCCACCAAGAAACACACAATACTAAAAAACTGATCGCCGTGTTTCTAGGCAGGTGGCCCAGTTAAAATTAGAAAAGCCTTTAATCTTTAGATCATTCTTGGAAGTAAAGAAAAGACCTTGCGCTAGAGCACTTTTGATGTAACCAAGCACACAGTGCGCAGCTTTGAATGAACATCCATAGGTTTGTCTAAATTTTGAGAAAGTCGTTGAGTCACATAAGAGATATTAGGACGACTAGTAGTTAAGTAAATAAGCTTCCCAATCAGACTTCGATATTGATGATTGTCAGTCAACATTTTACCGATTGTAACTGTTAGTATATCATTGGTGATTTAACTTGTTTACGGTATGTGAATACAGTAACCCGCAAAATATTTTGAGCATATTTTTGCTGGCTAAGATTGATACCAATAGATGTTCGATTGATCTCAAGACCAAAAAGATATTTGAGAGGTCCAAGATCTTTGATGCAGAAAGCACCGTGGAGAAAAGTTTTGATGCATTGTATCTTAGCCACATTCTTTCCAGCAAGAATGGAATCATCAATATATATGAGTAGTGAAATGAATTTGCTAACAACATTGTGAATAAACATGGACGGATCAGAGGGTGCTTGTTTATAACTTTGCTATAGTAAGGCTTTAGTCAGCTTGACATTCCATTGTCGACTAGATTGCTTTTAGCCATATAGTGATTTATGAAGTCTGCAAACACGGTTCGGCTGATCTATATGAAACACATCATGCAACTTCATGTACACTTCCTCTCATAAGTCACTATGAAGGAAAACATTGTTAATGTCTAGTTGTTCTAAGGACCAATGCTTGGCTGCTGCAACTGCTAACAAGGTTCTAATGGTAGTCATCTTCGGGACTAGGGAAAAGGTTTCAAAATAGTCAATGCCATGCTACTGAGTGAAACCTTTTGCCACTAGCCGCACTTTCTATCGTTCAATTGAGCCATCGGCTTTGCGCTTCAGTTTGTACACCCATTTACAACCAATGGCATGCTTGTTCGGAGGGAGCTCAGTGATGCTCCATGTGGAGTTATCCTGTAAAGCTGCAATTTTTGCTTTCATGGCATCATGTTAAAATTTATGTTGCACAGCCTTATAATAAGATAATGGTTCTTAGACAATGTCAAGTGAAACAGAGAAAGTATGGTGCAAGCTATCAAGATTAGATGTGGAATATACAGATGATAAAGATTGAGGTGATGTGTGCACTCGAGACCTTTATGCTGAGGAAACATTAGTGTGACTAGGAAGTGAATGGCTCTAGTCATTGAGATAGGCTGGGACTTGCTTTGGCTGAGTAGAGCATTTTGGCTGTGCAAGATTAATGGAGGCTAAAGCTAATGAGTCTTGGTTATATTCATTGACTGGCTGCATATTGTCTGCTGCAAATGACAAGTCACTTGGTGTAGTCACTTGCCGACTATCATAATCATTAGAGGTGTCCTCAAATAACTAGGGAAAAATCAGATCTGGTGTACGAAAATTGTTAAAGGGAAAAATTTTCTCATAAAAGACAACATTTTATGAGAAAAATACTTCATGATTTTGAAAATCATACAACTTATATCCTTTAATCCAAAACCATATCCAAGAAAGATGCATATTCTTGCTCGCGCGTCAAACTTCGATCTAAGAGCTGGAATAGTGCTGGAAAACATAAACACTAAAAGACTTTTAATGATGAAAAATCAGGTGTCTTTCCAGTGAGAAGCTCATACAGAGTCTTGAAATCAGTGACTGGAGAAGGCATAATATTGATCAATGAAACTGGATGATTAACACAATCGGCCCAGAAATGAAAAGTTCACTTTGCTTGAAATAACAAAGCACGATTAATATTAAGGATATGCTGATGTTTCCTTTCTACTCTCCCATTTTGTTCAGGTGTGTGAACACAAGACGTTTGGTGAATGATGACACAATCTGCATAAAAGCTTTGCATGTTGAAATCAACTCCTTGATCACTTTTAACTGCTTTTATTTGATTTTATTTTGCGTCCTAATAAAAGAGCAAAAAATTTGTAGTAGGGATCTAGCCCTTCACTTTTAGATTTCATGAAGTATGCCCATGTGCTTCGATTGTGATCATTGACTATTGTTAAGAAATATCGATAGCCAAGTAAAGAATGATGAGGACTCGGACCCCAAATATTAGCATGAATTAAATCAAAACAATTTTGTGCTTTTTGCTCACTAATTGAAAATGACAATTTCTTTTGCTTCGCATAATGAAAAATCTCACAAGATAATTCTTGACGATCTAACTAAATATTGGAATCTAATTGACTTAAAGCCTTTATTCTTGAAAGTGATGCATGCCCCAGTCAGAAGTGCCATATTCTATTGGCTGGTGTGCAAGTATTATTGCAATAGGTTGTCGCCGGCTGAGGAGTGGTGTCGAGTGTTGTAGGATGAACCGGTTGAGTTAGGTGGTATAAGCCATTCACTTCCTTAGCCAAGCTAACGATTCTCTCAAATCAAAGGTCATGTATAATGCATTCGCCAGATTTGAAAAGTAGAGAACAATTGTTAGATGTAGCAAGTTTGCTACCATATATAAGATTAAAATGAAAGTCTGAAACATATAAGACATTGGTGAGCACAAACGCTGAGGTGAATTGAATATTTCCAATGTGTGTGATTGGCACTTTTTTGAAGTTTGACAATTGGACATGCATGTTATGTGCTGGCTAATATAAGGATAAGTAATTGAGTGAACTAACAATGTGATCACTTGTACGAGTGTCTAAGATCCATATTCTATCGACTGTGCAATTAAAAGAAAATATACCTTGCAGTCTAGACATGGAAGGAGAATCAGCAGAAAATCAGATTACTTAAGTCAGCACAGTAGAGGAATGAATCAACGCCATGAAATAGTGATATTCCTCAGTGGTGAGGGTGTGCCCAGCTTGATCATTTCCTGCATTGTCGATGGTTGTTCAATTGAAAATCTCAACTTGATTGGCTATGGCTTGCTTCTTCTTGTAAGATTTGAAGCCCGAAGGAAATCCATGTTTCTTGTAACATTTTTCCACAGTATGCCCAATGAAACCAAAATGGAAACATTATGGACGCCCTCTAGCCTTTATTTCATTGGTGAAGGCTGATGGTTCAGTGGCAGTCGACTGCTGACTGGTAGTCGGGAACTGGCTGAAAGTTGTCTTTCATGCTGGATGACAAGAGCAAAAACATTGGTAATGGAGGGAAGAGGATCCATTAACATAATCTGTGATTTGACAGTTATAAAATTCTTGTTTAAGCCTTTTAAGAATCGAATCACATGATTCGATTGTTGATAGGCTTGCATAATTGACAATCCATTGCACTTGCACTTCAGATTGCACAAACAAGAAGGAATTGGTCTAAGATTGACTAGTTCACCCCATAAAGTCTTCAAGTGGGTGAAATAGTCTGACACACTTTTTGCTCCTTGGTGAAATTGATAAACTTCCTCGTGAAGCTCTGCTATTCGAAATAAATCGCCTTGAGCAAAACGCTCATTTAAGTCGATCTAAACTTCACGGACTGTGTCCATCCAAATGAGACTTTTAGCAATGAAAAGACTTACAACATGAAGTAACCAAGACAAAACCATCATGTTACAACACTCCCATGTTGAAAACTTGGAATCACCAAGATTGGGAAGTGTGAAGGAACCATTAACAAATTTAAGCTTGTTCTTTGGATGTAGAGCTATTTTCATGGCTCTAAACCAAGAATAATAATTTGCCCCCATAAACAGAGAAGACACCAAAACAAAAAGAGGGATTTTCATTAGAATGAAGATAAAACAAATTAGAAGGTAAATCCTTCGATCTCGTTGAAACAACATTCTAATTTTGAGTAGGGGTGTATGCTCCGTCTTACAAAATCAAGAATGAACAGGATTAAATGATTAAACAAAGTTTACAACAATGTTCTTTGTTTCATCTGATCGATGTGGGGACTAATTTTCGGTCCACACATCTTCAACACTATCCGATGGACCGAAAGTCACATGACCCAGGGGGCTTTTTCTCCTATATCCCATTCGAACCTTGGGCTCTGATACCATGTCAAAATTCTCACAACAGCGCCACACACGCATGTGCAAGCCCGTGGATCTCTTTCACTGGCACAGATAATGTCCCTAACTTAACCATCTTCAATTTTTGTTTAGGGGTTTTATCTCAAAAGGCGTCGCTGCTAGTTGGGAGGAGTTAATCACTTATATACTTCATTTTGAAGTTTCATCTAATCAATGTGGGGACTAACTTTTGGTCCACACATCTTCAACACTCCCTCATAGATCAAAATTCACATGATCCAAGGGCCTTTTTCTCCCAAGTCCCATCCGAACTATGGGCTTTGATACCATATAACAAAAGGTAGATTGACTGTGATAAATTCATCCCAACTAGCACCGCACATATGAGTCATAAGAGGTCTTAGCAAAGCATTATGACTACTCATGTTGCACGAAGACCAAAATCGATACAACCTAATCCAATAGTGTTTGTCATATTCTTTTGGGGTGCGACATCTTTTGATTAAATATAAGGCACATAAAAGTCACTCATAATGTTCAATCGTACTAGTCTTGATCTCTAGGTAGATAGAAAACATTCAAGTGACATTGATCATATCAATTCACTTTGACTTGGCCATTTTTAGTCTAACATATCGAGGGACCGACTGATATCTCTCTCTAAATAAGAGGGACAAATTTTATCGCGATTACACACCTTCACACGTTATTCACATATTAACCAATCACAACCTTTATAATCGTCCAGTTGAAGACAACATTTGATTGTGTCAAATCACTATGATCCTAATGTCGAAGTCTTTAGTAATCTCAAGTCAAAAGACTAAATTATAAATGTATCATGAGTAACACTTATGACTTAATCCATGTGGTGTTCTCATAGTGGGTTGATCAAGTACCTTGTTCCTTAATAGATACTCATGATCTCGATTTGCATCTTATATGCATGATCATCATATGACCATCAATCAAGATTCACACTAGTTTTAATTCATTATAGTTCCCAGTATAATGACCTATTAAGGACATTTAGAATGTTTCAGTAAACATCCATGGATCCTATTACAATGTAAACTTGCAAATTAACTAAAATAATGAACAACAAATGAAATCCTCTATGTTATTAACCAAAATAAAAATGTTCATAAGATTCACCAAGGACATATGCTCGAACACTAAGTCCGTACGGGGCTAGTTGGTCAGAAACACCTACACCTGATAAGTCGGTATTTATATAATTTTAGTAGTTTATTTTGGTATATTTAATGTGGAAAGTCCATAAAATATATATTTAATTATATTTATTGATCATTTAAAGGTGAAACGGAGTGCGCGGTTGAATTCGTGGCGTAAAATACTCAAAATGGAGTATTTATATGCAGTGAACAATTACCTGAGGATATGCCTCGAGACACGCATTGCACAGCTGATTGGGTGTAGAGAAACGATCAAGTGACGCAGCTGAGGCACGCCTTCATGTACACAACATACCAGAGACAGTTAATTATGCCTCGGGATGCATGTTGCCACACTTACCCAGAAGTTCGCGGTCTCTTCCTATGATTTTCTTTTCACACCAGCGCCACGCGTCGCTTAATTTCAAGTTCCTTACAGTAGTTTCTCTCGATCATCCTCGGGATCTGTGTTGCCACACTCTCCCAGATTTTTGCACCGCTTTGTGCGAGTTTCTTCACCGCTTCCCTTGCTGCCACGTGTCGCTCGCACACCACACAACACTAGCAGCTTCTTCCACCAATCAGAACATGCCACATCAGCGGTCTCCATTTTCTTTACCAATCAGCTGTTGACACGTATCCCAAGCCATGTAATGAACGCCCCGCAACCATCGTATCCTCCTCGGCGCACGAGTCACGAGACCAACCCATAAAATTAGTTTCTCTCACCTCCCGGGACCAATTTTTAGTGGTTTTATATGTTAAGAACTTAGGGTATTATTGAAAAAACACTGACTATTATATTTTTAGTATCAACTTCTCTCGACGATTGCCTAGGTCGGAGTGGAGACAAGTCGGGATTATGGATTCATGGCATATTATGTGAGATCTTTTATTTGATTATTTAATTTAGTTTAAACTCTCCTATTTCATTGTTGTTGATTTTAATGAATATGGTTTAGATCTAGGATATGAATGTGGCCAGTGCATACTTTTAGGTGGACAACCTATAGTTATTTGGACTGATAGCATCCGTGTAATTGTACTTTTGGACCAATAAAGTGACGAACACTCACCCATTTGCCGTAAAACCCTTTCGGTTCTTAAGTGTGCAACAATTAAATCTAGGTTAAACCTGAACCGGATGTGATCTAGTTATTTAGGATTAGTATTCCCATGATTCCTTATTACTGCGATTAGTGTGTTAAACCCGATTGGCAGAAGTATATGGTTATGCATTAATTAAGGAAGTAGTTAGTTGCGGACATCCTGGCTATCGAGATTAGGGGAATGAGGAATTTCTAGCAGATGTTGATTTTCTATAGCTAATCTAGGAGAACTTAATTTAATAACTTTTTGGGAAGGATTGAAGACCATGATGTGCCATTGAATCTTGATCCTGATTTTGGAACTGTAAACCTAGGTGTTACTTAGGTGTTCATTAATTGTTTTCAAAATTAGTTTCGTTATTTTATTTATTTAGTTTATTTTAGTTTAGTTAGTTAAATAAGTTTATTTCAAAACCCTCGATTTCCTTTTGTTGTTTTTATCCATAGAAAGACTACCAATCTCTGTGGGATCTAGCCTTTGCCACTAATCTACAAAATAGTTGGTTAAGGAATTTGATTTTATTGACGCGTTCGGCGAGCGTCAATTTTTTGCGCCGTTGCCGGGGATTGATTTTCTTTCAAGAGTATTTTTTATTTTATCATTATTATTATTTATTTTATTTATTTATTTTATTAAATTGGTGCACCCCGTGAGTTTTGTTAGGTTTGACTTTAGATTATATTTTTTAAGCATAATTTGAGCATCTTTTTAGAATTGACATGTTTATAGGACTTTCGGTGTTTGGAGACTTGGTTGGGACACATCCAACTTAAGTCGCCGCATTAGTGGCGGGTCTTTGAGTAGATCCAAAACCCTAGACTTCATTTCATCATCTTGTTGATTTCACCCTTAGTTGAAAGACTTCGGGCTCACAAGACTTGATATGAATCTTTGAGTTAACTCGTATGTTTACTAGTTATTGCTCTTGTTATAATTGTTCTTTCATAGTTTCCTTAGTCACCTAGATATGAGAGATTTTGTGCATTCACTCATTTTTAGAGACTTTCGTTATGCATGCATTTGTATCATCCTCTTATTCTTTCTCCATGTTCTATTCTTTTTCTTTTGTTGGATGGATTCCTTGACTTGTTGTGAACCTTGAGGTCAAGGTTCGGAATGGTTGGACTTTGGATGGATTTTTTGTGAAAGAAAGCAGGTGAGATCGTTTATTTTTTATTTTTTATGCGGTTAGCGGATGGTAATGGTGGTGTTTTATATCATTTCTTCCATTTCTTTCATTTCTTGTCCTTTCATATTTCTCTCTCATTTCATTAGAATATGATACACTTTCATGCATGTATTTAGTATATTTTCATTTTTTTTTATTGTTTAGAGTCACCCGAAACTTTGTTCATGCCTTTGGTTGTGGATGAGTAAATTACAGTTGCCTTTTTTACTTGATACTTAGGAAAAACTAGGAGAAACACTCAATCGAGTCGGTAGCCTAGCATTTTTACGATTTCATGATTAGGGACTTAGTTGATGGTTAAATTTTGTGCTAGATAACGAAAATGAGCAGACGGTCAAAATTGTGCAAGTGATATTATTTTAACCCACATTGGGGAGTTTTCTTGATCATAGTGGAAGCGAAAAGGGCTAACATGAGTTTTTTTTAGTATAGAGAGTCCCACAGGTTTCCATAAGAAATGGAGTAGGGAAACTTGTGTGGGAAAAAGTGAGAAAAATAGTTCATAGGAAATGGAGCAGGGACCGTATTTGTTGAAAAAATAGAAAAAAAATGTGAAAAAATAAAAATAAAGAATAAAATAATGAATAAAGGTGGAAGTTGTGAAAACTCCTCAAATAAAAGATTTAGCTCGAGTGCTTTCACCAAATTAAGTGAGATTTTAAACTTGCATGCTTTAATGTATATACCAAGAAAACTTGTGAGTAGTTGACGACCTATGTTTTGACTGAATCTATGTCTTCAAAGTGTGATCTTAATTGTGTTTGGGTTGTAAGTCTTGATATATCATAACTCCGAAATTTCTTGAGTGGCTTGTTAACTTGGCGATTATGTAAACCAAAGGAACTCCATGAATTTTGAGTCGGGTATAAGATTAATTAAGTCAGTGCATATTTATATTAGGAGTCTAATTTAGTTTGTGTTGTCATTTACACAATTGCTCGGGACGTACAAAGTCTAAAGTTTGGGGGTATTTGATAAGTCGATATTTATATAATTTTAGTAGTTTATTTTAATATGTTTAATGTGGAAAGTCTCTAAAATATATATTTAATTATATTTATTGGTCATTTTCAGGTGAAACGAAGTGCGTAGTTGAATTCGTAGTGGAAAATAAAAATGGAGTATTTATATGCAGTGAACAGTTACCTGAGGATATGCCTCGAGACACGCATTGCACAGCTGATTGGGTGTAGGGAACGATCAAGTGACGCAGCTGAGGCACGCCTTCATGTACACAACGTACCAGAGATAGTTGATTATGCCTCAGGATGCGTGTTGCCACACTTTCCCAGAAGTTCGCCGTCTTTTCCTGTGATTTTCTATTCACACCAGCGCTACGCGTCGCTTCTCTATTGGTCTAGCTCGTCTTCACAAAGAACAATCTCAAGTTCCTTACAACAACTGCACTTGATCATCCTCGGGATCTGTGTTGCCACACACTCCCAGATTTTTTGCACGGCTTTGTGCAAGTTTCTTCACCACCTCCCTTGCTGCCACGTGTCACTCGCACACCACACAACAACGTCACTAGCAGCTTCTTCCACCAATCAGAACACGCCACGTCATCGGTCTCCATTTTCTTCACCAATCAGCTATTGACACGTGTCCCAAGCCATGTAATAAATGCCCAGCAACCATCGGATCCTCCTCGGCGCACGAGTAACGAGACCAACCCACAAAATTAATTTCTCTCACCTCTCGGGACCAATTTTTAGTGGTTTTATATATTAAGAACTTAGGGTATTCTTGAAAAAACACCGACTATTATATTTTTAGCATTGACTTCTCTCGACAATTGCCTAGGTCGGAGGGGAAACAAGTTGAGATTACGGATTCATGACATATTATGTGAGGTCTTTTATTTTATTATTTAATTTAGTTTAAATTCTCTTATTTCATTTTTGTTGATTTTAATGAATATGGTTTAGATCTAGGGTATGTATGTGGCCAATGCATGCTTTTATGTGGACAACTTTGGACCGATAATATCCGTGTAATTGTACTTTTGGACCAATAAAGTGACGAACACTCACCCATTCTCCGTAAAATCCTTTCAGTTCTTGAGTGTGCAACAATTGAATCTAGGTTAAACTGGAAGCGGATGCGATCCAGAAGCAGATGCGATCCTGAAGCAGATGGGATCTGGTTATTTAGGATTAGTATTCCCATGGATCCTTATTACTGTGGTTAGTGTGTTAAAACCGATTGGTGGATGTCTAAGGTTATGCATTAATTAGGGAAGTAGTTAGTGGCGGACGTCCTAGCTATCGAGATTATGGGAATAAGGAATTTCTGACGGATGTCAATTTTCTATAGCTAATCTAGAACTTAAATTAATAACTTTTGGGGAAGGATTGAAGACCATGATGTGCTATTGAATCTTGATCCTGATTTGTGGAACTGTAGACCTAGGTGTTACTTAGGTGTTCATTAATTGTTTTCAAAATTAGTTTCGTTATTTTATTTATTTAGTTTAGTTAGTTAAATTAATTTATTTCAAAACCCCTGATTTTCTTTTGTTGTTTTTAACCATAGAAAGACTACCAATCTCTGTGGGATTGACCCTTTGCCACTATTCTACAAAATAGTTGGTTTAAGAATTTTATTTTATTGACACGTTCGGCGCGCGTCAACACCACAACCCTATAAAGTCTCAAGGAATGATAAAGTTAATATCACAACTCGAACACTGGGTTAATTACATGATAGGTCATTGATAAGTCAATAATTAGACGATCAAATAATTCCACATGCATAATGTATTATAATGTATTACCGAGATTTCAGTAGAACTCCCCCTTAAAATAAAGATTCACAAGTTTTTTTAAACATTTTGCAAACTTCCACATGCATCAAATAATTCTACAAGTCAAATATATTCAAACTATAATGCTTAAATTGTTGGTGTAAATTTATGAGTTTCCTTTGAATGGAACATAGAATTATAAAAAGCTCAAAATATTTTCTAAAGTTAGAGGATCAACATCTACTACATGCATTAAAAAGTCTTCAAATAGTAGTTTAGCTAGCAAATATCATTCAATTTAATGATAGAAAAAATTATTAAGTTTATGAGATGAGTAAATGTTCAAAATAGCATTCATGAAAGTGGATACTCTTAAGTTGATCATATGAAGGTAACTTAAGAGATTCCAACAAAACTTAAATTATTACCTTTTTGATCATTAAGAATAATAAACTAGTAGGAGAACATCCATCATGAGAAGATGCTTGAACATGAGGCCTATGTGAGCTTCCAACATCTGAAGTCTGCCATGTAATAGAAAACATCAACTAGTTGTCTCATTTCTTATTCGAACGTAATTAATAAACTTCAGGTATCAACAATAGTATTTATTAATAACTTGATTGAAGTTGATAGGCAATTGCATCCCAGCTTTCTTTAAACATGCATAAATGCTATCTATTTGTGATTGCATGTGCAACTATAAACAATAAATTTATAATAGATTGTCGTATTAGATTCATCACATAAATGATAAAAAAACTGAATGTGATGAAATATTCACCTTCGTCGCAGCAAGTTCCTCGCGAAGGAGCTCATTTGTAGCATTTGCCTTTTCCCGTGCTCTCCTTATTGCAATATCTACCGGACATTCATAATTTTTCTCAAAAACATCTTTAAATGAGGGTCCATGACCATAAGTTAGTACACGCCAGCATTTTTCATCTCCAATTCCTTTTAAAAATTTTCTCTCGAACTTCCACAATTTGCTCCGACTCAAGGACTTGTGAAAGTTTATTTTGCATTCGCAACTTAAACATAAAATTAGATATTAAAAGAAAAAGGAATTTTTATAATGTGAAATAAATATGTATAGCTAGTTATCAAGAAATAAATCCTTTCTTATAGTGAATTCTTCTGTATCTTCATTTGATCTCACTCCTGACCTTTTAGAATAAGCTGTCAACCATACTGAAGCTAGGTCTGTGGGTTATTTTCTATCTTAAAGGTAAAATCACCAAGTGAGAAATAATTATATTTTAAAAAATTAAGAACATTCAATATTTTTTTAAGAAAACTACTATATTACCTTATGACGTACGTTTACGGAAGACTTGCGACCTGTTCGATTGCAAACAGTTTTTTGCCTTATATTCTCAACATTTGTTTTAACAACTTTCTGCAACAATGTTAAAAATGCTTAAGATGCATATACAAAAGGAATTGAATTTAAACCTCACTTATTATTCATTTCTGAAAAAACCTAACTAAAAAAATCTACAAAAATTTCAGCAAAATCCACCATTCACCCAAGGAAATATATGTATTCACTCATAAAAGCAACCCTAAAAGGCATACAAATATTCACTCATGCATATCCCAAATCAACCACATAGATTAAATCAAGTAGATGACTCACAATAAATGTAACAAAGAATTACTTGAAGTTTAGTAGACAACATGTGCATAATGTATGTTTTACTTTTATATTTTAATGTAATTCAAAGAAACGAAGCATTGTATCCAATGGGTTGGAATCACATTAATGAGCTGAAATCAAATGCAAGATTAAGAATATTCCTTTGTACCTTAACTTCATCTACATTTCAATACCTCACGAGTATTGGCCACTGCTCATCTTGTACGCGCTCATCAGGCACTCGAGTAAGAATATCTTCATTATCTTTGTGCTTCTCATAGTGCACTTTTAATAAATGCTTCTATGATCTCCAGATATTAGCAACTTTCTCTAAACAATTTTCGTGAAACTCAAGTGGAGCATTAGTATTATCCTGCACTTAAATGTTATGGAACATAAACTCAAATCAATTATAGCAATAATATATTATTTTCATTTATATAGTAATCTTAACTGTACCTCACGCCAAATGACATTCTTATTTTCTTTAGGCACATCATTCCATGATTCATACGTTAATGGTACTAAAGACCCATTTCTAGCCATGATGCCTAGTTGCGTTAAGAATTTAGTTGAGGTTTTTCCAATAGGTTGCATAAAGTCATTGAATTGTAGCTTCAACCGATTTCCAGACCCCCAAATATGAATTGGACGAGTTGGACCTCTGCCCTTCTTCTTAGATGTAGGTGATTATTCTTCTATATGTAGAATTAATTAGAAATAATGTTTATAATTTAAGAGGTCTTCAATACCAATATTCAAAATTTCACCTTCATCGAAAGAAGGCATCAATGCCCCACTTGTTTCAACACTTTCTTGTGGCTGTTCAACTTGTGGTAGTTCTTTGAATTGAGATAATCCTCCATAGTTCTCTTCAAAGACT
Organism: Stephania cephalantha; assembly: GCA_039657325.1. Lineage (NCBI taxonomy): Eukaryota > Viridiplantae > Streptophyta > Magnoliopsida > Ranunculales > Menispermaceae > Stephania > Stephania cephalantha. The sequence continues at coordinate 12,246,684 of CM077572.1, forward strand.
TTCCATGAGCCATGGACCTAAAATGAAGGTGATTATAATGTTGAACCAATTATCATGAGAACAACAAATAATAAATGGACTGAAAACAATCGAAGGTGGCAAAATAATCACTCACTAACTTTCATAATATGGTACAATGAAAATTTTAAAATAATCATGCACAGTTCATTCTTCCTTCATCTTCAACATTGTTTACTTCTATTATAGTTCCATCGATATCTTTTCTCACGCATACGAAATTACAGTCATCTCCACTTTCTTTCCACCTAACTGTTGTTGTTCACAATCCTCTATTTGTGAAGTATTATAAAAAACATCCATGCTTGTCACTTTGACAACAACATGCCAATCAGGATCTAGAGGATTTCTTACATAGAAAGCTTGTTTCGCTTGGGCCGCAAAAATAAAAGGTTCGTCTCCAATTTGATTATTCTGATACACGCTACAAAAATTGCCAGATTAGCGAGTACAAAACCGTCGCTTATCTGGTACATCTTCGTCGCTAAAACATGTTAGCGATTGGAATAGTTACAGGTGTCCCCATCGCTGTTTTCTCCATCATTATTTTTTTGGCGATGGGTGTCAGAAATAGCGACGGGTACCCTTCGCCTTTTGTGACATGTTTAACTGGTCAACATTTTTTTCGTCATGTCAGCAACATTAGCGATGGGCCCCCGATGCTAAGGCTGTCGCCAATGTTTGATTTGAAAGCCAAGTAAGACCGTATTAATGAGTTAGGCCATCGCCTTTCCCGTAGCTAATTAATTTAAATTTTTCTTAAAAACATTTATTCATTTATTTTGTGTTTTCCAAAATAGATTTAATATTTATTTTATTTAAATTAATTTTAAAATTAAAATTTTCTATTTTAAAACATCATAAAACATCTTAATTATAAAATAAACATATTTTTTATTTTCATTAAAATTAATATTAAAATGATTATTTTTATTTTAAAACATTATGAAACATTTTTAATTATAAAAATAACCACTTTTATCTTCATTAAAATTAATATTAAAATGATTTTTTATTATTTTGAAACATTATAAAACATTTTAATTATAAATAATAGTTTTTTATTTTATTTGGTGAAAAAACTATTTTTTTCAAGTTACAGTTTTACATATAAATATAAACAAATTAAATTAAATAATTGAAATAAATGAAAAACTAAAGGAAATAAATAAAACAAAAGAAATTCACAAGTATAAAAATGTATAGTAAGATAAAACATATGTGTGACTACAATATATGAAAAAAAAGTCTAAAATCTAAAGTCTAAATAAGTGTATAAATCAGGCAACTCAATCGTCGAGATCGTGGTCGGTCTCTAACTCATCATGAACATCACCTGGAGGCCCGAATGAAATCCTAAGTCTATCCATTAGAGCTTGCTCCATGCGACCTACAATCCTTGCACCTCTCGCAACTGGTCACAGTTTAAGGTTTTATCTTGGATAACCCGTAAGAGATTTGTTTGCATCTCCTTAATGTCCCACCTCAGCAGCTCAATGGGCACATAATTAGCAGAAATAGGCCGAGAAGATCTTGCTCCTGCATGTCTTCCCTTCGACTTCGATGGTGTCCACCCTTATCCATATGTCCATCCTTTGTCGTCACGCTCCACGTCAGACAAATACTACTATGTCTCATCAATCGATATGTCAAGCTGCGACTGTGTGAGCTCGATGGGTTTATTACGTTTCGCCGTCTAAATTAAGAATTTAAACATTCACAAATCATCTATATATATATGTCATTGATACATATAATTAATTAAACAAAAAATTACTACAAAATTATTTTCTTATGACAATCGTCTCTACTTTGTGATCCAGGAAAGTAACACCGTCATGATCTTTGGCAAGGAAGTATAAGCATAACTCTAAAGCAGTTGGGGGTCGACCTTATTTCTCCTCCTACAAATATATGTTTATCTAGGATTACGTTTGAGACTTAATTATAATATATATGAACTTATTATAGCATAAGTTACTAGCCTCTCTGCGTGCTGATAGATGAATATGGAACAACCTGTATGCACAGCTACACCCTTACCGGGTCCCCTATCTTTGTTCTCTAATTCTTGCTTGTTTGCTTTGATTTCTTTTTGAATTCAGGGGTGGACTGCATCTTCTTGTAGTGCTCATCTCGATAGATACATGACCCAATTTTTATTGGAACACATCTTGCTATTGAAGTCAGCGTACCGAATGGCTATCTGCCTATCGTACGCATCTCGAATAGCTCTGTCATCTGATGCAATCCGATCGAAAGAAAGCTATATACAAAAAAACTTAAAATTTAAATATTTTTAAAATAATAGAAAGTTTTATCTATATATCCTAAGTAAAAGAAACAAACTTAACTTAAAGATTTTTTACTTTCCATTGATTACAGTATACGTCTTGCATGTGGTCAGGAACAAACTCACAGGACTAGCCATCTTTGTGCAAGGAGTATTTATATGCCCTAGTTATCCTGTGCCGCGTTGTCTAACGAGTGCAACTTCCATCCACTAAATCGAAAATTTAAGTTAGACCAAGATTATGGTAAATTAATGAAACATAGGTATGCGTAATTCAATTAAGTATACTTACTATCTCTCATCCATCACAATTAAAAATACTCCCCTGGTTTGGTTAGCAGTGTTGCATCGTCGTTGTCCTCGTGGGGGCTATACCGATGGACGTGTCGCTCGAATAGTGTGTCGAGCAACTTAGCGACTGTAACACATGCTCTACTTGATGACTCGTAGAGGGCGAGACATGAAAATCAGAATGGTCTGGTGGTGGAGCTGTACGATGGTCGTGCATCCAATCATGCAGATGTGAAGAAAATGTTGATCCACCTTAAAAAAATAGGGCCAACACTTGGCCTAAAGATAACGCGACCATCGACGAGAGGAGTCGATAGTGATGAAAATAGCACATAGTACATCTGCATAGAGGCCAGATCATCACCAAATATAGATGGAAAAAACACAAAAGCTAAAGGGGGACGTGTTAGATGTGCATAAGATGGGGGAGGTGTCTGATGGAAAAAAGGGGCCTGCTGGGAGGGCTGATATGGCACGTATGAAAGAAAAGGGCCTGCTGGGGCTGGTGATGCTGAGAATGCTGATGCTATGTCTACTGCCCCTGACTAGAGTGTGTATTTGGAGCAACTTTATTACAAGATCGTGGGTGTGAATGATCCGAATGACAAGTTCGACTATCTACTAGCACCATCGTCCATTGGATCCCACACCAGGTGATGGATTCTATCCTCTGCCTGACGACATGAAATTTTTTTTTAAATTAAGACTAAGTTGGAATAGCAACATATAAACATTCTACATTTAAATATTATGTAACAAGTCAACAAATATAAGACTAATTTTTGTATTTCTTTACCAACTCAAATAGTTATATCATGGTTCGTTGTCACTGTTCCCATCATCCGATGAAAACTCAGAATTATTGCTTTCATTGTTTTCTTCATCGATGTCTCACATGTGTGCGCTACTAGGGTCAGATAGCAAAATTGCAACATTGTTGCCAATATCAACCTCGGTATCATGCTCATGTAGCTACTCTTGAAAAACGTCTTCTTGTGTAGGCACATTGTCAACTTTCTTAACTAAGTTGTGTTCATCGATGAATTTTGGCTGAAGTCTGCACATAGCTTACCAATTGTTCTGCGTAGTTCTTACACTTGGGTATGAAAAAAAGTACACTTAACTAGCTTGCATGGCTAGTATGAAAGGCTTGTACTTATTTAACTATAGATTCCGATGTACATTGAAGAGTTTTAAGGAGATGCGAACTCTTGTCCCGATATTGAGCGTGGGATCGAACCATTTACACTCTAACAACAAAGTACATAAGAACCCATTGTATTTGATTTGTATCAGTTCTTGCAACTGCTCGTAGAAGTCATTATCGCATTTTGCATAATTTGTGCCTCTTACGCACACCCCGCTACTACGCGTATCGGTGTTTGCCCTATGTGACACTGTCTAAACTTGTAGCCATTAAAAAGATATGCGTGATATATGGTGCAAAGTCGACTTGTGCCATACAAAAGCATTAGAAGTGTTGTATCTTGAATATACGATGACGCCTATAGTCTAAACAATTTTTTTTTATAATAAACTCTGTTTTTAATTAAATAACAAAACATGAAGAATTGTGTTAATATGCATTTTTTAATGACGTAAAAAGTGTTGGAATCAAGTTGAGAATTTCTTCTCAAGATGTTTATCGATTGCACTTTGTGTGATATTCAACTGCTTGGAACATAACTCTGATACGTACATCCTAACAAGAGATGAAAGAAATCAAGGATTACGACTGAATAGAATAAGGATATTAAAAAATTGACATGAAAAATTTGTATTGTAACATATTAATGTATACCTCTTGAAAGGAGCGACTTTAGGAAAATTTAACAACACATATGAGTGTGCGGCGTTACACTCATCATCCGTGAGATAACACTTCTTTGATCTCCCAAAGACCCGACCTAGGTGGGTGAAAATTGAGAAGTTGCCATCAAAAATTTTGAGTTGGCCAGACTCCACCATTATAATTGCGGGGCAGACAGTTGTGCGAGGTGGATATGTATTCCTTAAAATAATTAAAGCCGAATGCAGCTGCCTCTTCCACTAAATAAGCATTGCAGATTGGGCCCTCAACCTTTACTTTATTCCTAACATTTATGGAGGTAAGTTAGTTAGATGTATATTCTAATTGATTTTTATTATGTACGAGTATAATTGATTACCTCTTGAAAGGATACATCCACTGAAATATTACTGGGCCAACAAGGATAGCCTCGTACGCCAGATTGATAGGGAGATGCTCCATTGAGTCAAAAAATCTTGGTGGAAATTTCTTTCCTACTTACACAATATCTTTGGAATGTTTTCATGCAAAATTCAAAAATTCTCAACATTTAAATTTCTTGCAGTTAAATCTATAAAGAAAATGTTTAACTCGCTGATTGCAATCAATATGTCCTCCTCAAAGAGATCCCGAAAGGCAATCGACAACAATCGTTGCATGAATACATGACAATCATGGCTTTTCATTCTAAACATATTTAAACTTTTAGAATCTACGTAGCTGCTGATGTTAGACGCATAACCATCCGAGAAGTGAAAGTCCTTAATCCACTTACACAACACTTATTTCCTCCGCTTTAAGTACATATCGTGCCTTCATATATTTCTTAGAAACTAGATTGTAATGAAGCTATGGAAAATTACGAATCTCCTTTATGTCCTCCCTAGACTTTGCATTATCTTTCGTTTTCCTTGGCACACTCATGATTGTGTTGAAAATGTTTTTAAACATTTTTCTCAATGTGCATTACATCTATGTTGTGTCTGACAAGGTTCATCTTCCAATATAACATGTCCCACAGTACACTTCATTTTCTCCATCCGTTAGTCCTCGAGACTTCGGTAGCATCTGATCCAAATTCAGTGACCTTCACTAGCCCTAAAGCTTTAATTTCACGCAATAAATCTTCACCTCATTTATTGGCCGGTGGCTTGTTTGATACAATTCTATCTTTATGAAAACTAGAATTGTCTTTCCTTTTATTTAAATATTGCGACAAGAAATGTCGGTGACAATCAAACCGAGTTGCTTACCCGCTAAACCTCAACTCGAAAGCATCGGTATCATTTATACAATAAGGAAAAGCTGTCCTTTTGTGTGTGCTCCATCCTGACAACATGCTGTATGCTGGAAAGTCACTGATAGTCCACATAAATGTATCGCACATTTGAAAGTTCATCTTAGTCGATACATCGTACGTAGGCACTTTGTCATACCACAAATCCTACAATTCTTTCACTAACGGTTGGAGAAACCTATCAATTTCTTGCGACGGACTGGTCGGTTCAGGTATGATCACTATTAAGAACATCACTTATTTCTTCATACACATCAACGGAGGCAAGTTGTACTGTGTTTAAATCATCTGCCACAAGAAGTACGGTCTGCCAACCCATCACTGCATGAGCCAAGTCGAGCGTTAAGAACCATGGAGCTGAAGGTAAGGTTCACTTGATTGAAGTGGTTTCATGTTATAGAATTAGAGCAATGCTGCATATTGTTCTCATATCTGACGTGTTCTGCGTGTCATCATATGTGTTTCACTGTAGTTTTCGACGCGAACAAGTGTTTTAAAAGAGGCACCAAGGGAAAGTAAAAAACATTGTCATGTGTGGGCATTTGTTGGAGTTAAACCTAAGTTCTCTGCAAAACTTTTAAGATGTAAGCTCAGAGTCGGGCCCCCAATAAAGCATGCATAATTGAGGACAACAATTGATTCACTCGTACGGTAGACCCAACCAGTGCATTAAATTTTTACATTTGTAAAAGCTATCTACAAAACAATTGTCTTCAGGCAACATGTCTTTATAGACCTATAATATTTCGCTGAATGTTTGCTCCAAAATATGGTGATTCAAATTTATCGTCAAAAAATGCGCCATGGCTGAGACTTTCTACATCTTTTCATGACCTGGCGAAAATGGTTGATTCGCTCCGACAATCATTTCGAATAAATGCTTGCATTTAAGGCTTGACTCCTCCTCACAGTTCCAATCAAAACTGGGCCCCGCGTGGTAGTGTATCATGTGATGATATGATGTTAGATATCTGTCCATTGGATCATCATCTTGATCATCCATATCGTTTAACAGTTCTTCCTCCCTAATGCCCTGTCCAACAATAATATTTGGGAATGAATCCTTGACTCACTAGATGAAGCTCTACTGTGTTTACATCGTAGTATTTCTCTTACGATATTTTCGACAAGGACATCGAATTCTCAATTCGTTCAAAAAAGTTGTGCAGTGTTGCATGACAAACGTAATGAACTCCTTTACGCTTATGAATTCCAAGAATTTTAGTATAAATATGAAACCCTAGAACGACTTTAGGACTCTCCTTTCCATTCTCTTCTCCTCTCCTATTGAATACCATTCTTATAAATTGTCGGAGCCATCATCGACGTACGTGATCGCCTAGTTATGCTTAGGATGTGTAATAATGAAATGACACTCCAAGATAGGTGTGCATAGATTTTGCTTCCATCCATTTGGATACATAATCCACTGTAAGAAGGATGTAAACATTCCCAAAAAATGCTAAAAGGGTCCCATGAAATCAATCCCATATACATAAAAAATTTGATATATATGTAGTAGGTTAAGTGGCATCTGATCTTTGTTGCCAAGACTACCCAATTTTTGACAGTCAGGACATGATTCAGTAAACATGTATGAATCATGAAAAATAGAGGGCCAATAAAATCGACTTTCCAAAACTTCTCGGGCTATATGTCGGGCTCGAAATGCCCATACAAGCATGAGAATGACAAAATACCAAAATAGATTGACTTTCTGAGTGGGATACATGTCTTTGTATTATTTGGTCGGTGCATAACTTCTATAGATACGAATGATCCAATGCATAATACCGTGCATCATTCCTAAGTTTTTTTTTGTGCCCTTGTGAGATGTTGAGAAAACATGCCAGTTGTAATGAAGTTTACTGAATCTGCATACCAAGGAACATCATCCATTAATGAATAAATATACTCATCGAGAAATTCATCTTTGAAGGGGCCGGGCGGTTCATTACCTTTCTCGATCCTGTTAAGATGATCTGCAAGCAGGTTCTCTACACTACTCTTATTTTTGATCGTAATGTCAAATTCCTGCAACAAAAGAATCCACTGGATCAAACAACGTTTACCATCTTTTTTATTTGAAAGATGACGTAACGACGCGTGATTCGAGTATACTATGACTTTACTTCCCAAGATATATGAACGAAACTTCTCTAGTGCAAATACTTCTACAATCAGTTCTTTTCTTGTAATGGTGTAATTCATTTATGCCAGATCAAGAGTATGAGAAGCATAATAAATAACATGGGAAGATTTTTTGACTCACTATCCTAGAATTGCATCGACTAAATTGCTACTAGCATCGCACATAATTACAAAAGGGAGTTCCCAATTAGGGGCCTGAATAACAGGTGTGCTAGTGAGCAAATCATTGACTTTTGTTAAATGCATCTTTACATGCTTTATCAGACTCAAAGGTCACATCTTTCTGAAGGAGGTGACATAGGGGTTAAGCGATTTTTGAGAAGTTGTTGTTGAGTCATTGGTAAAAACCTGCATGCCCAAGGAAAGATCTGATCTTATGTACATTAGTAGGATATAGTAGTTTCTTTATGACATCAATTTTGGCTTGGTATACCTCTACCCCCCTTAGGGAGACTATGTGCCCTAGTATAAAACCTTGATCTACCATGAAATGACATTTTTCATAGTTTAAGAACAAGTTCTATTCTATGCATCTTTTAAGTACTTTGGTTAGATTTGTGAGGCAACTATCGAAGGAGTCCCCGTACACGGTAAAGTCGTCCATGAACACCTCGATGAATTGTTCCAGAAAATTCAAGAAGATACTTACAATGCACATTTGGAAAGTAGCAGGTGCAATGTACTATCCAAAAGGCATGCGATGGTAGGTGAAAGTGCCAAATGGACAAGTGAAAGTTGTATTCTCCTGAATTTTGGGTACCCTTGATATTTGGTGAAAGCCCGAGTATCCTTCAAGACAACAATAATGGTAACGATAAGCTAATCTTTCCAACATTTAATCTATGAACGAAAAAAGAAAGTGCTATTTTTTAGTGTCGGTGTAGAGCTTCTTATAGTCGATGCATACTCGCCACCCATTTTGGATGCAGGCGGGGACTAGCTCACTGTGCGAGTTAGTTACCAATGTGAATGCTATTTTCTTGGGGACTACTTGAACATGGCTCACCCACTTATTGTCAAAAATAGGGTAGATCATTCTAGCATCTAGCCGCTTCATGATTTCCTTCATGATGACCTCTATCATAGGCGGGTTTAGTCTCCTTTGAGCCTCTCTAGTTGGCTTTGCTTCATCTTCCATGCGTTTGTAATGCATGCAAGTAGAGGGGTGATCGTGACTGCAAGTATAACAACTTGATTGTAGTAATAATGTCATCAACTACTGTTGATTTCAGATATTATCCTTAGGGAATGGTGTGTTGCACACAATTTTCTTAATCAAATTTACTTTATTGCTAAGAAAATCTATTTTTAATTAATTTTAACTATCTAATCTAACAAAAAAATGTAAATAACTTTGTACTCTTATATTAAGAAGATCTTAGTTCACAACTTCACCTGGATAATGAATTACTATACTTTTCAACACACTTCTTTTATCTTCATTATGTGTGCAATGTTTAATTAGAATAGACAAATTTCCTTCAAATCCACTTCAACCCATTATCGTAACGGAAAAACTCTAATGTGCAAAATAGAACTCCATCTATCGGTGTGAATAACGCAAGTTCCACATTGCTTTAAGTTCCAAATCTTTAGATTCATAATCACTTAAATTTACTATCCAAGCCTCCCTAATTAATAACTATCTATCAATGTTATATATTTCATGGTTGTATCGTCCATATCCGTGTTATAAGCTCTAATGGCCATGGTAACACCTAAAACCTCTAATTAACAAACAAATGATAAAGATGTTCATATCAATGTTATATATTTCATAACATTCATACCATATGAGCCATTGATCCCTAAGATTGATGAAATACTCACACATTATTGAAATAAGGATACACATCATGGTATTCATTGTAATCAAATATTTAATTAAATAACTTCAATTAAATCAAGAAAACAAACCAAATAACCACTCGTGAGTCTTCAATATCTTTTCCTCCAAAACTCTTCTTAATACTTAAGAACAAAGTAAAACTAGGCTAATTTTGTGTTGATGGTTCATAAACTATATGTTACCATATTCTAATACCTATTTATACCCCTAAAACTCTTTAGAATATAATTAGAAACCCTAATTAATAATTCCAAATGAACTAGAACTCTAGACTTTCTATTTTTATGTCTCGGTGCTATCACTAAGTTATCCCATGGTGTGTGTGTTAAGCCATGACTCCGTCAACACTTCGACCTTTTACATAAATTTTCCTCACTCAGTAGGATTGACACCGTATGTGTATTTCTCTGACATCGTGTATGTAAAGCCACTGCTTCTTTGCCACAACTTCGCAACAACTTCACTTCCTTTGATCTCCACGCATTACCTATGCATTGTGTTTACTTCCCACGGCGACAAAGGTCTTCTCTACGATGTCAAGTGTGGCTTTGTGCATCTTCTCCTCATTTCGTCACAAAATTACTTATTTGTCTCCTTTATACCTGAAAATACATAAATATCGTCAATTAGAGCTCATTCCGGTATACTTATACCAAAAATACTGCTAAACTAGGGCTATATAAGTCTAAATAATTACTTATTAAATACCCCTAAACTTAGAATTTGGTACGTTCTGGGCAAATTATATTTTGCTAAGTGTTTTTACTACTACTACTTAAGTTCATATTCATTTTACATCGTTCATGGAGTATCTTTTAATTCAAGTAAGTTCATGTTAATAATCCACTCAAGAGTTTTTCCTTACAAAAACATATACTTTCAATAGCATGTAGCTTTAACAACATATATAATTCACTTTTGATATTCAAAAGTAGTTCACAATTAAACCATCACTACTCACAACTTTCTTTTACAGCGACACTCAAGTAGCAAGCCTGTAATCCCACGATTTCTCATTAAGCTTAAGAATTCACAAATAAGCATAAATTATACTAGTTTTGTAGACTTTAGTTCTTCAAAAGTCCATAGGGCTTCATATTATTGGAAAGAAAACTTAACTCAACTAAGCTACTTGTATTCAAGCTAAATTTGTTCATTTGAAGATTTTTAGTTTAACTTCCACCTTTCTTTCAATATATATAAAAATATATCTATATTTCTTTTCTTTTCTCCTTCTATTTTCTAGTTGCACGGTTTCTGCTCATTTTCTTATGGATTCCGTTTTTTTTCTCTTTTTTCAATCATCAAGTTTTCTGCTCCTTTTCCTGTAGAACTTATCTGACTCTCTACTTTATTTAAAACTCTTGTTAGCACTTCTCACTTTCACTTTATCAAGCAAGTTTTAACTCTAAATTTTCATTTAACACCATGCATATCTCTTCTCTTTTAGTACTAAGTCTTTATTTACTTTTATACATAAGTAAGACTCATACTTATTATAGAATTCCTTAGAGATCTAAATTTTTCTACAAGAAATGTCATAATCTTCTTCTTGCTTTTGTTTCAAGTTTATGGCCTTCCCTAACTCTAAGTTTCTAATCATGAAATCATACCGTTGTTTGCTACATTTATTATTTTCTTCAAAAATTTGATGACGCTCTTCTGAGTCTCATATCAATAAGATACTTATATTCTTACCCATCCTCAATTAAAGGCATAAACTTTGCAAATGAATTATTTATTCATTACTTATTACTATATATATCCTAATTTATACTACCTAAACACATTCAAATAGTAAGTAAATGAAATATAATACACTACCATATTTTCCTTTTTAACTACTTCAAAAATAAAATTTTACAACCATACCTGTAGTGTTTATCCTTATTTTATCCTTTTTTACCACTTTCCATAGTGTAGTGTTGATGCCCCCAAACTTAAACCAAACCTTGTCCTCAAGGTTTAAAAATAAGCCTTAAACATGAAAAAAATAAACACAAACATATAATTACACATGACATAATAATGCATAAACATAAAACTCAAAAACTAATAAATTGACGAAATATTCCAAATGTAAAAGATAATCAGTATAAATGTAGCTCTAATCTCATCAAGGTTTATAGAAATCCTAAGACTTAGACTCTAAGACTGCAAAGCATCAACACCATCATCAACGTTATCGGCTATAGAAAACGATGGTATTAAAGGATGTTCCACCCTTCTCCTCTGCACCATGCCACGATTAAACATGTAGTTTAGTGGTGTTGGAAAGCCAATAGGCTTATCATTAGGTCTCATTCTTTTGCTCCTATCATATCTAGCTACGTTCCTCTGATAATATGCAAATAACATGAAGTCACACTGTCCATTCAGTTGGTCTTGCTCATATCTCATTAGGGCTTTACGATAATGGGCACTGTCCTCTCCGTACTGTCGCTTCATCTCAGCAATCCACAACTTCTATTATCGTAAAGTCAAGTCCTCAAATGGTGGTACTGGTGCCTGTTTTGGTGAAGGTTGTGTAAAAACCTTAGGACCATCTAAGTCCTGCTCTCCTATAAGTAAGTCTACAAACTTGTAGCCCTTAGCAAATCCCTATTAGTAATCCTCCTCCTCTCCATATCCTTCGTTTTGCAACTTTTGGACCAACTCTGCAACAGTTGCTGCTACTGCTGCTATGATTGCATTATCTTCTTGCTCCTTGGCCAACAACTCGGCCTCAAGTATGTCGCTCTTGGTTCTCTATCTCTCTCATATTCAGATTCTTGGTATCCAGTCAGTGATTTCAAGGTTAGCATAAACTCCTTATCTATAGTCGATTGGGCCTTAATATTAAATTCTTTACTCTAAATCAATTTCACTCCAGCCTTCAAGCACATTTGGGTAATTAGGATTGGAAACAAAAATTTGTTGTCTATCTTTGTCATGATTGACTCCCTTAGTTTTTTTATAAATGATCTCACCACCATTGATCTTTCTATTTTTATAATCTCATATAAATAAGCGGCCTTCAGCTTGTTGATCTCCCCCAGCAGAGTGGTCGTGTATAATGAAGCAACTAAAAAGTGTTGCCATATTCTGTAAACTCTCCTGACACTCCCCTTCTTAATGTGCTTCGGCACATCTCAGCTTCCATTACCCATCTTTGTTGTCCTCGCACAACCAATGCTATCTCAATGACTCTTTAAGGATATATGTTATATTGTCTCTCATACAAATCATCGAGGAAGGTCTATGGTTCACCATTCATACTCAAATATTTTAACCCATAGATGGCGTTTATTGAATGGTCATTAAAGGGGATCATTACTCCTTTCACCTTGGGTTACATTTCTTAGTAAACTTCACATTGGCATAAAACTTGTAAACTATTTCACTCAATCCATTAACCTTGTTCTCCCTATAGTCTTGAGTGAAATGTGCCTTACTCTTAATGGCCTCATATTTCTCCTTGGCCTCTCTATCAATATAAAACTTAGACATAAAAGGCCTCGAGGAATCCTCATTAGGATCTCTTGACGATGATGCCTCATTATTGTTTGCCCTTATTTCATTAACTTGATTTGTTTGCCTCATTGTTCTTTTCATTTTCTCAAAAATCGACACAACATAACAATGCATAACGGGCCTTCAAATCACCTTAAATCAAAATTTACATCCAAAAGGTCATTCACATGCCAAAAAATTTAAAATTTCTATTGAACAACCTAATTTCCACAACTCATGTAATTTCATCAATAATATCCAAAATTTTTAAAGCATACCTAATGAAATTGTGAATTTACCGCAATGCCAGGCTACTTTCTGGAGTAAATTGCTCATCCAAGCCTCTATCAATCAAAGCCCTCTCATTTTGATCATAAATTAAAACCGTATTGCTCTTTTGAATAAAATCTCCAAATCAATGCCCTGGCTCTCCTCCTTGTACAAATCCACAATGTAACTTCTCTTTTCACTCTTGATCACTAGAAACATTTTTTCTCTCTTAAAATTACTCAAACTTGGGTTTTAGAGGAGTGTATGCTTGGTTGGTGGTATATGGACTAGGTTTCAGGTGTGGAAGATTTGGGTTGAAATGGGTTTAAAACCCCCTCATCAATGCCAATGTCGTCCCTTATAGGGCATGGCATCGCAACAGTGTGGCCTCGACGTCGAGGCTGCTGTGAGCATTTTTGCTCACATCTCGGCACATTACTAGTGTCGTCCTTGTTTTCCCATGGTGTCGTTTGTGTATATACATGGCGTCAACCATTCTGTCTCCATACATAGAAAATTTCTCATTAACTCCCTATTGGCGCTCTCACAACTTTGTGTATTACTATACAAGGCGTCGTGATAGCGTGAAATACCCTGTATATGTAAAAATCTCATAAAGACTTAGCCGTGATTCTTTTGTTTACCTGGCCTTAACCACTTTAACTCTTTTGATCTTTTACGTTCTGTGCTGAATTATTTGAGACTTTTCCATTTCGATGAAATCTCACCCGACAAAAATGGTCTTTCCTATACAATTAACACAAACTTTCAAAAGTTAAAAAATTACTAAAATATTTGGATTGTTCTAACTTAACTAAATAAATAATTAACTGAAATTTAAAAATTGAAATAAAAAACCCCTAAGCCGCCTTTTGGTAGCGTTTTGTTTAATGCCACTAGTCTGACATATGCATCATGGCTCACAAATGATCACCGTGATGCACCAAGTTACTTCAATGATGTATCCTCGCGAAGTTCATTATATCCTCTAATCCTTAGGAATGCTACCATATCTTTCATAAACTTCATGTAATTTTGCATACCTTGCCATGCTTTGACAAAAGGGATTGTCTATGTAATTTTCTCAAATATCTTTGCACAAACCTCAATTGTCTCACCAATCTATTGCTCTTACAATTCTTGCTGAAATAATGATGGTGATACAACAAGATAGATTATCCCATGCAGAAGCTCTATACCGTGTGATCTCAAGTTTTTCTTACTTTCTTTAGTCGTTATTGTTTCAAACTTCTCTAGATCAACACCACTATTATGTTGCTTAATATATTCGATATGAATCATCTCTTTAACATGGTCAAGTGAATCATCTAGCTCTGAAACATCAACAATGTTGCAATCATGTTGATTTAGCTTCTCTACTTCTTCATATGCTTCATGTCATGCCTCCTCAATTGTTAACAACTCTTTGACCTGGTTCTCCTTGGACTCAACCATAACCTATTTTCTTAAATTAAATTTTACAATTTCGTCTATATTCTTTTCCAGATTCAAGAACACTTGATCATCTCCTTCCGCGTTTATATTAAATGATTGCACAAAAATCTCTAATCTTTCCTCATGTTTCTTGAGATCATGCTCACTCAACTTATCCATTTTTCTTATCATTTGCTATAGTGAAGTAATAGATGATTGTTCATCCATCTCTTGATCTTATTGTCATTGCCAGTTATCCCAAGACCTTCGTGATGGTTGATAAACATTTCTAATGTGTTGGTGGTAAAAGCTTTGATAATTAAGCCATTACTCATTTCCTTGTATGTAGTTCCAATGCTCTTGAATTCCCACAAATCCTTTAAATCCATACGGGTTATAATATGGTTGATGATATCCCATCCATGCCAAACCGTTCGCGATTGGTTGTGCTTGGTATGTGGTATTGTCTTGAACAACTTCACTTTGATAAACCAACCTAGAGATTTTATCAAAGATTTCACTATTTGATTCCTTAACATGATAGTCATACATTCTTTACATTCCTAAAACACCAAAGATAAAAGAAAGTAGAACAAGTGTAGTAAGCTCAATCAATTTAAAACTAAAATTAAAAACTACAAAAAAATAAAAACTCTTAACAACTTAGTAAAATAAACTAAACTAGTGTTGCTATCTATACTCGACAATGATGCCAAATACTTGATCATGACAGCAAGTATAACAGCTCGATCGTAGTGATAATTTGATCAACCAATGTTGATTACAGATATTATCCTCAAGGTAAGGTGTGTTTCACACAATTCACTTAGTCAAATTTACTATATTGCTAATAAAATCCTTTATTAATTAATTTTAAGTAAACTATTCTAATCTAACAAATCAATGTAAATAACTTTATAATCTTATATGAAGAAGATCTTAGTTCACAACTTCACCTAGGTAATGAATTACTATGCTTTTCAACTCACTTCTTTCATTTTCATTATGTGTGTGCAAAGCTTAATTGGAATAGACATATTTCTTTCAAATCCACTTTAACCCACTGTCGTGACGGAAAAAATTTTAATCTGCAAACTAGAACTTCACCTATTGACGTAAATAATATACGTCCCACATTGCTTTAAGTTCTAAATCTTCAGATTTATAACCACTTAAGTTCACTATCCATGCCTCCCTAATCAATAACTATCTATCAATGTTATATATTTTATAGTTGTATCATCCATATCTGGCTTAAAAGCTCTAATGGCCATGGTAACTCCTAAAACATATAATCAACAAATACGTGATGAAGATGTCCGTAGCATTACATCTAGAATCAATGCAAATTCTAACCATTGCACTTTTTAAATTTATAATCTATTCATAACTTAGCATAACATTTATACTATAGGATCCATTGATCCCTTAGATTAATGAACTACTCACACATCATTGAAATAAGCATACACATCATTGTATTCATTGCAATCAAAGATGGAATTAAATAACTTCAATTAAATCAAGAAAACAATATCGAATAACCACACGTGAGCCTTCAATGTCTTCTCCTTCAAAACTCTTATTAATACTAAAGAATAAAGTAAAACTTGGCTAATTTTGTGTTGGTGGTTCAAAAAATATATGTTTACCATGTTCTAATACCTATTTATACCCATAAGGCTCTTTAGAATATAATTAGAAACCCTAATTAACAATTCCAAATGAACTAGAACTCTAGAATTTCTATTTTTTATGTCTTGGCGCTATCACTAAGTATTCCTACGCTGTGTGCATTAAGCCACAATGTTGTCACAACTTCGGCCTATTTATGTAATTTTTCCTCACATGGTAGGCTCGATGTTGTATGTGTATTTCTCTAATGATGTGTGTGTAAACCCATAGTGGCGCCATAACTTCCTTCCTTTGATCTCTACACATTGCCAATGCTTTGTGTTCATTTCCCATGGCGTCAAAGATCTTCTCCATGACGTCAGGTGTGGTTTTATGCATTTTCTCTT
Organism: Stephania cephalantha; assembly: GCA_039657325.1. Classification (NCBI taxonomy): domain Eukaryota; kingdom Viridiplantae; phylum Streptophyta; class Magnoliopsida; order Ranunculales; family Menispermaceae; genus Stephania; species Stephania cephalantha. The sequence goes on from CM077572.1 coordinate 12,263,589, forward strand.
TATTTCAACATGAAATCAATCTTTTGTCTCCTTTATACCTTGTATACCTGAAAATACATAAATACTGTCAATTATAGCTCATTCCGGGATATTTATACCAAATATATCACTAAACTAGTGACATATGTAAGTCTAAATAATAAGTTATCAAGGGGCTCATTCCTTTGAAGTCTGCTATCGACTATCCAATGGCTTGCTTGTATTCACTGAGTACCCTAACAAGCTTCTCTTCGTCAAACAAAGTATGTTGAACTAAGATGATCCCTGGTAATGTATCATTCTCTCCAAAAAATACATACTTCAAGTGTTCATGTAATAGTTTGAGCTCGATCAAGGGGGCTTTATCCAATGATGGAAGAGGCTTGGTATTGGAAAGAGGTAGACCCAAATAACACATTAGGTGCAGATTCAGAAGAATCTAACGCAGAGATTACTTCTTCTAGTTCAATTACGAAGGTTGCACCTTCTTTGTAGGGTGACAAGTTATTTAGATGAGTGTCCAAGACTACTTGAGCTTTATTTTCATTTTCTATGAGTGAGGACTACTGAACAAGTGGATCCACATCATCTATTGCGTACACTGGCGTAGGCTTATCCATTGCATGTCACATGGAATCGTATATGTAGAACTTGATAACCTTCCCGTCCAATTCCATGGTTAAACACACGTTGTGTACGTCTATTTTGGTTACAGCATTCTTCAAGAATGGTCGTCCGATAAGCACCGATGACGATCTAAATAGGTCTTCCCCTTTCATATCCACTACGTAGAAGTCTACTGGGAACACAAAATTATTAACTTAAACTAATACATCTTCCAATACGTTACATGTTTGATGACCGATTGATCTACTAATTTAACCATGACCCATATTTTTTCTAGAGGTCTTGCTTTAAGTGTCTCATAATTGGATAATGGCATTACATTTATAGAGGCACCAAGATCGCACAATGCTTTTGGAATGCTGACATCTCCTATAGTGCAAGGTACCGAGAATATTTCGGGGTCCTTACATTAAGGGGAAAGTTTCTTTTGCAGGAATGCCTTAGCAGTTTCTCTAAGTTAAATCTTTTTGTTGCCTTTCAATCTCCCTTTGTTGGTGTAGAGCCTTTTGAGGGATTTCGCATATCTGGGAACTTATTGTAATGCATCAATAAGTGGAATGTTAATTTGTACTCTCACCAAAGGTCTCTAGAATCTCTTTCTCTTCCTCCCTTTTCAATCTATTATCAAGCATTAGGGAAAGGGATGTTTGACCTTATAAACTGGTAGAGTTTCCTTTTGGGGAACTTCCATCTGTTTAGGGGATGGTTCTAAGATCTCAACCTCAATTTCCTCCTCGTTGGATAGTTCCGTTGAGGTGGGAAGTCAATCTAGGTATTTGGGTCCCTCATATATTCTGCCACTACGAAGTGTAATAACATTGACACTCGCATTTGGATTTGGGCAAGTCTGTATAGGAAACTTTCCCTTCTCCTATAATCTTCCTAGTTTTTGTGCAATTTGGCCCACCTTGACCTCCAAATCTTGAACCATGACAATTATGTCACTGAGATCTTTCTCAGTGTTTACCTAAACCTTGTTGATCTCTTAAGCAAATTGGCTCTGTTGAGGTGCTAGAGATTTAATCATGTGCTTTAGTGAGGAATGATTAGTCATTGATTTTGGCAACGGTTGTCCTCTCAGGGCAAAAAATAGATAGTTCTAGTTTTGAGGCCCATGACTAAAGTTAAGGTTATTCCTTGCCATTACATAATTTTAGGTATTTTTGAAGAGCGCTCGGGGTTCACCCTTGGAATTGGTTACCTAAAACATTTGCCTGCTGATGGTCCTTGAACAAAGTAAGACATTCATTAATCGTATGGCTTGTGGCTGAGCAGAATCCATAAACTTCAACATGCGCTTAGCCATTGTTTAGGAAACGTTCCACTAGGGAAGTCAACTAATCAATTCTTTTGTTAATAGAGCTAGCAGTAGCTCCAATTGACGAAACTCGATGCGCATCAACACTAAAATCCCTATATAATCAAGGTTTTTACGTTATATCCTCGTAGAGTTGCTTTATTTGCGCAGGGGTTCTATCACGAATGTGACTTCTACAAGCGTATTAATCATACGCCTCTCTAGAGGGGACATGTTGACATAGAAGACCTAGACAATGGCCCTATCAGATTGGCCATATTGTGGACAATTGGAAATTAGGCGCTTATATCAGTCACAATAATCACCAAAAGACTCATCGGACTTCATCTTAATAAAACATATCTCAGAGATGAGTTGAGCTACCTTATCCTCAGGGAAATATTCCATGAGGAACTCATCTATCATGTCGTGCCATGAGTTACTGCAGCTAGGGCGGAGACAGAAAAGTCTTTATTTGGCCTGATCCTTTAAGCAGAATGGGAAAGCCCTAAGCTTTACAGCACTCTTTTCCGCTTGAGGAGGTTTCATAGACTGGCAACTTGTCCGAAACTCTTTTAAGAAAGACACTGAGTCTTCATTTTCCATGCCATGGAATGTGGGTAGGAGGTGAATAAAGTCAAACTTAAGCTCGAAAGCTTCACCGTTTAGTGGAAAGTTTTGTATAGAGGCTTATAAGCAAGATGATTTCGGAGATCTTCATTGATACGCCCTATGGTAATCTAGCGATCACCGCCAACGTGGTGAGTGTCGTTAGCCATAGTAGGTTAGGGAAAACTAGACTATTTATTTAGAGCTTCCCTAGTCAACCTCCAGTGGGTTCTATCAATTTACGAATCAAAAGGTAACAGTGAACCAACTGATTTAGATCGAGTTATACCATGCATAAACTGTTAGACTTAGAGAACAAAAAAAAAGAAAATAAAAGTTCAACTCAATTTAGAACTTTATCAACAACAATGACACCTAAATTTGATCACGTTTTTTGTGTGTCAAATATAACCCGTACAAGGTTACCAATGCTATTAGAATGTAGCAGAGGTAAACACGGGTTGAATCCATAGGATTTAGTCAAACTGAGTGCAAAAAATAGAAAAGTAAGTTTTGGGGGTTTTCGATAAAGTTTTATCCTCAAGGTCTTCTAAACAAGAAATTAAATAATTAAAAAAACTTAAATAATAAGAAAATACTTAAGCCTAGGAATCCACAATCTAGCCCAATGTGGTTTCCATGTCTTGCATCGTCGATTTTGAAAAACGACTTTTAAAATAGTTTCCCTAAATAGGCTATAAGTATTAAGGTCAATAGTACCCTAGTACTCCTATTCTCAATTGATAAGGCAACAACTCTCTAAATACTTCTTTTACTCCACTATACAACCATGGGCAAACGCTCTTAAGACTTAACACGTGAGCAACATTAACAGCTTTGTTGAAACATTTACCCTTAGATATCATTGGGCAGCCACTCTCAAGATTTAACCTAGTTCCTGATGTTATTTACCTAGAACAACAAGTGTGTCAGGTTTCTTGTTCTAGGCGATTGTCACTTCTTTACCCGGTTGGTATCACGGACTCAACCTGATTGATAGTAGGTCAATGGATTAAAGCCTAGAGATTTGCAATGAACTTAAAAACTCTAAACTACCATTGTGACATCGTTAAAAACCATAATATGAAGATAGAGAACTGAAATAAAAAACTATTATTAAAGAAAACCTCAACAAGACATGAACAAATCTATTACTGGCTAGAGATCTTCATCCATAACTTAGGTATTAAAGAACCTAGTAGAACATGGCTACTTTACTTCTTTATATTCCTAAACCACTCTGAATTATAATGTGTTTTCATCCATAGAGGTCCCTTCTTTATATAGGTGAGCTTGGGTATAAGAATACGTAACCTCGAAAAATAAGAACCTTTTAAAAATCGCAAAATTTATATTCTGTGAATTTTGGATCATCAGTGGTACTGCCATTATGTGGGAATGGCGCCAAGACACGACGTGGCATAGTATAGTAAGTCATGAACATCAAGTCAGTCTGGGATTTCTATTTCTAATCCTGGCACCGGTGGTGGCGCCATTTATTGTAGAACCTAGTGCCTTACATTCATTTCTAACATTATGCATTGTTTTGCTGTGACGCTTTCTTTTGCGCTGTGGTTCATCCATGGCACTGTTAGTTCATTTGGGGGTGTCGTATCTACTGTTTTTTGACTGAACTTTGAGTTCTTTCCCGAATTTGTCTACTTTATTCACAAATACTCAAATACCTTATAAATCTCCATATTAAACATATAGAACCATAAAAGACAACTTTGGAATTGATTTACACAACTAAACACCTATATAAAAGTGCATAAATAAGGACTTATCATGGCACTCTCTAATCATGACTTGATTGATTGGATTTTCATTAAGATCAATTTCCCTTTATTTAGGGTGTATAAATAGTATTTCACTCTTGTAATTTATTCTTTTCTTTTCTCCTTTTTTTCATGTCTTTTTTTATGATTTCATGTGTAAGACTCGCTTCTAAGTAGAAAAAATATAGGCTATTAGTTTATAGGTTTCATGATAGGTGCGGAAAGCTCGAGGTTGTGTTGGCTCAACTGGGTTAACTATAAATAACTTAATAGGTGGTCAAAGGCTAAAAGCTTTAGATAAACAAGGCCTATATCTTCCCTCAAACTTATTCTTTAGTTATTACTCAGTTGTAAATGGATTGCTAAACTATGCATGAATCTATAGAGATTTAGTTGGATTTTTTCCTTGACTCTACGCTAGTATTCTTTGGTGTAGGCTCGGTATGGCAGAGTGATCACGACCATAAGTATGACGGCTCAATTGTAGTAATAATGTGATCAGTAGTGTTGATTACGAATATCCTCCTCAGGGAAAGGTGTATTGCACACTACTCACTTAGTCGTATTTACTCTATTGCTAAGAAAATCCATTTTTAATTGGTTTTTAACTACATTATTCTATTATAACAAAACAATGTAAATACTTGTACTCTTATATTAAGAAGATCTTAGTTCACAACTTTACCAAGGTAATGAATAAATATGCTTTTCAACTCACTTCCTTCATCTTCATTATGAGTGTGCAATGCTTAACTAGAATAAACATATTTCCTTCAAATCCATTTCCACCCAATGTCGTGATGGAAAAAATTATAATGTGTAAACTAGAACTCCACCTATCGATGTGAATAACGTGAGTTTCACATTGCTTTAAGTTCCAAATCTTTAGATTCGTAACCGCTTAAGTTTACTATCTGTGTCTCCTTAATCAATAACTATCAATTGATATTATATATTTTACGGTTGTATCATCCATATCTGGCTTAAAAGCTCCAATGGCTATGGCAATTCCGAAAACCTCTAATAAAAAAAAATGTGATCAAGATGTTCATAGCATTAGGTTTAGAATCAATACACATTCTAACCTTTGCACTTTTTAACTTTATATTCCATTATTAACTACTCTAGCATAACATTCGTACCATAGGATCCATTGATCCCTAATATTAATGAACTACTCATACATCATTGAAATAAACATACACATCATGGTATTCATTGTAATCAAAGATTGAATTAATAGCTTCAAATAAATAGAGAAAACAATACCGAATAACCACACGTGGAGTCTCCAATGTCTTTTCTTCCAAAACTCTTTTTAATACTCAAGAACAAAGTAAAATTATGTTAAACTATGTAAATCGGCTGCTCTTGGTGATAATTGGTAAATTGTGATAATGTCAGGCCATCGACGTTAAACACCAGTGCTCTGTAGCCGGTAGCCCATATTTTTTTTTCATGAATTTAATTTATCTAAGTTTCAATAAGTTCTTAGATTGAGTAAATTGTTCTAGGATAAATTATTTAGTTGAATGAAGTGTGATATAAATTAATGAGTTTCTCTAGTATCTTTGGTTTTTGCAGAAATCTTGTGCTGAAATTAGAGAACATGGATTGTTTTGTGTGCATCAAAATCTGAAAGACTTTTGGTGATGTAATTTAAGGCAAGTACGATATAAAATCTTGGCGACAAATTTGATTTTCAAGGCCAGTGATTTCCCAAAGTTGTGAGATAACACGTAGGGCGCTTTGACAGCACTAGGACAAATACAAAAAAATTTGAAATCGTTCCAGCGATTTCAAAGTACACGCAAGGCGCTGCCATGTCGCTGATGGGCAACTTAGGGATTTTGGAAAATTCACCAGTGATTTCCCAGCCCCGTAACGTTAGAATGTAAGGCACTAGACACGAATTTATTTATTTTTTTTAAATGGCACAAAACCCCATCTTCTTCCCTAAAACTACAACCTAACGCCTCCACACCGTCGTCTACACCTTAAAACCCCTATTCTAATCACTAAATCCTTCATTTTGAAGTGCCAATCTCACCCATTCTCGATTCTCCATCAAGTGGTGATCACTTTAAGTCATAAAATTGAGTTATTGGTGAATGCCTTGACGAAGCTGTGACTTAGAATTTAAAAAATCCAAGCATTCAAAGCATCGAATTGGCCAAGAAAGCTCCCCAGAGCACTTGAGAAATCATTCCCAAGTCGGTAATGCCATGAAACTTCTTAATCTTTATGAATTTTGTCGGTGCGTTCTTCGACCAATTCGAGCAAAATGTGTGTTCTAGGAGTCATATTAGTCCCCATAACCATAAGGCTTTTGATTGTGAGAGTATTTAGAGTGGTTTGGCTGGTTTACTTCTGACTTTGATCAAATTGGAAAAATCCCAATTTTTTCGACTTAACGCCTATGTTTTTGGAAAATTTGTAATTTCAAGTCGAGTTTTGATTTTGAATGATCCAATGGCCTTAAACTAATCATTGTAATGTGAATTAAGTTTGGGGGATGTGCGAGAAGTTGTTATCAAAATTTAATTTTCCAAAGTTTTGTCTTTTGTTGAAAATGAGTCGACGCCATCGACACTTTGGTTAAAATTTGATTTGGGGATTGATTATGGTAATGTATGTGTGTGGTGAATTGATCGAAATTATGTTTGCATCAATTTGGTCTAATTCGTAGTTTTTATATGATTTCGAGACTTCAAAAATAATTTTTCATTAAACTTTCTCGATTAATTGATTGACTTGAATTTCAAATGCTATAAGTAGTTTTTTGCACTGAATTTTGTTTGAATCAATATTCGTGTGATTGTTGAGTATTTTGGATTGAAATGCTCATTATCTTTATGCTATGGATGTTTCGCAGGTTATTGCATGTTTGTTTTAATACTTTTGAGTGTTATGGATATAGTATAGTGCAATAGTTCCATAGGTCCTAACCGGAGGACTAATGGTCAAGTACCACCACTTAGGGCTAGAGTCCACCCACTTGGTGCACCAGAGTTTTTTGATGAGTTCTTATTTGTAAGTTATAAGGCCCCGAGGAGATTTGATAATGATTTGAACAAGAAGAAGTGGAAAACCTTAGCTGAAAATGGTGTTTAGTATAGGAAACCTAAAATATGATAGGAGATTAACATCGATTATTAAAGAGCATGGATGAGAGTTTTTCACCTAGAGAATACCGCGCTTTAACTGAGCACCCACATAACCTAACCCTTATTTTGGGATGCGAGCAGCTGGTTGACAAGTTCTATGCAAATGGACACGCGACAAAACTAGGAGAGAGTTGTGGGTGAAAGGAGTGATTGCTAGCTACACTCCGAGGCCATTAACACTTATTATGGCTTACCTACTTTTGACAGCTTAGGAGGGTCTGACTTCCGACACCGAGGTATTTTTCTGACTCCCATTTCCCCTATCAAACTGTATAGGCAGCTCTGACTTATTTCCCTCACCATGATTTGGTATATTCCACTACTCAATACCCTAAACATCTCATTAAGACCTATTTTAGGAAGACTCTCAAAGCGTGGTCTTACTTTTTCACTGCTTCTTTGTACCTAACCACTCTGACATGGCCCTGATATGTTAGTCACATAAATGTTGAGAGTGTTATTCACAAGGTCATTAGAGAAAGGATGAACACAATGAAGAACGAGAGCTTGCCGTTTCCCATCCTTATCACTAACCTATGCCCCTGGACAGGAGTCCCTCTCATCGATTTAGCGTTTGATATCCCACCCCAATCGACCATACATGATAACGATATCTTTGGGCTCAATAAATTGAAGGAAGAGGATTTAGAGCACGAGCAACAATGTGGACGATTAAAAAAAAAGGTGACTCAGACGATGAGAGCCGCGGGAAGGAGGAGATGACCATCATCATCTGCACCACTACCAGAGGGAGTATTTGGACAAATGTCCAATGAGGAGATGATTCTCCATAATCAGAGGAAGATTAGCTGATTCTTGTACCATGGGCATATGTGGCATCGACAAGTCCATAATCACCCTAACGAGCCAACTCCCCCAATTCCAGATAGTCCATTCATTATAGTTTTGGGCTACCAGGTTTACCGAGCTCACGAGTAGTATGGAGCCGCTTCATCCTCACATTATTCATAAAGAGTGTAGACTCCTTACCAGACTTCGCAAAGCACTATGCAATAGAGTGAGCAGCATCAGGACAGCTCCAATGACTCTGAGAGTTGACTTTCTTATTTCTGTATGTATTTATAAGAGAAACCAAGAAACTTGCAATCAATTTGATTTTGTAATACATTTAGAGGAGATACAATTTAACAATGATGTAGTTTTGTATTATCACTACACAATGCATCATTCGCATCCATCTTTCAACTTTTCATACAATTATTTCTTTATAATTCAAATTGTTCTCTTTTTCTTATCTTCCATTATTATATTTCACTCGATCTTTTGAAATGCGTATAGGTTGTCCTACTTTCTTTAACCTTGAAGGCAAGTTTCATGATAAGTTTGGGGGTATGCAGGTATGTAGGTTGATGGAATGAATGAATGAACCATATTTAAAGGAGTTACGCTAAAATTTTTGCATTTTTTATAATTTTTTCAAATTTTCTGGCGAAATACAAGTAATGTGGTTTCATTTCATTTTAAGGATTTATGTTTTGGAAGGTTGGTTACACACTTCCATACTTATGAATTCGTTCTTTTTTTCCATCCATTTTTTTGAGCTTAAATAAATGCCTAAGTCTAGCTTAGGATAATGGTGAAAATTTAAATTTAAATGTGAATTGATGTTGCCATGAATGGACAAGACCATAAGTAGAGTTTTGGAGAAATTTTTTTTTTGTTAAGTGATTATTTAGACTTATATATATGACTAGTTTAGTAGTATATCTAGTATAAATATCACGTAATGAGCTTTAATAGATGGTATTATGTGTTTTTAGGCATACAAGATATAGAGGAGACAAAAGAGTGATTTCATGACGAAATAGGGATAAAATGCACGAAAGCATGTTTGACGCCATGGCTAGTAGACTTGACACCGTGGAAAAAGTATACACAGCGTGGGCAAGAAGTGGAGAAGGAAGAAAAGAAGAAAATAGGTGCAGTAGTGTCATCACTGTGGCGGCGCCGTGGGTATATAGGGACGGCGCTGGGGTGGAGTAAGTAGAGCACCGAGCATACTGAGGGAGAGTATTGCATAGGGTCGGCAAAATGTGCCCGGTCCCGTTTGGCCCGTTTTGTCCGGTCCCATTTTAAACGGGACCGGGCAAATTTTTTTTGACAAACATACGGGACTGGACAATATTTTTTGTCCGTTTAAAAATACGGGACCGGTCTCAGGCAAAAATTTAAAAAAACGGGTACCCGTTTTGTGATTAATTTGAAGGGTATATTTGTAATTTCACCGTGAAAATTGAGAAAAAGTGAAAAACCTACTTCTCTGTTCTCTTCGCCGTTCTCTTCTCTCCTCGGTCCCCGTCTCTCGGTCTCTCGTCTCACGGTCTCACCATCTCCTCTCTCACGCTCGGTCCCGTCTGGCGTCTCTCGCGTCTCACGGTCTCACCATCTCCTCTCTCACGCTCGGTCCCCGTCTCGGCCGTCTCTGCGTCTCACGGTCTCACCATCTCTCTCTCTCGCTCGGTCCCGTCGGCCGTCTCTGCGTCTCATGGTCTCACCATCTCTACTACTCTACTCTCAGCGCTGCGCGGCGATCTCTCTCTCTCTCTCGCCACCAACTAGTTCCGATTTGGTCTCACCAGGTCCATCAGTACATTCGAAGCATAGTTCCGATTTGGTCGAATTGGTAAGTGTTGAATGTCTCGGACTCTCGAATGAAAACTGTTTCACCCATATTGTTAACAGTAACTAGTAACTGACAATGACATTGTGTTCATTCATTTCAGAGGATGTGACCCCAATTCCCACCGACTCTCAGTTCTCACGACTCGCGGTCTCTCGGTCTCTCCTCTCACTCCCGAGTCTCGACTCTCACGGTCTCTCCTCTCTGGTACCACATACCTTCACATAATTTGATTTAATTTATATTCAATTGTCTATATATATTATCATTATGGCCTCTACTCATTATTAACTAGACATTATTTCTTTTTTGTTCACGTAATTGCCTTTATTTGATTAGGAAAAAAAAGAATGTAATGCGATTTTATTACTTTGTGTGCAACTGTGCATTTTTCATATTTTGTTAATGAGATTAATCCACTAGATTTAGATATGATTTTCATTTTATATTATTGCAGCGTCATGGGTGATAATATGCAAAGCATTGCATCTAATTCTTCTCAAAAGAAGAGGAAAAATCATCTAAAGTGTGGGATGATTTTATCAGTAATTCCTCCCGGCACTTCGAGTATCCTGGGATAATAGGAAGAGAGGGAAATGCAAACATTGTATGAGTGTTGTTTTGGCTGACGGTAATAATGGTACAAATGGCATGAAACGACATTTATCTGGTTGTCCTAATTATAGTCGTTTTGGTAATCGTGATGTGGGACAAATGATATTAGAATCGTCAGTTACGGGGAATATGGGATTGAGGTCAATAAATTATGATTCCGGGGTTCATCGTGAAAATATGGCAATGATAGTCATCATGCATGAATTACCTTTCACCTTTGTGGACTATGAATATGTTAAGTTCTCTTATACCTCTCTTGTTCCTGAAATTAAGTGTGTTTCGAGAAACACAGTCAAGGCAGATATATTAAAAATCTACAAAAGGGAGAAGAGAAAACTTTTTAATTTGTTGCAATCTCTTCCAGGGAGAGTGTGTTTGACTTCTGATATGTGGACTTCCATTACATCTGATGGTTATATTACTTTGACTGCTCATTATATTGATGAAGATTGGGTGTTGCAGAAAAGGATTTTGAATTTTTGTTTTATGCCACCTCCACATAGTGGTGTAGCAATTGCCGAGAAAATTTCTGCTTTGTTAGGGTCTTGGAACTTAGATAAGAAGTTGTTTTCCATTACTTTAGACAATGCAAGCGCAAATGACACATTTGTTGGAATTTTTAAAAATACTTTGAGAATTAAGGATGCATTGCTAGTTGGTGGTGAATTCTTTCATATGCGATGTTGTGCACATATTTTAAATCTTATGGTCCAAGATGGTCTTAAAGAAATTGAAAAGATCCTTGACAAAGTTCGTGATAGTATCAAGTTTGTAAAAGGATCACAGTCTCGAAGGAAAAAGTTTTTGGATTGTGCTACACAATTGGCATTCGATTGCAAGAAAGGATTGGTGCAAGATGTGGTTACAAGATGGAATTCTACATACCTCATGATTGAATCTGCGTTATATTATCGTAATGCTTTTGCTCATCTTGCTTTGAGTGACACAAATTATGTATTTTGTCCCGAGTTGGAAGAGTGGAATCAAGTGGAATATGTTTTTAAGTTTTTGAAAATATTTTATGATCTAACTAATATATTTTCTGGTGCAAAGTATCCGACAATAAATCTTTTCTTTCATGGAATGTGGAAAATCCAAGCTCAGTTGAAGGATGAATTGAATAACCCGAATCATTTCATTCGATCTATGGCTTCAAAAATGCAATTAAAATTTGACAAGTATTGGAAGGATTGTAATGAAATATTGGCAATTGGTGTCATTTTAGATCCTCGGTACAAAACAAAAGTGGTCGAATTTGCTTTTTCAAAGATTTATGGTGATGAAGGCAAGTACAAGGTTGCTATAATTCGAGATAAACTTCAATTGTTGTTCGAGACATATTCTCATGAATTTAATCATTCAAGTGGAGATGTTTCATCCACTAGCAACCAAACGCCACAATTTGTTGAAGCAAATGATATAAGAGAAGATGATCTATATGCTATGGTATGTTCTACAATTATGATTTATTTATTTTTAGTATTTGATTTAGTTGTGGTTCTTACTTTATGATTATCTTATTGTTTATAATTGTGTGTTAGGGTTATGACTTTTTCCAAGGTGATGATGTTTCTAATGAGCAACAATCGGAATTGGATATTTACTTGCATGAGCCATTGCTTGATAGAAAGAAGAATTTAGACATCATAGATTTTTGGAAATCTGTTCAATATCGATATCCAAAGTTGAGTATGATGGCACGTGATATTTTAGCCATTCCTTTAACTACTGTTGCTTCCGAGTCAGCTTTTAGTACAGCAGGTAGAACACTTGACAAGTATAGAAATTCTCTTTTACCTGAAAATGTTGAAGCATTGATATGTTGTCGTGATTGGGTGAATGGAGCAAAGTTTAAGAACAAATCTGGTGAGCATTATATAATTAGTTATTTGATTGGTAAACTATAAGTCTAAATTGATTTGTTGTGTTTGATTTTTTTTTTTTTTTTATGTAGATACTCGAAAGAAAGAGTTTGATGATATCAATGCGAAATGTTGAAACGAAAATAGATCTCAATCCCACAACTTCTGGGCAAGCTTCAAATGATGTGGAGGTTGAAGATGTGGGTGACGAAGATGATGAAGTTGAAAGTTTAGGTATTGTTGCTTTATTTATTCTTATGTTTAAATGATCGAGCTTTTACAATTAATGAAAACATTTTTTTTCCTAATGTCTTTCAGATGAATGACTTGAGGTTGAGGGGTTAGAGACGGAGTCACGGAGAGTTGAAGGATGTGGAATTGTGTGGGATGAGTTGAAGAACTACACTTAATTTTTTATTAAGTGTTTGTGTCATGAACTTTTTTATGTAGTTGTTGTTGATGCATGAGGTGAAGATATACTTTGATAATTTGGATTTTGGACTATTGAGAATTTGAGGTGATATTTCTTTTTTTTTTTAAAAAAAACTTTTGTGATGTTTATATTGGAAATTAAAAAATTGTGATATTATGTATTTATTTTTTGGTAATTGGTGATTTGTAGTTGTAGACTTGTAGTTGTAGTTGAGGGTTTTTTTTAAGATAATTGATAAACAAAATATTTAATCATCTTTAAAAAAAAAAGAAAAAACGGGTCCCGTATGTTTTACAAACATACGGAATTTGGACAAAAAAAAGGTGCCGTTTTGAAAACGGGACCGGACCGGCACCAAATTTTTGGATTTTTAAAATAGGTGTCCATCCGTTTTTGTCCGTTCCGTATTTTTGCCAGCTCTAGTATTGCACACAAAGAGGCTGAAGCAGTAGCGGCGCCGTGGCTATGCAAAGACAGCCCCAGATCACTTATGGACAACGCCGAGACTTAGAAAATAGAAATTTTAGAGTGCTAGTTCATTTTGAATTGTCTTTTAGGGTTTCTAATTGTATTCTATAGTGTCTTAGGGGTATAAATAGGTATTAGAACATGGTAAACTCACTACTTTACCAATTATTTTTAAGACCAACCAATTAATATAGTCTAACATAGTTTTACTTTGTTCTTGAGTATTAAGAAGAGTTTTGGAGGAGAAAACACTAGAGGCAGAACGTGTGGTTATTCGGTATTTTTTCTTGATTTAATTGAAGTTATTTCATTCAACATTTAAATGCAATGAATACCATGATTTATATGTTTATTTCATTGATGTGTGAGTAGTTTATTAATTTTACGGATAAATGGATCCGGTGGTATGAATGTTATGCTAAAGTAGTTATGAATGGATTATAAAGTAAAAAAGTGTAATGGTTAAGATTTGTATTGATTCTAGATGTAATGCTACAAAATCTTTACTACGTATTTGTTGGTTAGAAGTTTTAGGTGTTACCATGGCCATTAGAGCTTTTAAGCCAGATATGGATGATACAACTGTCAAATATTTAACATCGATAGATAGTTATTGATTAGGGAGGCACGGATATTAAACTTAAGTGGTTATGAATCTAAAGATTTGAAACTTAAAACAATGTGGAACTTACATTATTCACGTCGATAGATTGGAGTTCTAGTTTGCACATTTGAATTTTTCCATCACGAAAGTGGGTTAAAGTGGATTTGAAGGAAATATGTCTATTCTAATTAAGCATACCACCCATATAATGAAGATGAAGGAACTGAGTTGAATATCATAGTTAATCATTACCTAGGTGAAGTTGTGAACTAAGATCTTCTTAATATTAGAGCCTAAGTATTTACATTGTTGTGTTAGAAAAACCAATAAAAAAGGATTTTCTTAGTAATAGAGTAAATCTGACTAAGTGAGTAGCATGCAATATACCTTTCCCCTGAGGTGATATCCGTAATCAGTATTAGTTGATCACATTATTACTACAATCGAGCCATCATACTTGTGCCCACGATCAAGTTTTTGGCACCGTTGCCAAGGATAGGTAGCCAAACACTAGTTTAGTTTAATTTAAAAAATTGTTAAGTTTTATTTTCAATAATTTACTTTCAAGTTTATAAAAATAAAAATAAAAAATAAAAAATATAAGTTTCAAGTTTGACAATCTACACTTGATCTTTTTTTTTTTTTTTTTTTTTTTTTTTTCTTTTAACAGAGAATTAGTGCATGCGTAGTAATGAAGAAAATGACTTAATGCCATATGATCCTGAGATTGACAGAACCAACAAGGGAAATAAAAAGAAAGGAATCAAGATGGCGGAGGATCAAGCATGAAACCAACAACAGGGGAGAAGGAATAACCAACCAGAAAGTGATATGGCAGTGCAACATAAAATGCGGGGACATAGATGTCTTTGTGACTACTTAAAGTGAGAAGTTCAAGAGACTTATAAAAGAGTGATGAGGCTTACAACCAACACAATCGAGTTTGAATTGAGATCGTCTCTAATCAACATGGTGCAAAATAGCCTATTCAATAGCTAAGCAAATGAAGATCCTGTTGCACATGTAGAGAATTTTCTGGAGAAATGCAAGGCCATGCACATTAGCTGAGTTAGAAAAGAGGTGATTAGGATGAGACTTTTCCCATTGGGTGGAAAATCCAAATTCTGTTTCCAATGATTGAACGCAGGGAGTATCACTTCATGGGCGAAAATCAATGAAAGATTTTTAGACAAGTTCTTTCCCCTGGTGAAGGGTAGCGAAAGGAAACTGGAAATCAATCAATTCAAGCAAGAGGATGCTAAGTCTCTTGGTGGGGCTTGGGAGAAATTCAAGGAAATTCTGAGAAAATGTCCAAGACATGGATACATGAAATTTGCACAACTACAAATTTTCTACTATGGAATGAGTCACTGTATCAGAACATTAGTGGATGTCACAGCAAGTTGTTCTCTACTAATTAAAGATGAAGATTGAGCATTAGATCTTCTTGATCTTATGTCCCAGAAATCTACTATCAGTACTCGTTTAACACTTAGAAAGCTAGTAGGCATATATGAAATTATTTTGCAAGCTGCGATTATGGCACTACTATCTAGCCTTAGCAATCAAATGGCAAAGCTTCAAATGGGATAACAAAGCCTACAAGTGCAAGCTATAGAACAACCTGTTAATCACCAAGCCATGGTGGTTAATCCAATGGTCATGCACCAAGGAATGGAGTTTAAGGATGTCAACTTCATGAACAACAAGAGCTATGGAAATAACTTTAGGCTGAGAAGAATAGCTCTTCAAAGGAATTGTCAAGGATATAATAACCCAAATTCTTATATGGAAGTCCTAATAACGTATTGAAGTCCAACAAGGGAAGCTAAGGTAGAGCGAAGAAATGACTTCATGAAAGTCAATTAAGAAATTGTTGCAAGCCATCGACATGAACAATAGGGAATGCCATGAGAAGCATAAGAAAGAGATAAAAAATGTGAAGCAAGCTCTAAAGAGGATGGATGATAATAAATCACAATCCATCAAGAATATGGAGAAATAGATTCATCAGCTAGCTATTACTTTGAATTTAAAGAATAAAGTGCAATTTTAGAGTTAAATTATCACAAATCCCAAGGAGATGCTAGTGCAATTCACCCGATGAGCACTACGACAAAGAATGAGCCAATGAAAGAGCAAGTGATGTACGAACAAGATAGAGTCAACAATTTGGCTATGAGAAAATGTAAAGTGATGTATGAGAATGGAACGACAGTTTGGCAAGATGAACTTGAAGGATTAATGCCTTAATAAGAAGGGGAAGAAACAATAGAGAGTTAAGCAACAAGATGTGGAACCTTCTAAAGAACCACAACAAGGAAATAATATAAAGGTTGTTCTAAATAAGTCAGAACCAAAATTCAAGTTCATACACAAACTTTAACCAATCCAGAGGAGAGATCCTTGAGATATATGCATACCATTGAACATTGATGGGCATCGATTTAGAAACATCTTGTGTGATACAAGAGCCTCAATCAATGTAATTCCTATAAAGGACATGTTACAAGCATATTTGAAGATCAATTGTCCCGATACAACAGAGTTACTAGTTAATGTAACTTGGTACCAACAATTGGGAGGTCTTGAATGTGCATGTGAAAGTTGGTAGATTCAGATTCATCACTGATTTTGAGATTATGGATCATGATATGGATGATGATGTATTTATGATACTTGGCGGCCCTTCTTAAACACTTCCAATGCGATCTTGCATACAAGGAAGAATATTATCACAATAAGTTTCAAGTAGGATGATGATCCTAAGAAGATTATCTTTGTTGAAGGGAAAGAAGTACATCCGAACAGAAGAGATATAGTTATCTCCAGCCTACAAATGAAGTATCTCAATTTAGACTCGGACTAAACGAGCGAAAGGCGTTGGGCTAATGACGTTAAACTAAGCGCTACTCGGAGGCATTTTAAGGGTTTTTAATTTCATTTACTTATTTAGTTCGTTAGAACAACCTAAACATTAAAGTAATATTCTAACTTTTGAAAGTTTTGTACTAATTGTGTAGGAAAAACCATTTATCGGGTGACTTCTCATCGGTATAGAGAAGTCTTAAAACACTCAGTAAAAAGTGTTATAAGAGCAAGATAGTTAAAGTAGCAATGGTCAGGTACATGGACAAATCACGGGTAAGTTTTTATGGAAATTATTAATATATAAAAAACATGGTATTTCACGTTGTCACGACGCCTTATGTAGTAATAAAGAAAGCCAGGAGAGCACTAAAAGGGAGTGAATGAAAATTTTGCAAAATTATAGAGACATAATGTTTTACGCCATATGTGTATACACACAGTGTCGTAAGTGTAAAGGGACGGTGCTAGTAGGGCGCCGAGCTATGAGAAAGAAATGCTTACAGTTGTCTCAACAGAACCGTGGCGGCGTCGTGCCCTCTAAGGGACGGTACTAGAGAGAAAATAGTATTTCTAGTGATTAAGAGTGAAAAGAGAGAGTGCATTTTGGGTTTGCACTAGGAGGAGAGCTAGGGCATTGATTTGGAGAAGAGATTTAAGAAAACACTAGGGTTTTAGATTATTGGCAAAGTGAGAGGGCTTTGATTGATAGAGGCTTGGAGAAGCAATCTATGACGAAAAGTAGTCCAATATTGAGGTAATTTTAGAGTTCATTAGTTATGCTTTGAGTTTTCATAAAATTTTTGATGAAATTTCATGAATTGTGGATATGAGGTTGTTGGGTAGTAATTTTAAGTTGGGTGGATTTGAAGACTCATGTTGTGAATTATTGGGTTGTTTGAATTTTTGAGAAAATGCCAAGAACAAGGAGGCAAACAAGTCAAATTAATGAAGTTAGAGCAAATGATTATGAGGCATCATCCTCAAGTGATCTGAATGATGATGAACGGAGACCTTTTAAGTCTAAGTATTATGTTAGTAGAAAGGCCAAAGAGAGATATGAGGTCATTGAACATAAGGAATTCATTTGCAAGAGAGGTATAAACCTACTGGCTAAGTATGACATGCGAGTAAACAATTTCATTAGGCAACAAGGTTAGGAGCAAATTCACTTAAGAATATAGAAATAATAAGGTTACTAAAGTGAGTGAAATTGTTTATAAAGTTTATGTCAATGTGAAGTTTACTAAGAAAGGTGACCCAATCAAGGTAGAGAGGTAGTGGCGATACATAAGTGGCATCTATGGGTTAGAGCACTTGAACATGGTCAGAGAATCACATACCTTCCCATATGATTTTCATGAGAGACCCTTTTAGAGTTATTGAGAGAGCATTGGTTGTCCGAGGCCAACCTAAATGGGTGATGGGAGCTTAGAATGTGCTGAAGCACATTAAGAAGGGAAACATGAGGAAAGTTTTTTGAATATGGAAACACTTTCTAGTTGCTTCATTATCCCCTACCACTCAGGAGGGCGAGATCAACAAGCAAGGCCGCTTGTTTGTATGAGATTATTAAGAACGGGAGGATCAATGTCAGGGAGCTCTTATGCAGGAACTTGAGGGAATCTATTAAGACCAAGAGAGACATCAAATATTTGTTTCCAATCCTAATCACTTAAATGTGCTTGAAGGTCAGAGTGTAATTGATTTAGGATGAAGAATTTGATATTATGGCCCAAGCAACAACAGATGAGGAGTTTATGCTAGCCTTGAAATCACCAATTGGATACCAAAACTCTGAGGATGAGAGATAGAGAGAGCCGAGGGAAATAGACTTGAGGCCGAGTTGTTGACCAAGGAGCAAGAGGATCACGCAATAACAACAACAATAAAATTGGCCCAAGAGTTGCAAAATGAAGGATATAGAGAGGAAAATGATGACCAGCAGAGATTTGCTAAGGGCTACGTGTTTGTAGACCTACTTATAGAAGAGCATGACTTGGATGGTCCTGAGGTTTTTCCACCACCTCCACCACCACAAGCATTAGTACCACCACTGGAGGACTTGACTCCACAACAGCAGAGGCTATAGATTGCTAAGATGAGGAGAAACTACAAAGAGGAAAGGGCACAGTATCGTAACGCCTTTGTGAGATATGAGCAAGATCGACTGAACGGACACTGTAATTTCGTATTTTACTGATTATTAAAGGGACGTAGCTAGATAGTAAAGGCGCAGATGGATTAAACATAATGATAAGTCTATTGGCTTTCCCGTAGCACCGAACTACATGTTTGATATTGACGTGGTGCAGAGCAGAAGGATGCAGCGTCCTTTGACATTATCTTTTGCCAGAGCTGATAATGTTGATGCCGATGACCATGGGGAGATGAGCGATACATTTATACTGATTATCCTTTACATTTGGGGTATTTTGTCACTTTATTAGTTGTATGAGTTTTATGTTTATTTATTATTATGTTATGTTATTATATTTTTATGTGTTTAGTTTTGCATGTTTCAAGCTTATTTTTAAACTTTGAGGACAAGGTTTTGTTTAAGTTTGGGGGCGTCAACACAACACTATGGGAAGTGGTAAGAAATGATGAAGTAAGGATAAACACTACAGGTATAATCATAAAATTCTATTTTTTTAGCAGTTAAAGTGGAAAGCATGATACTATATCTTTTTCATTTACTTATTATTTGAATGTGTTTAGGTAATATAAATTAGTATATATAGTAATATGTAATGAATAAGTAATTCATTTGCAAAGTTCATGCTTTTAATTGAGGATGAGTAAGAATATAAGTGTCTTGTTGATATGAAAGACAAGAGAGTGTTATAAAATATTTGAAGAAAATAAGAAATGTAGCAAACAACGGTATGATTTAACGACTAGAAACTTAGAGTTAGGGAAGACCATGAACTTGAAATAAAAGCAAGAAAGAATAATAGAACGCTTCTTGTGAAAAAATCTAGATCTCTAAGGAATACTATAATAAGTATGAATCTTACTTGAGTATAACACAAATAAAGACTTAGGGCAAAAGGGGGAAGAGATAGGCATGATGTTTAATAAAAAATTTGGAGTAACAACTTGCTTAGTAAAGCGAAAGTGAGAAGTGCTAACAAGAGTTTTAAACATAAATAAAAAATAAAAAAGTCCTACAAGCTCTTTAGGAAAAGGAGCAATCCATAGTAAAAGGAGAAGGGACTGTGTAACTAGAAAATATGAGGAGAAAGGAAAAATAAAAAAAAAGATATAAAATTAATGAAAGGAAAATGGAAGTTAGATTAGGCAATTCAAGCAAATTACACATATGCCTCTATTAATAAGTTATCATATAACGAATAATAAGGGCTTTTATGTCATGAACTTTATCATATAAAATTCATTACTCTAGACCAATTGAATATGCGTAAAGCCATATTTTGTGTGCGACCCAATATGTTCATGCGAAATTGGCAGTGAACCAATACCATTTTGGAACATAAGTCATAAGCGGTATCTAGCAAGGTGTTGTGACTACACAAGTAGCATGAATATCAAAATTGATATAACCTAATGAATAATGTAAATCATATCCTTTGGTAGTGCAATATCCTTTGATTAAACATAAGGCATGGAAAATCACCATTAATGTTCAATCGTACTAGTCTCGATCTTTAGGCAGACTTAAAACATCTAAGTGACATTAATGATATCAATTCACTTAGACTTGGCCATTGAACAGTCTAACGTATCGAAGGGTTTACTGATATCTCTCCCTATACGAGAAGGGCAAATTCTATCTTGATTACACACCTTCACATATTCTTCACTTGGTAACTAATCACAATTTTTATAATTGTCCGATTAAAGAGAACATTTGATTGTGTCAAATTACTACGCTCCTAATATTGAAGTGTATGGTAATCTTAATTCGTAGGACTAAATGATCTACCTATAATGATTAACACCCATGACTTAATCAACATAGTGTTCTCATAGCGAGTCGGTCCAGTACCTTGTTCCTTAACAAGTACTAATGATCTCGATTTGTATCCCTATACGCATGATCATCACATGACCATAAATCATGAATCATACTAGTGTTAATTCATTATAGTTCCCAGTATAATGACTGAATAGGGACATTTAGGATATCTCAACAAATACTCATGAATCTTATTATAAGGTAAACATGCAATTACTTATAATAATAAAAATAGCAAATGAGAACCACTATTTTATTAACTAATATTATAAGCTAAATATTATTTATAAATTGACATAGGGCACATGTCCCAACACCTCCCTCTTGCACTAGGGCCAATCATTCATGTATATAATACCTAATGACTTAATATGACCATCATGTTTTGCTTGTAGAAGAGCCTTCGTCAAAGGATCTACAACATTTTCTACTATAGGAACTCTGCAAATCTTCATGTCTCTCCTCTTAATGATTTCTCGAGTTAGATAAAAACATTTAAGAATATGTTTAGATGAATGGTGTGATCTTTGTTCCTTAGCCTATGCTATCGCCCCGTTTTTGTCACAATACAAACAAACGGGGTTATAAATAATTGAAACCACACCAACTTCAAAGATGGACTTTTCGATCTAAACTGCCTCCTTAGCTTCATCGGATACTGCAATATATTCGGCTTTCGTTGTAAAATATACCACACTTTCTTGCTTCATAACTTTTTTAGCTCACAAATCCTCCATTCAAAGTAAACACATATCTTGAAACTTGCATTTGTGTAACCATTTATAACAAGCTCATCTTCCAAACTTCCATAAACCAAGAACACTTCTTTAGTCCTTCTCAGATAGTTAAGAATGTTCTTTACTGCTATTTAGTGACTCTCACTGGGATCAAACTGATATCTGCTTGTTGCGCTCAATGCATATGATAGATCAGGTCGGGTGCATAACATGGAATTCATGATAAATCCAATAGTTGATGCGTATGGAATTGTATTCATGCGCTCTCGCTCATCATTACTCTTCAAACATTGAGTCTTGCTAAGACTTATACCCTGAGACATTGGCAACGACTCTCTTTTAGAGTCTTGCATACTAAGCCTACTTGTCAATATAAACACTCTGAGTTAGATCAATCAGCCGATCTATCCCTATAGATCTTAATCCCAAGGATAAATGCTGCATCTTGTAAATCTTTCATTGAGAAACATTTCCCTAACCAAGCCTTGATACTCTGCAAGGTTGGCATGACATTTCCAATGAGTAATATATCATTGACATACAATACCAGGAAAATAACCACGCTCCCACTGACCGTTTTGTATACACATGGCCCATTTTCATTTTTAATGAAATCAAATTCCTTCAATGCTTCATCAAAACAAAGATTTCAACTTCGAGAAGCTTGTTTTAATCCATAAATAGATCTTTGAAGCATGCACACCTTCCTATAATTCTTAAGATGAAAAAATCCTTCAGGTTGTAACATATACATGTCCTCAAATAACTTTCCATTTAGAAAAGCTGTTTTGACATCTATTTGCCATATCTCATAGTCATAATATGCGACAATGGCAATTATATTTCTAATGGATTTAAGCATGGCTACAGGAGAAAAATCTCATCATAATCAACACCTAAAGTCTACTTGAAACCTTTTGCTACTAGCCTTACCATCCATGTTAGTTTTTTTCTTGAAAGCCCATTTACATCAAATGGTCTTACCATCATCAAGTGAATCAAACAGGTTTTGTACATTGTTATCATACATGGAATGCATTTTAGAATTCATAGTACTAAGCCATTTTTCTGCCTCAAGGCTAGACACAGCATCTCGATAAGTAGTAGTCTTATTTTGATCCATAAGCAACATCATACTACTACCAGTAATAAGAAATCCAAATCTCTCATGCTGATGTTTTACCTTATCAGACCTACGCGGTCCATATGATACCTATGGAGGTTCAACTAGTTCAAAACTTTATTGATCTCCTACTCGCTTCTGAGTGTTTTATTGTGGTTCTTGAGCTTCTTCAAGACTTACTTTATTACCATTGTTGTCTTTTGAAATAAACTCTTTTTCCATAAAGACATCATTTCGAGCAACAAATACTTTATTCTTAATGGGATTTTAAATTAGTATCCTCTAGTTTCTTTAGGATAACCAACAAATACATACTTGTTAGCTTTGGCTGATAATTTTTCTAAGATTTGTTGTCGTACGAAAACCTCACATCCCCAAATCTTAAGGAAAGACAAACTTGTTATTTTCCCAAACCACATCTCATATGGTGTTTTATCAACCGCTTTAGAAGGAACACAATTCAATGTAAATGCAGCAGTTTCTATAGCACAACTTCAAAAAAAATAGGAAGATCTGCATAACTCATCATTGATCAAACCATATCCAATAAAATTCGATTTTTCCTATCAGAAATACCATTCCATTGTGGAGTTGCTGGAGCAGTTAATTGTGTGATAATCCCACAGTTTATAAGATGATCATCAAACTCTTGGTTTAAATATTCACCACCTCGATTTGATTGAAATTCTTTAATAGTTTGACCAAGTTGATTTTGCACTTCCTTTTGAAATGTTTGAAAAATCTCAAAAGATTTTCCTTTATGTTTTATAAGATAAGCGTAACCATATCTGCTGAAATCATTAGTGAAAGTAATGAAATACTGATAACCACCTCTATACATGGTGTTTATCAGACCACATACAACAATATGTATTAGACCTAATAAATCACTTGCCCTTTCATTGTGTCAATTAAAAGTGACTTTTTGTCATCTTGCCTAGTGAACAAGATACACATGTTTTATATGATTCAAAATCAAATCAATCTAAAAGTCTCTCTCTTTGGAGTTTAGAAATGTGTTTCTTATTCATGTAGCGAAGACGACAATGCTAAAGGTAGGTTTGATTCAAGTCATTTGACTTGAATCTCTTGGTATTTACATTAAGAATAGGAGTATCTATAGATCGTTTAATGTTTAAAATGTAAAGATCATCACAAAAATCCGCGTTCGAGTAGAAAACATTTTTACGAGAAATGGAGCACTTATTATTCCCAATAATGAAATTAAAACCATCGAAATCCAAACATGAAACTGAAATAATGTTTCTGCTCAAGGCACGAACATGATGACAATTATTTAAAACTAAAACAAGTCTATTTTGTAAAATTAACTCGTAACATCCTACATCGAACGCATCAACCCTTGCTCCATTTCCAACTCGTAAGATGACTTCTCATTTCTTTAACTTTCTACTTCTAGTGAGACCTTGCACATTAATACAAATGTGAGATCCACATCAGGTATCCATTACCCAGGAATCACTAGTAGAAAAACTAACTTTAATAACGCAAATACATGAAACAGCATTCGCTCTACTCCTATTTTTCTCTAGATCTTCAAAATAGATCTTGCATTTTTGAACCAATGCCTAGGTGCATGGTAGAAATGATAATTATCTTATTTTTCCTTTTCCTTTTAGGAATATGAAGTAGAAGCATCCTTAGGCTTGACTTATTCCATAAGCTTTGTGAAAGTCACAACAGCCTTGGAAACTTTAGCCTTGCCCTTGCCCTTCTTCTTCAAAGCCTTTCATTTTTGAACTATCAACACATTAGCAATGACATTCATGAGATTATGCTAAACATTTTTAAGCATCAAATGCAACTCCATGATAGACATCTCCATGTTATTCATGTTTTAGTTACTATAAATTGTGAATAACTATTAGGCAATAAACTCAAGATCAAATCTGCAGCCAACTCTTGGCATTTGGGAAATCTAAGTCTATCAAAATGGTCAATATAGCCCTTCATTTTCAGAACATGAGGACTAATTGACGCACCCTCAGCCATTTTGTAAGAATGAAGGTTTTTGATAGTCTCGAACCTTCTAGCCTAGCCTGCTTCCTTCAGAGTTGTAGCCATGTCGTAAGCTTCCATGTGTTCCATGTCATTCTGAAGTTCAGGAACTATGGCTGCCTACATAATGCATGCAACATCAGTTGAGTCTTTAACATGTTTAGTATGTGCATCCTTCACGGCTCTTAAAGCATTAGTTGGTGGTTCCTCAGGAATCGGATCATCCAGGACATACAACTTTCGTTTGTGCTTAAAAACAATTCTCGAGTTTCTAAACCAGTCAAAAAATTAGTCCCAGACAACTTATCCTTCACAAAGATAGATTACAATGACAAAGGATTAGGGTGATTTGAATAGGCCATAGATCTACAACAAAGATTACCTGAAAGTTCATTTTAGTATAGAGGAATATATTCCCACTAAATTAACAACCCTCTTAAAAACACTATGTTAATTTAAGGGACTAAAACTATATTTCACCTAATTCCAAGACAGCTAAGGCATGACACTTTAAATCAGATTATTTAGGTAGGTACCTTTTACCAAGTACATCATATCTTACTTTTAGTTATTTTTATGAGATTATGAAATCTTACGTCTTAGCATGTTTTATCTCATATTATACTTTAAGCCCAAAACTATTTTGATAGCTTCATCAATTCTAACCATTTTAAACAATAGAGTAACTGTTACTCAACTTACCATAACAAGATAACACAATACACTTTGCGGAGGTAGACCCATATTGATGTGATCGAAGCCTTGACCAATGTTTGAAAATGGATGACACTTGACTTAAAATTTGGAAGAGGGATTTTTTTTTTTACATCATAAATTTAACGAGGTAAATATCATATATTATAATGCATGTAAATCACTAAACAAGTTAAGAAATGTTACTAATACTGACCATTATACGAATTTCCTTGTGTTATGAACAGTTAGTGGCGGTCCTGCTGGCCGGTCAGTGGGGAGGCGGGGTATAGGAGGTAGCGCCCTTTTTTTTAGACAAAGAATTCCAGTTTCGAAAATTGAAAATCGCCAAAAATTTCGAATTATTTTAGTTAATCTAATTGACGAAACTGCCCCTTCTTTTAATTTTGAAATTGTTAATTAAAATGTTTTTAAGTAAATCGGGCCCAACTCTAACTTAATATCTTATCCTAATCTAATAAGAATTTAAGATACTTTGGATCCTAACCCATTATGAATTTGTTATATATCTCACCTATCTCATAGGATTGTAATTCTTATCCAATTAAAATTTTATCTCATATCTAATAGAAATATACTAATAGATAACCACAATGAGATATATGATTAGATCAATTTCGATTCTTATCCATTACGAAAGAAGCAATTGAATCAAGAAATGAATTATTAATCATGCATTCAACACTAGAATTATATTAAATTAATCATATTAACTTAAACATGATTTCTATCATGGAGACACACATAATTATTGAACAAAAATGAACTTTGCATTCAACATCAGAATCACATTAATTTAAACATGAATTCTACCATGTGAACTTATAAAATTCGCGTCGTTGAATACTTAAACATATATTAATTGAATTATTCTAAAAATTAATTCTATTATTGAATCAAATCATGTGTATGTATCAAATACGTGAATTAACAATATGCTTTAAAACAAATTGTTGATAAAAATTATCATAGAACTTATATGTACATCATATATACGATAATCAAGATCATGTTTTCATTTATATATATATCATATATACATCCGAGAAAAAATGCAAACATTTAATAGAATCGAGCCTAAGGCTTAGATACAACTGTTGGGTATTCAAGGTTCATATGCAGCGAAAATTTAAATACAATTTTGAAAAACCCCAACCAGATCGAAAATAAGTTCCATTAAACTAGATCTACAAAAGTAAACCATACCGTAATTCGTGATTTCCTTCTATGATTGTTCGATTTTTAAGTCGTTTAAGTGCGCGTCCTCTTTTAGAAATCCAGACACTAGCAGTGACCACAATTTAGAATGCTAGCCCTAAGAGAGATAGAAAACGTTTTTCTTTCTCTCTTAAAATCAAGAGAACTAGAACATAAAAAAATGAAAACCTTATTTCGTTTTAGGGTTTTAATCTCTATTTATATGTGTAGATAAACTCACTTATAAAACTAATTTGTAATACAACAATTGTATTTATGCAATTCGAGCAAATTACACGTATGCTCCTATTAATAAGTTATCATATAACAAATCATAGAGGCTTTTATGCCATGAATTTTATCGTATAAAAATCAGTAATTTGGACTAATTGAATATGTGCAAAGCCATTTGTTGTGTGCGACCCGATAGTTTCATGCGATGTTGGCAGTAAACCAAAACCGTTTTGGTACACAAGTCATAAGCAGTCTCTAGCATGGCTTTATGACTACCTAAGTAGCATGAATATCAAAATCGATATAACCTAAAGAATAACATATATTATATCCTTTTGTTGTGCGATATCCTTTGATTAAACATAAGGCATGACATGTCACCCTTAAGGTTCAATCGTACTAGTCTCGATCTTTAGGTAGCCTGAAAATATCCAAGTGACATTGATCATATCAACTCACTTAGACTTGGCCATTTAACAATCTAACATATCGATGAATCTACTGATATCTCTCTCTATATGAAACAGACAAATTCTAACTTGATTACACACTTTTACATTTTTTTACATGGTAACTAATCACAATCTTAATAAACACCCGGTTAAAGACAACATTTGATTGTGTCAAATTACTATGCTCATAATATTGAATTCTATGGTAATTTCAAGTTGTAAGACTAAATTATATACCTATTATGAGTAACACTAATGACTTAATCCATATGGTGTTCTCATAGCGGGTAGGTCCAGTACCTTGTTCCCTAACAAGTACTCATGATCTCTGTTCGTATTCCTATTTGCATGATTGTCACAAGACCATCAATCAAGATTCACAATAGTCTTAATTCATCAAAGTTCCCAGTATAATGATTGGCTAAGGACATTTAGGATATTTCAACAAATACCCATTGATCTTACTATAAGGTAAACATGCAATCACTTATAATAAAAAATAGCAAACATAAACCTTTATTTTACTAACTAAAATTATAAGCCAAATAATGTTTGTAGATTGACCTAGGCCACATGCCCCAACATCATTTCCTAGCATCCAAGAAATACAAATAATACCTCGATCCTTGCGGTTTTTTGGTAATTATGTGTTGCCTTCATAAGAGTCCTCCTCATCTTCTTTAAATAGTCCTACTATTTCAAAGGTTTCACATGAAACTTCAATTTCTGGCTTCACTTGTTCAACTCTCTTAACTACTTCGTTAGTTTTCACAACTTCTTACTTTTGATAATTGAATTGCTTGCGTTCCTTAAACAAGTTTGCAAACCTTTCTGGATACAACCTCTAATGAAATGGTACTCTGTGCTTATGGTATTCATCCATCCATTGCTCGAGTTGTTCTTTTCATCTTCCTTCTTTTCTAGTTTCTCCTATTTTTTTTCTCTATCAATTTATATCTCAAGTTTGCCACAATTTTAACCACTGAAATGGCATTGACATGCGAAGTTGCATTCACATGTGCATTATGGTTCAAAATAGGTTATGATGGTAACTTCCTTAATAGTTGGCTTGACCGGTTTTAGTTGACATATCTGACATCTTGGCCTATAATTCTTTAATTCAAGCTTCAGTTATAGCTTCATATTGTTGTTGTAACAAAATCAATTGTTTCATCATTCCTTCCAAAGTAAGACCATGTAGATGGGGTTGCTGATTCTAAGGAGCTACACGAATTGATAGTCCTCTAGGCACAAAGTTCTAGTAGTTGGGATTCCTGGCTCTATAGTTGAAGTTACGAGTCATATCTCGTCCTCTATAGTAGTTACTCTATTGTCCATACTGTCATGTATGTGGCCTGGAAATTGGCCTATTGCCCTGACTTCACCAGTATACTCAAAAAGTAAAAGGAACTGTTCTGTGAAATGATTCGACTCTGAACATATACCACTGGCCTTCGTTGTGCCTCTAACAACCATCATTTGTTTCACCATAGATTTGAGTTGTAACAAATCATTCCTGAATCAACTTTCCCCTAAAGATGTTTTTTCTCTTCTTTCATTAGTTGAACCATACTGCTTGGCTTGATTAGTTAATTTCTCAATGTGCATTCTAGCCTTTGTAGGTGTGATATCTGTAAGACTCCCATTGCACACTTTATTGATCAGTCTCTTTTCATTATAACTAATCCCTTCATAGAAACTTTCCATCAAGAACTTCTCACTAAGACCATGTTGACGACACGCCTTGCACAATTTCTTGAACCTTTCCTAACACTGTGACAATGATTCATCATCTTTCATAACAATGTGAAATATGAGCCTCCTAATCTGAGCAATCTTCCTGGCTAGCATGTAATCTTCTTGAAATTTATGATGGAGCTCAATCAAGTTCCTGATAGAACCACACAGCAAGTGAAATATCCAATCTTATGCAGCACCTTTGAGACAAAAGAGAAATGCCATTAGTCTCACTAACTCAACATCAACTGTAGCGAACTTCATGCCTACTACCACCATATTAAATTTTATGAGTAACTTCGAAGGATCCTCATTATCTTTCCCACGAAAATCATGCAATTTATGTATCAACCTATATTTAAGCTCAAACTAACCAGTGGCAGCTAGATACTCGACACCTAAGGATAACGACCCTTTATGGTGTTGATTTGCCCCATAAATGTGAGCTCTCTCTATTGGCTCAGTTCATGCCTTGTATCTTGTTGGTTGTTCTGCCTAACATCCTGCGCAACTAGAAGATTCTGACCACTTCCATTTTAATCCATATACACTAGCAATATTTCCCTTTTTTGCTGTCCATGTTCCCCTTTCTATATGTCTGCTCAACTTCTGGATCAAATGGAACCAAATCGTTCGTGAAAAGTGAATGTATGTGACCTACTACCTTAAAGTAAAACTAAACTAAACTAAACTAAAGAGAAAACAAAAAAGCATCAATCTCGGTAATGGCTCCAAAATTCGTATGCCTCGTCAAAAGCATCAATAATAGTCTTTAAACTCACCAACTACCTTAGATTTATAGCGAGGTAAGTACGATGTCGAACCCACATGGATTGGGATGTTCCTCTTTAGATTAAACACAAATAGGGGTTTCTTGAAAACAAAACTAAACTAGACTAGAAATTAAATGCATAGACAATAAACTTAATTACTTAACAAAATTCAATAACTATGAAACTCAATAACATATTGTAAATTGAAATTCAAAGGATCGAATTTGTTCGTTAGTTTTAAATGGTTGTATTGGTACTAGTTTTCATAGATAGGCTTATAGTGACTCTCGCCACTCCGTTCTCCTTATGTCAATGAAAGGAACATGCGATACAACCACATACCAACTAGACCACAAAACCCGCTGGATATGCCATAGATTTTCAACATATTAGTCACATTAAACTATGTGAAAACACCTACCATAAGTACTAACTAGCATGAACTGCTACCATTCTCGTATCTTAATGACATAAAGGCGCATTAATTAGCAACAGACAAGGCGCACTTGGCACATAACGTGATCCCCCTTACCAAGCGGCGGTAAGATCATTAGCAATAGCTTTTACCTAAACTGAAGTGCATGTCACTTACATCACGAAGAAGGAAAAACTTATCAACTTTATAAAGCAATGTAATCAATAATATGAAAACTAAAATTAAACAATAATAAAGCTAAAAGCACAAAACCACCCGAATCTTTAAATCTTTATAACATAATCACACTGGTCTAGAACGTGGAAATTAGTCACTCATTGACATAGAAATCAATGTAAAAATAAATATAAACTTACTTATAAAACGTAAGGGAAGTCTTCTCCCCTCCTTTGAGAGATCAATCAAAAGTGAAAATGAAGTGATTGGAAGAGCGCCCTAAAGCTATTCTAGGATTTCCTATTTATAGTATAAGTGTGATAAAGGTAATCTAATCTCGAATCTTGCAAATCAAAAACATACAAAACTATCAATCTTCGGATTTGTCTAGTGCTGCTATATGTGTAAGGCTTTAAGTCACTGAAAATCTCTTAGAAGGTGTTACGATACTCTATTTTTCCTTCGATTCTATCATGAAGTAAGTCCAGTGCCTTGCCTGCGTCAGGTGTACATTATAAGGGCGTCGTGAAGGGGTTGGCTTTCTCTATGGAATTAGAGCTTTATTTTCTCCTCAATCTTCACAAGGCTTCATACATAACGTCATTAATGAGTTTTATTTGATTCAATCAAGTTAAGGCTAATGATTCCTTGGCGACTTTAGGTCACTTGGAGGCATTGTGAACACGATGAGCCTATCTCTAGCGTTTTGACAAGATCTTTATGAGAAATCATTTTTTATCCAATTACTTTTATTTACCCCAAAAATACAAAAACAAAGGCTCTAAAGTATAAATGGAGATAAAAGTCTTGGAATTCATAATAATATCACACTAAAATATAGCACAATTCGCAAATTTTCACTATATTACTGTGGATTTTTCATTATTTTCATGATTTCAAGTTATGTTTAGGTTATATGAATGAATGGTAAAAAAAGAAAAAAAATAAAGAATTTAGTCAAGTGGAGAAAGTGCATAGCGAATCCAGATCAAATCAAGAATGAATTAGGATTCATTGCCAGCGAATCAAGGGTGAACCAAGTTGGATACAGTAAACGTCAGCTAATTCAGTGAAAAACAAAAGCAAATTTCCACCGATTTGTCCAACGAATCAGGATTAATAAAGGATTTGGCGGTAATTTGCTAGAGTTGGTTTCTAGAATTTTGTATTACTTTTAATTAGTTTTAGGCCATTATCAATTAATTTCATTGCTATTGGATACACTTTTGAAGACTCAAGTGTTCAATAAGAGGTATTTTCATTAATATCTATTGTCTACTTTATTGTGATTTTTATTATGAATATGTATGAGTAGTTTATTAATGTAAACATAATCCAAACCTGAACTTAATTTGTTTTGTAACGTAGTCATAATAAAGAAGGATTTGTCCTTGATGTTTTAAAGCTAATCATATTAGTCAATTTATTGATTTATTGATGTTTTAAAGCTAATCATATTAGTCAATTTACGGATTACAATCATGAAGCTTTGTATTGCCTGCTTAGTGGCCAATTTTTATTGTAATATTTTGATTATATATCCAATTTAAAGTAACAACTAAGATTATTTAACAGGTATATTTCCATTGGTTGTCCTAAATGAATTGAGTTCTTAGTTTGATATTGATATGACTTTTTCCAATAATATTAAGATTAGTAGTTCAAATTTTTTATGGAGCTTAATACTATTTTAGTGTCTAATTAATTATCATTGAGCTTTCGATGGATTAATTTAATAAAATTAAGATGTGGCTTTTCCATTGATATAAGGAAAACTGGTGGCTTAATAAAGGCTATCAACTTACTTATAATTCAAGCTTAATGGCCCAAAATACTTTATAATATGAAGAAAGTTTGATTAAGTCTATCATTTAATTAATATGTTTGGACACAAAATGGATTAATGTTTCATTGTTCTGGATATTTCTTAAGTTGTTTGATTTATATAGAATTGATTTGATTTGATTTGAATTTAGTTTTAGTGAATTTGATTTGTGTTAGTTAAGTTAGTTTTAATTTCATTGTTCTGGATAATTCAAGCTGACCTATATAAAGGAGGGACCTCTGTCAACTTAATTATAGTTTTTTAAAGTAAAGAAATAAAAAAAATAATAAAAACTATTAAAAAATCTTTTTCTTAAAAAATTTGCAAAATCTCTGTGGAGACGATCCCACTTATCCCTACTACAAATAATAAGGATATACAGGAAACCTATTATACACAATCGACACGTGTCATATTTTGGTGCCGTTGTTGGGGATTTTAATTATAATTTCTTAAAAATCTCTCTCGTTGTATGTCATATAATATGGAAGAAGGCGAGCAAGAACTT
Source organism: Stephania cephalantha (assembly GCA_039657325.1). NCBI lineage: Eukaryota > Viridiplantae > Streptophyta > Magnoliopsida > Ranunculales > Menispermaceae > Stephania > Stephania cephalantha. The sequence goes on from CM077572.1 coordinate 12,296,430, forward strand.
ACTTTTAGGCAAGCCAATAAAAATGTCACAGCTTATGAACCTATGTGTAATGCCCTTCCTGTGGAGTTTCCTGATTTTGAATTAAAATCTAGATTTATCAATTACCTTCCTCTCTTTCATGGTGAATATGATGAAGACCCTCAGCATTTTATTAGAAAACATACACATAAAGTAAGTGTGATGAAACCCTAAGACATTGAGTTAGAATATATTAAACTAAAAGCTCTCCCTTTTTATAAGAGCTCAAGCTCAAGATTGGCAATTCTACCTACTCAAGATTGGCTACTCTAACTTCCTCAAAATTCCATAACCACATGGAATAAAATGTTGCAATCCTTTTTAGATTTATACTTTCCAGCATGCAAAAATAGTTTCGATAAAATTTTAATTAGTAATGCAAGGATGGAAACTAAAAATACTTTTGGTGACTTTGGGGATATATACTAAAGATTGATATTATTATGTCCACAACATGGATTTACAAAAAAGCTTTATTAGAATAACTTTATTAAGGATTAAACCATGTAGAACTAGGATTCCTAAACACGTGATCACATATTGTGCATGTCAAATATAACCTGTAATAGGTTACCAAATCATATTGAAATGTGGTAAAGGTAAGAACGGGCTTGAATCCACAAGATTCAATCAAACTAAGTTTAACAAATAGAAAACAAATCTGGGGGTTTTTGAAATAGTTTTATTAAAAATTCTGCTAAACAAGAAAGTAAAGAATAAGTAAATCAGAGACTAAAAACATACCCAAGTCTACGAATCTACAATCTAGCCCTGTGTTGTTTCCATGTCTTGTATCATTGCCTTTAAAAGATGGGTTTCAAAATAGTTTTCCTTTAATTGGCTGTAGATGTTGTGGTCACAACACCTTAGTCCCCCTATTCTCAATAGATTGGGCAACTACTCTCTAAATACTTATCTTACTCTACTGTACAACCTAAGGCAACCGTTCTTAAGACTTAGCACATGGGCAGCTTTAAAAGTTATATGGGAACACCTAGCCCTAAACAATCTTGGGCAACTGCTATCAAGATTTAGCCTAGTTTTCGAAGTTACTTGCTAAAAACAACAAGTGTGTCAAGTTTCTTTCTCTAGGTAATTGCAACTTCTCAATCCGATTGGTATCACGGACTTTACTTGATTGATAGCAGGTCAATGGGTTTACGCCTAGAGATTTGAAATGAATATACAAACTCTAAAACACAATTAATACATCATTAAAAACATCAACACAAAGATAGGGAACTGAAATAAAACACTATTATTATAAAAAGTCTCAACAAGACATAGAAAAGAACCTACTAGTGGCTAGAGAGCTTCATCCGCAACCTAGGTAATAAAGAACCTTGCTGGATATGGCTACTCTACCTTGCTATACTCCTAAATCCCTCCGAATACAATATATTTTCGTTCATAGAGGTCCCTCCTTTATATAGGTCAGCTTGGGTACAAGATTATGAAAGCCTAGAAAAATGAAGACCTTCTAAAAAATAGAAAACTTCTAATATGTGACTCTAGCGCCATCATGGCACCGCTATTATGTATGGACGGTGCTGGGTCAGTGCGTGGGGTCTTTATAGAAAGTCTTGGTCTCCAAGTCAGCTGAAACTTTTATTTCTGAATTTGGCATCGTGGGTAATGTCGACTTTGTTTGTTCGGGCGTCGTTAGTTCAATTCTGACGCCATATGTTATTTTGGCATGTTCTCTTGGTGGCGCTGTCTGTTCTCTGCTAGCACAGTCTTTTCTTTGCACAGCGTCAAGTTTGCTATTGCTTTGACCATTAGTTGACTTCTTTTTTGAAATTGTCTAATTCACGCACAAATACTCAAATACCCCATAAATCTCTAAAGTACACATATTGAGCCATGAAACACGACTTTGGAATTAATTTACATAGCAAAACACCTATGAAAAAAGTACTTATTGAAGGACTTATCAAATACCCCCAAACTTAGAACTTTACATGTCTCGAGCAAAAGGTTATTTGACTTCAACAACTTAGTTTAATTTGGTAAAACTTAGAGATGACTATTCTAAGACTTTATAGCTGCAAATTAAAACATTGGAGTCCTTTCAATTTAAACTCGGTCAATTCATTCGACAAAGACTTAAAATTTTCAAAGGCTGGTTCGATTGCTTAAATTTGGTTACCTCACAAGACAACACCTCTTTAAAACTTAAAGCATACCAAAGTCATAATCTTTAACTTACTCGTAGGTTTTCTCAGTCTCCTTATCAACACAGTAGATCCAATTGATCTCCTTATTAGTTGGATTCTTTTCAACGAACTTTTGCGAAGACCCTTTCTCAAATTAGGGCACCGCCCGACCTAATCCTATCATTAAGCCTTAAACTCTACCCCATAGGACTTAACAACGTATTAGTCAGCCTTTCCAAACCTTTTCACTCATTTGGCTACTTTCCCAATAAGCATTTCACCTTTCACATATAGACTAGTAATTCAGTGTTAACTAAAATTTTTACAATTTGAAGTTTATTCAGCAGGAGTCTTAACAAATTAGCGGAAGCAGTTAATTTAAATTCTATGCATGTGGAAAAATAGAAAATCAATGATCACATGCATATATAGAATAAAACGACGATAACCATATATACATGTGTCTGGTCAGGTAACTATTTCTCAACCCAATGTATACATCCCCAAAAAAAAACCCAAAAGACATATATAAAAAGTCATACGTCAAACAAAAAACCTAAAATAGCAAAGGTAGTAGCACTCCACTAGCTAAGAGGTAGTCGCTAATCTTCTCCTTCCCCGGTCTGCTACTTGATGGATCTACACCCACCGTCATAAAAAGGACGGTGGGTAAAAAAAGTAGAAAGTAGCACTGAGAGAATTTATCTACATTTCCTAATATAAAACAAGTATCTAAAAGCATAATAATAGCAACTATGCTGAAAACAAGATCATATAGATACTTCAGTTAATTAATATGAAAGTGACGGATGGCTAAATAGTAATAATCTAGGGTCGGTCGGTCATGAGTCCTGTCACAAATGTCTTTATTCCACTATCTTAGAGTGGATTTGAGCTCTACACCTCTATAATCACTCACAAATGCTCCTCGCATGTGATATATACTTGTCAACAACCCCAGGTCCCATACCCCGTGTGCTGCACAAGCTAGTGGTGAGATCTTGACAAACCTATAAGTCTAGTGAACTCGAGTACGGTGCACATCTCTATCATATCATGGTCCTAGATACAAGAACTACTTTCATAATTCAAGGAATGACACGGTTTCGGAATCCAACAATAGGATTACATATATAATGTGTAAGGGAAACTGAATTTATAATACCATAAACTACTACATGATAGCATGCTATTTAATTTGACTAAATATCTTAACAATCGAGAATGACACAACACATGATATAGAGTCAATGAAATCATAAACCAACAACCAATACCATGATAGAAAACTCATGAAATGAGATGAAACAACAAGTCATTGCATTTAGAGTACAAAGGATAATTCTGTCCAAATAACTGAAAATAGATAGCACTATTGAAATGAAATGTAAATGAATATCTCATTCAGTTTACTTACAATCCACACAATTTTCCTAGGCTAATCCAGCCTCTCGACACCACAAATTGCATACCCAAACCCCCGAGACTCTTTTTTAGGTTCTTGGTATCATTTCATATGTTTTAGAGTGTGTTTAGACCTTTAATTAGGTTTTTAGAGTTGTTTAAAGTGTTTAAGTTGAAGTTAGGGAATTGTTGATTTTGTGTTGTCAAAGCACCTAGTGCGCTTGGTAACCTATCTAGCATGCTAGTGTCCTATTAGCACACTACTAAGTTTCTCTAGCTCACTATATGCAAGCAACGCGCTCGTTGGTCATACTTAGCGCACTATGTGCAGGAAAACTTAGAATTATGCATTTTCTCCACATAGGGCCAACGCCAACACCCACAACAGCAACTACAACTCATAATTAAATCAAATTCATCAAATTAAAACTAAGTTAATGTTGTAAGTGGGAATACCTAGTTGATGAACACTATAACTTGACCTTCCATACCTTCAAACTTCCTCATTGATTTCTTCTCTGTTCTCCTCTCCAGCAATCTCCTTTACTTAGTTATGAAGATATGAATCATTTGATGTACAAATCCAATTATATACTTGTAAAGATAAGGTTGATTTCTAGCCATTGATCTTGATGTCTATACGCATCTTGAGACTAATCTAATGGCCTATATTTAATTTCAACCACTAACTCTCCACTTACTTACCCATGATGAGACAAAATGAAACTCAATTAGTCTTTGGATGTGTTAACACATATCTCGAGGAATCATCATGTGGTTGTTGTTTTAATTTCTAACTTAGGTATAATGAATGTAAATTAAACTATAGCCACACCTAATTCAATTAAATGAAGCCACATAACTTAACCCACACTCACCTCATCACTTGCTACCCCGATCCTACGCCGACAAGTATTTCGAGGCGCATCCCTACTTATGTCTCGACACCTAAACACTGGTAGAAGTGACGTAGTAGTCTAAATATATACAATACACTAAGCACACAACATAACAAATATAATATATACCTAGGCCACATCGCTTTGGTCAGTACTCGTATCTCAATGCGGGTCTCACGTCATGGGTCACTGATCCTATTTGATGGATTAAACTCAGATTAGAAATTCGGGCCGTGGCAACTTCACAAGCACTTTTCACATATTCGCAGATTTTTTCACTTATAATGGTCCATATGACTTATTCAAGGGTAGGCTAATATTTAACTTAAGATATTGGAAAAACTAACTTAATCCTAGCTTACAAGCACTTAAGCTAAATCTTTTTAGAGGAGTTTTTTACGCACTTCCGCTTCATTTTTTCAACATAGATCCTTTTTCTCTCTTAATTTTGGTTTTATGTATGGTCGCTACTTCATTTCCTATGGATACATATTTTTTTTATAATGTTCCTAAGCATCAAGTTCCCTACTTCATTTCCTACGAAACTAGCGGGACACTCTAAGGGAGTTAGCTCTTCTTGCTTTACTAAAATTAAAGTAGCCTTTCAATGTAAAATTATCAAGCCCATTTCATTTATATTATAGTAAATAAGTCTACTTCTTCCCCTTGCAAGTATTAGATCCTTAACAATTATACTCCAAGTAGATTAGTCATAATTTAAAATCTTAAAGATTTGAACTTTCTCGTAAGGATAATTTGACCATCTATCTACTTTGGTCTTTGTTTATGATTCATTTGTACTCCATGTTTCTATTTATGTTGTCAAGGAGGTGAAAAAATTCTTTTACTTCTTTTAAGTCCAAAGGTAAACAATTTGACCAAGTTTTGCTTCGTACAATTGAAAGCAAAGTCTTACTCGCAGGTATGACTCTATAAAACCTTAAATATACTAAACTACCTAAATTTGCATGCATTATTGTACTAATTTCTAGGCAATGAAAGAAGTGGAAGATAAAAAATGGGATGAAAAGGAGATAATATTGTAGTGAATGTTGGGCCATGTGCCCTAGGTCAATCAAGAAACATTTTTTATCTTATAATTTTAGTTAATAAAATAAAGGTTTTCATTTGTTGTTTTATTATAAGTGATTGCATGTTTACCTTATAGTAAGATCCATGAGAATTTTTTGACATATCCTAAATGTCCCTAGTCGATCATTATACTGGGAACTATAATAAATTAAGGCTAGTGTGAATCTTGATTGATGGTCATGTGATGATCATGCGTATAGGGATACGAATCGAGATCATGAGTACTAGTTATGGGAACAAGGTATTGGACTGACCCACTATGTTAACACCACATTGATTAAGTCATAACTGTTACTCATGATAGGTATATCATTAGTCCTACGACTTGAGATTAATATAGACTTCATTATTAGGAGCATGATAATTTGACACAGTCAAACGTTATCTTTAACCAGACGATTATAAATAGTGTGATTGGTTACCATGTGAATAATATGTGAACGTTTGTAATCAAGGTAGAATTTGTCCCTTTTGTATAGAAAGAAATATAAGTAGATCCCTCAATATGTTAAACTGTTAAATGACCAAGTTCAACTGAATTGATATAATCAATGTCATTTGGATGTTTTCGGTCTACCTAAAGATCAAGACTAGTACGATTGAACATTAAGGGTGACTTTCCATGCCTCATGTTCAATCAAAGGATATAACACGACAAAAGGATATGATATATGTTATTCATTAGCTTGTATCGATTTTGATATTCATGTTACTTGGGTAGTCATAATGCCTTGCTAGAGACCGTTTATGACTTATATACCAAAATGATTTAGGTTCATTGCTAACGTCGCATGAACCTATTGGGTTGCATACAGAGAATGACTTTGCGCAATTTCAATTGGTCTAAAGTAATGAACTTTATATGATTAAATTCATTACATAAAAGTGCTTATAATTCATTATATGATAACTTATTACTAATGTCGTATGTATAATTTGCTTAAACTGCCTAAATATAATAGTTGTATTATGAATAAGATTTTAAGTGAGTGCTTATCTACACATATAAATAGAGGTTGAAACCCTAAAATGATGTAAGATTTTTTTTTTGCAAATTTCGAGTTCTCTTAATTTGAGGAGAGAAAGACAAACGTTTTCAATCTCTTTAGGGGCTAGCACTCCAAATTGTGGTAACTGTTCGTGTGTGGATTTCTGATAGAGGATGCACACTTAAACATCATGGAAATTGAACAATCAGAGAAGGAAATCATGGATTAAGATATGATTTACATTTTATAGATCTAGTTTAATGGAACTTATTTTCGGGGGGGTTTTTCAAAAATTGTTTTAAATTTTTCGCTGCGTATGAACCCCAAAACCCAATAATGGTATCAGAGCTATAGACTTAATTCTATTAAACATTTGCAAGTTTTTTGTGATGTCTATATAATATTTGTATGACAACGTGATCTTGATTAATGTATATATGATGTACATATAGATTTTGTGATAATTGTTATCAATAATTAGTTTTAAAGCATGTTATTAATTCATGTATATTGATACATATGCCTGATTTGACTCAATGATAGAATTCATGTTTAAAATATTTCGATTAACATATGTTTTAATATTGATTATTGGGAAATTTATATGTTCACATGGTAGAAGTCATGTTTAGGTTAATGTGATTCTGGTGTGAAATACATATTTTGTTTTTGTATAATAATTATGTGTGGCTCCATGATATAAATCATGATTAGGTTAATATGATTAATTTAATATGATTTTGGTGTCGAATTCATAATTAATATTTCGTTTCTTGATTGAATTGCTTATTTCATATGAATAAGAATATAAATTGATTTTGATCATATATCTCATTTTGGTTATCTGTTAGTATATTTCTATTAGATAGGAGATAAACTTGTAGTCGAATAAGAATTACAAATCCTATAAGTTAGGTGAAATATATAACAAATTCTAATTGGATAAGGATTCAAAGTATCTTAAATTCCAATTAGATTAGGATAAGATATTAAGTTAGAGGTGGACCCGAGTTAATTTAAAACGTTTCAATTAATATTTTTTGAAATTAAAATAAGGGGCAGTTTTGGCCATCGGGACCGCCGATAATTGTTCGTAGCACAAGGACATTCGTATGATAGTAAATATTAGTAAAATCTCCTAACTTTTTTAGTTATTGTACATGCATTGTAATATATGATATGTATCTTGTTTAATTTATGATCACTAAAACAAATAAAAATATTCCTATTCCAAATTTTAAGTTAGTGCCATCCATTCTCAAACACTTGTCAAGGCTTTGATCACATCAATATGGGTCTGCCTCCACCGTGTGCTATCTTAGTTAGGCAAGTTGAGTAATGATTACTCAATTATTTGAAATGGTTAGACTTGACAAAGCTATCAAAATGGTTTTGGGCTTTAGGCACAAGATGAGATAAAACATGCTAAGACATAAAATATCATAACCTCATAAAAAAAAACTAAAAGTTACATATGAAGTAATTGGTAATTGACCTAAATAACATAATTTAAATTGTAATGCCTTAGCTATCATGGAATTAGGTGAAAAATAGATTTTAGTCCCTTAAATTAACATATTGTTTTAAGGAGGGTTGTTAATTTAGTGGGAGTCTTTTCCTCTATACTAAAATGAACTTTTGCATAATCTTTGTTGTAGATCTATGGCCTCTTCAAATCCCACTAATCTCTTATCACTGCGATCCATTATTGAGAAGGATAAGTTGTCCGGGCATACTTTCTTGACTGGTTCAAAAACTTGAGAATTGTTTTTTAGCATGAACGCAAGTTGTATGTCCTGCATGTATAATGCCCCGCATCGTTCTTCAACTTGTTTTTCTGTGCACTACTAAGGTGCAGAGAAAACTGGCCAGTTGTAATGAAGTTTACCAAATCCGCATACCTATGAACATCATCCATCATTAAATAAATGTACTCATCAAGAAATTCGTCTTTCTGGGGGCTACGTGGTTCACTACCTTTCTCGATCCTGCTAAGATGATCTGCAACCATGTTTTTTGTACCGCTTTTGTCTTTGATTGTAATGTCGAATTCTTGTAATAAAAGGATACACTAGATCAAAGGAGTTTAACATCTTTTTTTTAAAAAGATGTCATAATCTCGCATGATCAGAGCATACTATGAATTTAGTTCCTATAAGATATGAATGTAACTTCTCCAATGTAAACACTATTATGAGAAGTTCCTTTTTTGTAGTGGAGTAGTTCATTAATATAGGATCAAAAGTAGGAGAGGCATAGTAAGTGACATTGGAAGCTTTTCCAACTCCCTGTCATATAATTGCACTGACTGCATGGTTACTAACATCACACATAATTTTAAAAAGGGTTCTCAATTAGGTGCCAGGAAAATGGGCGTGTAGTGATCGAATCTTTTAGTTTGTTGAATGCATCTTTACATGCTTTATCAAACTCAATTTCACTTCTTTCTGGATGTGAAAGAGAGGTTGTGGGATTTTCGATAAGTCATAGATGAATGGTTGATAAAAATTTGCACGCCCAAGAAACGATCTGATCTCATGTAAGTTAGTGGTATATGGTAGTTTCTTTATGGAACTGATTTTTGCTTGGTCTAACTCTACCCCTTAATGGAGAAATTGTGCCTGAAAATAAGTCCATGATCTCCCATGAAGTGGCATTTTTCATAGTTAAAGACCAAGTTCTTTTCTATGCACCTATCGAGTACTTTGGTCAACTTTGTGAGGCAACTGTCAAAGGAGTCCCAGTAGCCGGTGAAGCTATCCATGAACACCTCGATTAATTTGTTCCACAAAATCTGAGAAAATATGATAAGTTGGTTTTTACATGCTTTTATTAGTTTATTTTAGCATATTTACTGTTGAAAGTTTCCAAAATATATATTTAATTATATTATTAGTTATTTTTAGGTGAAACGGAGTGCGCGGTAGAATTTGTGGCAAAAAAAAACTCAAAATGGAGTATTTACATGCAGTGATCGAACACCAAACAGTTTGCCTCGAGTTACGCGTTGCGCAGAGGGTAGAATAAGAGACATCAGACCAAATGACGCAGGGAGTGACATAGTTCAGTCACTTGAGTTGAGTTGCTGTTGGATTGCATCGAGATCCGCATTACACTTGTTGGGTTTCAGGGATCATGCGCAACGTAAGTTGTCGAAACCTTTTCGAACATCCCCGAACCAAGATCCTATTGATTCCATTAAATTGATGTGCCAATAAAAAATAATACCTTAGCAAGAATTACTCTATGTCTGCCTTGTTTCGTGTTGATCGATTCCTTTAAGACGCTGCTAGAAACGAACGTCCTCAGAAATCCACACACGAACAGATGATCACAATCCAGAATGCTAGCCCCAAAAATCTTAGGACAAAAAATCTTTAAAAAATTCACTAGGAAAAATCTCTCTCGTGAATTCTCTCTCAAGAAAAACCACTTCACAACTGCGACCTTAATGTCTTATTTATAGTACACTAGGTCGAGTTGTAAAAGAACTCCATCTCCTAGTCACACTCCAAATAGAGTCCTAGATAAAATCCAGCTCTAAAAATGATAGAGTCATAAATAATTTACAATTACTAATCCAACAAGAGTTTTAATTTATCTAATACTTAAATAAGAATTAAAGTCATACTATAATTCCAGTTAGAGTCCTATTCCAAAAAGGATTTACTAAGCGATAAAATTTCTAGTTACACTAGAAATGTAGGACAATCTTGAATCTTAGTCAAACTAGGACATTTAATGAGAATCTTCAAAATGAATTTTATCAAATAAAATTCGTTAACCCACACAATATTAAATCACGCAAATCCGTTCTTTGTGTGTGACCCAATAGGTTCATACAACGTTGGCAGTGAAACAAAACCATTTTGGTACACAAGTCGTAACCGGTCTCTAGCAAGCCATTATGACTCCCCAAGTAGCATGAAGATCAATAAATCGATACAACCTAATAGACAGTGTATATCTTATCCCTTTGTCACGCGATATCTTTTGATTGAACATAAGATATGGAATGTCACCCTTATAGTTCAATCTACTAGTCTCGATCTTTGAGTAGACTAAAATTGTCAAGTGGCATTGATCCAATCAATTCACTAGACATGGCCATTTATCAGTCTAACATATTGAGGGGCCCAATAGATATCTATCTGAAAAAGAGGGATAAATTCCACCTTGATCATACAACATCCATACATTAGTCAAACAATGACTAATCACAATCTTTATAATCATCCGGTTAAAGACAACGTTTGATTATATCAAATAATTATGCTCCTAATGTTGGAGTCTCTGGTGATTTCAAGGCAAAGGACTAAATGATATAACTCTCATGAGAATCTCTTTTGACATTGACCATGTAGTGTTCTCATAGTGAGTCGGTCCGGCATCTGTTCCCAACAGATACCCATTATCTTGATCCGTATCCGTATATGCATAATCATCACATGATTATCAAGCAAGACTCATACTAGTCTTAATTTATTATTGTTCCTACAATAATAACTGACTATTGACATTTAGAATAATACAATAATTATCCATGGATACTATTATAAAAGAAACATGCATCTACTTATAATAGTTAAACAACGTTTACAGAACTCGCCTAGGGCACATACCCCAACAACACCCTCTCCCATACATTCGCACAATGTGTGTGATTCTCATTTTGCTGCCATGCAATAGTCGTTCACTCGCCCAGCTCGCCAAGCGTCAGCAACCGACTCGTCCACATGTCGTCAGCGTCCAGCTCAACAACAGCTCCCTCGTTCCAGCAGCCATGAGTTATTCCTCGAGATGCGATCATTGATGTCTCCCAGAATTTCACACAATTCGTACGAGTTTTCACTTTGTTCCAGCCCGCCATGTGTCATCTCCTTATTCATCAAGCTCCTCCATAGTTAGCTGTCTCGCCTATCACATGTTGCCACGTAAACTTGAACAGTAAACTCAGGCACTAGCTTGATGCCACGCGTCACGTCCTCCATGCCCAGCACGTCACTCCAGCTGCCGCCAACCAATCAGAACGTGCCACATCAGTGCATAACAGCAAGCGAACCAATCGCGTGCTGCCACATGTACGAAACCCATTTTCACCACAAAACATGTCCCTAGATGCTCCTCGGTGCACGTGTTACGAGATCAACCCCCAAAATTAGTTTCTCTCACATCTAGAGAGCAATTTTTAATGGTTTTTCATATTAGGAACTAGGGTATTCATACAGGGAGTCAATATTGGAGCCGCCACACACAACATTTCATACTTGGAGATTGTAAAGATGATGTCTGGCTAGACCAATGTTTGCCTAGGTCGAAGGGGAAACAAGTGGGATTCATGATTCTTGGCATATACTATGTGAGATCTATGATTTTTGTTTAATTTGATTTAATTTCTCCTATTTCAATATTGTTGGTTTTAAAGTATATGACTTAGGTATAGGGTATGTATGTGGCTAGGTAGATGCTTTTAGGTGGACAACCTATAGTTATTTGGACCGATAATATCTTTGTAATTGTACTTTTGGACCAATAAAGTAACGTACATTCACCCATTTGCTGTAAAACACTTTAGGATTAGTATTCCCACGGTTCTTGAGTGTACAATAATTGAATCTAGGTTAAACTGGAAGTGGTCGCGATTCAGTTATTTAAGATTAGTATTCCCACGGATCCAAATTATTGCGGTTAGTGTCTTAAACCTGATTGGCGGATGTCTAAGGTTATACATTAATTGGAGAAGCAGTTAGTGGCGGACGTCCTGACTATCGAGATTAAGGGAATTAGGAATTTTTGGCGGACGTCAATTTTCCATAGCTAATCTAGGCGAAATTGAATGAATAACTTTTTGGAATAATTGAGGACCATTAAATGCAATTGAATCTTGATTCTTGCTTGTGGAACAGTAGACTTAGGCGTTTTCTCTCATTGATATTATATTTCTTTTGCGAACTTTTTATTTTTGCTAGTTTAGTTAATTGTTTCCTTGAACTTTCTGAAAACCCCCCATTTTTAGTTAACTTATAGTAAAACTTAAGTCCTGTGGATTCGACCCCTGTATTTAAAACTACTACACCCTTGTGGTTGGTAACTCCATTGTGGGTTATATTTGGCACGCACGACACGTGATCAAATTTTGGCGCCATAGCCAAGGACTTAGTCCTTACTCTGAGTTTAGGTTTCATTTTTTTAAGTTTTATGCTACCACACATCACTCGGTCAAAATCGGCTAGTTCACTGTTACCTTTCGATCCTGAACCAGAGAGAACATTTTATAGGTGGATTAGAGAGACCCAACTTAGGCAACAAGAAGGCCAAAATCCTCTAAACATGGCTGCAAATCGCCAAATCACTATGGGTCACGCCAATCAAGAGCTTCAAGCTCTTTTAGTGCAACAACCCATTTGTATCAACTATCCAAATAATGCTGTAGAATTTGAGTTGAGGTATGGGCTCATTCACCTCCTCCCATCATTTCATGGTGGCAAAAATGAAGGCCCCGTTACTTTCCTGAAGGAGATTCAGACTAACTGCAAGTTAATGAAACCCTCTAATGCGGACAAGGACAAGGTTAAACTCAGATCTTTTCCATTTTGCCTTAATGACAAAGCCAAGGAATGGCTTTTCTACCTTTCGCCTGGCTGCATTAACTCTTGGAATGAGATGACAACCGCGTTTTTAAATGAATATTTCCCTGAGGATAGAGTTGATTAGCTCATCAAGGATATATGCAGCATCAAAATGAATTCTAGTGAATCATTTGGTGCATATTGGGATCGCTATAAGCGATTAATTGCTAGCTGCTCGCAACATGGCCAGTTTGAGAAGGCCATAGCCCATTTCTTCTATGTTGGCATGTCGCCCATAAATCGACGCATGATTGATAATGCGTGTGGGGGTCACATTCGAGATAAAACTTCAGCCTAAAAGAAGCAACTGTATGAGGACATCACATAATAGTCACGCCTTTATGGTGATCTTGATGCTACTGCTTACAGAAGTCTGATTGCAGGGAGTGTCTCGAGTTCTACTGACCAAAACATTGACCAACTAACCTCCATGATGGAGTGTCTCCTTTCCTCTGGCAAAGTGCAAGTCAAAGCTTGTGGCTTTTGTACTACCACAAATCATGCAACTGATGAATTTCCTACTCTTTTTTAGGACAATCAACAGGACAATGACATGGGTAATCAGTTCCAAGGACCACCTAGAGTCCCAATTGGGAATACATACAATCATGCAACGACGAGGAACAACCCGAACTATAAGACCTTCGTCCCCAGAGGTCAAACGTTTCCTACACCCTCCAATAATTCCTCTTCACTTGAGGATATGTTAAAAGCTTTTATGGGTCAACAAAGCTAATTTATGAGTGAGATGGCCCAATTCAAGCCTACCATTGAGAAATTCATCAGCGAAACCAAATCAGCGGTCCGAACTCTTCAAGTTCAAATGGACCAAATGACACAACAAAGTGGTCGTCTCGAGGACGAGGGAAATTTGCCTTCACAACATTACCCGAATCCTAACGCGAGTGCTAACGCAGTTACACTCCGAAGTGGTAAGAGCTGGAGGGACCGAAAGGAACAATGGGTCATCTAATGCCAAAGACCAGGCAAATGAGGAAGAACACGAGTTATAAGTGACTCCATCAAGCCCTAAATAGATGGTAAACACTGAAAAGGAAGCACCACCCATATTCAAGGTCAAACCACATTTTCCACAACGACTCATCTTAGATAAGAAAAATGAGGAAGAGTAAGAAATTTTCAAGACCTTTCAGCGAGTGGAAATCAATATTCCACTCTTCAACGCTTTGAAGCAAGTCCCTAGGTATGCAAAGTTTCTTAGGAACTATGCAATAACAAAGGGAAACTCAAAGGCAATTAAAAAGCCCAAATGGGAGAAACCATCATGGCTATACAGAAGAAGTTACCTCCTAAATGCAAGGATCTTGGGATGTTCTCAGTACCTTGTGTTATAAGTGATGTAAGCATTCAGAGAGTTATGTGCGACCTTGGCACTTCCATTAATGTCATGCCATTGTCTATTTATGAGACATTGCATGTGGGCCAATTAGAGGAGACCGATATTATCATTCGGTAGGTAGACCGTTCAGTTGTCAGACCCGTAGGTGTTCTCGAGGACTATCTAGTTCGAGTGAACGAGTTTATGTTTCCAGCTGACTTCTACGTGGTAAACACGAAGGAGGAGCCATTCCCCAATGCTTCGTCGGTACTCCTTGGACGTCCATTTTTGAAAATGGCGAAGATGAAGATAGATGTTGATGATGGATCTCTAACCATGAAGTTTGATGCTGAAATCATCAATTTTAATATCTATGATGCGATGTGATACCCTAGTGAGGTGTCGTCTATGGTATATACCATAGACTGTATGGATCCATTCGTTGAGCAGACAATACTCACGAGAGGCGATGATGAAAAAGTAATGTTAGATAATCATCTCGACTCTACTCATTTCCACGAGAGTGTTCTGACCCTCGATACTGATGTCGAGGATGTTGTTTTAGAGTTGGATTCATTCCAACCCCTACCCCCAAGTATCTGTTATTTGGAGTTGCCGACTTTTGACTCCGAACTTTCTCCTCTTTGGTTAAAGCTCCCACACAAGAGCTGAAACCATTACCTGAGCACCTAAAGTACATATTTTTGGGTGAGAATGACATACTCCCTGTGATCATCGCGGCCAAACTTACACATTTGGAGGAAGAGAGACTCCTGCGAGTACTCCAAGAGTTTAAACATGCTATTGGGTGGACCATAGCGAATATCAAATGTTTGAGCCCTTCCACTTGCTTGTATCATATATATATATGGAAAAGGGGTCAAAACCCACGAGAGAAGCCCATATGAGACTCATTCCGCCTATGATGGATGTTGTAAAGAAGGAGATACTGAAGCTCCTTGATGCTGGCATGATTTACCCCATCTCTGATAGTAAATGGGTAAGCCTTATCTAGGTTGTTCCGAAAAAAATGTGAGTCACAATAGTCACCAATTCACATGGTGAGTTGGTTCTGACCCGCATTCAAAATGAATGGCGGGTATGCATTGACTATAGGAAGTTTAATGCTTCCACTAGGAAGGATCACTTCCCTTTTCCATTCATGGATCAGATGTTGGAGAGACTAGCCGGTCGTTTTCATTACTGATGTTTTGACGGTTATTCCGATTTTCATCATATATCGGTAGCACCTAAAGACCAGGAAAAGTCGACCTTCACTTATTCATTTATGCAATGCACCCACCACCTTTCAAATGTGCATGGTGCGTATCTTTTTAGATTTTGTTGAACATTTCATTGAGGTCTTCATGGATGACTTTACTGTTTACAATGATTCATTCGATAGTTGTCTCATCAATATGATAAAGGTACTCAGCAGGTGTATCGAGAAGAACTTGGTTCTGAACTATGAAAAGTGCCATTTTATGGTAGACCAAGGACTTATTTTGGGACACATTGTCTCAGGCGGGGGCATAAAGGTAGACCAAACTAAAATTGATGTTATCAAGAAACTTCCCTACCCTACGAACGTGCGGGAGATTATATCTTTCCTTAGACATGCCGATTTTTATCATCGTTTCATCAAAGACTTTTTGAAGATCACACAACCCCTATGCCATCTACTCCAAAAGGACGTACTTTTTGAGTTTGATAAGGTATGTAAGAGTACATTTGATGCACTGAAAGACTCACTTACTAGCACACCAGTGATTCAGGCCCCTAATTGGAAGCTTCCATTTGAAATTATGTGTGATGCTAGTAATCATGCAGTGAATGCAGTCTTAGGAAAGAGACTCGGGAGAGCTTCACATGTCATTTACTATGCTTCTTGTACTCTAGACACAACTTTGATGAACTACACCACTACAGAGAAGGAGCTCCTTGTCGTTATTTGCACTTGAGAAGTTTCGGCCTTATGTTTTGAAAATGAAGGTTATTATTTACTCTGATCAAACTGCCTTGAAGTACCTAATGAGTAAAAATGATGCTAAACCTAGGCTCATTATATGGATATTCCTACTATAGGAGTTTGACATCACGATTAAAGATAAAAGTGGTGCAGAGAATCTAGTCGTAGACCATCTCAGCAGGATTGAGAATGGTGAGCGTCCTACCCCTCTTAAGGATGATTTCCCTGACGAGTATATTTATGCTGTTATGGAAGATCTCCCTTGGTACACCGATTTGGTGAACTATATCACCTCGGGCGAGCTTTCTCCTTACCTTTTGAAGGCTCAGAAGAATAAAGTTAGGAGTAATGCTAAGTACTCTATATAGGATGACCCGTACTTATGGAAATTCTACTCCGACCAGGTTATCAGGCGTTGTGTCCCTCAAACTGATAGTCACTCCATATTGACTTTTTGTCATACTTACGTCTGTAGTGGCCACTTCGGTCCTTGTCAGACAGCTAGGAAAGTTCTTGAAAGTGGGTTTTACTGGCCCGATATTTTCCATGATTCATACATGTTTACCAAGTCTTGTCCTAAGTGTCAGAAAACTGGTAACCTTGGTTATCAGGACCAAATGCCACTTACCCCGATTCATATTTGTGAGATATTAGACGTATGGTGTACACGCTTCATGGGTCCGTTTCCAATGTTATTTGGTAATGTTTACACACTCATGGCAGTGGACTATGTGTCTAAGTTGGTGGAAGCTAAGGCTACACGCAATAACGACTCTAAAGTGGTATGTGAATTCCTCAAATCGAGGATTTTCATAACATTTGGTACCCCACCTGCCTTGATCAGTGATAGAGGCACTCACTTCTGCAATTGTATGGTTGAAAGTCTTTTGAGGAGGTACAATGCCACTCATCGAACATCTATAGCGTATCATCCCAAACGAGTGGTCAGGCAGATGTCTCTAATAGGGTGATCAAATCCATCTTAAAAAAGATGGTGAATCCTACTGGTAAAGATTGGAGTACACGTCTTGATGATGCAGTTTGGGCTTATCGAACGACAATTAAAATGTCAATTGGGATGTCCCCATATCGCCTTGTGTTTGGTAAAGCTTTCTACCTGCCAGTCGAGCTCGAGCATAAATCCTACTGGCTATGAAACAACTTAATATGAAGCTCGATGAAGTAGGAAAAGAGAGAAAGCTCACTCTTCAAGAATTGGGGGAAATAAGGAACAACGCATATGAAAATGCGCGGATTTATAAAGAAAAAACAAAATCGTTCCATGATATTAATCTCTCTAGGAAATCTTTTCGTGTTGGTCAGAAAGTTCTTTTATTTCAATCACGTCTTAAGATTTTTGCAGGTAAGCTGAGATCGAGGTGGACAGGACCGTATGTTGTGATTGTAGTGTATGATCACGGTGTAGTGGAGATTCAGAGTTTGGAGACTGGTAATGCTTTTAAAGTGAATGGCCACAGATTGAAGATCTTCTATGAAGACTTTTCGAGCCATAATGTGGAGGTTGTCTCATTTGCAACACCAGTCTACACTGATTGACAGACTCATACATAGTTGATTCAACGACTTTAACCAAAAACGCTACTGGGAGGCAACCCAAAGTTTGATAAGTATCATTTTGTTTATTCATTTTCGTATTTTTTATCATTATGCATGAACTTGTATCATTTCCTTCATCTTATATCTATCATGTTCTTTCACCATCTTGTTTGTTTTCTATGTGTTGACCTCTTGACTTGTTTTGAACCTTGAGGACAAGGTTCGGAATAAGTTTGGGGTTATTTTAGGGATTGTGGATTGTGTTGGATGGATTTTCTTGCTGAACGACGTAGGTATGATCATTAAATTTTTTGTAATTATGCGGTTATCAGATGGTAATGGTGGTGTTTTATATAATTTCTTCCATTTCTTTCATTTCTTGTCCATTCATACTTTTCTCTCATTTAATTAGTATTAGATACATTTTCATGCATGTATTTAGTATATTTTTTATTTTTTCTAGTTATTTAGAGTCATCCGAAACTTTGTTCATGCCTTTTTTTTATGGATGAGTAAATTACAGTTGCCTTTTTGACTAGAAACTTAGAAAAAACTAGGAGAAACACTCAATCGAGTCCTTAGCTTAGCATTTTTATGATTTCATAATTAGGGACTTAGTTGATGGTTGGACTTTGTGCTAGATAACAAAATTGAGTCAATGCTCAAACTTATGCAAGTATTAATATTTTGACCCACATTGGAGGATTTGCTTGATTATAGTGAAAGTGAGAAGGGCTAACAGGAGTTTTTCTAAAAAATAGAGAGTCACACAGATTTCCATAGGAAATGGAGTAGGGAATCTTGTGGTGGAAAAAGTTAGAAAAGCGGTCAACAGGAAATGTAGCAGGGATCGTACTATTTGAAAGAAAAATTGACGAAAAATAGAGAAAATAAGATGAATAAAGGTGGAAGGTGTAAAATCCTCAAATTAAAAATTTAGCTCGAGTGCTTTCACTTGATTAAGTGACATTTTAAACTTGCGTGCTTGAATGTATAGAATAACAAAACTCGTAAGTAGTTGATAGCCTTTGTCTTGACCAGATCTATATCTTTAAAGTGTGATCTTAATTGTGTTTGAGTTGCGAGTCTTGACATATCATAACTCCGAAATTCTCTGAGTTACTTGTTAATTTGGTGGTTGTGTAAATCAAAGGGACTCCATAAATTTTGAATCGAGTATAGATCTATTTTATGTTGTCATTTACACCTTTGATCGGGACGTGCAAAGTCTTAAGTTTGGGGTATTTGATAAGTTGGTTTTTACATGCTTTTACTAGTCTATTTTAGCATATTTAATATGGAAAGTTTCCAAAATATATATTTAATTATATTTATTGGTCATTTTAGGTGAAAATAGAATGCGCGGTTGAATTCGTGGTGAAAAAATACTCAAAATAGAGTATTTACATGCAGTGATCGGACACCGGACAATTTACCTCGAGTTACGCGTTGCGTAGTCGGTAGAATAAGAGACAGCAGACCAAATGACACAGGGAGTGACACAGTTCAGTTACTTGAGTTGAGCTGCTGTTGGATTGCCTCGAGATCCGCATTACACTCTCTCCCATACATTCGCACAATGTGTGCGATTTTCATTTCGCTGGCATGTAGCAGTCATTGATTCGCACTGCTCGCCAAACGTCAGCAATCGATTCGTCCACATGTCGTCAGCACCCAGCTCAATAGCAGCTCCCTCGTTCCAGCAGCCATCAGTTATTCCTCGAGATGCGGTCGTTGATGTCTCCCTGAATTTCGCACAATTTTTGCGATTTTTCACCTCATTTAAGCCTGCCACGTGTCGCCTCCCGATTCGTCCAGCTCATCTACAGTTAGCTGTCTCGCCCAACCACCTGCTGCAACGTTAACTTGAACAGTAAACTCTGGCACTAGCTTCCTGCCACGCGTCACGTCCTCCATGCCCAGCACGTCACTTCAGCTGCCACCAACCAATCAGAGAGCGCCACGTTAGTGCATAACAGCAGGCAGACCAATCGTGTGCTGCCACGTGTACGAAACCAATTTTCACCCCAAACATTGTCCCAAGATGCTCCTCGGCGTACGTGTTACGAGACCAACCCCAAAAATTAGTTTCTCTCACCTTCAGAGAACAATTTTTAGTGGTTTTTCATATTAGGAACTAGGGTATTCATACGGGGAGTGGAGATTGGAGCCGCCACACATAACTTTTCATACTTGGAGATTATAAAGATGATGTCCGGCTAGACCAATCTTCTCCTAGGTCGACGAGGAAACAAGTGGGCCTCATGATTCATGGCATATACTATGTGTGATATATGATTTTTGTTTAATTTGATTTAATTTCTCCTATTTCATTCTTGTTGATTTTAAAGTATATGGTTTAGATCTAGGGTATGTATGTGGCCAGTGCATGCTTTTAGGTGGACAACCTATAGTTATTTGGACCAATAAAGTGATGAACATTCACCCGTTTGCCATAAAACCCTTTCTGTTATTGAGTGTACAACAATTGAATCTAGGTTAAACCGGAAGCGGACGCGATTCGGTTATTTAGGATTAGTATTCTCACTGATCCAAATTACTGGGGTTAGTGTGTTAAACCCGATTGGCAGATGTCTAGAGTTATACATTAATTAGAGAAGTAGTTAGTGGCGGACGTCCTGACTATCGAGATTAAGGGAACTATGAATTTCTGGCGAACGTCGATTTTCTATAGCTAATCTTGGAGAAATTGAATTAATAACTTTTTGGAATGATTGAGGACCATTAAATGCCATTGCATCTTGATTCTTGCTTGTGGAACTGTAGACTTAGGTGTTTTCTCTCATTGATATTATATTTATTTTGCGAACTTTTTATTTTTGCTAGTTTAGCTAATTGTTTCCTTAAACTTTATGAAAAACCCAATTTTTAGTTAACTTAGAGTAAAACTCAAGTCCTGTGGATTCGACCTCCTTTTTACCACTACTACACCCTTGTGATTTGTAACTCCATTGCGGGTTATATTTGGTACACACGACAAGTGATCAAAATACTTACCATACACCTTTGGAAAGTAGATGGTGCATTGCACAACCTAAAAAACATGCGGCGATAGGCAAGGTTTCGAATGGATAAATGAAAGTTTTCTTCTCATGATCTTCAGGTGCCACTGGTATTTGGTGAAAGCCAGAGTATCCATCAAGACAATAATAATATGAACAACCAGCTAATCTTCCCAACATTTTATTTATGAATGGGAGAGGGAAGTGGTCCTTTCTAGAGGTGGTGTTGAGCTTCCTATAGTCAATGCACAATTGCCACCCATTCTTTATGTGTGTAAGGACTAGCCAGCCCCACGACTTAGTGACTATTGGGACTCCTATTTTCTTGGGGACTACTTAAACAGGGCTCACCCATTTACTGTCAGAAATCAGTTGGATCATCTCGCCATCTAGCAACTTCATGATTTCCTTCTTCATGACCTCTATCATATGCGGGTTTAGTTTCATTTGAGCCTCTCTAGTTGCTTTTGCTCCGTCTTCCATGTGTATGTAATGTATGCAAGCAGAGGGGATCAGGCCTTTGTTTTTGCTATTTTCCATCTATTGGCTTGCTTGTATTCGCGGAGTACCCTAACATGCTTCTCTTCTTTCAAGCGAAGCAAGTATTGTTGAGATGATCATTGGTAATGTATCATTGTCACCAAAAAAATACATATATCAAGTGTTCAGATAGTGTTTTGAGCTCGATCAAGGGGCCTTTCTCTAGTGATGGAAGAGGCTTGGTGTCAAGAGAAGGTATATAAAAAATAACACATGTTAGGTGTCGATTCAAATGAATCTAAGTCAGAGAGTGCTTTTTCTAGTTTGGCATTAAAGGACACACCTTCTTGTAGAGTATCATGCTATCCAGGTGATTCTCCAAGATAATTAGAGCTTTATCTTCATTGCCTAAGAATAATGTCTGATGAACAAGTGGATTGATATCATTTATTCCTTATATCGGCATAGGGTCATCCACTGGATGTCACATGGCATCATATATTTCGAACTTGATAACCTCTCAATTGAATTCCATAGTTAAAGATCCGATGTGCACATCTATCCTAGTTTTGGCAGTCTTCAAGAATGGTAGTCAAAGGAGTACCGATAATGATCTCGATATGTCTTCACCTTTCATGTCCACTACGTAGGAATCTACTGGGAACACAAAATCATTTATTTGAACTAGTACATCTTCCAATAGTCCCATAGGTCCAACCACTGATCGATCGACTAACTAGATCTAGACCCCTATCTCTGTAAGTGGTCTTAGTTTAAGTGTCTCGTAAATGGATAATAGCATCACATTTATAGAGGCACCAAGATTGCAGATTGCTTTAGGAATGCTAACATCCCCTATAGTGCAAAGTGCTGAGAATGTCCTAGGGTCTTTGCATTTAGAAGAGAGTTTCTTTTGTAGGATTTTCATGACATTTTTTTCATACAGAGATCCTTTCATCGCCTTTCAATCATCCTTTATTAGTGCAGAGCTCCTTTAAAAACTTTGCGTACTTGGGGACCTATTTTAGTGCATCAAGAAGTGCAATATTAATTTTACTATTCTAAAGGTCTCGAGAATTTCTTTCTCTTCCTCCTTTTTCTATATATCATTAAACGTTAGGAAAAGGGAGGTTTGACCTTGTACATAGGCGGAGTTTCCATTTAGGGAACTTTCATTTGTATAAGGGTAGGTCCTGAGATCTCAACTTCATATTCCTCCCCATTGGACAATTTCTTTGAGGTGGATGGTTTGTTTGGGTGTTTGGGTCCTTCGTATCCTCTGCCACTACAAAGTATGATGGCAGTGGTACTTGCATTTGGGTTTGGGCAAGTCTCCATAGGTGACTATTGCATCTTCGCTAATTCTCCCAGTTGTGTAATTTGGCCCACTTAGACTTCCAATTTTTGGAGCGCGTCATTTGTATCACTAAGAGTCTTCTCATTCTTTATGTAGAACTGGTCTATGTTTCTAGCAAATTGGCTCTGCTGAGTCACTAGAGATTTAATCATGTCATCTAGTGAGCAATAATTAGTCACTAGTTCATGCAACGGTTGTCCTCTTGGGATAAAATATAGATAGTTCTATTTTTGAAGCCCGTAATTGAAGCTAGGTTTGTTTGTTACTGTTGCTTGATTGTAGGTATTTTCGAGGGGCGCATGGGTTTGCCTTTGGAATTGGTTACCTATAATGTTGGCTTGCTGATGGTCCTCAAACAGGGTAGGACATTAATCAGTCACATGGCTTGAGACTGAGCAGAATTCACAAGCTTTAACATGCGCTGGGCCATTGTTCATAAGACGTTTCACTATGGAAGTCAATCGATTAATTTTCTTGTTAGTGGAGCTAGTAGTAGCTCCAACTGATGGACTTCGGTGTGCGTCAACGCTAATATCAATGTATAATCGGGACTATTACGCTATGTTCTCGTAGAGTTACTTCATATGCGCAGGGGTTTTTCATGAATGTGACCGCCATAAGTGCTATCAATCATACGCCTCTTTATAATTGACTTGTTAACATAGAAGAACTGGACAATGGTCCTATCGAACTAGCCATGTTATGGGAAATTAGAAATTAGACGCTTATAATGGTCCCAATAATCACTAAAAGACTTATCGGTCTTCATCTCAATACTACATATCTCAAAGACGAGTTGGGCTACCTTATCAAAACTCATCTATCATGTCATGCCATGACTTAGAGCAGCTTGGGTGGAGGTAAAAGCGCCACTGCTTGGCCTTATCCTTTAAGCTGAATAGGAAAACCCTAAGCTTTAATTCATTCTCTTCTTCTCGAGGAGGTTTCATAGACTGGCAACTTATCTTAAACACATTCGAAAATGCCACCGGGTCTTCATTCTCCATTCCTTGGAAGGTGGGTAGGAGGTGAATAAAGCCATACTTAAGTTTGAAAGTTTCGCCATTTGGTGGGAAGTTTATGCAAAGAGGCTGCCGAGTAAGATAATCCTCATTGATACCCCCCATGGTAATCTGGTGATCACTGCTAGCATAATGAGCATCGTCAGCCTTAGTGGTTGGCAGAAACTAGACTCTCTGTTCAGAGCTTCCCTAGCAAACCACTAGTTGGTTTTGTCGATTTCTTAATAGAAATGTAACAGTGAACCAGTCGAATTAAATCGAGTTATCAGGCCGTGCATAAACTAGTAGACTCAAAGAATAAAACAAAAATAGAAAGAAAACAAAAGTCAAACTCAATTTAAAATCGAATCCCCGGTAACGATGCTAAAATCGATCACGTGTCGTACGTGTTGAATATAACCATGTCACGCCACCAAATCCGATGGAATGTAGTAGAGGTAAGAATAGGGTTAAATCTAGAGGATTCAACAAACTAAGTTCAACAAATAGAAGAGCAAATCTTGGGGTTTTTAAAAGAGTTTTATGAAAAAGTGTACTAAACAAGAAAGTAAAAAAGTTGTAAATCAGAGAATAAAAACACACACTGGTCCCTCTATTCTCGATAGGTAGGGCAATTGCTCTCTAAATACTTATGTTACTCCACTGTACAACTTTGGGCGATCGCTCTCAAGATTTAGCATGCGAGCAGCTTCAAAAGCTATGTGTGAACACCTACCCCTAGAAAACCTTGGGCAACCACTCTCAAGGTTTTGTCTAGTTCTCGATGTTACACTCCTAGAACAATAAGTGTGTTTGGTTTATGGCTCTAGGTGATTTCCACTTCTTAACCCGATTAGTATCACAAACTCAACTTGATTGATAGCAGGTCAATAGGTTTACGCCTAGAGAATAGCAATGAATATACAAACTCTAAACCACCAGTGAGACATCGTTAAAAATAGCAGCACAATGATAGAGAATTGAAACAAAACATTATTATTAAAGAAAGTCTCAACAAGATAGAGAAAATAACCTAATATTGGCTAGAGAGTTTCATCCTCGACATAGGTATTAAAGAACCTAGCCGGACACGACTACTCTTTGCTCTAATCCTAAATTCCTTTGAATAAAATCCATTTTCATTCATTGAGGTCCCCCATTTGTATAGGTGAGTTTGGCCACAAGAATAGCAAAGCCCGATAAAATAAGAACCTCCTAAAAAATGCAAAACATATAAGCAGTAACTCTGGCATTGTCATGGCGCCGCCATTATGTATGGACGGCACCTGGTCACGGCGTGGGGTTTTTATAAAAAATCTTGCTCTCCAAGTCAGCAGAAACTTATATTTCTGAATTTGGCACCATTGGTGACGTCCTCTATGTTAATTCTGGCGCCGTTAGTTCAATTCTGGCGCCATCTATTATTCTAGCTTGACGCTTGGTGGCGTCGTCTATTCTTTGCACGGTGTCAAGCTTGATGGTGTTTTGACAATTAGTTGACTTTTTTCCTTGAATTTTCTAATTCGCACACAAATACTAAAATACCTTGTAAATCTCCAAAGTAAACATATAGAGCCATATAACATGACTTTGGAATTGATGTACATAGAAAAACACTTATGAAAAAGTACTTATTTAAGGACTCATAAAAAGGTATGTGGAGGATCTTTATTCGATATAACACAAACATTAGCAAAAGATGCTATCAATAAAATTGCTAAAAAATGAAAGCAGTATGGTGAGAAAAAGCAATCTTATGAAATCAGTAGAAAAATAATTAAGACATCAGAAGATATATATGACGATTTAAAAAGCATGGTTGAGCTGTTACTAAAAGATAGCTCATTCAAGTTAAAATATTTGCTTTTTGCAATGAGACTAACCATTTAGATGATGAATGTACTCTGATGAAACAAAACAAAATTGAAGAAGTTAATGCCATAATGAGTTACTATGTTAGACCTATTCAACCTAATTATATCTCTAGTAACTATACAAATTATCTACGATCAACTATAGGTAATGGTATAGACAGCTAGAGTTATCAGAGATATAGGACACCCACATTATTAGGTAGAACTACTTCATTAGAAAATTCAAATAAAGAAAAAGATTAAAAAACTCAAGTTTTAAAAAAATGATATAATCGAACTACAAAATCAATTGAGTCAAATGGCAATGCAAATGAGTCCATTGGTTAACCAAGGAATATTACCTTGTAAACCTTACCGTAATTCATATGCAAAATCTTTAACTTTGAGAAAAGGTAAACAAATGGAAGAACCAAAAACGCCAGAACAAGTAGTTCTCCAAAAAAAGTTAAAAGCTGAATTGGAAAAGATAATTGAAATCAAAGATAATAAATGTTTAAATAAGACAATTGCAATTTTGATATGAATAAACCAAATATTGTAAGAACACCATTCCTCTATCGCTAGAAAACAAAAAAACCACTGAGGAATTGCAAGAGAGAAATTTTAGACACTTAAAGGAAAATGTTAGTTAACATAACTTTATTTGAAGTTATATAAAATGTACCTAAATATAAAAAATTTATAAAATATTTATGCACTTATAAGATTAAAGTAAATTAAAAAGTAAGTCTAGGAGAATATGTTTCGGACTAATCCAAAAGAAATTACCTCCAAAATGTTTTGATCTTGGAATGTTTTTTTTTCCATGTATAATTCGAAAATATAGATATTTCCAAACCATTGTGTGATCTAAGTGCCTCAATTATCGTCATGCCTTTTTCTATCTATTTGCAAATTACAACTTTACCTTAAGAAGTACTGATTTAGTAGTATAGTTAGTAAATATATCTACTGTTCAACCTAAAGGAGTATTAAATGATGCATTGGTTAAGGTTGACGATTTAATTTTCCCATTAGTTATTTATGTCTAATACATGAAAAATGACCAATTCTCTAATAAAACCTATCTTATTCTGGGACACCCATTACTAAAAACAGCAAAATCCAAAAGAGATGTTTCTAATGGAAGTCTATCAATGGAAGTAGATAATGAAATAGTGAACTTTAACATCTATGATGCTATAAAGTATCCTTTAAATGTTTCTTTCTTATGCACCGTAGATATTTTAGATCCCTTAATAGACAAACTTTTTAGAAACAATAAATTAAATAAACTTGAAATAGTGATCGAAGATTTAAATGAGGAAGATGATATTGATGAAGAAATATGAGAGATAATAAATGCCTTGGAATCATATAATGAACTCCCTGAACTTTTTTACTATATGGATCTACCTATAACTCATTCAAAACTTTTACACTCTATAGTCAAAGGTGTAAACTTAGACTTAAAGGTTTTGCTAGATCATTTAAAATATGCCTATTTAAAGAATAACAATGCTTTACTAGTCATTATATCTTATAAATTGTCAAATCTAGAAGAAAAGAAATTAATAAATGTTCGCAAAGAATTCAAGAAAGCAATAAGATGGACAATATCTAATAATAAAGGAATACGTCTAACCACATGTATGCATCATATTAATCTTGAAACATATACAAAGCTTTCCAGACAAGGTCAACGTAGATTAAATCCACCAATTGTGGAAATAGTAAAGAACAAAATATTAAAATTATTAGATGTGGGAATGATATTTCCAATAGCATATAGTAATTGGGTTAGCCTAGTGCAAGTAGTTCCTTAAAAGACGGGGATTACAGTAATAACAAATGAACATAAAGAATTAGTACCGACTAGAATCCAAAATGGTTGGACGGTGTGTATAGATTATAGGAAACTATAGTAGAGCATTATATTGAAGTTTTCATGGATGGTTTTACTGCGTGTGGAAATTCTTTCGATGAATGCTTACTACCATTAACTAAACTACTTAAAAGATGCATAGAAAAGAATCGAGTATTAAATTATGAGAAATGCCATTTTATGGTCAATCAAGGACTTATACTAGGACATATAATGTCAAAAAAAGGAATAGAAGTGGATCCCGCTAAAAATAAAAGTTACAAGGACTTTACCTTACCCCATTACTATAAGGGAATTAAAATATTTTCTTGGTCATGCTTGATTTTACAGACATTTTGTGAAAGATTTTCCTAAAATAACATAACCATTACGTAAAAGAATTCATAATTGAATGCAATATAGCTTTTAATAAATTAAAAGAATTCTTTGTTTCCACACATATGATAAAGTTAGCAGATTGGCCACAACCTTTTGAAATAATGTATGATGCAAGTAATTATACCGTAAGAGTTGTTTTAGGTCAAAAGATCAGAAAGGACTCTCATGTCATATATTATGCCTCTAGATTTTTCGATCCTGCCCAACTTAACTATATCACTATAGAAAACATACTCTTACCAGAGTTATGTATGCATTAGAAAAGTATAGACCAATTTATTAGGAACAAAAAAAATAGTTTACTCAGATTATGCCACAATTAGATTGATGGCAAAGAATGATGTTAAACAAAAGTTAATAAGATGGATTTTATTGTTACAAGAATTCAACCTTACTATAAAAGATAAGAAAGGTGCTAACGACTTAGTAGCGGACCATTTAAGTAGATTTGAAAATAGAGAACCCCCTTTACCATTAAAAGATGAATTCCATATGAATATTTATACAATATAGTTGCCAATAGTCCATGGTACGCTGATATAGTCAATTTTTTCTAGTTATAGGTTATCATCCTATTTGACAAGGGACCAAAAAAATAAGATAAAAAAATAATTCTAAGCATTTTTATTAGATATTGAACCTTATTTATTGAAATCCTGTTTTGATCAAACCATTTAAAGATGTATTCTGTAATCAAATATATAAACCATCATAGCTCATTGCCATACTTATGCTTGTGGACGACATTTTGGTATGCGTCATACAACTCGTAAGAGATTAGATTCAAGATTCTTTCGGCCTACGTTATTCCATGAATGTTATTTTTATACAACAACTTATCAAAATTGTCAACGGACCAGAAATCGAACGTAAGTACCAAATGCCTTTTTGTCCTATACTTTTTTGCGAAGGATTTGATGTTTTGGGAATAGATTTCATGGGACGTTTTTCACTGTCTAATGAAAATATTTTTATTTTACTAGTTGTAGATTATTTGTCCAAGGGTGTAGAAGCTAATGCTACTAAAAATAATGATTCTAAAATAGTAGTCAATTTCCTTAAATCAAGGATTTTTACTATTTTTCGAGCCCCCTAGAGCATTAATTAGTGATAGAAATTCACACTTTTACGGTAGAATAGTTGCTACTCTACTTTACAAATATAACGTCACGCATAGAATATCTACTGCATATCATCTTCAAACTAGTAGACAAGCCGGGACTTCAAATAGAGAAACCAAATCAATATTAGGAAAGACAATATTTCTAACGCATAAACATTGGAAATTTCATTTAGATGTTGCACTATGGGCATATAGAACTACATTTAAGACACCTAATAGGTTAGTTTTCAGAAAAGTATGTCATTTATTATTACAATTAAAACATAAAACATATTAGGAAATTAAGACCAATAATATGAATTATGATAATGTCGGACAACAACGTAATTTAAATATTCAAGAATTAGAAGGATTACGAAATGATGCTTGTAAGAGTGCTTCTTTTTCTAAGGATAAAACTAAATCATTTCATGATAATAGATTAAATTTTAAAACTTTTAAAGAAGGGCAAAAAGTGTTACTCTTTTGTTCATGTCATTAATTATTTATTGGAAAACTTCGTTGGCGCTGATTTGGACCTTTTATAATTACAAATGTATTCCCTCATGGTATTGTTGAAATAAGAATTATAGAAACATGAAGAATATATAAAATTAATAGTCATAGTATAAAACCTTACAATGAAGATTTTTGTTTCATATGAGATGGAGATTGTTAATTTAGATCCAGTCAAAATCCACTAAAAGATTTGAACATTGTGGAGGAGCATTTTCGACTATAAACTATAATGAAACATTCATACTTTGGATGGTTTAGGCACCAAGATATAAGAAGAATAAAAAATCACAGAAGGAACAACAAACTGTCAGAGTTTAATAAACCATTACATCAAGCTGGTGATTAGTGTTGACCTAAATCCTAATTAACCCGAGTTAGGCTCGTGGTTAAGTTCGGCGTACCTTGATTAGCATGTGTATGGGTCTATGTGATTATTGTTTTTTTGTGGAATTTTTGGTGGATTTATAGGTATTTGGAATTTATCGAAAATCAATACAAGCCTATAATTGGAAAAGAAACAATTAATCGATATATTGCCAGTACACTAAGTGCGACGAGGGGGTCATGAAATGAATGTGCACATTCAAGAATACTCATAGGCCTGTCCAATAAATTTATTGGTGATTAAATACACAAGATATCTATACTATTATAATAGTAATCCCAAAACGGTTAACCGTGAAGCCTTTTTGGCTAAAAGTCCCAAGTATACCCTTCTTACCTTAAATGAAAACAATTCAAAATAAGGACATTTTGGTAAGTGAATTATTAAATCTATTTTAATCGACGGTTCCACTAATTTTAACTTTGCGGTTCCTCTCATGGTGGAAAGGGAAATGAGGCGCAGAACCGAAACCGATAAATCAATAAAACCACCTCCGCGAGTTCTTCAATGGCGACCGCATCGTCTTCGATTTCTTCTTCTTCATCTTCTTCATCGATTCGTCTTCTTCATCGTCGCGTCGCGACCGCCGTCTTCGCCGAAAGAACAGGGACCCGCATCGTCTTCGATTTCTTCTTCTTCTTCTTCATCGGATTCGTGTTCTTCATCGTCGCGTCGCGACCGCCGTCTTCGCCGAAAGAACAGGGACTCGATCAAGATCCGCAAGAAGAGGGAGTCGCGATCGAAGCGTGGAAGAAGGCATCGCAACGGATCGTCGCGTCGCGACCGCCGTCTTCGCCGAAAGAACAGGGACTCGATCAACCAATTCTTCCTCTTCTTCCTCTTCGTCCAATTACAGGGTCCTCTTCTTGGTTTTTTTTTTTTTTTTTGATTCAAAGCAATCCCGATTTGGGGGTTTAGGAGGGTTTGAACTTTGCTACGAAAATTGAGTTGGGAAGTTGCGATTTTTTGTCTAATTGTAGGACATCGTCTTCGATTTATTCTTCTTCATCTTCTTCATCAGATTCGTCTTCTTCATCGTCGCGTCGCGACCGCCCGTCTTCGCCGAAAGAACAGGGACTCGATCAAGATCCGCAATAACAGGGAGTCGCGATCGAAGCGCAGAAGAACGCATCTCAACGGCGGCCACACCTCTTCTTCCTCTTCGTCCAATTACAGGTCCTCTTCTTTTTTTTTTTTATTCAGCAATGCTGATTTGGGGGTTTAGGAGGGTTTGAACTTTGCTACTGAATTTGAGTTGGGAAGTTGCGATTTTTCGTCTAATTGTAGGACATCCTTAGAAAAAAAAAAAACGAATTGAATTAATTACTACCCGTTTGGATCCCCACATATTTATTTTATTTGAGACTTTCTAAAACTGTTTTTTTATCCCTTAAGGGTGTTGAGATTCCTAGCACTTCAAGGCCCCAATCTTATACAGTCAGCTACAGGTCTGCAAATGTATATCCTCGGTATTACTCAATACATTTCTCTGAGTCTCACAATTTCTAATTTGATTTGTACGAGTCTTAACACACATCTACATCCACTATCCTACACTGTCTATATACATACAAAATTTTAATTAGAATGAAAACAAATCCATCCTAATAGTCATTTCAAATCAATAATATGATGTGTAAGCTTAAGCAATGTAGGGCCAATATTTGCGCTAATAAAATGAGAGAAAACGTCCCCATTTGTTCTATTAACAAAAACAAAAGATGGACCACTCACTTTAACCTTGCTTTTCAGATGCCACTCGAAGTGTGTGGATAATTCCTCATTTGAAAGATAATGCAAATATTTAGGAGACATATCAACATACAATTGTTATTGATTTCATATTATAAACATACTTATTTAAAAATGTGATTTTTTTTTATAGCTAAAATTTTATGATCTAATTTTTGTATATTCTTTCTAATATAAACTGTAGTCCAATTGTTGTTGAATGAAAGATTTATAGCTGGCCTCTGATCAAGATTCGTCAACAAAAAAAAAATTATAGCTGGCCTAAAAAAAGGATTTCTAGCTAAATATTGTGTTGGTTGGTCATGTATAGGTTTGACTTTCTCTCCTCACGGTTATTTTAATAGTATAGATATACATACTTTTACAATCTAAAAAATTCCTCCATGTATACCATTACATTATATTGATCAACAATTCAATAATATAGCTGCTACCATGAATGAACAACGGAATCGTCGTCATTTATCTCAAAGCAACGACGTCAAAATATGTCAAACTCACTAGGGATCACCTACTCGCAGACTCGACGAAATCAAGAGACTCTGAGACTATTGAACAAAGGAATGTTCGACATCAAAGATATTTACAACGCTACAATTCCATAGAAGGTACATACAATTATATTTTTAAATAATTAATTCACTACTTAATTTATATGTTCTTACTAATATAATACACCATGTTAATTATTATGTATTTTATAGGTACATCTACAAGTAATTTTGCAAATTATAATACAACCGCTTCAAGGTTGACGCACATTCGTCAAATTGCTAGGTCAACGTCTTCTGATTTGGAAGGTACCAATGAAATTAAATTTTTTTTGTCCAAATAAAATTAATTATTTTATTTTCCTCAGTTAACTTAAATTTTTTTTCTTTACAGGTACCTCTACCAGTAACATTGTCAACCATTCAAGAACCCTAAGATTATCATGTATTCGTCAACAAGCAAGGTTACTTTGCAACCAAAGAGATGGTAATTATATGTTACTGTCATTTACTATATTTTAAATTATGCTATTTCTATTAATATTATTAATTAATTGTATACAAATTTTAATTTCATGTAGGTTCCATTACTACTACGCAAAGCAATCAAAATTTAACGTTGCTTAATAATTGTCGAGTACCATGTTCAAGTTCTTCTAACGCTAGACCATTTCCTAATAGGCATAATAGTGGTAGAAATTTCCCCACATTACAACTTCCAAACTATAATACTTGAAGAACCCGTAAAATTGTTCATATTGTGGAGCCAGATTATTTGTTCATGAGACCTTAGATTTGTGTTGCTCCAATGGAAAAATAAATTTACCAACACCCGAAAATCCACAAGAATTAATAAACATATTCCTAGATCAAACTGATGAAGGTAAACATTTTAGAGAAAACATACGTTCTTATAATCATGTTTTTTGCTTCACCTCTATAGAAGTTAATATAGATGAAAACTTAGCAAGTGCCAGACAAGGAGTATTTACTTATCGTGCGCAAGGATCTATTTACCATAGAATAGGAAGTTTATTACCAATAAATGAATCAAGACCAAGATTCTTACAAATGTATATATATGACACTCAAAATGAAATTGAACACCGACATCAAGAGCGAAACATAACACGACCAAGTCTATTACATAAATTAAAATTAATATTAGATGCACACAATCCTTATGTTCAAGTATTTCGTCAATTAGGTAGACGTGAGGATGTGATGAACTGTAGACTACTGATACAAGAAGTAAGGGTTAATCGACATATTCATGCTTTACCTTCAACACCACAAGTTGCGGCAATACTAATTGGAAATGATTCTTTAGAAGATTTAAGAGAAAGAGATATCATAATAGAAACTAAAAGTGGTAGCCTTCGTAACATTGCTGACACGGCCGCATACTACGATCCCTTACAATATCCTATTTTATTTCCTTTGGGGCAACACGGTTGGCATTTGGAATTGTGTAACTCAAATCACAGAAGAATCATTCAGAGACAATACTACTCCTATGTTCTTCAGGTACTATTACTACATTTTACTATATATCGTAATAATTTAATTTTTTATAATTTTATTTATTACTTTTATTCCTACAAAAATTTATTTGTTTCAACAAAAACTAACTTTTTTCATATTAGTTTCGCCCATTACGCATGTCACTACTTCATTACAGTGGACGTCTTTTACAACAATATGTGGTAGACATGTATGTGAAAATAGAAACAATGCGATTACGATATCTGAAGACAAACCAACATATCATTCGTTCCGAACTATATCAAGGTTTACAAGATGCAACGAATTCAGGAGAAACAACTGCAGGTTTATATGAATGTGATTTTTATATATTATGTATTCATTACAAATAAGTTTATTATCTTACTGTAATTTATAATAATTTGACTTTATTATTTTGCAGGTAATATTGGTAGAAGAATAATTCTTCCTTCATCATATATCTTGGCAAATCCAAGAGATATGTATAACCGCTACCAAGATGCAATGGCAATCGTCGGGAGGTATGGAAAACCCGACCTTTTATTACCATCACTTGCAACACTAATTGGCTGGAAATTACCCAAGAACTATTACCTGGACAAAAGGCTCAAGATAGACTGACGTAACAACTAGAGTTTTTCGATCAAAACTAGAAGAATTGAAACATGACTTATTTGTTAGAGGTGTGTTAGGTAAAGTAATAGCTCATGTACATGTTATTGAATTTCAATTTGTTGCTAATTTTAGAAGAAAGTGATAAATTAAATTGTCCTGATAATTATGACTCTTTAGTTAGAGCGGAAATTCCATGTCCTGTAACCGAGTCTAGGTTGTATTCTATAGTAACAAAACATATGATGCATAACCCATGTGGACCGTTAAACACAAACGCAATATGTATGAAAAATAATAAATGTACAAAATCATATCCGAAAGCTTTTGCTGCATCTACGTCCCAAGGTAATGATTCATACCCTATATATAGGCGGCGCGACGATGGAAAACAAGTCACAATAGGTAATAGAACTTTAGACAATCGTTGGGTGGTTCCATATAACTCTTACTTACTTTTAAAATATAACTGTCATATAAATGTAGAAATTTGTTCAAGCATAAAATCCGTCAAATATTTGTACAAATATGTCTATAAAGGTCCAGATCGCGTTGATTTTGGAGTATCTACACATACAAGTCGAGATGACGAGATAGCTCAATTTGTTAATGCTAGGTGGATCTGTGCTCAAGAAGCTTTGTGGAGAATATTCAAATTTCAATTGAATGGAATTTCACCTTCGGTAGTTGGACTACAAATACACTTACCTAATCATCAACAAGTCCAATTTAATATAGATGAGTCTATAGAAGACATATTAAATGATAGTGATAGATCAAAAACTATGTTGACAGAGTTTTTAAGAAAAATGTTATTGACTCGAGATGCAAGGCAATACTTATATTACGAATTTCCACAAAGATATTGGTGGAATCAAAGACTTAGAGAGTGGACTAGAAGACAAAATATTCGTAAGGTAGTTGGTATAATGTACACTATTTCACCATTAGATAGAGAACGCTACTATTTAAGATTATTACTCAATCATGTTAGGGGACCTATATCTTTTGAAGATTTGCGTACAGTTGATGGATTTACATTTGAAACATTTAAACAATCTGCTGAAAAAAGAGGTTTACTAGAAGATGATGATAGTGTAACTCAATGCTTGCGAGAAGCTGCAAATGTACATATGCCACATTCTTTAAGAAGACTATTCGCTACTATTTTAGTTTTTTGCGAACCAATTAGGATACGTGATTTATGGGATGAATTCAAGACGTATATGATTGAAGATTACAAAAATGCAAATAAAAACGACCACTCTCTAGATGAATCTTTCTTTCTAAATTGTTGTCTTAAAGATTTAACCAATTATCTCTCACAACATCAAAAAAATATTACTGATTACGATTTACCCCAACCAACTTCTGAATCAATAACCAACATTAACAAATTTATAGTTGAAGAAAAATCTATTAAAATATCAAAAGAAGATTTAGATTCAATAAGAAAATTAAACAGTCAACAACAAAATGCATTTGATAGTGTCATCCATAGCATCGATAGTCATGCACATACAATTTTTTTTATAGATGGACCTGGGGGTACAGGAAAAACCTTCTTATACAAATCAATCTTAGCATACATACGTAGTAAAGGATTAATTGCATTGGCTACAACTACATCAGGTATTGCTGCCATGTCATTGCCCGGGGGTCGTCTGCACATTCAAGATTTAAGATCCCTATTCTATTAGATTCCACTTCAACATGTTTCATCAGCAAACAATCGGACTTAGCAAACCTTTTACGACATGCTTCTCTCATTATTTGGGATGAAGCAACTATGGCTCACAAGCACGCTTTAGAGGCTTTGGATAGAACACTACGAGATATTACTGATATAGATGATTGTTTTGGTGGAAAAAACATAGTATTAGGAGGCGACTTCCGACAAGTATTGCCGGTTGTCCCAAATGGTACAAGATCTGAAACCATAGACGCCTCTCTCATTAGAGCACCATTTTGGAAAAACGTAATAAAAATAAAATTAATGAACAATATGCGTGCTATAAATGATTGTTTGTTTGCTGATTTTTTGTTGCGAATAGGAAATGGAGAGGAAAATTCTATTAAAGAAGATATGATTAAAGTACCTGATGAAATAAATATTCCTTGGCGAGGAGATCAAACAATACATGACCTAATAGATTTTACATTTTCATCATTACACGAGAGTTATAATAACAAAGAATACATAATCAATAGGGCTATACTAACCCCAACAAAAGAATCAGTTGAACATATTAATAATTTAGTTGTCCAAAAATTCTTAGGTCAAACATATATTTATTATTCATTTGATAGTGTAGAGGACGATACCTTACATCTTTATCAACAAGAATATTTAAATTCTATTTCTCCAGGAGGATTACCACCTCATAGACTAATACTAAAAATAGGATGTCCAAGAAATTTTACTTAGAAATCTAGATCCACAAATAGGCTTATGTAATGGAACCCGTTTGATTTGTCGAGTTTTTCATAGAAATATTATAGATGCCGAAATAGCTAATGGACCTTTTAAAGGAACTAGAGTTTTTATACCACGAATCCCACTAAAACCTTCGATAATGTAAAAATGCCTTTCAAACTTATTCGAAAACAATTTCCAATAAAACTAGCATTCGCTTTGACAATTAATAAATCCCAAGGACAAACTATACCCAACGTAGGAGTTTATCTTCCCGAACATGTTTTTAGTCATGGCCAACTATATGTAGCTTTATCTCGAGGTGTGTCTTTAAGTCAAACCAAAATTTTAGTTAAAAATGGCAAAATAGATAGACATATAGGTACATTCACAAAAAATGTGGTTTATCGCGACGTCCTCCACAATTGTACGTAGCTAAGTAAAATCATAACATATAATATATGAAAATAATTTTTAATATAATAATTGTTTACAATTCTTTGCGTCTAATACGATATCTTTCTTCAATGGATTACGTGACAATCAACGATGCCTCTATATAACATACGACAAGGTTAGCTTTTTTGTTATTTGGAAAAAAATTACATGACCAGGCATTTTTCGATAATTTTAATTTATTTATTTTTAATTCATATTCCTTATAATGTTTTGATGAACTCTAATAGCCATGGTGGTGAGGTTTTTGTTTGAATATGTGGTAGCAGCGGCGTCAAAAACATTTTGACATAGGCGTCGTCCGTGAGATATTTCAGAAGTTTTCATAGTTGGTGTTCACGGTTTATCAAAAGAGATGAAATCACTTTGCCTAGGTAAGTCTTTTAAGGTTTCGTCATTTTTAGTCATTTTACTGTTACTTCTTTTTGCAGGGAATATAAGGAATATTATTGATGCATTTTGGACATCACTACTTGGTTGGGATCTTACATGGAGTTGATTGCGTCTTGATTTGGAGACACAAATTTCGGCAGGTAAGAGCCCTTATACGATAGAGTTGAACCGCCCTTGATTTTGTAACTTTGTGCATTTTTTGAGGATTGTGATTTAGGGTAAGTTTTCATAGTTGGTGTTCACGGTTTATCAAAAGAGATGAACTCACTGCCTAGGTAAGTCTTTTAAGGTTTCGTCATTTTTAGTCATTTTACTGTTACTTCTTTTTGCAGGGAATATAAGGAATATTATTGATGCATTTTGGACATCACTACTTGGTTGGGATCTTACATGGAGTTGATTGCGTCTTGATTTGGAGACACAAATTTCGGCAGGTAAGAGCCCTTATACGATAGAGTTGAACTGCCCTTGATTTTGTAACTTTGTGCATTTTTTGAGGATTGTGATTGGTGCTGCTGGCATTGTCTTCATTTTTATATTTTGTAAGGTCTTGGCTACTCCACATCTGGTTGCAACGTGGATGATACGATGAATGACTTGAGGTAATGCATTGACAGTAGTTTGTACTCCACATGTCTTTCCTAGCTCATCCATTTATCTGTTTACTTCTATATCACTGGCGGTGTTATTGTTTATGCCTCACGCGCGTGCCCATTGAAGTAGTTGAACTTGGTGAAGAGCCTGTAAAATGGACCACATGACAGATTTTTGTTCGGTAATTCCAAATAATTCTAGGTTTCAGATTTTTGTAAAATGATTCCAAGGAATTGCTATTTTACTAGGTATCCAAGTCATGCTCGCATGCGGGTGGCACCCATCAGTCGGGATTGGGAGATCGAAGATGGGAGACTACGAAGCGGCCTTGGATGACTGGTACAGTTTTTGGATGAGACTAATAAATATTATGGTGTTGACATGAAAGTCTTGACAAAGCCTTACTTGTGAAGAGCGAAGAAATATTATCTGCAGCAAGTATAAGAGTGGGCTAAACTTTGGACATACTTCTAAATTGGTGCGAACCTTAACTATAAGTTTGTTTCTTTGTTTTCTAATACGAAACAATAAAGCCTCAATCTCAAATTAGTCGGGGTTATTAGTTCTCTAACGCTGGGCATTTTTCCCTCAATTTCTTAACTTCCTCTTCTCGAATCCTAACAAAGATCGTAATGTTAATTTTTAACTTTTAAATGCACAATGATGAACATTACATTGTTTGATGAGGCGCAACAGATCTATTTATTATTTTTTCGGCATGAAATGGTCAACAATTTTCACAAGTTGTTTTGGAACTCATATACTTTATTGTTCCACCTTTTTTATTATTAACTCATATTTTCTTATTTAAACTTTGTAGACATCACTTTGGAACAATCTCCATCCAAATCAAATTATAGGGGTCCCTGCTGTCATAAAAGATATTGATTGTTTAACAACAACGGTGGATGATATTCTCTATGTAAGAGCGAACTTCACATCATTGATCACCATGGATATGGCAAGATTTTCTGGTTTTGCGGGGTGGTTTGATGTCCATTTTCGAGTAAATTCCATTACCATCTCATTATTTTCAGCTAACTTGAATAGTTGCATCAGCCTACATAATGTGATGTTGCACCTTGACTTCTCAATTTTTATATTGAACCTAGGGAAGCAGGGACGACCCAACACACAAGAGATTGAATTAACTACTGCTCCAAGTGTGGATAATGGTACTCATTGGGGTCAACAGGTTTGTCCCTTACTAAAAGACTCAAAAGATTTTTGTTGCCTTTCGTGATTTCTTTGGCAAGTGTTCCGGGGGAACTCTAGATTGAAAATAATGGGATAAACTACATTTTTTGTGAATGTACCTATATGTCTATCTATTTTTTGTAAACGTAGTTTAACGTGATTTCTTTCACCTAATGCAATTTTTGGAAAACATGGATTTGTGTATGTTGTGATTTTCATTAATAGTTGGGTGAGTGCTAATCTCTTTTTTTTAATATATTTTTTGCATCTACATTGAAGCTCTCAAAGCAACTGAAGTGGCTGAAGTGTTTGTTGTCATCAACGAGGAACGAGGTAATACAAAAGGCATCTTCGTCTTATTCTCAGCAGCTATAGGAAGTTAAAAATATTAGTGATATGCATATATATATGCCATTCTTCTATAGGTGATGACCACTGTTTTGAAGGACTTTGAGACGAAACTCCAAATTCGGATAACATGCCATGCGAGATCGAAGCCCTGGCGGTGCAAAGGGGTCTTTAGCTTTTGCCAAAGAGAAGTTCTGGATGGTGGTCCATTTTTTGTGCTTAACAAAGAACGTCATATGTGAATACCCCTCGAATCATTGATATACTTTCATAAAAGTCACAACGGAGAGAGCTTCTATAATCATACATCCAAGAATATAGAAAGGTTTCACTCCACTAACAAACTTTGTCATGTATAACATATATTAAAAATATATTTTATTGTTTCTTGATACGAGATCATTAAGATAATATTTTAATATTAACTTTCACAAATGTTTCTTGATACATTTATTGTTTACGTCTCACGCGCATAGTGCGTGCCCATTGACTAGTATATATATAGATAATTGATATATATATATATATATAATTATATGTTTGGTTTTTAAATATGGATCGTTGTATCGCCTTGAGATGAGCGTAAGTTGAGTTCGTGTTAAGATGTGTGTCATTTTAACATAATAGTCACTTGATCTGCTTAGTGATAACAAGATGCATATCTTAAGGAAATTTCATATATATAAATCGAAACAGTTTATACTTATCACTGTTCGATTGATCGAGGGAGAGAGAGAGAGAGATGAGAGAAAACTGCTGAGGGTTTTAAATTGTGGGAGCTTGATTAGGAGAGGAAAGTCGTGTGATTTGAAAGGATCAAACCACTGCAAATTATTGATCACCATAGTTGGTAACTTGAGCTTAGTTTTATTCATAAGTAGGTGATGAATTCTCTGTGAATTGTTTTAATTTTTTATTGAAAATGAGTTAAAACTTCAATAAAGGCCCTCCCTGATGTTGTGGGGAATGTTTTGAAGTTGTTGTGTTGAATTGATGGATGAACAGGGGATGTTGCCTTTTTTTACTGTCGACACATTACAGGGTGGAGCATGCTCCCTGCAACAGAGAAATGCAATCCCTTCCTAAAATCTCAAGAACTTAGTTAATACATTGGGCCCTACCAAATGAGGGAGCGCGCTATTTCCGCGTCATACATCACTAAAAATAGTATCGATTTCAGCAACCACAAGCGAATTTGTAGTGGGGCAAGTACAAGGTCGAACCCACTTGGATTGGGATGTTTTTTTAGGCTTTGGGCGAAATGAGGGTTTTTGAAAACAAAACCTATAGTATGCAGGGAAATCAAATGCACGCAAATAAAGCACTTAAAAGTGAAATCAATAAATAAAAGACTCTAGACCAAGGCGTTAATTAACATTCTAGGGAATGGACTCGATGGTAAGTGTATCAAATGATTGTCCTCGTACTAATTCTCATACATAGGCTTAGAGTGAATCTCATCACCTTGTTCTCCTCATGCCATTCAAGGAAACGAGCAATACAACCACATAATAACTGGACTTGCAAAGCCAACGAATATGACGTAGGCTTTCAACAAACTAGCAGCATAAGGAAACCGTGAGAACACCTATCTTAAATGAGAACTACTGTCGAATTATCCACATGTCATGTGTGGAAATTACAAACCACTGCCATCCATCTAATATCACAACTCTACAGGGGCACACTGATGCTAATAGATAATGCCCAACTCACCACCTAACTTGATCCCACTTACCGAGTGACAGTGGGATCACCGGCGAAAGTTTCTAACCATAATCACTTTGCACGTGCAGTTACATAACAATAAAGGGAAACTTAAGGTTTAAAATTGTAATTAAAAACCTCAAAATAGCGATGTAATTAAGAATACAAAACCGGTAACAATCAAATTTAGAATTGAAATGCATAAACCTCCCGAATCTTATAAATCTATAGAACTTAAACGTTTTAGCCTAGATAGTGGAACATTGCCATTCATTATCATAAAGACAACTATGGGATTTATTCAATTAATAAATCAAAATGTAAAATATAAAAACTAAATAAAAAGTTAGAAAGACCGAATGGTTGAATTCTAACAAGACGTTTTTGCACAAGAATTCAAAATTAAAACTAACACAAAAGTCTTCCTCTCTGGAATTCTATATGGAATTCTCTATTTATAGTAGGAATAGGATAGAATAAGATATGAACAAAAATCTTGAGAAATGACCGAATTAGAAAATACCAGATCGCTGCGATATTATATTCTGCCCAATTATGTTCTGAATCGAACCCAATGATGTGTCAGGGATGTATGTACAAGTGAAATCACTATGAAGGCGTTGAAGTTTTCCTCAAGATACAAGCTTTGTCTTTCTCCTAAGTCATCATAAGGCTTTACCTGCAACGTTTCCGGTGAGCATCCTACAATCCAGCCAAGTTGAATCCAGTGATTCCTTGGTAATTTGGCTTTGTATTGAGATTGTTGCCAAGGTGCTTGGCCTATTTTTAGCTTTTTGACTGAATTTATGCGAAAGTAACTCCTTTTTGTATGAAAGCTTATTTTGACCTGAAAATAGAAAAACAACAATTTTACGGCATAAATGATGATAAAGTCATGAAATTAGTGGTAAAATCACCTTAAAACATAGCACAAATGATGACTTATCAAATACCCCAAAACTTAGAGAATTGCTCGTCCCGATCATAGAGCATAATCTACTTTCATACACAACATGCATTTCAAATTTTCTAATGCCCTGCTCTAACTTAAATGGTTTCGTCCAATTTTTCATTAAATTCGCTAAATAGGGAACGAGAACACTTAAGCAAAGCCGATTACTTTGAGTCAAGGTATTTTGGCCACTTTCCCGAGGAATGCTTAACAAAATACTAGGCTTCGTCAAGACTAAATCCATCTATTCATCACAAATTACCTTGGAACTTTTAACAAGCCGAAAACTTAATCTCTAAACAGGGCATTGAATACCAAGATTCCACAAATAGAAAATTATGCAACAATTCCACTTATTATCTTTAAAATATCACTTGCGATCAATAAGACTTTCTTTTTGGGTTATTATGGCAGGGCTGGGGTAATAAGGATGGATATTTAATATATTCAAAGCATTGAAAAGACTTACTTAATCTAGCAACAAGCACTCGAACTAAATCTTTTTATTTGAGGAGTTTTTATATACTTTTGTCTTTATTCATTTCACTTATATATATATATATATTTGTTGGGTTTTGGGGTTCATACGCAGAGGAATATTCAAAACAATATTTTTTCAAAAACCCAAACAAGATCAAAAATAGGTTCCATTAAACTAGATCTACAAAAGTAAACCATACCTTAATTCGTGATTTCCTTCTCTAATTGTTTGATTCAAAGACGTTCAAGTGCATGTCCTTTATAATAAAATCCACACATGAACGGTTACCACAATTTGGAGTGCTAGCCCCAAGAAAGATTGAAAACATTTTTATTTCTCTCCCAAAATAAAGAGAACACAAAAATAGTAAAAATGAGATTTTTTTTTGGTTTGAACTTCCATTTATATGTGTACAAAAGATCGCTTAAAAAATCTATTCGTAATACGACTATTATATTTAGGCAATTCAAGCAAATTACCCAAACGCCCCTATTAACCAGTTATCATATAACAAATCATAAGGGCTTTTATGTCATGAATTTTATCATATAAAATTCATTAATCTGGACCAATTGAAATTGCGCAAAGCCATTCTTTGGGTGCGACCCAATATGTTTATGCAACGTTGGTAGTGAACCAAAACTATTTTGGTAAACAAGTCATAAGCGGTCTCTAGCAAGACATTATGACTATCCAAGTTAAACATATGGCATGGAAAGTCACCCTTAATGTTCAATCATACTAGTCTCGATCTTTAAGTAAATTGTAAAATATCCAAGTGACATTGATCATACCAATTCACATGGACTTGGCCATTATCAGTCTATCGTATCCATTAATATCTATTTCTATACAAGAGTAACAAATTATATCTTTATTACACACCTTCGCATTTTATTCACATGATAATCAATCACAATCTTTATAATCATCCTATTAAAGATAACATTTGATCTTGTCAAATTACCATGCTCCTAATATTGAAGTCTATGGTAATCTCAAGTTGAAAGACTAAATGATATACATATCATGAGTAACACCTATGACTTAATCCATGTGGTGTTCTCAAAGCAGGTCGGTCCAGTACCTTATTCCTTAATAAGTACTCATGATCTCGATTTTTATCCCTATATGAATGATCATCACATGATCATTAATCAAGATTCACACAAGTCTTAACTCACTATAGTTCTCAGTATAATGACTAACTATGGACATTTAGGATATTTTGACAAATACCCATAGATCTTACTATAAGGTAAACATGCGATCACTTATAATAAAACAACAAATGAAAACTTTTATTTTATTAACTAAAATTATAAGATAAACAATGTTTATAGATTATCCTACGTCATATGCCCCAACAATATATTTTTTTTTTTTCAAAAAAATTTAGTACGGTCCCTGCTTTATTTCTTGTGGATTCAGTTTTTTTTCTCATTTCCCCACCCCCCATTAGATTCCCGGCTACTTTTCCTATGGAACTTGTAGGACATTCTATTTTTTATTTAAAAACTCATGTTTGCTATTCTTTCTTTCGCTATGATTTAGTTAACCTCTCTATGTAGGTAAAAGGATAATAAGGCTAATGGCTATATGTTTCACAATGGGTAATGAAGAAATCAGGTTGGTTTGGCTCTACTGAGCTAAATAAGGATAAATTATAGGTGGGCTAAGGCTAAGGCTAAACAAACAATGCCTACGTCTTCCCCTAAACTTATTCTAAAGTTATATTAGGTTTTAAATGGATGCAAACCTACTCTAACATCTATAAAGATTTAATTGACTCTTGTCCTAGTGGGACCTTCTAACTACTTTCATATCTAGCGTTGAGCGTTGACTCCACACTAGCACTCTTTGGTGTAGACCCAGTCAGTAGAACAATTAGAAGAATATGATTTTTCACCTATACTCCACTTAAGTCCTTGTCCACTTTGGCAAGATCAATCCACGTATGAATTCTCAAATTGCCAACCATAATTCTAAGC
This sequence comes from Stephania cephalantha, assembly GCA_039657325.1. Classification (NCBI taxonomy): domain Eukaryota; kingdom Viridiplantae; phylum Streptophyta; class Magnoliopsida; order Ranunculales; family Menispermaceae; genus Stephania; species Stephania cephalantha. The sequence continues at coordinate 12,341,361 of CM077572.1, forward strand.
TTGAACTGGCATTTACATTGAGCTCAAAAGCATTGATAAAAACAAAAAAGAAAGAATTGACAAGTATGGAAAGTGAACACAACCTACCAATCCATCAATCGAATGAATAACATGAAACTGTATTACCTAAATTTTGTTAGAAAATTCTAAAAAAGAATGAAAATCACAAAGATTTTACTAATATCCTTACGGTTCATCCATGCATTCTATCAAACCCACATACTTGCATACCCCCAAACTTATCCTGAACCTTGTCCCGAAGGTTCAAAATAGTAGGACATCCAGTAGACATTTTGAAAGATAATTAAAATCAATTAATGGAAGATCAGAAATGGAATGAAATGAAATGAAGTGAAATGAGTACATGGATAAGCTGAAAATGCATGCAAATGATGTGTTGTATGGTGATAGTACAAAATACAACATCATGATATTGTATCTCCTCCAAATATATTACAAAAATAACAAGTTTCTTAGTTTCCATTTCTCAAAATACATATAAAGACAAGAAAATCAACTCTCAAACTTGCTGGAGATGTTCTACCGCTGCTCATTATGCTATGAGGTATAAAGGTGTTTGCATACTCTGTGAAGAATGGGAGAATGAGGGTGCTCCGTGCTCCTCGTGTGCTTGATAAACTTGGTACTCTGTCATGATAATGAATGGACTATCTGGTGTTGGTTGAGCTGGCTGCAGAGGGTGATCATGCACATGTCAATGCCACATATGCTCATGATATAAAAACGGCTGATCTCTCTTTGATTATGGATAATACTCTCCTGCGGTACTCCTCATTGAGGTGGTGGTGCAGATGAAAAAGCTCTTGCTAGTGGGCCTCGTGCTCCTATTTTCCTCCCCGCAGCTCTCCTAGCCTGGGTCTCCTGCTACCGCTGCTGAAGTCGTGCTGATGCTCTCTGTCTTTAATGCATGCTCTTGCTCATCCTCTGAATCCATCTCCTCCAGACTATTGTATCCAAATACATCCTCATCGTAAAAAGGAAGGTTGTCAAGCTTTAAATCGTTGAGAAGTACTCCTGCTTGTCGAGACAAATTAGTGATGAGGATAGGGAATTGAAAACTCTCATTCTTCTTTGTTCCGTCCTCCATCTGATAACATCGAGCATAAATCTCCTTACATCAATGCGACCAACACGTTCCCATATATGATAAAACATCACACGTCAAGGTCGTGTCATGCTAGCGTGTTGTATGATGGGGTAAAGAGATGCATTGATAAAGTAAGAACATGCCTTAAGAGCTTTTTTAAAGTAGGCCTTAACCAGGTGCTTAGTAGGGGTGTGCATAAGTCAGGTTTGGGCTCGCGTGACTAAAGAAAAATTGCCCGCTCAAATGTCGGGCTTCTGCATGGCCAACCTATTGAAAGCCTGACATTGGATTTCATCATCCTTTACCCGCCCTTGTCTGATAGTCGGGCAGGCTGAGAGGGCTAAGTCGCACATCCGAGACCTCGCCAGTTGATGAATGGGGCATGGTTGAAGAGGAGAAAAGAAGGAAATATTGAACCTTTGGATAGAGAAACAGAGCTCGAGTAGGAGACCCTATTAAGGGCTTCAGCAAAAAATGTTTATTTGAGGCTAATTGAAGATTGTTTCAGCAACAACAACAACAACAACAACAACAACTAATTGAAGACTTTCTCAAAAAATACAAATAAAAATTTGCAGACTGGATCTTGATATTGAATCTATATCATTGAACATCAATACATAACAATTGAATTAAGCGGTAGATTGCACAAATAATAAATAATTGAAAAATAAATGGATTTATTGTAATCTTGATGTAAAGGAGGTTTGGCAAAGCAAGAGGCAAGAGGCAGAGCTTGCCAGTATTAGGAGTGGTGTTGCAAGATGGAAAAAGCTAAGAAGGTGAGGCATCATGGACTGGCCGACTTTGCAAACTCACAGCAAGGTTACAGGCGATGCAAGACAAAATGCAAGAATTGCAAATCGAGGAAGAAGAGAATTGAGAAATTGAAATATGAAGAGTCGTCGTTGCAATAGGTGATTAGGGTTTTTTGGTTTGGAATGATAGGCGGGTCGGGTTGGGTGCCCGACATTATTTAATAAATTACCTATTAAAGACCCTCTTGGGGATCGAGCTGTCGGGCTAAGGCCCGACTCTTTCTTGCATGATATTTGGGCCCAACCCATAACACAGTTGAGCTTGGCGAGCCGAACAAGCCCATCGAGTTATCGAAAAAATGCACAGGCTTAGTGCTTAATGGCCTGTTTGGTTCGTGGGATTAGCTCGGATTAGCTACACTGGACTAGTTAATCCGCTGTTTGGTTGGAGGATTAACTAGGCCAACGGACTAGGTAAGAGGCATGGTAGTGGATTAAATAATACCACCATTTTTTGTGGGATTAGCTAATCCATAGTGGGTGGTGGAGGAGATTACCACTTTACCCCTCCCATTAACACCAACACCAAACAACACACATCACCGATTTGAATCAATCGACGAGGAACTCCCTGTTTTGGTCATCTTCTTCGCGAGACCGCCGAAATCGAACCAGCCGCTGGTGCGCGACTTCTTCTTCGTTGTCCCTCCCTGTTTTCCATTGACGGCCGAAGAGGAAGCGAGGAAGAGGAAGGCTGCGAACCGCAAGGCGCCGGTTTGTGTGAGAAGGAGAGGAGAAACCCTAAGCCGAAATCGAACAGGCTCGACAGCTTTTCGTACCGAAATCGAACCAAATTCAAAATCGAACCAAATTGAAATCGATCATTTTGAGGTATTCTTCTTCGATTCATCAATCAATTTAAGGTATTCGAATTTTTTTGCTCAATGTTCTCTTTATCTATATAAAATATATATCTCGTGATTCTCGTAGTATTTCGCTAAAAATGGTTCATCTGTTGTGAAGAATTAGCCATTTATTACGGTTTCATGGGATGTTAAGCGATTGATGAAACCTATCAAGGAATATAGGATTGGTGGCATATTGAACTAGAGAGTTTTACAAAGAAGCAAAAACTTCTTCTCGGTTAAAATGAACAGAGATGTAGATGAGGCGGAAACCATTTGGAAAATGGAGTTAATTAGGACAAAAGGAAGCTCATCATTTTTCTTCACTGATTTTGTCAATTGAGCTATTGTATTCCTATTTCTTTTTTCTTTGTGAATACTATTTTCTTTTTTGATTGGGAATAGTATCTTCTTTTTTAATAGGATAATCATCAGTTGAGCTCTTTCATAACTTAATCATAGGACTGAACAAGTAAATCTTTTTTTAAATTACAACCAGTTGGTGCAATTCAGGAAACAAAAAGAAAGCTTTCTTGACAAGTCCTAACAAAGTAAATCTTGACTCGACTTGGATAACTCAACCTAAAACGTTCTGCCATACAAAGTTTAGATTCATTTGAGAGAAAAAGAAAAATTGATGAAATCCCATCCCAATTTAATCACATCATGCATTGCACCAAATTTGTTAAAAAATGCTTGATGAAGATCATAACTTTGTGATTTACCTTACCTATTTCTAATATAAGGGACAATATTCTTGACAAGAGGAAGCAACTTCTCAATTGTGTCTCGTGAACAAGACTTGATCTTGTAGAAGGCTAGATTGCCATCATGGTCATCATGACCAAAGAGTAGAAAGTCCAAGCTCTTGTTAGGCATGTACTCATATATTAACAATTTTCTTTATTATTCAAAATTTTGAACAAATAAATGCATGTTTGGCTACTATTTGAAATAGATTTCCCAAAGAATGGATTCAAATTCTTCAAGCGGTGGGCCTCGTGCAAGGGATTTGGTAATGAACCACATCCACATTTGTCTTCGATTCATTGAACTCCTCGTACAAATGTTTAGAGTTTTGGCAAGTCGTAGGCGTCGTGTCGAACGAACATACGAACTAGGTTATGACAAGCATCGACAAATAATCCACAACCTCGTCTACAAGTCCGATGAAACTTGCTACAAAATGCTTCGGATGAGAAGGAAGCCATTTGAAAAATTGAGAGATATGTTGTTCGAACATGGAAAGTTGAGGGATAAGCGTTGTGTGCTTGTCGATGAGCAACTGGCCATAACCCTCCACATACTAGGGCACAACATACGCAATAGGGTCATTTCAACATGGTTCCAAAGGTCAGGAGAAACTGTTAGTAAGGTCTTCAGGAGAACAATTCGCGCGCTCATACGATTGCACCGTATGCTTTTGAAGCACCCTGTCCCAATTGGTCCCAATGAAAATGATTTGAGATGGAGTTACTTTCAGGTACGAAAATGGCACTTCCTCGTTCACTTTGCTATAGTCGTATAAATTAGCATTCGTTATATGATTTATGTAATACATATTTTTGGTCAATGTAGGGATGCCTCGGTGCTATTGACGGGACGCATATACCAATCATCGTTCGTAAAAATCAAAAGGCTCAATTTAGGTGTCGGAAAGGCTTCCCAACGATGAACGTCATGTGCGCTTGTACACCATCTAAGCTAATTACGTACATCCTACCGGGTTGGGAAGGGTCGGCCGCCGATGGGAGAATTTTGAGGGATGCTTTATCACGTCGTAATGGTTTGAAAGTTCCTAGTGACAACTACTATTTGGTCGACGCAGGGTACTCTAACTGTCAAGGGTTTTTGGCACCTTTTCGGGGTCAACGATACCACTTATCTGAGTGGGCAAGCGGCAATCATCCAGCACAAACACCCGAAGAAGTTTTCAATATGCGTCACGCAAAGGCAAGAAACATTATTGAGACTTGCTTTGGAGCGTTGAAACAACGTTGGGCCGTGTTACGTAGTCCTTGTTTCTACGATGTGAAAATGACTACACTTATTATCATTGCATGTGCCGTTCTTCACAATTTCCTAACAATGGAGGAACCGGATGACTTATTGGATACCGTGGTGGTTGAGGGCCAAGAGTTGGGGGCTGAGGACGACGCGTCGAATGAACCGCCTGAAGTCATCAGCCAAGTGGGACAAACTGATGCGTGGACTGCATTTCGCAACAACCTTGCCATGGATATGTGGGATTCTTACCATTGAGAGGAGACGATTAATGTCGAAGGCAATTGATGTTAATGAGTTTTATTTTTTCTTTTGGTGGGCTACCAATTATGTGCCGAGGATATTTATATGTGAACCCCGTATTGTTTTTATGATCATTGTTCAATACTTCTGTTTGAATTACAATTTTTTTTTTAACTGTCATACGTTAATTATAATTTCAGTGCTGCTTGTGATAAGAAACGACATGTTTTATGCAGGACATGACAAGCAACTGGAAATGGTACACTGTGTTTCGTGGTTGGGACCCTGGTGTATATGGAACGTGGTACGAGTGCTACAAACAAGGGATAAACTTCGACAGTTCCACTATGCTCACTTCGACACGAAAGAGGAAGCAATAGCCGGTTTTGACAGGTACAACCACGCTGCGACAATTGAAAGGGAGGTTCATGATCAACTTGTTGGAACAAGAAAATATTAATCCATGTAGTAGACTCAATGTGTGGAGTTTGGCATATGTCAATGTTTGATGCATTAATAACTGCAGTAAATCAATGTGATTGGCAAACTTGAATCCATGTACTCCTTTTGAACTCATATTACTTGTTGGTTGTTTTGCATTTTGCTGGCATAAGTTACAGCAGTACATACCACAGCAATGGAAAATTTTCATGGTTTGAACGTCTATGGTTTGAACTCCTTTTGAACGTCACTGCAAAAATTCAAAAAATATTTTCTCTTCGCCTTTGTGAGCTTCTAATGCAGCTGCTCGTATCTGTCTCTGCTTGTCTGTTTGATACATTAAACATTCTGCATAAGCACCGTTAAATATTAACATATAATTCAGTTTTATTTCAATTCAATCACACAAAGACAAGCAGAGATAATATGAGATTTAGTACAAACCATAAGACATGCACGCAAGAAATGGATCAAACATATATAATTGATTAGGCGTTCCAGTTCATAAACATAGCTTTTTATCAGTTACAAGCAGCTGTATTACATACACTGTCCAAAAATAATGTGTCAAAAAACAAACCACCAAACAACATTGTTCCGATCCAAAACAACACAGCTGGTTCAACATTGCTCCCCTGATAAAAATGAGTACCAAGAAGTCCTAAGTCAATTAAACATCGCATGTAGCCAAGGAAGTCTGGACTCCGGTTGCAAAGTCATGAATGCAGCCATAAGCTCCACGCGACCCATAATCTTGCTGCCATAAATTGCTCTCTGAACGTCTGTCAATTCGTGGACTTCGGCCATAGCATTAATAAAAGATTCACACAAGTCGTGTTCAACACGAATGGCACTAGTCACCTTGGAGATTTCGTTCGCAACGATTTGTGCCGCTGCCACAATTTGGTCACCAATATAAACATCATTGCTCACCTTTCTCTTCTTCTTTGCTTCATTCCCACGACCATCAGCCGTAGTGGTCCGCGTTCTCGATGATGTGGGAGTAGCATCAAACTCTTCAATGGGCACCGTTAATGGCTCACTAGTACTGCTGGAGTCATGGACATCGTTTACATCTTCAAAAGCATCCTCTCGGTGCACGCGCTTCCTCGCTCAGGGTCTTGGCCATTCCCAAAAATGATACAACAATTTTCGTAATGCGGGAATGACTTTAGACGCCAAGGTCTTGCTTCCGGTAGTTCTCAAACCAAAGGGTACTAGATTAGTCATAACATTTGGATGAAATAACACATTAGGAAAAAATCAAAATAATTTCAAACTTGAAAGACAATTGCATACCTTTAGATAATCTTCCCATACATCCTCGGGAGCGGTGACCATGTTGGAATTCGAGTCGAAGCCGAATCCGCTTGTACCATGCCTAATGCCGCATATCATATCATTCACAATGAACCAATCTTTCTTCAACGATTTCGCCTAGACTCAATATGTGGTCGAGCCTTTATCCCCGAGTTCGGACATGTTGTATTCAATGCCTCCTCAACTTTTGTCAAATAGCCGGCTTGAAGCCATTGTCACATTTGTAAACGCCACCGGCCACCATCTCAACCATGACATTTACGAGAGCAACATCCTCTCGCATGGCTCCACTTACGTCTAGATGTTTTGGAATTGTCGCCGAGTCTTCATGCGAATCTTCACGCGAACACCTTCCTTTGCCCTCGCCCCTTTTCTTTGTTGACGCACCCGCACATTGTTGAAGGAGCTTGGAAGGTCTACCCATTGTCGCCGATAATTTTCTCGGGGGTTGAAATGACCCTCCACTACGAATGAGTGATTCTAGTGAGCCAGGTTGATCCATTTTACTATAACAAAATAAGAAGTTCAAGATTTGTATTGGACATGCGTGCAACCTTTCCTCCAAATAATAGCTCGGTAACATTCATGGATTAACCTGTCCGAAATTATATTCTAGGAGAACAGGAAACTGAAACAAATAAGCAAATATATCTGCCACAATCGCAGAGGTGAACGTTCGCCATATTGACAATGTCATTCAACATTTTCACATTGAGATGTGCATAAATTGATCAAATATACATTAGCTAATAAGTAATAAAAGTAGAGGGAATAATGCATAGATAACACTAAAATATCAACTTCACATATGAATGTTGACACTAAACATAGAAGTTGTCCCTGTCCATTGAGACTACTACTTTATACATTTCAGGCCAAGGCAACAAAAAGTGTCGGTTTATACAATAAGCTTTGTCATAATATTAACATCTTCAAGCAAGTGGCAATAAAGGATGGGATCAACGAAAAAATTAGGGCATTCAAGCACCTAAATTCAAAAATTGAGAGATAATGCAGTAATTATATGGACAATGATAGCTTTTGCTCACAGCAATAGAAAATTCTTCATAATGCCTTGGAAAAGATTACGGATGTCAACCGAAACACAATCAATAGAGAAGTTATATAACTCCCTGTTTAGATAATTTGCACAGTTAGGATGTCAACCGAAACACAACAAATTGCATCGCCACCACAGCAGTAACAGCTCTCTCAACAACCCAAACCCTAATGTCGACTTCATGTTGAGTAACAACTCTCATCAATGATCAACTAAAATTTACCTCCTATGTAGTCAATCACTAATGTGTTGAAGCGATTCCACGACCAGCAGCAGCGATCACGAGCAGCAGCAGCGATTTGTGAACAGCCGAGTCGTCTCCTTCTTGTCGAGGATCTTCTTGTCGATGAGCACGAAATGTGTGAAATGAGGGGTTTTGGTGTTATTTATATAAGGGTATTTTGGTAAATGTACATATACAACCTCATTTAATCCCAACCTTAAAACTCTCAACCAAACAAGATACACAAATGGGACTAAACTATCTAAACCCATGACCTAGTCCCATCACTAATTAATCCCATGTGTTAGGATTCACTAAAATGTGAACCAAACAGGCCATTAGGGTGTTGAAAAGAAGAGGTGTAGGTCCATTTATGTTGCGGGAAACAACTGACAAGCCCTAACATCTGCGAAAGGGTAATGAGAGTCATGGGCATAGCATAAGTGGGGGATATCAAAGATCCCCAATCCTCAAAAGAAGGTAGGTCGTAGTAGACATTAATAGCCTAAGCTTTATAGTCAAACTGGACTATTGGACTTCGACACTCAAGCTACGATGGGTAGTGTGTCTATTCACGTAAGACTCGCGAACTATCTCCTCACATCCATGTGTCAAGTATGGGTCATGAGGGTGGTCTGGTCAATGCCTAGTAATCACTAGTAAAGAACTCCCAACCCCTCTATCTGATGATGGATGGGACTCTCCTCTCATATTTGCGTGTCACTATCTTAAATCCCCTATCAGCTAAAGGTTTTTTGTTCTTAATGTTGAGGTTGCTCTCGTACCTCTTTGTAGCTAACTCGCTCAAAAACCTAAATTGGGGTGTTTAAGGTGGCTGGGCTCTAGGTAAAAGTTGTAGTAACCGAATATCTTTCCTCTATTTAGGTCTGGTAGATCCACTACACTCCTATCTCTCCATTGGATAAAAATAGCATCACAACAAACAAACAATCCTGCAAAAAGTCCAATTATGAAATCAAGAGCAAATCATTCCATGGCACTTGGCAAATCAAAATCATTGCATTCAAATTCAAATAATTCTTGAGTCAACTCTAGACTTTAGAAATCCAAGACAAATGTAATTTCGGCAAAATGTTAAGTAAAAACCTATTTTCAAAGAACAAAAATCAATAAATTTTGAAATCAATCCAAGTATACTCATACATGATCTCGATCAACACATTAGAACTCATATACATGATCACAATTAATTTGAATTTTTTACTAAAGTGTCGACGGCGCCGACAAATTTTCAACAAAATCAAACTTTGGAAATTCGAATTTTTGAGAACATGCTCCAACACTTCCCCTAACTTATTTCATAGTCCATTGATCAATCTTAAGCAATCAGAACATTTAAAATAAAAAAATTGATTTAAATTCCATATTTTTCTAAAAAACATAGGCTTAATACACAAAAAATTGAGTTTTTGCAAAAAGGATCAAAACTTGAAGTTGATAAGGCCAAAACAACTCAAATTATCCAACAAACAAAAACCTTATGGTTTGAAAATTCAATTGACTTCAAAAATACACATTTTGCCCAAATTTTGGCCGAAGAACACTTGATAAGAAATTTAAAAATCAAGACAAAATCATTGTGTTAACCTACTTGGGATTAGATTCCCAATAGCTCAAAAGAGCTTTCTTGGCCTAGTAGATGCCTTAGGAGGTCAAAAAATCAAACCCCTAGTTGCGGTTTCATCGCGTCGCGTGCCAATCTTGCGGTTTTACAACTCAAATTGGTCTCCACTTGAAAAAAAATATAAAAGAGTGAGATTAGAGCTTCAAACGGTGGATTTGGTGGTTGGAAGTGGTTTTTCAAGGCTTGGTAGAAATGGAAAATCAATAAGGTTTCTATGGGGAAGATGACAATGGGGTTCTGCGTTTTTTTTTTTTAAATTTGTATTCGATCTTAACGTTGTACGTACATACGTGAAGGCGCAAAGGAATCGATGTTGAAATCGCTGGTGAATTCAAGAAATTTCTAAAATTCCCTATACCGCCCTACCAGCGCCTTACGCTCATATTCTAATCGTTAGCCTATCTATGGCCAGAAAAATCAAATATTCCAGAATATGAAATATTCTCTCAGCGCCCCACAACGATTTATGTACAACTTTATGGCGCTATGACATCGCTGCCTTAAAACAAAGTTAAATTTCCAAAATTTTACATTGTGTATATCCCTACCATGCATGCATATGCATCAAAAACATTAAGTATACCTGACTGCGGAGTCCACCAAAAGTCGTTCGAACTTTGGTGCATGCAAAAAATTCCATAAATTTCCAATCAATCATCATGTCTCTGCAGAATTTAGAGATATTAGAGATATGCAACAAATTTCATCAAACTTTAATTCCTCTAATTAAGTCAACCCAAATCGACTTATTTAAATCCAAATTTTATTCAAACTCAAAATAATTAAACCAAGTTCATGCAAAGCTAACTAAACAAATGACTAAATATGGGTTGCCTCCCCTAAAGTACTGGTGTTTAACATCGATGATCCGATTTTACCATATTCTTGAACTAATCGGAGTCCAAGTTGATCACATCAATTAGTGGCTTCCTTTCCTTGGCAGGCGATGTAGACACTTTCTGATGCTTTATAGTTCCCTACTTTTTCTTTAAGCACTACCTACCAATGCAATAAAGCACCTTTCTCTCACCAATTCCGAATGTAACATTTTCATTGTAGACATCAATGTTAGCTTTGGCTGTGTGGAGGAAAGACATTTCAAGCAACATGGTGTTGATCTCACAAAAAATCCTTCATTAATGTTTGAGAAGTCCATCAGAAACTCCAGTTCTCTAATTCTCATAAGTACTTTCCTCACAACTCTATAGATTATGGTAGGTTCGCCATCTTCTATAAAAACAACAATTTCCTGGGTGCACAAAGTGATTTCCAACTCAACTGTCTATAGGAGTTTCATAGAAATGATGTTCTCGAATGATCCTACGTCAATGATCGTCAAATGCACCATCAGGCCCACTTCCCTAAAAATGCATGCTATATGAATGGATGTTGATGGCTTTGCCTTCTGTCTTTTCATGCTCTCTTTCACCCATCTTCTTCAAATAGTCTATGAAAAAGTCCATACTATCCTACGAATCATTGTCAGTAGGAGATAAAACCACATATATAGTGAAAACATTAGAGTGTAAGTCCAAACAGTCATGAACAACAAAGTGAACTACCCTATCATCATGTTCGAGTTTAATATTAGCACTAAACACATCATTTTTAGCTCCTATCATTTTCATTAAAGGCCTCCCGAAGAAAACTGATGTATCATGCATGTCAATGACATGGAAATTAGCAGGAAAGTCTAGATCCTTGATGCGAATAGTCACGTCTTCTAACATACCAATTGGTCGGATTGGATCTGTTTGTGAAATGAATGGTTATGTCAGGACGCTTTAAAGCATGATCATGCATGGATTAAAAAATAGACTATGACATGATATATATGGATGCACTTAAGTCAAATATCACATTTGCTACATGCAAACCTCATACTGTACAAGTAATGCTAAATATACCTGGATCACCATATTTATGGGTGTATATATGTTACCTGTTAGGATATTCTCCTCTCATATCCAAAACGTTTAGCGATGTCAAAAGGCTCGCAAGATTCTTCAACCTCTAGCTAAATTTTCTCTTTCTCCGTCAACTTTGTCTTGGCTTCAATATATTCCTTGAATTGGTCCTTAGTAATGAACGAATACCTCTCTGGATTCAATCTTTGAGGAAATGGTATCCTGTGTTGGATGGTATTAATCCATCCTCATCTCTTAGTACTCTTCTTAGCTTCCTCTGTGATAAATGATACATTGATATGTGAAACAACATTCATATGCGCGTTAGGGTTCGAGACTGGTCTGGGACGAAAAATTTCCTTGGTTACTCACTTGGTCTATCTGAGCTGACATGTCAAATAACTTAGTCTGCAACTCCTTTACTCTGTGATGCTACGGGCAATAGCTGTCTCCTAGGCACAAACTGGTAGTTTTAATTTCTGGCAACATCATTAAAGTTAGGATTTTAGTCCTTCCCCAAAGAAATTACTTTGCTACCCAAATTTCCCTACTAGTAGTCTTGAAAACTGACATGTTGCCTTTACATCCATAGTATCATCGGAGAGTTGAATACACTTGTCTGTAAAGTGATTGGGTTCAGAGCAAATCCCGCAAGCATTAGTTTTATTTTTCTCTACCATCATCTGTTTACCCATAGACTTGAGCTCCGATAAATCGTTCTTAAATCTACTCTGCCCTGAAGATACCTTATCCCTTTGTCTCTCAGTGGTCGGTCCATACTGCTTAGCTTGGTTGGCTAACTTTTCTATATATCTCTTAGCCATAATCAGTGTGATATTAGTTAGACTACCGTTGCACACTCTATCAAGAAGCCTCTTATCATTATATGTGATCCCTTCATAGAAGCTTTCCATTGGGAACTTCTCGCTGAGACCATGCTGAGGGCATGCCCTACACAATCTTTTGAATCTTTCCCAGTATTGTAACAATGACTCATTATCCTTCATGATAACGTATGATATCTCCTTCGTGAGTTGAGTGATCCTCCTGGCTGGCATATAGTAATCTTGGAACTTCTGATGTAGGTCATTCCATTTTTGTGTAGAACGGACCAGTAAGTGGAATAACCAGTCCTGTGAAGCATCCTTGAGACAGAAAGGAAATGCCTTCAGTCTCACTAGATCAACATCAACTTTAGTAGGCTTCATGCCTACTACCACCATCTCAAACTCTGTGAGGTACTTTTTAGGATCCTCATTCTCTTTCCCGTGGAAGTTAGGCAACCTATGTATCAATCCTTACTTCAGCTTGAAATGACCAGTGGTAGCTAGAAACTCGATACAAAGTGGTAATGAGCATCCTCTGTGTCGGTTCGCTTCCCCAAAAGTAAGCTCCCTTTCCCGCCTCGGTTCATGCCCTACATTATGAAGGTTGTTTTTCCTATAAGCCTGTAACACATGAGGATTCTGATTTATCACATTGTCCTCCAAAATCATGCTTAACTTTTCTATTATTTTTGTTCCTTCTCTGACAAGTTCGATCAATTTAGGGGTCATAAGAAATCAATGAATCTGCAGAAAGTGAACGTCGGTGACCTGCACGCATATAACGAAAATAAAAAACCTAAAAGAAAACAATTAGCACTAATCCTCGATGCCAAAAATTGATGTCGCGTCATACAACACCAAAGATAATCTTAATTTCACCAACTACAATTGATTTATAGTCACGCAAGTATGAGGACAAACCCACAGGGAATGGGATATTTGATAACGAACATTTAAAATTATATATAGGGTTAGTTTAGTAGTATATTTAGTATAAATACCCCTAAATGTGTGTAAATTGATGGTGTTTATGCATTCTCATGTAGTGTGGCACTGTGGGACATCAAGGCATAACATAGGACATCAATGCAAGATGTGAAAGAGCAAGGAAGGAAAGAAAAGTTGATTAGGAAGCTCGACGAAGTAGTGGTGTCTTGGAGGTCAAGGGACACCCCCAGGGAGCCAAAGGGACAGCGCCAAAACCATTGAAAAGAGAAAATGCACACATGATGCTTTGCACAATGGTAGCACCGTAGGAATGAACACACAACGTTGGGAAATAAGTCGTTGCGTCGAGAAAAGAAGAAAATAGAAAGTAGAGTTCTATTTCGTGTTAAATTGTTAAGTAAGATTTCTAATTGTTTGGAAACATGATTAGGCATTATAAATAGATAGGAGAACATGGTAAACTCATAACTTAAAAGAGATTAGCAACCATTAATGTAGTTTAGCATATGGTTACTTTATTCTTGAATATTAAGACAATTTGTGGAGGAAGACATTGAAGACTCATGTATAGTAATCCGAGTATTGTGTTTATTGATTTAATTGAAGTTATTTCATTATATCTCCAATTGCAATAAATATCACTATGTGCATGTTTGTTTCAATAAAGTGTGAGTAGTTTATTAATTTTAGGGATCAATGGATCCTATGGTATGAATGTTATGCTTTAAATATGAGTAGAGTATAAATATAAAAGGTGCCACGGTTAGAATTTGTATTGATTTTGAGCGTAGTGCTATGAACATCTTGATCACGTGTTTGTTGATATTAGGTTTTAGAAGTTATCATGACCATTGAAGCTTTTAAGTTGGATATGGATGGTACAATAATTAAATACACAACATCAAGCGATAGTTGTTGATTTGGAACATTAAAGCAATATGGAGCTTAAATTATTCACACCAATAAGTGGAGTTCTAATTTGCACATTAGAATCTTTTCCGTCATGACCGAGGGTTAAAGTGGATTTGAAGGAAATCTATCTTTTCTAATTAAATATTGCACACACATAATAAAGATGATAAAGTGAGTTGAAAAGCATAGTACGTCATTACCAAGGTGAAGTTGTGAACTAACATAGTCTTAATATAAGAGTTTAAGTAATTTATTTAATTTGTTAGTATAGATTAGTCTAATTTTATTATAAAACCAATTAAAAGTATTTCCTTTGCAATAGAGTAATTGTAGCTAAGTACGTAGTGAGTGCATACACCTTTCCCTGAGGACGTATTTGTACTCAATGTAACTTGGTTACACTATTACTACTAGCGAGTCCTTATACTTGTGGCCGCAATCAAGTTTTTGGTGCATTTGCTATGGATAGTAGCCATTTAGACTTACTTAGTTATTTTGAAGAGTTGCTATGTTTTATTTCAGGTACTTTACTTTCAAGTTTATAAAAAAAGGCTGAAGTTTCAAGTTTGACTTTCTGCACTTCATCTTTTGTGTTTTCATTTCAGGGATAACTAGTGCATGCTTAGAAAAGGAGAGAAGGGCTTAGTGCCTTACGACACTGAGATTGACGGAAACTACAAAGGAAAGAAAAAAAAAAGATTAAGATGGCTGAGGATCAAGCATGAAACCAACAATAAGGTCGATGGAATAACCATCCCAAGGTTGATCTAGTAGTGTGAGATAGAGTGCGAGGATAGAAATGCCTTTATGACTACTTCAAACTCGAAGTTCAAGAGACTTACAACAGAGTGATGAGGCTCCCAGTTAACACCATCGAGTTTGAACTAAGAACGTCTCTAATCTACATGTTGCAAACTATCTTTTTTAACAGGCTGACCAATAAAGATCAAGTTTCACATGTAGAAAATTTCTTAGAGAACTGCAACACCATGCACATTACCGTAGTTACAAACGAGGTTTTCAAGATGAAACTTTTCCCATTCTCAATAGGTGGTAAAGCCAAATCCTTGTTTCAAGGATTGAACGCAATGAGTATGACCTCGTGGGCGAAAATCAACAAATGATTTCTTTATAAGTTATTTCCCTCAGTGAAGGTCAGTGAAAAGAAGTTGGAAATCAATCAATTCAAGCAGGAAGATGATGAGTCTCTTAGAGTGGTTTGAAAAAGATTCAAGGAGATGCTAAGGAGTTGTTTAGGACATGGATACATGAAATGGGCATAACTCTATATTTTCTAGTATGGGAAGAACCACACCACGAGAACACTAGTTGACGCCGTAACGGGTGGTTCTCTACTAATAAAGGATGAGGATGGAGTATTGGATCTTCTAGATCTTATATCTCAAAATTTCACAAGCGGTAATCGTTCCACATTGAGGACACTAGTGGTCGTATATTAAATTGATTCGCAAGTTGCGATTATGGCACAACTATCGAACCTGAGCAATCAAATGACGAAGCTTCGAATGGGACAATAAGGTCAAGAAGTGCATGTAGTACATCAACCCATTAATCACCAAGCTATGGTGGTTAACCAAATGGAAATGCAGCAATGAAAGGAATATGAGGACATTAACTTCATGAACAACCAAGGCTATGGAAACAACTTCGAGCTGAAAGGAACGTTTCTTTAAAGGTTTTATCAAGGATATAATAACAAGAACCCTAACTTCTCTTATGGAAATCTAATAATGCACTGAAGTTACTTCTAGGCTTCAATTAACAAGACCAATAGGGGAAGCTATAGTAAAGCAAACAGATGACGTTATTGAAGTCAATTGAGAATGTCTTGTAAGCATGGACATGAGTAATGGGGAACACCATGAGAAGTACGAAAAAGAAATGGAAGGAGTGAAGCAAGCCAAGAAGAAAAAATGATAAGAGATCACAATCCATCAAGAATTTAGAGAGACAAATTAGTCAGTTAGCGATTGCCTTAAACTCAAGGAAGGAAAGACAATTTTTGAGTAACACAGACATTAATCCTTTGAAAAAAGCACATTCAATCCAATTAAGAAGTGGAAGAACAACTTAGGTATCCAGTGTAACCAAAACATATAGCAAAAAATAGAAGGAAGAAATTGATGAGTAGCACCAAATGGATGTAGAACACTTAGAGAGTGACATAGGTATCAAAAATGAAGTTGCACCAAAAGAAGAATTAGAATCGACTAAAAAAGAAAGCAAGGGAAGATAGGCTGAGAAAAAACATGGCACTTGGGAGAGATACATTTCCTGACAATCCATTATTAATAAGTCTACCTTTACCATATTCTTAGCAATTTAAGAAATAGAAAGATAAAAAATAATTCAAGAACTTTGTGGAGATGTTTAAGACGATACACATAAACATTCCGTTCGCAGATGCATTGGAACATTGCCGAATTACACAAAGTTCTTGAAGGACATAATGGCAAGAAAAGTGCGACTAGAAGATTATGAAATAGTAAATTTGACAGAAGAATGTAGTGCAATTCTACAAAGGAAGTAACCTCCTAAGTTTAAAGACCCAAGGTTTTCCATTCCATGAACTATAAAAGTACATTTGTTTGATAAGGTAATATGTGATTCGGGAGCAAACATAAATTTGATGCCCTTATTAGTATTCAAGAAATTAAATTTAGGAGAAGTAAAGTCAACCAGTATGATGTTACAATTAGAAGACCGATTAGTGTCCTATCCAAAAGGAGTGATTGAAGATGTGTTGGTAAAAGTGGATAAATTCATTTTTCTAGTTGACTTTGTTATGTTGGATAGGAAAGAACTTTCAGAAGTACCACTAACCTTAGGAAGACTTTTCCTAGCAACTGCAAGAGCATTCATAAACGTTTAAGAATGAGAATTAAGATCACAGTTAAATAATGAAGAAGTCCTCTTCAACATCTACAAGACCTTGACATTTCCAAATAACCGAGATGTAGTTTCAAACTGTGTTTCTGAGATAGCCGAGGAATATATCACAGATGTCCCGCTGGACCAGTGCCTAATTTAAAGCATAACAACAACTTCTATAGTTAAGGGTGAACTTCAGGAGGTAGAAAATGCTTTATCACTGATAGGACCCCTAAAGTTTCACAAATGTTTCAAGAAACTAGAAACGGAATTGGAAAGTGCAGTTACTGAACAAAAAATGGAATTAAAGTCCTTACTAGAGCATTTGAGATACACATATTTAGGAGAAAATTCAACATATCATGTGATAATCTCAGCGTCATTGACAGAGTTGGAAGAAGAAAAATTGCTTCAAGTTTTGAGAGAGCATAAGTCAACATTGGAATGAATGATCAAAGACTTAAAAGGAATTAGTCCAACTGTATGCATGCATAAGATCTTAATGGAAGAAAATCATAAACAATCAATTGAAGCTCAGAGAAGGTTAAATCTAGTGATAAAATAAGTGGAAAAGAAGGAGATCTTAAAATGGTTGAACGTCGGAATAGTCCATGCTATTTCAGACAGTTCGTGGGTTTCACAATACATATGGTAGGAAAGGTAGGAGGAATGACCATTATTCAAACTGAAAATTGGAGAAACCTTATCCATGAGAACAATAACTAGTTAGAGAGTATGCATTGATTATCAAAAGCTAAATAATGTTACAAGAAAGGATCACTTCCCTCTACCATTAATTGATCAAATGTTGGAATGATTAGCAGGATATGAATACTACTGTTTTCAAGATGGGTGCTCGCGATATAATCAAATTGCTATAGCACCAAAAGATCAGGAAAAAATGACATTTACTTGTCCTTATGGAATGTTTGCATTCAAACGGATGTCATTTGGACTATGCAATGCACCAACAACATTTCAAAGATGTATGATGGCTATTTTCTTTGATATGGTCGAGGATATCATGGAGGTGTTTTTTGTTGAATTTTTTGTATTTATACCATCTTTTCACCTATATTTGCAAAATCTGGCCTTAGTATTGAAAGATGTCAAGACAGAAACTTAGTACTTAATTGGGAAAAATGTCATTTCATTGTTAGAGAAGGAATTGTTTTTTGACATAGAGTATCTGCTCATGGATTAGAAGTAGATAGAGCAAAAATAGCACTAATTTAAAAACCTCCTATACTAATAAACTATAGAGATATAAGGCGTGCTTTAGGAAATACAGGCTTCTTCAAAAGGTTTATTAAGAAATTTTCAAAAATCACTAAACCATTGTGTACATTGTTGAATAAAGACATTCCATTTGAAATGAGTCTTGCATGTATACAAGCCTTTGAGACCTTGAAAGTAGCATTGATTTTGGCAGCAATAGTAGTAGTACCAAATTGAAAATTCAAATTTGAAATAATATGTGATGCAAGTGAACAGTGTTAGGCCAACGGAGAGATGGAATGTTCAATGCTATATACAGTGTAAGCAAGACTTTAAATCCAGCACGATAGAATTATACTACTACAGAAAAGGAGCTTTTGGTAATGGTGTTCACTTGTGACAAGTTTAGAGCTTACATAGTGGGATCAAAAGTCACTATATAAACTAACCATGCAACAATATGTTACTAGTTTACAAAGAAGGATGCCAAACCAAGGCTAATCGGATGGGTGTTATTATTGCAAGAATTCGACTTGAAAATGAAAAATAAGAAATGAAGTGAAAATTTGGTTGCAGATCATCTATCTAGGTTACCTCATAAAGATGGTGACAAATGGACTCGGATAAGTGAAGTATATGTGGACGAGCAACTATTTCAAACATCAAAAGTATTGGAGTATCTTGATTTAGACTCGGAGTAAACGAGCGAAATGGCGTCGGGTTAATGACGTTAAACTAAGTGTTACTGAGAGGCAGCCTAAAGGTTTTTAAATTTCAAGTTTTCAATTTCGGTTTATTAGTTAGTTAGTCTAGTTAAGGACAATTAACATGTAATGGCTTTCTAACTTTTTAAAATTTATGCTAAAATGTACAGGAGAAATCTAAACAGATGCAGAATATTCATGAAGTATCAATAGGCTATTGGGATATTATATCTTGTGTTATTATATATGTTTGTGTGTTTTAGTGTTTTAATGATTTCTAGCTTATTTTTAAACCTTGAGGACAAGGTTAGGTTTATGTTTGGGGGGCATCAACACTTCACTATGCTTTGGGACATGGTAAGAAAAGCTAAAAAATGAGGATAAACAATGCATGTATGATCGTTAAAATTTTATTTTAGAACCATTTAAAGAGGAAAACATGGTGGTGTGTTATTTGTTTCATTTACTTACTATTTGAAATATTTAGGTAATATAGCTTAGGTATTATATAGTAATATGTATTGAATAAGTAATTAATTTGCATATTCATGCGTTTAATTGAGGATGAGTAAGAATACAAGTGTCTTGTTGATATGAAACTCAAGAGAGTGTTTTAAATTTTTAAAGAAAATATGAAATGTAGCAAACAACAGTATGATTTCGAGATTAGAAACCTATTGTTAGGGAAAACCATGAACGGGAAACAAAAGCAAGGGATTACTAGAATATTTTTTGTGGAAAAAGTTAGATATCTAAGGAATTCTAGAATAAGTTTAAATCTGACTTGAAAATAAAAAGTAAAAAAAGACTTAGTGCAAATAGGGGAAGAAAAAGACATTTTAAATGAAAAGTTGGAGTTAACTTGTTTGATAAAATGAAAGTGAGAAATGCTAACAAAAGTTTTGAAAATAATAGAGTGTCCCACAAGTTCTACATGAAATGGAGCAGAGAACTTGATGGTTGGAAAAAGAGAGGAAAATTGAGTCCATAGGAAAAGGAGCATTGACCGAGAAAAAATAAAAAAAACCAAAAGGAGAAAAAGAAAAGAAAAAAGAGATGAAAATAATGAAAATAAGGTGGAAGTTAAATTAAGACTCTTCAAATAAAAGATTTAGCTCGATCGCTAGTAGCTTTACTGAGTTAAGTTTTCGTTTCCAACTACGTTAAGTCCTATATACTCTTGAAGAGCTAAAGTCTACCAAAATTAGTTTGATCAATGCTTGTTTGTGAATTCTTGAGCTTAATGAGAAATCATGAGATTGTACACTTGCTACTTGAGTGTCGAGGTGAAACAAACTTGTAAGTAGTGATGGTTTTGATTATGATCGACTTTGGTGTATCGAAAGTGAGTTGTATGTGTTGTTAAAGCTACATATCTTTAAAATATAATTTTTTGCAAAGAAAAACTCTTGAGTAAATTATTAACTTGAAACTTAGTGAATTAAAATATACTTAATGAACAATATGAAAGGAATGAGAACTAGGTAATAGGAGTAGTTAGCAGACTTAGTTAAATATACTTTTGTTTTGGACATGCAAAATCTTAAGTTTAAAGGTATTTGATAAGTGATTATTTAGAATTATATATAAGATTAGTTTAGTAATATATTTATTATAAATATCCCTAAATGAGCTCAAATTGATGGTGTTAATGCACTTTCAGGTATACAAGGCATAAATGAAGGAAATGAGTGCATTCAAGAAGAAACGGAGCAAAAACACACCAAAGGAGGTTTGCCGCTGTGGCTAAGCAATATAGCGATGTAGGACATCAAGGCTCAACATGGGGAAATCAATGCATAGCATGGGAGAGCAAGGAAGGAAAGAAAAGTTGATCATGAAGTTTGGTGCAGAGGTAGCATCGTGGAGGTCAAGGGACAGCGTTGGGGAGTCAAAGGGACTGCGCTAAGACCACTGAAAAGAGAAAATGCTCACAGGATGCTCAGAGCAGTTGCGGCACCGTGTGAATGAACATACAGTATCGGGACTTAAGTGGCAGTGCTGATGCGTGCCATAAGTATAACGACTAGCTTGTAGTAAGAGTGCAGTCAACTTACGTTGATCATGGATATCGTTCTCAGGGAAAGGTTTTTGCACTAGTGGTTCACCTATTTAACTTTGAACTTTTGCTAAGGAAATCACATTTTAATTGATTTTATACCAACTAAAATAATCTAACAAATCCATTTAAACTTTACTTGAACTATTGTTTTAAGGATATTTTAGTTCACAACTTTATCTAGGTAATTTAATAATATATTTTGTGACTATTTTTACATCTCATTATATTATGTGCAATGTATAATTAGAATAGGTAGATTTCTTTCGAATCCACTTTAATCCACTATGGTGACGGAAAAGAATCTAATGTGCAAACTAGAACTCCACATATCTTTGTGAATAACGTGCGCTCCAATTGCTTTGAGTCCGAAATCTTTGGATTCATAACGAACTAAGTTTACTATCCATGTCTCCCTAATCAGCAACTATCTATCGATGTTGTGTATTACGGTTGTATTGTTCATGTCTATATTAAAAGCTTTAATGTCTATGATAACTCTTGAAACCTAATATCATTAAACACGTGATCAAGATGTCTAAAGCATTACACTCTGAATCAATACAATTTCTAACCATTGCACTTTGTATATTAACATTTTACTCATATTCAAAACATAGCATTCAAACCATAAGATCCATTGATCCCTAAGATAAATAGAGTACTCACACTTCATTGAAGCATACATATCACAATCATAATGGAAATCATTGCAAATCAGAGATGAATATAAATATTACTTTCAATTAATCTAATGAAACCAAACATGAATTGCAAACGTGAAATCTTCAATGTTTTCTTCACAAAAACTTCTTAATACTCAAACTCAAAGTAAACTATACTAAATTACTTTAATGGTGGCTAATAGTTTGTATCATATATGTTTACCATGTCTTAATACCTATTTATACTTCCTAATAACAATTAGAAACCCTACATTACAACTAAACTCGAAATAAAAGTCTACTTTCTATTTTTTTTGCCTGGTGTTGTCACTAATGCCCCAACACCGTGCCTTCTAGGCCACTGCGCCGCCACTGCAAGCATATATTTTAACTCCCTGATGGCTTGATGTTGTCACTCACTTGTCAGGCGCCATCGTTGTGTGCCACAGCACCGCCACTGCGCTGAACCTTCAAACTTAATTTTCTTTACTTCCTCATCTCTTCCATGTTGTGCCTTTCCTTTCCAAGCTGTGCTTCTTGTTCCCACAGCACCAACCATGTTTTTGTGGGGTTTTGTTTTGTTTCTTCTCGTTTTCACTCATTTCCTTCCTTTACACCTTAATTCCCTGAAAATGAAATAATACCATGAATTAGAGCTCATTTAAGGATATTTATACTAAATATATGATTAAACTAAACTTATATATACGTATAATTAATCACTTATCAAGTGCCAAGAAAAGAAGAAAATAGAAAGTAGAGTTTTATTTCATGTTAAATTATAAAGCAGGGTTTCTAATTATTTGGAAACGTGATTATGGAGTATAAATACATAGGAGAACATGGTAAAATCATAACTTACAAGAAATTAGCCCCCATTAACATAGTTTAACATAGGGTTACTTTATTCTTGACTATTAAGACAATTTATGGAGAGAAGACATTAAAGACTCGCGTGTGGTGATTCAGGAAATGTGTTTGTTCATTTAATGATAGTTATTTCATTATATCTCTAATTGCAATGAATACTACTATGTGCATGTTTATTTTAATGAAGTGTGAGTAGTCTATTAATCTCAGGGATCAATGGATCTTATGGTTTGAGTGTTATGCTATAAACATGATTAAAGTAGAAATATAAAGGTGCAATTGTTAGAATTTGTATTAATTTTAAGCATAATGCTACAAACATCTAGATTACGTGTTTTTTGATATTAGGTTTTAGAAGTTATCATGGCTATTGAAGCTTTTAAGCCAGATATGGACAGTAGAACCGTAAAATACACAACATCGAGAGATGGTTATTGATTAGGGAGACATAGATAGTAAACTTAACTAGTTATGAATCTAAATATTTGGAAAGTTAAAGCAATGTGGAGCTTATGTTATTCACACTGATAGGTGGAGTTCTAGTTTGCACATTAGAATCTTTTTTCATCACAACAATGGGTTAGAGTAGGTTTGAAGAAAATTTATCTATTCTAATTAAGTATTGCACACACATAATAAAAATGAAAAAGTGAGTTGAAAAGCATAATATTTTCATTACCTAGGTGTAGTTGTGAACTATGATAGTCTTATTATAAGAGTTTAAGTATTTTGCATTGATTTTTTAGTATAGATTAGTTTAGTTTAATTATAAAACCAATTAAAAGGATTTCCTTAGCAATAAAGTAATTGTAGCTAAGTACGTAGTGAGTGCATACACATTTCCTTAAGGATGATATCCGTAGTCAACATAAGTTTGTTATACTATTACTATACGCGAGCCATTATACTTGCAGCAACGATCAATGTTCTTTTTTAGGTTCTGGGCAAAACATGAATTTTTGAAAACAAAAACTATATTATGCTAGAAAATCAAATGCAAGCAAAATAAAGCATTTAAGACTTATGTCAATAAATAAAATTCACTAGAACAAGGCGTGAATTGACATTCGATAGAACGAATTCGATCATTGGTTTATCATATGTTTGCCCTAAAATTGATTCTCATGACAGTCTTATAGTGACTCTCGTCATCTTGTTCTCCTCATGTCAGTAAAGGGAACGTGCGACATAACCACACACTATTTAGGCTTGCAAAGCCACCTGATATCTCGTAGGCTTTCAACAAACTAGCAGCATTAGCAAACCATGAGAACACCTATCATGAGTGATAACTTGTGTCAAATTTTCCACCTGTCACGTGTAGAGATTACAAACCACTTCCACCCATCTCATATCACAACTGCACAGGGGCACACCGGTTGCCAACAAACAAGGCTTCATTCACCACCTAACGTGATCCCCCTTACCGAGCGGCAATAGGATCATTAGTGATAGTTTTGCCAACAGACAAGGCCCCATTCACCACTTAACATGATCCCCCTTATTGGGCAGTGGTCGCATCATTGGCAATAGTTTCTAACTATAATCAACATGCACGTGCATTTACACAACAAAAAGTTTAAACTTAAGGTTTAAAAGTGTAATTTAAAACCTCAAAATAGAGATGTATATAAGAATACAAAAACCGGTAACAAAAAAATTAAGAATTGAAATGCAAAAACCTCCTGAATCCTATAAATCCATAAAACTTAAGCACTTTCGCCTATATAGTGGAACTTAGCCACTCATTATCATAAAGACTACTCTGGGATTTATTCAATTAATAAATCAAAATGTAAAATATAATAATTAAATAAAAACTTACAAAGATCAAATGGTTAAATCTAAACAAGACGTCTCTGCACAAGATTTCAAAAGTAAAACCTAGAACAAAATTCTTTCTCTCTAGAATTCTATAAGGAATTATCTATATATTTCATCATTCTAGGGTCTCCTATTTATAGTAGGAATAGGTTTGAATAAGATCTAAACGATATTCTTGAGAAATGACCGAATTAGAAACTAATAATATCCAGATTTCTCCAGCACCGTATCGCTAGGAAATCTCTACGAAATCGCTCTGATACTCAGTTTCTTCCTAATTATATTCTTAATTGAGCCTAGCAATATGGCAGCGTTATACGAAGAAGTGAAATCACTATGAAGGAGTTCATGTTTTACTTAGGATAAAAGTTTTGTCTCACTCATGGGTCTTCACAAGGCTCTATCCGTAACATTTCTAGTGAGCATGTTGTAATGCAGTCAAGTTTAATCCCATGATTTCTTGGCGATTCGGCTTTGTGCTAAGATCGCTGCCAATTCGCTAGGACTATTTTCAATTTTTGATTGAATTTCGGTGGAAATCACTCCTTTTTGTATAACATCCTATTTTGACCTGAAAACAAAAAAACAATGATTTAACAACACAAATGATGATAAAAGTCTTAAAATTAGTTTTAAAATCACTCTCAAATATAGCACAAATGATGACTTATCACGCGCTCCTACCTCAGAAAACAACAATAGTACTAAGTATTAATTGGAATTTTTTGAGTTTTAAAGGACTTACTTAGAGGTTCTAAATATATAGTATTACACCTGCATTGATCTCCAATGATTTTTGATAGGTTATCAAACACAAGGAAAGGTCGAGTTACCCAAAAAGTTAGGAAATCAGAAATAAAACCTAACCAAGATAAGTATTAATTCGCTTATTTATCAATATTGCCTAGATATTGTAGTTTATGTAGTTCATATAGTTTATGGACTGAATGGGGTCTATTCCATTGTAATGTGTTAACAATAATGGAAAACGGTGTATGATGTGATATGCGAGAGTAAACCCTGGAGTTGACATTAGGTTATATGGGATATGGAAATGGTTCTCGACCTATATATTCAATCCTACTTAGCTAAATAGGTTGCGTGGATTACACATTCACTATGGGGTTTAGGATAAAACCATTGAACATTAATGGATTAGCTAGATGACACATCGGCTAATGTGTTGATCTAGAAATCGCATTAATGGAGTACGTGAGTAATCGACCCTAGTTTTACAACTAAATTAACATCACTGTGTAATAGCCATTGACGATTTCACTTGCATTCGTTTATACATTAAATTATATATTTCCATAATCATGTTAGTTATGTTTAGTGCATAATGTTATTGCATATTACTCTCGATTATTATATGAAATGTCGATGACTTTGTGAATCGTTACTTACTGAGCAAGTTGGAGAGCTCGCCCTAAACTTAATATTTCAGGTTCTCAGCCCAGTTGTTCAGAGAAAGGAAAAGAGAAGATTCATGAGTTTTACTATTTTCTCTATGATGTCATGAGCCTTCCTGTATATATGTAGTGTTTGAATTATACTATTGTAATATAAAAAGGTTTAGGGGTTATGTATATATGTTTTAATTTTTATAAACTTCAAATTTATGTAGATCATTTTGATTATCAAAAAAAATTTAATCTTAAGTTGCGTGTACTTTAATTTTTATTTTGATATCATTATATAGGTTGAGTTTAGCAGGTATAGAAAGAAAGGCTGCTAGCTGTATTTAAGTCAAGCTGATGTACCAGGGCTTAATTAGGGTTTCAGGCTGGGAATTGCCCTAATCGATATAGGGGATGCCATATAGAGACCCACACATGTGTGACTAGATGGCTCAGACTATAAAGAGTACGATGAAAATAATGATCTTTCAAAAATCTTAAGAGATGATCAAGAAAATATCTTCCTCAACATACAAATGAATGAAATTTGATACAAGAGTTAATATGAAGATTATGCTTGCACATTAGTTTCTTTTGACAAATTTACGGATTCATAGCAAGCATCCTATCAAGGTAAATAAATCAAATGGTACCTTTATATGCCCATTAGGTCTATTAAAGAATGTGCCAGTGAGAGTGGGATAGTTTACCTTTATATCACTTGCTGAAGCTATTATTAACTTACTTTATCGCCTAGTTACACTTAGAATGGGTGATGATGAAATGGTACTCCAAGATGGGATATGCTACATTAGTAGGTGCATGCGCTACATGGGGTACAAAGGCTCGATGGAGATCTATTTGAGGCTCTACTTGAGATGTACTAGAAGAAGGGATAAAAGAATAAGATTTACGAGAGACGAAATTTATTTCAACTAGACCATCTTCAAGAGTAATAATATTATGAACTTGATCAGATGTAGTATTTTTGCTATGTTCTTCATTATTTTTATCATGAATTATCCACCTTTTTGGAACATTTATATATTTCCAATTTAATTGTTTTCTAGTTATTAATTTATGTTGTATATTTGTAAGAAATAGAGTAGAAGTACCTTTTTGAAGGTTAGTATAAGCAACAGCTGGAACTATTATATGCATTAATTTATAATAGATTATATATACTACTGCAATATTGGAACATATTCCTTTTAAGTTGAAACCTTGAGTGTAGACACTTAATGTTGCTGCTTCTTGAGCAAATTGATCATGTAGACTTAATGTGAAATTATGAAAACAGTTGAAGAAAATTGGTCCTTCAGCCAATCTGCCTTCAATTATTCCTAATAATGAATCATTGAATTCTAAATGACGTTTATCACGTACAGAAGCCAAAAAAAATGTATTAAGTCCAAATGTTGTCAAGGGTTTTATTGCAACTTGAATAAGGCGAATATGCAAATATTTATAATTTTCTTTATAACGACTAATTTTGTCAGGAGGTATAAGTAGAATGTCTTGACCATCATCATCGATTGATTTTGTATCTTCTTCAAGTTTAATAATAAAATCTTGATTTTTTGAAAACGAACCTTGAGTATATATTTGTTTTGGATATATGGTAGGCATATCCCAATTTTGAAGAGATTGTTCTATATTAGTATAAGAAATTTCACTTATATTTCTTAGATCGAGTTTTGACGGAGTTTTCGCTAAATTTTGTTTTGTATTATCAGAAGATGAGGATGACTCAAATTTTACAGGAGGGTTTTTCGATGAAAGAACTATTTTCATTTTCTTTATTAATTCACCCATGTCTAAGTGCAGTGGCTTTCGAAAAGAACTTGGTCAACGACTTACGGCTAGACTTACTTCCCTGCTAGACTTACAACGTGACTAGGAAAGTTTACTTTTGATAACCCAGCAAAGTTTCAACAAGAGAGAATAAAAAGAAAATATAAAAGATATGCTTTCAATAAAAACTTGAAACAATAAAACTTGTGGGAAAATCATTTTTTGATATCGAATATATAGAGGTAGAAACAAAGAGAAGCACTACTTACAGTGGGGCGTCGCAACATTGGAGGAGATAGAAACTTGGCTCTGATACCAATTTGACGCAACTCAATATATGTATACACAAAGTTTGAAATATGTAAGGGACCAAAAGGATGGAAATAACTGAAAGGCTTAATTAGTTAACATAGAGGTGTTTACAGACTGACTTAAGAGCAGACTGACTCGACTGATTCAACAGAACAAACTTACTCAAGAACAAACTGAGAGCGTACACTTAGAAAATTCCAAACTTAGACTTAAGCTGCTTACTCACTTCGAATGCCTAACCTCTATGCGGAATGAGGCATTTATACAAATTTACAGACGCAAAAAGACAAGACACAATGATCATACAGTAGACGCATTATCAAAAGCAAATGAAAAGAAAATGTTGTACAGTAGACGCACTATCAAAAGTAGATAATCCATATCTAAAATAGTTGCTTGATGAGACGTGATGAGACACAAAGTAGCCAACAGGTATCATCCAACTAGCCCTAGGCATGATGGATTGTATACTTTAACCTGAAAGACTAAGCTTTTGCCTTTACTTTATTATTGAAGAGACATCATACTGACATAAGTGAATCATTGAGAGAAATAATAGAGGCAGGCAATGCCTGGAAGCATGAGCTTGAAATGATACACGGGCATAGGCCTAGAGGAAGGCAATATGGGCCTGGAAGCATGGGCTTGATAAAACGAACTGCATGGGCTTGGAGGCAGGCAATTCCTGGAAGCATGAGCTTGAAATGATACACAGGCATGGTCCTGGAGGCAGGCAATGCCTGGAAGCATGAGCTTGAAATGATACACGGCATGGGCCTGAATATATTATTATTATTATTATTTTATTTTATTTTTTTATTCATACCAAAAGAAATTACAGAAAGATTTCAATGGTAATGTTAAGAGAGATGTCCATAAGCCAAAATGGACATAAGCAGGAAATCTCTGGAGATCTGTATAATCAATAAAAACTTGGAGTCGGGGAAAACCAAGCATGTATCATAAAAGAATGAGAAGATTGTCTTCTGCATTGGTCCAATTATGAGCCTGGGAGGCATAAATGACCATTTGATGGTTGCACCATATAGCGTCTGGATCAAGGCCGAATAGATTTAATTCAGAGATTATTTTGTCAAGTACTAGATGGTGAATGGTTGGATGCATAAGAGCTTCATAAAAAGACGTCAACTTTATAGATCAATGAAGTCGGGTGCTGCGGAAGTAGCGTCGTCTTCAGAATTAGTGTTGGATGTCGCATAATATCTATCTTCAATTTGTTTAAATCGAACTTCTATTTTTTGTTCCATATTTTGAAAATGCTGGAGAATAGTGGTAGCGAAATCAGGGGTCATGGAGGTGGAAGAAATGGTAGTGGCAGGTTTTGCTGGTGATGTGGCAGGAGTAGTAAAACTTGCCTCTTTATAAGTTTAGGGTAATGCCGGAAAAGAAGAAAAAAAGTCGGTTGGTGTTATTGGTTTAGGTTTAATAGGAGTCACTAAGAAAGTTATATAATTTTCTTGAATTGATTCAATATCAAATTTATCCCACCATTTGATATAAGTTTCTTGAGAAGGATAGGTAATAGGACAATAGTTGACAGTAGTAACTTTATGGGTTCCATAATTCCATTTAAGAATCCATGGAATAGAATGTTTATGAATGAATTGGAATAAGGATAACTTTTCCTTTTCATATTTAGTTTGAACTGTAGGTGGAAAGATGCTGGTAAGAGGGCCAAATTTTAGCCACCATTCAGACATAAACCAGAATGGTAGGTTAATGCGTAGTGATTTTTTAAAAGTGATATACCAAGAGTGTCCGGAGGCTGGATCTTTGTAGAAGAGGATGACACGCCATGCTTCAATGTAATCTTTATCGTTGACCATCATTGGTTGGTGTGTTGGAAGTAAAGTCATTGACTGATAAGCATAAGGGCATTGGTGAATAACATTTTGATTGGTCCATTAAGTAATAGTAAGCACATTTTGAATCTTAAATTTAGAGTAAGCGACTTCATCCGAATTTGGTTTTTTGAAGTGTTCAATAATAACAGACTGGGTTTGAGTTAATAAGGCTTCATAAAACTTCAAGGAAACATGAGAACGAGAGGTTATGAAATGATATGAGGGTGGCATTAAGATTTTAATCTGAGTATCAAAAGAATGATCTAATACATCATGTTCAAGAAGGGTAAATAAATGTCTATTACTATATTTATACACAGATTTAGTGTCATTAGAAACGCGATTGTAGGTATTGAAAAGATGGGAGAATTTATTGGTATAAGATGAGTGAGGCAGTACTGATTTACCTTTATCTGCCATGATCTGTAGCAAATGAATTTGAGTAGTTACGAGGAATTCTCTGGATAAGAAATCAGGAAGAGAATTATGTTCTCCTTTTATATATTCGATATCAAATTCAAAAACACTTAAAATGGTTTGTCAACGAGCAAATATTTGTTTTGAAACAAGATTTTTGACATCTTTTAAAAGTATTTCTTTAGCAGCTTTACAATCAACAAGAATAAAAAACTTTTGATTTAAAACATCAGATTGAAATTTTTGAACCCTTAAAACAATTGGCAAAACTTCCTTTTTGACGGTAGCATAATTTTGTTGTGCTTTATTCCATAGTTTTGAAGTATAACATACTAATTGTTCTTTCCTCGATGGATGACGTTGTAATAAGATGCCACCATATCCTAAGTCGAAGCATCTGTTTGAATAATTTTTGGATATTCTGTATTAGCTAAATGTAAACAAGAAAGGGATTTAACATTTTCTTTTATTGTCTGAATTTCTTTGGTATGATCTGAATTCCATTGAAATTTAATATCCTTTTTGAGAAGGCCTTGTAGAGGTTTGCGATCAAATGCTGCTTATTTATAAAAATCAGTAAGATAATTTAAACATCCAAGAAATCGTTGTAATTGATTTTTATCTGTAAGTTGATCAGGAAATTTATCTGTAAAATCAATAACTCGATTGACAGGAGTAATCGTTTGATTAGAAATCTTGAAACCTAAGAATGTTATTAATGTTTGAAAAAGTTTGATTTTCTTTTTTGATAATGTTAAACCATTGGAGACTATTATATGCTGAAAAGTAGATAAATGTTTCCAACGTTGATCAAGGGAGTTTGAAAAAACAAGAATATCGTCAATGTATACAATAATGTAGTCACAATAAGGATTGAAAATATCATTCATTATTTTTTTGAAATTCAGATGGAGCATTTTTCAAACCAAAAGGCATTACGTGCCATTGATATTGACCAAACGGTGTATTAAAAGCAGTTTTATAACGATCTACAGGTGCAATTTGTATTTGCCAAAATCGTGACTTAAGATCAAATTTAGAAAAAACTAAAGTAGTTATGCGTTTAATTAAATCATATTTATTTGGTAAAGGATAACGAATTGTTTTTAAAACTTTATTTAGTGGTTTATAATTGATTACTAATCGTGGTGCTCCACGTTCTAATTCAGGAGCATTTTCTACATAAAAAGCAGTACAACTCCAAGGAGATTTAGAAGGGGAGATTAATTGTTTAGAGAGAAAATCTTTGATTTCTTGATCACACAAAGTTAGTAATCGAGAAATCATTTGAGAAGGATTTGCTTTTGTTGGAATTTGACTTTCATTAAAGTCAATAATATAGGGTAACGTAACCTGATGTTTTTTCCTATCCCAAAAGGCAGATAGAATATCAGAACAACATTGTTTCTGTAATTTTTTTTGAAAAATAATTAATTTATGCTGAAAAGATGGGGAGGTAATGATCTGATCTATTTTTAAAAAATTTATTTCAAATCGTAAAAAATCAATATGTGTTTGCTTACGTTAAATTTGATTAATGATTTGGTTTAAATATTTTGATTTAGGTAGTTGAGTAAACGAAAAAAGAATTTGTTTGTCTTGGATATTTGTTGCTATTCCTTTTGTAGACACTGTAAAAGGTTGAATATGTTGAAGAAATGGAGTACCTAATAAAATATCATGTTGAAGGTCTTTGACAATAATAAATGACGTAGGGGTACATATTGATTGATGACAAATATGAGCAAGTCGGATTTTATATTTGATAGATGATTTATTTCCATCAGCAATAGAG
This sequence comes from Stephania cephalantha, assembly GCA_039657325.1. NCBI lineage: Eukaryota > Viridiplantae > Streptophyta > Magnoliopsida > Ranunculales > Menispermaceae > Stephania > Stephania cephalantha. Next base: position 12,373,477 of record CM077572.1, read on the forward strand.
ATCCGACTATTGGTAGTTTCACAATATCGGAGATGAATTAAACCTTCACGAATACAATTTAAATCTGCGCCTGAGTCGATCAAAGCAAGGCATTTATATTTAACGTCTTTTATAATAAGTGTGATGGGTGTAAACCATCGTTGATGTACATAATGAGTAAGAGTTTCGATGAATATATTGTTATCATAAACAAGAAAAAGTTTCAGAATTTTCATTTTCAGGTTTTGATAAACGCTCTTTTAATTACTGTATTTCATGCTTTAGTTGATTAATTTCTTGCTGAAGAGAATGAATGTTAGTCATACTAGAATTAGTATTACGTTTATTTACTTCGCTAAGTAAGGTAGCCATGGAGTAACGTGACGGATCTAGTTCAATTTGTTTCTTAAATTTATCTTGTTGTTTGACATGTTTGTCTTTAACATAGTTTTGGTCTGTGTCATCAGTATTGGTATGGTTTTGTGAGTTTAGTATTTCAAAAAAGTATTTGTATTTTAATGTAGGATCATTGATGTGCTCTCCAATCTCAAGAATAAACTTTTCATGTGCAGTTAGCACATTGACTTCAATATCAGAAGAGGTTGTGGTAGTATTTGGAAGATTGTCTGTACAATGACAATGCTCTGAGGATGATGAAGATTCATCATTGAGATTATGAACCTTTTTATTTTTTGATTTAAAATGACATTTATTAGCGTAATGACCAGGTTTACTACAATTATAACAAATATTCAGTTTTCTTGATCTATAAGATTTAGATGTACGTTTCTTAGATCAAGATGGGAAAGGGTTAGATCTGGATTGGAAAGGTTCAGAAAAAGACTTTTTGCGAGAATATTTATTGAATTTCCGTCTTCGAGAGGAGGATGAAGGTTTGGTTATATCTAATTCATGTCCAAAGTCCTAGCAAGAATTACCTAAAGCTTTATATTTATTTTCTTTAGAGAGTTGTCATTTTAATTTTATATCATTACATAATGCTAACCCCAATTTTTTGAATAGCTTGGATTAAATCACTAAAAGTATGCCTATGATAATTGAGAGCTCCATTATTTTTTTCTAGAAATAAATTTTTACCTTTTCGGCAAAGTAAGCAGGTAAACCAGCTATAAACCTTTCTCTCCAAAATGGAGAATCGGTAGTAGTAAGCGTATAGACTTTAGATAAAAAGGTATATTTATACCATTGAAAATAATTAAGAGTTTTACATCGTAGACTCTGTAATTGATCTCTTGTTTTTTCAACCATAGTTGTTAGGGTTCCTAGAAAATGCCATATAAGATTTGTGAGTAAACAGTTGACACCATTATGTTGTAGTCGTCCTTGGTCATCAAGAATTGGCTGATCATTATCATCCTTTATAACAGAATTAGTAATATCTAATCGTTGTTGTGGTTGTAAAGCATATTGCCACCAACCATAGAGTTGTCTAGTAAAGCCACTGGCGATGGCACTGGCAATATGTCCTTCAACATGATCTGCTAAGGCACAGGCTTTTGCATAGATTTACATGTGGTGTAAGACTTTTAATTATCTATATTCATATATACCATCAATATTCCATTCATAGATTGCATTGCCGTCAAATTTATGACATCTGCCTGGGTTTTCTTCAAGAATTAGATCAGCAGGAGAGGGTCGAGAATAAAATTGTTTCCTTTTTGGATATCTTGATATCTTTGGATATGGGGATTTAGTTATACGTTGAATATCAAGGGTTGTATCTGTATCGGAATCAGAATCATAATTAAGATGTTCAAGTGACTCATCAGCGGATGTGTTTGGACTAGAATGTTGAGATACAGGTGTTGGTATTTCAATATCTAATGTAGCAATTATAGGAGTTTTATCCTTTTTTGGTTTAGCGGATGCTTCAATAGTCGCTAATGGATGTTTTGCAAAATTAGTTTTGAAATGAGTAGCCTTAATATGCTCTTTGATCTTAATAGGAGCTAATGGTAGATGATATTGGACATATTTTTGCCATTAGATCATTCCCATATGGTATTAATCTTAGTAATTATTTTGGGACACGAATAAGCTAGAAATACAAAAAATGGAATATTGTTTTGATGATGTTTTATATATGTAAAATAGCGCTCTCTCAAAAGAAATTGTTGAGGTTTAGGACATATTTTGCAAAATATTGGAGTTAATGGATGTTTAAGAAATTGAGTTTTTAACGTAGGATAGTCAATTTCAAAATCATTTTCTTCTATAGCATTGATCATATGAATTTGATAATCAGCAAAATCATTAATACTAATGGTATCTTCAGATGTTTCTACAGGATACGCTACACGAGTAGGTGCATGCTTTACATGGGGTACAGAGGCTCGATGGGGATCTATTTGAGGCTCTACTTGAGATGTACTAGAAGAAGGAATAGAAGAAAAAGAATTTCGAGAGATGAAATTTATTTCAACTAGACCATCTTCATGAGTAATAATATTATGAACTTGATCAGATGTAGTATTTTTGCTACGTTCTTCATTATTTTTATCATGAATTATCCACCTTTTTGGAACATCTATATCTTTCCAATTTAATTGTTTTCTAGTTATTAATTTATGTTGTATATTTGTAAGAAATAGAGTATAAGTACCCTTTTGAAGGTTAGTATGAGCAACAACTGGAACTATTGTATGTATTAATTTATAATAGATTCTATATAATATTGCAATATTGGAACATATTCCTTTTAAGTTGAAACCTTTAGTGTAGACACTTAATGTTGCTGCTTCATGAGCAAATTGATCATGTAGACTTAATGTGAAATTAGGAAAACAGTTGAAGAAAATTGGTACTTTTGCCAAACTGCCTTCAATTATTCCTAATAATGAATCATTGAATTCTAGATGACGTTTATCACGTACAAAAGCCAAAATAGATGTATTAAGTCCTAATGTTGTCAACGGTTTTATTGCAACTTAAATAAGGCCAATATGGAAATATTTATAATTTTCTTTATAACGACTAATTATGTCAAGAGGTATAAGTAGAATGTCTTGACCATCATCATCGATTGATTTTGTATCTTCTTCTAGTTTAATAATAAAATTTTGATTTTTTTGAAAACGAACCTTGAGTATATATTTGTTTTGGATCTATGGTAGGCATATCCAAATTTTGAAGAAATTGTTCTATATTAGTACAAGAAATTTCACTTATATTTCTTAGATCGAGTTTTGACGGAGTTTTTGCTAAATTTTTTTTGTATTATCGGAAGATGAGGATGACTCAAATTTTACGGGAGGGTTTTTTGATGAAAGAACTCATTTCATTTTCTTTACTAATTCACCCACGTCTAAGTGAAGTGGTTTTCGAAAAGAACTTGGTCAACGACTTACAGCTAGACTTACTTCCCTGCTAGACTTACAACGTGACTAGAAAAGTTTACTTTTGAAAACCCAGCGAAGTTTAAACAAGAGAAAATAAAAAGAAAATAAAAAAGATATGCTTTCAATAAAAACTTAAAACAGTAAAACTTGTGGCAAAAACATTTTCTGATATCGAATATATAGAGGTAGAAACAAAAAGAAGCATTACTTACAGTAAATTATCGGAAAAGTGTTCAATAAAATTCAACTTATTTATCTAATAAGGAGAAACTCATCGAAAAAAGTCCTTTATAAATCAAGAGTTTGAAATTCATATGAAATTTATTGATAAAACATCATTGATAAAAACAATCGTTTGTAAGCAATTCAAGTCATGCGATAGACAAACATAAAAACCCCCAAACTCATTTGAAACTTAGTCTCAAATTAGTTTGCATGGAAAAATCAATCTATTTGCCATACGCTAAAAATAGTTCAAATTTGATATTAATAAACAAATTTGATTGGTCCATTCAGTAATAGTAAACACCTTTTGAATCTTAAATTTAGAGTAAGCGACTTCATTTGAATTTGGTTTTTTGAAGTTTTCAATAATAACAGACTTGGTTTGAGTTAATAAGGCTTCGTAAGACTTTAAGGAAACATGAGGACGAGAGGGTATGAAATGATATGAGGGTGGCATTAAGATTTTAACCTGAGTATCAAAAGAATGATTTAATACATCATGTTCAAGAAATGTAACTAAATGTCTATTGCTAAATTTATACACAGATTTAGTGTCATTAGAAACGCGATTGTAGGTGTTGAAAAGAGGGGGAGAATTTATTGGTATAAGATGAGTGAGGCAGTATTGATTTACCTTTATCTGCCATGATCTGTAGCAAATGAATTTGAGGAGTTATAAGGAATTCTCTGGATAAGAAATTAGGAAGAGAATTATGTTCTCCTTTTATATATTCGATATCAAATTCAAAACACTTAAAATGGCTTGCTAACGAGCAAATATTTGTTTTGAAACAAGATTTTTGAAATCTTTTAAATGTATTTCTTTAGCAGCTTTACAATCAACACGAATCAAAAACTTTTGATTTAAAACATCAGATTGAAATTTTTGAACACTTAAAACAATTGCCAAAACTTCCTTTTTGACGGTAGCATAATTTTGTTGTGCTTTATTCCATAGTTTTGAATTATAACATACTAATTGTTCTTTCCCTGATGGATGACGTTGTAATAAGATGCCACCATATCCTAAGTCAGAAACATCTGTTTGAATAATTTTTGGATATTCTGTATTAGCTAAATGTAAACAAGGAAGGGATTTAACATTTTCTTTTATTGTCTGAATTGCTTTAGTATGATCCGAATTCCATTGAAATTTAATATCCTTTTTTAGAAGGTCTTGTAGAGGTTTGCGATCAAATGCTGTTTGTTTATTAAAATCAATAAGATAATTTAAACATCCAAGAAATCATTGTAATTGATTTTTATTCGTAAGTTGATCAGGAAATTTATCTGCAAAATCAATAACTCGATTGACATGAGTAATCGTTTGATTAGAAATCTTAAAACCTAAGAATGTTATTAATGTTTGAAAAAGTTTGATTTTCTTTTATAATAATACTAAACCATTGGGTATTATTATATGCTGAAAAGTAGATAAATGTTTCCAATGTTGATCAAGGGAGTTTGAAAAAATTAGAATATCGTCAATGTATACAATAATGTAGTCACGATAAGGATTGAAAATATCATTAATTATTTTTTTGAAATTCAGATGGAGCATTTTTCAAACCAAATGGCATTACGTGCCATTGATATTGACCAAACGGTGTATTAAAAGCAGTTTTATAACGATCTACAGGTGCAATTTGTATTTGCCAAAATCCTGACTTAAGACCAAATTTAGAAAAAACTAAAGTAGTTATGCGTTTAATTAAATCATATTTATTTGGTAAAGGATAACAAATTGTTTTTAAAACTTTATTTAGTGGTTTATAATTGATTACTAATCGTGGTGCTCCACGTTCTAATTCAGGAGCATTTTCTACATAAAAAGCAGTACAACTCCAAGGAGATTTAGAAAGGGAGATTAATTGTTTAGAGAGAAAATCTTTGATTTCTTGATCACACAAAGTTAGTAATCGAGAAATCATTTGAGAAGGATTTGCTTTCGTCGGAATTTGACTTTCATTAAAGTCATCAATATAGGGTAACGTAACCTGATGTTTTTTCCTATCCCAAAAGGCAGATGGAATATCAGAACAACATTGTTTCTGTAATTTTTCTTGAAAAATAACTAATTTATGCTGAAAAGATGGGGAGGTAATGATCTGATCTGTTTTTAAAAAATTTATTTCAAATCGTAAAAAAACAATATGTGTTTGCTTATGTTCAATTTGATTAATGATTTGGTTTAAATATTTTTATTTAGGTAGTTGAGTAAACAGAAAAAGAATTTGTTTGTCTTGGATAGTTTTTGCTATTCCTTTTGTAGATATTGTAAAAGGTTGTATATGTTGAAGAAGTGGAGTACCTAATAAAATATCATGTTGAAGGTCTTTGACAATAATAAATGACGTAGGGATACATATTGATTAATGACAAATATGAGCAAGTGGAATTTTATATTTGATAGATGAATTATTTCCTTCAGTAGTAGAGATCCGACTATTGGTAGTTTCACAATATCGAAGAGGAATTAAACCTTCACGAATACAATTTAAAGTCTTTTATAATAAGTGTGATGAGTGTAAACCATCGTTGATGTACATAATGAGTAAGAGTTTTGATGAATATATTGTTATCATAAACAGAAAAAGTTTCAGAATTTTCATTTTCAAGTTTTGGTAAACGCTTTTTTAATGACTGTATTTCATGCTTTTGTTGATTAATTTCTTACTGAAGAGAATGAATGTTAGTCATAGTAGAATTAGGATTACGTTTATTTACTTCGCTAAGTAAGGTAGCCATGGAGTAACGTGACGGATCTAATTCAATTTGTTTCTTAAATTTAGCTAAATGTTTGACATGTTTGCCTTTAACATAGTCTTGGTCTGTGTCATCAGTATTGGTATGGTTTTGTGAGTTTAGTATTTCAAAAAAGTATTTGTATTTTAATGTAGGATCAGTGATGTGCTCTCCAATTTCAAGAATAAGCTCTTCATGTGCAGTTAGCACATTGACTTTTGTATAAGAAGAGGCTGTGGTAGTATTTGGAAGATTGTCTATACAATGACAATGCTTTGAGGATGATGAAGATTCATCATTGAGATTATGAATCTTTTTATTTTTGATTTAAAATGACATTTATTAGCGTAATGACTAGGGTTACTACGATTATAACAAATATTTATTTTTCTTGATCTATAAGATTTGGATGTACGTTTCTTAGATCTAGATGGGAAAGGTTTAGATTTGGATTGGAAAGGTTCAGAAAAAGACTTTTTCCAAGAATATTTATTGAATTTCCGTATTCTAGAGGAGGATGAAAGTTTGGTTATATCAACTTCATGTCCAAAGTCATAGCAAAAATTACCTAAAGCTTTATCTTTCTTTTCTTTAGAGAGTTGTCATTTTAATTTTATATCATTACATAATGCTAACCCAGTTTTTTGAATAGCTTGGATTAAATCACCAAAAGTATACCTATGATAATTGAGAGCTCCATTATTTTTTTCTCGAATAAAATTTTTTACCTTTTCGGAAAGTAAGCAGGTAAACCAGCTATAAACCTTTCTCTCCAAATTGGAGAATCGGTAGTTGTAAGAGTATATACTTTAGATAAAAAGGTATCTTTATACCATCAAAAATCATTAAGAGTTTTACATCGTAGACTCTGTAATTGATCTCTTGTTTTTTCATCCATAGTTGTTAGGGTTCCTAGAAAATGCCATATAAGATTTGTGAGTAAACAGTTGACACCATTACCTTGTAGTCATCCTTGGTTATCAAGAATTGGCTGATCATTATCATCCTTTATAACAGAATTGGTAACATCTAATCGTTGTTGTGGTTGTAAAGCATATTGCCACCAACCATAGAGTTGTCCAGTTAAGCCACTGTCAATGGCACTGGCAATATGTCCTTCAACATGATCTGCTAAGGCACAAGCTTTTGCATAGATTTGCATGTGGTGTAAGACTTCTAATTGTCTATATTCAGATAAACCATCAATATTCCATTCATAGATTGCATCGTCGTCAAATTTATGACGTCTGCCAGGGTTTTCTTCAAGAATTAGATCAGCAGGAGAGGGTCGAGAATAAAATTGTTTCCTTTTTAGATATCTCGATGTCTTTGGATAGCGGGATTTAGTTATACGTTGAATATCGAGGGTTGTATCTGTATCGGAATCATAATCATAATTAAGATGTTCAAGTGACTCATCAGTGGATGTGTTTGGACTAGAATGTTGAGATACAGGTGTTGGTATTTCAATATCTAATGTAGCAATTATAGGAGTTTTATCCTTTTTTGGTTTAGCGGATGCTTCAATAGTCGCTACTTGTGCCGAGATACGGTCTAAAAATTCAGACGAATATGGAGATTTTGGTTTAAATGGAGGAGATGTATTGACAGAGAGAGGAAAAAAATATTTACTTAAAATCGGTTCGTTTAGAGGATTATGTAGCATAGACTTAGAAGACAGTATAATATGTGATGGATTACTTGTCGATCCTATATTTTTAGAAGAAAATTTATCAAAAGTAGATAAATAAATATTCGTAAATTTATTTTGTTCAATGAGATGGTTTAAATCCCTTTTTGTTAGAGATAGATCATCATCAAAATTAGTTTTGAAAGGAGTAGCCTTAATATGCTCTTTGATCTTAATAGGAGCTAATGGTAGGTTAGATTGGACATATTTTTTGCCATTAGATCCTTCCCATATGGTATTAATCTTAGTAATTATTTTGGGACACGAATAAGCTAGAAATTCAAAAAATGGAATATTGTTTTTATGTTGTTTTATATATGTAAAATTACGCTATCTCAAAAGAAATTGTTGAGGTTTAGGACATATTTTGCAAAATATTGGAGTTAATGGATGTTTAAGAAATTGAGTTTTTAACATAGGACAGTCAATTTTGAAATCATCTTCTTCTATAGCATTGATCATATGAATTTGATAATCAGCAAAATCATTAATACTAACGGTATCTTCAAATGTTTCAACAGGATACGCTACACGAGTAGATGCATGCGCTGCATGGGATACAGAGGCTCGATGGGGATCTATTTGAGGCTCTACTTGAGATGTACTAGAAGAAGGGATAGAAGAACAAGACTTTCGAGAGACGAAATTTATTACAACTAGACCATCTTCATGAGTAATAATATTATGAACTTGATCAGATGTAGTATTTTTGCTACGTTCTTCATTATTTTTATCATGAATTATCCACCTTTTTGGAACATCTATATCTTTCCAATTTAATTGTTTTGTAGTTATTAATTTATGTTGTATATTTGTAAGAAATAGAGTAGAAGTACCCTTTTGAAGGTTAGTATAAGCAACAGCAGGAACTATTGTATGCATTAATTTATAATAGATTCTATATACTACTGCAATATTGGAACATATTCCTTTTAAGTTGAAACCTTGAGTGTATACATTTAATGTTGTTGCTTCATGAGCGAATTGATCATGTAGACTTAATGTGAAATTAGGAAAACAGTTGAAGAAAATTGGTCTTTCTGCCAAACTGCCTTCAATTATTCCTAATAATGAATCATTGAATTCTAGATGACGTTTATTAGGTACAGAAACCAAAACAGATGTATTAAGTCCTAATGTTGTCTAGGGTTTTATTGCAACTTGAATAAGGCCAATATGCAAATATTTATAATTTTCTTTATAACGACTAATTTTGTCAGGAGGTATAAGGCCAGTATGCCAATATGCCAATATCAGAGAACCAATTTGGTTTCATGCCTGGGAGGTCAACTATGGAGGCGATTTTCCTTGTAAGACGATTGTTAGAAAAATATAGAGAAAAGAAAAAATATCTTCATATTGTATTTGTTGATTTAGAAAAAGCATATGATAGGGTCCCTAGAGATGTTCTTTGGTGGGTTCTAGAAAGAAAAAGGGTGCATGCTAGATACATAGACAATATTAAGGATATGTATGATGGAGTAGTAACGAATATAAAGACATTTGGAGGAGCTACAAAAGAATTTCCCATTACGATAGGACTACATCAAGGATCGGCTTTAAGCCCATATCTATTTACTTTAGTTATGGATGAACTAACTAGACATATTCAATAGGATATACCATGGTGTACGCTATTTGCAGATGATATTGTCTTAGTGGATGAAAACAAAGATGGAGTGAATATGAAATTAGAACTCTGGAGGAATACATTAGAATCTAAACGTTTTAAGTTGAGTAGGACGAATACTGAATACATGCACTGTGAGTTTAGAAACACCAGACATCGAGATGACGGAGTGGTAAAATTAGGGGAAGTAGAAGTTCCTAAGGTAAACCACTTTAGATACCTAGGATCAATCATACAAAATGATGGAAACATTGAGAATGATGTCACACATAGAATTCAAGCTAGATGGAAGAAATGGCGGAGTGCAACAAGGGTGATTTTTGATCGAAATGTTCCTACTAAGTTAAAAATAAAATTTTATAGGACCGCAATTAGGCCAGCTATGCTCTATGGAAGTGAATGTTGGGCGGTAAAGCAACAACAATTACATAAAATGAACGTAGCAAAAATGAGGATGCTTAGGTGGATGTGTGGTAAAACTCGTAAAGATAGAATAAGAAATATAGAAATTCAAAGACAAGTAGGAGTAGCACCAATTGATACAAAGATTAGGGAAGGGCAGTTGCGATGGTTTGGTCACCTGCAAAGACGGCCTACAAATGCCCTAACTAGAAAACTTGACTCAATAGAAACTGTAGAAATTTGACGAGGTAGGGGCAGACCAAAGTTAACATGGGATGCATTAATTAGGAGGGATTTCAATGGTTTGCAAAGCTCACCATCAATTGCATTTAATCGAACACAATGGAAAAGTTTGATCCATGTAGCCGACCCCAGTTAATTTGGGACTGAAGCTATGTTGTTGTTGTTGTTGTATAAGTAGAATGTCTTCACCATCATCATCGATTGATTTTGTATCTTCTTCTACTTTAATAATAAAATCTTGATTTTTTGAAAACTAACCTTTAGTATATATTTGTTTTGGAGCTATGGTAGGCATATCCCAATTTTGAAGAGATTGTTCTATATTAGTATAAGAAATTTCACTTATGTTTCTTAGATCGAGTTTTGACGGAGTTTTTGCTAAATTTTGTTTTGTATTATCAGAAAATGAGGATGACTCAAATTTTACAGGAGGGTTTTTTGATAAAAAGAACTCTTTTAATTTTCTTTATTAATTCACCCATGTCTAAGTGCAGTGGTTTTCGAAAAGAACTTGGTCAACGACTTACGGCTAGACTTCTCTGCTAGACTTACAACGTGACTAGGAAAATTTACTTTTGAAAACCCAGCGAAGTTTAAACAAGAGAGAATAAAAAGAAAATAGAAAAGATATGCTTTCAATAAAAACTTAAAACAGTAAAACTTATGGCAAAATCATTTTCTGATATCGAATATATAGAGGTAGAAACAAAGAGAAGCATTACTTACAGTGGGCGTCGCAACGTTGGAGGAGATAGAAACTTGGCTCTGATACCAATTTGACGCAACTCAATATATGTATAAACAAAGTTGTTGCTATTCCTTTTGTAGACACTGTAAAAGGTTGAATATGTTGAAGAAATGGAGTACCTAATAAAATATCATGTTGAAGGTCTTTGACAATAATAAATAACGTAGGGATACATATTGATTGATGACAAATATGAGCAAGTGAAATTTTATATTTGATAAATGACTTATTTCCTTCAGCGGTAGAGATCCGGCTATTGATAGTTTCACAATATCGGAGAGGAATTAAACCTTCACGAATACAATTTAAATCTGCGCCTGAGTCGATCAAAGCAAGGCATTTATATTTAAAGTTTTTTATAATAAGTGTGATAAATGTAAACCATCGTTGATGTACATAACGAGTAAGAGTTTTGATGAATACATTGTTATCATAAACAGGAAAAAGTTTCAGAATTTTCATTTTCAAGTTTTGATAAACGCTTTTTTAATGACTGTATTTCATGCTTAATTTGATTAATTTCTTGCTGAAGAGAATGAATGTTAGTCATAGTAGAATTAGGATGTAGAATTAGGATTACGTTTATTTACTTCGCTAAGTAAGGTAGCCATGGAGTAACGTGACGGATCTAGTTCAACTTTTTTCTTAAATTTAGCTCGTTGTTTGACATGTTTGTCTTTAACATAGTCTTGGTATGTGTCATCAGTATTGGTATGGTTTTGTGAGTTTAGTATTTCAAAAAAGTATTTGTATTTTAATGTAGGATCAGTGATGTGCTCTCCAATTTCAAGAATAAGCTCTTCATGTGCAGTTAGCACATTGACTTCAGTATCAGAAGAGGTTGTGCTAGTATTTGGAAGATTGTCTCTACAATGACAATGCTCCGAGGATGATGAAGATTCATCATTGAGATTATGAACCTTTTTATTTTTTGATTTAAAATGACATATATTAGCGTAATGGCCAGGTTTACTACAATTACAACAAATATTCAGTTTTCTTGATCTATAAGATTTAGATGTACGTTTAGGTTCGGAAAAAGACTTTTTGCGAGAACATTTATTGAATTTCCATCTTCGAGAGGTGGATGAAGGTTTTGTTATATCTACTTCATGTCCAAAGTCCTAGCAAGAATTACCTAAAGCTTTATTTTTATTTTCTTTAGAGAGTTGTCGTTTTAATTTTATATCATTACATAATGCTAACCCAGTTTTTTGAATAGCTTGGATTAAATCACCAAAAGTATGCCTATGATAATTAAGAGCTCCATTATTTTTTTCTTGAATAAAATTTTTTACCTTTTCGGCAGCTTTAAACCTTTCTCTCAAAAATGGAGAATCGGTAGTAGTAAGTGTATAGACTTTAGATAAAAAGATATCTTTATACCATCGAAAATCATTAGGAGTTTTACATCGTAGACTCTATAATTGATCTCTTATTTTTTCATCCATAGTTATTAGGGTTCCTTGAAAATGCCATATAAGATTTATGAGTAAACAGTTGACACCATTATGTTGTAGTCGTCCTTGGTCATCAAGAATTGGTTGATCATTATCATCCTTTATAACAGAATTGTTAATAACTAATCGTTGTTGTGGTTGTAAAGCATATTGCCACCAACCATAGAGTTGCCCAGTAAAGCCACTGGCAATGGCACTGGCAATATGTCTTTCAGCATGATCTGCTAAGGAACAGGCTTTTGCATAGATTTACATGTGGTGTAAGACTTTTAATTGTCATACTTGCAGCAACGATCAATGTTCTTTTTTAGGTGCGCTCCCTAAATCTCTGGTCGAAATCCTCGAATAAAGTAATGGACCTGAAGTCGCTCGGTCTCAGCTACGTCCATCGCAAAAGTAAGTCGGTATGTGAATCTCTCCATGTATTATGACACCGTCCGGCCACCCTGCCTCAGCGTCAAGAACTCATCTCTCAATCTCAGCTGAATCTCGATCGGGGTATACCTCCTTTAATTCTGCCCAAGTACTCTGCTCTCCGTGTGAGGTTGTATGGGCGGTCCACCATACTGCACTGCTCGTCTAGCCCCATTATTCGCATGAAGAATTGGTCGTCCATCCATGTCGAATGAGTAAACCACGAACGTGCCGCAAGTCAGCGTCGTACTACGTGTACATAAATATTACAATCAACATATACGCATATAAGTCCTAATACTACCCACTCACTTTGCTTCCCAACTAAAGTTCTAAGGTAAGTACATCGGGTTTCCACATCTAAATTTTTTATTTTTTTTTAGTCTTATGCTCTTTCAATTTATTTCCCGAGGTTCCTTGAACTCTCGCTCTGATACCACTTGTGACGTGGTATCAGTTTAAGGACACCTACGCTTCCTCCAACGGAGTCGACCATGCTCTGATACCACTTTGAAAACAAAAACTATATTATGCTAGAAAATCAAATGCAAGCAAAATAAAGCATTTAAAACTTATGTCAATAAATAAAATTCACTAGAACAAGGCGTGAATTGACATTCGATAGAACGAATTCGATCATTGGTTTATCATATATTTGCCCTAATACTGATTCTCATGACAGTCTTATAGTGACTCTCGTCATCTTGTTCTCCTCATGTCAGTAAAGGGAACTTGCGACATAACCACACAGTATTTAGGCTTGCAAAGCCACCTGATATCTCGTAGGCTTTCAACAAACTAGCAGCAATAGAAAACCATGAGAACACCTATCATGAGTGATAACTTGTGTCAAATTTTCCACCAGTTACGTGTAGAGATTACAAACCACTTCCACCCATCTCATATCACAACTGCACAGGGGCACACCGGTTGCCAACAAACAAGGCTTCATTCACCACCTAACGTGATCCCCCTTACCGAGCGGCAATAGGATCATTAGTGATAGTTTTGCCAACAGACAAGGCCCCATTCACCACTTAACGTGATCCCCTTTATTGAGCAGTGGTAGCATCATTGGTAATAGTTTCTAACTATAATCAACATGCACGTGCATTTACACAACAAAAAGCTTAAACTTAAAGTTTAAAAGTGTATTTTAAAACCTCAAAATATAGATGTAGATAAGAATACAAAAACCGGTAACAAAAAAATTAAGAATTGAAATGCAAAAACCTCCTGAATCCTATAAATCCATAAAACTTAAACATTTTCGCCTATATAGTGGAACTTAGCCACTCATTATCATAAAGACTACTCTGAGATTTATTCAATTAATAAATCAGAATGTAAAATATAATAATTAAATAAAAACTTACAAAGATCAAATGGGTAAATCCAAACAAGACGTCTCTGCACAAGATTTCAAAAGTAAAACCTAGAACAAAATTCTTTCTCTCTGGAATTCTATAAGGAATTATCTATATATTTCATCATTCTATGGTCTCCTATTTATAGTAGGAATAGGATAGAATAATATCTAAACGATATTCTTGAGAAATGACCGAATTAGAAACTAATAATATCCAGATTTCTCCAGCACCGTATCGCTAGGAAATCTCTACGAAATCGTTCTGATACTCAGTTTCTACACAATTATATTCTTAATCGAGCCTAGCGATATGGCAGCGTAATACGAAGAAGTGAAATCACTATGAATGAGTTCAGGTTTTCCTTAAGATAAAAGTTTTGTCTCACTCATGGGTCTTCACAAGGCTCTATCCGTAACGTTTCTAGCGAGCATGTTGTAATGCAGCCAAGTTTAATCCCGTGATTTCTTGGCGATTTGGCTTTGTGCTAAGATCGCTGCCAATGCGCTAGGCCTATTTTCAATTTTTTGATTGAATTTTGGTGGAAATCACTCCTTTTTGTATAACAGCCTATTTTGACCTGAAAACAAATTAAACAATGATTTAACAACATAAATGATGATAAAAGTCTTAAAATTAGTTTTAAAATCACTCTAAAATATAGCACAAATGATGACTTATCACGCGCTCCTACCTCAGAAGACAACAATAGTACTAAGTTTTAATTGGAATTTTCTGAGTTTTAAAGGACTTACTTAGAGGTTCTAAATATATGGTATTACACCTGCATTGATCTCCAATGATTTTGTGATAGGTTATCAAACACAAGGAAAGGTCGAGTTACCCAAAAAGTTAAGAAATCAGAAATAAAACCTAACCGAGATAAGTATTAATTCACTCATTTATCAATATTTCCTAGATATTGTAGTTTATGTAGTTCATATAGTTTATGGACTGAATGGGGTCTATTCCATTGTAATGTGTTTACAATAATGGAAAATGGTGTATGATGTGATATGCGCGAGTAAACCCTAGAGTTGACATTAGGTTATATGGGATATGGAAATGGTTCCCGACCTATATGTTCAATCCTACTTAGCTAAATAGGTTGCGTGGATTACACATTCACTATGGGGTTTAGGATAAAACCATCGAACATTAATGGATTAGGTAGATGACACATCGGCTAATGTGTTGATCTAGAAATCGCATTAATGGAGTACGTGAGTAATCGACCCTAGTTGTACAAATAAAATTTAAATCACTGTGTAATAGCCATTGACGATTTCACTTGCATTCGTTTATACATTAAATTATATATTTCCATAATCATGTTAGTTATGTTTAGTGCATAATGTTATTGCATATTACTCTCGATTATTATATGAAATGTCAATGACTTTGTGATTCATTACTTACTGAGCAAGTTGGAGCGCTCGCCCTAAACTTAACATTTTAGGTTCTCAGCCCAGTTGTTCAGCGAAAGGAAAAGAGAAGATTCATGAGTTTTACTATTTTCTATATGATGTCATGAGCCTTCCTGGATATATGTAGTGTTTGAATTATACTATTGTAATATAACAAGGTTTAGGAGTTATGTATATATGTTTTAATTTTTATAAACTTCAAATTTATGTAGATCATTTTGATTATCAAAAAAATTTTAATCTTACGTTGCGTGTACTTTAATTTTTATTTTGATATCATTATATAGGTTGAGTTTATCAAGTATAGAAAATAAGGCTGCTAGCTGTATTTAAGTCAAGCGGGTGTACCAGGGCTTAATTAGGGTTTCAGGCTAGGAATTGCCCTAATCGATATAGGGGATGTCACATAGAGACCCACACATGTGTGACTAGATGGCTCAGACTATAAAGAGTACGATGAAAATAGCAATCTTTCAGAAATCTTTAGAGATGATCAAAAACATATCTTCCTCAACATACAAATGAATGAAATTTGATACAAGAGTTGATATGAAGATTATGCTTGCACATTAGTTTCTTTTGAGAAATTTGCGGATTCATAGCAAGCATCCTATCAAGGTAAATAAATCAAATGGTACCTTTATATGCCCATTAGGTCTATCAAAGAATATGCCAATGAGAGTGGGATAGTTTACCTTTATTACAAATTACTTAATCATACCGTCAACTAACCACGATGATGTGTTGTTATTAGGAAGACCATTTATATCACTTGTTGAAGCTATTATTAACTTACGTAATCGCCTAGTTACACTTAGAATGGGTGATGATGAAATGGTACTCCAAGATGGGATATAACTTTGTGACGATGATAAAGGAGATTAATTCAGGATGGTTATGAAGACGAGAAGTATCATTATGAAAATTAAGATGAAGGACGTTTCTCCGATGATGAGGAAGATGATCTTAATGAAGAATTAACTGAAGTAAAGATTAAATCACTCACATTACACGAAAATTGATTTTTCTTTCAATCAAGCCAGCGACAGTAAACAACAACGCTCTATTAGTGGTAGCCCATATTGATTATTTATTTAAATATGCTCTAGTTTTAGTATAAGTTTAGCATTAGTATGGTATGTTTTCATTATCTTTCCTTTTGACTTTCTCTTAGAAATATTTTCGGAACTCAAGCTCTGAAGTAGCTTTACAAAGAGGGGGATTATCGAGCTTTTATGTTTTTGCTATATGCATTTTTCCTTTTAGTAATTTTTATTATTTAACAAAATAACTTATTAGTTCGTTACAAATCCTACTCAATTTTCCAAATTTATAGTGAATTCTACATTTATACTAACTATTATAAGTGATATATATATGATAATTGCCAATTAAGTTTGAAAAAAATAGCTTTTAATGTCTTGCTAATCCATAGCGATGTGTGTTTACGTTATGAATTGTTGGATAAATCTTTGGCAGTGAAAAGAATTTTCAGTGAAAAATTCAAGTGTAGAGATTCAACAATGAATCGGCCTTCTAATTCGATTCGCTTTATAAATCGGTGGGACACATAAACTTTATTTCACTGATTCAAATTTTGATTTCTCTACGAATCCGCTTAAACTTCTATTTGTTGAGACTGAATTTCAGTTTTTAAAACATAAACCTCAAGTCGGTGTACGCAACTCCATTGACACTACAAACCCTTGCACCCCTTCAACTAGAAAATCAATTTACTGTCTAGATTCAACACTCCAAAGCCTTACTATAACTTATTTAAGTGATTTTCACTTTGAGTAGGATTTGTTCAAACCAAAAGAAGCGAGTATTTTAAGAGTAAAAAGCCAAATAAGGGTTTCAACGAGAAGGATTTGTGACGAAGCTTGAAAAGGGAATCTAAAAGTTGTCAAGAGTCTAATACTTAAGGTATTCACTCTCAATGAGGTAATCTTTCGATACTCTACCAATTCTTTCAAATTGCAATGTTTTGAAAATTTATTTTCCAATAATTGTTTCAACTACAATTACATAATTATTGATTTTGAATACTATATGGGTGAGGTTAAGGGTTTTTCTATACGTATAGATGAATGTTTTTAGATGAGCTATAAAATAATTTTGGGGTGTGTTTTTCAAATATTTGAGAATTATTTTGATGGATTTGCTTTCGTATTATTTTTCTTTACTAATTTTCAAAATCTATTCGTCATTTTTATGAAAAGAAATCCTTTTTACAAACTTGTTTTCTATATCTCAAAAAAATTGATTCTCAATGAATGATTCATTTTTATATCAAATACGAGATTTTGATTTGCCAATTTATTATAGTTTATTGATTCAATATGATGGGAAAAGGTAGAGGACAAGGTAGGAATAGTAAACAAGATAAAGTGAAAGAGATTTTGATAGAGAAACCCAAAAAGAATTATGCGGGTCAACAAATGTCTACCCAACCTACAGGGGTTAGTATTAGAGAATCAAGACTTGGGATAGCTATGTTGAGAAGCCCATCCCTACCTAGCTCTTATAAGGAAAGATATTTTGAACACTCAGATCCGAGAATTCTAGTACATTATGATCCTTTTACGATTTCTCAGACCTAAGGCACGAAATAGATATTTTAGAGATGCGAAAAGAGTTATAATGCCTAAGAGATGATTGAAAATTCAGAATAAGCACAATTATGAGGATAAAATTGTTATCAGATTAAGAAAGGAATTGGGAAGAACTTTTTAGGGATTATGAACAAAAATTGAAGCGTGGATTTTCTGAATTGTTACGACAATTTTATGTGAATGGATATGAGGATAAAATGTACTATAAAATTGTTATCAGATTAAGAAAGTAATAGTTCAAGGGAAGAAGATTAATATACATATTTATATAAGTCATAAATTATTACACATTTTATAGGACATTTTTGTATGTTTTATAAGGTAAAGTCTTTAAAATATTGTCCTAATAGCTTATATTTTCCTATCTCAGGTTTTTAAGGTGTATAATTGAACCTGAGGCGAGAAACGCTATAAAATGCATATATTATAGTCATATGTTCGATTTACATTGAAAAATGTGTTGCATAAATCCCACGGTAGTGATGCTGAGGTGGCATAGACTGGTGTGACGTGATGATGACGTGGTAACATGTGGTTAAACATGTAATGACATAGTAATGTGTGAATGGTGTGAAGAAGTGATATGAACATGTCTTTACACGACCCATAGAAAGGTTGTAGAGGCATTGATCCAATATAGTAAAGCCTATGGAGTTGGATAAGTATGTGTACAAGAGATCTATGAGATTAGTGTCAAGATACGTACTAAAAAGTTGATGAAGATATAATGATTCATGATGATTGTCTTACATATTGGTGTACACAATTATTGTCCATATATGGTATTTCATGAGTCGTTGGATCAATCTCCAGATGCGTGCGTAGTGGGTTGATAAAGAATAAAAAATCAGGATAAAAAAAAAAAAAAAAAAAAATTGTAGAATGAGGGATTCGATCCCTGGTCATCCGATTCATTGGGATGTCTTTCCGATAGGGCTGCATGTTTCATTTAAAATGACACTGAAAGTTTTAAATATATTTCAATCTTAAACTTTTGAGAAAATAAAGGAGAAAGAAAAGGGAGTTAGGAGAATTCAAACCAAGGCCATTTCATCTACTTAACTGATTGTGAAAGGAATGGGAGATATTATTCATATATAAACAATATCGGGTTTAAAAAAATAAAAGTGATCGATACAAAGTTTATATCTATCAAGATAAGGAGTATCTAGACTATTCTAGCCTATCTATACCACTATAAAGCCTAACACAAATATTAGGAAAATGTTATAAATAAGACAATAGGCCTCCTAACTTACACTCTTTTTCTCTCCCCACTTATTTTCTTTTCTTTTTATTTTCTTTTATAGATTTAATTGAGGCTTTCATAGTTATTCACTAAGTTTGTTTCTAGACCAAGGGATTGCTACTATGGTTGTAAGTCTTTTATGAGATATTTATTTTAATAGTTCTTACACTATTCTCTATTCTTTAATTAACTGATTTAATAGATTGTTATTTGCGGATTACAATCATGAATTTGGTATTGCATGCATAGTTACAAATGTGTATTGTGGTATTTTGACTATATATCTAATTTAAAGTTGTAACTAGGATTGCTTAAAAGGTCTTTTACCATTTAGATGTCCAAGGTAGATTAAGATCTTAGTTTAATATTGAAATGACTTTTAGAAGGTATTAGTTCAAAGTTTTCACTGAACATAATGCGATTTTATTGGCTAAAGTTAATTTCTTTGAGCTTTCGAAGGATTAATTCAATAAAATTAGAATGTGGCTTTTCCATTAATATAAGGAGAATTGATAGCTTGCTAAGGGCTATCTACTTACTTATTGAATCATTTGGACTTATCTTTCATGATTGATGACTAATTGACTACAACCGAACTAGTAATTACCTGTGGTCTAGGTTATTTTTATTTGCATTAATTGTTTTAATTATTATTCGTATCTAGATTGTTTTTATTGACATTTAACTTTAATTATTATTCGTGTTATTATTTCTTTATTTCTTTCTTTTTAAATATGTAAGTTAATTATTAATTACTAATTAGTGACAAAAACTAAAAAACCCTAACAGATTAAAGAAAGTTACACAATCCCTATAGAAACTATTTCACTTACCATTACTACATATTTTAAAGTATAATAACAGTGTGAAATTTATTGTACATGTTTGACACGTGTCATATATCACATCTAAGGTTGATAGATAGTACAGACTTCCTGAAAATGATATAGACAATAAGCCGATTACCTAAATATAATCTATATCAATAAGGAAATCTTACATTTATGTGATGATTCAAGAAGCCTTCGAGGTAATTCCGGGATGAGAATTTGCTCTCGATGCTTAAGGCCATCCAAATTTATTGAAACTACATATCTTAAAAAAATTACCAAAAGTTGGAACTATATTATAGATGGTTTTTATTTTTCGCTACTTAACATTTTGAAGTAAAGAATCATAGAGCTGTTTTACTTTATGACATTATTGTGAATAAGGGATACATTGATGTTGGGTACATAATTCATGAAGCTATAAGATAAGCAATGACGGCCATAAAACATGACAGTCTACCATTCCTAATATTGAAAACTAAGTTCTATATGAAGGCCAAGGTGGATTTCAAGGAGGTTGAATTCAATGTATTACCTCGAAAAACTATTACTGATGCCTTGATAAAAAGGCTGAGAATGGTAAACGGTTATATTGGTTTGGAAAGATGGAAGAGAAAGCAATGAATCAATAAGATCAAAAATTGATGAAAGCCGTAGTAGACAGGAAGTTCAGAGCAGAATATTAGAAGATGCACGAAAAGTGGCAAGTATGATGGCTGAACTGAATGGTACAAGGATGGATGATAGTTCTATATCTCCATTGAGAACTAAAACGAAAGGATTTTTTTCGATCTTTATTTTCATCTTTCATGCATACTAAGAAACGCATTCTGATAAATCAGGGGATGCTAGAGGAGAATGAAAGAACTTTGGCACGTCACCATTTCACTACAGAAAAGAGATTTGTTGAGCGTTTGCAAGATCTGAGGAGGAGCATTGATATTCTATGGTTGCCGTTGCACTTTCCATCATGAGTTTATGACCCCGCTAATAGCTACGTTTCTTAAACCACTATAATGATGGATAAAAAAAGGAGTTGATGATGCTAATGATTAATTTACTTCTAGACATCTTAATTTGTAGTATTGCTAATGTTTACTTGAATAAGAAGAATATGAATTTTGTTATTGGATATTTATGAGAAATAAATGATATATCGCATTACAATTATGGTAGTATTTATGAATTCTTTGTGTGTCTATTTTATAAATCTTAAAAGTAATTTACCTTATATAGTTCGTTTATGCTTCATAAGGTATATTTATTTTGTTAGAAACCCAACTTAATTTTCAAACCTAGAGGACAAAGTTTGAAATGTGTTTGGGGGTTTTTAGGAGAAATAGAGTACAATAAAGCGAAGTATGGAAGACTCAAGAGGTGGAATCTATTTATTCAACGCTCAAAGTTGACTAAAATTTTTCAAGATTTTTGAAGATACATATAATATTTTTAGTACCCATTAAAATAGAAGTGATATTTTTATCAACCGTGAAAATAAAAAAATTTATGATAGAAAAGAATGTTATACCCTATTCCACTTACCTAGATTATGTATGCACTAGAAGAGTGTAGAGAAATTGATTGCTTTGTGTTAGACACTATAACACGTAGAAGTTCCAAACAAAAGTGCATGATATACAACAAGTTTCCAAGAATCTTGTTATACAAAGATTATTGGTCAAATATTATATGTATGATGAAAAGAACTTATTCCACAATTAAGGGAAGAAATAAGAAATTAGCCAATAAAAATTTACTTAGTTGGAAAGAATGCTTCCTTAATTATAGTGAAAGTGAGAAGAGTTAGTAACATTTTTCAAATGAAAAATTATAGAGACCCGTAGATTCCAAAGGAAATGGCACAGGGAATCTAATGGTGGGAATAATGTGATATAGAATTCCTAAAAAAGAATAATGATATCCAAAGGAAATAGTGCAGGGAATTGTAGAAATACACAATAATAATAATAATAATAATAATAATAATAATATAATAAGAAAGAAAGAGTAAAAAAAGATATAGAAAAATGGAAGAATGTTTATGGAAAACTCTTAAAATAAAAGATTTAGCTTGGGTGCTTATAGCTATATTGACTGAAGTATCTACTTTTTCCAACATTCCAACAACTGAACATGATAATGATATTTACTACAGGTTAAAAATTCCTGTCGACATTGATTGTAATGGTATTTTTAAAAACTATTTGAAATTGAGATTGATCTAGTGATTTTTGTATCTTGAGATTTTATATTAGTCATCGTAAGCTTGATGTTTGTCAGTGGAGATAGAGAAAACATATATAGTGGCCTAGCCTTTGTAATTGATTGAACTTTGATTTTTGAGGTGTATTACATCACTAGAAGGTTGAGTTTCAAATAAATGGTTGTTCTTTAAATATTTCTATTCTATCATAATTTTTATGTTTATGAGGGTAATATGTTTCTTTTTAATGATCACTTATGTTTAAGAATAAGAGTAAATAATTGTGACATCAAAATGAGGAATAAAAAAAAGAATATAATTTAAAGTATTCCTTTGCTTATAACAGGAAAGTGCTGAGTTTTAGGGTATTTGATAAGTCAATAATTAGACAGTATTTTATAGTATATTTTAATTAAAAGGCTATATTACACTACTTTTCTCTTGTTTTCATGATTTTAGGTAATGTTTAGATTATTTGGAGAAATGAAAGAAAAATGGAAGAAAATGAAGAATTCAGTTAAGTAGAGAAAGTGCACAACGAATGAAGAGCGAATTAATAATGAACTACGATTCACTATCAGCGAATCAGCAATGAATCGGGTTTGATATTGGAATCGCCGGCTAAATCGGTGAAGGGCAAAGATAGATTTCCAATGATTTGTCCAGTAAATAAAGATTGATAGAGGATTCGGTGGTGATTTGTTGGAGTTGTTTTTGAGAATTTTGAATTATAACAAGGAATTTTAGTTTGGTTGGGATATGTAAGTAAATAACTATTAATTATCCATGGAGCTTTTTAATACATTTAGTTAGTTTTAGGTCATTATCAATTAATTTTCATTGCTATTGGAGACACTTTTGAAGACTAAAGTATTCAATAAGAGGTATTTTCATTAATTCCTTTTATTTACTTTATTGTGATGATTATTATAAATATGTGCGAATAGTTTATTAACCTAAACAAATTTCAAAGATGAACTTATTTTGTTTTATAACGTAGTCATAATAAAGAAGGATTTGTACTTAATGCTTTAAACTTAATCGTATCCGTCGATTCACTAATTTAATACATTGTCATTTGTGGATTACAATCATGAACCATTCTATTGCATGCATAATGGCCAATGTGTATTATGATATTTAGATTACAAATCTAACTTGAAGTAGTAACTCAGCTGATTTAATAAGTCTTTTTACCATTGGATGTCCTAGGTGAATTGAATTTTAAAATTGATATTGATACAGCCTTTTCGATAATATTAGGATTAGTAGTTCAAAGTCTTTACATAACTTAATGTTGTTTTATTTTCTAATTAATTGTCTTTGAGCTTTACAAACAAATATTAGGAAAATGGTATAAATAAGACCATAGGCCTCCTAATTTACTCTCTCTTTCTCTCCCCTACTTATTTTCTTTTCTTTTTATTTTCTTCTATAGTTTTAATGGAGGCTTTCATAGTTATTCACTAAGTTTGTTTCTAGACCAAGGGATTGCTACTATGGTTGTAAGTCTTTTATGAGAAATTTATTTTAATAGTTCTTACACTATTCTCTATTCTTTAATTAACTGATTTAATAGATTGTTATTTGCGGATAACAATCATGAATTTGGTATTGCATGCATAGTGGAAAATGTGTATTATGGTATTTTGACTATATATCTAAATTAAAGTTGTAACTAGGATTGTTTAAATGGTCTTTTACCGTTTAGATGTCCTAGGTAGATTGAGATCTTAGTTTAATATTGAAATGACTTTTAAAAGGTATTAGGCTTAGTAGTTCGAAGTTTCACGGAACATAATGCGGTTTTATTGCCTAAAGTTAATTTCTTTGCATTTTCGAAGGATTAATTCAATAAAATTAGAATGTGGCTTTTCCATTGATATAAGGAGAATTGATAGCTTGTTAAGGGCTATCTACTTACTTATTGAATCGTTTGGACTTATCTTTCATGATTGATGATTAATTGACTACAACTGAACTAGTAATTACCTTTGGTCTAGGTTTTTTTATTTGCATTGATTGTTTTAATTATTATGCGTATCTAGATTGTTTTTATTCGCATTTAACTTTGATTATTATCCGTGTGTTTATTTATTTCTTTCTTTCTTTTTAAATATGTAAGTTAACTATTAATTATTATTTAGTGACAAAAACTAAAAAAACCCTAACAGATTAAAGAAAGTTACACAATCCCTGTAGAAATGATTTCACTTACCACTAGTACATATTTTAAAGTATAATAACAGTGTGAGATTTATTGTACATGCTTGACATGTGTCATATATCACATCTAAGGTTGATAGATAGTACAGACTTCTTGAAAGAGATATAGACAATAAGCCGATTACCTAAATATCATCTATATCAATAAGGAAATCTTATCTTTATTTGATGATTCAAGAAGCCTTGGATGTAATTCCGAGATCAGAGTTTTCTCTCGATGCTTAAGGCCATCCTAAATTTATTGAAACCACATATCTTAAAAAAAACTACCAAAAGTTGGAACTATATTATAGACTTTTTTTTATTTTTCGCTACTCAACAATTTGAAGTAAAGAATTTGAAACCTGCTTTACTTTATCACATTATTATGAATAAGGGATACATTGATATTGGGTACATAATTCATGAAGCTATTACACAAGCAATGACGACCATAAAATGTGACAGTCTCCATTCCCAATACTGACTACTAAGCTCTATATGAAGGCCAAGGTGGATTTCAAGGAGGTTGAATTCGATGTATTACCTCAGAAAACTATTATTGATGCCTTGGTAAAAAGGATGAGAATGGTTAACGGTTATATTGATTTGGAAAGATGGAAGAGAACTCAATGAATCAAGAAGATCAAGAATTGATGAAAGCCGTAGTGGATAAGAAGTTTAGAGCAAAATATTAGAAGATGCACGACGTGCGGCAAGTATAATGGCTCAAGTGAATGTTACAAGGACGGATGATAGTTCTACATCTCCAATGAGAGCTAAAACGAAAAGATTTTTTCAATCTTTATTTTCATCTTTCATGCATACTAAGAAACGCGTTTTGATAAATAAGGGAATGCTAGAGGAGAATGAAAGAACTTTGGCACGTCACCATTTCATTACAGAAAAGAGATTTGTTGAGCGTTTGCAAGATCTGAGGAGGAGCATTGATATTCCATGGTTCCTGTTGCACTTTCCATTGGGAGTTTATTACCCCGCTAATAGCTACGTTTATTAAACCACTGTAAAGAGGGATAAAAAAGGAGTTGATGATGCTAATGATGAATTTACTTCTAGACATCATAATTTGTAATATTGCTAATATTTACTTGAGTGAGAAGAATATAATTTTTTTTTTGGATATTTATGAGAAATGAATGATATATCGCATTACAATTATGATATTATTTATGAATTCTTTGTTTGTCTATTTTATAAATCTTAAAAGTAATTTATTTTATATAATTCGTTTATGCTTCACGAAATATATTTATTATGTTAAAAACCCAACTTAATTTTCAAACTTGGAGGACAAAGTTTGAAATGCGTTTGGGGGTATTTAGGAGAAATGGAGTATAATAAAGCGAAGTGTGGAAGACTCAAGAGGTGGAATCTATTTATTTAATGCTCAAAGTTGACTAAAACTTTTCAAGATTTTTGAAGATACATGTAATATTTTTAGTACCCACGGAAATAGAAGTGATATTTTTATTAGCCATGAAAATAAAAAACTTTATGATAGAAATGAATTGTTATACCCTATTCCACTTACCTAGATTATGTATGCACTAGAAGAGTGTAGAGAAATTGATTGCTTTGTTTTAGACACTATAATGGGTAGAAGTTCGAAACAAAAGTGTAAGATATACAACATAAGTTTCCAAGAATCTTGTTATACAAAGATTATTGGTCAAGTATTATATATATAATGAAAAGAACTTATTCCACAATTAAGGGAAGAACTAAGAAATTAGCCAATAAAACTTTACTTATTTGGAAAGAATGCTTCCTTAACTATAATGAAAGTGAGGAGTTAGCAACATTTTTCAAATGAAACAATAAAGAGACTCATAGATTCCAAATGAAACGGAGCAGGGAACCTAATGGTGGAAATAATGTGATAAAGAATTTCTAAAAAAGAATAGTGATATCTAAAGAAAATAGAGGAGGGAACTACAGAAATACAAAATAATAATAATAATAAATAGAAGAAAGAAAGAAAAAAAGATCTAGAAATATGGAAGAATGCTTATTGAAAACTCTTAAAATAAAAGATTTAGCTCGGATGCTTATAGCTATATTGACTGAAGTATCTACTTTTTCCAACATTCCAACAATTGAACATGATAATGATATTTACTATTGGTTAAAAATTCCTATCGACATTGATTGTAATGGTATTTTTAAAAATTATTTGAAATTGAGATTGATCTAGTGATTTTTGTACCTTGAGATTTTATATTAGTCATCATAAGCTTGATGTTTAATTGTAAGTGGAGATAGAGAAAACCTATATTCCTTTGTAATTGATTGAACTTTGACTTCTGAGGTGTATTACATTGCTAGAAGGTTGAGTTTTCAAATAAATGGTTGTTCTTTAAACTTTTCTATTCTATCATAATATTTATGTTTTATGAGGGTAATATGTTTCTTTTTAATGATCACTTATGTTTAAGAACAAGAGTAAATAATTGTGATATCAGAATGAGGAATAAAAAGAGAATATAATTTAAAGTATTCCTTTGCTTATGATAGGAAAGTGCTGAGTTTACGGGTATTTGATAAGTCAATAAGTAGACAATATTTTATAGTATATTGTAATTAAAATGCTATATTACACTACTTTTCTCTTGTTTTCGTGATTTTAAGTATTGTTTAGATTATGTGAAGAAATGAAAGAAAAATAGAAGAAAATGAACAATTCAGTCAAGTAGAGAAAGTGCACAACGAATGAAGAGCGAATTACTAATGAATTAAGATTCACTATCAGCAAATCAGCAATGAATCGGGTTGGATATTGGAATCGCCTGCTAAATCAGTGAAGGACAAAGATAGATTTCCAGTGATTTGTCCAGTAAATAAGGATTGATAGAGGATTCGGTGGTGATTCGTTGAAGTCATTTTCGAGAATTTCGGATTTAAACAAGGAAAATTCAGTTTGGTTGGGATATGTAAATAAATAACTATCAATGATCCATGGAGCTTTTTATTACTTTTAGTTAGTTTTAGGTCATTATCAATTAATTTTCATTGCTATTGGAGACACTTTTGAAGACTAAAGTATTCAACAAGAGGTATTTTCATTAATGCCTTTTGTTTACTTTATTGTGATGTTTATTATAAATATGTGCGAGTAGTTTATTAACCTAAACAAAATTCAAAGATGAACTTAATATGTTTTATAATGTAGTCATAATAAATAAGGATTTATACTTAATGCGTTAAACTTAATCGTATCCGTCAATTCACCAATTTAATACATAGTTATTTGCGGATTACAATCATGAAGCATTGTATTGCATGCATAATAGCGAATGTGTATTATGAGATTTAGATTACAAATCTAACTTGAAGTAGTAACTAGGATGATTTAATAGGTCTTTTACCATTGGATGTCCTAGGTGAATTGAATTTTAAAATTGATATTGATACAGCCTTTTCCATAATATTAGGCTTAGTAGTTCAAAGTTTTTACGTAACTTAATGTTGTTTTGTTGTCTAATTAATTATCTTTGAGCTTTAAAAAGATTAATTTAATTAAATTACGACGCGCCTTTACTATTGATATAATGAAAACAGGTGGCTTGATAAAGGCTATCAACTTACTTATAATTCAAGTTTAATGACCCTAAAATACTTTATAATATAACAAAAGAACGATTATGACTTTGATTTAAGTAATATGTATGGACACGTATCGTATTAATATGTAATTGTTCTAGATATTTGTTTAGATGTTTGATTTATAAATAATTGAATTGAATTGATTTTAATTTACTTTTAGTGAATTTGATTTGTGTTAGTTAAGTTAGTTAAGTTAGTTTAATTAGTTTAATTGATTTTTATAGTTTAAGTAGATAATTTTAAATCTTGTTTTAACTAAATTAAATTAAAGTAATAAGAACAATAATAAAACTATTGGAAAACCTTTTTTTTAAGAAATTTGCAAAATCTCTATGGAGAGGATCCCACTTATCACTACTACAAATAATAAAGATATACGGTAAAACTTATTGTACACTCTCGACACATGTCAAAAATTCAAGTATAGCGATTCAACAGTGAAAATCGCTGAGTATATCGGTGCGGCGCATAATCTTATTTTCACCGATTTAAATAGTGAATTACTAGCTAATCCACGTCAAACATTGATTCGCTTGGCCCGAATCCAAGTTTTCAAATGAAACCCCAATTCGTTACAGATAACTTATTTCATACACACCAATCATTGCACCCACTTGAATCAAATACCAAATTCTTGCCTAGATTTACCCTTCTTAAGCTAGCTAGATTTTATTGTATTTAACTGATTCACAACTCAATCTTGTTTTGTTCAATCTAAAGGAGGGCGAGTTGAAATTGTAGAGCCATACTAGGGCTTGAGCAAGGAATTTCAAGTAGAAGCTTGGAAAAGAGATTTAAAGGAGTTCAAGAGTTTATAACTTAAGGGATTCGCTCTCAAGAAGGTAATCACGGACAAACCCTAGCTTTTAAATTTAAACTTTATAGTTTTTGATGATTTTTTGGAGATTTTTAATGAAGAATTGATTCAAAAATTGTTTATTGAATTTCATTTTACTACTATTGATAAACAATTTCATTGATTTCAATAGAATAGAAATAGTGAATACGATGATTTTGGTTTACAAAGCAGAATTTCTTGAAATTTTGATATTTATCAATTCTAAGATTTTTCTATGCAATTGGTTTGAAATTAAGTTTCAAATGAGTTTGGGGGTGTGTTTTGTTTTAGAAACACTTGAATTTATCGCAAGATTCTTTCATGTTATGAAAATTTTGATGTGATACTGATACATTATTATTATTGATGATGATGCTTGGTAATTAATTCTTATCATGATTTCTTTGTTTATGAAAAATTTACTAATATAATAATTTGTTCATTAACTATTTTTATTTTATATAGTTCGTTTTTGATTCACGAGGTACATTTGTTTTGTTGGAAACCTGACTTAATTTCTTAAACCTTCAGGACAAGTTTGGAGTGCGTTTGAGAATATTTAGGTGAAGTGAAGTATAAAGAAGTGAAGTATGGAAGATTCGAGAGGTATAATCTATTTATTTAGTATTTAAAGAAAACTTAAATTTTCAAATTTTTTATGAAGATACATGTAATATTTCTTCATTTTATTTTATTTAGTTATGAAATAATATGAATTAAATATAATTTGGATCTAAATAGAAGTGATATTTTTATTACTAATGAAAATAGAAATTTCATAATATAAAGGGTTTATTATACCCTATTTAGCATACCTAGATTGTGTATGCACTAGAAAAGTTTAGAGGGATTGATTGTTTTGTGTTAGACATGAAAATAAGTAGGAGATTGAAAAAAGAGCAATATCAATAAGACAGGTCTCTAAAAATCTTGTTATATAAAGACTATTAGTCAAGTTTATATATATATATATATATATTGAAAAGAACTTATGCCACAATTATGGGAAGAAATAAAATTAGATAATAAAACTTTAATTAGTTGGAAAAAATACTTCCTTAACTATAGTGAAAGTGAGAAGTGCTAACTGGAGTTCTTAATGAAAAAATAGAGCGACCCACAGGTTCCAAAGGAAATGAAATATGGAATTTAATGGTGAGAAAAATGTGAGAAAAAATTTCTATAAAAATAACAGTAGTATCCTAAGGAAATGTAACAGGGAACTGTAGGAATGAAAAAGAAAAAAATACAGGAAGAAAAAAAAAAGATAAAAATGGAAGAATGTTTATAAAAAAAACTTAAAATAAAAGATTTAGCTCGAGTGCTTATAGCTAAGTTGAGTGAAGTATCTCTTTTTGAACATTCTAACAATTGAACAAGATAATAACATTTATTAGTGTCTTAAAAAATTTCTATCGACTTTGATTGTGGTGGTATTTTTAAATATCGTTTGAGATTGAGATAAATTTAGTGATTTCTGTATCTTGAGATTCTATATAGTGGTTTGGCCTTGGTATTGACTAAACTTTAAGTTATTATGTGTATTGCTTAACAAGGGTTTAGTTGTCATTTAAGGTGTTGTTCTTTAAATTCTTATATTTTATCATAAACTTTATTTACATAAGGGTAATTAGTTTCTATCTAATGATCATTTCTGTTCAAGAATAAGTGTAAGTAATTATGAAATCAAAATAATGAATGAAAAGAGAATATAATTGAGAGTATACATTTGCTCGGGACAACAAAGTGTTGAGTTTCGGGGTATTTGATAAGTAAGTAATTAGACAATGTTTTATAGTATATTATATGTTAATTTTAGATGTAAAAGTCTATATTACATAGGGTTTTCTCTTGTTTCGATGATCTTAGGTTCTATTAAGGTTATATGAAGAAATGGAAGTAAAATGGAAGAAAAGTAAGAAATTCAGTCATTTAAAGAAAATAGCCATCGATTCATCAGCGATTCAAGAAATACACCAGGATTCGCTACATAAATCGGCACTCGAGAAGTTCAACAATTCATCAGTGATTCAGGAAATGAACTATGATTCGCTAAACAAATAAGTGAACCACAGAGTCATTATTCCACCGAATTTCCAACGATTTAGTTGAGAATGTGGATTCGGTTAGGATTCGTTGATGTCGGCCAAAATACTATTGGATTAAAACAAGGAATTTGAGTTCGATTGGGATATATACGCCATATCATGATACTATATATATGAACCTATGGATTTGAAATTAAGTTCCCTTGAGTTCCCTTAATTATCCTATAATTAGTTTTAGATTATTTTCAATTGATTTTAGTTTAGTTTTATTCTTCTTGCTTTTCAAGACTCTCTGTAGATTCAAGTATTCAACAAGAGGTATTTTTCATTAATGTCGTTTTTTTATTTTATTGCAATGTTTATTTAGAATATACATGTGTAGTTTATTATTCTATATAAAGTCCGAACATGAACTTAAACTGTTTTGCAATGTAGTCATAATGAAGAAGAATTTGTGCTTAATGATTTACACTTAATCGTATACATCAATTCACGGTCTCAATAGATTTGTTTTTTCCTATTACAATCAATAAACTTTATATTGCAAGCATAGTCTAGAATGTGAATTGTGATATTTAGGTTCTAAATCTAATATAAAGTAGTAACTAGGATTAATTTAAAAGGTCTTTTGTCTTTTAGATGTCTTGAATGAATTGTGTTCTAAGTTTGACATTGATATGGCTAATTCTGATAATATTGGCTTATAAGTAAGAAGTTTTCATAGAGTGTAATGTTGTTTTGTTTCTATTAGTTATCTTTGAGCTTTCAAAGAGTTAATGGAGATAAAATTAGAATATGGCTTTCCATTGATATAAGGAAAATTGATGGCTTGATAAAAGCTATCAATCTTGCTTATGATTAGATTTAATGATTCAAGAACACTTCACAATATGATGATAGTATGATTATGACCTACTTTAATTAATATGTTCAGATACAAAATGGATTAATGTTTCATTGTTCTGTATGTTTGTTTATATATTTGTTTCATATTGATTTGATTTGAATTGATTATAGAATATTCACTATTAGTAAATTTGAATTGTGTTAGTTTAATTAGTTTAATTGATTGTCATAGTTTGATTATATAATTTTAATTCCCGTTTTAATTAAATTAAAGTAAAATAATAAAAACGATTAAAAAACCTTTTTTCTTAAGGAGTTTGCAAAATCCACGTGGAGACGATTCTACTTACCACTACTACAAATAATAAGAATACATATAAAACTTATTGTACATGCTCGACACGTGCCACCCATCTGGTGGGCAAGGGTTCTTGTTAGGATGCATTTGTCCAAGAGTTGCTACCACCTCCTCATTTGTGAATGGATTATATTAAAATTGTGCCTCCATCTCTATTAATCTGTTTTTTCCCACGCCATACAGAATTGAAAATTCCGGTCTATTACCCATCGCTTGAAAAGTCCTTTCTATGTAGGCCTATGATATGCTAGTGATCCCTTGGTGATCATGAACCGATCTTCCGTGTTCATTCATTAAGCATGTGATTAGATTACCCCTTCTTCTACCTTTGACAATGGAGTGAAAATAAGCTGTGTTTCAGTCCCTTTCATTAAACCAATCAACAAGTGACTTTATTTTCCAATCCTCTTCATTTTTCATAGCCTCCTTGAGTTGCGTATCCAAGTTTCGAAAAGTGTCAATGTCTGTGTATCCAGTAGAGTGAGAATCTTTGATTTTATCTTGAAGCTTCTCCATCACATGCTTGGAATTTTCCAATTTGTGTTCTCCGCCTCCACATAAGTATGCTTTTACGTAGTTTGGTCATTTTCTCCCCTATGCTTGCTCTTCCTAGACTTCTGTCGTCATTCCATGTTTTTTCAATGATTTGTGAACATTTCTTTGATTGCATCCATCTACTATCGAACCTAAAAAAGGTGCATGTTATCCTGTCGTATTCTCTTCTCAGTCTCAAATAGTACGCCAAGGTGATCAGATCTTGTCACTCATAAATGAGAAATCGCAGCTTCGAGGAATTTCTCCACCAAAGATTAAGTGGCAACGGCTCTGTCTTGCCTTGCAAACATTCTTTGATCTCCTTATCTACTGTTGGACTGGTAAAGCTAGGCTCGGAATACCCCAAGTTAGTTTCCCAAATAGCATTGATGAAATCAATGAGTTATAAATCCTCCTCAGGTGTCCATGGTGGCCCCCCTGTTATCTTTTCTTTACTGGTTATAACATTGAAGTTTCCTAATATAATATGAAGTTTCGTGCTACTAATGATTCTTTCTTCTAATTTATTCAGCTGGTTTTCTCTAATCCCTTGAATAGTACTGATATATTCTAACTAATCTCCTAGTGTTGCCGTCACCATAATCGGTGAATTTCACTTCCATTAAAAAAAAAAAAAAAAAATCTCGTATTTTGCCACTTGTATCGTCGATGTGGCGTTTCAAGAAATTTCTATGCCACCCAAATAGCCAGTGAGATCAATCGCTAACATTTAATCAAACTTAAGCTGCCATTGAATCCCCTCGATTACCTTTTGCTGATTTCTTTGTTTTGCTTAAAACTAGGGCGCCCAGAGGATGGGATATCTTAGCTCTATTGATAGCTGCAACTATAAGGGTTCCTCCGGTCCCCCTACAGTTCTAAATCAATGCTCTCGTAGATAAAAACCTTAGGCCTCTTTCAGGAAGGCTGCCTCCGCCACTTGGGATGTAATAGATAAATTAATATTTTTGGATTCCTTGCCTAGAACGACATTTTTTTTATCCTCATTCAGTTTCCTCAGAGGAAGGACCCTCCTTAGAGTAGCAGGAGAGATGTTGACCCTTTTGATGCTTTAAGTCCTTCTATGGCCATGGCTTTCAGGGCTCTTCCATAATGTTGCTTAAAGGGTTGGTGTATACCGATTATGATTTCGCCACGAGATCCATGTACGCACATTTCGAGAGGGTTTTATTATATGCTCTGGTCTAATGTTGACTTGAGAAGGAAGAATCCCGTAGGATCCCTAAGATTTTATCGAATCTGTGATAAATTTGGATTGAAAGAAAATCTTACCAAAAAAGAAAAAACGAGATTTGTCAAATCTCACCAAAGTAGGAAGTTCGGATTCGGCAAAATTTTAGTGGTACGCCATTAAGGGGCAGACCTTAATGCTACAAGTATACAAGCAAATCGAATGAATATGTATGCTCTCTTCTTTAACCTTAAGTCCTCCTTTCTCAAGAGCCATGATCTAACTTAGGCATCGGAGCGTTCTCCCCGGAGGCTCCCAATCCGGGTTTGTTTTGTAGTTTGCGTTCTTGGAAAGTTGTCGGTGTTCGCCTCGGGATCCTGCGAGATTCATCCTTATCAAGTTAAAGACATGAATAGCTCCAAATCAAAGAGAGTCCATTGACTTGAGATGAAATTTGACTTGATGAATAATTCTAAGTCAAAGAGATGAATAGTGTCAACTCAAAGAGATGAATAGTGTCAAATCAAAGAGATGAATAGTGTCAAATCAAAGAGATGAATAGTACTTGAGATGAAGATTGATTTGATGAATAATTTCAAGTCCAAGAGATGAATAGTGTCAAGTCAATTAAGACATGAATAGTTCCAAGTCAAAGAAAGTCCATTGACTTGAGATGAAGTTTGACTTGATGAATAGTTTTAAGTCAAATAGATGAATAGTGTTAAGTCGAAGAGAGTATTTTGACTTGAGATGAAGTTTGACTTAATGAATATTTTTAAGTTAAAGAGATTAATAGTGTTAAGTCAAAGACATTAATAGTTTTAAGTCAAAGAGAGTCCAATGACTTGAGATGAAGTTTGACTAGATGAATAGTTCTAAGTCAAAGAGATGAATAGTGTTAAGTCAAATAGAGTCCTTTGACTTGAGATGAAGTTTGACTTGATGAGTACTTTAAAGTCAAAAAGATGAACAGTTTCAAGTCAAAGAGATGAAAAGTGTCAAGTCAAAAAAATTCCTTTGACTTGAGATGAAGTTTGACTTAATAAATAATTTCAAGTGAAAGAGATGAATAGTGTCAAGTCAAAGAGAGTTCTTTGACTTGATGAATAGTGATCATTAAGCCAAAGAAGGATTTCTTTGACTCTATAAATAGTAATGAGCCATATGAGCACCTCGTCTCAACTGTAGTCAAGTTAAGGCATCGACAAGCATCGAGACGCGCAACACTCGTTTAGTGTATTTCAAATAAAGAATGCAGCATATTCTCTGACATTGTTTCCGTTATAGCCAAGTTAGGCATCAAATAATACACTTATGTACTCATACGCAAAACTTACATTTTTCGTAAGAGTTGGGGCATATGGTGTATACCGATTATGATTTTGCTTTGAGATCCGTGTACACACATTTCGAGAGGGTTTTATGATGTGCTCTGGTCTAACGTTCACTTAATAAGGAAGAATCCCGCAGGATCCCTATGATTTTGTCGAATCTGAGATAAACTTGGATTGGAGAAAAATCTTACCAAAAAAGGAAAATTCGAGATTTGTCAAATCTTACCAAAATAAGAAGTTTGAAATCGACAAGATCTCAATGGAAAACCAATACAGGTCAGACCCTAAGGCTATAAATAGACAAGTAGATCGGAGGAAAAGGTATGCTTTCTTCTCAACCCTTAGTCCTCATTTCATAAGAGCTCTGATCTAACTTAAGTATCGAAGCGTTCTCCCTGGAGGCCCCCACTCCGAGTATTTTTTGCAATTTGCATTCTCAAAAGGTTCTTGGCATTTGCCTCGGGATTCATGCATCTCACTGCTTTAGAACGTCATGCGATTGTTGACACATCAGGTTGGATGTGGGCAGGGGCATAAGGTGGGGGCAGACTCTCCACGTTTAGACGAAATGGTATAAATGGTTAGGAGAGAAGATTGATTTGATTGTTTGGGAAATGGGCAATTGAGTGTGTAGGACTATCGTGTTCAGTGATAGGGTCAACGGGTTTCTTCATTGTCCTGATGAAGACTTGTATGAGGTTTTCGGGAACCTCGGTGGAAGGACTGAGTTTTTAGAGCATCTCCAGTGGAACGCGTATTGGATATTAATGTATGCCACCTACGATTAAATAGACATTGAAGTGAAAAAAACCACTCAAATGGAATGTGTTTTTTGAATGTCAAGATGACGTAGATAGACATTGTCTATTTTGAATGTCACTTCTTGACATTCAAATTGACATCCATGTTGGATAATATGATTTTTTTAAAAAATATTTACTTATTTTATTTACACTTTTATTTTAACATTTTAATTAATAAAATTACAAAAAGAAATGTCACATCATCAAGTGAGCCACATATTCACATCTCCAATCGGAGACCTAGTTTGAAGCTCAATATCAATTTGAGTCACATGGGATGGACATCATTTTCACATTAAGAATCCACAACCTCAATCTACATTTACCATTGAAGATGCTATTACAATGGTGCGTGGGGTTGTATATATTAAAATGATGTGATTGAGGGATTGGGCCTTATTTGGGGTTTGTTCTATGGATGGATGCGGGAAAGTAGTATGGACAATGTACTTTGGGTTTTTATTTGGGCAAGTGTAGGGTTGGGCCTAGTGTCTAGGTCGATTGAGTTAAAGGGAAGTCTATATGTAATGGCGATATTGGCGGGCTCATTCAAACCACAACATATTTTCAAATTTTGAATTTAAATTAGGCATCTTTATTGAGTGGGTGCTTCCTTCAAGATCAAGGACATAGGGTACAATGTCAATCATTTGTTTTATATGGCTATTTGTATAGGTATTCAGTTGTAAGCTTGTGCATCTCTCCCTGTACAAGGAGTAACGCTTGGTGTTGTGAGAATCACTGTGGAATATTCAAGATAGCAGTCACAAGAATACACTCAAAGGCAACAACGACAGAGAAAATAGCGAACACAAGAATTTATGTGGAAAACCCTAAAATAAAAGAAAAAATCACGGTCAAAAAATAAGGCAATCCACTATCAATAGTTTAGTAAACAAAAAAAACAACCTCTATCTAAACCCCAGATAGAATCCCCAATAAGATTTGATCTTACAGTGTCGCGTACCCACTCCAAGCTCGTACGCTACGACACAACTCTCGACTCTCACTCAAGCACCTCTAGCAACACTATTCGTTTAATGTGCTACACCACACATATAAATAGTTGCAATTCACAATTTGAGGCTAAAAAAATAATTCATTACTTTGTGTTTCAATCACATTACAACAATATACAAGTTTGAATACAATTTAAACTTTATTGTTGCATGTAAACACCAACATGTCACAATACAACACCATGTCCATATGTTTAATCATGATTTCAATTGTGACTACAATTGCATCTTCAAATCCAATTGAGTTGGAGCCACTACACAACAAATCTTCACCTTGGCGAAAACTCACTACCTTGATCTTTTCACCTACCCTCTCGGGCCACAATCCTCAACACCGAGAGAAAATCAAGTCCAATCCGACCTTTTTGGACTTACTAACAACCGGAACCCACTTCTCGACCAACATTTGAGGCCCAAATCTCGCTCCATGTTTTTGCACCAAAACAAACAAGTTATTCTTCCTCACGCCTTTCTTGACCAACGATGACTTCTGGAATATTTTCAATACTCCACCTTGCCCGAAGTACCGATAACCATCAAAATCTAATTCAGAAAGAGAAATTAGATTTTGAGTACAACTTGACACATGTCGAACATTTCAAATCATTACGACGCGTCCATCAAAAGAATTCAGCTGAACTTCATCGACTCCCAATATCAGTCGCAGAGAGCCATCAGCCATCGACAAAACTTTGCTACCCAAACAACTTGCATAATTACCAATCCGTGCCCTGTGTACGCACACATGCCTTGTGGCCCCGCTGTCAATTACCCATTCTCCCTTTTGATCACCTATCTTATTTTTTGGTGGACACATAGGATAATTACTATCAGTTTTGAGAACTAACAAATTGTCGGCATCATTCCCTTCAACATCGGAATCCCCGTTTGTTGAACCGAAGCTTTTTTGCGAACCTGCTTCTTTACCTTTCCTATTCCCGCAGTCTCTCCTGAGATGCCCTGGTTGACCGCATCTCCAAAAGACCACTTTCTCATACTTCTTAGAACTCTTCCTAGCAGCTACCAAACTTGAGCTTTTAGATGAACCGTTGTTTTCACCTTTCATCAATTTCTCCTGAAATATTAACATGGAAGTGACCTCTACTAAACTGATGGTTTCCTTCACGTACATTAGTGTTGGCTTTATGTGCTTGAACGAAGGCGAAAGTGACCAGATGAATTTGAGCGCCTAATCCTCATCACCAACTTGCTATCCAAAATCCTTAAGTTTTGAGGCAATCTCGTTTAAGAGCACTAAGATGATCAGTATTACTTGTAACTTCATCTACCTTCAGGTGATAGTACCGCTCCTTCAGGTAAAAACAATTTGACATGCTTTTCATTGTATACATAGTCTCTAATTTCTCCTAAAAACCTTTTGCTAAAGAAATATTCCTCAAGTTCAAAAGAAGATTCTTTACCAAATTGAGTCTTATTATGCTCGCTGCCCTCAAATCCAACTATTTCCAATTCTCATCACTTTACTTTAATCACACGACCATTCAACACTTGAAGTAGCCCAGATTGAATCATTAAATCTTTGAATTGAATTTGCCACAAGTTAAACTTTATCTTCCTGTTGAACTTCTCCACATTTACCTTCATCACACTTATGTACTTCGACATGTCTGAAACTTCATCTTAATTGTGTAACCCTATCAGATCTGAATCTTAGCTCTGATACCAATTTATTATGATGAATCACCAGAGAATACCTAAGACTGCAGTTACATGAATACACCCAAAGGCAACAACCGCAGAGAAAATATCGAACATAAGAATATACGTGGAAAACTACAAAATCAGGGAAAAAAACCATGATCAAGAAATAAGACAATCCCCTATCAATAGTTTAGTACACAAAGGAAAAACCTCCTCTATCTAAACCCCAAATATAAACACTAATAAGATTCGGTCTACCAGTGTTGTATACCCGCTCGCAGGCTCATACGGTACGACACAACTTTCGATGCTCACTCAAGCACATCCAGCAACACTATTCGTTTAATGTGCTACAACACACATCTAAATAGTTGTAATTCACAACTTGAGACTCAAACAATTTGTTACTTTGTGTTTCAATCACATTACAACAATATCCAAGTTTGAATACAATTCAAAATTTATTATTGCATGTAAACATCAACGTGTCACTATACAAAACCATGTCCATATGTTTCAACATGACTACAACTGTGACTACAATTTCATCTTCAACTACAATTAAGTTTGAGCCACTGCACAACACTTGGCAGGTGAGATCTCAGCACATTCTTCGCTTCTTTCCTGATTGTTGTACTTAGTTGATGAATGAGAACTTCCTGATGAATTTCGAGATGGGCCTTCTTCCTATAGTCAGTTTCTCCCTCCATTGGACCTTTTCTGCTTTATGGTGTCATCATAGATTTCTATTGAGGTGCATTCCTTGTTCTGGTAATAGAACATGGATCGATAAATGATCTTACCACAATAACCACATACAAACTCAGGACTTTCATAAACGAAATCGATCCAGTATCTCCTCTTGTTACTTTGAATACATCGGCCTTTTAGCAGTTCCTTATTGACATTCAGCTCTATAAGTACCCTTGTATAACTCTCATGTACAACACCATTGACCTTCATTTCGTTGTTGATCATTATGTACTTCCTGATATGGCACACTACTTCTTTAAATAACTTCTCACTTCTACGGTCCATAGGAAGGCTGTGGAGTTGCACTAATGTTTTGCACATCTTGATTTTGAGAGATGGTAGAAGGATTTTTAGAGTCTATGGGGTTTGCAAAAAGACATGCTCCTCGAACAACCATAAGCCAAAGTTCTTGGCGTATGTCACGACATTTGGCTACTCGAAGAAGATCTGGTACATATTATCTGCAAGTACCACAAATTGCAACCCTTCTTTGATTTTCCAACCTTTTATCATAGATTCTCTCAGCCCTCCCATATTAATTGTATGGAATGTTGCTATGCGACCTAATAGACTCTATTTGCATCATGTCACCCTTTCCCCTTTGTAATCGTTCGTGATCTACACCTCGTCCTCTTCTTCCTTATACAGAGAGCATTTGTGCATAAGCTCATAAATATCCTCCTTATTAGCCATATTTGAGTGGGTTAACAAGACTTGAAAAAGACAAAAAGGGAAGAGGATAGTGCATGGGCATCACCAATGATAAAGAAATTATGACAAAAACAAGTTGAGGACTATGAAATTGAATTGAATATTAACAAAAGCACATGAAGCAAATCATAAGAACATTATATGATGAGTTATTAGTAGAAAATATTTACTAAACTTGAATTTGAAGTATGAAAACATAGAAACCCACCCCACCTAAAAGATTTTCTACCCAATGAATGAGTGAATGCATCTAAAGTGGTGGCTATCCATCCCTACCTAACGGATTAACTACCCAAGATTTGGTTTCAACACACAATAAAAAATTGGACTTCTGCATAAAGGTTCGTTATGACTTTTCATAAGAAACTACCACTAAAATACTTCAAAGAGAGAAAAATCCAAAGAATGCTAGAGTTGAATCAGGTTTGATCTCCATATTGTTGTCCACAAAGGATATGACTGATTTCCTAATACGAGCACTCGCCCAATTTGCAAGCTTTCACCCATGGACGCCTCGTTGGATTACACTCGAGAGGACACCAACCCTCTCATAGAGATAACTTTTGTAATATGTAGAATATTGTTATCTTGTCTTCACAAGTTCTAGCAGATGATACATGTTCCTTTCGGTATGTACATAGTATTTTCTTTATCTCTCTCTTTATCTCAGCAACATACTACTTTTTTATGTACGCTTCATTTTGTTTTTACATGAGTTTACGTCAATTGATTTGCTTTTACATGTGCCATGTGTCCTAATTTATCCTTCACACGCACGTCTCCTACAAAGTACAAATGCAATCATCAGTTGGGATTCTTCCTTCAGCTATTGTGACGTACATCTACACATCACGAAACAAAATCTTAAGCACTACAATATTGCACCACATATATGTACAATGTATTCAATTAGGAAAAAGATTGGATTACCCACACTACAAAAAATAGGTGATCAGAAACGGAAATTTTCGTTGCTGATTAGCGTAAATTTCGTCTCTAAGTATATTATGCAACGGAAAAGATTTAATTAATTTCTTCTCTAAATCTGTCGAAGCTAATTTAGTCAAATAACGGAAATATGTTTAGTTCTTGATTAGAGAGACTCAAATAGAGACGGATTTGAGACGAATTTAGAAACGGAACATAAATGGAATTTCTTCCTAATGGGACCGAATAGAGACGGATTTGAGACGAATTTAGAAATGGAACAAAAGAAATGGAATTTCTTCCTAATGTGACGATTCTAATTGCATTCGTTCTTTGATCCGTTGCTAATCAAGCAATGGATCGAAATGATCGACACGGAATTAAAGCGATCCGTTCGTAATCAACAACAACAAAACGGATCGAAAATGCGAAATGCTTGAATTTCGTTTCTAATCCGTTGCTAATCGGCAACGGATCAGCAACGGAATGCTTGAATTTCGTTTCTGATCCGTTGCTGATTGATCCGTCTCTATTTCGTGTCTAAATTTAGTATTACCCAATATGGCGCGACTATTTCCTCGGCAAATTAGAGACGAAATAGCAATGGAATCTCTGAATTCCGTTGCTAATCCGTCTCAATTCCGTTTGTACGTTTTGTTTTCTTTTCACTACTAAGATCAATCCAATTGGTTCTCCATGACCTCTAAACCTGAAAATACAACCATAGGACCTGCTCCATCGCCTGCACCCCCTCCAATAACTCTTTGGGGGTGCTAACATCCCCCAAAAAAGCAGAATTTGACTTACATACATCAACAATATATATCAACAACAAAGATTCAAATGAGGGAAAAAATGTACAATTCGACATTGAAAAAGATTTATATATCCACGAAAGCTTGTCAAGTATAATAAATGTTCCAAATACCTAAGTATTCACAAAAACCACCAATCCTATTGTTCAACATCAACCACAAAAAACTTCCAATCCTCTAAATATGCACAAAAGAACTATCAATCTAAAAGCTCTAAAAATAACTATAAAAAATATCTACAAAAGCAAAATTATCATCTCAAAAGTTACACACACAACAAGAAAAATACCTAAGTATCACCAAGTTGCTCATCTCTCATAAGCCAATCTTGCATATCTTGATCAACATTATCTTGTTGATGTAGTGGATCAGCGGGATCTATTTGCGGCGGCTGCTGCTGCTCATGAGGTGGTGGTGGTGGTGGTGGCTGTGGTTGAGATAGGCCTGCTCCGTCCATGGTCATCCCGAATTGCCTCTGCATAAACGCCACAACCTGTCGTAATTGCTCGACAACAATATCAAACTCTGAACGTGGCACCATCTCCGACAATTGGGATGTGCTAGCACTAGGATCTGCATATCTTCACTTCTTTCTCCTTAACAACCCGAGACCGTAGACACGTCCTTTAGGACACTCACCCGCCACATTGTAGTACACCGCCTCATCATCCACCGACCGATCCGGTGTAGCTCGGGTCGCTCTGGCGACGTCTCCTCTGGAGCTTAGCCTGCATGGATCGACAATAAACAACTTAAATGATATGCTTTAAAGTAAACTTACTACTATT
Source organism: Stephania cephalantha (assembly GCA_039657325.1). Lineage (NCBI taxonomy): Eukaryota > Viridiplantae > Streptophyta > Magnoliopsida > Ranunculales > Menispermaceae > Stephania > Stephania cephalantha. The sequence goes on from CM077572.1 coordinate 12,416,523, forward strand.
TCACTCGTATTTCTATACTTACATAGAACCGCTCTGATCTAGTATCGATGAATGTCACCCCGTCGTGATTTACGATGTAGAGATGCAAATACAATTCATTCACGGTAGGTGGCGTCTCAGATGTATTAGTCTGCATACAAAAGTTATAAAAATGTTAAATATGTCAATTACTAGTAGGTCGGCGCACTTAAATTCCCCAAGCACAAATCGATTGCATAAAAGTGAAATGAACTGAAGTGAATGAAATTCGTACAATGCAAATGAGTTAAACTAGCATCAATGTGTAAGAAATTTTTTTTTAAAAAAAAAGATTAAAAGCAAACATAGGCATAGTGAACAAGTGTAGAAATGAAAAAAATAAACTAGAGTGTAAAAAACACTCACAAAAGACACCGAGCCACCACCGTGCTTCGAGGGTCCAGTCCCAGGTCCTTCGACCTTAGTGTTCCTATTCGTAGACGCTTTCCTAGACCTGGAAAGAAAGTCCTCGCTCTCCCAGTACTCCAAGTATCTCCTTCACGCCTCATCTCGTAAGAAAGTTTGGCTACACACGATTCTTCTTTAACTTGTGCATCAATGCGGTGTTCCTTGTGCTGCATGCATGCGTGCCGTACGTCGCACGAATTAGATCCTCGTGAATCATGTCATCCCATCTAAAATATACCTATAAAATGGCGAGTGCAATTGTTACGAGACATTGAAAAACTAGTATAAATCCTAAGACATTTATTAGTCCTGCCTACCTGCCATTGGCGCCAGTAGTGGTCTTTATGATGATTTGGTACCGACTTCCAACAATACCCTTATGGAATCATCCATCTCTTGAAAACTTTTGTCATCCTCCGTGCACAAGAATAAGAAGGATGCAATTCCCTGTGTTTCATTAAAATGCATAACATCTTAAAAACTTATTTAATAGTTTACATCGATAATTAGAAATACATATATGAATCAAATACAAACTTACGTATTATTCGCAATCAGTGTGATCGGGATCCTATGCACGCGAGGGGGCTCGGTCCCCGTCCTCTCGAGCCGCCCACGGAGGGCCCGTAACCCAAGCAAGCTGCTCTGCGCGTCATAAGATGTGGATGTTGCTGATGATGCGGTGGCTAGAAGCGCAGGTCTCATCGGTACAGGAGTGTCATGTCTTGATGTCGCCGATGGTGACTGCAATGGGCGATTTGGTATGGTTCCAGATGACGATGTCGATGGTACATGCGACGCGGATGGTATGGAAGGCGCAGGTGATGCTGACTGTAACTCATGATCGAGTGAACGAGAAGTCGAAATCGATAAGACAGGAATCGACCCACGACCTCGACCGCCACGACCTCATCGACCCCCTCGTGTGGCCGGACCATGAGGTCCAGTCGGTATATCAGTTCAAGAGGTTTGTGTTGTACCTCTTACGACTGGACGAGGTCCCCCTAAAGTTATCCCTCGACTGCCCTAAGGTAATTTGTGACCTCGAAGTGGGAGGTGATCATTGCGAGCCATGAAATCTAAAAAAACACCAATGTTAAACAATTGTGAAGAAAGGTTTAGAAAATTCACGTAACGTTGATCAAACATTGACATAACATAGACATACATTACTCGCTGTCATCCGTTTCAAATTCACTCTCATGACTAGAAGTTGATGATTATTCTTCTGAATCATCTCCACTATCAACAATGAAGTCATTGTCTTCTTGACTTGGACCCGCTTCAACAATGACGCGGTCCCATTTGGATCATCCAGATTGTTGAAATCCTGAATTGCATCGTCGACTACGCACGTGGTGGGTTCGCCATCTTGGAATGCAATCTCTGCCGAGCCTTGGTCATTATCGTCTTTGCTCGTTTCCTCGTCGGCGAATTTTGGTTGACAACAACAAACTGCTAGCCATTCTTGTCGCTCGTTCCTCAAAGAAGGGTACGAAAGGTAGTACACTTGAGTGGCTTGCATTGCAAGGAAAAATGGCTCATAGTTGTTATATCGTCGACTTCGATGAACCTCTACCAATTGAAGTGTTGGGTGAGTCCTCACACCATGATTCGGTGTGGGGTCATACCATTCACACTTAAACAAGACCAAACGCTTGAGGCCAGTATATTCAATCTCTACAACCTCTTTCAGTACTCCATAGTAGTCATGGAAACATCGGCGTAGTTAGAACCTTTCACCAAAACACCGTTGTTTTGCGTCGATCTATTAACGCCATATGTTGCGTAGTGGAACTTATACCCATTCATTAGGTAACCAGGGTACACATTACAAGATCGACTAGGACCAACCGAAAGATCAACAAGCGTCTCATTTATGATAGAATTCCGAGCCTATTTATGAAAATTTAGAAATGTAAGACACATTACTTATGAAAGAAATTAACGAAGCGATAACCTACAATAGTAATAACATTACATATGTTTGAAACCAAATGGGGAAGTTGCGCTCTAGACTAGTATCGACTTCCGACTCCCCCATTGCTTGAGTGATTTCATCGATAAAGATCCTACAAGAAACGAACATGTAAATATCATGTCTTAGTAAGAGATGAATAATGAATGTACTGCATTATTGAATTAAAGTGACGGACATACTGGATGTGAGGAGCGATCTCTGGAAAATTGAGCAGTATGTACGAATGAGCGGCATTATACTCCTGCTCTGTTAAGTACCGCTCCTTTCACTTGCCCAAGGGTTGACCAGGATAAGTGAAAATTGAGAAATTGCCCACAAAATGCGGTGTGGACCCGACACCACCATCGTCGTTTCGTTGCACTTTGTCATGCAATGTAAAGACGTGATATTCGAAGTAGTAAGAACAAAACGATGTGACTTCTTCGACCAAATAAGCATTACACATCGAGCCCTCAACCTTCACTTTGTTCGAACATTGTTTTTCAAATGTTTAAGGTACCTATCGAAGTTTAGTTAATGTTGATTTGCAACTTTATTGATTGGGAAAACAATTTCAGGAACTCAAGATATTACCTCTCAAATGGATACATCCATCGAAATTGAATCTGACCGGCCGACGCGCTCGTAAGCCAAGTGGATTGGTAAGTGTTCCATAGAGTCGAAAAAGCTTGGAGGGAATATTTCCTCCAACTTGCAAATGATTTTAGGTATTTCAGACTCTAAAACCTCCATATCTTTGAGACTTACACTTTTCGCAGTCAGGGATCAAAAAAAAGGCTCAGTTCGCTAATTGCAACACAAATCGGGTTTGGGAGGAGTTTTCTGAATGCAATTGGTATCAAGCGTTGCATGAAAATATGACAATCATGACTCTTCATGCCGAACATTCGCAACTTCTTTGGATCCACACATCGACCAAGATTCGAAGCATAACCATCAAGAAAATACAACTTTTCAACCAACTAGCACAATTTTTGTTTTTTTATGTATCGAGAGCATAACATCCAAGGATGTAAGTATTTGTCGCCGAATCAATGTGTAGAGAAGGTCGGTGACAATATTCATGAATATCTTGTCTCGCTTTCGCATTGTCCTTACTTTTGCCCGGTACACTCATAATAATGTTGAATATGTTGTCAAAAACATTTTTCTCGATGTGCATGACGTCTAAGTTATGTCGGATCAAGTTTGTCTTGCAGTACGGCAAGTCCCAGAAAATGCTTCTTTTTCTCCATCCCGAATTCTTAGCTATCCGCCCATTAACAGAATCAGCTCCGATTTCTGTCACCTTCATCAAGCCCAACAATTCAATTTCTGCCAAAATTTCTTCACCAGATCGCAAAGCGGGCGGTTCGTCGTTAAGTACCATTTTGCCTCTAAGAAATTTTTTTTTGTCTTTCCTGAATGGTGAGGTCTTCGACAAGAAACGACGGTGAAGGAATCTCATTTTGCATTACAACATCTTCACCATCGGTTCCATAATTCATTCTAAGGGACTTTACCTGTCCTAGCAGTATTAACAGGAGTAATATCACTTAAATCAAAGTGTAAATTAGTGAAATTACCTTGATCATCTCCCATATCTTGAAACTCAACAAGTATGGTGACTACCTCAATTCTATTAGGAAGTGGAGCAGATGAACTCGCACCATGTGGTGAAACAGGTAGCAGCCCAGTCTGTCATGAACCAACATGAAGATTATCTTCCCCATTTACAATTTCCTCTCCTGAAGATTGCAGTTTGATAGGACTGGTGTCCCCATTCTTAGAAAAAACAGCAATCTTTCATTTCATAATTCTTTTAGACTTCTGTATTGGCTTGGTACTAGGGGTTGAAATAGGAGCATTAATAATAGACTTGACAATAGCAGCACTTGGAGCAGCTGACGACTTTTTTGTAGGTATGAGAGGTCGATTTCAACAATTTTGTTGTTAGACTTCATTTGATGATTTAGTCTAACCTCCACCACCACTTTTTCCAACTTGATAGATCTCCTTTTAAACGTTCAACTTTTTCCCCAAGGCAAGAGCATTAAGCAGTAGAACTCTCGCTTGAACACATGTGTCTGGTGAGAAGTCAAAACCTTCCACAGCATGTAGGCCTTACAAGTTAGCTTGTTAGCAGGAAGCCCAAAAGTGTTGTCAGAAATCCATGTTTGAAGAATCCCTCTAGTCAGCATCGAGACGACATGTAGGCCTTGCAAGTTAGCTTGGTAGCAGGAAGCCCAAAAGTGTTGTCAGAAGGCCATGTTTTAAGAATCCCTCCTGTCAGCATCGAGACAACTTCATCAAGCATGAGCATCAAACCTAGCTTGTCAGCAGATGTCTCAAAATCAGAAAGTCCTTGCATTAAGTTGATTGAAGTAGGAGTGAATGGAATGCAATACCCACGAACAAATACCTTGTCCGCAGCAGTGTCCCCTAAATTGATTGCAATAGAGTTCCTTGACAATTAAGTATTTAAAGAATCCTTCATGATTAACTAACCCATAAATGCCTGTTTGAACCAACAACTTGTCCAAGCCAATTTCAAGAAAATATAACACATTGATCGGTTGATCGTACCAATATTGCCTCTTCACCGCATCTTTAAATTTCTCCCCACACTCCAATGATCGAAAACGACCAAATGCAAAGGGAGCAGGTACAACAAAGTACAATGAAATGAACACGATCTTTATCTAGTCAGAGGCTTTATTGATAGCCTAGGTTCATTAAGAATCCTCTCTAAAGAGTCAAAGGAAACCTTGTCATCAACATCAACCTTCTTTTTTTCCTTGGCAGCAGTTTAGACTTTTTTTGAAGAGCCATATCGCCTAACTGATTGATGTCGTCAGACAGCCCCTAATTTCACCATTATACTATTTGCAGCAATTCGAGGATTGGATATCGTACTAATGTAAAGTTTATTAGATGGAGCATGATAGTAGATGCCCTTTGTCTCCAGTGTCGAAAGATCAGCCGTTGCAGTAGAATCACCGTGTGAGGTTGAAGAAGATGGTTGAGACATTCTTATAGTAAATCGAAGTAAGAAATATAAGAAAATGGTTGATATGGAAGGCATGTCTCTATGAGAGAGAAGAATTTGAATTGGGAAGACTAAATTGTGAGAATAAAGTGTAATCACAAAATCAACAAAGAGTAACCCAATGCATAATAGAAATCTCTCTTAACCCCTAAAACTAAATCCAGTGTATCTAACGGAACAATATTTACTCCCCCTCAACCAGCTGTAACGGCTAGTTTTTACAACCTACTGAGCGATACGTGTTGTAGTGAAATCCAATTGGCAGTTTCTTGGTCAAACATATAAGTAGCTCACAACAAAATGTCAAACACATAGATATCTGCGTAAATTCACATAACTACTTGGTTGCAGTAATAACCCATGCTAGTGAGAGCAAACGCTAATGTCATGGCGCAACCTCTCAAAAGTCTATGTCTTAAGAGCCTTTGTGAATACATTAGCTAACTGTTGTAATGACCATTATCCTTATTGAGGAATTGTTCGGCCTGAACTAGAGCTAGCAACCTCACCTTTAACACCATATAAATACAGTTGTACATCAAATATCGATGTAGAAACAAATAATAAATGCAGTGGAAACTAAACTTTTTCTTGATATTAAACAAGATATACAAACCGAAATCAAATTGGAATAAACTCAAGTAAATCATCACAACCCATGTGATATTACAAAACTGTAATTCAATACAGATATATAAACAAAAGAAGAATCATTAAATCGAAAAGAAGATCAAAACTCTTAAACCTTTTTTGTCCCGTAGTTGTAGCACTTGTCAGTATTCCTGGAATATTAATTAGGATGAGTGCTCCAACTTGCTTAGTAAGTACGGATTCATAGAACTATCAACAATCCCATATCATTTGTAAACCTAGGGTCGATTACTCACATACACCATTAATATGAATGCTATAACAACATATTGTGCGTATCTACTATCTAGCCAATCAATTAATGTTCAATGGTTCTATCATAAACCCTTTAGTGAATGTGCAATCCACATAACTTGTTTAGCTAAATAGGATTTAACATATAGGCTGGGAATCAAACCCATATCCTATACTACTTGTTCTCAATTTTAGAATTTACTTTCGTCAATCACATCAGACATCGTTTTCCATTTGAATAAACATATCACAGTTTATATAGCTCTCATTTAAGTCTATAAACTATATGAACTAAATATACTACATAGATAGGCAAAGTTGATAATCAAACGAATCCATACTTACCTCGGTTAGGTTGCGTTTCCAATTTCTTTAACTCTTCGTGTCACTCAACCTTTCTCGATGTTCGAGAACCTATCACAAACCATTTGAAGTCATTACATATTCAATACCTCATTTTTAGAACCCCCTAAACTGGTCCCAACTGAATTCAGAACCAATTTACCAATTTTTAGGTTTAATACAGTCTTTACACATTTTTCGAGGTAAAAACTCCACTATAAAGTCTTGAAGGAATCCCAAATTCTCCACTTTTTATAAAAATTCACAACATCTATCGATTTAGTCAACAAATATAATTTTTCATATTTTTTTTCTATTTTTCTAGAATTTTTTCAAAATTCCAGCATTTTCCTTTATTTTATTTGTGAACAGGGGTTTGACCCTTGAAGGTTCAGTCCAGTCCGGGGAATCAAACCGCCTTCCCTCAACTCATCGTTGTCCTCTGTTGTAGCAAACTGAATTCATCATTTTTTTCTGTTTGGCTCTTTAAGGTTGGGTTTGCCCCAACCCCAGGGCACTCTTAGGAAAAGAGACGGCTCCCCCGCCATCTCCTTCCTCGGACGAACTGATGTACAACTCGTCTGAGCTCCAAATCCCCAATCTCGTTACACCTTCAACAACAACACAACAACAAAACCATCAAGGATGACAACAAGAACACAACAATTTACCCTCACCATCATCGCCTCCATTGTAGATCTCTCTTTGTCTCGCTCTTGAAATCTCCCTGACTCTCCCCTTATTTCGATCTCTCTCCATAGTTTGAATCGAATAGATGAGGGGGTGATCATTTAGGAAAAAAATGAGTTTTCCTCAATATTTGTATCGCATGAATCTTGAGGCAGACAGACGACTCATTCATTTTCATTTATTTTTGAATATTTCTCGAGATATGTGTTGCATATCTCGAGGTCGATCTTTATGAATATTAATAAAATCATTATCTCTGATCGATTTAACCAAAATAAAGTACAACTTTTCTCAAGATTCACACTCATGAATCTCAAGGTCGGTCTAAGGGAACATGAACTAAAGTGACACTGATTTTGACACATTCATATCATATGCCCATTGATGCTTCTTTATATGTGGTTGCAGCATCTCGAGGCATGGATAATCTTTACAAAATCATAACGTCCCCTATTCACCTCCTCGATGCTTACGCTACGCGTATGTCGAAGCAAGTCCAATGATTTAAAAAATTCAAATCAAACTATATGTTATATATACCTATGTATTTTCTCACCTATAAATTAACCATGCATGCCAACGACCACCCTCCGGCGTGCACACTATTGTACGTCTCATGTGTGTCACCCTCGACCCCGCATATCACTAGGTGCCCATCAGTTTATTAATTATTTTCAATATGTATTTAAACATACAATATATAGATATATATAGGCCCATATTCTTATGTTTATAATTTCGTCGTGCGCGCCAACGAGGACACTCGGACATGCAAGCTACCCCACGACTCGTTTGTAACATCCTTGACCCACACACGGTATTAGGTGTCCTATAATTTTCCAGTTATTCTCTTTCTAACTATAGGTTTTATTTACATATATTTATATATCAATATATAGAAATACATGTACACCTATATAATTTACAACTTATCTTTTGCCATGTACACTAATGAATACACCTGAGCATACACATTACTTCCACGTCTCTCCATATGATCCCCCATGATTCACATGTGTCACTCTAGGCGTACAATCAATTTATTAATCATTTATTTTCCAACTATAGGATTTATATTAATTCATATTAATCACCTATAGTTACATTGATTATTTCTTACACCAACCAAACACAATACATCACAACAATCACACTTATACGCTAATCGAGAGAAGGCGGTGCTTAACTATGAGACTTACTTGGATTAATTAAATTATGGATTAACGTTAATCAGCCGGTTAAGGACACGAGTCATTACATTTTCCCCAACTTAAGAAATCTCGTCCTTGAAATTAAAGGTTATCAACTAACTGTAACTTTGAACATATATGGGAGTTATTTCCTCATTTCCCAAGTTAATTCCTTAATCAATAAATCTTCCTTTCAATTAACTTCGTTCCAGTCAACAAGGGACACAAATTAATCTATCTTATTATAAAATAAAGATATGGAAGATATTGTATATAATCATTTTCAAGCTTTCCTTAACCCTAAAATTTCCAAATCTACATTGCCCTTTCATATGTGAGAAGTTCAAAAGAATGCATACATCTTCTAAATATTTCAAGACCCTATGATGCTTGTTAGCATATTCTTTCCATTCATCTGAGTTGTAGTTGCATACTGACAGTCTGCTAACACCATTCTGTATACTTCTAAATTACTAAAGCTCCAATTAACTTGTATTTTTACTTCTAAACCCCCACTAATTGACGATGAAGTTAAGCATACAAACGTTTAGGGGAAACACCCCAACATTTATAACCTGATAATATCAATACCAGATGACTCACGCAGCAAAATATTTCTTCCTGTAATTGCCACATTCCAAGTCACATGCTCGAAAATTATATTCTTTGGAACTAAGATTAGCTGCAGGTATATTATATTAAGATAGAGAAAGGTTCATCCTAGCTATTATATATCTCTTCCCCACTTGAAAGTAAACTTTAGGTTCCTCATCAAAATATTAATCTTAGTTCCCCATAAACCCTCAACTCTTTCTGCACACATATATCTCGCTTACTCTTTCACAAGAATTTAACCATGATATTGGTGAGAAATTTGCAGACTCTATTAGTCCTACAACTATAACATCAACAACCTTCAGCTGTCATTACAACTTAAGTTAATTCATCATAAGTTTTTGAGCATGAAATTTCATTTATATAAGGTAAGAATAATATAACCCTGCAAGTTAATATCACTCAGTTTCTACTTGCTGATATATCTCATATTTTCTTATAAAATTGACACCGTCGACTTTTATTCCAGGTCACTAATAACTCATTCTTATCATAATGATTATGGTTTTTGCCTGAATGAGCTTTTCAAAGAAATCAATGACATTAACATAACATTCTTGCCTCACCTTTTGATTTGCTTTCGAAGAACTTTCTTTACATACTCAATATTATGATATGATATTATTCAGACAAAATACCATTACTAGTAGTCTAACCTTGACCTACTAGATAATCTTAATCAATTTCTCCAATAGTTCACCACTCAATTAATCGTCATTAGCTCATCTCCAATCTAAGCTCCAAAGAACAAACTTGTAATTACCAATCTAGACAACTCAGCTGATGATGTGCCTATGCAGGATTTCAATTGATCACTATTACACCTCTCACTTAAGAGATATTACCGAATAGCTTTTATTGTAAATATATATATTGTCTTTTTCCTATTCAAGGCATTGCTAACAAAACCACCTTTAATGAATGATGTTTCAGAGTGAGTTCCTAACATTTAAGAAATCCAGGTTTATCTATCTCATCTTCCATCTCTTTCACCCCGATAATTACATTCTTCAAACTTCCATAGTTTGAAACTTAATGCTTTAGCTTTACACTAATCCACTGGTTATTATATTTCCAAGTTGTCTTTTAATGATTCTTAATAAGATTCTTGAATCTTTAAGATTGATTAAAAGACTCTCAACAAACCTTTCCTCTTGAATAAAATTGTATCTCAAACTTATATCATTTAAAATACCTTAAAATCCTCTTGTTTTACAAGTGATGCCTTTACATATTTGGTAGATCTTCCAAAATAGCTATCTTGAGATTATCTATCCCCAAAAGTTCTTTTTAAATGTCTTGAACTAATAAATACATAAATAAATAGAAGTATAAGCTATAATTTTGCTTTATTGTGCCAACACACATACTTACCTAAATGAGAAGTCTTATGATGAACCTCTAATTTCTTCTATAATTCAAATACAATTAAGCAAACATTGTAGTCATCAACTTCCCTCCAAAGTATCCTTGTATCTAATTTTAATTTAAAACAATCCTCATATTTTAGTTAACTGAATTAATTTACACAATTATACTAAAGATCCATGGATCAATCGTTTGTATTATTCAATTATTTCAAATTACTTTACTCCATTGCCTTTTGTTGAATATATGAAAATCCTAAATTGTCTCAATCCTAATCAAATCACTTGATTTGCAGTTAATATTCAACACAAATACAAGTAATTTATCTTTGAAACTTAGTACTTGTACTTACAAAATCTAGCATGTACCAATTTACCGTCACGACTTGTAACTTTTTATGGTAATGTTTGTCCATCTTCGAAGTCTTCAAAGGTTTTATCTTGTTATCGATAACACAATAACTTCTTGATTAAAATAGGGTTTCAAAAACTCTATGCCCTTCATTCATAAAATAGCATGAGTTCTAGTAAGCTCTAAGGTTTTGTCTATACATTTAAAGTAATCTAGCAATCACCTGAAATCATTTTTATATATCCTTAACTCCGCTCATATCACGATGACAACTAGATCTCAACTAAGTCCTGAGAGCAGGTGGTTTCACCTTATTATCATAATGAGTTGTCAATCCTGGGCAATGAATTATCATTCCTGCCACTGTACATTATTCTTTGAATTCATCAAATCCTCATATTCATTGACCACTCATTCTCCCTAACTTAGACTATATCAGTCTAAAAGATTAGGCTAAAATAACTTACTAGCTCAATGTTATGTTTAATATTAAATTAGCTTGAAGCTTTATTAATTTTGAATTCTCAACATCACCTTTCATTTTCCAACAAATTTTTTGTCATTCCAATATAAATTAACACCATATCTCGAACTTCTATTTCATCACAGATTAAGATGTATAAATACATTAGTGGTTTTCTAACCTCAAATATGCTTTTATCATTCACCACTAATTTATTTACTGAATAACTTTCATTATTACTCAACTAGCCTCAATACTAGTATTAGATCCCATCTCAAAGTGGTTTACCATCTTTGAGTTCCACCTAAAGTTATTCGGTATTCTATTACTTTATAAATTTAATTCTCTTAATACACATTTCAAGGTCTAGAGCCAATAAATACTTCTTCACCGAGTATTATTTTTCAAATAATATCAGTGAGAATAAAGACCACTGAAGACAATTAATAGGAGAATGAATTTAATTTCAACTTTGTAAGTTTTTCTTAACTCTTTCATTTTTCAAATTCCTTGAGGTTAATATTCTCTTTAACTTTTACCTTCAAAACTTTCTCATATTGTGGGAGACCGATGGACATGAACCATCTTATTATCATTCAAGAATGGCATAGCTCTCATATCTACCATGTAGATATAATAAAACATAGCAAATAGCATATCTCAGTCTTTTATCTTTTGGTTACCACTTAAAATCACAATAAAACCATATATCACGTCCTAAGTTTCTTCATAACTCGAGACAACTCTCAAAGTTAGTAAACTTAGGTTATGCTACCAAGGTATATAAGAGCAAAGAACATTAGATTTCGATATCAAAATATATCTGAGTTATCTCTTATTTCTAAGTAAGAAGGCTATACTCTCAAGTAGACTCTGATACCAACTGTAATAGAGTTATCACTTATTTTGAAAATAATTCAAAAGTAAAAACTTGGCTCTAATACCAACTGTAAGGACCCTTATCCTTATTAAGGAATAGTTCAGCCTGAAACACTAATTAAGCCTTGGTACACTAGCCAGACTTAACTAGAGCCAACAACCTCACCTTCAACACCTGATAAATACAGCTATATATCGAGTATCGATGTAAAAACAAATAATAAATGCATCAAAAAATAAAACTTTTTCTCAATATTAAACATTATATACAAAACCAAATCAAATCGGAATAAACTTCAGTTATACAAAACCTCCCAACCCTTGTGATATTACAAAACTGTAATTCAATAGAGTTATATAAACAAGGGAAGAATCATTACATCGAAGAGAAGATCGAAACTCCTAAACCTTCTCTGTCCCGTAGTTGTAGAACTCGTCAGTATTCTTGAAATATTAATTAGGATGAGAGCTCCAACTTTCTCAGTAAGTATGGATTCATAGAACTATCAACAATCATGTAATAATAAAAAATGCTATGTAGTAACAATATGAACCAATCATAGCTGGCGGAATATAGAAAATCATATTATCCAATACATAAATGAATACAAGTCATATAGTTAAAGGCTATTACACTGTGATTTCCATTTCAATTGTAAAACTAGGGTCGATTACCCACCGACACCATTAATGCAATTGCTTGACCAACACATTGCGCGTCTGTGTTGTCTAGCCAATCCATTAGTGTTCAATGGTTCTATCATAAACCTTCTAGTGAATGTGCGATCCACGTAACCAGTTTAGCTAAGTAGGATTTAACATATAGGTCAGGAATCAAACCCATATCCTATACAACCTATTTTCAATTTCAAGATTTACTCTTGCTAATCACATCTGATACCGTTTTCCATTTTAATAAACATATCACAGTTTACATAGCTCCCATTCAATTTCATAAACTATATGAACTAAATATACTACATAGCTAGGAAAAGTTGATAATAAAACAAATCCATACTTACCTCGATTTGGTTATGTTTCCAATTTCCTTAAATTTTTAGGCCATTCAACATTCCCCGATGTTCGAGAACCTAACATAAATCATTTAAGGTCATTACATGTTCAATACCTCATATTCAGAACCCCTAAACTAGTTCCAATTGAATCCAAAACAAATTTACCAATTTTTAGGTTTAATACAACCTTTAAACATTTTTCAAGGTAAAAACTCCGGTATAAAGTCCCGAAGTAATCACATATTCTCCTCTTTTTGTAGAAATCCATAATTTCTATCGATTTGGTCTACAAACATAGTTTTTCTTAATTTTTTCCATTTTTTCAGGAATTATTTTGAAACTCCAGCATTTTCCTTTGTTTTATTTGTGAAAAAGGGTTTGGTCCGGTTCAGTCTAGTCCGAGGGATCAAACCCCCTTTCTTTCCCAACTCATCGTTCTCCTCTGTTGCAGCAAATGGAATTCATCATTTGTTTCTGTTTGGCTCACTAGGGTTTAGTTTGGCCCCAACCCCAACGAACTCTTGGGAGGGGAGAGGACTCCCAAGCCGTCTCATTCCTTGAATGAACTAATGTGCAGTTTGAACGAGCTCCCAATCCCTAACCTCGGTACACCATTAACCACAATGCAACAATGCAACCATCAACAACAAAAACAACAACACAATAACTTACCCTCACATCTTGGCCTCTATTATGGATCTCTCTTAGTACAGGTCTCGAGATCTCCCTATCCCTCCCTTTATTTTGAATCCTCTTCATGGTGCGAATCGAATAGATGAGGCGGTGATCGTTTGGGATAAATATGACTTTTCATTAAGATTCATATCGCATGAATTTCAAGGTAGATCTGACGGTTCATTCCTTTTCATTTATTTTTTTATCTTTCTCAAGATACATTTTGCATATATTGAGCTTGATCTTTGTGGGTATTAACAAGATCACCACCTCCTGACCGACTTACCTAAGATCAAGTACAACTTTTCTTGAGATTGGTACTCTCAAATCTCAAGGCTATTCCAAGAGAACATGAACTAAAGTGACACTTCGTAAAGTGACGCTGATTTTGACACATTCATATCATATGCGCATTGATACTTCTTAAGATGTGGTTGTGATAAGTGATTATTTCCACTTATACATAGGGTTAGTTTAGTAGTATAATTAGCAAAAATATCCTAGAATGAGTTCTAATTGATAGAATTTATGAATTTTCAAGTTAACAAGGCATAAAGGAGACAAATGAATGAATTCATAAAACAAATGAGGCTAAAATGCACAAAAGTGGAATTGACATCATTGCTAATAAAATTGACAGCGTGGGAAGGAAAGTGGATAGCGTGGGCACAATGTGATAGATCAAAAAGAGAAGAAAAATGGGTCAACATGGCTGGCGCAGTCATGGCGTCGTGAGTCATAAGGGACGGCGCCGAGGAGGTTAGTGCAGGGTGCTGAGTCGAGTGAATGAGAGAGAAAGCACACAAAGTGGCCAAAAGCTGTCATGATGTTGTGGCATTACACACACAACGCCGGACCACTTATGGACAATGCAAAGAAAAAAAAGATAGAAAGTTAGAGTTCTATTTCTGATGGAATTGTCTATTAGGGTTTATAATTTTTTTTAAAGTGTCTTAGGAGTATAAATAGGTGTTAGAACATGGTAAACATATACACCACCATAGATTGCTGCTAGTTATCATAGATTTGTATAGTTTTAGTTTATTCTTCAGTATTAAGAAGATTTGTAGAAGAGAAGACATTGATGACTCAAGTATGGTGATTTGGGTATTGTTTTTTATTTATTTAATTGAAGTTATTTGATTATATCTTTGATTACAATGAATATCATTATGTGCATGTTTATTTCAATAAAGTGTGAGTAGTTCATTAATCTTAGGGATCAATGGATCCTATGGTATGAATGCTATGCTAAGGTAGTTAAGAATGGATTATAAAGTTAAAAAGTGCAATAGTTAGAATTTGCATTGATTCTGAGTGTAGTGCTACGAACATCTTGATCACATGTTTGTTGATATTAGGTTTTAGAAGTTACCATGGCCACTAAAGCTTTGAAGCCAGATATGGATGGTACGACCTTAAAATATGTAACATCGATAGATAGTTATTGATTAGGGAGGCACGGTTAGTAAACTTAATTATTTATGAATCTAAAGATTTGGAACTTAAAGCAATGTGGAGCTTACATTATTCAAACCGATAGGTGGAGTTCTAGTTTGCACATTAGAATATTTTCCGTTACGATAGTGAGTTTAAGTGGATTTAAAAAAAATCCGTCTATTTTAATCAGGCATTGCACACACGTAATAAATATGAGGAAGTGAGTTCAAAAGCATAGTTATCCATTACCTAGGTGAAGTTGAACTAAGATATTCTTAATATAAGAGTTTAAATGTAATTTACGTTTTTTTGTAAAAATAGAATATTTTAGTTTAAAACCAATTTTTTGTTTAAAAAGGATTGCCTTAGTCATAGAGTAGTTCAGATTAAGTAATACTAAGTGCAATACACCTTTCCCTGAGTAAGATATCTATAATCAACATAAGTTGGTCACACTATTACTACAATCGAGCCGTTATACTCGCGGTCATGATCAAGTTTTTGGCATCATTTACGGGGATAGGTAGCTACTTAGAGTTAGTTAGTTTAAAAAATTGTCAAGTTTTATCTTAAGTTATTTACTTTCAAGTTTATAAAACAAAAAAAACAAAAAATAAAAGTTTTAAGTTTCAAGTTTGACATATGCACTTGATCTTACGTGTTTTCTTTTTAGTGAAAATTAGTGCATGCGTAGCAAATCAGAGAAGGACTTAGTGCCTTACGACCTTGAGATTGACAGAAACAACAAAAGAGAAAAAAAAAATCAAGATGGCTAAGGATCAAGCACGAAACCAACCATAGGGCCAAGGGAATAACCAACCCGAAACTAATTTGGTAGTGCAGGACAAAGTGCAGGGATAAAGATGTCTTCATGACTAATTTAAGCCAGAAGTTCAAAAGACTTATAATGGAGTGATGAGGCTTCCAACCAGCACCACTTTGTTTGAACTGAGACCTTCTCTAACCAACATGGTGCAAAATAGCTTATTCAACGGGCTATCCAATGAAGATCTAGTTGCACATGTTGAGAATTTCTTGGAGAAGTGTGACACCATGCAAATCACCGGAGTTACAAAGGAGGTGATCAGGATGAGAATTTTCCTATTCTCATTGGGTGGAAAAACCAAATGCTGGTTCCAAGTGCTCAATGCAGGGAGTATAACCTTATAAGCGAAAATCAATGAAAGATTTATAAACAAGTTATTTCCCTTAGTGAAGGTTAGCGAATGGAAACTAGAAATTAATCAATTCAAGCAGGAAGACACTGAGTCTCTTAGCGAGGCTTAGGAAAGATTTAAAGAGATGCTGAGGAGATGTTCGGGACACGAATACGTAAAATGGGCAAAACTCTGAATTTTCTACTACGGGATGAACCACAGTACGAAAACAGTAGTAGATGCCACAGCAGGTGGTTCTCTACTAACTAAGGATGATGATGGAACATTAGATCTCCTAGATCTTTTTTCTCAAAACTCTACAATCGGTACTCGTTCCACAGTAAGGAAACCAGCAGGCGTATATAAGATTGATTCGCAAGCTATGATCATGACACAAATATCTAACCTGAGTGATCAAATGGCAGAGCTTCAAATAGGACAATGAAGTCCACAAGTACAGGTGATATAGCAACCGATTAATCACCAAGCTATGGTGGTTAGCTAAATGTACTTACAAAAAGAAATGGAGTTTGAGGAGATCAACTTCATGAACAACTAGAGCTATGGAAACAACTTTAGGCTGAGAGGAATGGCTCATCAAAGGTTTTATCAAGGATATAGCAACAACAACCCCAACTTCTCATATGAAAATCCTGATGACGCACTAAAGTTACGTCTAGGCTTTGATCAACAAGTTCAACAAAGGAAGCTACGACAAAGCGGAGAGATGACTTCATTGAAGTCAATTGAGAAATTCTAGCACGCTATGGACATGAGCAATAGGGAATGCCATGAGAAGCGTGAGAAAAAGATAGAAAATGTGAAGCAAGCTATGAAAAGGATGGACAAAAGATATGAAAATCCATTAAGAGCTTGGAAAGAAAAATTGGTTAGCTAGCCATTTCTTTGAATTCAAGGAAGAAATGATAGTTTTCGAGTAACACTATCACAAATCCCAAAGAAGATTTTAGTGGTATTTGCATGATGAGCACTACGGCAATTAATGAGCCATGACAAGAGCAAGTGATATACAAGCCAAAAAAATTCAATACCTTAGCTATGAGGAAGTATGAAGTGATGCATGAGAACGGAATGAAAATGAGGCAAGATGAACTCGAAAGATTTAAGCAACAATGGATTAATGCATTGAAAAATCAAAAAAGGGAAAACAATAGAGAGCTAAACAACAATATGAAGGACCTTCTAAAGAAACACCGAAAGAAAATAGTATCAAGGCTGTTCCAATGAAGCTCGATCCAACATTCAAGTTCACATCGAGACTTGAACCAATTAAGATGAGAGATCCTGGAGACATAAGCATACCATTAAGCATTAATGGGTATCGGTTTAGAAATGTCTTATGTAATTTAGGAGCCAATTAATGTCATGCTTATAAAAGACATGTTACAATCCGATTTGAAGATCAATTGTCCTGGTACAATAAATTTTTAAGTAGTTGATGGTAACTTAGTACCAACAATAAAGAGAGTCTTGAATATGCATGTGAAAGTGGGTAGATTTACATTCATCATGGATTTTTAGGTTATGGATCATGAAATAGACGATGATGTGACTATGATACTTAGGCAGCCATTCTTGAACACTGTCAATGCGGTCTTGCACATGAGGAAGAAAAAGATCACAATGAGTATCGAGGATGATGATGATGCCGAGAAGATTTTCTTTGTTGATGGGCAAGAAATGCATCTAAATGAATGATATAATTATCTCTGATCTAAAAATGAAGCATCTCGATTTAAACTCAGACTAAACGAACGAAAAACATCAGACTAATGACGTTAACTTAAGCGCTACTGGGAGGCAGCCCAGGCATTTTTAAATTTCAAGATTTTAAATTTTAGTCAAGTTAGCTATTTAGTAGTTTGGTAGTACAATCCAAACGTTTTAGTAGTCTAACTTTTGAAAATTTGTGCTATATGTGCAGGAAAGACTATTTGCCAGGTGACGTTTCATTATAATGGAAAAGTCTGAACATATGCTAAAGATTCATAAAGCCGAAAGAGCGCCAATAGGGATATTTTTATTATTATATGTTTGTGTTTAGAGTTTAAATGTTTCTGGCTTATTTTTAAACCTTGAGGATAAGGTTTAGTTTTAGTTAGGAGCATCAACACTACTTTATGGAAGTGGTAGGAAAGGATGAAATAAGGATAAACACTGCAGGTATGATCGTAAAATTTATTTTTGAAGCTACTAAAGAGGAAAGCATGGTAGTGTATTATTTTTCATATTTACTTATTATTTGAATATGTTTAGGTAGTATAGATTAGGTTATATTTAGTACTATGTAATGAATAAGTAATTCATTTGCAAAGTTCATGCCTTTTGTTGAGGATAAGTAAGGATACAAGTGTCTAGTTGATGTGAAACTCAAAAGAGGGTTTTTAAATTTTTGAAGAAAATGAGAAATGAAGCAAACAATGGTATAAAATTATGATTAAAAACCTAGAGTTAGGGAAGACCATGAACTTGAAATAAAAGCAAGGAAAATACTAGAACACTTCTTGTGGAAAAAGTTTGATCTCTAAGAAATTTTATAATAAGGGGAATCTTACTTGAAGAATAAAAAGTGAATAAAGACTTAGTGCTAAGAGGGAAAGAAATAGGAATGATTTTTAATGAAAAATTTGAAGTTAAAACTAGCTTGATATAGTGAAAATGGGAAGTGCTAACAAAATTTGTAAAAATAAAAAAATAAAGAGTTCCTGAAGTTCTACAAGAAATAGAGCATAGAGCTTAATGGTTGGAAAAAGTGAGGAAAAATAGAATCCATAGGAAAAGGAGCAGGGACTGTACAACTAGAAAATGTAAGGAGAGAAATAAAAGAAAAGAGAGAGAAGAAAAATAAAAGAAAAGAACATGAAAGTTAGATTAAAACTCTTCAAATAAAAGATTTAGCTCAAGTGCTAGTAGCTTAATTGAGTTAAGTTTTCTTTTCAACTATGTTAAGCTCTATAGACCCTTGAAGTGCTAAAGTCAACCAAAATAAGTATGATTTATGCTTATTTGTGAGTTCGTGAGCTTAATGAGAAATTATGAGATTGTACACTTGCTACTTGAGTGTTAAGGTAAAATAAACTTATGAGTAGTGATAGTTTTGGTTATGAACTAGTTTGGTGTTTCGAAAGTGAATTGTATGTGTTGTTAAGGCTACATGTTTTTGAAAAATATAAGTTTTTGCAAACAAAAGCTCTTGAGTGGATTATCAATTTAAGCTTATTTGGATTAAAGTTTACTCCATGAATAATGTGAAATGAATGTGAACTTTAATGGTAGTAGTAGTTAGAATACTTAGTAAAATACATTTTTGCTCAGGACGTGCAGAATCCTAAGTTTGGAGGTATTTGATAATTGATTATTTAGACTTATATATAGGGTTGGTTTAGTAGTATAATTAGCCTAAATATCCTTGAATGAGCTCTAATTAACGGTATTTTTATTTTTTCAGGTATACAAGGCATAAAGGAGACAAACGAGTGAATTCATGAAGAAACGAGACTAAAATGCACAAAAATGGCTTTGATACCGTGGTTAAGAAGGTTGACGCCGTGGGAAGGAAGGTGGACAGCGTTGGTACAGTGTGGGAGACTTAAAAGCAAAGAAAAATGAGTCAGCATGACTGGCGCAGCCATGGCGCCATGGGTCATAAGGGACGGTGCCGGGGAGGCTAGTGTAGGGTGCCGAGTCGACTCTATTGGATAAAAAGCACACAAAGTGGTCGAAGTTGTCACGATGCCATTGCATTACACACAACGTCGAACCACTTATGGACAATGCCGAAACAAAAGAAAATAGAAAGTTCGAGTTCTATTTTGGGTGAAATTGTCTATTAGAGTTTCTAATTGTTTTCTAAAGTGTCTTAGGAGTATAAATAGGTATTAGAACGTAGTAAACATATACAACACCATAGATTGCAACTAGTTATCATAGATTAGCATATTTACTTTATTCTTAAGTATTAAGAAGATTTTTGGAAGAGAAGACATTGAAGACTCACGTGTGGTGATTCGGGTATTATTTTTTAGATTTAATTGAAGTTATTTGAATAAATTTTTGATTAGAATAAATATCATTTTATGCATATTTATTTTAATGAACTGTGAATAGTTCATTCATATTACGGATCAATAGATCTTATAGTATGAATGCTATGCTAAGGTAGTTATGAATGAATTATAAAGTTAAAAAGTGCAATGGTTAGAATTTGTATTGATTCTTAGCGTAATGCTACAAACATCTTGATAACGTATTTGTTGATATTAGGTTTCAGAAGCTATCATGGCCATTGAAGCTTTTAAGCCGCATATAGACGGTACAACCGTAAAATATATAACATCGATATATAGTTATTGATTAGGGAGTTACGGATAGTAAACTTAATTGATTATGAATCTACAGATTTGGAACTTAAAGCAATGTGGAGCTTACGTTATTCACACCAATAGGTGGGGTTCTAGTTTGCACATTAAAATCTTTTCTGTCATGACAGTGAGTTGTAGTGGATTTGAAAGAAATCTATCTATTCTAATTAGGCATTACACACACATAATAATAATGAGGAAGTGAGTTGAAAAGCATAGTTATTCACTGCCTAGGTGAAGTTGTGAACTAAAATTTTCTTAATATAAAAGTAATTTACATTGTTTTGTTAGAATAAAATAGTTTAGTTTAAATCAAGTTAAAAAAGAGGATTTCCATAGCAATAAAGTAATTTTGATTAAGTAACACTAAGTGCAATACACCTTTCCCTGAGGACGATATCCGTAATCAACGTAAGTTGGTCACACTATGACTATAATTGAGCCGTTATATTTGCACCACGATCAAGATGCACACATCTCAAGGCATGGGTAATCTCTACAAAATCATAACGCCCCCTTATTCACCTCTTCGATGCTCACGCTACGCGTATTGACTAGTCAATAATTAGACATGTTCTATACTGTAATTTAGGTTGCTTTTAGATATTAATGATGATATTACACTAGGTATTCTCTTGTTTCAGGATTTATGAAGAAATGAAAAAAAAGGAAGAATAGCAAAATAGTCAACTGTAGAAGAGGTCCAGCGATTAGCCAACGTTACAAGAATGCACTTGGAATCGCTACCTAAATCGGCAGCAGAGAAGCGTCAGCGAATCATCAGTGAATTGAAAAATATAGTGGAAATCGCCCGCTGAATTGGTGGAGCACAGAGACCAATTCCTAGTTATTAACACAACGATTTGTGAACATAATGGGAAAGCTGAGGTCAGTAACAGTTTTTTTTTGATTAATACGAAGGATTTGAGTTTATCTATAATATGTATAATTAGGAAATGATAAATAAGACCTCAAGGCTTCGACTCTTAGTTATTTGCCCTCATAGTTTAGTTTTATTGAGTTTATATTTGAAGCTACATTGGAGCTTTAATTTATTTATTTAATTATGTCTTTCAATTATATTATTGTGTTATTTATTTCTAGCATGAGTGAGTAGTTTATTAATCTAAACAAACCCTAGACATGTATATACTTTGGATTACTATATAGTTATAATTAAGGAATCATGAACTTAATGTTTTAGATCAATCCATATACAACAATCACAGTTTTAATAAGTTGTTTTTGTATATTACAACTAATGAAGATTGATATTGCATGCATAATTGTAAATATATATTGTGGTATTGTGATTATGATTCTTTGTCTATGATTATTAACAACAATTATAGAAGTAGTAACTAGGATTAATATATAGGGCAATATTTTCCAAGTGGATCTTTTAGGTGATTGTGTTCTAAATTATTTATTAATTTGCATATGATTTTCACTGAGTGTTAATGCTATAGTATTTCTATTTTATTTCTTTTATCCGATAAGTAGATCTAAAATGATAAGAATATGGCTTAATTTGCATTAAATATAGGAAAATTGATGGTTCACTAAAGGCTATCAACCTATTATGAATTAAGATTTAATGATTCTGAGATTCCATGTGATATGAATATAACTAGGTTATGAAATGATGTTATGTTATAGTGTTTGAATGTAATCCAAGTATATTACATTGTTTAGTAGGTGTTTGTTTAGATGTTTGTTTTAATATTTATAATATATTAACTGAATTTTAATTTCGTTTAATCAAGTTCACATTAAATTGTTTGAATTAGTTTAGTTACTATGGTTAATTAAGTTAATAATTATAGTTTTGAGTCATTTAGTATTTTGATTCCCGTTTAATTAGTTTAACTAAATTAAGAAAAATAAGAAAAAAAAATCTTTTCTTAGAAGTTTGCAATACCCATGTGGAAACGATATCCCATTTACCACTAATATAAATAATAAGAAAATACAAGTAATTATTGTGCACACTTGACACGTGTCAATTTTTGGCACCGTTGCCGAGAATCTTAAATAAATTCTTAGGGCTTTAGACGTTGTATGGTGTACACACTTTGTTATGTTAATTCTATAAGATCTTTACATATGTTTGATCTTGAAATAGATAAAACTTTTAATCGAAGTTTAAGATAACAACTTAGGAAAAATTTAGCTAATAGGATGGAGAATAACAACAATGATATTTATGAACATGTTAATAATAATAATAATAATGAAATAGATTTATCAATAATAATAACAACAATAATAGAGAACTCATTTTTAGACATGTAAATCAAAATGTTACTACATATGAGCCTATGTACACAGTATACCCCGATGGATTTCCTGAATTTGAAATTAGATCTAGATTTATTAGTGCCTTACCTAACTTCTATGGTAAAGACAATGAAGACACAAAAAAATTTATAGGGAGTATCAACCTAAAGTTAACTGGATGAAACTGAAAGAATGTACTTTTGAACAAGTCAAATTTAAAGCTTTTCCTTTTGCATTGAAAGATCAAGCACAAGATTGGTTGTTCTATCTCCCACAAGATTCAAAAACTACATGTTCTCAAATGTTAGAAGATTTCTTTGATGAATATATGTCTGCTAGGAAAATTAGTTCCTATAGAAAGCAAATCATAGTTGCAAAGATGAAAGATGATGAAAAATTTAATGAATTTTGGGATAGATTCCAAAAATTAGTTTCTTCTTATCCATAATACGGATATACTCAAATAGCTTTATTAGAATATTTTTATGCAGGACTCAATCACTTTAAACAAAGGTTATTATACACAATATGTGGTGGATCTTTATTTGAAACAACACTTACTTCGGCAAAAGAAGTAATTTATAAAATAGCAAAACAATCTAAGCAAGACGGTGAAAAGATTGAATCCTCAAGAAAGAAACTTTATGAAGTTGATAATAGAAGAAATAATACGTCTGATGATAAAATTGATGAATTATCTAACATGGTTAAGCTGTTAATTAATGATAGATCTAATCAAGTTAAAGCTTATGGATTCTGTAATGATGTTAAACATCCTACGGATGCGTGTCCTACTTGATCTGAAGAAAATACTGAAGAGGTTAATGCAATGATGAGCCAATTTTCTGGTCCTCCAAGAAATTAATATAATAAAAATCTTATTATCCTGGAAGACAAAATTCAAATCTTAGTTATAGTCGTCAAAATCAAAATTATAATACTTACAGACCAAGAGCTCAAATGTAATCAGTACCTAATCAGCAACCTTACACAATTCTCAACCTACGAATCCAAACTTAGAGCAAATCTTGCATAATTATATGAACCGAATTCATTAAAACTTTACACAGAATCTCAAAATCATATTAAGACTGATACTACTATTGATGAATTGAAAAATTAGTAAATTCAAACGAGTTTACAAATAAATAGGTTAAATAATCA
The DNA here is from genome assembly GCA_039657325.1 of Stephania cephalantha. Taxonomy (NCBI): domain Eukaryota; kingdom Viridiplantae; phylum Streptophyta; class Magnoliopsida; order Ranunculales; family Menispermaceae; genus Stephania; species Stephania cephalantha. The sequence continues at coordinate 12,440,855 of CM077572.1, forward strand.
ATAGAGTAATCAAGCTAAAGCACCTACTCAAGCTGCTACTGCTCCTACTAATCAAGCATAAGTTAATGCTTTATTTAGTGATGAGAAAAACACATCTATAACTAGAAATATACTTAAACAAGGTAATAAAAAGAAAGCACATAAGACTATTGAAGAAGAAGAAAAAGAAGAAATGATGGCTAATGTCATTCCTAATAGAGAATGGATGGCTGAACAATTGAAATATACACCTTTTCTAGAAAGGCTACTCATGGTATTTTGCCAAAGTTAAAGTATATGAGTAGGCTTTACAAAAGTCTGAATTAATTGATAAAGATAAAAATGATAAGATTTTTTCTTAATTTGAATGAAGATATGTATTCATATTCTACCATTCCATAATGATTACTTTATGCTAAGGAGGAAGAAAATAATGAAGACATTCTTGAAGCATTTAGGAAAATAAAAATTAATAAACCATTGGTGGAATAAATTATGCTATTTTCTAATTATGATGAAGTTTTGAAAGAATTCTCTGAATCAAAGGATAAATTTTAAGAAGAATCTAAAGAAAACTTAGGTAAAGGTGTATGCTTTAACTAAAAAGAAAATACCTGAGTAATGTTTCGATCTAGGAGTGTTTGGAATACCTATTACATTAGGAACTTCTTTTATAGATTTGCTATATGTGACCTTAGATCATCAATTAATATTATGTCACTCAAACTTTATGAATCATTGAAAATAGGTTCGTTGACTAATACACATATTAATCTTACATTAGCTAACAACACCATTATTAAACCTTATGGTTTACTATAAAATGTCTTAGTAAAAGTAAATGACTTAGTATTTCCGGTTGATTTCTATGTCATTGAAATGGGAGACTCAGTTTCATCTAAATCTCCGTCTGTACTTTTAGGAATACCATTTCTTAAAACAACTAAAATAAAGTTAGATATCTTTGAAGGAACAATGTCTATGGAATTTGAAAACAAAATGATCACTTTTCATTTTAATGATGAAGATGTCTATGCTAATTCTGATTAATCTAATAATGAACAAACTAATTATAATGAATCTATAGAATTAAATAATCATGAAACTGAAGTATATGTTATTAATGCAATAACAATGAAAGACGAAAATGTTATGACAAATAATAAGCAAGTTGAAGACACTTCAAATCAAAAAATAGTAACTCAAGAATGGAGGGTTAAGCAACCAAACAATGTTGAGAATGATCTTAAAATGAAGGAGTTTAAAGCTATGAATAATAAGAAGAATAAAAAGAAAAATTTAGCAATTGTCAAGCTCAATGATCTAGGAAATATATACATAAACGTAAAAGTTAAATGGGCTTGGTATTTTAAAGCTAGTTGTGATACAGGTTCTAGAGCAAACTACATGCCAATTCACTTTTTTCTTCATACTCAACTAGAGTTAGATGTATTTGCGTCCAAAAAAGTTATTTTTCGAAACGGTTATTCAGTGAAACCAATAGAAATGGTTACTAATGTACTAGTTCAAATTGACAAGTACATTATTCCTACAGACTTTTTGGTCATGCCACACTTCATCAATGAAGATCATCAATTAATCTTAGGATGACCTTTCTTAGCCACTTCGCAAGCTGTCATGGATACTTTGAATAAGACAATCACTTTTAGGGTGCATGGTTGAGCAATCAATTTCTGGAATGGCACTAGAGTGGACCATCCCGCATTTAAGTTTATCAAATATGTTTAGAACTGTGTGGTTCAATCAAGCCAACGACAGTAAACATAAGCGCTCTAGGGGAGGCAGCCCATACTTTATCTTTACTTTCAATTTTAGTATTGTGATTAGTTAGTTGTTTTTATATTCTCTCAACTTTTGACTCTTATAATGGGTATATTTTAGGAATTTGATTTCGGAATAGTTTCATGTAGGGGAGTTGATCGGGCCAATTTCTTTATGTATTATATTATATTTATGCATTAGTTTTATGTTAGTTGGTTATTTATAGTAATGAAATTATTGTTTAGTACAAATTATAGTCAAATTTTGATAATTTTGAATAATTTTACCTTTTATTGGATATATATATGTGATTATTATATAGGAAAATTGATTAAATTGAAAAATAGTTAAAATAGGCTGGCAATTTCCCAGCGATTCCAGTTTGTATTAGAATTCACTAAGAAAATCAGCGGTAGTGCGCATAAATTTCAGTGTAATTTAGGTCAGCAATTTGTCAATGATTTGAGCTTATAACTAGGATTTGTTGAACTAATCGTTGAACCACTGAGGCTCATTTTCAGTGATTTAGTCAGCGATTTCCCAGTGAATCCCCTTAAACCCTGATTCGCTAAGAACGAATGCATGTTTTTAAAAATATAAACCCAAAATCACGATATTTATCCATTTCACACTTACAAACCATTACAACTTTTCGACTAAGATACCAATTTTTTACTAGATTCAACCTTCCAAAACTAGATTTTAGTGTATTTACGTAATTCCTACCTCAATCTTCACACATTTAACTTGAATTTTGGTGAGTTTTGAGAGTGTAGAGCAAACTAGGGTTTGAGCAAAGTGAATTTAAAGTCTGAGCTTGGAGGAGTGTTCTAGAGGAGCTTAGAATTCCAATCTTGAAAGATTCACTTTCAAGAAGGTAATCAATGAAGACCCTAACCTTTTATCGATTATATTTTTAGTTTTTCATCGATTTTTGGATTTTTATATAGGTTAAAAGTTAAATTTCAAAATTTTTACTCTAAATTGGTTTTAATGTTGAATATTTTCAATTATAATACTAGTATATGAGTGGTGTGATAATTTATTGATTATTATCGAACTTTCAAACTATTTTTAGTAAATAGCGAATGGATTGAATTTTATACGCAAATTAATGTGAGACTAAGTTTCAAATGAGTTTGGGGGTTTTGTGTTTGTCTATATATGATTTGAATTACTTATGAACGATTATTATTATTAATGATGTTTTATCGATAAATTTCATATGAGTTTCAAACTATCGATTTATAAACAACTTTTTCGATGAATTTCCCCTTATTAGATAGATAGGTTGAATTTTACTGATTTTTTTTTTACAATTTAGTTTTAAATGGTTTACAGGTTCATTCTTTACTTGTACTTATCAAAATGGTCGAAAGTGGAAAGGGTAGAGGTTCGAGGGACGAGAAAGGAAAGGGGAAGTTAGTAGAGAAAACAAAGAAGACATCCAAAGTTTCTCAAATCCAACCTACGTCAATTTCTTTTAACACATTTAGAATTAGACTACAAAGAGAGCCTACTCCACCTTTATCATTTAGCTATTATTCTAAGGAAAAGTAGGAGGAGGAGGAGTAGGAGGAAGTAGAACATGAGGTACAGACGCGGGCGAGAAGTTATGTTCCTAGGAAGAAAAAATTTAGTAATGAGAAGTCATTTACCAGATTTAAGAATGATTTAGTGAAAGATAGGAAGTTGATCCTGGAAAGGGGATTCAATGTGAAGAATGATTTGAAATAAATGCCTACAATCCTATATATCATTGAGGCAAGGAACTGGGGATTATTGACTAGGGACTATAACCACTTAGACCTAGATGATGTTCCTAATGAGAAAGGATGTTATATTTTGGTGCGAGAATTTTATCCAAACACTTTTGATAGTGATAGTAAGTCAGTCACGAGTTCGGGGAAGAACGGTGGATTATTTCGCTGCAAGAATAAATAGATATTTTGGTTTACCGAAATTTCATCAACAAGGAAACGACAAGTACCCAAAGCCCAAATACATGATTAAGTACCACCACCTCACCGAGACAATTAGGGGAGCTTTAGAGGCAATCCATGGTGATGGATTCATTCTTTATATGGAGGGGTACCTGAAGCACATAACTATAAAATTTTATAGGAAAATTACTAAAGCATTGTGTTATTTCATCAACGCTAGTTTATAGCCAAGTCTGTAGTATTATGAGATCTTGAACTACAGTGTTGCCTTACTTTATCACATTGTAATGGGACTATGATGGAGTATACATGTAAGAGTCAGAGTTGGCCTTTATGGGCACAGTTCTACTTAATCAAATGCAAACTACGAGGAATCAAGAACTAGTGTTCGAGAACCAGAGGACTTTATCAAGGAGCATTCACATGATGGAAAGAACAATGTTTAGAATACTTAGAAGACAAAGAGGCGCAGTGGTTCATGTACCGTCTACACATATAAGGCTACCGATTAGTAGTAGTCTTAATGTCCCAATACTGCCAGGTCAGGACTACCAACTCTATAACCCCGCTGCGAGTTACCAGTCCCAGAGGATTGATTTAGTGGAGGTTAATGATGATGCAACTTCCTGACGACGACATTGATTTCCTTATTATATTTATCTTCTTTGCCTCTGAGTGATATTTTGTGAGGTCTTACTTGTATCTCCGGTGATATACTTAGTGATTTGTAGTGATATAATTTAATTAATGTGTGATCAGTGATGTGCATTCATGTACTACATTTTATAAAGTGTTTTAGTGTTACATTTGATGCTACATTTGATATACATTGTTGGTATTTATTCTAATTTTTTGCACTCTGTTAGATGAAAATTCTATATTGAGTTTATTCTTAAATTAATTGTCTAATTCATGAGTATATCAATTTGTTTATACTTCACGAGGTATATTTGTTTTGTTGGAAACCCGACTTCATTTTAAAACCTTGTGGAAAAGTTTTGGAATGAGTTTGGGGGTATTTTAAGTGAAGTATGACAACAATTGTGAAGAAAGCAAGGAAATGAAAGAAATGTAGAAGATAAGTTCTAGAATTGATGCAAAGTTCAAAATTTTGATCCGATATTCAAGTGAGTTGATGAAATTTTTAAATTTCTTCTGAATTCAAGCAAGTATGAATTTCATTTTACTTTTTCTTAGTTAGGAAAAGAATGATAACGAAAATGAATATATAATAGATTTTGAATGGAAATAACTTTTTTATTACCCAAGTGAATTATATATTAGAAGGAATCAATTTGTATATCCTTTTTGATTAACTTTACTAGTTGATGTATACACTAAATTGAATGTCTTATGTTAGTTATGAGAATGGGCAGAAGATCAAAATAGTAGTACGAGACGAACAAGATAGATTTTTAAGAATCTTATGATACAAAAGCTATTGATTAAATATCTTTATAGCATGTATATAGAAAGCTATTATGCCATAATTAAAAAAAGAAATGGGTTAGAAACTAATGAAATTCTATAATTTAGAAAGAATAATTTCTTCAACTTTAGTGGATAGTGAGAAGTGTTAACAAGAGTTTACAAATATATAGAGAGTTATATAGATTCCATAGGAAATGGAGCAAGGAATCTATAGTGAAAAGATGTGAGAATGTCCATAGGAAATAGACAAGGGACTCAAAAGTAAATGAAAATTTATATAAATAAGAAAGAAGAAATAATTAGGATGGAGTAGAAAAGAATGAGAGATGAAAAAAATGGATGTTTTTAAACTCTTTAAAGAAAAGATTTAGCCCAAGTACTTGAAACTAGTGTTTAGTGAAGTATTTCTTAATCTAACAGGTTTTAAACGATATATTCATTGGTATCTTGGCAAAATTCCTATTGATTTAGATTGTGATGCTATTATAAAGTATTTTCTAAAATTAAGATTAATCTTGTGGTTTTTATGTTTTAAGATTCTATACTAGTTATTGTAAGCTTGATGTTTGTCAGTGGAGATTGAGAATGGATATTGAGAAAACATATATTATGTATTGGCCTTGGTAATGAACTTTAAGTTCTAAAGGGTGTTACATTGGGTGGTTGAGTTATCATTAAGGGATGTTTTATTTTGCCTAAATCATTCTATTCTAACATAACTTTCATTTACTTGTGGGTAGTATGTTTCCTTTTGAAAATAACTTCTATTTTAAAATTTCTATTATTTAAAGTTAAGATGAATTAGATCGAAATCAGTTTATAAAGAATGAAAAGAGAATATGATTAAGAGTATTCTTTTGCTCGGGACAACAAAGTGCTGAGTTTGGGGGTATTTGACAAGTCAATAATTAGAAGTGTTTTATACTATAATTTAGGTTGATTTTAGATATAAATGATGATATTACACTAGGTATTCCCTTATTTTTGTGATTTCAGAATTTAATTAAGAAAATGAAGACATGAAAGAAAAAAAGGAAGAAGAGCAAAACGGTCAACTGTAGTAGAGGTCCAGCGATTAGCCAGATATATAAGAATACACTAGGAATCACCATCTAAATCGGCAGTAGAGAAGTGCCAGCAAATCATCTATAAATTGGAAAACATACTAGAAATCGCCAGTTGAATTAGTAGAGCATAGAGACCAATTTCTAGTGATTAACTCAGCGGTCTGTGAACATAATGGAATCGCAGAAAAATCGCTGAGGTCGGTTACGATTTTTTGAGATTAATACGAAGGACTTAACTTTATCTATGATATATATACTTAGGAAACTATAAATAGGACCTTAGGGCTTTGAAATTACTCATCTTCTCTTAGTCATCTGACCTCATAAGTTTAGTTTTATTGAGTTTATGTTTGAAGCTACATTGGAGCTTTGATTTATTTTTGAGGTCTTTATTTATCTAATTATGTCTTTCAATTATATTATTTTGTTATTCATTTTCAGCATTAGTGAGTATTTTATTAATCTAAAAAAACTCTAGACATGTATATAGTTTGAATTGATATATAGTTATAATTAAAGAATCATGAACTTAATGCCTTATATCCATTCATATATAACAATCATAGTTTTAATATGTTGTTTTTGTATATTACAACTAATGAAGATGATATTGCATCTATAGTTGCAAATATGTATTGTTGTACTGTGATTTTGAATCCATGTCTATGATGAAATCGCACCCAAGAAGGGGGTGAATAGGGTGTACCGAGAGGTTGTTGCTTTTTAATAACTTTTAATGAACAACAATGCTTAATGCATACACAATCAACAAGTATAAGTGCAATGCAATGGTGAAGGAGGTAGAAGAGATGGAAAAGAGACGCACGATTCATAGTGGTTCGATCCAACCAATCTACATCCACTACCTTACCTCCTCGGTTATGATTTTTAAACCCCCACTAATTTTAATGACAAGTGTTACAGCATAATCGTACAAGCCTAGAATGCCTAATCACAAATTAGGACTTCCCACCTAGCCTCAACTAGGGTTTAAGCCTAGCCTCAACTAGGTATTCATTTGACTTAGACCTCACTAAGTCTTACAAAATGCCACTAACAAGGAATATATGAATATAATGAAAATCAACTTTACGAAGTAAAGCGGCAATAAGTCCAATTACTAGCAAGCCTCCTAGAGCCTAACAACTCTAATGCATGCAAGTATGAATATGTATGAGATATGGAAATATATCACTGATGTTGCATCAATCTCAAACAAGAAACTGATTAAAGATATGAATAAACACGATTTCAAATTCAATGAACAAGTAGTTTGATAAAAATTAAGTTTAAGCCCTAACTCTTGTTGAAATTAGTCATAAGGTTTATAAAACCAAGTTTATGTGCAAAACCAAGATAAATGTATTAAAAAACACAAATGATTTTCACACACAAAGCACAACAAAATATGTAGTTTAAGCACAATAGAGCTAGGAAATCAACTTTCTTAAAACCCCAAATGAGAAAGGATCAGTCACTTCTAGAGAAATAGTTGCAAGCATTAGAACACCTCGGGTACACCGGTTTTGAGGATGATTCAGTAGCCTCAAAAGATTCCAAGTAGTTGAACATAAAAATGAAGACTATTTGATGTGAAAAGTTGAACATAAGTGAGTTTTTTGAGCTTGAGAGGACAAAAGAATGTTCTAAGTGATTTTTTAATGGTTTTCCAACCTATTTAATAGTTTATGGTCTTTATCTTGATTCAAAGGCCCAAAATTAATCATTGATTCAAACTAAAGTAAAAGTTGTAAGCTTTTTTAAAAAAGTTATCAGGAAGCTGGTTAGTGTGTTAGGTGACATCGGTAATGCGTTAATTATAGGTAGCATGCTAATAAGTCTCGTTAGCACGCTAACAAGCAGGGACCATAGACTAATTAAGTTTTGGTTTCAAGTTAGCAACTCCTTAACACACCTACAACTCAACTAAACCTTTGGGAACACATTAAACATGTTTAATATAAGTCATTGGACTCATTTGGACTACCCGAATGATTTTACAAATCCAGGAAATCAAAAATCCCGGTTTCATGAAACATGTAGGGTTTTTTTGCGAATATTTTGCTTAATTTTCAAAAAAAATCATTCAAATTGAGTTTGGTGCATTCAATCACAACAATTTTTCCAATCCAATGCATGTGTAAAAACTCATTTTCACAATATAAAATCATTTCAAGTTATGAAACGTAGATAGTACTAAAATCGAAACTTGAAACTTAGGAAAAACATAGAAAACATGATATGCATGAATATAATGCATTTGGCTTGCAGAATTGGACTTATATACCTTACATAGTTTGTACAAATTGTAGTGTAAGCTTTTCAGTACTTCTATTCTTGTATGAGTCGAATCTTGAACTTATAAGAATTCATTTTTCTATTTGAACTTGTAATTCCTAGCCAAGTTTGATGTTCTGAAAAATACTTAGCAAACTTATTAAAATCCTCTCACTTTGTTTGATGCCATCAAAAATCCTAAGTAGAGTATAAGTGACTAACCACTAAGTCCAACATACGATTATCGACAACAACTATATAAGTAATAACTAGGATTAATTTATAGGGCAGTATTTCCCTAGTGAATTTTCTAGGTGATTGTATTCTAAGTTATTTATTAATTAGCATATTCTGATTAATATTTGATTTAGATTAGAAATTATTTTCATTGAGTGTTAATGATATTGTATTTATATTTTATTCTGTTTTATCCAATAGGTAGATCTACGATGATAAGAATATGGCTCATTTTCCATTGAATATAGAAAAGTCGATGGTTTGCTAAAGGCTATCAACCTATTATGAAATAGGATTTAATGATTCCGAGATTCCATGTGATATGATTATAACTAGGTTATGAAGTGATGTTATCTTTTAGTGTTTGAATGCAATCAAAGTATATTACATTGTTTAGTGGGGGGTTTGTTTAGATGTTTGTTTAGATATTTACACTATATTGAGTTTTAATTTCGTTTAGTTAAGTTTGCATTGAATCGTTTGAATTAGTTTAGTTAGTTTAGTTAATTAAGTTAATAGTTATAGTTTTCAGTTATTTTGTATTCTAATTCCCGTTTAATTATATTAACTAAATTAAGAAAAACAAGAAAAAATATTTTCCTTAGAAGTTTTCAAAATCCCTGTGCAGACGATATCTCATTTAGCGATACTACAAATAATAGAAAAATACGAGAAATAGGGTTAAGTTGAGGTGTAGACACGGTGTATGCGTGTTTCAGAGAGCGTGGGTAATTTTTTTAATTTTCGACCAAATTGAGGTAATTAACGAGGTTTAATTTGGGCTTAAGATATAGGAGATAATCATGAAATTAAAAATAAAATGGCAAAGACCAAAAGGGCATTTGGGTTATATTAAAAAGGATAGGACTAGAGGGGTAAAAAGTATTTTGCCAATATAAACCCTTTCGATTTAATGTGAAAACCAAATAGTGGTTTCATTCCCTCTTTATCGATCTTCAGCTCTCTGTAGTCCTCTCATCTATCATCTTCAACCTCTCATCACTCGATTTGTTGCTCTCGGTCTTCCTCTCTCTTTGTTCTACTGCTCTTCACACATCTCTCTCTCTCTCTCTCTCTCTCTCTCTCTCAACGACGGTGATGAACTGGGATGGTGATGAGCAGGGGTGGATCAACTCACAAGTCAAGGTGAGTTTTTGCAATTAAGGTATGATTTCATTATTTTTTGTCACAGTGGATGAGAGGAGTGGTGAGGAGTTCAGTAGTGAAAATGAATTGATGTGTGTGAGTATTTCAATTTGTTGCTGGATTTTAATAAAAAAAAGGTATAAAGGAGTTGAAGGTGATGATGAAACCATGGTTGTTTTTGTTGTTGTATGTTTTTATGTTATGCAGTCTTAGTTTCATGTCATGTTGGGATATAGAGGGATCAAACATTCGATTTTAGTCAAACTTACACATTGGTTTTGATGTTTATATATCAAATTAGGTCCTTTAGAATCAGCTTAAGTTTCGAAATGTTTTCATAGGTCTATTGAAGTCGAATTGGTTGCTTAATAACAAGTTTTGTAGAAAAAAAAATAGTAGCGCAGTCCGGTTTTTTAGCTAACTTAGGGATTGTTTTCAGACAATCAAACATAGGTTTTATGCCAGATTTTTCATGGAATGTGATGTATATACCAAGTTTGATGCACGAGAATCAGTTTTGCATTCGGAGGTGGTTTGGTAGTGTTCTGAAGGCTGGAAAGGAGGCCAAAAATTTGGACTGCATTGTTATTTTCTAAAACTATTTTGAATAGGCATGTTGAGTCATTGATTTGAAACATCAAATGTGGTCCAATTGACTTGCGAATAGTTTCTTTTAAATCCTATTATGATCTACTTTGATGACCAATAAAGTTTGTGACCAATGGAATTGGTTTGATCAATGAAAAATATAGTAGAATATGACATGTAAATATGGTTCAAAACTGTCAAATTGTGACAGTTGCAACTTATCAACTTTGCATAATGATTTAAATGGGTAATTTTTATTCAAATTAACTAAGGTTGGACTTTTTAGAATCCCTATATAACCTATTTTGAATAGAACATAAGCTCAAACCTTGGTACAACTTTTAAGTTGGTGAAACATAGTCGTGAAAATGTCCAAAATCAATGAACTAAATTAATTAGTTAATTAAATGAATGGTATTGATTGATGATCAAATAGAGTTGCAACTCTTAAAATGTGAATTTGTGATTTAATAGGACTTGTTAAAGTACGTGAAAGTCAGAGAACGTTGTGTGAGGCTTCGCAACAAACTTTGAGTTGGTTTGATTGTAAGTAAACCCTACAGTGGTCTTTACTATTTATAGAATTTTATCTTTGTACCTGTATTTATGTTTAGTCTGCATTGCATTTTGCATCATTCTTGATCATACATACATGGCATCTAGATAAAGTTGCCCTACTTTCGATCGTAAGAGTATGAGGTGCTCCACTCCAAACTAGACATATTACAGGTGTCTAAGGCGGGTAATGTCGACTCCGGGGTAGCATGCATTGAACTCATAACACTGTTCTAGGTTTATCATGAGTGGGCCCGCTTATTATGAGCTTAGAACAAGAAATGATGGATCCACGTTATTATGTAAATTTCTTGTTATTTTGAATTGCAATTACATGTCTCCATGTGTTCAGACTAACATTTGCAGGAGTACAAAGAAGTGGAGTTTACTTACGTGACATCTTCGAGTTGTTTTCAATGATGTCAAATTCTTGGTGAAGACGAGAAAGAATGGACAAGACTCAAAGATCTTGGTGATATGTTTTAAGTTTTAAAAGTTTAATTCTTGTTGTATATTGCTCTTATATTATTGTTTTGGGTTCCGGGGTGAGTGTAGGTTGTGAAACATCATTAAATAGGTTATGAGAGTCTCCTAAATTGTTCAAGATCAAGTTTAGAGGTTTACGTTCAATTTTAGTTTATTTTAGGATTGTAAAACTATAAATAAGGTATTGGGGACCTTAAGTTAGTTTAAATTATTCAAAATTGATATATATTGTGAACTACAGGGAGTTGTGAGTCATTCTAGGATTTTTTCCATTATGCTGTCTATTAGGTGGATTTTCCGACAGGCCACTTTTAGGGGAGGTGTTGCTGAAATTTTCAGAAAATATCAGTAAAATCCGTATGATTTCTTAATTTGCTCCCTTTAAACAAATCATTAATTGAGTTTCATTGAGGATATAAATTTAGTTTTGGAGCATTATTAAGGATTGAACTAAAAATTACTTTAAGGTTAAGTTAAACAAAAAATTACTTTTAAGTTTTTAAAGTTTAATTTATTGCCGATATAAATTTAGGATTGAACTAAAAATTAAGTTAATTTGAGGTTAAGTTAATTGAGGGTAATTAGGGATAAATCGAGGCTTAGTGAGACGGGCCCTGACGGAGGCGAATCCAATGATTTAAACAATTCAAATCAAACTATAGGTTACATATATATATACACCTATGTATTTTCTCACTTATAAATTGACCATGCATGCCAATGACCGCGCTCGGGTGTGTACACTATTGTAAATCTCACGCATGTCACCCTCGACCCTCGTGTGTCACTAGTCGCCCATCAATTTATTAATTATTTTCAATATATATATATATATCTACATGACCTTATTCATGTGTTACAATTTCGCCTTGCGCGCCAACGAGTACACTCAGGCGTGCACGCTACCCTATGACCCATGTACGTCACTCTTGACACACACGGCATTAGGCATCCTATAATTTTCCAGTAATTTTCTTTCCAATTATAGGTTTTGTTTATATATTTATATAAAAATATGTATAAATATTTATACAGCTATATAATTAACAACTTATCCATTTGCCACGTGCACTAATGAATACACCCGAGTGTACACATTACTTCCACGTCTCTCCGTGTGATCACCCACGATTCACATGTATTACTCTTGGTGTACAATCAATTTTATTATCATTTATTTTCCAACTATAGGGTTTATAATAATTCACATTAATCACTTATAGTTACATTGACTATTTCTCACAGCAACTAAACACAATACAGCACAACAATCACACTTACACGCAAATCAAGACAAGCCGAGCTTAACCACGAGCCTAAATCTGGTTAATTAACTTTCGAATTAAATTTAATCACCAGGTTAAGGACGCGAGTCGTTACAACTTTCTTTCCATAGGAACATGTTGAATACAAATTAATCCTCTTTCCAATAAATCCCTGATATAATGATGACGAGTATCAATATGCTTCGTCCTAGAGTATTGAACTGGATTCTTCGAAATGTTATTGGCGCTTTTATTATCACAGTAAATTATTAACTGAGATAAAACAATACCATAGTCTTTAAACATTTGATGAATCCATATTAATTGTGTACAATAATTGCCAGCAGCAATATATTCGACTATAGTAGTAGAAAACAAAATGCAATTATGTTTCTTGTCATTCCAAGCAACAAGATTAGAACTCATGTAATAACATCCACGTATAGTACTCTTTCGATCATTAATATTTCCAGCCTAATCAGCATCACTATACCCGATTAAGTCGTTAGCACCTCCCTCAGTAAATAGTATATCAAAGTCAGTTGTTTCATGCACATAGCGCATAATCATTTTCACAGCAACCAGATGAGACCTTTTTCGACATGCTTGATAAGTCGGTATTTATAGGTTTTTAGTAGTTTGTTTTAGTATATTTAATTATGCAAAGTATCTAAAATATATATTTAATTATATTTTTTGGTCGTTTTCAGGTGAAACGGAGTGCGCGATTGAATTCGTGGCGAAAAAAATACTCAAAATGGAGTATTTACATGCATTGATCGGAAGCTGGACTATTTGCCTCGAGTTACGTGCTGCGCGGTGGGTAGAATAGAGGATCAGCAGACCAATTACACGTGGCGGCATACTATTGGTCCAACTCGCCTCAACGTGCCACGTGTCGGCGGTCCATTGATCCAACTCGCAGAGCATTCCATGCGTTTTCGGTAACGTGCTACGTGTTGCTTCTCTATTGGGCCAACTCGTTTCCACAGCCACGTGGCTCCAATTAGTTTCTGCCATTTCATCACTCAGCACCACGCGTCACAGTTCAATTGGTCCAGCTCACCAAAATTTCACCGATTCTCGCACGATTTTCTTCTCCACCTCTCGTGCGCCACGTGGCGCTCGCTCACCACGCCAACAGCGTCATCACAACGGTCTCAGCTAATAGGAAGGCGACACATCAGCTGCGCGGAAGCACTCTCAACCAATGCGCTGCGGACAAGTGGACAAAAGCCATTTTCACCCCAAAACAATCCCTATATGCTCTTCGGCGCACGTGTTACGAGACGAACCCCCAAAATTAGTTTCTCTCACCTCCATAGAGCAATTTTTAGTGGTTTTTTCATATTAGGAACTAGGGTATTCATATGGGGAGAACACATTGGAGCCACCACATACAACTTTTCATACTTAGAGATTGTAGAGATGATATCCGGCTAGACCAATCTTCACCTGGGTCGAAGGGGAAACAAGTAGGATTCATGATTCATGGCAAATACTATGTGAGATCTATGATTTTTATTTAATTTGATTTAATTTCGCCTATTTCGTTGTTGTTGATTTTAAAGTATATGGTTTAGATCTAAGGTGTGTATCTGACCAGTGCATGCTTTTAGGTGGACAACCTATAGTTATTTGGACTATTAGTATCCATGTAATTATGATTTTGGACCAATAAAGTGACAAACACTCATCTGTTTGCTTTGTCAAACCCTTTCGGTTCTTGAGTGTGCAACAATTGAATCTAGGTTAACTCGGAGCGGATGCGATCCTAAGTTATTTAGGATTAGTGTTCCCACAAACCCAAATTACTCAGTTAGTGTGTTAAACCCGATTGGCGGATGTCTAGGGTTATACATTAATTAGGGAAGTAGTTAGTGGCGGACGTCCTGGCTATCGAGATTAGGGGAACGAGGAATTTCTGGCGGATGTCGATTTTCTATAGCTAATCTATGAGAATATAAATTAATGACTTTTTGGGAAAGATTGAAGACCATGATTGCCATTGAATCTTGATCTTGATTTGTGGAATTGTAGACTTAGGTGTTACTTAGGTATTTATTAATTGTTTTGAAAATTAGTTTAGTTATTTTATTTATTTAGTTTAGTTAGATTAGTTAGTTAAATTAATATTTATTTTAAAACCCCGATTTTCCTTTTTTGTTGTTTTTAACGTAAAAAAGACTATCAATCTCTGTGGGATCGACCCTTTGCCACTATTCTACAAAATAGTTGGTTTAAGAAACTTTACTTTATTGACGCGTTCGGCGCGCTTCAATGCTTAATAGCGAGCACAAACCCCAACACTGAAAGCAATGTCTGGTCTGCATGTTGTAAGATATAATAAGCTACCAATCATGTCTTTGTATAATGAAGCATTGACATTAACACTTTCTTCATCCTTATGAATCTTCTCACTGGAGCTCTTAGGTGTTCGAATAGACTTAGCAGTGTCCAATTCGAAATGCTTAAGAAGAGATTTAGCATATTTATTCTAATATATAAATGTACTGTCTTGAGACTGTGTAATCTGCAGACTTACGAAGTAAGTAAGATCTCCAACCATGCTCATCTCAAATTCTTTCTTCATTAAATCAATAAATTAAGAAGCTAGTTTTGCAGATGTAGCCCCGAAAACAATATCATTGACTTAAATCCGCACAATCACAAACTATTTATTCTACTTTTTAAGAAATAAATTCTTATTTGTAGACCCTTTGTTGTAAGCTTTCTATAGCAAATAAGTAGTCAACCTTTCATATCAAGCTCGTCGTATTTGCTTTAGTCTATAAAGCTCATTTTTCAGATGATTGACATCATTAGGTTTGTCATGAACCTCAAATCCTTTAGGTTGTGCAACATAGACTTCTTCTTGCAAATACCCTTTTAGGAAATCACTTTTAACATCAATTTGTTATAACTTGAACCCTTTATTACAAGAAACGGCTAACAATAGATGAATAGATTCCAATCTAGAAACTAGAGCAAACGTCTCATCAAAATCAACACCTTCAACCAGTATGTATCTTTGTGCAACTAATCTGGCTTTGTTGCAAAAAATAACACCATTCTCATATGTCTTGTTGCGAAATATCCACTTAGTACCAATGATATTAACATTAGTAGGTCGTAAAACAAGCTCTTACACATCTTTTTCTAACAAACTCATTGATTTCCTTTTGTATAGCATTCACCTAGGGCTGGCAATTTGGGTCATGAAACGATTAACACAACATGACACGACACGTAATAAACATGTCGTGGGTTTGGCTTAAGTGGGTCTGGATCATAAACATGTTAACACGTTTATACACGGTTAATAAACGAGTCATTAACATGTCAACCTGCTTAACTCGTTTATGACTCGCTTAATACGACTAAAAAATAATGTATAAATAATAAATATAGTATAATAAATAGATTGGTACAAAATTCAACCATTTGAATGCATGTTAATAGCATGATTTATTTATTTTATTTATAGACATCTTTTATCATATTTTATTTTATATTTGAGAGGAAATATTCATTTTACTTTTAATATATTATTTATGTTTTTGATTTTATTAATAATTATTTATTTAGAAAAAATAAAACTTTTCACCAAAGTAAAATTTATATATTTTTTTAGATGATTCTTATAATTTTGTTTATGTTATTATTACGAGTCATTTTTGCTTTATTATTAAGAGTAATACAAAATTGAATGAAAAAGTAAAGTAAAACTAACGACTATATACACCGCATTATATTTTATTGACTATTTTAGTATGTTTGTTCGAATTTAATCATTTAGATATATTTTAAAAAGTAGTAACCAAATTATAAAAGTTTAAATAAAATAAAATTTTTAAATACGATATTTAATAAATGGGTGACACGAATACACGACATGTTTAACACGACCCACTTAGACACAAAAACGATTAACACGGTTAATAAACATGTCATGTAATGAGTTTGCATTATATGGGTCATGACCTGTTTACGACACGACACATTTACGACTCACCGATACGAATCGCCACCCATGATTCACCCAATATTCATCCATTAAATCCTCCTTAAGATTCTTTAAGCTCAATTTGAGATGTAAAATAAGCAAAACGAACTATATTCTTATAGTTAACATGAGCAATATCTCTAGTTTGCACTATATCATTAACTGAGCCAATAATTTACTCAATTGGATGATCTTTCATCATCCTTGACTGTGGAGCATCAGATGTAAAAGTAGAACCAGGTTCTGTAGTAGTAGGTGATTTTGAATCATGATTATTATCATCCTCATCAGATGGAGTAGTGATACATGAATCAGATGTTTTAGCAGTAGGATGAGTAGTAGGTGCTGAGCTAATTGATGTGGCAGCTCATCATCATCTTTTGAAAGGACAATTGTTCTATTCTTGCACAATTATCAACCATAACCTTCATAGATTCCATCACAGTCATAGTTCGCTTATTGTAGACTCTATAAGCTTTATTATTCTAAGAATATCTAAGAACGATTCCAACATCACTATTGGAATCAAATTTTCTCAGGTTATCTTTATCATTCATTATGAAGCAGGTACTGACAAAAACATGAAAATGTTTGAGAGATAGCTTTCTGCCTTTCTAGATTTCATACGAAGTTTTTATAGTCAGTGGCCTAAAATAAACTACGCTGATAATATAGGTAGCAATGTTCACTGCTTTTCCCTAATGATTCTTAGGCAGATTTTTCTTAACTACCATGATCCTTGTCATATCTTGAATTGTGTGAATTTTCCTTTCAACGACATTATTCTGTTGTGGTGTCTTAGGAGCAGAAAATTCATGCAAAATCCTAAATTCAACACAATAATCAGTGAATTTTCGATTTTCAAACTCTCTTTCATGATCACTACGAATTCAATCAATGGATACATCCTCGACACTTTTCTCATTCAAAAGTCGAACAGTTAACTTCTTAAACTCATCTAACATTTTTGCTTTATCATGCAGCAAACAAATCCAAGTACACCTTGAGTAGTCATCAACAATGATAAAAACATACTTCTTTTCCCAAGGCTTTCAACTTGTATTGGACTAAATATGTCCATGTGTAGTGATTGTAACACTTGTTAGATCAATATGTCATTTAGGCCAGCATGTGAAATTGGATCTTGTTTACCCCTTTGACATAGCTCACAAATAGAATCAGGTTTAAATGATAGTTTAGGACTACCTCTTACAACATCATGAGAGAGCAATTTTTGAAGTTGCTTGAAATTAAGATGACCTAATCTTCTCTGCCAAAACTCTGTATTAGTTAGAGAAACAGAGTTGCACAAAACTTGCAGCTTGTGAGGCGATACGAAATATTAAAGTAGCATATAACAGTTGTCTGATGTCTGGATTCCATACATGATGCAATGTTTTTCTTTATTGATTATCTAATAAAGGTCTTTAGTGAAGTTGACAAACAATTCCTGATCACACAGCTGACTGATACTTATCAGATTAGATTTCAACTCATCAACATGTAGAACTCCTTTGAGATTAGGCAGTCCCACTATATTAAGAGTTCATTTGCCAACAACCATGCCTTTCTTTCGATGACCTAACGTAACAGCACATTCCTTAAATGATTCATAATTTTTAAGAAAGCTTTTATTACCAGTCATGTTTTTGGAATAGCTAAAATCCAAATATCATAACTTTGTCGTAGTTTGTTGAGATTTGTAATGCGATGCCATAGCCTAATGAGATTTAACTCTTCAAACCTTTTTAGATGTTTTCTTCTGCTGAAGTGTACTCAGATCTTTAAACATTTGATAACAATGTGGTTGAATGTGACCAACAATCCCGCAATAATGACATGTAGGAGGAGGTATGTTATCAGCAACAACATTCACCGTTTTCTTTGCGCTTTCAACAACCTATTGTGGTAGAATTTTCTTTCCCTTTACTATATCAACTTAAGTCTTACTTGATTGACCATCATTGATGTTGGGGCATGTGCCCTAGGTCAATCTACAAACATTGTTTATCTTATAATTTTAGTTAATAAAATTGAGGCTTTCATTTGCTATTTTATTATAAGTGATTGCATATTTACCTTATAGTAAGATCTATGGGTATTCGTTGAAATATCATAAATGTTTCTAGTCGATCATTATACTGGGAACTATAATGAATTAAGAATAGTGTGAATCTTGATTGATGGTCATGTGATGATCACGCATATAGGGATACGAATCGAGATCATGAGTACTTATTAGGGAACAAGGTACTGAACTAACCCGCTATGAGAACACCACATGGATTAAGTCAAGGTGTTACTCATGATAGGTATATCATTTAGTCCTTCGACTTGAAATTACCATAGACTTCAATATTATGAGCATTGTAATTTTACACAATCAAACGTTGTCTTTAACCGGAAAATTATAAAATTGTGATTAGTTACCATATGAATAATATGTGAAGGTGTGTAATTAAGATAGAATTTGTCACTCTCATATAGAGATAGATATTAGAGGATCCCTCAATATGATAGACTGATAATGTCCAAGTCCATATGAATTGACATGTTCAATGTCACTTGGGTGTTTTAAGTTTACATAAAGATCGAGACTAGTACAATTGAACATTAAGGGTGACTTTCCATGTCTTATGTTTAGTGAAAGGATAGTGCACGACAAAAGGATATGATATATGTTATTTATTAGGTTGTATTGATTTTGATATTCATGCTACTTGGGTAGTTATAATGCATTGCTAGAGACCGCTTATGACTTGTGTACCAAAATGGTTTTGGTTCATTGCCAACGTCACATGAACTTATTGGGTCACACACAAAGAATGGCTTTGTGCATTTTCAATTAGTCCAGAGTAATGAATTTTATATGATAAAATTCATGACATAAAAGCCCTTACGATTTGTTATATGATAACTTGTTAATAGGGGCGTATGTATAATTTGATTAAATTGCCTAAATACAATAGTTGTATTACGAATAAGTTTTTAAGTGATGGCTTATCTACATATATAAATAAAGTGTGAAACCCTAAAATGAAATTATATTTTTTTTTGCAAATTTTGAGTTATCTGGATCTTTGGAGAGAGAAGAAAGACGTTTTTCATCTCTCTTGGGGCTAGCACTCTAAATTGTGGTCACTGTTTGTGTATGGGTTTCTAATAGAGGATGGACACTTAAACGTCTTGAAAATTGAACAATTAGAGAAGGAAATCGCCAAATAAGGTATGATTTACTTTTGTAGATCTAGTTTAATGGAACTTATTTTCGATCTTGTTGGGGTTTTTTTAAATTGTTTTTGAATTTTTCGATGTGTATGAACCCCAAAACTCAACAGTGGTATCAAAGCCTTAGGCTAGGTTTTATTAAATATTTGCATGTTTTCTCTGATGTATATATGATATGTGTGAAAACATGATCTTAATTTATGTATATGCATGATGTACATATAGGTTCTGTGATACCTGTTATCAAGAATTGGTTTTAAAGCATGTTGTTAATTCATGTATATTGATACATACGCATGATTTGATTCAATGATAGTATTCATGTTTTGTATATTTCGAATAACATGTGTTTTACATATTGAACGATGTGAATTTCGTATGTTCATAGTAGAAGTCATGTTTAGGTTAATGTGATTCTAGTGTTGAATACGTATTTCATTTTTGTTCGATAATTATGTATGTCTCCATGATAGAAATCATGGTTAGGTTAATATAATTAATTTAATATGATTATGGTGTTGAATGCATGATTAATATTTCGAAATTGATTTTGATCATATATCTCATTGTGGTTATCCTTAGTATATTCATGTTAGATAGGAGATAAACTTATAATCGGATAAGAATTACAAATTCTATAAAATATGTGAGATATATAGCAAATTCTAATTAGATAAGGATTGAAAGTATCATAAAATCTAATTGGATTAGGATAAGATACTAAGTTAAAGGTAGGCCCGAGTTAATTAAAAATATTTTAATTAATATTTTTTGAAATTAGAATAAGGGGCGGTTTTGGTTAATTGAATTGACTAAAAAATGATATATTTTAGGCGGTTTTTTATTTTTAGAATTGAAACTCGTTATCTAAAAAAAAAATACACTTACTGATCAGCCAGCGGGACCGCCGTTAACTGTTCGTAGCGCTTGGAAATTCGTATGATAGTCAATATTAGTATAATTTCCTAATTTTTTGTTGTTGTTTATGCATTGTAATATATGATATTTATCTTGTTTAAATTAGAATCACTAAAACAAATAAAAATCCATCTTCCAAATTTTAAGTCAAGTGTCATCCATTCTCAAACACTTGTCAAGTATTTGATCACATCAATATGGGTCTGCCTCCGCAGAGTTTATGTTATCTTGGTGAGGCAAGTTGAGTAACGGTTACTCTATTGTTCGAAATGGTTAAACTTGATAAAGCTATCAAAATAATTTTGGGCTTTAGGCAATGGATGAGATAAAACATGCTAGGACATAAGATGCCATAATCTCATTAAAACAATTGAAAGTTACATATGATGTAATTGGTAATTGGTACCTACCTAAATAACCGAATTTGAAGTGTCATGCCTTAGTTATCTTGGAATTAGGTGAAATATGGATTTTAGTCCCTTAAATTAACATAACATTTTCAGGAGGGTTGTTAATTTAGTGGGAGTCTATTCCTCTATACTAAAATGAACTTTTGCATAATCTTTGTTGTAGATCTATAGCCTCTTCAAATAACACTAATCCCTTGTCACTGCGATCCATCCTTGAGAAGGATAAGTTGTCTAAGACAAATTTTTTTGACTGGTTTAGAAACTTGAGAATTATTCTTAAGCATGAACGCAAGTTGTATATCCTGGATAATCCTATACCTGAGGAACCACCAGCAAATGCTTTAAAAGCCATGACGGATGCACATACTAAGCATGTCAGTGACTAAACTGATGTTGCATGCATTATATTGGTAACCATGGTTCCTAAACTTCAGAAAGACATGGAACACATGGAAGCTTATGACATGGCTACGATGCTGAAGGAAATGTTCCAACAACAAGCTTGGCAAGAAATGTTCGAGATAGTCAAGAACTTTCATTCTTGAAAAATGGCTGAGGGTGCGTCAATTAGTCCTCATGTTCTGAAAATGAAGGGCTATATTGACCATTTTAACAGACTTATATTTCCCATAAGCCAAAAGTTGGCTACGGATTTGAACCTGAATTCATTTCATGATAGTTATTCACAATTTTTGATGAACTATAACATGAATAACATAGAGAAGTGTATCTGAGAGTTGCATTGCTAATGTGTTGATGATTCAGAAAGGAAAGGCTCTGAAGAAAAGGGCAAAGACAAGGCAAAAGTTGCAAAGGCTATTTTAACTGTCATAAAGTCTATGGAACAAGTCAAGCCTAATGCTACTTCTATTTCACAATCCCAGAAGGAAAAAAACAAAAGAAGAAAATTGTCATTTCTTCCATGCACCTGGGCATTGGTTCAGGAATTGCAAGCTCTATCTTGAATATCTAAAGGAAAAGAAGAGTAGTGCGACTACTGCTTCAAATATTTACATTATTAAAGTAAGCTTGTCTGCTAGTGATTCCTGGGTATTAGATACTGGATGTGGATCTCACATTTGTATTAATAGGCAGGGTCTCACCAAAAGTAAAAAGCTAAAGAAATGAGAAGTCATCCTACGAGTTGGAAATAGAGCAAAGGTTGTTGCTTTAGCTGTAAGATGTTATGAGTTAATTTTACCTTGTGGACTTGTTTTAGTTTTAAATAATATTATTATGTCCCTACCTTGAACAGAAACATCATTTCAGTTTCATGTTTGGATTTGGATAGTTTTAATTTCATTATTGCGAATAATAAATGTTCCATTTTTCGTAAAAATGTTTTCTATGCGAATGCTGATTTGTGTGATGGTTTTTATATTCTAAACATAAAAAGGTCCAAAGATACTCCTAGTCTTAACATAAATACAAAGAGGTTCAAGACAAATAATTTGAATCAAACCTACCTTTGGCATTGTCGCCTTGGCCACATAAATGAGAAATGCATTTCTAAACTCCATAAAGATGGAATTTTAGATTCATTTGATTTTGAATCATATGAAACATGTGTATCTTGTTTACTAGGCAAGATGACAAAGAGCCCATTTACTGGACATAGTGAAAGGGCAAGTGATTTATTGGGTCTGATACATACTAATGTATACGGTCTTATAAACACAATGGCTAGAGGTGGTTATCAATACTTCATTAATTTCAGTGGTGATATAGCATATATGGTTACGTGTACCTCATGAAACATAAAGGTGAATCTTTTGAGATTTTTCGAACATTTCAGAATGAAGTGTCAAATCAACTTTATAAAACTATTAAAGCACTCTGATCAGATTGAGGTGGTGAATATTTGAGCCAAGAGTTTGATGACTATCTTATAAACTATGGGATTGTCTCACAGTTAACTCATCCAGCAATTCCACAATAGAATAGTGTTTCTGAGAGAAGAAATCAGACTTTATTTGATATGGATGGATCTATAATGAGTCATGCTGATCTTCCTATTTCCTTTAGGGTTATGCCTTAGAAACTGTTGCATTTACACTGAATCGTGTTCCTTCTAAAGCGATTGATAAAACACCACATGAAATGTGGTTTGGGAAAAGACCAAGTTTGTTTTTCCTTAAGATTTGGGGCTGTGAGGTTTTCGTACAACGACAAATCTAAAAAAAATTATCAGCCAAATCTACCAAGTGTGTATTTGTTGGTTATCCTAAAGAAACTAGATGATACTACTTTTATAATCCCACTGAGAATAAAGTATTTGTGACTCGAAATGGTGTCTTTGTAGAAAAAGAATTTATTTCAAAAGACAACAATGGGAATAAAGTAAGTCTTGAAGAAGTTTAAGAACCACAGATAAACATTTAACCGCCAGTGGGAGATCAACAACTAATTGAACCTCGATAGGTATCACAAGGCCCACGTAGGTTTGATAGTGTAAGACATCAGCCTGAGAGATTTGGATTTATTATTACTAATAGTAGTGAGGTCTTGCTTATGGATCAAAATGAACCTACTATCAGGAGGCCGTGTCTAGCCCTGAGGCAGATAAATGGCTTAGTGTCATGAATTATGAGATGTAATCCATGTATGATAACCAAGCTTAGAACCTGGTTGATTTACCTAAAGGTGGTAAGACCATTAGATGTAAATGGATTTTCAAGAAGAAAACTGGCATGGATGGCAATGTGCAAACTTATAAAGCACGGCTAGTAGCAAAAGGTTTCAGACAGACTTAAGGTGTTGATTATAATGAGACTTTTTCTCCTATAGTTATGCTTAAATCCATTAGAATTCTAATTTTCGTAGCCGCATATTATGACTATAATATATGGTAAATGGATATCAAAACAGCTTTCCTAAATGAAAAGTTACTTGAGGACGTGTATATCATACAGCCTGAAGGGTTTGTTCATCCTGAGAATTCTAGGAAGGTGTGCAAGCTTCAAAGATCCATTCATGGATTAAAGCAAGCTTCTCGGAGTTAGAATCGTCATTTTGATGAAGCAATTAAGGAATTTGGTTTCATTAAAAATGAAGATGAGCCATGTGTATACAAGAAGGTCAGTGGGAACGTGGTTGTTTTCTTGGTACTGTATGTTGATGATATATTACTCATTGGAAATGACATCCCAACCTTGCAGAGTGTGAAGTCTTGGGTAGGGAAGTGTTTCTCAATGAAGGACTTAGGAAATGCAGCCTACATCCTTGGGATTAAGATCTATATGGATATATCTAAAGGTCGATTGATCTAAATCAGAGTGCTTACATAGACTAATGATGAGCGTGGTTAAAGAAGTGTTATTGGTCTATGGAAGTTTGGAAGACGAGCTTGATATAAATGATTACACATATCCAAGTTTTCAAACTGATATAGATGACTACAGATCGCAATCTGGATATGTGTTTACTTTGAATGGAGGCCCAGTGAGATGGAAAAGTTTTAAGCAATAAACTATGGCAGATTCTACAACAGAAGTTGAGTATAATGTAGCGTGCGATGCGGCTAAAGAGGCAGTTTGGATAAAAAATGTTCATCTCTAAACTTGGTGTGGTTCCTAGTATAGCTAACCATGTTTGCTTGTATTGTGACAACAATGGGGCAATAACACAGGCCAAGGAACCAAGATCACCCCATCGATCCAAACATATACTTAGACGTTCTCATCTCATTTGAGAAATCATTAAGAGGTGAGACATGAAGATTTGCAGAGTTCCTACAAAAGACAATGTTGCAAATCATTTGACGAAGGCTCTTCCACAAACGAAACAAGATGGTCATGTTAGGTCATTAGGTATTAGATACATGAATGATGGGCCCTAGTTCAGGCGAGAGATTTTTGGGCATGTGCCCTAGATCAATCTACAAACATTATTTATCTTATCATTTTAGTAAATAAAATTGAGGTTTTCATTTGTTGTTTTATTATAAGTGATTGCATGTTTACCTTATAGTAAGATCCATGGTTATTTGTTGAAATATCCTAAATGTCCATAGTCGATCATTATACTGGGAACTATAATGAATTAAAGCTAGTGTGAATCTTGATTGATGGTCATGTGATGATCATGCGTATAGGGATACAAATCGAGATCATGAGTGTTTTTTTTGGGAACAAGGTACTGGACTGACCCTCTATGAGAACACCACATGTATTAAGTCATAGGTGTTACTCATGATAGGTATATTATTAGTGCTTCGACTTGAAATTACCATAGACTTCAATATTAGGAGCATTGTAATTTGACACAATCAAACGTTGACTTTAACCGGACGATTATAAAGATTGTGATTGGTTACCATGTGAATAATATGTGAAGGTGTGTAATTAAGATAGAATTTGTCACTCTCGTATAGAGAGAGATATCAGTGGATCCCTCGATATGATAGATTGATAATGGCCAAGTCCATGTTAATTGATATGATCAATGTCACTTGGATGTTTTTAGTTTACCTAAAGATCGAGACTAGTACGATTGAACATTAAGGGTGACTTTCTATGCCTTATATTTAGTCAAAGGATATCGCACGACAAAAGGATATGATATATGTTATTTATTAGGTTGTATCCATTTTGATATTCATGCTACTTGGTTAGTCACAATGCCTTGCTAAAAACCACTTATGACTTGTGTACTAAAATGGTTTTGGTTCATTGCCAAGGTCGATGAACCTATTGGGTTGGCTTTGCGCAATTTCAATTGGTCCAAAGTAATGAATTTTATATGATAAAATTCATGATATAAAAGCCCCTTACGATTTATTATATGATAAGTTATTAATATGGGCGTATGTGTAATTTGCTTAAGTTGCCTAAATACAATAATTGTATTACTAATAAGATTTTAAATGAGGTTTTATCTACACATATAAATAAATGATGAAACCCTTAAACGAAATAATATTTTCGTTTTTGCAAATATCGAGTTCTCTGGTTTTTGGGAGATAGAAGAAAAATATTTTCTATCTCTTTTGGACCTAGCACTCCAAATTATGGTCATCGTTCGTGTGTGGATTTCTGATAGAGGACGGGAACTTAAACGTCATGAAAATCAAACAATCAGAGAAGGAAATCACAGAATAAGGTATGATTTACTTTGTAGATATAGTTTAATGAAACTTATTTTCGATCCTGCTGAGGTTTTTCAAAATTGTTTTGAATTTTTTGCTGCGTATGAAGCCCAAAACCCAACAATTGATTACAGTTCCTTTGACAAAGACAGTAGGAGCATTGGAAGATCCCTCAGTATGGCCAAGACCATGCTTAACTTGCAAAGATTGACCAGTTTGCAGCATTCTATTTAATTTTTAAGAACCAGAACATTTTTAGTAACAACCTCAAAATCAGAAAGAGCTTTCATCAATATAAAGATTTCAATCTCACATTCTTTTAATAGTGCGTGACAAGTTCTTGTTCTCTTTCAAGAGACTTGTGGTCCAATTTGCCAGAGAAGAATTCCATTTTCAAGTCAAAGTTCTGATAATAAAGAGATGTCCACTCAGCGAACAATAGATCATAAGAGGCCTGAAAATACTTGTAGAATCCTCATCATTGACAGCAACACTTATGTCATTGGCCATTTCCTTACTCTTTTTTGTGTCAGATACTGCAAAATCAAGTTCGCAAACACCAACAGAAAACGGAGAAGCATCAATAGTATTTGACTCTGTCAATATGGCAGTGTGTGAAGTAGTAAAATCATTCGACTCTTTATCATTGTCATCTGAGACATCATCACTCCAAGAAGCATTCAATGACTTCTTTTTCTTGTAAGTGGGAGATTCAATCTGAATATGTCAACTCCTCCATACTGATGACATTTAATGCCCTTGAGTTTATTCTTAGCATATGTCTTATTATCATTAGTGGAAGGCTTATTATTGTCATTACCCTTCTTGTAATTAGTTCCAGTAGGATTTCTCTTATAGTTTTTGAGAAACTTTGAGAACTTTTTTGCCACCATAGCAAACTCATCTCCTATTAAGTCATCATAAATACTAGTCTCAACACAATAAGCATTCTTAGAAGAACTAGGCTTTTTAAACATATTCATCTAATATGTTTGCTAATAACCCATTATTTCATCAAGAGACATCTTAGTAATATCACGACACTTTTTGATTGTAGTAATCTTTGAGCCGAATCATGAAGGAAGAGCCCGAAGAGCATATCGTACTAACTTCTCTTAAGTATAATTTTCTCCAAGTTGAAAAACTTGATTAGCAATGTCTCATAGACGACTATTGAAAGAGACAATATTTTCATCATCTTTCATATCAAGATGATAAAGCATAAGACTTAGTTGCTGTAACTTGGAGATTTTGACATAATTTGTACCTTCAAAGATTTTTTTCAAAAAATCACATGCTTGTTTTGCAGAAGTGCAATTTGCAATTAGTTTGAAGCGTTCAGCATCAACAACACTAAACATGGAATTGATTGCCTTATGATTGGCAACCTTCTCCTTATTCTCGACGTTTGTCCACAAAGATGTAGGCTTTAGAATAGTTTTCTCATCAGTATTTGGTTTTCATTGGAGCGATATATTCTCTCTCAAGCAATTCTCCAGCAATTTCATCAATGGCAGAGACAAAGTGAACCATCCAAACCTTCCAGTAGGCATAGTTGGTTCCTTTCAGCAATGGCAGTCGATTTGTCAATCCACCTTCAAGTCCTTCACCAGTTTGTTGTCATAACAACTCATCAATCGATCCCATGACGATAAAACTCTCCATAATCTCACTCTTCTATGCTTGTGGAAACAACAAAGTGACAGCTCTGATACCACTATTGAAGTTTTCAAAACCAGAGGAACTGGTGAGATTAATGAATCAGTGATGAACTAATAAACATGCATCAAAACTAAAAAAAGAATTGATATCGCAGTAAGACTTGAATGTTTTCCTCTACGTAGGGTCAGCCTAAACAATCAATTAATCAAATTAATAATGTGTACAACCACTAAAATGATTTCTCATTCTCACAAAACTCAAGTAATGAACAATGATCCACACAATGGCGATCGTAAGTATTTATAGACTTAGTCTATCTACTATATCTAGGAATTCAATCCTAAATAACATACAACTCGAAAAACCTCATCGCTCTCTAATTGTAAATCTTACTGAAATCATCCATGTCCAATAATTAAGTCTTCTATTCTTTCAAGAATTTTAACTCGTCATTTCCATAAAGTTCTTCTGTCTTTTATGCATCTTTATCTCGGATTTAGTTGTAATCCATTTCGAATTTCTCTGCTTACAGTATCGAACTTCTTCAATGTTGTAGACTAATACTGAAAGTTGCTCTGTTTCCGTATCTAACTCGTATTCAATTCATGCTTCGATTTTATATATGTCTTCATCTTCGACTCTAACTTTGATATTGTAATCTTCACTAAAATTTGCATTGTAGTCTATCTCTGAGTTGTATCTACACTTGAACATCTCGCTTAGTCAGGCTTCCATCTACATTGCAGCATTTATGTAACTAACTTAACTCCGTTTTCATAATATATTGCCAACAAGGATAGACCAGCCCAAACATAGTAAACTAAGGTCTATCAAAAGGTATTAAAAAGCAATAACCTTTCGGTACGCCGAAGTCACCATCCTCTTGGGTGTGGTTTCAACAATCCCATTGGTCGTTGATCTATGTGAATGTATGCAATTCAATTGTATCATAAAAGCACGCGATTGGATTCCTTGTCTTCCTTTAATCGATAGTTAGAGTACGATCATTAACTACTCTAATCAAACATATAACCCTAGGCTCGCACGCATTGGGTTTAATGCGATGACCGCCTTTAAGTTTTGTGAAGACACTAAACCTAGACAATCAGCCTGATCACTAGTGTTTTTGATTTAGCCTAGATCTCTAAGGTACTTGAGCAGTCCTAAAAGGGTCGAATCAACCGGTATGGTCAATCGCTACTAGTGTGAGTTTTCTTGCACAATTACGCATGCAATCGACTCACTGACAATAGGTGTATATCTAGCAACATGCAAGATCCCTTTATAATGTAACCAAGCTTAACTCTAGTATTCACACAATATACCAAAGGAAATAAGATATAAAAGAATAGCAATAAAAGAAATAAATTAGATCTCACAGTGAGTTTGAAGCCAAGAGACTAGTTTGACCCACTTATGGCCTAGATCGGATTTTTTTAGTTCGGCATGAATTGAACAATCGCCAAGGTTTCTCTAAGTTTTTCAACAAACAAAAGGTAAAAACCAATAAATTCATGTTCATATTTATACTAGAGGGCATAAAACCATTCCGATTTGGAGAAGATTCAATTAAGATTTCGTATCCTGAATTTTCGCGTCGTGTTGTAGCCTGTGTTGTTGCCTTGATTTTCATAGCGCTGCTCACAACTCGAGACAAACATCCTCGCAGTTGGAATTTGCTTTGTAGACCACGCTTTTGCAGCTCTCTTGTTGAAAACGTGGTTCACAACGCCACCTACAAAAATCTTGGAGCTTTTCTTATTTGTTCTTCCTAATCTCGCTCATATTCATCGCTATAACTTGTAAAAGCGTGTAATTGACACAAATGAGAGATTATCACTATAAAATAAAGGGTTAGAGTTCAAAATCATACTAAATACTAAGCTACATAGTGCATAAATATAGACTTATCAACTTTCATACCCAGGCATATCATCGCAGTTCATGGAGTTTATTTGGAGATAAACATATTTTTATCGTTGTGGGTACAGTGCTCTCATGTTGCAATTCTTTGGCAGTTGGGGATCGATGTAGTTCATTAAATTGTGCTTATGTTCTCCCTTGAAGCTCCATTCAATATTGCAAAATTTCTAAAGGCTACTATGGGATTTTATGAGACACCCACAGAAATAGATACTTGTGGTTATGTTCTTCAACGAGCACCTAGCCTGTTCACTTGTTTATTAGGATTTTGGTTCGAGCGAAATAGACATGTCGCATTAGGACCAGCTAAGTCAAATCTTGCACCCCTATCTTACTATCAACCTTAAGGAGAAGGTTTTTTTCAAAAACCATGGTAATGAATTATGATAAGTAGCAAGAGAGCACCGAGTCATCTGACTCCAACTCGTTGGGCCTCAATCGTTTAATTGAAGTTGTTCGGGCCCAACCCAGGACGCACAAGCGAATCACCTAAAGGCCAAGCTGGACTAAAGACTTTATTACGTAATATGGGTCATAATTGTTATCGTCTTTTGTAGCCCATGAATATAAGGAAACACTAGCCTCGAGTGGCACGAGCATTCGAGCCCTACAGCTTGGAAACTCGTTACATAGCAGGGTCGGCCAATCCGAGCTCTGAATAGTCAGCGCTATTGGGCTTAAAACACCGAGTGACCTAAAGAAGGAAAATAAAAATAAAAATCGCACGGTCACACGTATCCACCATTAACCCGGACAACTTGCCCATTAACCCACTCGCTCTCGTCACTAGCCAAGAACCCAACCAACGGTGCCACGTCTTCCGTCTGACCCAGTCGATTATGCGGGCACTCCTTCACCATCCCCTCCAAATCCCCCTCGCTCCGCCCCTCTATCAACATGTCCGTCTCGATCGGCCCCGGCGCCACACAGTTCACTGTCACCAGCGTCCCCTTCATCTCCTTCGCCAATATCTTTGCCATCGCCTCCACCGCCGCCTTGGACGCCGCATACGGCCCCGCATTCGTCTTCAGCGACGCCACCAGCGACGATGTCAACAGAATTATCCGCCCACCACCCCCGCGCGTCACTCGGTTTGCCGCCTCCCGCGCCACCAGGAATGCCCCTCTGGCATTGACGGCGAAGATCCGGTCGAATTCCTCGGGGGTGGTCTGGGGTATGGTCGAGTGGTCGGGATCAGCTATCCCGGCTGAGTTGACCAGGATGTCGACTCGGTGGGTTGGGAATGACTGCTCAGCTCGGTCGAAGAGGGACTTGACTTGAACGGAGTCCGAGACGTCGGCTTGAACCGGGACGGCTCGGGGTTGGGGAGACGAGGAATTGATTTGGTCGGCGAGGTGTTGGGCTTGAGCGGAGTTGGAGACGTAGTTGATGATGAGATTTGCGCCCATCGAGGCGAGGTGGAGGGCGATTGCTCGGCCGATTCCTCGGGAGGCACCAGTGACAATCGCCACCCGGTTTCGGAGAGGGAGTGAGGTGGTGTGGTCAACGTGCGCATCGGGGCTGAGTGTTGGAGTTGCCATGACGAATTGGTAATGGATCTGTCAATGATGGGTGCGTCGTAGAGTAGGTGACTCGTCTCGTAACTTCTAGAGCTTCATCTGGCCTTTTAAGATCGACTTTTGTACCAATTGTGTTTGGATCTTTTGGACGAGTAATGAGATAAGATGTGCCGCCAATCATACACACCTCGATGCACATCTACCGGATTGCAGACTTGTCAAAACGTTTTGGAGTACCAAAAACAAGTGCAGGACCCATGACGGTTGAATAGGTACAAGTACATCTCATATGGCATGTTCGCTTTATGGTCTTCGGTTAGATTAGCCACACTGAATTAGTTAATATGGCATTCACTTAGCAGATTAATTAGTCCACGGGACTATCTAATACTCAATATAGGTTACTAAAGTAAACCATCATTTTTGGTAGCACTAATTAGTCGCAATGCTTGGGCTTCAAACATTACCAAACTACTCATTTATTCCTCGTGTTGGACACACTGTGCTTCCCATCCAAATGAGCACAATCTAAAACAGATCCACCACCACATCCACAAACTTCCCACACCCCCTCAAAGGGCCGCCATCGACAACACCACCTCGTACTTGCAAATCAAACACCACAAAAGCTCCTTCGGAAACACCACCACCTCCACATGCCTCCACCATGCCGAAAGGCAACACCTCACAACATAATTAAGGAACGCCACCATCATCTAGCCCCATAGCACCGGCGCAGCTTCTCCTTCTCCCTCTCCTCTCCAGGCCTCTCTCCGCTACTAAGTGGACTCTTGGCGCATCATCGGAATTTGCACATCTTTCACCACAATGTCTTCCTCATTGTCATCGACTAATTTGGCGAAATAGAACTCTTACTTTCTATTTTTTTAGTTTTGGCGTTGTCCATAAGTGAGTGGGTGTTGTGTGTGTAAAGCTATGGCACCATGACATCTTCGAGCACTTTGAGTGCAATTTTCCTCACTCGCGCCATCCCCTTTCACTCACGTCAGTTACCGCGTTGGCTATCTTTTTTTCTTCTTTCTTGGTCCTCCACGCCTTGCCCATGTTGTCTAGCCTCTTCCTACGGCGTCAAGCCTATGTGTCACGGCGTCAACCTTACTTTTATGCATTTATGCTTCATTTATTCACGAAATCACTTGTTTGTCTCCTTTATACCTTGTATACTTGAAAATACATTAATACCATCAATTAAAGCTCATTTCGGAATATTTATACCAAATATATTGTTAAACTAGTCCTAGATATAAGTCTAAATAATCGCATATCACTCTCAAATGATCTATTCTGAGAAATTAGATTGGAACAATAGTATTGCATTACACTCTTAAAAAGTTTAGACCTTTAACCATCTCTATTGCAAAAAGATGAAAAAGGCCTAAAGTTAGGGCATCACAATAACCACCCCCATTCATCTCAAAATTCCACTAAGGAACTCAATTGAACCACACTAGACAAAACCCTAAAAATCGAAACCAAGCGACGACCCCTCAAAACCCTAAAAATAATCAAACCAACACATCCAAACAAATAAATACCCAATTCGAGCAAACTAAGTCTTAAGTCTAGAGAACTCAGTACAAAAACCATAATAAAGTGAAGGGACTGACCATCTCACAAGCTGATGTTAGATTCATTGCTACTGATATTATGGAGGACGCCTTTATAGCAAGTTTCAAATGCCTTTTAATGAATCTACAAAGCATGGAAGAGATTGATTGCTAGGGTTTTGCTTTCTCTACAAAGATTAAGAGGAAGAGAGAGAGAGAGAAGATGACCTAGAGTTTTTGTAAGGGAGGATAAGAAACCACAAATTGAACGAGAGTGAAATCGAATATCGAGAGAATGGAAGAAAACCTAGCTAAGGCTTTGATCGAGATGAGACAATGAAGCGAGAGAGCATGGACTGTGACTTACGATTTACGATAGTTATTAGACGATTGAGATCATGGGTTGTGACTTGTAATAAATGTGTTTGATGGGTCGTGTTTTAATCACCAATATAGGTATAACGTTGAGGTTGGTTAAAACCACTATCAATTAGGTGTTATTAATTGCCAAAACTCTTCTAGTCATCAATCACTTGATTTGGAATCTTAGCTCGACTTTTAGGAACTCACCTTCTCATTTTGTTCTTGAAGATGCCCTAGCAGTTCCATCATTTTACCATGAAGGATCTAAAATCATTATCAACATGTTTTACATAAATTTGTCAACCACGTTCAAATAATTTTGAGATTTTTGTTGAAATATTTAAAATTATAATTTTGTTCATGTAGTTCGTAGAAGAAAACTCTTCTATTTTGTCATCAATGGCGATCTTCAACAACTATGACTTTAGTGCTTCAACTCTCTCACTTTTACATAAGGTATCATCCTTCTAGTTTAGAATTGATTCGGACACATGGCACACACTTTCTTCTTCTAATGATGCTATTGTATGAAAAAATAAACCTAAATCAAATGTTGATATAGTATTTCTATGTTAAGAACAATTAAGAGTTGCTATAATTATGCTCTTGAAAAAAATGTCTCTTCATTCTAAATGAATTATGTCAAGTTACTCTTGAATACAAGAACCAAAAGGAGCTTGAAAGAGCCAAATCAAGATCAAAGTTTATTTTATTTTATTTGTTTGTTTTTGAATTCTCTTTTATTTCACCCATCTAAGTATGGGTAATGATGGTTACTTAAGATAAAAATAGTTGATGAGATGGTATGCCACGTCAACAAATTTAGAGTTAAGAAATCTGAAGATATAAATGTAACAATTTATAAAAGTTATGATATAGTAACAAAAATATATAAAATATTAGACGTGAGAAAAAAGACACAATCCTTCGACAACAAAAAGAGAAAAAAGAACACTATAAAATTTGTCATAAAATAAGCCACATATAAATTGTTTTTTTGGCTCTAGCTAGCCCCAAATATGTAAGACCGGCCTTGAATTAGAGCACCAACACTTGAAATATTGAAAAATACTAGAATTTAACTGTTGGAGTTGAACGCAACATTCTAAGACCATTTCCAACCAAACTCTATTTTTCCCTCTATTTTATAGTTTCTCTTACATTAAACTATATTTCTACTCCAATCATGAAATATATTTCCTCTTTAAAAATCTATTTCTTATTTCTATTATTTTTTATTTTTTGTATATTAATTTCATATATTATTTAATTAATAAAAAATTTCATAAAAATTATAGTTTATATTTTATGAACTTAAACTAAATATAAAAAATTTAAAGTATTCAAAAGTTAAAAAAAAAGATAAATTGCTACCGCAGATTAATGTGTTTGGTGCATGAGTGTTAAACAAGATTCTTTGAGATATCGATGGTACTCTTGTTGTCACAAAACACAATCAAGTGTGATAATGGAACACCACAATCATTTAATATTTGTCTCATCTAAAGGAGTTGGATGCAATAACTTCTACTGCTATATATTCAACTTCGGCAGTGATAAGGAAATGGAATTTTATTTTTTGATGTACCAAGAAACCAAGTTAGTACCAATAAAGAAACACCCGCCAGATGTACTTTTTCTAGTGTCTACATTTTCCAGCCCAATCAGCATCACTATACCCAGCTAGGCAAATATTAGACTCATTATAGTATCATAATCCATATTCAATTGTTACAGCAACTTACCGAATGATTCTCTTAACTTCCGAGAATTGAGATGTTTTGGGACATGCTTGAAATCATTTACATGCCCATACTATAACAAAAATGAGGTCTACTAGCTGACAATAGACTACCAATCATGCTTCGATATACACTCAATCAACGGATACTCCATACTCTCCACTCATAAGAGTCATGTTTTGCATTGTAAAGATATAAATGTTTTGCATATTTGTTTAGATATAATTTTTTCGCATATAGTTTGCACAATCTGTAGGCCAAAAAAGTAGCTCAATTCACCAACCGTGCTCATCTCTAACTCTATTTGCATGTTATGAACAAATTCATCTACTAAAGGCCGAGAGGTTGAGCCAAAAACAATTTCATATTTGAGCAATTAACATAACGGAAGACTTAGTATTGATAAACAACGTTTTATCAACTCCCCCTTGATGATAACCTTTCACCAAGAAATATTGAGTCAACCTCTCATACCAAGCTCTTGGAGTTTGTTTCAGCCCATACAAAGTCTTTTTCAAATGGAAAACATGATTAGGAAAATTAGGATCTACAAACCCTCTAGGTTGTTCAACATAAACCTCTTTAGTCAATATGCCATACAAGAAGGCAATTTTGACATCCATTTGATGTAACTTAAAGCCTAAAGTGCAAGCATATGCAAGAAGTAGTTGTATAGATTCTAGTCTTACAACAGGTGCAAAGGTTTCTTCAAAATCTACAACTTCAACTTGATTATAACCTTAAGCCACCAATCTTGCTTTATTTCTAGTAATTATTCCTTGCTCATGAGTTTTATTCTTAAAAATCCACTAAGTGCCAACCACATTCACATTTGTAATGCTTCTTTGATTTTTTTTGGGCTCAATACATCCTATCGTTAAAACTGAAGTAATTCTTCTTGCATAGCAGCAATCCAATATTCATCTTGTAATGTTTCTTTGATTTTTTTAGGGCTCAATATTTGAAATGTAACAGACAGCCTACTAGTTTCTTGTAATCAACCTTGCCAGTATCCCGAGTTGTAACCCCTTGCTGCAAGCTACCAATAATATTAGTAGAAATATGGTCCTTTTAAATTCTTGAGGAAGGGTCCTTACTTAGCGTAGGTGCCTCAAATGTAGCCTCTGTATAGTCATTGGATGGAATGGGTAGTGGTGAAAAGGGTGCATAAGTTGTCTCAATTGTAACTGGTGCAGTTGCAACATAATCAGTTGCTACAAGAGTTGTTAAACCGAAGGAGCAGGTTCGGGAGAGACAAAGATGGAAGGGAGATCTTCATCATCAACGTTTCTTCTTTTTTTATTAGGTACAGGAGTTGTTGACATAGATGGAATTATAACATCACTTGAAAGAGGATCAGTAGTGTCATCAAACATAACATTGATGGATTCCATCACTTTCTTGGTGTGAAGATTATACACTCTGTAAGCTCTACTCGTAAGTGAGTATCCAAGAAAAATTGCATCGTCACTTTTCTTATCAAATTTTTCCACATGTTTTCGGTCCTTAAACACAAAGCATTTGTTGCCAAAAATGCGGAAATAACTGAGATTTGGCTTCTTTCCCTTCCATAACTCGTAAGGTGTATGCTTGGTTAATGGACGAAGACAAACTCAATTAATGATATAGAATGTGATGTTTACAGCTTCAGCCCACAATCAAGGAGACAAATTCTTAGAATTCAACATAACTTTTGCCATATCTTTGATGTGATAATTCTTCCCCTCAACTACGCCATTTTGTTATTAAGTGATTATTAGGGGTTGAAAATTCATGACAAACAAACTTAGATTTTTCAAATTATTTACCATGATTAACTTGCAATCATCAATCTTAGAGTTATCATCTCGCTCATTCTTTAAGAAGATCACTTTTCAAAGAAGAATCAATTTATCTTATAAAGAATACCTAAGTCTACGAGAGAAATCATCAACACACACCAAAATCTATTTCTTTCCCGATAGGTTTGTTATTTGCATGGGTCCAATAAGATCTGTTTAATAATTTAAACTTTGAATGGTACATCAAAAATTTATGAGACTCTATTCTCTGTTTGCCATATTAACATGGTCTGCATGTAGTATCTAGAAATTTTTGCAACTTTGGTAGCCCTCTTACACATCAGCATCTGATAATCTCTTCAAGTGGCAATAGCTAGCATGGCCAAGTTTTTTATGCCAATTTTTTTCATTGTTACTAGTAGTGTTATAACTAGAGTGACCTGGTTGCAACAAGTAACAGTTATTGCCAGATCTAGATCCAGTCATGACATGTCTCCCTTTTTTAGTCACAAACAACACATAAGTCCTTAGTGAATTATACATTCATATTTTGATCACATAGTTGGCTAATGCTTAAGAGATTTGCTTTTAAGTCTTCAACATGTAAAACCTTCTATAGAGAAGGCAAGCCAACTACCTATAGAGTATCTTTACCAATAACTCTACTTCGAACTACATCACCAAATGTGACATGACCTTTCAAACCCATCGTATAATCCTTTAGAACATTCTTGCTCCAATCATATGTTTAAAATAACCACTATCAAAATACCAGTTATTGGCAGAGATTGTCTCTAGAGAAACATGAGCAACGTTACAATGTATTGCTGACTTTGGTACCCACTGCTGCCTTTGCTTAATTATTGGTGGAGCTTGTCTCTTAAGTGCATTTGAATTTTAAGTAACTTCTTTTTGTATCCTTGCAAGAACACGAAACATTATAAAACCCCTTGGACGAATGTGTCCTTTAATTCCAAAGTAATAGCAAGTAGGAACATATCTCTTAAGAGGCTTGGTGGGCAGTACATTGTCCTTCGTTCCTTTGACAAGATTAATAGGACTAGATTTAAGCGAAGTTGATGCATCTTTTCTAATGTAACCAAGTCCCCTATGGTCACTCAAATCTTTGCCTATTTGAACAATGTCATCAAGTTTAGCTTTGCCATTATTTAACTGATATAGGTGGCCTCAGTATCAGTAAGTTTCTCCTTACATGAACTCCTTCTCTTTTACAGCTAATTGCCCATGAAATTGAAAAACAAGCTTTTGAAGGGAAGCATTTTCTTCATTCAAAGTTAAATTCCGATTAACAGTAACACTCCATCGACCATGCATTTGTTCGAATGTAACATGTATAAATGTATCATCAATACTTTTGGTGTTAGAATCGCAATCTGACTCTTAGCTCCCTAGTTAACTTCTGAAGTTGCAACAGAGTGGGTTGCAACTGCAGGAGTAATGACAGAGTGAGTTACAATTGTAAGAACGGTGATAGAGTCGGTTGCAAATGCAGGAGCAGTGATAAAGTGAGTTGCAACTATAGGAGTAGTGATAGAGTCAGTTGCAACTACAGGAGCAGTTACAAAGTGAGTTGCAACTGTGGGAGTAGTGATAGAGTGAGTTGTAACTGAAGCACTTGCAACAAGATTGAATACTTCAGGTATAGTTGCAGAAAAGACCTCATTTGCTTTCATCATCACTCTCAATGATAGAGTGAGTTGTAACTGAAGCAGTTGCAACTGGATTGAATACTTCAAGCATAGTTGCAGAAAAAGTCGTATAAAGACTGTTGTGACCTCCTTCACTTTCATTATCACTCTCACTATCACTCCATTTGGTGGCAAGTGACTTTTTTGACTTCGTCAAGAAGGTTGGACATTCGGCCTGAATATGTTCAAAACCACTGCATTCTCTACACTATATAGGTTTATGCTGGATAGAAGTTGGTTTCAACTCTGCATTTACACGTTTATAGGAATCAAACTTAGCACTTGACTTGTTTGCTTGAATCTTTTACTTTTTAGCAAGCAGCATTATCTCCTCATCCTCATTAGATCCATTGTCAGCTTGGAGATATTGCGTTGCAACCTTTAGAGCCATTGACTTTTGTTTCTTTTGTTGAGAAGATGCATCTCATATAATGTAAGTGACCCCATTAATTCATCAAATTGGAGATTCTTGAGTCCATTGGTTTCTTCAATTGCAGTAACCTCAACATCGAACTTTGATGGAAGAGATCGGATAGTTTTTTCAACCATTCTTCTATTTGAATATTTATTCCCAAATTGTTGAGCTTAATTAGCTATGTATTTCAACTTAGCTGTATATTCTGCAATAGTCCCATCCTCTCCCATGCGTAGAGCTTCAAACTCAGAGGATAACAACACATTCTTCAAGTCTCTCACATCTTCATTCCTTTCAAAGAAATTTTAAAGAATAGTCCAAGCGTCATTGGAAATTTTGCATGATGAGATCAACTTAAGATGTTCTTGATTTACTGCATTAAAGATAGCATTGAGTGCCTTTGCATTGGCAACTCGAAGTCGCTCCTCCTCTATCCAAAGATCAGTATTCTTTGGTGAACCATCCAACAATGTATATGAGTACCATTTCTCAATTTCCCTTCATGCTTTTTTACATCCAAGACAATATAAAACGTTTTATTCGAACCTTCTAATATGGTGAGCAATGGTGGCCTCGTTGCGGACACTCCTTCAACCCGATCGCATTGAATTGGTTAAGCCATCATGAATCAAACTAAAAATTAAAGATCATACTTTTTCGAAAAACATAATGCCTAGGTGCCTCGTTCTAATACACTTGTAAGTTATGAGTAGCTACTGGCAATCGCATAATGATAAACATACCATAAAACTAAAACTTGATTGTAAAGTAAACCATAATACAAAGATATGTTGACGCAGTTCGGTCCAAGACCTACATCTGTGGGGCCACGCCCAGACTGAAGAGTCCATTAATGATAAAGAGTTACATATTTATGCAAGACCATAACCAGTGATCCCTCATAAGACTTGATACACTCCCTTTACCCACACAATGAACTCTCACCCCAAGATCCATTTGGTAATGTCAAGCCCCCTTGACAGATTCACCCCAAGATCCCATTGGTAATTAATGAAGAAAAAGAAAACAAAAACAAAAGCTCACTTGCAATCAGAACCAAAAACTCAATACATAAGGAAGAACGTTTCATTGTTTTCTATATATAGCCTTGAGTTCTTTCTCTAAATGGTTGATGTAAGTCAAATCTCCCAAAAAAAATGTAACCCAGTTGCACGAAATCTTCTCTCCAAGCCTTTAGAAGTTGTCATAAATCTTTGAAGAGATTTGTTGAAATTTGAATTTGGAATAGAGATTTCATTATTTAGAAACTTCTATTTTCTCAACTGTTGCAACCAACCCAGTTGCAATAGACATTATACAACTGTTTTGTTGCAACTATTTATAGGTTGACTCATATACTTTGTGATCCATACTTCAACAAATTGGGCAAATAGTGACAATCTTTACACTAACAAATACAAATAAAATAATTCGTAAATGTTAGGATATAATAAAAAATATATAAAATATTAGACGTGAGAAAAAAAAAAAAAAAAAAAAAAAAAACAATCCTTTGGGCAAGAAAAAAAGAAAAAAAATGCTATAAAATTTGTCACAACAAGTCGTGGATAAATTATTTTTTGGCTCTACCTAGCTCGAAATACATAAGACCAGCCTTGAATGAGAGCATCAACACTTGAAATATTGAAAATATCATAATTTAATTGTTGGAGTTGAATGCAACTTTTTAAGAGCATCTCCAAATACAAACTCTATTTTTTCCTCTATTTTATAGTTTCTCTTACGTCAAACTATTTCTTCTTAAACCATGAACTTTATTTCCTCCTTAAAAATATATTTCTTATTTCTATTATTTTTTTATTATTTATGTATATTAATTTCATTAATTACTTAATTAACGAAAAATTTCAAAAAATTTATACTTTATATTTTATGAACTTAACCTAAATACACCAAATTTAAAATATTCAAAAAAAAAAAAGATAAAATGTTATTTTAGCATTTTTTAATAGCGTTCCTAAACTCTAAAATAGTGTCCAAAATTCAATTCGGTTGGAGTTGATCTAAAGGATATATTTTTCGTGCTAATAAAGAAACCAACAACTTCACCATGTTAGAAAAATCGAATTAAAAGTCGGAATATATTTCTGGATGGAAAACAATTGGTTGACACTCTTTTGCTATGTTCATTTGCTACCTTGTTATTGAGAACCTTTGAATCATGCATCGAGCTGCGACTCGCAGAGCATCTAAGATTGCTTAAGTAGTAGAATTGTTAAGAAATATCAGATTCAAAAAATGCTTAGACAGTCATTTAAACATTTTTAGGATAGACTTGCACGAAGAAAAATGAATATACTTTTTATAAAACAAAAAAAGCCAACTTGCCCGCATTGACAGTTATGACTCACCTCAACCTCTTAATTACGCAAAGTGACCCCATACCAAACCAATAAGCTACAAACCCACTTGGTTGGCAAAATGAATATACTTTTAGCTCACCAATTCAAATATAGGGAAACTTTCTTGCCCAGAAAGTAATGCAGCTTCGTTATATTGTCATCTTGAAATAATGAGCATGTATTTATTGGAGAAGAGAACCTGAACAGATCGACAAGAAAAGAAACCCGAAAATGAGGATTATATGTACAACAATACAACAAAATGTAAATTAATCAATAAAATGCGTAACAAAAGCTGTTGATGGTAAACGTATAAGGACCGTTCCGCGCAATCAGCAAATGTGTTGACTCGTAGAAAAGCGTCGTGAGTAGAGAAAAGAAAATAAATAAGGACTTCAAAAAGAAAGAATATGAGCCACTGAATCAAACACTGGCTTCTTCAAAGGAATAACATTGACTTGCTTGGCTCCTTTGAAGTCTCTTACATGTTGCTTGTCGCTGGCATTTTCTTCAACTGAATATGTCATTGTATTGAATTATTGATTGGAGCAGGTGGCCCTGGATCAGAAACAACTGTATTCATCAGGTTCCTCGAGGCTGGCATTTCGTGATTGTGCTTTCCTTCATATGTCGTGAGAAAAGCTCTTGGATCATCCAACGCTCTTTCTACATGTTTGCGCACGTTGCACTTCTGATTGGTGCATCTGTAGTAACTTCTGCTAAGAGTAAGCAAAACCTATCAAAAAGGAGTTCTACAAACATGATGAAAACTTGCACAACAGATATTCTGAAGCATGTATGTAATCCATAAGCTCAAAACAGCAAGCTTACCTGATAAAACCTCTCAAAAGGAGAAAATAAAAATAAAATGCAAAAAGCTTAGTTCATGAAAATTATGCATCCTCATTACATGGATGGTAACCTAGAATGTTCAAACTGCTATTGTTGTTGGGCAATCCAAAATGAAAAACATGGTTTCCCTCTTAAGGTGATTCTCATTCGATCTCTTGTATTTTTCTTGAAAATAAAGTGCAACCTAGAATATATGCATATACATGCGTGGGTGTGTATTAACCAAGAGCTGTAGGAGGTGTAAGTAAGAACCTCGGATATGGATTTCCCTTCACGACCTTTTGCCCATACTTTCGCCACCGAAAACCATCTCCCAGAATTTCAGAGTCCATGGAATTTTGCATCACAATACGAGGCTCCCGTATCGTGCCACCATCGTTTGGTAGAATCATAGCCTTCCTGTATGAATGAAAATGCAACGTCAGCGTTGTCAAGGAAAGAAGAAGAAAAATAATAAAATTTGCTGGCATTTATTTTTCCTGAGCCTAAGTCAGATTTAAGACCAGCTAAAAAAGTTAATGCACTTGATAATTTTTAACATAAATAGATGAAGGACATTTGAAGTTGGTTTTATTTCTCTTGAGCCTATGAGTGATGAAGTTTTTTTTGTCAACCTGCTCTGGATCCATATTAAATAATTTCAGTCAGAATTATGAAAGACAATTCTCAACTTTTCTTGGTCCTCAATCACCCAAAGTCTTACCTTCGTTTCCTTCTTGGTTCGTCTTCGGCGGCATCTAGGCCTCTGTTTCCTTCCTCAAAATCCCCACTAATACCACAAGAGTTGTCAGGAGTTCCACGGCCACTATTAAATGCTTGGGTCGTTACTAAATCACAAGAATTTAAAGCTTTGCTTGGATATGACGCACTGACTGAGAATCCTGCATCATTGCTATTCTCTATTCCTTCAAATCCTTCATTCCTCTCTTTAATAGGATTACTCCATAAGGGATTTGTGCACTCTTGCTTGGTAGCATCCGACAAGACACCTTTCTCCGGCGTATTTGATGATTGCCTTTTAGGAGGCTGAGGTTTTGAATGATTGTGTTCTCCCTTATAAACGATTTCTGCTATCTGTCCATCCAGTGATCTTTCAACTTTCTTCTTCACAGGGCAGTTTGGATGTGTGCACTTGTAATAACTACGAGGATATTCGCTCCCTTTAACTTGCTTTTGCCCATACTTTCTCCAATTATATCCATCATAAGAAGGCCGGTCACTGATAGTTGTCGAGAATGTAGGTTTCTGATTCTCTTCCACGTTCTGTCTTGCCATCTTAGACCTCTCAATTGTCTGGTTTGTTTTAACATGAGAAGGTAATTTCAGACAATTCGGAGCAACCTGAGTTTGGTTTATATGCCTGGCTAGTTGGTCCAGATGTTGAGCTGGGGCCTGCAACTGTATCGTTGTGTCTTGATGAGTGAAATCAAAATCTCCCTGTTTAAAAGCAAAATTAAATAAGAACAAAAGTCAAGTGTTGGAAGGTACATTCTGCAAGATGTAGTAAAGACACAATGGCAATGCTATTTTGTTTTCACAGCCATAGCCATTTCAATACATGTGCAGACATGGAAACAAGAAAATGCATCTTTGCACACTATGTAATCTTATAAGGTGGAGAAACCAGGGTCTTTCACTCTTTTCTATGCAGTAAAGTTTATCAAACATAATTGCATTTGTGAGCT
This sequence comes from Stephania cephalantha, assembly GCA_039657325.1. NCBI lineage: Eukaryota > Viridiplantae > Streptophyta > Magnoliopsida > Ranunculales > Menispermaceae > Stephania > Stephania cephalantha. The sequence goes on from CM077572.1 coordinate 12,484,842, forward strand.
TGTAATTGGGACAAAATGCCTCTTAAGGGGGGCAAGATTGCTCCTTGTGAGCATGTAATCGGTTTTTTGGGCTTCACAAAAAAGTTATTTATCAACTAGAAGTAGAGTTGCTTCATTTGAAATATTCATAAGTACAACAAAGAGCATTACTTTGATGCTCAATAATTGATAATTCTAACTTTGATGTCTTTTATATGTTGAGGTATGAAAGTTATTAATAAGATAAAATTACAACTCCGTTGGCGACTTTAGCGTTGTAAGTTATACCTTACTGAACATCCAGTGCTTTTACTAGAACTAAACATTTTTACGTTCTCACCTTATCGGAAAGATCAAGCTCTTAGAGAAAAATGATAAAACGGAGGAGTCAGGCTACAACAAATACCAAATGAAAAAAAAGAATAATTTAAAAAAGGATATTGATCTGACCAGATTTGCCAAGAGATGGGCAGTTTTAGTCGAAACAGCCTTAGCCAAGGGTTTGTATAGGACAGTAGATTTACTCTCTGGTTTTAAAACCCTCTCCGATAAACAAGCTGCTGCTCCAGATACCTCACCCTATAATGTCAAAAGCCCATGGATTTTAGAAGATAAGTTCTTAAGAGGAAACAACCTTTACAACAAGAAATGCTATAAAATTCAAAATGCACCTGGGAGGAAGCAACGGCAGCAGAAGGTCGATTCACTGTAGGTTTGAATCTCACGGTCTTGGGTCTAATGGCATGAAGAACAGTTTTGGATAGTGAATCGCGGGCAGAATTACTGATGGCACCTGAAAGAAGTGCTAAGAATGACCTATTGTTGGAACATGAAGGCCTTGATGGAATTGGTTTTGCAATAGTAACCCTTTCTGCTTCTTGAATTTCCATGATAAAAGGGAACAAAATTTGTCAAGCCTTCTTGTTTGCAAGATACCGTTTAAACACAGCCTCGGAATTTCAATCGGTTTGCAGTCCTATCCATGTTAAGTACCCCCACTGCAGATTGAGATGAAAATAAGAAACGAAGATAACTGTACAGCACTCATGAGTAGTTACGCATTCCCAAAACTGGCATGTACAGGAAAAAAATAGTGAAATGATGGGGAAGAAATACCATCTCAAGTTTTATACACTAACATCGACTCCGTTTTGAGTTAAACGTAACAGAAACTCTTTAGAATCCATACTTCTCAGAAAAGAGAGCAAGAACAATGAGAAATAAAAACACTTTCTCAATGGGGAGTTATCAGATTTCATACAGAAAGGTACTCATGTAATCTATTTGCAACACAAGACGGACGATAACCTCTTGAGAGATTCACCAGAAACACATTCAAATAGGAGCGCGTTGAAGTACTAGCATCACATGCATCTTATTCCTGCACATCTACGGCAGAATGGTTTCCTTATCTAGCCATTGAGATTGATGAACCAGAATTTGTGATTTTCCTCCTCATGGCAGAGAAGATTAATTACTTGCATCTCCAAGACTCTTTTAACTTCAGAGCCAAATTCTCAGCCTTAAAACATATCTAAAAGACCTTCCAACATTCAAGTAGCATAGCAAGAAGTATGGCACTTGTTGAAAGAATTTCATGTGCACCATCCATTCATATCTCCGGACTTTTAATATAAATATTTTGAAATGACTATAATACATAAATATCTATTACCCCCATGTTATGATTCTGTCATCCTTCTTGCAACTTTGGTCCATGCTAATTTCACCCTTCCAAAATTACTTCCTTCGACCATTGCCCTCTTGTGAACCATGTTTTTATTTTACTTGATAATACTACATCAAACAATTAAACAAATTGATGCATCCTTCCCTTTATCTTTGCAAGAAATCTGACAGCGGAGTGGAGAAGAAACCTAGATATGATAGCGCGTAAAGCTTTCTAAATCGTTTGCTTCAAATATAACCATAAATCCATCTCAAATAAAATCCTAAGGAGAATATAACTAACCATAACTCTACACTCCGACAAATCATTTCCCACACCTCGATCAATGAATGTTACATCAATCCCCATCATCTACGGCCCTAATTTAAGAAAAAAATTTGAAACTACGCAAGCTTAAATCAGACCAATCTGATCATTAATCTAACCAAATTGATCAGTACCATCGCAAGCAAACTCATTGGCTCATCGCTTTCATGACGCACCTTCAAATAAACTAACAATATTCCCAAAACCTAAACATAGACCATATGCTAGCAAAATCAAGCAGCCAAATAGAAGACATGTACCCACAAATCAAAGCAGCATAAACAACAGATCAACAACAACAACATAGCCTCAGTCCCAAATTAACTGGGGTCGGCTACATGGATCAAACTTTTCCATTGTACTCGATTAAGTGCAATTGATGGTGAGCTTTTCAAACCATTCAAATCCCTCATAATTAATGCATTCCATGTTAACTTTGGTCTGCCCCTACCTCGTCGAATTTCTACAGTTTCTATTGAGTCAAGTTTTCTAGTTGGGGCATTTGTAGGCCGTCTTTGCAAGTGACCAAACCACCGCAACCACCCTTCCCTAATCTTTGTATCAATTGGTGCTACTCCTACTTGTCTTTGAATTTCTATATTTCTTATTCTATCTTTACGAGTTTTACCACACATCCACCTAATCATCCTCATTTCTGCTACGTTCATTTTATGTAATTGTTGTTGCTTTACCGCCCAACATTCACTTCCATAGAGCATAGCTGGGCCTAATTGCGGTCCTATAAAATTTTCCTTTTAACTTAGTAGAAACATTTCGATCACAAATCACACCTATTGCACTCCGCCATTTCTTTCATCCAGCTTGAATTCTATGTGTAACATCATTCTCAATGTTACCATCATTTTGTATGATTGATCCTAAGTATCTAAAGTGGTTACTTCCCCTAATTTTACCACTCCGTCATCTCGATGTCTAGTGTTTCTAAACTCACAGTGCATGTATTCGGTTTTCGTCCTACTCAACTTAAAGCCTTTAGATTCTAATGTATTCCTCCGAGTTCTAATTTCCTATTCACTCCATCTTTAGTTTCATCCACTAAGACAATATCATCTGCAAATAGCATACACCATGGTATATCCTCTTAAATATGTCTAGTTAGTTCATCCATAACTAAAGTAAATAGATATGGGCTTAAAGCCGATCCTTGATGTAGTCCTATCATAATGGGAAATTCTTTTGTAGCTCCTCCAAATGTTTTTATACTCGTTACTACTTCATCATACATATCCTTAATAGTGTCTATGTATCTAGCATGCACTCTTTTTCTTTCTAGAACCCACCAAAGAACATCTCTAGGGACCCTATCATATGTTTTTTCTAAATCTACGAATACCATATGATGGTCTTTTTTCTTTTCTCTATATTTTTCTAACAATTGTCTTACAAGGAAAATCGCCTCCATAGTTGACCTCCCAGGCATGAAACCAAATTGGTTCTCTGATATTGTTGTTTCTCTCCTTAGCCTATTGTCAATTATCCTCTCCCAAAGTTTCATAGTGTGACTCATAAGTTTAATTCCCCGGTAGTTTGAGCAACTTTGAATGTCTCCTTTGTTTTTGAAGATTGGCACAAGCGTGCTTCTTCTCCAATCCATTGGCATCCGTTTTGATTTTAAAATTTTATTGAAAAGTTTTATTAACCAAGTCAATCCAATTTCTCCTAAACATTTCCAAACCTCTATGGGTATTTCATCTGGGCCACATGCTTTCCCTATTTTCATTCTTTTCAATGCCTCTTTAACTTCTACAATTCTAATATTGCGTGTATAATTTACATTTCTTTCTTGGTGTGGGTTTTCATCTATGATAGTATCAACTTGGCCATCATTAAATAAACTATCGAAGTAACTTCTCCATCTCTCCTTAATATCCTCCTCGCGCGTTAAAACATTTTGATTTTCGTCCTTAATACATCTTACATGACTTAGGTCTTGTTTCTTTTTATCTCTTAATTTGGCTAGCCTATATATATATTTTTCGCCATCTCTATTACCTAACCTTGTATATAGATCTTCCATGAAATTCGTTTTAGCTTGACTAACTACTTTTTTAGCTTGTTTTCTAGCTTCTCTATATTGATTGTACACATCTTCATCTTGACACTTAGGTATTTTCCTATACATCTCTCTTTTAGTCTTAATTGCTCGTTGGACATCCTCGTTCCACCACCATATTTCCTTCTTTTGTGGTCCCAAGCCTTTAGATATACCTAATACGTTTGATCTCACTCTCCTTATGCAACTACTCATTTCTAGCCACATTGAATTAGCATCTAAGTCAAGATTCCAAACATTTTCCTTTAATAGTTTTTCTCTAAACTCTACTTGTTTACTATGTTTTAGGTTCCACCACTTTATTCTAGGGTCGCTAACTCTTTTATTCATATTATGTCGTCTTGTTAGCTTAATATCAAGTACTACTAACTTATGTTGGGTAGTAAGTGCTTCACCAGGTATTACTTTGCAGTCTCTACATATTTTTTTATCTATTTTTCTTGTTAAAAGAAAATCTATTTGACTCTTGTTATGACCACTACTAAAAGTAATTATATGCGACTCTCTCTTCCTAAAACTAGTATTTGCTAAGACAAGATCGTATGCTAAAGCAAATTCTAAGATTGATTCTCCGTCTTCATTTCTATTACCGTAACCAAAACCTCCATGAACAACGGATCAACAAGACAAAAACATTACACAAAAAAAGGACGATAGAAGAATAAGTTTGCAAAAACTGACATTGAAATCTCTCACCCAACACTAAATGCTAAACACCACAAACAATCTTTAATCATTATGAGCACAATAACTAACCCTTCTCTAAAATCAATCAATCTAACAGCTTCACAATCCCATCAAAACTTCTTTACTGCAGCGACTAGCGAGAAGGCATCCTGCATTACCTAAAAGACCAAGAAAACAAATCGAACAAACCCTTAAAAACCCCAACATGGGAGAGCTAAGAATGTCAAGTAGCACCAAAGAAGATAGAAGAACAGATAGAACACCAACCAGTCCAAACTAAACTAGACCCATATCTCAAAAACACAACACCAAACTAGGGCTTCCAGTATTCCCACTACTTTTTTTTTTTATCAAAATGAAAAAGGGGAACAATTTCTTACATCACATCTGTTCAGCTGCCTCAAGTGGGAACAGGGTACAACAGGGCACAACAGATAATATACATACTCAAAAATTTCAAAAAAATAAAAATAAAAAACCAGCTTGAACATTTGTTATAGACTAAACAAACTCACCAGGAAATGATTGAAAAAAGGGGTAGTAGTAGAAGATGTGAACAAATCAGATTCAGGTGGAGCAACAACAAAATGAAAATGGGCCAACAAAGCAAAAAAAAAAAGGGGGGGTTCATATATCTTATATGTTACTACTAACTAACTAACTCACCTATTGTTGTTGTTGAGTAGTTTTGTGCACTAAAAATGTGGATTTGTGGACAGTTTGGTTATGGTGTTTGGTTGTGACTGGTGAGTTGCGAGGAATGTTGCCAACTAACTGTCTTTCTGCGCTTGCTTTGACCACTTTCGTTCATATTCGTTCGTGTGTATGTGTGTGTGCGTGTGTGGAAGATTGACAGCAGAACCACTACTAGTGTACAAAACAGGAAAAAGATTGACCGACAACAATTTCATATGCTAGATTCACACTCAAAGGGTACATATTGTTTGAACGCTGTGCGATTCGTCTCGAGATTTACATTTCTACTTTATCATGTGTACATCACGCGGTTTTCGAACAGATGCGACTAAGTGTATATTAGGAATTTTGTTGTCTCCGGAAGGCAAAAGTGTCAAATTTACTGTGTGTTGCGGGAAAGATTTAAGGTTTTAATTGGTTCATTTTTGCTAACTTACAGTCTAAGTTATCTCCTTAGAGTTAACTCTTTGGTTAAGACTCTAGGGCGACAATTTAGTATCTAAACCTACCGGCCGGAATGAAAAGGGTTCGGACAATGTTTTGATGAATCCAGTCTGGGTCTAGACAAAGTCCTCTTTTCCGAATTTAAAACTGGTCTGAATCCGGACAAGGCCTTATAAATTAAGACCTAACTTAGACCCGGTTCAAATTTTAGATAGAGTTAAAAATATCTTTGATAAAAGAATATATTAAACACTTACTACTTATTAAATAGATTAATCTACTTTAATACGTATAAAATTTAATGTATAAAATATATTTTTTGATTGTAGAATGAATCAAATTTTATTTTTTTTTATACTTGAATAATTGTTTCCATACATTAAATGTTTAATTACATGAATTTGACGATACTTTTCAAATTACATCATTTAAGATTATAATATGTTGGTATTTTAATATTTGAAGAGACTTTTGATATAAGAAATTGATTTTCTAGATTGCGAAAAATCCGAAGAATCCGACAACCTGAATTTTTAGCAAAACAGATCTAGACAAGCTAATCTTATCTTAATTTAAAATTAAATTGGGTCTAGACAATATATTTACTTCTTTATGGCATGAGTTGTCCATGAACCGATTTGGACTCCAATTTTTGCCGCCCGTAATTGAGAGTTCGGCCAAAACACAATTATGTAAGGCTGACACGTAGGCTGGATTTTAGTTTCGGGAATCCAAGGATAATTCTTTGGATTTACATTTCTGTCCTTCACAAGAGAACAAAATCAGGGTTTTATGTTTGTTTTCTCTGTTTATTCTTTTAGCTGTGATACAAATAATTAATCCATTTTAACATGTATGATATCATACAAGAATCCCAAGTTTTTTTACAAGCTACTTTTACTTTTTTGTGTTATTTATAATAGTTTAAAAAAAGCGTTTAGCACATTTATGATGCACCAATTTTTGAATAATGTCATGTGACAATCAACAATAATTAGGAACAATTATAATTAGTGCAGTTTCAAATTAATATTAATACCACTACACCTTTATAATGGCATATATATCAACGATGTTTTTAACAATACATCAACAATTGACTTAGGTTGAAAATAGTATCAATATAAATAAACTTGTTTGAGTAAAAAATATAAACTTTTTTATATAAAATTAGTTATTTATATTACTTAATCAAAATATGTTAATAATGTATGATACTTATTCATTTTATTAAAATTTTTAATAAAAAGTTTTTTATATTTCTATTTTTAGATTATGAAATTATTAATTTTTAAAATCAATGTTTTATTTATGGCCGTGTATAATTTATTAAACTTATGAAATTCTTGTATATTTTAAAGCTACAATAATTAAAATAAGTAATAAATATAGTACTAATGAGTTTTTTTTATAGAAAAAATGATACATTTAGATTTTCTTTAAATCATTATATAACACTATTAATTATCATAAAATTATACCACCAATTAATTTACAATTTGAGATTTTTTATAAGAGTCAACTAAAATTACCACAAATTTAAATTTGATTTCATTTTTTTCCTTCTTTTTAAATGACAATATAAAATACATCAATCGTAATTGATAATGAAGAATAATCTAATATCACATGTATGAACTAGATTATTTTGAAGTAACAAGTGTAATTATAAAAAAACTGCAATTATAAATAATTAATGATGATAGCTATGACAACAATATATTACAAATATTTGATCGGTTTCAATAAATAAGGCCCGACTACATAAATGTAATAATCGGTTGAGTTCGATTTAATGTTACATATTACACTTTGGATAACTTTCAAATTCTTTAAATTATATTCTTGAATTCTTTTAATTTCCAAGGTATTAGTTAAATTGTTTAATTAGGAACATATTCAATGAACATATTTTTTTTAATAAATCAATTATAATATTTTAAAATTTCAATAATGAAATTATCTTCTTTTAGATGATATGATAATAACTAGTAAAGTGACAAATGTCTTTGGACGCCTCCAATTTTTTATAATTTGACACTTTAATGTGATTTAACTTAATTTGATAATTTAATTATTAATTTTTTAAACGATTTTGTACTATTTATTAATCTTTTCTTAATCATATAAATGCATCATGTATGATGTGAATATTAATGCACCAAAATAAAAAATAAAAAAGAATATTAACTGAAATTATTTCCTTAATTTCCTCTGATGTTTTTTTTTTAAAATCTAAATGACATCCGGCTCCAACCGCACCGACTAATCCACGTTCGGATATTGTCGTGCTCATACATGTGGTGGCCCTCTCAACTCAATTTTTTCATTTATAAAAAATTCAAACTCGAGAAGAAAATCAAATCACTTGTCATTCTAATCAATACTATATTCTACTAATGTATCTTTGTCTTTTATGTGATTCATATATTATTTTAGAAGCTAAATTAATCTTCATATATTAGTATGTTAAAATTTAATCGTTTTCCAACTTGAAAGTTTTAATCATTTTAACTTGATTCAAATAATTTATTTATCTATTCTACTTTTTGTGTTGTAAATTTATGTTGAATTGTATTTCTTTTGATGAAATGGTTAATTATTTAAATTATAAAGTAATAAGTGCAAATTATTTCTTCAAAAAAGACACAAATTATAAATAGCAATGTTATAAGGACTTCTAATAAAATTTATTTTTAAAATAAATTAGCTTGAATGTTACAAATAAATTTTAAAAATGTTTTTATCTTCCACAAATTAAAAAAGAAATAACATTTTTAATTTTTAAATTTTCATTAGTAAAAATAAAAAGCAAATGGTCAAACTTGTGATTCTTTTGATTGAAAATGCATTTAATGGTCATTAAATTAGTGTTTTACAACCATTTCTCTCTTGATGTTAATCCAATGATTGAGAATTGATCTCGTATCATGGGTATTTATCTGATACACATGGTAGAAGTACCCATTAATATATATATATATATATATAAAAAAACCTTTCGCTGCAAAGTTGTTAAGGTCCCTTGAATCTTGCATTGAAATATGTATGCACGTCTACACGTGTGTGTCTAAAGGACCTCAACAATTGTATAGGCAAAAGGCTGTAGCAAAAGGATGTCACCAGCTATTCTAGCTAGAAACATGATAAATCGCCACAACTACTCATAAGACTTGCTCTAAGTATAGCTCAGTTGTCTCTTAATTAATTAGCTCTTGATAGTTCGATCAATTATGCATTAGAAAAATAGTAACTTAAGTTCTATTTTTTGGTGTTTCTTGCCTAGTGGCAGTCGTTTAGTCTAAAAACTGACTTTAGTTAAAATTTGAGACTTCCAATTTAAGATCATTGAGTCTCAACACTTTAATGTGCCATCTATTTAACTTCAATCTGGTAATTAAAATCCCAAGTCTAACTTATTTTTACTTCTTCATATTCATATTTCATGCAAATATTCGTTAGTAACTACCACAACATAAATTGTTGGTGTAGATAGGTCTTTTTTTCCAAAATCCTAAAATTTTTTCTTGATTCTCCATCATAATTTTTGTTCTTGAACCACCGTCGATCATATCCTTTCAATCGACAGTGCTTCCAATCATATATTTTTGCATTTTATTCATCCAATAAGATGCATATCTATTTAGATTTGTATAAGATTGGCTTCATCCTTATTACAGTACATTTTCCTCAACGGTTATGTGTGGACTTGTACGGCAGTTGGGTTGGTCTTTTCTTTAGTTTTTATTTTATTTTATTTTATAGTTAGTTTGTCTTCCCTAGTCGGAAGTTTTTATTTCTTTTCCCTTGTGGAAGTTGATAGTTTGCAAATAATAAGATAATCTTTATTGTGTATCTTTCTTGATTACAAACTACCTATTTATATACATAACAATTATAACCATAAATATCTTTGGTTTCAACCAAATTATTTCAAATCTTGACATCAAATCGTAACATCACCCCTCAAACTCAAGATGGTTTCGTGAAAACCAACTTAAGTTCACTAAGCAAATCATTAGAGCATGCATGTGGCAACACAAGAACAAATTCAAGTGAACAAATGACAAAAAACATATTTATAACTCGTTACTGAATAGATCAACAAAAACCTACGGAGCATAAACATATTTAGGGCAGATATGCAACCCACGACAAACAATAAGCAAATGATGGATTGATTGAGCAAATTTAGAGTGCACACATGGATAGAGCAGTTCGTAGATCACAAATCAAATAGATGAGCAGATCGATGGTCTCGAGGTGGCCACAAAGCCATATGCGGATATGACCATGAAGGACAACAAACAAAAATTGAATATAACTTAATTAAATAATTATACAAGAATTACTTATGATAAATAAATAAATGTTCTATTCTAACATTTCAGTAGATAAGCATATGCAAGAATGTTTGGGCGAGGCAGATGGTGCACAACAGTGATGTACAATCACGAACATGGAAGTGATGAGCACGGGCAAAAGACAAAATAAATGGACGAAGTGCGCACTTTTACATAACTTGTTGGACACGTTCATCTTTTTCATTGATTTTTCTCAAATTCTTGGAACACAAAGAGCGTTTAGGCGGTGAGAGGCAAATCTTGAACAAGGAAATTCATGGTAATGCACAGGCAAGTAGGTCAGATCTTCGAGTGTGGCACGCGAGGGCGTAGGGAAGAAAGAACATCACAAAGATTGAACAAAGAAATCATGCTTGAACAAAGAAGTTGTCGCGGCAGAGGACCACGATGAATTGCGAACAAAAGTGAGCACAAAGGAATGGTTGTTGACTCGAAAGTTGACCGACCTAGGATTAGAGCTTTGGCTCTAATGCCATGACAATTAGAAAATAATAAGATAATCCTTATTGTGTATTTTTCCCGATCGAGTACAAAGAACCTATTTATATATATAACAATTACAACCATAATATATTTGGTTACACCATAATGATCTTATTTTAACATCAAATATTAATATAAATCTTATGTTTTCTTCCCTTGATGGAAGTTTTGTTATTCGTTATGTTTTTTAAGTGGTGTTTGTACATTATCATGTGTTCCAGATGTTATAAATATTAATCCCTGATGTCACACTGTTTCAATTTCACAATTGCATTCACGATCAAATTAATGGCAATTGTTTTAAACAAATATGATTAGCGAATTAATGTACTTTTATTAGGGTAATTAATTTTATGCCTAGTCTTGTATCGAGCCATTAATGATTAATGCAATTTATATTTCTTTTCCAAAAAAAAACATTAATTGTTCGTGAAATAGTTTTGTGTTGCAATGGCACGAGGAGTAGTCGCAGAGATGATAATTAATTAGTTGAGTTGAATGTATAGAGATTTGTTGCATAGAATTGGTGATCGCTCGGAATCTGGGATGGGCAGTTGGAAAAATTTACAAAAGTACAACTGAATTTACTTTAAAAGAGGGAAATGAGGGGAATTTTTTTTTGTCAAACTAGGCAATAACGCCTAATCTAAAGGCGCTATCACAATGGACCACATTTTTTGCTGACGTGGACACATGGATAACGCCTTTTCAAAAGGCGCTATCCATGTGTCCTGGCCACGTGGGCACATGGATAGCGTACAGGCTGACGTGGATGTGGCCAGAAAGAATAGCGCCTTTTCAAAAGCGCTATTTGTTCTGGCCACGTCCACGTGGATCCACGTGGACTCCCCCATTGGGGTACACGATATCGCCTTTTGAGAAGGCGCTATCTCGTGTACCTTCCTTCTTCTCGCGCGACGGGGATGCGAGAGAATCTCTGCGTCCCTCGCGCGCGAGAAGACAGACACTACTTGTGTAGGGCTCACGGGTGTGTTGTAGGGGGTGGGTCGGGTATTTAAGGAGGGAGAGGCGAGGCGGTTGAAGGAGAAAGTGTGGCTGGTGTTGGCGAGAGAGAGGAGGCGACAGTGAGGATTTGGCCGAGAGATCGACCAAAGAAGGAGAAGGAGGAGAGGCAGTTGACGGAGCGGCGGATGTGCGGAGCAAGGAGCAGAGGAGGTGCGCGGATCGACCAGCGAGAAGCTGGCAAAGGCGGGGGCGCAGAGCGAATGTAGGGTGCGCAGATCGACAACAGGGGTGCGCTGAGTCATGAGCAGGAGGGAGAGCGGAGGCGGCGCCGGGGCACAAGACGTCCCAACGGAGGAGAAGGAGTAGGAGGTTAGTTAAGTTTTGTTAAGTAGTTTAGTTAATCATTTTTTGGTTGTTTGTTTAGTTAGTTAAGTTAGTTTAGTTTAGTTTAGTTAGTTTGATTAGTTTAGGTATTTAGGTTAGTTAAGGTTAGTTAGTTTAGTTTGGTTAGTTTATTTTAGTTAGTATGTTTAGTTTGCTAAGTCAATTAAGTTAGTTTATTTTTGGTCTTTAGGTTAGTTAGTTTACTTAAAGTAGTTTGTTTAGTTTATTAAGACGGTTAAGTTAGTTTAGTTTCGTTTAGTAGTTTAGTTAATCGTTTTTAGGTAGTTTGTTTAGTTAGTTAAGTTTGTTTAGTTTAGTTTAGTATAGGTATTTAGGTTAGTTAAGGTTAGTTAGTTTAGTTTGGTTAGTTTAGTTTAGTTAGTTAGTTTAGTTTAGTTAGTTTGTTTAGTTAATTTCGTTAGTTTGGTTATTAATGTTTGATTACTTTACTTTAGTTTTGTTGTTCGACAATTTGCGTCAGTATAATTTAGTTTTGTTGGGTTTGTTAGTTTAGTTCACATAGTTAGGTTATGTTAGGTTAGGTTATTTAATTTGCTTAGTTATGTAATTACTAGTTTTTTAATTTTCTTAGTTAAGCATTTCAATTGAAATTAACAATGGAACAGTTTCGAGGATGCAGTTTCCACTTTCACTTTTGTTTGAGAAATGCAGTGTTTACTTTTTATGTTTGTTAGCATTATTTTAGTACTAGTAGTTCAAATGTTATTCTATCAGAATATCATTTGCTGAGAAAGTTAATTGAACCACTTCTCTATGTAGATTTAACTTTCAAATTCTGGTGAAAATGATGTGGTTGTTTATGCAAAAGATTGACCAAGAAATTTTACTTCTTATGTGCATGTCTTCATGTTTGTCTACAAAAGCATCCCTTTTTAGAGAAAAGGAAATAGTGGCTTCACAACTTTTGAGGGACTAAAGGGATTAGCTTATGTCATTTCACATTTTAAAATGAGAATACCCTTCAAGCAATCTAGATATAAAAACATTATGAATTAGCTATATGTGTAAATAACATAGTTAGGTTATGTTAGGTTAGGTTAGGTTAGGTTATGTTAGGTTAGGTTAGGTTAGGTTAGGTTAGTTAGTTAGATAAGTTACTTGAGTTTAGTTTAACACTCATTACTTGGGTAAAGGTTTACTTAGGTTAGTTAGGTTAGGTATGTTTGATTACTTTACTTTAGTATTGTTGACGTGTAACTAACGAAAATAAAATGTCACTGCAGGATTGTTACGTTGAAGACAACAAGCGGAGGAAAATAGTAAGTTCACGAATTTGGTATTTTTCATAATTATTAATAATTGTTTGTTATGATTTACATGATATGTAGTGACATAGAGGTGTTGTGGTTTTTCAAAATGGTTGATATGTTTATTTAATGGTATGTCCGCTTAAAACATTCAAGAACCCAAACTCAAATGAACGAGTATGCTCAGTAGTTGCGCTATTGATGCGATCTTCTACATCGAAAGCTCCGTTTCGTTTAAAGTGCCGAATGGAAGAATATAATTTCGGCATAAATTTGTAAACGAAAACCGTGCTCTTATGAACTAGTTCAAAGTAGGTTTGATCGTTTGACATGTAAGTATGACTTAGTACGTGATTGGGAGTGCAAAGAAATGAGAATGCTCTGTAGTTGCGCTATTTGTTATGGCGATCTTCTACATCGGAAAGTATCCATGCGCGTTAACTCCATTATTAACCAACTATTGCACTTAATATATTTGTGCATTTGTGTGTATTCCTTTTACATCATTGTTCAATAATTTATGTAGGTCATGTCACAAAGAAACATCCCTTTTCTATTATATGCGTACGGTGAAATTGTTAATGGGTTAAATGGCATCGCGTACAGCTCACCCCCATCAGCAGTGTTGATGGTTAAGTTTGTGTCAAGTGGCCGTGAAATGATGGATGACGTGTGTAACGCGTTCACTATCTCATCAACGGAGACTATAGTTCAGATGACTTATCGCCACATGATAATCCTCCCCGGAGGCTCACATTATTTCGTTCCTGTGTTGTTGCATGATACGACACACGTCGACTTCATGTGGGAGACGGTTGCCAATTTACCTATAACTGCAACGGTAGATATCTATTTAACATTTGAGCCAATCGACTCAGTTCAAAATCGTACGATTCATACGCAAGTTCGTCATGAACGCGACGTCACTCCAGACGCAACATTAATGATGGAAAGGCTACATATGCAAGCCCCACACGGTGAGGTCGTGGAAGAGGGGTTGGTTAGTCCATTACATGAAAATATTAATGCCTCTAATGACGATGAAGATAACGACGACGCAAATAATGAAACTGATGAGGACATACGTTCCAACGAAGAAGCTCCAGCAGTTGCCGTTTGGGATGACGTTAATGTTTGCACGGATGATCCAAAATATGAACCTCCGGGTGCGGAGAATGTCGAAGATGATGAGCAATTTGCTATCGATGAAGAGATTTTGTTGGAGGAAGCTAGTGATGATAAAGTTCACCAACCAATACCGGGATATAACGAAATCGATTGGGAGGTGGCTAATTCAACTGCGACCCAACATTCCCATAAGCAAACTCGGGGGGACATGTCTAACTTCGATTTGGAGATAGGGATGTGCTTTGACAATTAAAAAGACTTACAACATGCCGTTAAAGTGTGGTTAGTTAATAGACATTGTCAATTCCATGTGATGGAATCGACTACAACTACGTGGGCGATTAAGTGCAGATTTCCACAACACGGGTGTATGTGGCGTATTCGCGCTTGTTTGCGAAAGAAAACACTATTATGGGAGATAACACCAGTTAGACGTACCGCACACGTGTATTAATCCCGACGTAGAGAAGCGGTCATGCCCAACTTGACGCCAACATGATTGCGCGAGAGATCCAAAGCGTCGTCAAGAGCGATCAAGGTATCACGATCAAAGCATTAGTAGAAATAATTAAGGGAAAATACGGTCACGAAGTAAACTACAAACGAATGTGGGATGCCAAAAGGAAAGCAATTGCAAGTGCTTTTGGAGATTGGGATGAGTCGTACGCTCAATTACTAAGATGGTTGGCGACAAGTTTGTGAGGAGTAAGAGTCCGGGTACAAGAATCGAGTGGTCACATAGACAATGGCATGCGATGAAATAAGAACTGCGTCTCCTCAATTTTGTCGTGTGTTTTTGCATTTGAAACTTCAATACATGCTTTCAAGTTTTGCGGCCTCTGCTTCGATTGACGCGACATTCTTATATGGCAAATACAAGTGGGAAGCTAATGATTGCGATCTCTCAGATGGAAATGACCACATATTACCAGTTGCATTTGCCGTTGCAGAAACCGAATCAACTGATTCATGGGGGTGGTTTTTGCGGATGTTGCGTAAACACGTGACAGATCGAGAAAGAGTTTGCGTTATTTCTGATCGTCACCCTGGCATTTTTGAGGCGGTCAACACCCTAAGCAACATATTTTCTCCCCCAAAAGGGTACCGCCGTTATTGCTTGCGACACTTGCTTAGTAATTTCGGCACCCACTTCAAAAATGACCCCTTGAAAGTACTCCTTGGTCGAGCAGTTGTTCAACATCAAGAACGAAAATCTAATGTGTGCATGGAGCGTTTCACAAACTTATCTTCACGAACGCCTCAATGTCTGCAGTATGTCAATGCCATCCCCAAAGAACTTTGGACTCAATCGCACGACGGAGGCATGCGGTACGGATGGATGAATTCTAATGGTGTTGGTATGTACGAAATACAATTTATGTTTTGCACTCAAATACAAAAAATATTCGATGAACCAATATTACTTACTCGAGTTTCATCGGCAATTGCAGAGTGTTTTAACGGGGACTTGAAGGGGGCTTGATTCTTGCCAATAACGGCGTTGACTCAGATGATATACTACATATTGGTGACATACCACGATCAACGCCACCAGGAAATCAATGAAGTAATCTCAAACGGGCAAGCGTACACGAAATATGTCATGGACAAACTCACGAAAAATGAGAAGTCCGCAAGGAGGCATCACGTCACGTTGATCAATCTAGACATTGGTGAGTTCGAAGTGCAGACTGGAAGACATGGAGATCGCATGCATAAAGGCAACAACACACAAGTCGTCATCTTAAAGGACCGGGTGTGCGGTTGTAATAAATGGCGATCGTTTGGTTTCCTTGCTCACACGTGTTAGCGGCATGTGCGTTTATTCGAGTGAGCTACGCGCGCTCATCGAGCCATACTATAGGATAGATGTGTACGCACAATGCTACTCCTACAATTTCAAGACCATCCCGATGAGAAGTATTGGCCGACTTTTGGGACGAAGATCATACCCGACCCCAGTGCGTGCACGTGGCGAGGAGACCTAAGGGATCGCGAAGACATACCGAGATGGATCTTCCTAATGTCCAAAGGCCTTTGCGATGTGGGATATGTCATCAAGAAGGACATAGAAGAACAACATGTCCAAATAAAGACCGTGAACGAGTCCCAACTAGGAAGAATCGGTGTGGTATTTGTCGTTCAGAGGGACATAACCAAAAAAATTGTCCAAGCAGACCTCAACCATCCAATGAAAACCTATAGTCGATTTTGTATAATGTGTGAAGTAGCATAAGTTCGTGCATATGTTGTTTTTGAGCATTTACGCAGTTGTTTTTGTGTGAACATTTATTAAATACTTATCGTTTGGTTTCGTACAACACTCATTTTCTTTTTCTAACATTCATTTGTAGTTGTACAACAATGGATCCAGGTCCTTCAGATCCATCACTATTGCAACTCCAATCTACACACAGATCAACGCGAACCTAGAGGGGCGAGGTAAATTGTTTTACATGAATACGTCAAATTTACAGCAATAACGTATCAAACTCATACATTACGACCACACACAATTATAAGGTGTACGAAACAATGCGCGTACGTCGAAGACGTGGGGTCGTTGATCGAACGATGCAGTATCATTCTAGGATGATCCCATATCTTCGTTCCAGTGGGTTCTATGGGATTTCCCGGGTAGCATTTTTCAGCCTTGATTGGGCTTTGATTACTGCGTTCGTAGAGAGATGGCGCCCTGAGACCCATACATTTCACATGCATTGTGGGGAGTGCACAATTACACTCCAAGACGTGCAGGTATAGCTTGGATTACCTATCGAAGGTATGCCTGTGACGGGGACGACAGATACATACTATGCTGATGTCTGCGAGAGGCTACTTGGACGAACTCCTGTGGGAGATGACGTGGTTGGTTGTAAACTTAAAGTCGATTGGCTTGAGCGTAACATACCAGCTATAGATGATGATAGCGATGAGGAGTCGGTGCAACGCTATGTTCGATCGTACATACTACAACTTATTGGTGGTTGTCTTTTCGCCGACAAGTCCAATCGATTCGTACATTTGATGTTCCTACCATTGCTGGAGGATTTCCAAGTAGCTGGACAATATAGTTGAGGGAGTGCATGTTTGGCATATTTGTACAGGGAGTTGTGTCGCGGATCTCGCGCAGGGGCACATGAGGTTGCTGGCGCGTCAATTCTTGTACAACTGTGGGCATGAGACTGATTTCCATTCATAGAACCGAGGCGCCAGCGTGTTTCTAGAGCTCAACCGCGAACGGTGGATGGCCGAAATATGCTTATGGACGTTCCACTGGGACACAGGTATTAAAGTCGATTTGTCATTAATATGCTAAAAAATCTTGTCCAATTTCATTTATCTTAACTTATTGTTTTCTACACAGATGGCTCGATGCATTTTCGGTTTCACAAAGTTCGACGCACGTCGTATCGGCTTACCGTGATGCACTCGACTCGCAAAGGCATGAGGGTGATGTGGTATGGCAACCATATACTAAACTCATAGGGTCTCTTCCCAATTACTGTACTAACGGTCACGGTAGTTGGCTTTCGACGTGTCCCCTAGTCGAGTGGCATCGACCGGAAAGGGTTATGAGACAATTCGACATGGTACAAGTGGTGCCACCAAATTGTGCTTACGACGCCCAACTGCACCGCCTCGAATTACGTGGACATCATTATGAAAATTGGGTGACTTTTCACGCAAGCTACATACACATGTGGGAAAATTGTGGGGACACCATTGCCACAGCGACACTTAATGAAGGGCACGATCATGAAGACTACATGACGTGGTATCGCTCGGTCACTAGGAGATTCATTGGACATGACGGGCTGTTACGTGACTACTCGGTAATCTTCTAACTCTTACTTTTCCTCGAACAGCTAATATCTTATTTTGCGTGCTTTGAGCTCTTATTTTTTGTATATCAGCGTAACTTGGTGCATCGACTGATGCGAGTGTTTATTGAGGATGGGTACGAGCAAGGTCTTGCTGCGCTTGATGAAGGGATTAAAATTTTAGACGAAGATGAAATGCAAATGTCTACTCTTTCGCATGACGGAATTGACGTCGAACAAGACGTAAATGAGGATAAAGAACAGGAAGCTGAAGAAGACGATCAGGGCGAAGCAAACATAGAGGTGAGAAGAAGACGAACACGATAAAAGACTGTGCGGGAACGCACCAGACGTCCTCGTCCACCATGTCCATCTACTCAGACTGAGATTGCTGCAGAGGGTAGCAGATGTTCTCCTCCAGCACGTTCATCTTGTTCGAGAGCGAGTAGAACAGAGACGTTGGCGAGAGTAGCCAACGATCATCCCCACCAACTCATTCTTCTCATGGGTACATTCCCGCATCGTCCACACCCTGCGAGCGGAACCTCAAATGTTTGTACCCAGCCGCCGTTCGTGAATCTTCCTCCTTACCATTTTGATCCTTACGCACCTGGGCCGTCGTCTTCATATGTGGACCATGGAATGCCTCATCGTCAAATGTATCCGTCACTGCCTCAATACATGCCTAGTCCATATACTCCTACTCCTTATAATTACAATATGCCATATAGTGGAGATGCCTCATTCATGAACTTGTTGACCATGCCGCAGCTTCATGTTCCTTTCCCCCAACCCCATACAGGAAGCCAGTATTTTGGAATGGTTCCACCTCCTATTTTTGGGAGCATCAGTAGCAGAGGTGAGTCGAGTGAAGCACCGGAGGAAGAGCATCAATCTACTCGACGTGATTCAATACAAGACCAGCCACCTCAACAACCTCAACCGGATGTACAAACACAACGTCCAACTAGACAAAGAGTACGTCCGGTTTGCATCACCGAGCAACAATGTCAACGTAACCGTCGTAATAGACCTGCATGATGAGTTTTCTTGATGTCATGGTGATTTGTAGATAGCTTATATTTTGGGTGAACGAAGTACGTGTATACAACCTTCTCATTGAATAAACTTATTTCTCATGTTTTCCATATTTTTATAATGTCGTATCTGTGATTACTCTTCAATATTCTATAACAGAAACTCATCACTGTGAAAGATATATATATCTCGAAACATTACAATATTCGAACTTATAAGAGTAATTTTGCAGTAAAAAAAGGATGGTGAGGTGCATTAAATGAGAGAAAAGCGGATGGTGAGGTGCACTAATCGCAGTAAAGGTATAAGAGTTATTTTGCAGTATGGTTGATATGTTTTTTTAAGATTAACTTTTTCATTAGAGCGCCTTAAGTAAAAGGTGGGGTGCGTATAGCTTCGCTCATGTGCTTTCGTATAGATAGGATTTGTGTATTTTTATGTTGTTTTTGTTAAGCTCACATTCAAGGAGGAGTCCTACACGTATATCAGTAACTGGCATAAATCGTGTTTTGATATGCGTGCGATGTACTTCACGATACGTATCATGCACATCTCGAAGAGCATCGCACGTACAGATTTGTATTTTGACGTGCGCGTAGACTTTTCCTTTTTCAATAGGCTAGAGTCTAGCTAGACCTATCGGTTATGCTGAAAAAAAAATGATAGTAGATAGCAATTCGCAAATCAATATTGATCCCACGCAATTAGACCTAACTGCATGCGTGCTATTAAGAAGCTAGAATTACTATATGATCTCAACGTAAAAGAGAGACGCCAGTTTTAACACGGCCAACCATGTGCATCCCTGATTCAACGCATGATTTCCCCCATGATGCACCTACCTCCAATACACAAAACTGCACAAACATATATGTTCTATTTTATGTTAAGGAAAGCCCCAAAATTAATGAATCTATATATATAGTAAACTAAGCTCCTTTAGACTTTGAATTAATCAAAAATATGATGGTTCCACAATTTATGATTGGAGTATTGATGGTTTATCTGAATATCAAGTTATTGAAACTGTCCTTAAAATGCATATATATGCAAAAGCTTGCACGATGCACCATCATCCTGAACCCGATATTGCTAAAGCCATTGTTGCTGGCTTTACTGGTCAATTATACGGTTGGTGGCATTATGTGCTAACCGAACCCGAACGTCAAGCTATCCTTACTCATCTTAAAACTGATTCATTGAATCAACCTATGATTGATCAAGGTAAATTTATTTATGACTCTGTCAATCACCTTATGGCTGAAATTATTTGGCAATTTGTGTAACTGACTCAATTTCCTATTCAGAATATCTAAGAATTCTTCCGAATAACGAGCTTTAGGAGCAAAAGAAGGAATTGATGAAGGAGAAGAAGATGGAGGAAAAAAAGATTTTTTAATCTTTTGCTGTAATGGAGGACTAGAGGCAGAAGGAGTAATTGAAGACGAAGCTTCTTTTGTTGTCATAGTAGACAGATACATATTGGTAAAATTATTTTGTTCAATGATGTGCGTTAAATCTCTTTTTGAGATTGGTCCATCATCAGTGAAGGTAGATTTAAAAGGTGAGGCTTTTATATCCTCTTTAATGGTAAATGGGGCTAAAGGAGGATGACGCTGATCATATTTATGACCAGTGATACTTTCCCAAATGGTATTAACCTGGAGGGAAATTTTTGGACTTTTAAGGGCTAACCAATCAAAGAAAGAGATATTAAGTTGATTTGTTTTGACATAGTCAAAGTATTTTTCACGGAAAATAGCTTGATGGTCAAAAGGAACAAGTTTACAAAACGAAGGTTTTAAAGGATGGGTTAGAAATTGCTGTTTAAGCATTTCATAATCCATAACAAAATTGCTAGGCTGTTCTTCAAGAGTAACAACATTAATATGATAATCCGCAAAATCATTTATGCTAACATTATCAAAACGAAGGTTTTAAAGGATGGGTTAGAAATTGTTGTTTAAGCATTTCATAATCCATAACAAAATTGCTAGGCTGTTCTTCAAGAGTAACAACATTAATATGATAATCCGCAAAATCATTTATGCTAACATTATCATCATTTAGTGTTGGTGAATGCGAAGGAACAGGATAAGCAATACCAGAAGGAGGATGCTCACATGAGCAAGAGGGACAACTTGGTTGAGAAGAGTGATCTGTGGGATTAACAGTTGATGTCGATTGCCTTGGGGCAAAGATAATATCAACTTTTCCATCATCATGTTCAATTATTTGAGAAATCTCTTGAGACACTTGTCTCTGTTGAGTTTCCTCTTTTGTCGTATCAGTAATAGTCCATCTATGTGGTAATGGTAATTCTTTTAGGTTTAATTGTTTTCTATCAATGATAGTATTTTTAACATTAGTAAAGAAAAGAGTAGAGGTTTTTCCTTTTTGGAGCGCCGTGTAAGCTATGTCAGGAATAATAGAATGCGTCAATTTATATGTAAATCGATACACAACAGCAACATTAGAAATGGATTCAGATAAGGTAAAACCTTTGGTTGATATGCCTAATAGGATGTCTTTAGATGACATTTATTGGCATAATGGCCAGGTTTACCACAAGTATAGCAAACATTGCTTTTCTTATTATTCGTTGAAGGTTTAAGGGCATACGAAGTATGTTTGCGAAATTTTCGCTTAGGCGGATGTTTGTAGTAAGGAGGTTTATAATAAGGAGTAGATTGGTAATAAGGAGGTTTATAAAAGGGAGAGGAGGTATACTTTCGGTTGTCACGACGTTTAGGTGTAACATATGTAGACAAATCAACGTCTTGACCAAAGTCATAACAGAAATTGCCTAAATCATTTTTTTTTTTGGAGGGGGGAGGGCTTTTCCATGGTAAAAGTTGATTCTTAGGTTTAAAAGTAGAGTATAATAATTGTATTAATGTGAACAAATTGTGTATAATAGGGTGCTCTTATTTATGGAGCTGAACAAAGCATAATTAAAATGAGGGTAGTGCTATTTGGGCTCGTTAGTAAAAACTTAAAATTTTTTTTTAATTTCAAATACATCATCGAGTAATAATTGAAGCAACCATGATCACTTGTAAAATTCCTTTGATACCCCTTGAAAATTTACAAAGATTTTAAAAACCTCCATATGAGTCGGACTCATGAGTCCAAGTGGATTTGTTGTTATAATAAAGAAAGTTTTCTAATACTATCTAATACCAAAATATAACAACTATGTAAATACCTAAACTATGGAAATATAGCAACTACTATAATTTCCTTAACATAATGTTGTCCCATTAATCACCATAGACATGTGTCCCTAAGTAGACAACTTTTTCAAATAAATTGAACTATTAAGATTGTGCACATTCATCGTAACCGAGTTGCGGCCGGATTGGATGGCCAACTTTACAGTGCAACGGATGGATGAATCTCAAGAGCTTTTCTCAATGTCCATCTGAGCTAGTACCACCTTACCGATCCTTCTATAAAGACGATATAATGAAAGTTTATTTCTCAATGATGTGTCTTTTGTAACTAGGCAGCTACGCCTCATTCTTATTACAGAAAAAGATTTGAGATTGGTCACAGTGAATATAATTTCTGACTAAAAAACCAAAATGGATTATTATTAATATTTATAATAGCTACCTCTACTAATTTGACACGTATTAATTACTTCTTTCTAGCTAGGTGAGGTAGTAACAAATTTGATAGCTTCAGTGCTATTATAGACAAACTTTTTTTTTTTACAACTGTAGACACACCATATTAGATTTTGGGGTCTTAATGAATTGCGCAAACCATCAAACCCTAAAAAATAAACTAATTAAGAAGAATAATTGGCATGAACTAGGTCAAGCCTAACTAAGGAGGGTTGGGAAAACTTAAAACAAAAGCTTTATCGATAGCCTACATATATAAAAGTAGAACATTCTAATTAATTAATTAGAAGATTCGAACTTATAACCTTAAAGAACTTCAATTAATTAAGCAACTAGTAGCTAGCTATGTCCTAACCAATGCATGAAACCCAGAGTTGGTTCATTGACCTCCAAGTTGGTTGGTGCTTTACATATTTATTTTTGGTGAGTTTTAAGTACTACTTTTAAGAGTCTAAGGTACGGTATCCAAGTTCTTGAAGTGATTGACTTAAAGTTCGGTGCTTAATCAATACGTTTAATCAATCTTATTGATATTATAATCATTTAATTGAAGAACACTCTCAAGTCGAATCATATGAAAGAATATAAATAGAGGGACTTCAATGTGAGTATGGATAGGGCAGAGCTTTACCAAGTTAGGTGTTTTTGTAATTTGTTTTTACACCTTAATTTACTGCAGCTTTTTGAGGTTAAAAGTAATTTCTTTTGTAAATGATCATATGGAGTCTTGGCCTTTGCCATCTATAAATTTGAATTGATTGCCCCAAGGCCTATATAGAACTAAAATATATGGTTAGTTGTTTTATTTTACATTTTAGCGAGAACTATTTGGAAGTACTCGCAACTACTTGTGTGCAAATTTACTTTCCGTAGCTTATAAGTGTCAACTTCGATTTTTGATATTTTGTCACTAATTTATGAGAAAAAATTACAAAATTACTTTACCTTTTACTTTAAACCCCGAAAAATAAGTGTGGTTTTTTTTTTTTTTTTTTTAAAACTGGGCTATGTCGCATTTTCAAAAGGCGTTATTGACTATTTTTGAAGTTTGTGAGGTGGCGGTGAGTTGGCGCGGCAAATGTATAGATAGCTCCTTCTCAAAATGAGCTATCTATACAAACCTTTACAAATTATGTCCCCCTATGCCTCGCCACTTCACCGCCACCTCACAAACTGCAAAATAGCCAATAACGCCTTTTGAAAATGCGTTATTGGAAGTTTGTGACATGGCGGTGAGGTGGCGGTGATGTTGGCGCTATCAATACAGCCTCACCGCCACCTCACCGCCACGTCACAAACATCAAAAGCAATAACGCATTTTCAAAAGGCGTTATTGGCTATTTTTGTTATTTCAAAGTACACCACCCTATTTTGTGAAATAAATTGTAAATGTGCCTTACTTTTGGAAAAACACCTGGGCAGTTGGGTCTAGGTTCATGAAAGCACGTGCAAGCCCTCCTCCTTCATTTTGTCTTTATGTGTGTTTTATTCTCCATTGGTCTCTCATCCCCTCCTCATAAACTAACTTTCAACGCCCAAGAACGGTAACTAGCTTCACCTCATGTCACACCACTCATCATTCCTACTGCATCCACATAAGCGCCACATGGAACTAATTATAATATTTGTCTCTTTTTTTTTGAAAAAAATATCATGAATATCAAAAAAAGTTCAATAATTGTTCCCTTTTTGCCCAAGGGGAGTTGGTATAAGTGTGGGGTTCAATTTTTTTGTCTCCCATTCTCCTTTCGATTTTTTATTTGAGTTGTGAGAGCAATTAAGAACTTCCGAAGCATTAATCGGGTCCACACTAGTTCGGTGTCACTGACGGTGGCTCGATACCCTTAGCTATAAAAATTAATTCTCCATTTTTTCTAAAAAAATCATCATAGATATCGATAATTTTTTAACGTAGCTAATTGGCTTTATTTCCTTTCTACCGAAAATATATAAGATATATATATATATATATATATCTTATATATAATGGAAATACCCCTAAGATTGTCTTGAAGCAAAAATAGCTTTATTGACAAAAGTATTCATCAATATTAACATTTGATTAGATGAAAAATCTTTGAAAAATAAAAAGTATGAGTGTTTAGGTAAATTCGACGTAACTAAAAAGTGAGGATTTAAAAGTGATACTCCTTGATGGATCGATCGAGAGAGAGAGAGAAAGAGAGGATTTGAAAGTGATAAACGTGGAGAGAGAGAACCGTGTAGTAGTTATTTTTTTGTGGATATGAGTAGTTATCTTAATTGAATCTTTTTGTTTAATTATGCAAGTTGCTAGAAACATTAACATGCCCTCCCACTAGTATATATATACTTTATGTTAAATTGTTGTTTGCTGAGTGGATAGATTGAAAGGGATACGGTTGAGTGACACCCTATGTAAAATTTTATAAAGTTTGGTGACTTTTTTTGAAAAAAAAAGAAGAAATTGGGGATTTTAATTGAAGCAGCAAAGTCGAATTTTGTGACCAACTTGTAACAAGGCATAAAGTTGATTAACTGTTGATGCAAGAATTAAATTACAATTAACTCTCCATTATAAAAAGAAAATATAATTACAAAAAATTTGTTTGGCCTCTTTGAGTTTAGACTCAAAGGACTTTTTACTAGTAATTTAGGATACATAACTAAACAAATAAATTATCCTCACCCTTAACACTAATACACTTGGACACATTCACCTCCTCCACCACCTCCGTCGCCACACCTGCTGCTCACCGGCGCCACCACCGTCATCTTCCACCACCGCAGTCGACCATTTATCTCCCTGGCATGGAGACCCTCTCTCTCCCTCTCGATCTAGAGTTTTGTTTTGTAGGTCAAAATCACAATTCCTTTTCTGGCAAGCTTGTTGGCTTGATTTCTGATTCTTCAAATCTACTCTGCTTTGGTTTCTGATCAAAAACCTAAAAAAATCACAAATTGAAGACCAAAATAAAGAAAAGCAAAATCTAGCAATTCTGCAACAACACTCATCGAGAACACAAATAGTAAGGCATTTATAGAAACATGTCGAGCGTGTGATAAAACAACACATCAAAAATTGTTCTTTTGACAAATTCGATCAAAACCCATGTCGAGTCAAGTCTCAGAAGAATCAAAACCCTAGTCAAATCGATAAAGATTGAAACTTGCTCAAGAAATCACCATCATGGAGACGAAATGAAGGTTCAAATAAGAGGAAATGAACGGTTCAAGATCAAAGACGGTACAAAGAGTCTCAAAGAGGATGCGTATTAGACTCACCTGAGACACCATCGGTGATCGACATCTCTCTCTCTCATGGAGGGGGGGCAACCTTTGGTCACCCTTCTCTCTCGGCCAGATCTGGCTATCCTCTCTTCCGGTCAAATCTGGCCATCCTCTTTCGTGGCCAGATCTAGCCAGGAAAGAGGGTAAGGCTGACCGAGATAAAGGGGGAAGAGGGTAGTTGAAAGATCGTCCACTCCTCCATGCGTAAGAGAGGGAAAGAAGGGGATGATAGTCGCCAGTGGTAGTGAATGATGACGGCGGCACTGTCGGTGGCCGATGGTCAGAGCAGCATTGGCGATGACGGTGGTCACTACGGCGTTGGCGGCGACTGTGGTCACAACAGTGGCGGTAGTAAGTTGTGGATGGATTGAAGAAAGGAAAGGATATGGATTTTTATGAAGCGTATTTAAGTATTTGTGGTTGTTTGAGTCCAGACACATTAAGTCCGTTTAGCACTACGTACCCTTATAATTAACTCATCAATTTTTTAATATAACCTTTAATTAAGCTGTCTTTCATCCAACATCAATTTTGCACAAGTTCCACAAGGCTAACCTTACAATGATAATAATTGCCATCATGTGGGGTTTACTCTCAAATCTAAACTTATTATTCTCTAAATTAAAACTTAACTAGTTAAATACAACGTGACCAACAAATTATTAAGTGGTATATAACGCAAGAGGTTTTGTACATAATCTATAAATGAGGTGGAGGGCTACTACGTCTCTTTGTATGCAAGTTTATAAATTGATTAAAAATCTGGTTTCCCTCTCTTCACCGAAAAAAAAAACTTGGTTCTTATTGATAATTGACAAATAATATAGTTAATTCATGCATTATTACATATGATTTCATGTTATTTTATAGTATTAATTTTGTTTCCATGATTAATAATTTCTCCCAATTTACATGTTTGGTATGCTTGGTGGCTACATTTGGAGCGTAGGTTGAAGATCCGAGAAGGTTTGCTTCAAAAGGTGTTTTTGTGCGGATCACGAGACAAAGGAAGCGAGGCTGAAAGTAGTATGATGATATCTCACATGGTTCTATGTGTTTTGAGGTATTTGGAGGTTTCGGGACGAGAATACAAGATTTTGCAAGAATGACATCAAATTGGCTAAGTTTCGATGAAATCCAAATTGTACATGGTTCAGAGTTTTAACCATATCTCTCTCATTCAAATCTAAATGAGCTAGCCTCTTTTTCATTGGAAAGCATATTCAAATACCAATAATTTCATGTATTACAAGCTACCTCGGATTCGGACTCAGATAGGCTCAAATTCGCGTTATAAATGGTGTGATTTGTGTAAGATTCATCCCGGAGCGCCCGCTGCTTGAAAATTTTAGTAAACATGGTTTTTAGTGTTTTTGTGTAGTTTTTGGACTAAATTGTCCGATGTAAAATAGGACTTAAGATTAGGATTATAGACATCTTTTACTTTGGAGAAATATTTGTGGAGGTTAGGGTTCGAAGCAGAAACTTGTGATTTGTTCATCGAATTTTATGTTTGAATCTAATGTTTACTTTAATTTATATAATGTCTTACGTGGATTCAAGCCCTGTTATGAGCTAAAACTCCATTTCCTAAGGATCGGTAGATCCCAAGTTGGAAAGTATTGATTATAATATAGTTTGTTTGTTTCTTCCAATTTTGGGTTGTGATATGTGCGTTTCCGTAATTAATGTTATTCTCCGCTTAGCTGAGTGTGTAGATTTGCGATAGCGGATTATTCTACCTAGATTTGGAACACACCGTAAACTCGTGTCCTTAATATAATAATTAGCATTAATGTAAATGATAATCAACTTTAGTTGGGCTTGTAATTAAGTTTGACTTATCTAGATAAGCGTACTCGTACGTTTGTTTATTGTTTAGTGTTTATTTGGTATGCCAAATCAATTTAAAACCAAAGTTATATAATTCAATCGACTAAAAATCACAAACCCTTAGTTAAGACTCAAGATAAGTGTGTGTGATGATGTACGTCATGGTAGCATGTGTATCACTTTAATGGCCTGTTTGGTTCGTGGGATTAGCCGGATTAGCTACACTGGACTAGTTAATCCATTGTTTGCTTGGAGGATTAACTAGGCCAATGGATTAGTTAAG
Organism: Stephania cephalantha; assembly: GCA_039657325.1. Lineage (NCBI taxonomy): Eukaryota > Viridiplantae > Streptophyta > Magnoliopsida > Ranunculales > Menispermaceae > Stephania > Stephania cephalantha. The sequence continues at coordinate 12,513,191 of CM077572.1, forward strand.
AGGCATGGTAGTGGATTAAACAATACCACCATTTTTGGTGGGATTAGCTAATCCATTGTAAGTGAAAGAGGAGATTACCAAGTTACCCCTCACATTAACACACCACCAAATCACAATTCGCTGATCTCTTCTCTCTTCATCTTCTTCCTTGCCCCTACCTCGCCTCCCTTCATTTTGTTTTTCTTCTACCTAACGCTCACCTCCCTCTTTCTCTCGTTTTCTCTTCTCCTTCCTCCTCTCGCCATTAATGGCCGCGGCAGCAGCTCTGCTGCTATTTTTTTTTTAAACTGTTTGATTGTTGTTCGTGTTGTTAATCAACTCTCCCTCTCTCTTATTTTCGATTTCACAATCCCCATACCATTTTAATACAAAATCAAATTGAAATTCGATGCTCACCTTTGATCGATGTACCCCTAACAGCCTCGGCTTTGCTCTTTTTCGTTCTCCAAATCCAAACGAGCGAGAGAGACAAGAGACCACAGACACGAGAGAGATATGATTGAGAGAGATGAGAGTGTGAGACAATCGGGAGAGAGACAAGCAACGGTCTTCATTGGAGGAGATGAGAAATGTGTGAAATGGGGGATTTTTGGTGTTATTTATCTAAGGGTATTTTGGTAAATGTACATGTACAACCTCATTTAATCCAAACCTTAATACTCCCAACCAAACAAGATACACAAATGGGACTAAACTATCTAAACCCATGTGTTAGTCCCATCACTAATTAATCCCATGTGTTAGGATTCACTAAAATGTGAACCAAACAGCCATTAAGTGACTAGACACATGATTTGCCTCATGGTGCGCGCATGAAAATCTAGAGAAATATCATTGGTTGCAATAAAAGGACAAGGTGTAATGCATTAGAGGCCATGTGGCAAGTGGATGAGGTGGTTGAAGGGTTGTTAACAAAGACCTTTGTACCAGCCTTGAGATATATGACATGTATATCGAGGAAGATCAATATATATATATATATATATAAAGAAATGTTTTAGTGTGGCAAACCTCAAGCCTCAAAGCAAATCGGCACCTCTACGTCGCTTGACATGCCATTATGACACCACGTTTTTGCGCATTTATCGATGACGACTCGCGACCTTATCCTTTAGTTCTACTTTTTGTTATCCTAACTTAACTAATTTCAAGCCTTAGTTTGGTAAATAGCATGAAAATCATAAGTTAAACAAAATTTAGAGCTTAGAAGATTTATTTAAGTCAATCAGTTTTAGCGATAGTCTTACAATCATGCGATTATAATAAAATGTAAAGTTTGCATTGATAAACAATCTAATAGTGTAGAAACCCAGCAAAAGATATCATATATATCGTCAAAGGCAATATAAGTACAAAAGTGCATCATACATATGTATTGGGTACTCAAGTCTTCTCAAAAACCCATGAGAAACAGGAAAATAAATGTATATACACACCTACGAGGTAATCTGTATTAAAGGTAAAGATCACGACGAATAGAATATTCTTCAAAAGAAGTAAAGCACGGATAAATAATCTTTCCTTATATGGTGCAATTCAAATTTCAATTAAAATAAGGCAAGTTTGAGCTAGTAGTCACGCCTCATATGGTAATATGGAGTAATTCAATCAATCAAGGCCAAGATGGAAAGTACACAATCAAGATCAATTATGGTCCATATTCTCATCATCTCTTTTAAGGAAATATTGACCTTATTGAAGAGTAACAATCAAGTATGTTGCCTTTTATGTAATTATATGGTGCATATAAATATGTAGCTTGCTATTGTAAAATCATAAAAAAGAAATACATTCAAATTCAAGTTTTCTATTCATTTTAATTTTTATCTTGGTATCAAAGCATCACTTGCTCTTGGGATCATGAGTACTATCAATCTATCTGTTAATGTGGGTAATTTCATCATTTTGAAACTTATTTCTACTAACTATCCTTTATGGCATGAACATGCTTTAACATTAGTTGAAAGTCAAGATTTGGTGGGTCATCTCACAAATGAAGAACCGGCTCCTCCCAAATTTGACATTTCAGACCATAACGCATCAGATCTAAAGAAAAGCGCATCAAAATTAACTGACGATTTCATTGCATGGAGAAAATCTGATCGTCAACTTTGCGGGTGGCTTATAGGGACACTTTCGGAGGAAGCGCTCGGACTCATAGTTGGCTCGAAATAGCACAATCAGTTTGGGAAACTCTTAAGAATGCCTACACACAAGATTTACAAGAACGACAGTTCACACTCAAGTAACAACTAACATATCTTTGCAAAGATGAAGGTAAATCCATTGGTGATCACATTCTTCTTTTCAAAGGATTATGTGACAACCTTGCCGCCATAGGCAAACCAATGTCAGATAAAGAAAAGGTATTTTGGTTCCTCACTAGTCTTTGTCCTCAATATGAGACCTTTACAACTACCATGCTAAAACCCCCAAGGCCAACATACTCTGAGTTGGTATCTCAACTCCAAAGTCTGGATCAACGACGTAGTTGGTTCTCTAACAACACAAATATTGTAACTCACCATATTTCTCCTCAATTGGCCTTTTATGGCCAACTTCAGAGAACATAAAAGTTCTCAGTTGACAACCAATTTACTTCCACCGGCCATGGTTTCAAAGCACAACAACCAAGACATTTCAATAAGGAAAAATCAAACAACTCTCTTATCGGCACCAAACAACGTCGACCTCTACCACCCGGGGAACGTCGAATGACTCTTGCTGAAAGAGACTTATATCGAGAAGAACATTGCCATCATATTGCAAAAATATGTTAGTGGATTCCAAAGAAACCTACCCAGCCAAGTGAAATTCCAACGGCGCTTGCAGTTCTTACATTGGACAACTCTGTGGTAGATACCGAATGGACACTCGACACCGGCATCAAATCATATGATAGGTAATCAAGGTATGTTAACTAATTTACGCAAATATGATGGATCTGATTCAATTATTATTGGAGATGGGTTTTTTTATGCCCATTACAGGTATTGGTGATACTTATCTAAATCACAAAGGCACTTCCTTACCACTTCACAATGTACTTTTAGTACCCAATTTAACAAAAAAATTATTATATATTAGTCAACTTACCACTCAATTTCCTGTAAATTGTGAGTTTTTTAACAGTGATTTTTTTGTTAAGGAACGAACGATGGGACGCCATTATCATAGGGAAGCACAAGGGTGACCTTTATGTTTGATCCAATTCACCTGAATTACATTTTTCCTCTCGCTTCAAATATGGTTCAACGGAAGTTTGGCATCAACATTTAGGACATCCTCAATTATCTACTTTGCAGTTTTTAAAAAATAAAGGGTTTATTGATGTTATTGGAAGCATTAAGCCTAAGCATATTTGTGATAGTTGTCAGTTAGGAAAAAATAGTAAATTGCCTTTTTCTTCTTCTGAAAATTCTAGCACTGGTATATTTGATAAAATTCATTTTGATTTGTGGGGCCCGACACTTATTCAATCGATTGGTAAGTTTAAATATTATGCTTGTTTGGTAGTTGATTTTTCTAAATATACTTGGATTATAACTTTGCAATATAAATCTGACTTTGTTGATGCATATCTAGCACTTGAAAAATATATTGATAGACAGTTTAGCAAAAAAGTTAAATTTTTTCATTTTAATGGTGGTGGTGAGTTTCTAAATTCAAAATTATCTTCTCATTTTAGTTCATCTGGCATAATTCATCAAGTCTCTTGTCCACATACTCCTGAACAAACAGGTATGGTAGAACGACGTTATAGAATGATTCAAGAATTAGGCATGCCAATGTTTTTTTCACAGTAGTGTCCCCTTAAGTTTTTTGGGTTGAAGCTTCTTCGTACGACAGTGTATCTTATGAATCGATTCCTATATTCAACACTTAATTTTGATACTCCATATTTTATTTTGCGTGGAACTCTTCCCATTTACTATTCTCTTTGTGTTTTTGCTTGCAAATGCTTTTCATACACTTGGGACACACAACGTCACAAATTTGATTCAAAAACTATTCCATGTGTATTTATTGGATATAATGATCATTATAAAGGATACAAATGCTTTCATCCACCTAGTAAAAAAACTTTTATTTCTAGGCATGTAGTTTTTGATGATTTATTTTTTCCATATAAAACTAATTGGTCTACTCATATTTCTCTTAATACAAATCACGTCATTAGCATTTTTGACTCTTGGTTGCCTTGTACTAATGATAATACTTATACATGTATATCTTCCTCAACTCCACCTTGTTTGAGTCCCTTACCATCCATGTTGTGGATCTGTCACAAATTGAGCCTCAAAATCACTTAGATCCATCACCCATCCCTAAACCCTCAGTTTTACTCCCAACCCAATCAATAGAAACTGCACAAATTGAAAACATGAGTCTAACTAGTGTTGATGATTCACCTTCCCCCTCCACTTCTAGTTCTGCACTTGTTTTAAATTTTATAGACACACATACATCTTCTCAAGAAGTCATATCATCTCATTCTAATGTTCATGATGAGTCATCTCACCTCACTTTAATGTTAATGATGTATGACATGTTCTTGCACAATCTAATCACCTAATGGTTACCCACTCACAACTTGGTGTAGCTAAACCAAACCCAAAATATGCTATGATTACCATAACTCATAATATCCCTCGTGAACCTTGAAATATTCGAGCGACGCTTAGCTATCCGGGTTGGAAAACTGCAATAATTGATGAACTTACAACTTTGCAACAAAATCAGACATGGGAACTTGTTCCACGAACATCTAGTATGTATTTTATTGGGTCAAAATGGGTGTTTAAATCAAAACTCAAAGTTGATGGCTCTCTAGATTGACTCAAGGCTCGTTTAGTTACCAAAGGTTACAACCAAATTGATGGAGTGGACTATACTAAAACTTTCTATCCGGTAATTAAACTTGGAACCATACGTATGGTTATTACCAGTTGCTCTTGCAAAGCAATGGCCCGTACGTCAATTAGATGTCAAGAATTCTTTCTTACATATTATAATTTCAGAAGATATATTCATGGAACAAACACCGGGAATGGTTGATCCATTGTATCCCACACATGTTTGTAAACTTAAACGAGCCCTTTATGGTCTAAATCAGGCATCTCGTGCTTGGTTCGACTGCTTCAGTTCTTTTCTTCTAAATTATGTTTCTTTTGCAGTTTAGCTATCCCCTCTTTATTTATTTTTCATTCTGATTGTGGCTCATTAATATTACTCCTTTATGTTGATGATATGCTTCTTACAGGTTCAACAGATTGCTATTGTTAATTCATTCATTCAAATTCTTAGTAATGAGTTTGCAATGAAAGATTTAGGGCCTATACATCATTTTTTTTGCATTGAAGTCTTTACAACAAGTGATGGACTCCATATATCACAATCATATTATGCACTTACTATATTGGAAAAGTCAAATATGGTTGATTGCAAACCTATGAACACCCTTATAGAATCAGACCAGATCCTTTAAATAATAATACACCAGTAGAAGATCAAAGCTATTTTATAAGCATTGTTGGAGCTTTAAAATATCTCACCCTTACTAGTCCAGATCTTTCATATAGTGTTAATTATGTTTCTCAATTTATGGATGCTCCAACTCTAGGTCATTTAAAATTGGTTCGACGTATCCTCCAATACGTTAAAGAAACTATTAACTTGGGTTTATATTTCACTTCTAATGCAACACTTAATTTTTATACGTTTTCAGATGCTGACTGGGCAGGTTGTCCCACTACTAGATGTTCCACCACTGGATACTGCACTTTTCTTGGAAAAAATCTTATTTCTTAGTGTGCGAAGAAACAACAAACAGTCTCACGTTCTAGTACTGAAGCAGAATATTGTGTTATGGCTCATACAACTACATAATTAACTTGGCTGTCTTTCATCATGAAAGATTGGCAAGTCCCAATCCACTCTCCTTCCATCTTATATTGTGATAATTTTACCGCTCTACATCTAACTGTGAACCCAGTTCTTCATGCCCGCAGTAAACACATTGAATTGGACTACCATTATGTTCATGAACGAGTTGCTCTGGGCTACTTACAACTAACCACATTTCATATACCGAACAAGTTGCTGATATTTTTACTAAGCCAATATCTAAAGCTGCGCTTCATTATTTTCAAGACAAACTGTGCCTCCTACACCGACAGAGTTTGCGGGAGGTATTAACGGTAAAGATCATGACGAAGTGAATATTCTTCAAAAGAAGGAAAGTATGGACAAATAATCTTTCCTTATATGGTGCAATTCAAATTTCAATTAAAAGAAGGCAAGTGTGAGCTAGTAGTCACACCTCATATGGTAATATGGAGTAATTCAATCAATCAAGGCCAAGATGGAAAGTACACAATCAAGATCAATTATGGTCCATATTCTCATCATCTCTTTTAAGGAAACATTGACCTTATTGAAGGGAAACAATCAAGCATGTTGCCTTTTATGTAATTATATGGTGTATATAAATATGTAGCTTGCTACTGTAAAATCATAAAAAAGAAATACGTTTAAATTCAAGTTTTGTATTCATTCTTATTTTTATCTATCCGATGGGGCTCTCTAGCTCAAAGGTAGTTACCTAACACTTCTTTGCCTTGGCTCATCGTAGGATATGCGATTTGTCACAAAAAATAATGACAAATTCCAGTGAGTAATTCTCAAAGAAGTTCAGTTAGTATTTAAAATAAACAATAAAACGTCTAATCGAGTCTTGTATTACAAGACTGAAAAGTAAGGAAATCGCACGAAAGGTAGTCGCTTTCATGAGTCAAATGGACATGAATGTAAAGTCACATCACGTTAAATCGGGGATTGGCTTTAGTAAACAGAGTGGGCATAATTGGCGAGTAACTTACGTCGGCTCCACACGGTCAACTGAGAGTTAACTAGCAGACAAAAGTTAGACCTCTATCTAATCCCTCTCAAGAAGGGGTCGATGACAAGAGTAAACTCAGTGCCAATCCTTCTATACCTTACCAGATTTGTAGGAGTAACCTTAACCGCGGTCGCCGACATAGGCACACTTCTCAAGCTAAACCTAGGGCAGCGAGCCTCAGGTGTGAGGATATGCTAAACCTATGCCCGACCCCATCGACGAATGACTTAACACTCATGAAAATAGAATATAAAAATGGTACATCAACTATATCAAAATAAAGTTTACTGAATTTAACCAAACACCAAGTAAATGAGTTCTAACAGAAATCCTCATGGGTTTACTTACTTTAAGTAATTGCAAATGCCCCTTTAAAATGTCCCGCTCACACCTCGAAGCATGCACTCGATTACCGACTATGGTCTCTTAAGTTTCCAATGTTCAAATATACCATTTTAAGTGTTTAGAGTCACATTAAGTTAGTTTATAATGTTTGACCGAAAATCAAAATCTCAATCCAATTATCAAGTGGTGGCACCTTTTTTGAAACTTTTCATAATTTTTATCTATTTTTGTAACTTTATTTATTTAAAACATTTTTTAATTTATTTTTTAAAAATCTTAATTATTTATTAGGGGTTGGACCCTAAACAGGGTTGGGTCGGGCCCAGGACTTCGTTTGTCTCTTAATTCACAAACTTATTTTTTGAATCAAACAACAACAACAACAACAACCATTATAAAAAATTAACGACAACAACTCTCAATATCCCAAACTTGCATTAATTCATCAATCCCATTCTTATGAAACCAAAAGGATGGGTTATTTTCTTTAAAAACAATTGTTGCAAACCCCATGTTGATATAAATTTCTGAAAAATTAGACGTTCAATCAATGAGTAATGGACCAAAACAGTAGTGACATCACAAATTGTTAATTAAGCTTGCTTCATAAATTTGCACTCAATCAAACATGTGTATGAGTGGTTTTTCATGGAAGTCCATATTAAAAATCAAGAAATTAAGCTCATACCAGCTTATTAAGTCTTGTGTTTTTTATCCTTAGCTCCAATTGCTCCCAATTATCAATTGCTTCACAAATCCTGCCACTCTCCAACACTTCACTCTCTAAAGTTAAGACAAATTTCAGGATTTTGTTGCATGTTAGAGAACTCCACTCACTTACATAGTCCTTAGTTGAGGTGATCCTAACCTTTCATTTCCATGAAATTGTGCATCTCAAGACTCATCTAGGGATGAATTCAAAGAATTTATGCACTCTTAAAGCCCACTTAGTGTCCTAGGATTCCACCAATTTGAATCATCACAAGATACATCTATGCCTCTAATCGATTCAATGTAACTTAGGCTTTTGATTTAATTTTTCTTTTAATTTAGCTTTGTTTTAATTTATGTAAGCCAACAATAGATTATTTAAGTTTCATTACAAACTAAGCCCTAACTACTGGTGCCTGTGTTAACATGCATATCGAGGCGCACCTGGTCTCTTGATTATAAAACTCTCATTTTTTGTAACTTAAATTATAACACATCATAGCTTAGGAAATATTCTCATGATTTACTAGTTCGATTAAACTATTTAAGTACTTAAGTGTTCGACCCATCTCATACTGTGTTATGCACATTCCGAGGCGTCTCACGCTCTCATCACACTAAGACTCACACAAGTCGCATCGCCAGTCTCGTGTTCCTTAATTTCGTGCAATGCATATATTTTATTAATTTATTTCATATAATACTGATGTGCGTACCGCAAGTATAACGACTCGCTTGTAGTAATAGTGTAATCAACTTACGTTGACTACGAATATCGTCCCAGGGAAAGGTTTCGGCACTAGTTGAATACCTATTTAAATTTGAACGATTGCTAAGGAAATCCTTTTTTTTTTAAATGGTTTATACTAAACTACTATATCTAACAAAACAATAAAAACTTTACTTTAACTCTTATATCAAGGATATTTTAGTTCATAACTTCACTTAGGTAATGAAATACTATGCTTTTCAACCACTTTTACATCTTAATATGTTGTGTGCAATGCCTAATTAGAATATACATATTTCCTACAAATCCACTTTAACCCTATATACTACTAAATATACTACTAAAATAACCCTATATACAAGTCTAAATAATCACTTGTTAAATACCCCTTAACTTAAAATTTTGTGCATCCCGAGTAAAAGTGTATTTTACTAAGTCTTCTAATAACTAGTTCTCTTTCATTTTACATTATTCATGGAATATCATTTAATTCATTAACTTTTAAATTAATAATCCACTCAAGAGTTTTTCTTTGCAAAAACTTATATTGTAAGACATGTAGCTTTAACAACACATGTAACTTCACTTACGAAACAATAAAGCAGATCACAACTAAAACCTTCACTACTCACCAGTTTGTTTCACTTCGACACTCAAGTAGCAAGTATGCAATCTCACGATTTCTCATTAAGCTCAACAATTCACAAATAAGCATAGATCAAACTCATCTTTGGTAGACTTTAGTACTTCAAGAGTTAATAGGACTTAACATAGTTGGAAAGGAAACTTAACTCAACTAGCTACTCGTACTCGAGCTAAGACTTTTATTTGAAGAGTTTTATTTTACTTCCCCCTTCTTTTCTTTATTTTTTTTCTTTTTCTTTTTTTCCTTTTAATTTTTTTTTCACGGTCCCTGCTCCTTTTCTTATGGACTTTGTTTTTCCTCACTTTTTTCAACCATCAAGTTCTCTGCTCCATTTCCTATAGAACTTGTGGGATTCTCATTTTTTATATTTCTAAAACTCTTATTAGCACTTCTTACTTTTACTTAATTAAGTAAGTTAACTCTAACTTTTCCCTTACAATGCCTATTTCCTCCCCTCTTTGCACTAATTCTTTCTTTGCTTTTTATTATCAAGTAAGATTCATACTTATTACACTACAAAAACATGTATAATTAGCGACAAAAAATAGCGACGGGCTATTTTTTCGTCGCCAAATGGCAAGGGATTGGCGACGGACAGTCGTCTAACCTATTGACCAGATTAGCGACGGGGATAGCGACGACGACCCCCCGTCGCTAAACTTTGGGCGAGAAAATTCCCGCTCAAATGCGCTCGCGTGGCATTTTGCCTTGCCACGTGGCCATATTGGCGATGGCCACGTGGTAGATTAGCAACGGGGAGAGCCCCGCGCTATTCTCGGGACTCCACCCACGATGAAACCCTCCCTCTCCCTCTCTTCATCCTCATCTCGATCATTCTCCTTCTCTTCTCTCTCTTTGCCTCCCTCACCATTTTCAAACCCTAACTGTCGCCTCCCCTGCTCCCTCTGTTGGTCGACCGGTCACAGCGCCTCCGGCCCTCCTTACAGCTCCTTCCTCTATCCCTCGACCTCATAGCCCCTCCGCCTCTATGTTGACCTAGCTCGGTCGCACACCACCCCTCGCGTCAGTCCCTTCGCGCTGCTAGTTACAGACCCGAGCCGCTGCTCGCCACCCCGACCCGCCTTTTTCGGTGCCGCTTTCCATGGTGCCTTAGGTATATTATTATTTTATTTAATGTGATTTTTATTAACTTGTGGATTGATTTTAATTTATTTATTTTAATTTTAGAATAACATTTTTTGGTGAAAAACAAAATTTTTTAAATTAAATTTTATTAATTTGTGGATTGATGGTTTATATGAAAAATGTGTATTTTTATAATTTTTTGGTGAAAAATAAATTTGTTTGAATAAAATTTTAGAATATATTTTTATGTTGATATGTATGATTTTTTAATTTTTGTGAAAAATAAAATGCATGTGTGATTGTAATATAGTTTTTGTTGTGATTATTGTGATGTTTGCATATAATTTTTTAATATTGATATGCACTTTTTTTGTAATGTGTTATAATTTAGTTGAGAAAAAGTAAATAATATAAAAAAGTAAAAAAGTACACTTAAATGATAAAAATCTTAATAAAATTATTGTTATATTAAAATCTTAATAAAAAGTAAAAAGTACACTTTAATATTGATATGCATGTTGAGTTGAATTAAAATTATTGTTAAAAAAGTAAAATGAAATATTAATGATGTATGATTTACTAATAAAAATCTCATTTAAATGATAAAAATTAATTAGACAAATTACATTGCAATCAGGACAAAAATAAAGGACTAATATTATATATATATATATATATATATATATATATATGTTTAAAGCACTTTAAAATTAATTAGGAAATATATAATTTATTGAAAAAAATAATATATAACAACACTTTTATACTATATATAACTTACACTATATGTAATGAAAAAAAACTTAATTAAATTAAAAATTTTAAAACAAATTGAAGCACTTAAAAATTTATATATACTATATTGATGTACAAATTATACTATATATAGAACTTCTACTATATATTTGTAAGAAAAACCACTTAAAGATTAATAAATACAGTATATATAGTGAAAGAAAATTATAATAATTTATACTATATGTACAATTATATTAATGTACTTTAAAACTTTAATTAATGAAAAAATAGTACTTACCATACATATACTGAAAAAAAAAACATAATTAAGCAAAATAAATTTGAAGTAAAATAAATTGAAACAAAATAAAACACTTAAAATTTAATAATTATGGTAGATACATATTGAAATAAAATTATAATAATTTATAATAACGTCCGAAACAAAATATATATTACGCAAAGTATGTTGCAACCAATTCAACTAATTACAGTTAGCATTTGACTAAAATGTATAATATATATTACGTAAAGTATGTGCAAATGCAACAAATTCAACTAATTACAATTAACATTCAACTAAAATGTATATAGTGATTGGTGTGTACGCGTATTTAATTAGGGTTCTTTAGGTCTTTCGAGATGTCTGTGTCTCGAGATTGGATTTACAACCGCATTAAAGGCAGTTACACTCGATCGGAGTTTGTGGCTGGCGTGAAGGAGTTCATTAAATTTTCCATGCAACACTGCACCACTTTCCTCAACTAAATGAAAATTCGATGTCTTTACCGAAAATGTCGCAACGAGAAATACTATGATGTAAACATAGTAGAACTTCATCTAGTGAGTGGAGGGTTTATTCCCGAATATTATTATTGGAACGAGCATGGGGAGGAAGAATTATTAAATGATGTGGATGATGATCTAATGGATGAATATACGACGTCATATCGTCATACGAAACACGACCACAGGGGGGCCGAGTTTTGATTGGAACCGTGAGGAAAGACCAAACCCTGAAGCCAAAAATTTATTCGAAATGATTGACGCAGTAAATCAATCGCTTTGGTTGGGTTGTGAGAAAATGACAAAACTCTCAGCAATGGAACGTTTGTTGATGATAAAGTCGAATCACCATATTTCGAAGCAAGCATTCAACGAAATCTTACATGTCTGTAAAGATATGTTGCATGAAGACAATTGTTTGGTAGATTGCTTTTACAAATGTAAAAGTTTAATGCACTGGTTGGGTCTGCCATATGAGCGAATCGATTTTTGTCCCCAATTATGCATGCTATATTGGGGGCCCGACTCTGACCTTACGTCTTGCAAGTTTTACGGGGAACTTAGGTTTAACTTCAACAAACACCTGCATAAGACAATGCTTTACTTTCCCTTAATGCCTCATTTACAACGTTTGTTCGCGTCGAAAGCTACAATGAAACACATGCGATGACACGTAGAACACATTAGATATAAGAACAATATGCAGCATTGCTCTGATTCTTAGGCATGAAACCACTTCAATTAAGTGAACCCTACCTTCAGCTCTGAGGTTCGTAACATTTGACTTAGGTTATGCACTAATGAATTCCAACTTTTCAAAATGATCGTCAAACCATACTCCTTGTGGCTGGTGATTTTAACACTGTACAACTTGCCTTCGTCGATGTGCATGAAGAAAGAAGCGATGTTCTTAACAGTGATCGTACATGGATCGACCAATCTGTTGGAAAAAATTGATGTGTTTCTCCAACCGCTGGTAAAAGAATTGCAGGATTTGTAGCATGACAAAGTGCCTACCTACGATCTATCGATTAAGATGAACTTTCAAATGCGTGCCACACTTATGTGGACTGTGAGTGATTTTCCAGCATACAACATTTTATCGGGATGAAGCAAGCACGGGAAGACAGCTTGCGCTTATTGTATGAATGATACTGACACTTTCCAGTTAAGGTTCGACGGGAGAGTGACTTGATTTGATTGTCACCAGCATTTCTTATCGCAATATTCAAAGGAGAGGAAAGTCAAATTTAATTTTCATAGAGATAGAATAGTAGCAGACAAGCCACCAGCTGACAAATCAGATGAATATATTTTTAGTGAAATTGAGGCTTTATGACTAATGAAGGTTACTAGAATTGGGATCAAATTCTATAAACAATAAAGTCTCAAACTAGTGGGCGGAGAAAACGAAACATACTGCAGACTTGTCACATTAGAAGATAAGCCTTGTTCGACACAACCTAGACATAATGCACATCAAGAAAATATTTTTGACAACATTTTCAATACAATCATGAGTGTGCCAGGGAAGACGAAAGATAACGCAAAGTCTAGGGAGGAGTTAAAAGAGATTCGTCATTGGCCAGAGCTTCATTACGATTCAATATCTAAGAAATATCTAAAGTTACGATACGCGCTTCACAAGCGGAGAAAACAAGTGTTATGTAAGTGGATTAATGAATTGTGCTTCCCTAATGGTTAAGCATCACCCTGAAAAGTTGAAGATGTTTGGAATAAAAAGCTACGATTGCCATGTATTTATGCAATGACTTTTGCCGATTGCAATCAACGAGTTTAGCATTTTCTATAAAGATTTAACAACTAGAAATTTAAATGTTGAGAATCTACAACTTTTACATGAAAACATACCAAAGATATTGTGTAAGCTGGAAATCTTTCCGCCAAGTTTTTTTGACTTAATGGAGCAGCTCCCTATCTATTTGGTGCATGAGGCTATTCTTACTAGCCCAGTACAATTTTGGTGGATGTATCCTTTCACAAAAGTAATCAATTATACTCGTACACAATGAAAATTAATTAAAATATACATTTAACTTATCTCTTTAAATGTAGGTATTTGAAACATTTGAAAAATAATGCTAGGAATAAGGCAATGATTAAGGGCTCAATATGCAATGCTTATTTAATGGAAAAGGCAGCTGCGTTTCTGTTCCTATTATCTTGAGGAACACATCTCCACCTTGCACAACTGTCCGCCCCGCAATTACGATGGTGGAGTCGGGCCAACTCAAAATCTTGACGGCAACTTCTCAATTTTCACCCACCCAGGTCGGGCCTTTGGGAGATCAAAAAAACATTATCTCACAGATGATGAATGTAACGCCACACTCATATGTGTTGTTAAATTATCATGAAGTCGCTCCTTTCATGAGGTATACATTAATACGTTACAATATACAATTTTCTTGTTAATTGTTTAATATCCTTATTTTACTCAATCGTAATCCTTGATTTCTTTCATCTCCTTTTAGGATGTACGTATCGAGATTCATTCCAAGCAGCTGAATATCAGACAAAGTGCAATCGATGAACATCTTGAGAAACAATTCTCAACTTGGTTTCAAAAATTTGTACGTCATTAATAAATGCATATTAACACAATTGTTCATGTTTTTTTATTTAGTTAAAAATTAAGTTTATCATAAAAAGTGTTTCGATTATAGACGCCATCGTATATTCAAGATACAATACTTCTAATGCTTTTGTACGACTTAAGTCAACTTTGCACTGTATATCACGCATATCTCGTTAATCGCTAAAAGCTTCAGATAGTGTCACATAACGCAAGCAACGATACACATAGTAGCAGGGTGTGCGTTAAGGGCACACATTATGTAGAATGTGATAACGACTTCTACGGGCAATTGCAAGGATAGAAATCGAATACGTTGGGTTCTTACGTACCGTGTTGTTTAGTGTGAATGGTTCAATCCCACGCCCAATTTCGGGACAAGAGTTCACCGTTCCTTAACTTGTTAATGTACATCAAAATCTACGATTAAATAATTACGAGCCCTTCATACTAGGCATGCAAGCTAGTCAAGTGTAATCTCTTTCATACCCAAGTGAAAGAAGTGCACAGAACAATTGGCAAGCCACGTGCAGATTCAGCCAAAACTCATCGATGAACACAACTTAGTCGAGAATTTTGACAATGCGCCTACACAAGAAGACATTTTTCAAGAGCAACTACCCAAGCATGATAATAAGGTTGATATTGCAACAATGTTACAATTTCGCTAGGTAACCCTAGTGGCGCACACATGTTTGATGTCGACGAAGAAGACGATGAAAGCGATAATTCTGAGTTTTCATCGGATGATGGGAACGGTGACAATGAACCATGATATAACATTTGAGTTTGTAAAGGAATAAACTTAGTCTTATATTTGTTGACTTGTTACATAATATTTAAAATGTAGGACATTTATATGTAGCTTCTCCAACTTAGTCTTAATTTTTTTAAAAATTCATGTTATCAGACATATGATACAGTTCATCATCTGGTGAGGGATCTGGTGAACGATCTAGTGGATGATCCGGTGCCAGTAGAGATAGTTGATATTATGGCGGCAACAATGGACACTGCCATATCGCATCACTCGTCACCCAGCCCTACCATGTCATGGCCTGCTTATCTATAACGCCACGCAACCTAATTGATTGCTTACACATTTTAAGATAAACCTTAGCTTAGCTAATTATTCTTCATGTAATTATTAGTGATTTAATTAGCCAGTTAGTCAATATATCAAGTTACAACACAATTTTACCGCGAAGTCTTCAAGATTCAGTGAATTATGCATTTTAATAGTCCTAAGTCGTGGAAAACCTGACAAAATGATACCATGTATATAAGAAAGGCGAAATAAGTACAATAAGAGATCCATATACATGTATTCAGTGATCTACAATCCCTAAAACCCAATAAAAGTTGATATATATGTACTGTAATCAAACACAAGTTGGCATCGAAATGATTCTCAAAGATGATCGCCTAAAACCTCCTTGCCCTTGCTCGTCGAAGGATCTGCACTTGATCATCCCAACAAAAACAGATGACGAGTCCAGTGAGTAAACTCCCAAAAGAAAACCACTGAGCATTCAATTATTAGAGAAAATAATAATAATATTAAATAAACATGCGAAATAAACATGCAACTGTAAGATCATCACATGTGTAAATAACACCAATGAAAACCAAATAGTTGTGTCACGCGTAGCAGATTAGATTTTACTTCGAATTTCCTTCCCATGATTCCTCCAGTGGGTGCACCCAACTGGCCCATCACCTGGTCCTCTAGGTGGCCGGCGTAAACCCACGACACACCGAAGCATGTACCGTCAAAGTAGCTCGGATTGTCATTCATCAAGGATTCCTGATACACGTGCTATAGTCTAGCGTATTAGAGCTGTACAACACAACATCGAATAAAACCTGATGGTAAGCAAAACTACCGATCGTTAAACCAAACCAAAGAAGTGATAGAACATGGAAATGAATAGAAAAGAAACATTAGATAGAACAATGAAATAGTTAAATACTTAAGATGTGTTTCTTAAGGGATTTACGCACCTCAAATCGCACTCTAAAGCTGCAAAAACACATAGGTCCAACTCCACTACGCTCTCGATTACCGTATCATAGCCTCTGAGTTGTCTGGAATCCATTTCTAGTGTTTTATAGTGACTTAAGGAATTTAAATTAAGTTTAGAGTTCTATTTCCCAAAACAGCCCCTAAAAGATTAAATAAAGTTTCAACTTTCAATTTGGGATCAAATGTTGCAGTGCAAATTAGACCATTATAAATTCCAAATCATTGAAAAATCTTAATAGGAAAGTTTTTTCTTTATGTTTTAGCTTTCTGAGAATGTTCGGTTTGCAAAATTCTGATTTTAAATGAAAGAGATATCAAACTTCTACCAAAATAGATCAAATTGGAATTCTAATGTGATCATCAATCTTATAAAAATCATTTCTCCAAATTGATAGCTCCGAAAAATTGTAAGTTTTAGTTACAAGGTAGTTAACATACCTAACAACAACATACTAAAAGACGAGCTCAATCCGATAAGAATTGAGAGAGTTATGCCTTGTCAAAGTTCATTTTAAAAATCCCGTATTAGCATTTCAACTGCCTAATTGATGAGCATTTTTTAGCTAGAAGGAGTTTGAATTTCAAAATTTCTCCAGATTCTAAAGTTGTAGATATTTGAGTAAGCTTTCCAATAGCTTATGATCCACCTCGTTCGGAGTTCTTATGAAAAAGTTATGCTCAATTTATAGAGGCGAGGTCCAGAAACTTGCTTAGAACTAATCATGTATGCATCAAGAACTCATGAAACCCCAATTTCTTGCCAAAACTAGTTTGAAACCATTATTGATCATCGAAATCTGTTTAAAACTCTAATTTAGACAAGAATAATAGCTTAATCTTTGAAATTCATTTTTGCACAAAACACTTAAAACTTGAACTTCCATGTACACATTTTTGATGAATTTAACCAAGTAAAGAGTGGGTTTTGTATCTAAATGATGAACTCTTGGATTTGATCTTCCTAGCTTGATTCCTCTAATAGATTGCCTCCATTCCTCCTAGATATTGCTGAATTTTCCAGCACTCTAGCTCAAGACAAACTTTGTTATTGTTGCATGAAAAGATTTCCCATTAAAACTTAGCTATATATATGTTATGTTAGAATCAATTGTGTTCACATATCTCAAGGTCAATCTAATGGTCTTTGTTAGCTCCTACTCCATTAACTTCCATCTTGTTGACACCAATTCCCAACTCAGATCTCTTAAGATTCCATCCAAGTGTGAATCTCGAAGCAAATCTATGACATCAAATTTCCATCCAACTATAGGCGTTTGTAATCAATTGATTCAATTAATTTAACTTAGGCAATTTTATACATATGTAGGCTATTTAGGGTCTTAAATTGGTGTACTACCACTATCCCCAGTACTCAATTACCCAACATTCAGTGCCCCGAGTCTTGGTATACATCCCGAGGAGTGCCAATCCTTGATGTACCCTATTTTATGCCATATTCGCATTTGTTCTAGTCATTTTTATTTAACTTAGCATTAAAAGACTTAGTGTACCCGTACTACGCCTACTCAGTACTCGTGTCCATACGCTTTACGAGGCATTTACTTGTTACACAGTCTCACACGGTATGACAATATAAATACACACATGCGATGAATTATGAAATAAATAATAATTAACATCGTAATTATGCAACCAACATACACTAATAATGATTTAAGCCTAGTCAGGCGTGTTCTAGCCTATTTAAGGCATCCACGTGGGCTTGACTTGGCGTCCGAGTCTAAAAATAACCTTAATAACTGCGTAAGTAAATAGTGGGCCGTTATAATCTCTTCATTCGGATCGTTCACACCTACGATCTCGTGATGATGTTGTTCCACAGGCATAGTCCAGTCAGGGGCAACAGACTCAGCATCACCACCCCCAGCAAGCCCCTTTTTTTCATCCGTACCCATATCAGCCCTCTCGGCAGGCCTCTTTTTCTATCAGACACTTCTCCCATTTTATGCACATCTAACATATCCCCCTTCAACTTTTATGTCCTTGCTATCTGTATCTGGTGATGATCCGGCCTCTATACAGATGTATTTTACGATGTTTTCATTACTACAAACTCCACCCATCGATGGTCACGTTACCTTTAGGCCAGGTGTTGGGCCTACTTTTTCTTTGAGGGGATTAGCATCTCCCTCACATCTGCATGATTGGACGCAAAACCACCATATTGTCCCACCGTCAGGCCATTATGATTTACATGCCTCGCCCACTACAAGTTATCAGGTAGAGTATGCGTCATAGTCACCGAGTTCCTTGGCACACCATTCGAGCGACCCCATCGGTACAGCCCCACGAGGACGATGAAGAGGCAATACTGCTTACCAAGTCAGGGGCGAATATTTTTCGTTGTGAAGGATGAGATAGTAAGTATACATAATCTAATTACGTATACCTATGTTTCATTAATTTACAATAATCTTAGTCTAACTTAAGTTTTCAATTTAGTGGACGAAAGTTGCACCTGTCAAACAAAGCTGCACGAGAGATGACTAGGGCATATAAATACTCCTTGCACAAGGATGGCTATTCCTAGGAGTTTGTTCTTGACTACATGCGAGACGTATACTAGAATCAATGGATGGTAAAAAATCTTTAAGTTAAGTTTGTTTCTTTTACTTAGGATATATACACAAAACTTTCAATTATTTTAGAAATATTTAAATATTTAATATTTTTGTGCATAGCTTTCTTTCGATTAGGATCCATTGGATGACGGAGTGACGTGCGCCGAACGCGTCAATAAAATAATATACCTAAACCAACTATTTTGTAGAATAGTGGCAAATGGTCGATCCCACAGGGATTAGTAACCTATCTAAGGTCGAAAATAACAAAAAGGGAAATTGGGGGTTTTTTGAGAGAATGAATAATATAACTAATCCAAATAACAATAAATTAACAAACAATAAAATAGCTTTGAAAACAATTAATAAAAATACCTAGGTCAAGACATATAAGTTCGATTCAAATAAAAGAATGAATTTTGTCTTCGATTTCTAAAATATGCAATTCAGAAATAGCCTAATGTAGCTATAAAACCGGTAACGTACGCGGTTCCTCGCACTTCCTAAATCTCGATAGCCAAGGTACGACATTGACTATTTCTCTAGTCAATCGTATAACCCTATACTCAAGCGCATTGGGTTTAACATGATGACCATAATGCGTTTTGTGAAGACACTACACCTAGATAATCGGATCACTAGTGTGTCCGATTTAGCCTAGATTCATATGGTATTCAACCGGTCCTAAAAGAGGCCAATCAATTGGTAAGGTCGATTGCCACTAGCGTGGTCTTATTGCACAAGTACGGGTGCTTACGACTCACTGGCGATTAAATTAGAGTTTAAATATGAATTTGACTCTAATTATTCAAACAATACCAAAAGAAATAAAATATAATGAAAAACAATGCAATTGAAATAAATAAATCTCACAAATCCATTAATATGCGCAATCGAACCTCTCTCACAGTCTTGCCTAGGTCATGAGTTTAGTTTCTCATGGTAGAACACCAAACAAAAAATAGAAAAAAATAGAAGTGAGGGAGAAGAGGAGTCGACAAGAAAGGTAGAATAAAGGCAAAACACATTTTTTGGTCCTTGAACTTTGAGACTTTTATGCTTTTAGTCCTTGAACTTTTATTAGTGTTAATTTGGTCCCTGAACTTTCATTTTTGTACATTTGGTCCCTGAACGTTTGAGTGTTTTATGCTTTTGGTCCTTGAACTTTGAGGTTTTTACGTTTTTGGGGGAAAATTAAATTTTTTTTCGGCTTTTATTGATCGATGTGAGTCGTTCGGCTTAGTAGTATAAATCATTTACTCTTTTTGACTAGTCACACGTTACTTTATTACCCACATTACCAGAATTTAACACTTTAAATGGTGGAAGGACTAAATGTAGATCTTTGTGAAAGTTCAAGGACCAAATGTGTAGTAATAAAAGTTTAGGGACCAAAAGCATAAAAAACACAAAGTTTAAGGACCAAATGACGGGTTTTACCTAGAATAAAAGATGCCGAGAGAGAGAATTAATAAGAGTTGATACTTGCTAAAAAAATACCTAAAGTCCTATTTGTGAAAAAACTACTAAAATTGGTGAGAGAAATCAGTTCTCTTGGTATATTTCTTAACACGTGTGCTGAGGCACATCACACGGTTGTTGGGGGTTTAATTTCATGGTCTTGCCACGTGTCAACTACGGATTGGATGAAGCAGCTGCTGAAGCGTGACGTGGCGGGCGATCATTGGAGAAGCTACTGGTTGAAGACGCTGTTGGACAGACAAGGAGATGATGCGTGGCAGCGGAAAAGGATGAAAATTGACGAGTGCAAGAGCATCAATCTGGGAGACAGCATTGACATGCATCACGAGACTGATCATTAGCTGCTGGTGAGAATGAAGAAATGCATGGAGAGATGCTGGGAAAAAATTACAAATGTATTGTTAAAAATAATATAAATGAGTAAAATAAGTTAGGTTTTTTTTTTATTACAAAAGTAAGGTAAATCGCCTTTTGTAAATGCGTTTTTAGTTGGGCAAAATTTATACATTAATGACGCATTCCCCGAATGCGCCATTAGTGTCCTATGTGTCGGGGTAAAAAAACACGAATGGCGCATTCGGAGAATGTGCCATTCGTGTATTGTGGACCCGTGACCGTCCTCTTCCTCGAGAACGCAGGGAATATATTCCCTGCGTTCTCGAGGTGTGCAGTCTACTCTATGGAAGGGGCTAGGTAGGGGGCGTGGCTTATTTATGGTGTTTGTTGGTGGGGTGTTGAGCGACCGAGAGAGCAAAGAGAGTGGGGTGCGGGAGAGAGCGACCGAGCGACCGAGAGAGCAGAAAGAGTGGGGTGCGGGAGAGAGCGACCGAGAGAGCAGAGAGAGTGGGGTGCAGAAGATGATCAGGGCAAATCAAATAGAGAAGTGAGAAGAAGAAAAACACAAACACAGACTATGGGTGGGAGCACTAGACGTCCTCGTCCACCACGTCCTTCTCGTCGGACAGAGACTGTTGCTGAGAGCAGCGGATGTTCTCCTACGCCACGTTCATCTCGTCCGAGAGCAAGAAGAACATAGACTGTTGGTGACAGTAGCCAACGCTCATCCCTACCACGTCATTCTTCTCATGGGTGCATTCCTACATTGTCCCCAATGCAACCAGAACCTCAAATGTTTGTACCTAGCGCACCGATCATGAATCTTCCTCCTTACCATTTTGATCCTTATGCACCCGGGCCATCGTCTTCATATATGGACCATGGAATGCCTAGACATCCAATGTATCCTTCATTGCCTCAATACATGCCGAGCCCATTTACTCCACGATGTTATAATTATAATATGTCATATAGTGGAGATGGCTCATTCATGAACATGTTAAGCATGCCACCGCCTCATTTTCCTCTCGGCCAACCACATACAGGAAGCCAGTTTTTTGGGACGGTTCAACCTCCTATTTTTGGAAGCATTAGTACTAGAGGTGAGTCGAGTGAAGCACCAGAGGAAGAACATCAATCGACTCGACCACATTCAATGCAAGATCAGCAACCTCGACAAACTCAACCGGATGTACAAAAACAACGTCCAACTCGATATAGAGTACGTCCGGTTTTCATCACGGAGCAACAACGTCATCGTAACCGTCGATAGACCTGTATGATAAGTTTTTTTATGGAATGAAATCATACTTTCAAAACTTCTTTATTGCTTTATTTTTAAATTCTAGACAAAGATATAACGTGGTTTTGGCCTTTACAGTTTTTCATCTACAAATCTCTTCTTATGATCATGATTGTGTTGCATGGTTTGTAGTAGATATGCATGGGTTGCCCCCTCGAGATGCGTGTGTAACATTTGCATGGATTGTCAACCTCGAGATACGTGCATGCTGTTTACATGGGTTACCCACCGCCAGATATGTGCGTGTCATTTGCATGGGTTGTCCCCTCGAGATATGTGCATAATGTTTGCATGGATTATCAACCTCGACATACGTGCATGTTGTTGGCAAGGGTTGTCCACCGCCAGATACGTTGTCTTTGGAAGAGCTGGCCACTCGAGATACGTGCGTAACGTTTGCATGAATTGCATGAGGTTGCATGGGTCGACCACCTCGACATACGCGCGTCGTTTGCACGTCTTCTCCGCCGCGAGATACATGCGTGACGTTTGCATGAGTTGTCCACGTCCATATATGTGCGTGTCCTTTACAACAGTTGTCTACATCGAGATACGTGCGTGATGCGGGTTGTCCATCTCGAGATACGTACGTGATGCGGTTTGTCCATCTCGATACGTACATGACGTTTGTATAGGTTCACCGCTTCGTGTTGAACAAAGTACTCCTTTTGAGGAGTAAAAAAAGGTTTTGTATTTTGTATAGATGACTCCTTTTCAAAAGGTGTCATTCATTCCACCTCATTAGTTGTATAGATGACTCCTTTTCAAAAGGAGCCATTCATTCCACCTCATCATCACACATCACACATGGAGCCACATCATCATCAATGACTCCTTTTCAAAAGGAGACATACCTTAGTTTTGTAAATTTAAAGTACCCAACCTTATTTCCTGAATAAAAAACTATTCCAACCTTAGTTTTTGAAAAACCCCGAGATGCTGGACCAATTCGGCATCAACACGTGGCAACAACACCTCGAATATGAGGAAGACACATGGCAGATATCTGTGGAGGAATGTTGGAGCAAGGCGTGCTTGCAATCTTTAAGAACGCAAAGACACGCATCCCGAGGCATGATGATCGGCTGTCATGCTGAGTGATAGATTTATGTGATTTTCCTGCGTCACTTGGCCAGCTGGTCCCCTCTTCACTCACTGTGCAGTACGTAACTCGAGGCAAATCCTCCGGTATTTGATCACTACCTATAAATACTCTATTTCACACAGTTTTTCGCCCCAGATTTAACCGCGTACACCAAAAACCCCGAAAATAATAAATGAAGATAATTAGACTAATATTTTGGAGACTTTAACAATAAAAATATGTAAATAACCTATATATAATTACATAAATAACGACTTATCACGGAGCTATTAGAGAGGCGTACGATAGACAGATCGCTACATGGTATGTCGACTTCATTAGCAAGATATGTTCCAAAGATAAAAAGCCAACCATGTATCTACCAAGATCTTCGAGCACTACAAGAAGATGCGGTCTACCCCTGAATTCAAAAAGAAATCAAAACAAGTAAGCAAGAATCGGAGAACGAAGACAGAGGACCCGGTATGGGTGTAGCTATGCATATAAGTGGTTCCATATCCATCTATCAGCACATAGAAAGACTAGTAAGTTATGCTATAATAAGTTCGTATATATATACACACATATATATATATATATATATATATAAATATTATATTATATAATTAAGTCTCAAACTTAATCTCAGTTAAACATATGTTTTGTAGGAGGAGAAATTAGGAAGACCCCCGACTGCTTTGGAGTTATGCTTATACTTCCACACCAAAGATCATGACGGTGTTACTTTCCTGGATTAGAGAGTAGAGACGATTGTCGTAAGAAAATAAATTCGTAGTAATTGTTTGTTTAATTAATTATATGTATCAATAAATTATGTATATGATTTGATGAGACCGATATGCAACAGACGCATCGAGCTCACATAATCGCAGCCTAACACGCTGATTGATGAGACCGAGTTGTATTTGTCGGTCGTAGAGCGTGACGACAAAAAACAGACATATTGATTAGGGTGGACACCATCAGGTCGAGGCATAGACATGTTGGAGCAGGATCTTCTCGGCCTATTTCTGCTAATGATGAGCCTATTTAGCTGATGAGGAGGGACATTAAGGAGATTCACACAAATCTTTTACGGGTTATCCAAGATAAAACTCTAGACCGTGACCAGTTGCGAAAGTAGCAGGGACAGTTAGGTCGCATGGAGCAAGCTCTAATAGACATACTTGGGATTTCATTCGGGCTTCCAGGAGATGTTCATGATGACTCAGAGACTGACCACGATCTCGACGATTGAGTCCTCTGATGTATACACTTATTTAGAATTTAAACTTTAGACTTTTTTCATATTTTGTAGTCATATTTTTAGACTTGTAACTTTCTTTATTCATAGTTATTTCATTTAGTTTTTTATTTATTTCAATTATTTAATTTAATTTGTTTACATTTATTTGTAAAACTATTACTTGAAAAAAATTGTTTTTTTCACCAAATAAAAAATAGAATTTTTTATTTATAATTAAAATGTTTATAATGTTTTAAAATTAAAAAAAATCATTTTAATATTAATTTTAATAAAAATAAATCTGTTATTTCTTTAATTAAAAATGTTTCATAATATTTTCAAATAAAAAAAATCATTTTAACATTGATTTTAATAAAAATAAAAGCTATTATTTGTGAAACAAAAATTGTTTTATGATTAAAATGTTTTATAATGT
Source organism: Stephania cephalantha (assembly GCA_039657325.1). NCBI lineage: Eukaryota > Viridiplantae > Streptophyta > Magnoliopsida > Ranunculales > Menispermaceae > Stephania > Stephania cephalantha. The sequence continues at coordinate 12,538,225 of CM077572.1, forward strand.
AAAAAATCCATTTTAATATTACTTTTAATGAAAATAAAAAATCTATTTATTTTATAATAAAAATGTTTTTATAATGTTTTAAATAAAAGAGTAATTTTAATATTAATTTTAATAAAAACAAATATTAAAATAATATATTTTGAAAAACACAAATTAAAAGAAAACATTTTTTTTTTTTAATTTTAATTAATTAGCGACGGGAAAGGCGATGACATCCCGTCGCTAATAAGGTTTTATATGGCTGTCAAACCAACAATGTGTCAACCATTGGTGACGACTTTAGCGACGGGGGCCCGTCGCTAATGGTGGTGATGTGGGCGAAAAAAGCGGTTGGCAGGTTACACGTGTCAAAAAAGGCGACGGGTACCTGTTGCTATTTCTGACACCCGTTGCCAAAAAAATAGCGATGAAGAAAATAGCGACTGGTGTACCCGTCGCTAATTAGGTACATTTTGGTAGTGTTACATAATCCTTAGAGATCTAACTTTTTCCACAAGAAGTGTTCTAGTTTCTTGCTTTTGTTTTTAGTTCAAGGTCTTCCATAACTCTAGGTTTCTAATCATGAAATCATAACGTTGTTGCTATTCATTATTTCTTCTTCAAAATTTAAAACACTCTCTTGAGTTTCATATGAACAAAATACTTGTAATCTACTCATCCACAATTAAAGGCATGAACTTTGCAAATGAATCACTTATTCATTACATAGTACTATATATTTAATCTATACTACTTAAACATTCAAATAGTAAGTAAAATGAAAAATTTATATACCACCTTGCTTTGCTCCTCAACTGCTTCAAAATAAAATTTAAACGATCATACCTGCAGTGTTTATCCTTATTTCTTAGCCTATCTTACCACATCCCATAGTGTAATGTAGTGCTGATGCCCTCAAACTTAAATTAAACCTTATCCTCAAGGTTTAAAAGTAAGCCTGAAACCATGAAAACACTAAAACACACAAACATATAACAATAATATAATATATAAGCATAAAATAAACATGCAAATTTAAATAACTAAATAAATATAACAAAATATCCTAAATGTAATTCCTTGATGTTGCATGGCTATTGGGACAATTCTTGAGGCCTATCCATTCCGATGAATTACTACCCGACAAATGGTATTTCCTACAAATTTGACACTAAATTTTCGAAATTTAGAACTATAATGTTTTAATTGTAATTATTAAACTAAATAACTTACTACTTATTGAAAATTCAAACACTTGAACTTTAAAACCCCTGGGCTGCCTCTTAGTAGCGCTTAATTTAACATCACCAGACTAACACCTTTTTAGCTCATTTAGTCCGAATCTAAATTGAGAAGCTCTATCTGTAGATCAGAGATTTGAAATAATTACTCATCTACGAATACTTTAGTTACCGACTTTCATGTATCACCTTCTTTATGAGGTAACCTAGATAGATGGTCTGCAACCAAATTTTCACTTCATTTCTTATCTTTGATTTCCAAGTCAAACTCTTGCAATACTAACACCCATCTAATCAACCTTGGTTTGACATCCTTCTTTGCAAAAAGGTAGAGGATTGCTGCATGATAAATATACATAGTGATTTTGGATCCCACTATGTAGGCTCTAAACTTATTACATGCAAACACTACTGCCAATAGCTCATTTTATGTAGTAGTATAATTCTGTTCCGCTTGATCTAGTATTCTACTTGCATAGTATATAGCTCTAAACATCCTATCTCTCCGTTAGCCTAACATTGGTCCTACCGCATAATCACTCGCATCGCACATTATTTCAAACTTAGAATCCCAATCTGGTACTACCACTTTGATGCCAAAATCAAAGCTACTTTCAAGGTCTCAAATGCTTGTATGCATGCCAGACTCATTTTAAATGGAACATTCTTTCCAACAATGTGCACAATGGTATAGTAATTTTTGAAAAATCCTTAATAAACCTTATGTGGAAACCCGCATGCCTTAAAAAAAAATCCTTATGTCTCTAATGTTTATTAGTATAGGAAGTTTCTCAATTGGCACTATCTTTGCTCTGTCAACTTCTAGTCCTGGAGCAGACACTCTATGTCCCAAAACAATTCCTTCTCAAATCATAAAGTGACACTTATCCCAATTAAGTACCAAGTTTATGTCTTGACATCTTTTCAATATCAAAGCTAAATTTTGCAAGCATAGATCGAAAGAAGCCCCAAATATAGAAAAGTCATCCATAAATACCTCCATAATATCCTTGATCATATCAGAGAAAATAGCCATCATACATCTTTGAAATGTTGCTGACACATTGCATAATCCAAATGGCATCTGTCTAAATGCAAATGTTCCATAAGGGCAAGTAAACGTCACTTTCTCTTGATCTTTTAGTTCTATTGCAATTTGATTATATCTTGAGTACCCATCTAGGAAACAATAGTATTCATATCTTGCTAGTCTGTCCAACATTTGATCAATGAATGGTAACAGGAAGTGATCTTTTCCCCTAGCTTTATTTAACTTTCTGTAATCAATGCAAACTCTCCAGCCAGTTACTATTATTGTAGACAAGGTTTCCCCATTTTTAGTTTGAATAATGGTAATTCCTCCTTTCTTTGGTACCATATATATTGGTGAAAACAATGAACTGTCTGAAATGGTGTAGATGATTTCAGCATTCAACCATTTCAAGATCTCTTTCTTTACAACTTCTTTTATTACTAAATTCAACCGCCTTTAAGCTTCAATTGATTGTTTATGATTTTTCTCATTAAGATCTTATGCATGCATACCGTTGGGCTTATTCATTTTAAGTCCTTGATTATCCATCCCAATGCTGACTTATGCTCTCTCTAAACTCAAAGTAATTTTTATTCTTCCAACTCCGTTAACTCTACTGAAACTATCACATGATATGTTGATCCCAAGAATGCGTATCCCTGATGCTCTGGTAAAGGCTTTAATTCCATTGTTGGTTCAATAACTGCAGTTTCATATTTTGTTTCTAATTTCTCGAAAGCTTTATGAAACTTACGGGGTCCTATTGGTGCTAAAGCATTTACTGCCTCTTGAAGTTCACCCTTTAGTGTAGAACTTGTTGTTATGCTTTGGACTAGACATTCCTTCAACGGATCATCTGGCATATACTCTTAGGCTATCTTAGTAACATAATTAGAAACTATATCTCTGACTTTGATGCTCTTGCAGTGTTCTCATTCACCAGGAAATTTCAAGGTTTTATAGGTATTGAATATGACTTCCTCATCATTTACTCGTAACCTTAACTCTCCTTCTTGAACATCTATTAATACTCGTGCAGTTGCTAGGAAAGGTCTCCCTAAAATTAACTGTACCTTCGAATCCGCTTCCATATCCAATACTATGAAATCCACGGGAAAAAGGAACTTATCCACTTTCACCAACACATATTCAATCACTTCTTTTGGATATGTCACTGATAGGTATGCCAATTGCAAAGTTATATTGGTTGACTTTACTTATCCTAATCCTAACTTCTTGAATACTGATAAGGACATCAAATTTATGCTTGCTTCCAAATCACATAAGGCCTTATCAAACAAGTGTACTCCTATCGTGCTGGAATGGAGAAATTTCCTGGATCCGACTTCGGTGACTTCCTTTGTAGGATTGGACTACACTCTTCACTCAAATTCACAGTTTTGTAATCTTTTAGTCACACCTTTTTCACCATTATGTCCTTTAAGAAGTTTGTGTGATTCGATATTTGTTTCAATGCATCTAGAAATAAGATGTTTATGTGCAGTTTTTTAAACATTTCTACAAATTTCTTGAACTTTCCCTGATCTTTTGATTTCTTTAATCGTTAAGGATATGGTAAGGGTGGATTTATTAGTGGTGGATCATCTGGAAATCTGACTATCCCTACTATCACATCTTTTTCTGCCGATCTCCTCCTATTCTCATTTGAGTTGATTCTGATTCTTCTGCTGGTGCTACTTATTTTGGGTGCTGATGCCATTATCCAAGTGTTATGCATCTCCTGGTTGCTGCTCATTGATTTGCTTCCGTGTGCCATTTATTATATCTCTTGGCCACACTAGATCATTGGTTGTTCTGCCACTCCTTAATTTGACTGCATGTGCATTTTCCATGTGATTACTAAAAGTGTTACTCAAAAAACTTTATTCCTTTTGTGAATCCCAAACACTGGTAAGCTGATCAATTTGCCTTTCTAAGTTCTTGATGGGTTGTGATCGTTCATCATCCATCCTTTTTATGGCTTGCTTAACTACTTCCATTTCTTTCTCGTACTTCTCATGGCGCTCCCTATTGCTCATATCAATGGCTTGCATGTACTTATCAATTGACTTCAATGAAGTCATTTTTTGCTCTAACCCAGCTTCTTTTGTTGGATTTTTTGATCGAAGCCTTGAGGCAACTTCATTGCATTATTAGGATTTCTATAAGAGAAATTTGGGTTGTTATTGTTGTATCTTTGATAAAATCATTGAGGAGCCATTCCTCTCGGCCTGAAGTTATTCTCGTAGCTTTGGTTGTTCATGAAGTTGATGTCCTCAAATTCCATTCCCTACTATATGTCCATTTGGTTAACCACCATGGCATGGTGATTATTAGGTTGCTGTACTACTTATGGACCTTGGTGTCCCATCCGAAGTTTCGCCATTTCACTGCTCAATTTGATAGCTATGCCATAGTTGCAGTATACGAGTTAATCTCGTATAGTTCTACTGGTTTTCTTACTGTGGAATGAGTACCGGCTATAGAATTTTGAGATATAAGATCAAAGAGATCCAATGTTCTATCCTCATCCTTGGTTAATAGAGAGCCACATGCTACGACATCTACTAGCGTTCTTGTGCTATGGTTTATCACATAGTAGAACATCTGAAGTTGTGCCCATTTCACTTATCCATGTCTCGGACATCTCATCAACATTTCTTTGAATCTTTTCCTAGCCTCGCCAAGAGACTTGATGTCTTCTTGCTTAAACTGATTAATCTCAAGTTTCATTTTTTGACCTTCACTGGGGGAAATAACTTATCTAGAAATCTTTCATTGATTTTCACCCCTGAGGTCATACTCCCTACATTCAACCCTTGGAACTCAGATTTAGCTTTTTCCCCCAATAAGAATGGAAAAAATCTCATCCTGATCATCTCCTTTATAACTCCGGTAATGTCACGGTGTCGCACTTTCCAAGAAATTCTTAACATGTGCAACTGGATCTTTGTTTGATAGCCCGTTAAATAAGCTATTTTGCACCATGTTTATCAGAGACGATCTCAGTTTGAACTCACTGGTGTTGGCACAAAGCCTCATCACTTTGTTATAAGTCTCCTAAACTTCTGGCTTGAAGTAGTCATAAAGGCATCTCTGTCTTTGCATTCTATCCAACACTACCAAATCGCCTGCGGGTTGGTTAATCTCTCGTCCCTTTTGTTGGCTTCTTGCTTGCTCCTCCACCATCTTGATTCCTTTCTTTTTCTTTTCCTTGTTCGTTCTTTCAATCTCAGGGTCGTAAGGCATTAGGTCCTTCTCTCATTTGCTATGCATGCACTAGTTGTTCTTGAAAAGAAAACACAAAATATCAAGTGTAGAAAGTCAAACTTGAAATTTAAGCCTTTATTTTTTATTTTTGTTTTTATGAACTTGAAAGTAAAGTACTTAAAATAAAACTTAATAACTTTTCAAACTAACTAGGTAATACTAAGTGGTTACATATCCCAGGTAATGGTGCCACAAAATTGATATGCGTGCCACAAGTATAACGATTCACTTGTAGTAAAAGTGCAATCATGTTTTGTTGACTACATATATCGCCTTCAGGGAAAGTTTTTTGCACTAGTTGAATACCTATTTAACTTTGAACTGTTTCTAAGGAAATCTTTTTTTTTTCTAAATGGTTTATACTAAACTGCTCTATCTAATAAAAAAAATATAAACTTTACTTTAACTCTTATATTAAGGATATTTTAGTTCACAACTTCACCTAAGTAATGAAATACTATGCTTTTCAACCACTTTTACATCTTAATATGTTGTGTGTAATGCCTAATTAGAATAGCCATATTTCCTTCAAATCCACTTTAACCCACTGTCGTGACAGAAAAGATTCTAGTGTGCAAACTAGAACTCCACCTATCGGTGTGAATAACTTAAGCTCCAAATTGGTTTAATGTCCCAAATATTTTTAGTCATAACCAACTAAATTTAGTATCCGTTCCTCCTTAATCAAAGACTATCCATCGATGTTGTGTAGTTTACAATTGTACCATTCATGTCCGACCTAAAAGGTTCAATGGACATGATAACTTCTAAAATCTAAGATCAATAAACACGTGGTCTATATGACTATAGAATTACGCTCATAATCAATACAAATTCTAACCATTGTACTTTTATATTCATTTTTTAATCATGTTCATAGCATAATATTCATACCACAGGACCCATTGATCCTGCAGATTAATAGACTACTCACCCTTCATTGAAACACAAATATTACAATTCATAATTGAAATCATTGAAAATTAGAGATGAATATAAATATATCACCTTCAATTAAACCAATGAAGCCAAACTTGAATTGCAATTTTGGAGTCTTTAATGTTATCTCTACACAAAACTCCTTAATACTCAAAATCAAAGTAAACCTATGCTAAAATAATCTAATATTGGCTAATAATTGATATGTGGTGAGTTTACCACGTCCTAATACCTATTTATACTTCCTAATGACAATAAGAAACCTTACTTTACAATTTAACTCGAAATAAAACTCTAACTTTCTAATTTCTGCGAATTTGGCACTATCAGTTATGATTCGGTGCTGTGTGTACATTCCCTCAGCCCTGCCACTGCACCACCACTATGTGCTGTTTTTTCACCTTATGTCCATTTGGCACTGCCACTACGATGTCCCGGCGCCATCCCTTGACTTCATAGCTCCGTCACTGCGCCAAGCCTCCAGTCTTGATTTCTTCACTTTCTTTGCTCTCCCATGTTGTGCCATTCCTTCCTACGTTGTGCCTTAGCACTCTACCGCGTGAACATGTGTAGCCATGGCTACAAACCTAATTTGTGTGTTTTAGCTTTATTTCTTCTCATTTTTGCTTTATTTATTCTCATTTTTGCTTATATCCTTCCTTTACACCTTAATTACCTGAAAATGCAATAACACCTTTAATTAGAGCTTCTTCAGGGATATTTATACTATATTTACTACTAAACTAACCCTATATATAAGTCTAAATAATCACTTATCAAATACACGCATCATACAAAAATAACAACTTTACCTCGATTTTTGAGTTCGAGCTATCGATCAAGTTTAACACGTCAGTTAGAATTATAGGTCGTTATTCACTAATTAGAGTATAATCTTGATTTAATTAATTTGGGTCCTCACAATTAGACTTACATTTCGATCTACCGATTGAAAGATACGAGAGAAAGAGAGATTTGGAGATCGAAGAGAGGAGAAAGATGTTGGGGCATGTGCCCTAGGACAATCCATTAATTGTCATTATGAATACTTTTAGTTAATAAAATAGAGGATTTCATTTGCTGTTTATTATAATTAATTTGCATGTTTACATTATAATAAGATCCATGGGTATTTACAGAAATATCCTAAATGTCCCTAGTCGATCATTATACTTGAGAACTATAATGAATTAAGACTAGTGCGAGTCTTGATTGATGATCATATGATGATTATACATATAGGGATACGAATCAAGATCATGAGTACTTGTTAGGGAACAAAGTACTGGACCGACCCGCTTTGAGAACATCACATGGATTAAGTCATAGTTGTTTCTCATGATAGGTATATTTTTCAGTCCTCTGACTTGAGATTACCAAAGACTTCAACATTAGGAACACAGTGATTTGACACAATCAAACGTTGTCTTTAACCGGACGATTATAAAGGTTGTGATTGTTTATGTGTGAGCAATGTGATGAAGTTCTGTAATCAAGATATAACTTGTCCCTCTCATATAAAGAGAGATATCCAAAGTGGATCCCTCGATGTGTTAGTCGTTAAAAGGCCTAGTCTAAGTGAATTGATATTAATCAATGTCACTTGGATGTTTTCGATCTACCTAAAAATCGAGACTAGTACGATTGAACATGTTGGATGACAATTCCATGCCTTATGTTTGATCAAAAGGATATCGTGTGGATGTTATATACATTATTGATTAGGTTGTATCGATTTGATATTCATACAACTTGGGTAGTCATAATGTCTTGCTAGAGGCGCTTATGACTTGTATACCAAAATTTGTTTTGGTACACTGCCAACGTTGTATGAGCCTATTGGGTTGCACACTAAGAATGGTTTTGCGAGATTTTAAGATGGTTCAAAAAAGCGAATTTTATATGATAAAATTCATGATAGAAACGTCCTTGTGGTGTATTACACTTATACTTCTTTAAGTAGGGGTATATATGTAATTTACTTAACCGTCTATATACAAGGGTTGTATAAATAGACGCTTTAAGTTAGAACACACGAAGGAAAGATTAAGGGCCGAAACTCTATTTTCATTTTAGAAACGAATTAGGGTTTTCTGGTACGCTCTGGATCGTTTTGGAGAGAAACAAAAAGGTTTGGTATTCTCTCGAAGCTAGCACTTCGAATCTCGGCCGCCGTTCGTGTGTGGACTGCTGGTAGAGGGCGTTCGTCGTTGGCAGCGCCTTAGAGATCGATCAACCTTCAGAAAGGTATATTGCGACCGAGGTATGATTAAGTTTTCATGGTTTAAACTCTTTTAATGGAATTAGATTCGGATCCTGTTGGGGTTTTTGTCAAAATTATTTTGTAATTTCCACTGCGTATGAACCCCAAAACCCAACAAAAGAGATATCAAAGAAGAGACTATAAAGCTTCGATTTGCATCATCTTCTCCAATGGGCAAATCCTTCCAGCTATTTCGAAATCCTCATATGTATTTATCTACTTCTCTAATTGAAATTATAATGTTCAGTGGGTTTTTTAAAGGTAAGCTATGACTAATGAATTCTCAACTCTTAGGTGATGATTTTAAGACCCTTAGAACCTATCTATGATGCTCAAATAAGGATGGAACTACTGTTATGATTTTTCATGTCATAATCTTCATATCTTTGGTTCAAATCAAATAAGTTCTTGACTCGATCTCATGAATTAATGGTGTTTATTGTAGTTGGTTGTACGAGGTTGATGAAAGACCCCATTTACAAGAGTTTAGGATAATATGATGGGTTTTGGAAGAGTTAGAAAGGGTGAGAGTACTGTTGTTTTTGGACAGCTGTATTGTCAAAAATGAGGCAGTGTGTTACCTCCTGAACAAGGAAATGTGCTACCTAAACATGCCGACTTGATAAAAAATCACCTTGTGTGCAGCTGATCTTTTCGATTTTGCTAAAACTTCAAGACTAGTTTAGGGGTTCCTAAGCATGAGAAATGAACTGCAAATTAATACCAATTAGTTGGTTTCAGGTATCCGTACTCCAAGGAAAGGTTTGAGAAGTTTGAAACATAGAAAAAGTTGAGAAACTTAAGGAAGTGCGACCATGGTAAATGGGAATTCACTTAGTTTATCTATCATGTCGTGTTTATAACTATATTTCGTTTCATATATTTTATGGACCGGGTTTGGAGGCTCTGTACTAGAATCTAAGTTTTACTTTGTGAAATCCGAGAATTTCATAAACTTGATTATTAAGCGACTTATTAATAATTTTTGGATTTTTAATTGTGTTTAAGAATTCGATACAGGATCCATGCATATTAGACCAGAGATCATTAGGTAAATTTTATTTTCGTGTGCTATCGTGCCTATTATGTGTATTATATTCTATTCATCATGTAATATGGTTGAATCAAGGTCGAAACTCATTGTTTGTGGTTATCAGATACTGTTAGGATTATTTCTCAATTCTTGATGAATTTAGGGTATTTTTAGGGGTTAATAATGAGTTAAGATATGTGCAAATGGTTTAAAAATTATGAAAATAAAAATGAATAAAGAAAAAGACTAAGAGGATAGTAAAATGAGAAGAAAGAAAATAAAATCTTGGGGGCAATTTAGTAAATTGCCTAACATAAAATCTTCTCAAGTATGAATCGAAAAGGGATTGGATTAAAACCCATATTCTTCATCTCTAACGCATTCTTCTCTCTCATATCTTTTTTGTTGCCCTTACTACCCCTCTCTCTGCTAAACAATCTCTCTTCCTCATGGTTTCTCATCTCATTCCCTTTCATTTCAATCATCTCACACCATTAATAATTGAGAACTGAAGATTAAAGAAGGGAAGAAAGAACTTGTGACAATTCTTGAGTTAAAAGGTGAGTGTTAAATGAATCTATAAATGAATCAAAAGGTAATGGTTATGGAATGAGTTTAGTTGTTGTTGAGGGTGAGGTTTTGGTTGTTGAATCAAAAGAGAAAAAAAATAAAAATAAAAAAGGTAAACCAGAGACGTAATTGCATTTTTGGAGATGTTGCATTAGGGTAAAAAAGGCACACACACGGGTCGTATGTGTGCACTCCTCTTACCCAAACCGAGCCTGGTTTTTTGGACTAAGTATTCTATTATTTAGACTTCGTACGAGATTTTAATATCAACAAACAATGTGAAATAGTACTCACAAGTTTGTTAAATATATCAGCGTATCTAACTTTGTTATAACTCGCAAGTTCAAATGAAGCCAAACTTTACTGTTAGTGTTTTATCAATTAGTTTCTGCCTGAGAGTTTGATGTCAACGAACATTGTGAAATGGTATTAACAATTTTTAAAGTATTTCAGTACATCAAACATTGTTAGAACTCACAACTTCAAAGAAAGACAAATGTTACAAGTTCAAGTTCAAGTGGAATGGAAGAAATGAGACTTAAGAAGCTTAAGAATTTGATTGAGACAGGGAAAAGCACCGAAAAGTGTGTATGGAGTCATGCACATCATTTGTAAGGTATAAGAGTTCAATTACATGAGCCAAATATATTAGATTCATGTATTTCATGAATATAAAGTTTTCAACAACCTAAAGTCATGCATTTTATGATTTTTCGAGTTCGTGAGTTTTAAAATGGTTTAAATCATGCAAATGTATTTTATGGCATGAATTTGAGGTATACAAACTATTGGAATGGATGAAACATTGATTTCGTGTTTTTAATTTTTGAAAAGTCATTCAGATGATTTTGATGTGTTTTTTAGATCATTCTAAACTTGTAATGAGTAGGTACAAAGTTTTAAGGAGAGTCATCATCAGGTAAGAGATTTAGAGCGCTTATATAGAAAAAAATATTTTCAAGCCGCTTTCCATGGAGCACGTTCCATCCCAAAGTGAAGTGCAGCTCAGGTCCTTGAGCATGCCCCATGAACTGGTGGAGCACGTTCCCTGCGTGACTGACAACTTTTTTAAAGCTTACAATCCACACCTTTAATTTAAATTAGAGGATATTTTTGGACCCTTGGATCACTATAACGGCTGAAAATAATTAAAAAGGATTGGAGAGAACAATAAAACCAAAAAGAACACATTTTTGATCTTGCTTGCAAATACACACACAAAGTGCTCAAACATGAAGTTTTTGCAAGAAAAATGAAGATCAAACACATACACTCACTTGAGGGTTGTTGGAGCTGAACTTATGCTAATCAAGTGAGGTCAAATGATGCGTTCTAAGGCTTTTAACTTGTTGTCCAAACTAATTTGAATCATCTCCACATTTTGGGTTGTAAGATTTTATCCTTCTTTACACTATTATGCTTAATCTATATCTTGTTGTTAAAGATTTGTGTGCGAACCATGTGTGACTTATTTAGATATACTTGAATAGATAGTTGCCCTTAATATCAAGTCTAGATAATATCTAGAACATATTTGCACTTATTGAGCCAAAATTCAAATCATTATTGTGCATGTGAAACTAGAGAAACTACATAGAGCTTAACCTATACTTATCGTTGTTGGTTTTCATTGAAGTGTGTGTGAAACATCACTAAAAAGGAATTTTGAAATTAAACTTGATTTTATACAAACTTAAAGTATAGAGTGCACTTGCTTGAGCTTAATAGTGATTTTCATGGTGTTTTGCATTGACTTGAAACTGAATTGTGCTTAATCTATATATGATTATGTGGTTTCATGTTTATGTTGTTTTGACAACATATTTACAAGGGTTTTTGTTCTTAATCTTAGTTTATTTGTAACCTGAGATTTTTATTGCATAACTTGAGCTTAAGCTTGTATTTTTCATTAGTGCATTAATTAGCAATTCATTGGAACCAAGTTGGGTTTAATCTATACTTTTCTTTGTTGGTTTCAATATTGAGAGTCAGCCAATAAAAATTGATTTTACAAGACATCTTGATTGGCGAAGTCTCGCTTGCATTGATTCATCTTAGGATTACATTTGGCTTGTGAGAGGAGAACATCTAATACTGTTTTACATGTTGTAAGCGGAAAAACATTCTCAATTATAATGGTTGTAAGGTCTATTGGTGAATAGACTAAGTTGTGAATCCCATTAGTGTATAAGTGAGTTATAAAGCCTATTGAGGAATAAGCAAGTTAAAGTCCTAGTTGCATCTGGGCAAGTTAAGTTCCTAGTTGAGGCTAGGTGGTTGTAGAAGTCCTAATTGTGGTAAGGCAATTGTAAAAGATCTAGTTAAGGCTAGGCCTAAGTTTGTAGGCTTGGGTTTGTTCATTTATTAGAATACAAATAGTGGTTAAAATCCTAACCGGGAAGGTTAGGTAGTGGATGTAGGTCCGAGAGATCAAATCACTATAAATTGATTGTGTACTTCTATATCTTCTAGCTCATTTAGTTAGTGCAATTTTCTATTCACTTGAATCATTCCGACACATTGTTATCGTTCTCACTACTACACATGCTCATTTAGCTTGAATCTTGAAATGAACTTAAAAGATTAACAAATAAAGTTTTAGAAAAGTGAAATTTGGCCATTACACCCAATTTCCCCCTTTTGGGTGACCTTCAATTGGTATCAGAGTGGGTGCTCTTTATCTTCAGACTTACAGCCTAAAGCTAACGATTAATGGCCATGACTTTCAGTTTTGATGTTAGTGTTCCGACTATGCTTAGGGATTTTTTTAGTAGTTGGAGGATTATATTTAGAACATATCTTGGAGCCCAATCGCTTGAGATTTGGAGCATTTTATAAAATGGTCCATATACTCCATTTAGAGTTGTGAATGATGTTAAAGTGCATAAGCCAAAGAAAAAACTGAATAGGGAAGAAAATAGGCTAGTGAGATCTTATGACGAAATTAGATACATTCTTATTTCTAGCATTCCTGATGACATTAAAGTTAAAATTTCTTCATGCACCTCATATAGGGAGATATGAAGAAAATTAGAAGAAATTTGTAGTGATTGTCATGATTCTCACTTCTTATTGTCTCCTAAAAATTATAATGATTCATTGCCATCTAGTGACTGTCTTGTGCCATTATATCTTTATGATGGACAAACCTATATTGTTACACATGTTGATGATAAAAAGGCTCACATGCATGAAGATCTTAGACCTATGGATTCTTATGTGCATAATGAAGATGATGATAGGTCTATGCACTCTCATGTTCATGAAAGTAATTGTATTATTGATTCATTCACTAATATTAATTACCTTCATGATTCATTTTTTGATGAATTATCCACTTTGATTCAACTAGCATTATATGAGTTGATGACTCTACAAAACAACTTTGATAAGAGTGTTGAGAAGGATGAGAACGTTCTTGAAGAAAACATGGCTGCAAAGAGTCAACATCAAGTTTTTCAAGAAAAGTTAGATAAATGGAAAAAATTGGAAACTAATGTCACCAATGAAAAGAAGAATGTTGAATTAGAGCTTAGCCTAGAGAAATATAAGTGGTTACATTTAGAAGCTCAACTAAGGAAGTCTAGTCACAAGCCCAAAACACCCTATAGATTTAATTGTACTTATTATAGAAATAAGTCTCACATTAAGGCATGGGTACCGAAAGAGACACTCATAGAGGCTAAGTCTACCAAATCTAAAGAAATATGGGTACCAAAGTCCATGATTCAAAGAGTGAATTAGACTTACTTTTAAACATGATCGAACTTAAGTGATAGATAAATATGTGAGAATTAGGCGTAATTTAAATGTGTTGAGTGAATCCTAGGTTAGGGGCACGTATTAGGTAGGGAGTTAAACTCATGAATCTGATTTTGACGTAATTCATATTGATCAATGCAATTCATGCACTTCCGGGGCAAAAATTTTTGAAGTTAAAAATTCCAGAAGTTTGCCATGGAGCGCGCTCACCAAGGAGCTGAAGCGTGCTCTAGGGAGCTCGAGTTTGGGTTTCAAACACAGACACGAGAGCACTCCCCACATAAATGTGTAGCGCTCTCCATTGTCGGGGTGGGCATTTTAAACAACCCACCTGAAAGCATTTGTTCAAGCTCTATTTATCCACCCAATGTCATACAATCTTCGACCAATCTAACCTACTGTTTTTGATAGAGTTTCGAGTGGAAGTTGTTGCTCACTTACCTAAGCTACCTTCTTTCTCTGGTTGTGCTCGAATCAATCCCCATATTTTAAAAAATCCTAACCTAAGTTAGTGCACACAAGGTGTTTGTTAAAAGTCCAAATGCAAGGAGGACAACTAAAATGGATTCTTAATCAATGAATATTCATGCTAAAGGCCATTTGGTTTTTAGTGAGTCAACGGAGAGTGCCTCAAGCTCATCCTCATCCTTAGCCTCGCATTGATCCAATGTTCCAACATCATCAAGAACACTCATTCGGACATTCAAGTACCTCATTATATTAATCCAAAAACAAAATATCAAAATGATGCTGGTCCTAGTGCTTTGGAATCAATTAATGAGTGTTACAAGGGCAAGGCAGTAGCTTTACTGACCATGTTGGATTGGGATTACTTCGACAAAGCCAACCTACCACTCCATTAACTCTTTGATGTGATAGGTTGGACATCATTCCTTCAGTTCAAAAGCAACTATTATGAGCCACTAGTGCGTGTTTTCTACACAAATTCGAAAAAGTAGACAAATTTCTTATTGAAGTCTCGCATTGTAAGCGAGACTCACCTCACTCCAGTACGTCTTGCCCGCATTTTCAATGTTCCTCTTCATGATGCCACAATTTCCCTATCCAACTCCATCCACTATCCAAAAAATGATAGGCTTGATGCTTATAAAACTATGTGTTATCTTGCGGATATGACGATTGTTCCTTCTACCTTCACTGACTCGATGTTTCGGCTAATCCCGCATTTTCTTCACAAGGACCTTATAAAAGTGTTGATGGCATGTGGTGAAATCAAGAATCGTGTCACTCACATGGACTTGTACGTCTTGCAGACTATGATGACGAATGGGAAATTGAGCTTGCCACATCTTCTCCTTCACTACCTATTCTCCACACGTAATACATTGAAACCCATGCCTTATGCATATGTTCTTTCTCGTGTCTTTGAGGACTTAAGATTTGATGTTGCGCTGGGAGGCTTGCCCAAAGTAGTGATCGACAAGCTAACCAAACCAAACTTATAGAAAATGGGTTATAAGTATCGCCTACCCATCCAAATTTGGTCACATGGAAGGAAGCCCCCTCCCCCCGAACTTGAAATTAGGTAAATGGGAACCTTCAGAACTGGAAGATCCGATTTACGCTCAGAGTGATATATACGATTTGGGTAAGGGGCAATTCAAGGAGCGAAACACGGAGCCCCCGATGCTAATTCATACTTTGTTGCTGATATTGGTGATCTTATACCCTAACATATGCCATAACAAGAGCATTCAACACCACCACCACCTACACCTTAACTGTCTTTCCAGCAGTGTGATCTTTAGCCTCCAAAGGACATACTTTCATTTGCTACAAATCTGCACTCGTTCATGTCCACTCAGTTTGATGCTATCAATGCTCGACTCACTTCTTTTGCTTATGGATGAACTATGTGCTTATGGATGAACTATGTACTTAAATACTCAATCATTTGTTCGTCAAGTTCATGTTATTTGTTATCATAAGAAAGAGGGAAATTATTGGACTAAGTGTTCTATCACTTAGACTTCGCTTGAGATCTTGATGTCAATAAATAATGTGAAATTGTACTAACAAGTTTTTCAAGTATTTTAGTGCATCAAACTTCGTTAGAAGTTACAAGTTTAAAGGAAACCAAATGTAACAAGTTCAAGTGGAATGGAAGAAATGAGATTTGAAAAGCTCAAGAACTGATTGAGACAAGGAAAAACATCAGAAAGCATGTATGGAGTCATATACATCATTTGTAAGGTATAAGAGTGATAAGTGATTACTTAGACTTATATATAGGACTAGTTTAGTAGTATATTTAGCAAAAATATCCCGAAATGAGCTCTAATTGACAATATTTATGTATTTTAAGGTATATAAGGTATAAAGGAGACAATGGAGTGATTTTGAGATGAAACGAGGATAAAATGCACAAAAATATGATTAATGCCGTGGCAAGGATGCTTGACACCCCAAGATATGACTAGATAGTGAGGGTAAGGCGCGAAGAACCAAAATGAGAAGAAAAAAAGATAGCAGTGGCGGCGCAGTGGCCGTGAATGCACTAGGGACGCTGAGTATACTGAGGATGCAGTTGCCAGGGTAGTCCACAAAGGGCGCTGAGTATACTGAGTGAGGAAAATGCACATAAAGATGCCAAAGATATGGCGGCGTTGTGGCTGTACAAAGACCGCGCCAAGACATATAAAATGTAAAGTTTAGTGTTCTAGTTCCTTTAGAATTGTCTATTAGGGTTTCTAATTATTTTCTAAAGTGTCTTAGGAGTATAAATATGTATTAGAATGTGGTAAACTCACCAATTTTCATTAAGAGCAACCAATGAGCATAGTTTAACCTAGTTTACTTTGTTCTTGAGTATTAAGAAGAGGTTGGAGGAGAAGACATTGCAGACTAACGTGTGGTTATTTGGTATTGTTTTCTTGAATTAATTGAAGTTATTTCGTTTAATCTTTGATTGCAATGAATACGATGATGTGTGTGTTTATTTCAATCATGCATGAGTAGTTCATTAATCTTAGTGATCAATAGATCCTATGATATGAATGTTATGCTAAAGTAGTTATGAATGAATTATAAAGTTAAAAAGTGCAATGGTTAGAATTTGTATTGATTGTAGACGTATTGCTATGAACATCTGGATAACGTGTTTGTTGATTATAGGTTTTAAGAGTTACCATGAACATTGGAGCTTTTAAGCATGATATGGATGATACAACCGTAAAATATATAACATTGATAAATAGTTATTGATTATGAAGACACGAATAGTAAATTTAATTGGTTATGAATTTAAAGATTTGGAACTTAAAGCAACATGGAACTTACGTCATTCACATCGATAAGTGGAGTTTTGGTTTGCACATTAGAATCTTTTTCGTCATGATAGTGGGTTGAAGTGAATTTGAAGGAAATCTGTCTATTCTATAAGGCATTGCACACATAATAAAATGTAAAAGTGAGTTGAAAATCGTAGTTATTCATTACCTAAGTGAAGTTGTGAACTAAGATATTCTTAATATAAGAGTTTAAAAGTAATTTACATTATTTTATTAAAATAGAATAGTTTAGTTTAAAACCAAATTAAAAAAATGATTTTCTTAGCAATAGAGTAATTATGATTAAGTAATACTAAAAGCAATACACCTTTCCCTGAGGATGATATCCATAATCAACATTAGTTGATCACATTATTACTACAATCGAGCTGTTATACTTGTGGTGTCATTGTCAAGTTTTTGGCACCGCTGCTAAGGATATGTAGCCATTCTAGTTTAGTTAGTTTAAAAATTGTTAAGTTTAATTTTAAGTAATTTACTTTCTAGTTCAAAAAAGGAAAAAATAAAAGGTTTAAGTTTCAAGTTTGACAATTTGCACTTGATCTTTTGTGTTTTCTTTTCAGGGAGAATTAGTGCATGCGTAGTAAATAAGAAAAGGACTTAGTGCCTTACGACCCTGAGATTGATAGAACAAACAAAAGAAAGAAAAAAAAGGATCAAGATGGCGGAGGATTAAGCACGAAGCCAACAATAGGGCCAAATGAATAACCAGCCAGAAGGTGATCTGGTAGTGCAGGATAGAGTGTGGGGTCAAAGATGTATTCATGACTAATTCAAACCAGAAGTTCAAAAGACTTACAATTGGGTGATGAGGCTTCCAGCCAACACCATCGAGTTCGAACCAAGATCATCTATAATAAACATGGTGATGAATAGCTTATTTAACAGGCTAGCGAATGAAGATCCAATTGCTCATGTAGAGAATTTCTTGGAGAAGTTCAACACCATGCACGTTATCGGAATTAAGAAAAGAGATCTAGATGAGAATTTTCCCATTCTCATTAGGTGGAAAAGCCAAATCTTAGTTCCAATGATTTAATACAGGGAGTATGACTTTATAGACATAAATCAATGAAATATTTATAGACTAGTTTTTACCCTAGTGTAGGTTAGTGAAAGGAAACTGGAAATAAATTAATTCAAGTAGGAGGATGACGAGTCACTTAATAAGGCTTAGGAAAGATTCGAGGAGATGCTGAGGAGATGTCCATGACATGGATACGTGAAATGGGCATAACTATAAATTTTCTACTATGGGATGAATCACATCACTAGAACACTAGTAGTTGCCACAACAGGTGGTTCTCTACTAACCAAGGATGAGGATGGAACATTAGATCTTCTAGATCAGGCGTATATGAGATTGATTCGCAAGCTGCGATTCTGGCACAACTATCCAACCTAAGCAATAAAATGGCGAAGCTTCGAATGGGACAACAAAGTCTACAAGTGCAAGTTATACAACAACCCATTAATCACCAA
Organism: Stephania cephalantha; assembly: GCA_039657325.1. Lineage (NCBI taxonomy): Eukaryota > Viridiplantae > Streptophyta > Magnoliopsida > Ranunculales > Menispermaceae > Stephania > Stephania cephalantha. Next base: position 12,557,108 of record CM077572.1, read on the forward strand.
GCCATGGTGGTTAATCAAATGGACATGCAGTAAGGAATAGAGCTTGAGGAGATCAACTTCATGAACAACTAGAGTTATAGAAACAACTTCAGATTGAGAGGAATGTTTCCTTAAAAGTTTTATCAAGGATATAACAACCCCAACTTCTCATGTGAAAATCCTGATAACACACTGAAGTCACCGACATGCTTCGATCAATAAGGCCCACAAGGGAAGCAAGGGTAAAGCGAAAAGATGACTTCATTGAAGTCAATTGAGAAATTCTTGCATGCTATCGACATGACCAATAGGGAACGCCATAAGAAGCTTAAGAAAGAGATGGAAAATGTGAAGTAAGCTATGAAGAGGGTAGATGGTGAGAGATCACAATCCATCAAGAACCTAGAGTGACAGATTGGTCAGTTAGCCATTGCTTTGAATTCAAGGAAGGAAAGACAATTTTCAAGTAACACAATCACAAATCCCAAGGAGAATGTTAGTTCTATTCACATGATGAGCACTATGACAACGAATGAGCTAAAACAAGAGAAAGTGATGTACCAGATAGAAAAAGTCAACATATTGGCTGTGAGAAAGTATAAAGTGATGCATGAGTATGGAACGTAAGTGATGCAAGATGAACTCGAAGGATTCATGCAATAAATGATTAATTCCTTAAAGAATAAAAAGGGGAAGAAACAATGGATTAAACAACAAGATGACGAACTTTCTGAATAAGCAATCAAAGGAAATAGTATTAAGGTTGTTCCAAAGAAGCCGAAACCAAAATCCAAGTTCACACCGAGACTTCAACCAATCAAGAGGAGAGGTCCTAGAGATAAATGCATATCATTAAGCATTGATAGGTACCATTTTAGAAACATCTTGTGTGATACGGGAGCCTCAGTCAATACGATGCCTATAAAGGACATGTTACCAGCATATTTGAAGATCAATTGCCCTGATACAATGCATTTGCAATTAGTTGATGGCAGTTTGTACCAATAATCGGGAGAGACATAAATGTGCATATGAAAGTGGGTAGATTCACATTCATCACTGATTTTGAGATTATGGATCATGATATAGATAATGATGTATCTATGATACTTAGGCGGCCATTTTTGAACACTGCCAATGCGATTTTGCACACGAGGAAGAAAATGATCACCATGAGTATCGAGGAGGATGATGATGTCGAGAAGATTTTCTTTTTTGAAGGGCAAGAAGCACATCCAATTGGGAGATATTGTTATCTCTGACCTTGACACGTGCCGCAAGTATAATGACTCGCTTATAGTAATAGTGGAATCAACTTACGTTGACTATGGATATCGTCATCAGGGAAAGGTTTTTGCACTAGTTGAATACCTATTTCACTTTGAACTTTTTCTAAGGAAACTTCTTTTTTTTTAAATGGTTTTATACGAAACTACTCTATCTAACAAAACAATAAAAACTTTACTTTATCTCTTATATTAAGTATAAGTTAGTTCACAACTTCACCTAGGTAATGAAATGCTATGCTTTTCAACCACTTTTACATCTTAGCGTGTTGCATGCAATGACTAATAAGAATATATAGTTTTTCTTCAAATCCACTTTAACCCACAGTTGTGACGAAAAATATTCTAATGTGCAAACTAGAACTCCACCTATTGGTGTGAATAACGTAAGCTCCACATTGCATTCATGCTTCAAATCTTTAGACTCATAAACAATTAAGCTTACTATCCGTGCCTCCATAATCAACAATTATTTATCGATGTTGTGTAATTTACAGTTGTACCATTCATGTTCGACTTAAAAGCTTCAATGACCATGATAACTTATAAAGCCTAATATCAATAAACAAGTGATCAAAATGTCTAAGCATTACACTCATAATCAATACAAATTCTAACCATTGCACTTTTTATATTCATTTTTTATTCATGTTCATAGCATAACATTCATACCATAGGATCCATTGATCCCTAAGATCAATAGAATACTCAGACTTCATTAAAACACACATACTACAGTTCATAATTGAAATCATTACAAATCAGAGATGAATATAAATATATTACCTTTAATTAAACCAATCCAAACTTGAATTGCAAAAGTAGAGTCTTCAATGTTTTCACCACACAAATCTTCTTAATACTCAAAATCAAAGTAAATCTATGCTAAAATACTATAATAGTGGCTAATGGTTGATATGTGGTGAGCTTACCACCTCCTAACATTTATTTGTACTTCTTACTAACAATTAGAAACTCTACTTTACAATTTAACTCGAAATAAAACTCTAACTTTCTAATTTCTTCGAATCTAGCGCTGTCACTTATCCCCTGGCGCTGTATTTACATTTTCATGGTGCCGCCACTGCGCCACCACTCATGTGAGCAATTTTTATCTTCTGTGACCTCAGCGCTGTCTCTTTAATGTCTTGGCGTCGTCACTTTACCTCCACAGCGCCGCCACAGCGCCAAGCATTTAGCCTTGATTTCTTCACTTTGCATTCTCTTCCACGCCATGCCTAAGTCTTCCTTACTGTGCCTTATATACCCACATCGCTACCATGTGTAGCCAGAATGCTGACTATACTTTCGTGGGTTTTTGCTTCATTTCTTCTCATTTTTGCTCATTTCCTTCATTTACAACTTAATTACATGCAAATGCATAAATACCCTTAATTAGAGTTCATTTAGGGATATTTATACTAAATTTACTACTAAACTAAATCTATATATAAGTCTAAATAACCACTTATGAAATAACCTCAAACTTAGGACTTTTTGCGTCCCAAGCAAAATTGTATTTTACTAAGTCTCATAATAAGTAGTTCTCATTCATTTTACATTGTTCATTGAGTATCATTTAATTCACTAAGTTTCAAGCTAATAATTCACTCAAGAGTTTTTCTTTGCAACAACTTAAATTTTAAGACATGTAGCTTTAACAACATATATAATTTCATTTTCTAAACACTAAAGTAGATGAAAACAAAAACCATCACTACTCACAAGTTTGTTTCAACTCAACATTCAAGTAGCAAGAATGCAATCTCATGATTTCTCGTTAATCTAAGGAATTCACAAATAAGCATAGATCAAACTTATCTTTGGTAAACTTAGCACTTTAAGAGTCTATATGACTTCATATAGTTGGAAAAAAAACTTAACTCAACTAGCTACGCGCACTCGAGCTAAATCTTTTATTTGAAAAGTTTTATTTTACTTTCGCCTTCTTTTCTTTATTTTTCTCTTATTTATTCTCTTCTTCCCCTTTTCATTTTTATTTTACGGTCCCTGCTCCTTTTCCTATGAACTCCATTTTCCTCACTTTTTTCCAATCATTAAGTTCTCTACTCCATTTCCTGTAGAACTTGTGGGATTCTTTCATTTTTTCTTTTATTTTTAAAACTCTTTTTAGCACTTCTCACTTTCACTAAATCAAGTAAGTAGCTCCAACTTTTATTTACAATGCCTATTTCTTCCCCTCTTTGTACCAAGTCTTTATTTGCTTAGTATTATCAAGTAAGATTCACACTTATTGTAAAATCCTTGGAGATCTAATTTTTTTCACAAGAAGTATTCTAGTTTCTTGCTTTTGTTTTAAGTTCAAGGTCTTCCCTGACTCTAGGTTTCTAATCATGAAATCACAATATTGTTTGCTATATTTCCTTATTTTCTTTACAAATCTAAAAAAAAACACTCTCTTGAGTTTCATATCAACAAGATACTTGTAATATACTCATCCTCAATTAAAGGCATGAACATGCAAATGAACTACTTATTCATTACATATTACTATATATAACCTAATCTAAACTACTTAAATATTCAAATAGTAAAGAAAATGAAAAATTTATACACTACCATGTTTTCCTCTTTAACTGCTTCAAAACAAAATTTAAATGATCATACTTGATGTGCTTATCCTTATTTCTCAGCCTACCCATAGTGATGTAGTGTCGATGCCCCCAAATTTAAACCAAACCTTGTCCTCAAGATTTAAACGTAAGCCTGAAACATGAAAACACTAAAACACATAAACATATGTAATAACACAAGTTATAATAAACTAAACAAAACATAGAATTAAAACAAGTAAATAATTAACAAAATACCCCAAATGTTAAAAATGTATGAATGGTATCAAAGCCACTCTTAACTCCTCAGGTCTAAATGATTCCTATTACACTGACTTCAGAACTGCGCATCATCATCGTCATCTGCATCATCTACTCCAGTATAGGATGGTGTCAATGGACGCTCCACCCTCCTGCTCTACACTAAATCTTGATCAAACATGTACGCTGGTGCTTCTGGAAAGCCTATTGACCTATCAGTAGGTCTCAACCATTTGTTCTTCTCATATCTATATATGTCTCTATAATGATCAACAAACAACATGAAGTTGCACCGTCCATCCCATCGGTGTTGCTTTCTCTTTTCCATATCTTGCTCATATCTCAACATGGCTGCCTGGTATTACGCTCCATCCTCCTGGTACTGTCTCCTTAACTCTGCTATCCACAGCCTCTACTATCATGGAGTCAAATCCTCATGTGTTAGTACATGTGCCTGTGGTGGAAAGATTTCAGGACTGTCTTAGTCCTGCTCTCCTATCTCTGGGTCTACAAACTCGTAGCGCTAAAAAAATCTTTGCTAGTTTTGCTGCTGCTTCTGCTTGATCCTTTTACCTCTTATCTAATACTTTAGCTTCAAGCCTAGCTACCTCGGCCCTCTCTCTCCTCCTCCGAGTCTTGGTAACCAGGTGGTGATTTCAACGTGAGCATAAAGGCTTCATCCATGGTTTGTTAGACCTCTATATCAAATTATTCATCATCTCTTAACCTTACTATGGCCTTTTAGCACATCTGAGTAATCAATATAGAAAATAATAACTTGTTCTCCCTTTTCGACATAATGGACTCCCTAAGTCTGGTATGTATGATCTCTCTGATGTTAATCTCCCCAAACTTCATAATCTCATAAAGACTAGCCACTTTTGGCTTGTTGATCTCACTCTACTGAGAGGTGGGGTATAGCAATGTAATAAGAAAATGGTGTCACATTCAAAGTACGCAATAGTCACTTCCAATCAAATTAAGTAATGGTGTCATCAAGGTTCAAAAGTAAGCTTGAAAAATGAAAACACTAAAACACACAAACATATATAATAACATAAGACATATAAGCGTAGAATAATCTAAACATAGAATTTAAACAACTAAATTGTTAACAAAATATCCCAAATGTAAAAATATATGGTATCAATGTACTCTCATCTCCCCAGGTCTAAAGAACTTCTGATACACTAACATTAGGACTACGCATCATCATCATCATCATTTGCATCATCACCTCCAGCATAGGATGATGTCAATGGATGCTCCACCCTCCTGCTCTGCACCAAATCCTGATCAAACACATAGTCCGGTGTTGCTAGTAAGCCAAATGACCTATTAGTAAGTCTCATCCGTCTGCTCCTCTAATATCTAGCTATGTCCCTCTAATGATCGACAACAAAATGAAATTATGCTACCTATTCCATTAGTATTGCTCTCTCATCTCCATATCTTGCTCATATCGTAACAAGGCTACCTGATACTACTCCCTTTCCTCTTTGTACTGATTAAGGAATTAAAACGGGGGTTAGATTTGGGCCGTGACAAATATTCCCAACAAAATGAAAATTTCGTCCTCGAAATTAAGTTTAAGTTACGGTTCTACCTGACTCGAACAGGTACGGGAATCTATCTCACATGCAGTCCTCCCGCTCCCATGTGAGTTTCGTGTCATCGTGGAACTACCACTTAAAATGTACCTTCGGGATGGACTTGCTCCTCTACTATTGTACTTTCCGATCTAAGATCTCAATGGGCTGCTCCTCGTAAGAGATGTCCTCACTCAGGTCGATCTGACTCAAGTTAACTGTCGGTTGCATGCCTGCCTTCGACTCCGCTAGTCGAAGCATCGAAATGTGGAACACTGGATGGACCCCTGACATCTGTGGAGGTAGTTCAAGCTCGTATTCCACTTTCCGGACCCGTTTCTTAATCAGCAAAGGCCCGATATACCTCAGTGCAAGCTTCCCTTTCACCCAAAATCTCTGAAGACCCTTCCGAGGGGAAACCTTTAAATAGATAAAGGCTCAATCGGAATACTCGAGATCACCGCGATACTTATCTGCACATCTCTTTTGTCTCTCATGTGCTCCTCTGAGTCTCTGACGGATCAGTTTGACCTTTTTCGTGTGGTCAACAACAATCTCAGGCCCCACTATCTCTCGGTTCTCTAGCTCAGCCCAACACAATGGCGAACGACATGGGCTGCCATACAAAGCCTCAAATGGTGCCATCTCAATGCTAGCCTGATAATTGTTGTTGTAAGCGAACTCGCACAACGGTAGGTACTCCGCCCAAGATCCACCAAACTCCAACACGCATGCCCGCAACATGTTCTCGAGGACCTGAATCAATCTCTCAGTCTGCCCGTCGGTCTGAGGGTGGAAAGCCGTTCTAAACTGTAAGCGCGTATCGTACTGCTCTTGCATACTTCGCCATATCCTGAACGTATACGTAGCATCTCAGTCTAACGTGATCGTCAATGGTACCCCATGCAGCCTGATAATCTCTCTCACGAACGGTACGCTTATCTGATAGAACGTGTAATGCGACGCCACCAGCAAGAAATGAGCAGACTTTGTCAGTCTGTTAACTATCACCTAGATCGAGTCATGTCTCCTCGCGGTCCTTGGCAGTCCTCTGACAAAATCCATAGAGATGTCTTCCCACTTCCATCGAGGAATGAGAAGCGGATGTAATAATCCCTCGGGTCTGCGATGCTCGGACTTCACTTGCTGACAAATACCACAGTTCCCGACGAATCTATACGTGTCTGCCTTTATCCCAGGCCACCAGACATGTCTCCTCATGTTGTGGTACATCTTAGTCCTGCCTGGATGTACGGTAAATCTACAACGGTGCGACTCCTAAAGGATTTCATCTCTCAGCTCCGACACATCTGGTATCCACAACCTGCCCCGGTATCTCAGACACTGATTTGTCGTCTCTGCTCAATCTGTACACTCTGCACTCTCTGCTAATTCGCTGAATCTCGAGTACAACCAGTCGGTCCTCTGACCCTCTTACACTCGCTGTGTAGACACGGTCTGTAGTCTTGTCTGTGCATAAATCATCACCTAAGTATCAGTATGAACCTCTTTCTGACATGCTGTCGCCGCTACCTCGAGTAATCCGTACTCATGCATCATGTGACATCTGACCACCTCGGTATCTCTAGTCGGTCTCCTACTCTGCGCATTTGCGACTACGTTCGCTTTTCCTGGGTGATACGCCAAGGAAAAGTCGTAGTCCTTCAAGAACTTCAACCATCTGCGCTATCTCATGTTCAACTCTTTCTGCGTGAAGAGATATTTCAGACTCTTGTGATCAGTGAAAAGTGTGAATCTCTTTCCATACAAAATGTGTCTCCAAGTCTTCAGCGCAAATACAACCGTTGCCAACTCTAGGTCGTGCTTGGGGTAGTTCTTCTCATGTATCTTTAACTGTCTCGATGCGTATGCCACGACACCGCTGCCCTACATCAACACACAACCTAGACTCATATGAGAAACATCTGTGTACACTAAAAATCCTTGTCCAGCCTCTAACAGTACTAACACTAGCGTGGTAGTTAATGACCTCTTCAACTGAGTAAATGCAGCCTTGCACTTCTCAGTCTACTCATAAGAAACATCATTGTATGTCAGCCTCGTCATCGGTGAAGCAATCTTCAAGAAATCCTTCACGAATCTACGGTAGTATCCTGCTAACCCCAAAAAGCTCCTGATCTTCGGTATTGATGTAGGTGCCGGCCAATCCATGATAGTCTGAATCTTGGCCGGATCTAGTGCAATCCCTACTGCTCCAACAATGTGCGCCACGAACTTGACCTCTGCAAGCCAGAATTCACATTTCCTCAACTTAGCGAAAAGTTAGTGTTCCCTTAATGTCTGCAACGTCTCTCTGAGGTGCTGCTCATGATCCTCACGTGTCCTCGAGTATATCAAGATGTCGTCGATGAAGACTATCACAAAGCGGTCGAGATATGGTCCAAGTCCCCGGTGCATCAAATCCATGAATACGACAGGGGAGTTGGTCAGCTCGAAAGGCATGACCGTGAATTGGTAGTGTCCGTATTTGGTGCTGAATGCTGTCTTGGACCTATCCTCATCCCTGATCCTAAGCTGATGATAGCCCGATCTCAGGTTTGTCTTGGAGAAAAACTGTGCTCCTCACAGCTGATCAAATAAATCATATATTCGCGGAAGTGGGTACTTGTTTCTGACTATCACTCTTTTCAACTGCCTGTAGTCGATGCATAGTCTCAGACTGCCATCCTTTTTCTTCACAAACAGAACTGGCGCTCCCCACGGTGACATTGAAGGTGTGATGAATACCTTCTCCCTGAATCCTTAAGCTAAGTCCTTAACTCCTCTAACTCCCTCGGAGCTATGCGGTACGGTGGTATCGCGATCGGTCTGGTACCTGGTACTAGGTCGATGATGAATTCTACCTCTCGTGGTGGCGGTAATCCAAGAAAATCCTTTGGGAAAATATATGGGAAGTCTCGAACAATCGGTATCTCCTCTAGTCTGGGTCCCTGACTCTCTGCTACAGGGTACAACGGTACCAGAGTCTCCATCTCTCCATTAGATGCAAGCCGACCTCTCGTGGTGCGGAGTCTCGTTGTACTACCTCGGTGAATGAACATCGGACGTCCCGAAATCTCAAATATGACAAACTTACTGAAGCGGACGATGTGTGCGTGGTAAGCTGACAACCAATTCATCCCTAGCAGCGCATCGAACTCTAACAACTCAAGGACTCTAAAATCTGCTTGTAACTCTACCCCGCCTATCACTACCAGACATCCCCGAACTAGACTATTAGGGTAAACCCTATCCCGGGCTGCGGTGCCCAAAATCAGGTGTACGCTAAGCCTACCAGATGTCAATCCTAATATGCCTAACATGCGACCAACAATAAAAGAAACAGTGGATCCAGAGTCAAACGATGCATATAAGTCTCTACCATAAACATAAACCGTACCCTCGATGAGGCTGCATGTCGCTCCAACATCTGGCTGTGCGACCATGTGAACTCTCTCTCTAACCTACTGTGGGGGATGTGCTGCCGGCTGTGTGCACTCCCTAGACATGTGTCCCACCTTACTACATCTCCAGTAAGTGATCTGACGATGCTGCCCTGCCTGTTGCTCATGTCCCTGTAATTGTTGCTGACCCTGTCATGGTCCATTCTTGCCTCTACCTCTGTCTCAGCCACCCTGCAGCTGCTGCTGTCGCGGTGCCGGTGGAACTGGCAATGCCTGTCTGATGGAAGGTGGTAAGGGAGCTCTGCCATATGTCTGTGTGGGTGCAAGGTGAGGTGCGTACTCGTGGACCCTGTCCCCTCTCCTCTGTCCCTTACCCTCCGCCTCCTATCGTAGTCTGAACCCTGATCATAACCCTCTGCTGCTCTCTCCTCCTCTCTGCCCAACTCATATGTCTCCTCTCTCATAGATCTCTTGCAGAGTGCGGGCCCCAGTGCCAACGACGTGTCTAGCTATATTTGGCCTTAGTCCATCTCCAAAGTAGAAAGAGTCATCTGCGTCATCCTTCACCAAGTCTCCCGCGAACTGCCTCATGTAATCATATCGGTCGCGGTACATCATCACTGTCTCCCTTTCGGTCTATCTCAAGCTCATAAACTTCTTGTTCAACCTCTGCAACATCATGGTCGAGGGTGCTGCAATAGTAGCAATGGTGACGGGGGCGGTCGAAACCAGTGCAGTCATCTGTGCCGACATGTAGGCGATAAACTCGGCGACCTGTCTCTCCTAAGCGGTCATTCGATTAGACAACCTCTAAGAATCGTCAACTAATAAGGTGGAAGGTTGGCTGCCGCTAGCTCCAGTGTCTCCGGCATCGCGCGAATCCGCCATCGGTGTCTGCATGTTGACAATTGTACGCGAATCAGCTACTATGGGACGTATCTTGTATTCCTATACATATAGCAATTAATATGTATATAAAGAAAACACCCCGGCTCACCTTCACTCAATTCCCAAAAAAATAGTTTCTAGGCAAGGATCATCCCGTTTCCACTTCTAAGGTTTTCTCTTTTTAGTTATCTCTAAGTAACTAATAACATGGCGCTCTGATACCAACTGTGGTGCCCCTCTCCTAATCAAAGGCACCGCCCGGCCTAATATCGTAATTAAGCCCTAATCCTATCCACGCAAGACTCAACTACGCATTAGTCAGCCTTTACAACCTAAACGCCTCTTTTCTCGTATTCAGGATAAGTAATACACTAGTCCTACCAATTTATAAAACTTAGAGTTAATTAAAACTTTTTATTAAATTAATTATTTAACGGAAGTCTTATTGATTATGCGGAAGCAATTAGTAACTTATGCGGAAGCCATTTATAAAATTCTAAGTGTGGAAAACAAGGAAATGACATCACATATATAAAGTCCTCAAAATGCAGTGAAACAGTAAAATAGTCTAAGCCAAGTCAGGGAAACTAACGCTCAACCCAATATACAACCCCAAATAGTATCTGAAAGACATATATAACATATACAATCAAAATACCAAAAGAAGACCTACAATCGATGTAGTGAGGCACCGCGGGCTCAGGGATAATCGCCGATCTTCTCTTTGCCCGGCCTGCTGGTAGACGACTTTGCACCCACGTTCATAGAAAGGACGGTGAGTACAAGAATAAAACAGTAATCCCCGATGACAAGTTTAATTTGCATTTCCAAATATTCAAATGGTATTTAAAAGCATATAAATGGGAAAACTAGAAAATAAACCATATGCGAGTAAATACCTGAGTTAAACAAGTGATACTGACACTAGGCTAAGTAGTGGTGATTTAGGTCCGGTTGGCAGTGAAACATGTCACTCCGACTCAATAATCATATAGCTCAAGGGACTATAACCTAAGTGTTACCAGGGACTCTAACCCCGGTATGTAGACCACCTCAAGGACTCTAACCCCGGGTGTCATACAGTGTCAGGTAACATGTGCCGACATCTCCAGGGACTCTAACCCCGCGAGTCGCGCACACCTCGATTGAGTACGGGACCTAAATGCGAAAACTACTTTTAAAATTTCAAGAAATACCAAGTATGGATTGTCAAGGCATAGGCACATCTACACACCTAAACAAATAAGGAATACAAGTCCTCTTAAACATTTATAAGATATTCACTAGCCTAATATCATGCTATTTATCATTCAATTCACATTTAAAACAACAAGAATAGACATAGCATGGGATAGAATCAATGAATCAAATCAAATGAATGGATATCATGCAAACTAGACCCATCAAGTGAGCACAGACACAAAGAACACATGATATAAGAATACAAAGGAAAAATAGTCAAAAGGACTATGCAAGGACAACAATTAATAGAAATGAAATGCCAAGTAAAGTTGCCATTAGGTATACTCACAATAACAAAGTAAAGTCCTAGCTTTACTGGCCTCCCGATACTCCAAATCTTGTATTCACTCTCCCGTACCCTTTTCCTAGGTTACTGAGTTTGGTTTCTCATTAGTTCAAATATAGTGGGTTTAAGCTCAATTTAGTGGTGTTTATTGTGTATTCAAATTGGTTCAATAGACTTTAAATCAATCTTCCTAAATCAGCCCCTAAAGACTAAATTAAGTTTCAATTTCAGTCCTACATTTTAATGCACTCTTAGGCATGAAATGATGCAAATATCGAAATTCTCCATCAGTACAATTATTGTTGGCCTCTCTCTTAGCTTTTCGGAAAGGTTTAGTTTACAAAATTCTGATTTAAAATGAAAGAGATGTCATGATTTTACTAATATAGGTCTAATTGAAATTTAATCCGACCAGCGCGTTTAGAAAATATATTTCTCCTAATCTAAAGTTCCTAAAAATGTGATTTTTGGTCACAAGGCAGCAAATATATCCAAATACAACATACTAAACTATCAGCTCATTCGAATAAGTAGTTAGGGTGTTATTTCCTTAACAAGTTTAGTTTCAAAACTTTCCTTTTTAATTCTAGTATCTATTTGTAGAGCATTTTTGGACATAAAAACATTTGAATCAAAATACCTTCAGTTAAGCAAAGTTATTCCCCTTTAAATAAGATCTCAAATTCCACTAGTTTGGATCAATTTGGATCTAAAATGGGCAGATTATGACCAAATTACCCAGGTTGATTCCTAATACAATATGCAGAATTCTAGTTTTGGTGTTGCAACTTCAATAATTCATATCTTTATGATTTCAAAACTAAATTAAGAACTTCAATATAGATGGATTATCAGCTTGAAATGAGGAATCCAAATATATAATTCAATTGCAAATACTCATTCATCTATCATCTTAAATTAGCCTAAAACCAAAACTTATTCTAATTTCAACTAAAAAGATGTGTACCTAGTTGATCTAACACCCTAGCTTGAGAATTTATCACCAACTCCCATGGATTCCTTCAACACCTTGATGATTCACTCCTCTCCAGCAATTTCTTCTTCTTTTCTAGAAAAAATGAATGAGTGATTTGGTTTGCATGTTGTTTGATCACTAATGTTATGTATTAAGGTGATGTTCCTTCCTAGCCCTTGATCTCCATGGATATATGTATCCCGAGGAATATCTAATGGTCCACCTCTTGCCATATATCCCACTAACTTCCACTAACTCAACCTCAAGTGACACCATTTCATTACTCACCTAGTTCCTAGATGTGCCAATGTGTATCTCTAGACCAATCCTATGCTTTCCATTTAATTTACTCAACTATAGGTCTTTAATTTGATTTACATTAACAAACACAACCATAGGCTTATAAGTAATTCCTTATTTCATATTAGTATTAAATAAGACTTACCAAAATGCTAACTACTCGGTTCCCCGGTTCGTACGCTACTCGAGGCAAGTCCCCGCTCTCGTCTCAACGCTTACAACTGTACAAACCGACTTAGTAAGTCTACACAATACATAACACTAGGCATACATCAATACAAAAATACAATATACCTCGGCCACGTGCCTCGGTCGGTGCATGTCTCACAGTGTAGGTCCCACGTCAAGGGTCGGTGATCGTAATTAAGGAATTAAAATGGGGGTTAGATTGGACCGTGACGGGTAGATAGGATATGAAATCATAATTTAAGACAACAACACACTACAAGAAATTATAGTTTTTTTCACGGCTTAGATTCCGTAGGGACAAGTTGTTTTCCCGTCACCTATAGTTTTTGTCACGGTTTTGTCACGGAAAAACTAAAGTTGCGTATACTGTGTTGCAAAAACATTTTTGTCATGGAAATTAGCGTGACAAATACCTTTTATGACGGATCTCTGACATATTTATTAAGAGATTATTGCACGTCATAAAAAACACATTTTTGTTACGATTGTATTTGCGTCACAAACGTTTCATTAAACAACGAAGAAAAATGTTTTACGTCACAAGACTTTGTCCCTCACAAATACATATAGTTACGACTTTCTACTGGTGACAAAAAATAATAATATTTTAAATGTACATTGCTTCGTCACAAAAAAAAAGTTTTTATATAAAAGTTGTTGTAACTATCTTGCATCTGTCAATATAAAAATATTGCATCTATTAAAATATTAAGAATTTAATTTTCTTGCATTACAAGGCCAACATTATCAATCTATTCAAAGTTTGATTTTTGTGATTTTGAATCCAAAGTACCAAACAAATGATAATACTTAATTTAGAAGTCTAACATAGCAAAATAAAATTAAACTTTGACAGGTTTCTTCATGGCTTAAGTCTAACATAGTAAAATAAAATAAATCCATGTTTTCTTTAATGTTTTCACTCCATGCTTCTTCAATTTCTTCTTCACGTGAAGCTTTCTTCCAGTTCGTCATCTTTACCCTTTGAAGTCTCATCCAATTGCGCATCTAAAATTTCAAAGTTATAAATATAAGTAATTGCACTTAAACACTTACATAAAAAACAAAATCTTAAATAAATCATAACGTAGTAATAAAATTTCAACAGAACCTTCACTTAAATTAAAGATTAGCACTTCAACACTTGCATATATTTCATCAAACTCCCAAAGGACACTAGGGAAAGATGAAAGGGCAGAATTTTTCTGAGAAACCATGTTAACTTTATAGAATGAAACACCAGAGAGAAAGGAAACATTTTTTTAAAAAAGAACTCTATCTTTACGAGCCAAAAATCACACTAATGCACAATGAATTGCTCCACTTGATTGAAAGTAATAACGAATAACCTGTTCTTTTTCTATCATGATAATATATTAGAATAACATGTTCATTGTTACCATCACCAACTTCAGCATATTCTTTTTTTCCCTACACCAAATTCTCCTCTTGTTAATGCTATATAATATCTAAGACTACATAAAACAACATTATACGACAAAATGTGAATAACAGAAACAACCTCACAACAGAAGCTTTACCTCAAATACTTGGAGTCCAAATTCTTGTGGCAAGGATAGGGCATATAGTGTTCAAATACTAAAATTGTAACGTGGGGCATAACTCATGAATAGATAAGTACAAGAAGTGATTGAATGGATTAATGAAATAGCATGTCACAAGGGTTCAAAACAAATGAAGTTGCTACGGAGCAAGCAATGGAAGACTAAAGGCAAGGCAAATTGGAAAAAACAAATTTCACCATTCCACAAGAAATCAATTCTCAACAGACACTCAAAGCAATTAACACACTACCAAGTACTGATTACGCCTTCTTTTTCTCTCATCTCGAAAATGTGCAAAGGCATGAGGATCAAAACCAAGAACATGCATCACCTACATGAAGCCAAATAAGCCAACTAGAATAGTTGTTGTCGTGGAGCGTGAATGTACATGTGTGTTAGATTGACTTTCAATATTAACTTTGTATGTGTATGTTGTTATTGTTTTGTGTGAGTGACCAACCTCATGTATAAGAGTAGGCCAAAAGTAAGGTATGTCCTTCACAAGAATCAAATGGTGAGGCGCCACATTTACATGTCCTAGAAATATAAAAGCAATATTAGTTTTCAGAGAAAGAAAAAACATACAAAAGGGGAGAATCGCAATGTAACAAAGTACCCGCAATTGCACGGCCCCATTGATCACGCTCGCAAGCTACGCCCATGCAAGAGTATTCCCTGTTGTAGGTCTTGTGGTTACCAAAAGAACCAAGTCTCGCATTACTTACACCCTCTGCCACAATATGAGAAATAAGAATCACAAGGGAAAACATGTGATAAGTAAAATAACCATAACACTTCTATAGAAAATACCTTCCACATATTCCCGCGGAGCTGTACACCGCCATCTTGTCCACATGCGAATATCCACTCAACCGCAGTTTTCCTTTAACAGAGCTCGACCGCTAAGGCCCTCTTGAACCAGTCTGTTGTCTTTCCTAGAGCCTGAGTTACTTCAAATGATTAGAATTTAGGGCAATATCCAATCGAAAGTAACAGGTAAGATTATGTTGGGTGGGGTGGGAAAAAAGTAGTTCTGTAAGAAATAATAGACAAACATCTTCCCAACACGAATTCAGACGGCAAGGCTTCCGTACATAATATGACATTGGTTAGAAGCTTCAACAATGACCTTCCAGCTGAAAGCATAATTACTTCAAAGGCACACAGAGCTAAACAAAACGAAATGCATATGAAAGAATAAAAGATTTGCATGACAGACATGATTGTACACAACATTTAATTAAGAAAAACGTTGTTGTAATCATGTCATGCATGCACTCCAATCCAAGATTACTTAGTATCGATTCAAGTCAACTAGATATCTTCAATATGAACCATATTCCATAACCTAAGTCAATTTCATAGCAATTAATTCTTATACTCCATTGTCGTGGGCTTAAAGCAAGCTAAGCATATAAAAGCTTCAAGAACAAACCTTGTGAAGGCGCGCCTCTTGTCCTCCCTAGAGATATCATCTCAAGTGCAATTGTACCAACATTCCCCAAAAATTGGAGGTTCTCCACGGGGATTGCAAGCTGGAGTGCCAGGGACCGAACTTGTTGAAGGCTCCCAAGCTCGGCAATTGCGAAAAAATGGCATAAGTATAGTTAATAGCCAAACGTAGCAAGGTCGCAGTGGTTAGAAACAACACTAACCTTCACGATGTCTCTAACACTCCGGCAATCCCTATCGGGAGAGTGCCCCACAACATCATAATTGAGATATATTCTTATAGGGTGCCTTTCCTCCCGCTTCAATGTTTTTGAAAGTCCAAGCAAGGCTCTTCCTTTGCGATGAAGTGGTCGTGATTGGTCGGTTTATGCATAAACTTGGGGACCGATTGAGTACTCCTCCTGCGCCCGTGTCGTCGCCTCTGTTCAAGAAGTTTGGTCGTGAATGCGGGAATGTGAGAGAACCCGTTCATGCTCTACATCAAGGCTTCGCAAGTGGGAATGTACTTCTTTGGATTTGGCATCGCAGCTTCAACCCAAATTAGGATTAGAAGAGCAAGAACCTATCAAAAAATAAAAAATAAATAAAATGGATAAGCTCTCCGAATCGGACAAACATTAGCATGAAGTATATAAACTAAAATAAAATAGTTCTTCCTAGAATCGACGACACTAAAACACAAAAACCTTCGCGCATTACCGAGAACAAAGGGAACACCGCGATGATACAAACAATGACATCGAGAAATAGAGTTATAATTATGCATTCCAAAAAATTAAGACATTTCTCCATTCATCGCCGAAAAACCTTTTAGCTTCACTAGTTACGAATGAGAGAAGATTTCGGTTAAATCATTAGTCTCCTAACAATCTAAAACTCAATAATGCTTTGCGACACCGAACATTTTTCAAAGAAATATTATCCTAGCAAAGGAAGATTTCACTAGAACATTTCAAATAATGCCGCGACATCGAAGATTCCATTACAACCTTTTAGCTTCACTAGAAGTTATATAACCAAACTTTCTCAAAAACAGAGATGATGCCTATAAGAACATCAAAATCACAAATTTATCCCAAAAGTGGAAAACAAAGATGAATTACCACAACAATTGCGTAAATCCAAAGACCGCAGTGAAGAAACAACAAATCGAACAAAATTTACCGACACCGCAACCCTAAATAGTCGGAGTTCAGCTAATGCAACAATACACTTCACATTACCACAAAAAACAACACAAGTTCCACACAAATCAACGCAAATCGTCCACTAACAATAAGCGCAACCACTCAAACTCGTCAAGTTCGACCTTTCCATCGCAAAGAATAACAAAACCAAACCCTAAATCACTCCAAAACCAAATCAACCACCGCAGATCTTCACGACGAAGGAATGCGAAGATGATCGAGGAGCAACGATCGGGGAGCAAAGCGGTGCAACTAGGGAGCAGAGGACGACCGGGGAGCGAGGCGCCGACCGGGGAGTAGAGGCGCCGACCGGGGAGCGAGGCACCGACCGAAACCGAGGGAGCGAGGGCGCCGACCCGGGGAGCGAGAGGCGCGAGGGTGAGGCGTCGGTGAGATGCGGGACGACCGGGGAGGAGGCGCGAGGATGACGACCAGGGAAGAGGACGACGATGGATCAGAGAGGACGACGACGACGAAGTGGAGGCGCGACGACGAGGATGACGACTCCGGCGGATCGGAGGCTTGAGGAAGATGATTGGTGTGAGTAGTAGGGCGGATGAAGGAGGTGGAGGAGTGGGACGAGAAGGGCGGAAAAAATTGCGGGGGTTTCGGGCAAAAAAATGGAAACAAAAAATGGGAAGGAGGTTGCGGGGGGTTTCGCTCGTGCGTAAAAAATTGTGTTTTCTTTTGTTACGGAATAATGATTGTGAGCAAACACACTTTACATGACGAAATTTTTTTACCTTTTTGTGATGGAAACATGTTCGTCTCTAAAGCTTCTTTTCATCACGCAAAATCTAAATCGTGGCAAAAATAAGTGTTAATGTATAAAAGCTTTGTTTACGATTAATGTACCGTCACTAAAACGCCTATTGGATACGCTTATTTTAAACTGTGACAAATGATTCGTCAAATTTGTAGTAAAAGCTCAAATTTCTTGTAGTGACAATATAGAGGACACCAACCTAGCACAATGGAAGCCAATAATAACTTTAATCATAATAATAATGATAATGATAATAGAGAACTAACTTTTAGGCTAGCTAATCAAAATGTCACTGCTTCTGAACCAATGTGTATTGCCCATCCTGAAGGATTTCCTAAATTTTAACTTAGATTTGGATTCATTACTGCTCTACCTAACTTTTACGCTATGCATAATGAAGTCCCACAAAAATTTATAAGGGAATATGAAACGACCCTGACCTGAAATAGGGTCGGGTCGCCTTGCCCAGACTATTACTCAAGCGAGATACCTAAACCAGGCCCAAATAACAGTATGGCACGTCTAATTCAACCTGCGGAACAACATACTACCATATAGGAAAATAAATGCGGAATTGAAATCAACACTAAAATTCATGAAATCGCCAAATCAGCATGATAGGTATCCAATAGTCTGATCGTCTCAATAAGTTTCCAAATCAACCTTAAGACTTCCATAATGATCCGAAAATTGATAAGGAGGGTTCAACTCTACCCCAAGTAAAACTACCTAGAGTTTTAACCCAATTTATTATTATGAAAATCATACAAATATATATATATAAAATAATCATGCAAATTCTTACAAAGCAAGGAGACTTCAAGCAATGGCATTTCCCTTGCCAAGATCGATTGCACTCGTAGATGGACCTGTACTGTAAGAGGGATGAGCTAAAGAACCAACGGAGCCCAATAGAGAAGAACTACGCTCAAATATTAAACATGCAAGTAATACCTATAAATCAAAATAAAACTTGCATGTATTTAAAATCAGGATACATTGAAATATGTAGCATGACATCAATTTCATATAGAGTAAGCATAGCATAATCATAGAGCGACTTAAACAGATATATGAAGTATCAAGGATTGTAAAAACATAAGAAATTCAAATTTTGCATGCAAAGGGGTTCCAAGAGATATACATAGAATGCAATAGATATAAATGCAAGTTCGTGGTCACATTTGTCATTACCTTCCCTTGTTTGACCAATCATCATAATATAATAAATATGAGTGGGTGACTTGATTCCACCGTGTGTCCACGCTCTTCAAGAGGCTTGGGTGACTTGGTTCCATTGTGCATCTACGACTCCCAAGGAGGCCCTTGCAGAAATGGGTGACTTGGTTCCACCGTATTACTACGGCTCCCGAAGAGGCCCTTAAGCATGTAAGGTGACTTGGTTCCACCATGAGTATGGCTCCCCAAAAGGCCTTACATGAAGTCAACTAATGTAGGTAACGACCCCATCCCAAGTCATTTTTGTTAAAATCTTGAATTCCTAATTATACTAATAGCATGTCATATTTAATAAATGAGCGGAGCTCCCCACTTACCTCGACTCACAACGACGCCTAGAACAACTCCTGGTAGTTCGAGATTTGATACGAACCTTCACGGGACGCTATACAACCATAATACATCTCATCAATAAATAATTTAATTTAATTTAATTTAATCTTTCATTATTTGGTCGTTAGGATCCACTAGTGTGGGTCTCCCGGGTCCCCCATTGCCCGATGTGAAGGTCGAGGGGTGGGACCCGATCAGTCTCCCTCGAAGACGTGATAGCGTCCCGTTCGAAAGCATTCACTTTCTTTTATTATGTTATAAATATATATATATATATATATATATATATATATATCATTTTATTTCATTATATATATGTATATATTATTATTTTATTTTTTTTGGTTCAGGTCATGTGGGGGGGAGCTCCCCCCACTGCCATTAAATCGGCAGTGAACCGCCCCTCTTTCGTGCTTCCTCTCAGGGGGCCTCCTAGTGGAGGCCCCACCATGGGTGGCGGCAGCGGTGGCGGTGATGCCGGTGCCGCCTTTCTCCTGCAGTGGCCGCGACTCGTCGCGGTCCTCTTCGGCGGAGGCGACGCTACTCCACCTCCCCTTAATTTTCTGTACGCTCTTCACCGAAATTTCAAACAAAGAGAACTTAGATTAGAGATTACCTATTTTTCAGATCTGTGTAGTTGTTGTCTCTTCCTCTACATTCTTTTCAAATCTGGGGTTTTGAACGCAAAAAGGGGGGTTAGGGTTTTAAAATCAATTTATATTAGGGCTACATTAATTAAGGGTTTTTGAATTTACTAATTTGCCCTTAAGGCGTGTTTATTTGGCATTTAGGTCGTCAAAACATCCCCAATTTTAAAGAACTTTCGTCCTCGAAAGTAGAAATAAAGTTATACCTAATGGTTCGAAGAGAAATGGAAAGTTCTCCATCATATAGTCCTTCTGTTCCCTAGTCAACTCCTGTTCTCCATGGAATTGCCACCGTACTTGCACCAACGGGATTTCTTTCTTCCATAGCTTATGCACTTTCCTATCCATAATTTGAATAGGCTTCTCGTCGTAGGACACGTCTTCCCTCAAATCAACTTGCCCCCAATCGATCATCGGTGCATGTTTATTATATGCCTTCCTCAACATTGAAACATGGAAGACATCATGGACTCCAGCTAGCTGTGGTGGTAACTCGAGGCGATATGCTACCGGGCCTATACGTGTCTTGATCTCGAATGACCCGATGAATCTTCGAGATAACTTTCCCTTCAATTCGAATCGATAATGCATTTTCATTGGTGAAGCTTTTAATAGCACAAATTCTCCTTCATTGAACACAACCTCTAGATGGTCCTTGTTAGCATACTTCTTCTTGCGACTCTGGGCGGTCTCCAATCATTACCTAATCAGCTTTATCCTCTCGGTTTGATCATGCACAAGTTTCGGGCCGATCAAAACGGCATCTCTGACCCCAGTCTAACAAACTGGGGATCTACACGGTCTTCCATAAAGTGCCTCGAACGTTGCCATGCATGCCAATACTCGCCTGAAAACTGTTGTTATACGCAAACTCGCAAAATGGAATATGCTTCTCCCAACTCCCACAGAAATCCAGCACACAGGCTCTAAGCATATCCTCAAGTATATAAATCAATCTCTCAGTTTGCCGATCTGTCTGTGGGTGAAAGGTCGTACTGAGATTGAGTTTAGTCCCCATCCGGTGCTGAAATCCACTAAAAAATTAAGAGGTAAACCTCGGATCATGATCTGACATAATAGACACCGGGACTCCACGTAATCTGAAGATATCGTCTATAATATGCCCCCCCCAACCTGTATGCCGAATACTACATGGAAATAGGAACAAAGTGGGCTGACTTAGTCAATTGATCCACGATAACCCAAACGGCTTCATGACCCTTCTGAGTCACTGGTAGCCCCGACACAAAATCCATAGCTATGTGTTCCTACTTCCACTGCATAATAGGTAATGGTTGCAACAATCCCCCGATTTCCATTGGTCTGCCCTCACTTGTTGACAAAATTTCACAATTCTAGATGTAGGTAGCGATGTACACCTTCATCCTCGATGACCAATACATCCTCATCATGTCTTGATACATCTTATTATCCCCAGGATGAACGATGAATCGAGATCTGTGTGCCTCTCGCAGTAAGTCATCCATTAACAGTATATGAGATGGTATCCATAATCTATCCCGAAATCGCAACGCTTCATCAGCGGAAGGTCTCCAATCCACATCATCACTACTATCTACAATTGTCCTATATTTCCCGTGCTCTGAATCAACTATCTGACAATCAACCACTCTATACACAGCTACTGGCTATGCTCTCATATGAATTCGGGCCTGACCTCCTGAAATATCTAAACTGATCCCTGCGCCATCTGTGGGTACTCCCTGAATGTTCATTATGGTCTCGAACTCTATCTCTAGTCGTACATGGTTCAGAGCATCTGCCACTACATTAGCCTTCCTTGGGTGGTACTCAAGTGTGAAGTCGTAACCTTTCAAAAGTTCCAACCATTTCCTTTGTCGCATATTCAACTCGCTTTGTATGAAAAAGTAATTCAAACTTTTGTAGTCCGAGTAAACAGTGAATTTCTCCCCATACAAGTAGTGCCTCCATAACTTCAAAGCACACACAACTGCCACCAACTCTAAGTCATGCACTGGATAGTTCTTCTCATGTAATTTCAACTGCCTGGACGCGTAAGCAATTACTTTTTTGTCTTGCATTAATATACCTCCTAAACCAATCCCTGACGCATCGGTATACATTGACAACTCCCTGCCGGCCTCTGGTAGAATTAGAGTCGATGCGGTAGTCAGACGGTTCTTCAACAGCAGAAAGGACTCTTCACATGAATCATCCCATTCATATGCCACGTCTTTCTTAGTCAAGTTGGTGAGTGGTGAAACAAACGACAAGAAACCTTGCATGAATCGTCAATAGTACCCTGCTAAGCTTAGAAATCTCCGAATCTCGGATGCATTAGTGGGTTGTGGCCACCTAAGGATCGCCTCGATCTTCATAGGATCAACTGATATCCTTTCCGTATTCACCACGTGCCGTAAAAACTTCACTTCTGAAACCCAAAAATTGCATTTGCTCAACTTAGCATAGAGTTTGTGTTCCCTCAATGTCTATAACACTTTCCTGAGGTGCTTTCTGTGATCTGACTCAGTCTTGGAGTATATCATGATGTCATCGATGAACACAATCATGAATTGGTAAAAGAACGGCTTGAAGACATGGTGCATTAAGTCCATAATCATTGTCGGGGCATTGGTGAGCCCAAATGGCATCATCGTGAACTAAAAGTGCCCATAGCGGGTGCAAAAAGCTGTCTTTGGTATGTCTTCCTCTCGTATCCGCAATTGATGATAGCCCGATCTCATATCTATCTTTGAGAATAATTTTGATCCCCCAACTGGTCAAGCAATTCTTCGATCTTGGGAAGCGGGTACTTATTTCGGATAGTCACCTTGTTCAATTGCCAGTAGTCAATACACATCTTCAAGCTGCCATCCTTTTTCTTTACAAATAACACCGGCGCTCCCCACGATAATACACTTGGTGTAATGAAGCCTTTCTGAGTTAAATCCTCTAACTGAGTCTTTAACTCCTTCAACTCGGTAGCCGCCATACGGTAAGGTGTCTTGAAAACTGGTCTCGTACCCGGTATGAGGTCAATCATAAAGTCAATCTCCCGATGATACTCCGGGAAGATCTGAAGGAAAAACATCCAAAAAATCTCTAACAACTGGGATCTTCTCAATCAAAACTTTTTGTCCTTCCTCCCCCAAAGAAGTCAAGCTCGCAATGGTCTCTATCTTAGCCAAACTTGCGTCCCTACTACATGGGGTGGCGCTAGTCGATGTACAACCCTTAAACTAAAACGGGGGAATGCTCAGGATTTGGAAGACTATAGTTTTATGAAAATAATTTATCTTGGCGTGATATGCCGCTAACCAGTCCATGCCCAGTAATACATCAAACTCAAGACACTCTAAAACCCGTAAATCAATCGTCATCGTGTGATCCCTAATTTTAATTTTCTACCCCTCACATACAATATTAGGATAAATTCGTTCAGTATAAACTGTGCTCAGAATCAAGTAATTGTGTGCTCTAACCGGTGTCAACCTCAAAGCATGAACTTCATTCCCCGATATAAGTGAAACAGTGGAACCAGAATCAAACAAGGTATGCATATCTCGGCCATTAATGGAAACCGTACCTGTGACTAGCTGAAGCAAGGCCTCTCCTTCTTGCCTAACACTGTATTAACTCTTCCTTAAGATATTGGTGTCGTGGTCCCCTCAGATGGTGGCTGGTTAGGGCATTTGCTCTGGATGTGTCCTGGAGTCCCACACCGGTAACAAATCAACTGTGGCCTCTGGTATGTCGGAGTTGGCTGAACAACACTCCCTGATGCGTTCGATTTTGGCCCGATCGGTCCCCGACCCTTACTTCCACTATACTGAGACTATCGATGTGGACGCGGTGGCCTGAATGCCATGCTCTGCGAAGCACTATGAGTAGGGACAGGTGCATGTGCTGTAGTCACAAAAGGAGTGTGTGTCTCCCTTGAAGCTGCACCTGAACATGCATGTCCACCAAAAAACCCTCCAAACTTTGGCTTCTTGAAAATGTCGTCCTAATTGTTCCGGTAACCACCAAAGCTACGTTTACTATGACCATACTGATTAGATCCTGCCTGAAACTGCATGAAACCCCCACAAAGTGATGCCTCACACTCAAGTGCTCGTTAGTGTGCCTGGTGATAAGTCTCAGATCCAGACACGCTACCATAAACTAATATCTGGCCTCAGTCCATGAATAAATCTTCCCCTACGAATCCTATCTATCGGGACATACTCATGTGCAAACTGGAGCAACTCGTTGAACTTCGATGCATACTCAGCCATTGACATATCGCCCTGTACTAAAGCAAGGAACTCTCGAATTTTTGCATCCTTCACTAGCTCTAGAAACCATTCTTCATAAAATAGATGCTTCAATTGGAGTCAATTCATATTAGTTCCCTATGTCCTCTCTATAGTCGTCTACCACTTATGTGCCTTGTGATATAATAGAAACGTCACCAGCGGTACTATGGTCCATTAATCAATATTCAGAATTCTCATCCACTTCTCCATATTTAATATCACTGCCTCTGCTTCAATAGGATCCTGCTCTCCATAAAAGTGTGACACATCATATTTCATAAACTCTTTCTGTATGTTGCCCCTCCGAAACACCTCTGGATCTCCGTCCACTATAGGTACGGTGGTTGTAGATGCAGACGTAGCAGAATCGACCCCTTCTTCCACAGGACGATCTTCACGTATAGGCGCCAAAGAAGGATTAGGTCCATGCCTTTCAGGTGCTCGCTCTACCACCCAAGTGTTTCCTTGCTGCATCAACTCCAGTATACGTGCCATATTCTTTTCTTGTGATTGCACCATGTCCGCCAACCTTTGGTCTTGAGCAGATCTCATGTCGTGAATGGCCTTCTGATACTTTTCGGCTATAACAGTCATGCGCTGCTCTATTTCAACACGCCAATTTCTCTTATCCCTATTTGTTGTTTCCTTTAATTTGTAGGAGTTTTCGCCTTAATTGCTCATGATGCAATCGCAGAGCAAACAAGAGCGAATTAGTCCTACATACCAAGAGAGTATGTAAAATATATAAACGCGATAGATATTATAATACAAAAAAATAACATTATTCATATGTTTTATTCAAGTTTATCAATCCCTTCCCATCCTAAGATTGATCATTTATTCTCATTAATTCAACTTAAAACAATGTCCTATAACATTGGTTGGTTCAACTTAGCTTTGACCTTCAAAATACAAAGGCTCTACAAACTTAGGCTATTTTCTAACTTATTGTTTTCCATATGTTCTAATCCCTATGCTCTGATACTAACTAAAACGACCCTCACCTAAAATAGGGTCGGGTTGCCCGGCCCAAACCGTTACTCAATCCCGATACCTGAACCAGGCCCAAATAACGGTTTGGCACGCCTAATTCAACCTGCAAAACAACATACTACCATATAAGACAATAAATGCGGAATTGAAATCAACACTAAAATTCATGAAAACGCCAAATCAATGTGATAGGTATCCAACATTCTGATCATCTCAATAAGTTCCCAAATATACCTTAAAATTTCCATAATGATCCGAAAATAGATAAGGAGGGTTGAACTTTACCCCAAGTAAAACTACCTAGAGTTTTAACCCAATTTATTGTTCTGAAAATCATACAAATATATATATATAAAATAATCATGCAGATTCTTACAAAGCAAGGAGACTTCAAGCAATGGCATTTCCCTTGCCAAGATCGATTGCACTCGTAGATGGACCTGTACTGTAAGAGGGATGAGCTAAAGAACCAACGGAGCCCAATAGAGAAGAACTACGCTCAAATATTAAACATGCAAGTAATACCTATAAATCAAAATAAAACTTGCATGCATTTAAAATCAGGATACATTGAAATATGTAGCATGACATCAATTTCATATAGAGTAAGCATATCATAATCATAGAGCAACTTAAACAGATATATGAAGTTTCAAGGATTGTAAAAACATAAGAAATTCAAATTTTGCATGCAAAGGGGTTCCAAGAGATATACATAGAATGCAATAGATATAAATGCAAGTTCGTGGTCACATTTGTCATTACCTTCCCTTGTTGACCAATCATCATAATATAATAAACATGCGTGGGTGACTTGATTCCACGGTGTGTCCGCAGCTCCTTAAGAGGCCCGGATGACTTGGTTCCATCATGCATCCACGACTCCCCAAGAGGCCCTTGCAGAAATGGGTGACTTTGTTCCACCGTATTACTACGGCTCCCCAAGAGGCCCTTAAGCATGTAAGGTAACTTGGTTCCCCAAGAGGCCTTACATGAAGTCAACCAATGTAGGTAACGACCCCATCCCAATTTTTTTTTTGTTAAAATCATGAATTCCTAATTATACTAATAGCATGTCATATTTAATAAATAAGCGGAGCTCCCCACTTACCTCGACTCACAGCGACGCCTATAACAACTCCTGGTACGCTCGGGATCCAATGCAATCCTTCAAGCGACGCTATACAACCATAATACATCTCATCAATAAATAATTTAATTTAAGTTAATTAAATCTTTCATTATTTGGTCGTTGGGATCAATTAGTGTGGGTCCCGCGGGTCCCCTGTCGCCCGATGTGAGGGTCAAGGGGTGGGACCCGATTGGTCTCTCTCGAAAACGTGATAGCGTCCCGTTCGAAAGTTTTCACTTGAATTTATCTTGTTTTAAATATATATGTATATATATCATTTTATTTCTTTATATATATGTATATATTATTATTCTTATTATAATTTTTTTTAGGTTCAGGGTCGGTTCAGCCCCTGGTCCTGGTCTAGGGGTCATTTAACCCCTGATATGCGCTATGCAGAATGCTGCTCCGCCCAGCCCCCCACTGCCCTTAAATAAGGGGCACACTAGCGCCGGCGGGGTTAGCCACTCTGGCCAACCCCGCGGTGGATGTGATGGGGGGGAGGGGTCGGTAGCGAGCTGCCCCCCTCTCTCATGCTTCCTGTAATGGGGCCTCCTAGTGGAGAACCCACCATGGGTGGCGGCGGCAGCGGCCGTGATACCGCTGCCGCCTTTCTCCAGCGGTGGCCATGACTCGCCGTCGTCCTCTTCGGCGGTGGCGACGCTACTCCACCTCCCCTCTATTTTGTGTGCACTTTTCACCAAAACTTCAAACAAAGAGAACTTATATTAGATATTACCTATTCTTGAGATTTTTGTAGTTGTTGTCTCTTCCTCTACCTTCTCTTCAAATCTGGGGTTTTTAACACAAAAATGGGGGTTAGGGTTTTAAAATCAATTTATATTAGGGCTACATTGATTTAGGGTTTGTGAATTTACTAGTTTGCCCCTAAGGCATGTTTATTTTGTATTTGGGTCTTCACAAAATCTCAACACAAAGTCAATGGGATGAAACATTAAGACTGTACGTTACAAGAAGTCAAAGTTAAAGTTTTTTCCTTTTATATTGAAAGATCAAGCACAACATTGGTTTTTTTTATCTTCCTCGAGATTCGATAACCAAATGGGCTCAAATGTTAGAAGTTTTCCTAGATCAATATATGCCCACAAGAAAAATCAGTACTTATAGAAGACAAATCACAGTCATGAAAATGAAAGACGATGAAAACTTTAATGAATTTTGGGATAGATTTCAAAGATTAATTTCGTCCCGTCCACAACATGGATACACTCAAAGAGATTTAGTAGAATACTTCTACGAAGGACTAAATCGTTTTGAACAAAGAATATTAGATACCATATGTGGTGGATCATTATTCAATGTTACACCAACTCTAAAAAATGAAGCTATAAACAAGATGGCTAAACAATTTAAACAATATGGTGAAAAGACCGATACATCAAGAAAGAAAGTTTATGAGGTTAACCGTAAAAAAAGTAATAAATTTGACGAAAAAGTTGAATAATTATTTATTGTCACGACCCATCTCACTAAGTCTTGAGTTAGCCTAATTAGTATAATTAGGCACCTAAACCATATAATTAACTATATGCCTCAAAATACTTTCCATTTTTATCCTTAGTAAGGCTCCAAAACTAAATTTGTATCATTAACGAAACTTAATACTTGTTTTACTTAATTGAAGCAAATTAGGAAGTCATACAGATTATCGTTTGTATTTTTATAAAAATTTCGGCAGCACCTCCCCTAAAATTGGCATGCTAGAAAAGTTTCACCTAATAGACTACAAAATTGGGGAGAGGCCTGAAAAGACTCACAAATCCCCACAGTTTACAATATATATAAAATTCAAACTTTAAATACTAACTTAGAGCCTTCGATACTTTAGTTACAACTTTAAAATAAAAAAACTATATCATAAAGCAATTAACTTACTTCAAAATAATTTAGGAGACTCGCATAACCTATTCAAAAGTGTTTCACGGCCTACCTCAACCAAAGCCTAAAACAATATGTATAACGTTATTACAAGAAGAAAAACTTTTAAAATTAAGACATTCACCAAAGATCTTTGAGCTTTTCTCGTTCTATCTGGTCTTCATAGAGAACTTGACATCATCAAAAGAAACTCGAAGATGTCAGGTAAGTTAACTCCGACATTGCTCTGTACTCTTGCAAATGTTAGTCCTAATACATGGAGACATTTAATCGCATTTCCAAATAAAAACAAATTATTATAACAACGTGGATCCCTCATGTCTTATTCTAAGCTCATAACAAGCAGGCCAAGTCACGATGAACCTTGAACAATTCTATGAGTTCAATGCATGCTACCCCAGAGTCGACATTACTGGCCTTAGGCACTTGCAGTACATCTAGCCTGGAGTTGAGCACCTCATACTCTTACGACCGAAGTTGGGGCAACTCTCTCTGGATTCCATGTACGCATGACCAAGAATGATGCAAATTGCATTGCAGACTGAACACAAATGCAGGTATAAAGATATATTTTATAAATAGTTAAGGCCACTGTAGGGTTAACTTACAACCAACCAACTTTGAGATAAATTCTCATGGTTCTGGAGTGTCGGATCACCTTGAGAATTGTTTTTATCGCTTCCATGCAAACCAAATTTTACTATGGGTTAAGCTTCAAATAAAACCAAATCATGAAACCCAATGAAAACTTCGGCCAAACAACACTCGAGAACAGTTTCCAAAAATATTAATTTATACAACTGTTTCAACTGGCTTTCGACTAGCTAACTTAGGGTAACTTTTTAACCTTGAAAACCTCAATATTTTTCATGATGACCTAAAAGGATCTTGTAGTACGCATGTCCTACTTTCCATAGACTCTAAGAACAGTATAAAAAGATCACCAATAGAGAAGTTATGAATTTCCCAAAATGGTCCATCAACTAGGTAAACATTATTTATTTTAAACTGAAAAACTTCTCCAAATTAATATTTTCACAATTAAATCCTCAAAACTCGACAATAAACACCACGGAACCACTCGATAGCAACATCAATCTATTTACAACAGCTCGTGGAGTCAAATTAGATAAAAATCGATAATCGACTCATCCATAAACCTAATGTAAATCAATATCACCGATACAAAATCTTCAAAATAGTTATTAATTGAATCACATTAGTTTAATTCATCAAAACCTTAACCAACTCTATTGGGATTAATTCCAATTTGCGCAAATCAATTGAATATACCAATTCACAACAATCTCTATCAGAATCTATCAAAACCTTGCAAAAGAAATGGAGAAATTGCGAGAATTCAAATGGAATTAAGGAAAATACCCTGAATCAACAATTTACCAAATTGTAGGTTGAATACCTCATTTCCACTATGGAAATATGGCTTGAAGTGATCGTCTCACAATGCTTCGCAATTTTGCAGAAAGAAATGGGTGAAAATCGAACATCAAGAGATTGCGAAGCGAAAGAGCGAGTTGAGAAATGAGGGAACGAACTTTTATACGTTCTGTTGGAAACAAAAGGAAATGAAATTCTTTGATTGTTTTTTTATTTATTTATATATATATATATATATAAACCCTTAGTTGCTTGTCAACAACTTAAATTTTATTTATTTACTAATTCTCGAAATCCCTACTTTGACTTGTTTTGACAACCGATGCTCATTTTGGATCCGATTTTTTCCTCAAATTCAGTCGACCTCTTGACAAAATAGTCCATCTTCATAAAATTTTCATAATACTTGTTTTAATCACACAAAACCCTAAAAATCCCAACTTCTTCCACGACATACTAAACCCTTATGGACCAATTATCTTGCCATACTAAACCAGACATACACTAATTTGGACCCAATCTCAACCTTTACCACTGCCAACCAAAATAAAGATCGAGGTAGGGTTTTGTACCGACTTCATTATTATTTTACAATACCACAAATGTCAACTTGCACGTAAATCGAGGCAAAATTCTCACATGATAATTAACACTTATTTACTAGATTTCCTACAACTAATATTAATTCTCTCTTGTGCCGTTTAGACACGCACTTGCAACCTTAAGTATGAATAACTAAGGATACACCTCAACATATCCTGACTTCGCGATAAAATACTATATAATACACACTAGGCATTCATTATCGAAAAAAATAATATTTTACCTTATGATCTCTGGTCCGTAATGAGTGGGTCTCACCTCAGATACCTAAACTCCAATTAAAATCCAAAAATACTTAATTAGTCATCTAATCAAGTTTATGAAATTCTTGGATTTCACAATTCTTCCCAACTAATTAAAGATTTCATTCTCAAAATTTAAACTTACCGGTTACTAAACTAAAAGAGATATGATAATATGATCCTTCAAATACAAGTTTTTTAATCTAAAATGTTAAAATCATCCCTAAGGTGAAACCGCTAAGTGGGCCCAATCACTTTCATTGTAATAAACAACTAAGTAGTAGAGATCATAAACATTTCAACTTTTCATTTTTCATCTTCTTGGTCAAATGAAAAGTCATAACAACTTCTCTGCCAATCCTGGCATTTTCTGAATTTTTGGCGAGTTAAATGATCAACTTTATGGAATATCCAATAACCTTACTTTTCTTCACTACTCATTTCATGCCCTGAATCCCACTCAAGCATTTAAAATTTAGCAAGATCTAGCCTATCTTGCTTTTCAATAAATCGATTTTCATTCTTAACTGAATACGATTCTAGAAAGTGTTGAAAATTCTTTCCATATCCACTAAGTTATGGTATATGCATCCTAATTTGCTTTCTCATCACTAAACATCTTTTTATTTGAATTATCGGCCGATAAATTCTTAGACTATCATTAGTCTAAATATTTATATAGTAATGCAAATAATATTTGAGCACGACATTAGATAGTATAGTAGAGTTACTTGTCTATCTGATCCATCACCATTCCAGAGTTTCTTAATAGAAACTTGGAATTACACAAGTCAACTTATGACTATAGTTCTGGAATTACATTTGTCATCCCAAGACAAGAGATCTCAAATTTCAATCTGATCAGAAAATGCAACCTAACACATCATGCAACTCTCACTTACTCTTTAGATGTATACTCACAATATCATTTAGATTTGTGACAAGAAAACAATTACGAATTTTAACTCGTCAGCTATTTCACATAACTTCACATTGACTAGTTAGAAGGTTAATGACTTTTCTAACTTCGTCAAATTATTTTTTATTCATCAGTTCACAATAAACCTCATTCTTTCACATTACGAACAAACTAGCATTGATTTATATCATTTCTCCAATTTATGAGATTTCCTTCATTTCTTGAATAGAGAGAGTTTTCCTTATCTTGAGTAGATATATGTATTTTAATAGAGATCAATATATTTCTTGATTATACTTTCATAGTATAACTTTTAACTGGTATCACATATAAGTTTATAAATATGTTATCTATTTTCCATCTCTACTCAATACATACTTTTGACTTTTCTTAGTTTATAGTGGAAGAATATTGAATTCTTCAAACATATCTTAGCCATATATAGATAATACTTAGTAACCAAGATGTAAGTTGCGCATCTCTGTTCATTTTTTATTTTTATTTCCACTGTGCATAAAGGCATGTTACATCAACTCCAATTTACAATAACCTCATTCTTTCACATTACGAACAAACTAGCATTGTTTTATATCATTTCTCCAATTTATGAGATTTCCTTCATTTCTTGAATAGACAGAGTTTTCCTTATCTTGAGAAGATATATGTATTTTAATGGAGATCAATATATTTCTTGATTATACTCTCATAGTATAACTTTTAACTGGTATCACATATAAGTTTATAAATAGGTTATCGATTTTCCATCTCTACTCAATACATACTTTTGACTTTTCTCAGTTTATAGTGGAAGAATATTGAATTCTTCAAACATATCTTAACCATATACAGATAATACTTAGTAACAAAGCTGTAAGTTGCGCATCTCTATTCATTTTTTATTTTTATTTCCAATGTGCATAAATGCATGTTACATCAACTCCAATTTACAATAACCTAGTTATTGATATTTTCACCACTGACTGATTATGTGGTGTAACATAACATTTGCACCAATATACAACATATTCACGGATATCAGTTGTATACTACTTTGTTTCAACATTTTCATCTTTTTGAGTTTACTTCCTTGTAAGATCCTTTTGAAGATATATTAATTTTCATCAAACTTATAGTTTGAAATTTTAATTTGATCGAGACTCGTTGACCTAAAATCTCCCTTTTTCATGCGTATGTGAGAATTTATTAACCATTTAGTTTACCTATACTTAAGCCTCCAATTGACTTCAATGAGACTTCATAGACCCTTCTATTTTGACTATCATCAATTCATTCGATTATTCAAAGACGGGTGTCATCACATCGGTCTTCTATGTTGTGAATGAAATATGATTATAATACGGAGGTACTTAGACTTATGGTCATGCACAACCACTCCAATGCCTTACTTTCACTAAAAGAGTTCGTTTGTGTCACTTCCAGCACAACTCATCTCAACGTCATATTTTACTTTATACACAGAGCCTATTCCATTCCATTTCGTCAATCTAAGCTATTCTCACATTTATCTTTTTCTTGGTCCCCTTACATACTTATTACACCTTCGTTCAACACTTAGACAACTTAATGCTTCTTTAGCTGTACTTAGAAAATTAATTTTCTTCATCTTTTCTCTTTTCGAAATTATAGTTAAGGACAATGCGACTTCTTGTTATTATTTAATTAATCAAAGACTTTCTTGACCAATCTTTGTTCGAAATAGAGAAATTTTGCAAACCAAACAATTGTAATGTTTGTTATTGCCTTAAATTGTTTCCATTTGTCTTCGATTTCTTGACTTTTTTTCTCAAAAAGAGATTCGGTAGTTTTCATGAGACTGCGTAAGATATCAAAGTATCTTATTGTTCATCAAATCCATTTTTATGAATTCACCTTTTCGTTATTGTTCATTTGAGAATTTGAATTTCCAAACTCTTATTAACTTGACATCTAATAAAACTCTTAAAGGCTACTATTTCAATCCTTTAATGCCTATAAATGGAAATTCATGTTGTAAGGATTTCTTACTGACTTCCTATACAAAGCACTTAAGGATATTTCGTCGGTACATTAATCTCTTCCTTTGTTACATTTTAAGTCGTAGTGATAGGCATCGTAACTTAATTTGGTTAGAAGTGACTACTGGGTACTTTGAATTTCAAAACACAATTATTTATGTTTTATTTAATAGCTAATCATAGCTATTTTCATATCATATTCCCCAAATCTAAACTTCTAACATGTTGATCATATCATTACACCTTTTATTTTCAAGCTACAAATTTCATTGATCTTTGTTTCATAACAACACATAATTCAGTGTTAACAAAGATTACTTTTAACTTGTATATTTCCATTCATTTTACCATTGCTTTGTTTGATTCATAGAAGCATTGTACTCAACGTCCCTTATAATAAAGCAACAAAAGTAAGAAACAATTCAAAATGTTCAATAATTCTACTTATAAGTCATTTGATTGTTTCAAACCATGGTTCTATTCTATATTCCACATTGTGTTTTGTTTTACGAAGGAGACAATACTTTACTTCAAAATATATATAATTTCACAGAAACTGATTTAAACAATTTAACTGATCCTATCACAATCTCATTATGATTTTTCAAGTCCAAATTCAATTTGTCAAATTAATTTCTATTTTCAAAACTCTTGTCTCCTTTTTCATTTCATCGATACTATTTTCGGGAACAACTTTTCAATTGGTTATGAATTCAACCAATACTATATAGAATACGTTTTCCCAAGTTAATAGTTTCACCACTACAAACCTTATTATAAAATCAAAGATATAAATATATTGTGCTTCCCACCAATCTCAATTTCCTTTTAGTTTTGCCAAATGATTTCAATCTTTCAAGACTTAATTTAAGTCCATTTTGATATTTTCCTAAGCGTTTTGTAATCATAATAATTCGATACTTTCAATTTCAAAGAAATCCATGCTTAATACTTACATTCCTGAGACATTCAGACTTCTTGCTCAACCAATTTCCTACTATTTTTATAACTGACTATCTTCCACAGTTATATTGGTGTTGAACTATTTTCAATACTTCCTCTTGTGAGTTTTAGACTTCTCAAATCTATTTAACGCCCATTTACGCTTAGTTTTGTTTCACAAGTGTATTCTTTTTTTTACTATTTGTTCTTATTCTAACTCGTCACATCTCAAAAGTTAAGTATCAAATAGAAAATGAGAATAAACTTCCTATCGCATATCTAGCAAAAATATAATAATAAACAATAAACATATAACAATAACAATGTATCCCCATTCACACACTTCCTAACTAATCGTGCTCAATCATTCTTTGGTTCCCTACCAAAGTTTTCCTTAATTGATCCAAACTTGGCTCTGATACCAACTCTATCACGACCCGTCTCACTAAGTTTTGACATAACCTAATTACTCTAATTAGGCACTTAAACCAATTAACTATTTGCCACGAAATACTTTCCTTTTTAATTCTTAGTAAAGCTCCAAAACTAAATTTGTATCCTCAACGAAACTCAATACTTGTTTTACTTAATTGGAGCAAATTAGGAAGTCATACGGATTATACTTCATATTTTTATAAATATTTCGGCAGCACCTCCCTAAAATTGGCGTGTCGGAAAACTTTCCCTAATAGAAAACAAAAGTGGGGAGAGGCCTTAAAAGACTCATAACTCCCCGCAATTTACAATATATATCAAATTTAAACTTTAAATACAAACTTAGAGTCTCTGATACCTTAGTTACAACTTTATAAACCCAAAAAAACCTAAACTGAATCATAAACCTCTTAACATACGTCAAACTAATTTAAGAGACTCTCATAACCTATTCAAAAGTATTTCAGGACCTACACTCACCCAAAAGCCCAAAACAATGTATATAAAGTGCTTACAACAAGAAAATTAAACTTTTAAACTTAAAATATTCACTGAAGATCTTGAAGCTTTTCTCGTTTTGTCCGGTCTTCACAGAAAACATAACATCATAAAAAAAAAACTCGAAGATGTCAAGTAAGTAAACGCCTACATTGCTTAGTACTCTTGTAAATGTTAGTATTAATACATAGAGACATGCAATTGCATTTCCAAATAACAACAAATTTATATAAAAATGTAGATCCCTCATTTCATGTTTTATGCTCATAACAAGCGGGCCTACTCAAGATTAACCTAAAACAGTCTTATGAGTTCAATGCATGCTACCGTGGAGACGACATTACCCACCTTAGACCCCTGCAATGCGTCTTGTCTAAAGCGGAGCATCTCACATTCTTATGACCGAAGTAAGGGCAACTCTATCGAATTCCATGTATGCATTACCAAGAATGATGTGAAATGCAATGTAGACTAAACACAGATGCAAATACAAAGATAAATTTCATAAATAGTAAAGACCATTATAGGGTTTACTTACAACCAACCAACTTTGAGCTAAATTCTCGGGGTTCTCGAAGCGTCATATCACCTTGAAAATGGTTCTAATAGCTTCCCTGCAAACCCAATTATATTATGGGTCAAGCTTCAAGTGAAACCAAATCATGAAACGAAATGAAAATGTTGGCCAAAGTACGCTCGAGAAAGGTTTCCTAAAATATTAATTTATACAAGTGTTTCAAGTGGCTTTCAACTAGCCGAGTTGTGGTAACTTTTTAACCTTGAAAACCTCAATATTTGTCATGATGACCTAAAAAGATCTTGTAGTACGCATGTCCTACTTTCTATAGACTGCAAGAAAACTCAAATCAAATCACCAGCAGAGATGTTATGAATTTTCCAATATGTCATGTCAACTAGGAAAACTTTATTTATTTTGAAAGGAAAAACTTCTCCAAATCAATATTTTTGCAATTAAATCCTTAAAACACTACAACAAACACCAAGAAACCACTCGATAACAACATCAAACTATTTCCACAGCCCATGGAGTCAAATTGGATAAAAATTGACAATTGATTCATCAAGAAACCCAATGTAAATCAATATCAACCATAAAAACATGTCCAAAATAGTTATCAACTGAATTGAATTGGTTCAATTCATCAAAACCTTATCCACACAAGTGGGATTTATTCCAATTGGTGCAAATCAATCCAATATACCAATTCACAATAATCCCTACCATTTTCTATGAAAACCCTCAAAAGAAATTAAGAAATTGCGAGAGTTCAAATTGAAGTTAGGAAAATGCCCTGAATTGACAATTTACCAAATTGTGGTCTGAATACCTCATTTCCACCTTGGAAACATGGCTCGAACTGACCGTCTCATAATGCTTTATAGTTTTGTGGAGAGAATTGGACAAAAATCGAACATCGTGAGATTGCTGAGCGAAAGAGTGAGTAAAAAGGGATGAGTGAACGAACATTTATACGTTCTGTTGGAAACAAAGGAAATGAAATAGTTTGATTGTTTTTTGATGTGTTTTATTTATATATATATAAACCTTAAGCTACTTATCAGCAGCTTAGTTTCTTTTTATATATTAATTCTTGAAATCTCTATTTTGACGTGTTTTGACTACCGATGCTCAT
This sequence comes from Stephania cephalantha, assembly GCA_039657325.1. Lineage (NCBI taxonomy): Eukaryota > Viridiplantae > Streptophyta > Magnoliopsida > Ranunculales > Menispermaceae > Stephania > Stephania cephalantha. The sequence goes on from CM077572.1 coordinate 12,594,281, forward strand.
TTTGGATCCAATTTTTTCATCAAATTCAATTTACCTATTGACAAAATAATCTATCTTCATAAAACGTCCATAAAATTGATTTTGGTCACACCAAAACCCTAAAAATCTTAACTTTATCGATGACATACTAAACCCCTATAGACCAATTCCCTTGCCATACTAAACCAAACAAACACCAATTTGGACTCAATCTCAACTTCGACCACCACCAACCGACATAAAGCTCGAGGTAAGGTCTTGCACCAACTTCTTTCTCATTTTATAATACCACAGATCCTAACTTGCATGTAAATCGAAGCAAAATTCTCTCCTAATACTTAACACTTGTTTAATTAACTTTCTCTCGTCCCATTAAGACACGCACTTGCAACCCTGAGTATGACAAACTGAGGATACACCACAACACATCCCGATAAAATACTATATAATACATACACTAAGGATTCATCATCGAAAAAATAATATTTTACCCTATGATCTCCGGTTCGTAATCCATGGGTCCCACCTCAAATACCTAAACTCCAATTGAAATTCAAAAATACTTAATTAGTCATCTAATCAACTTTATGCAATTCTCGAATTTCGCATCTAACCTAACAAAGCTACTATTAAATGATATATTAAATCGAATTAAACCATGTTGATTTTGTAATGAAGTTACACATCAGATGGATGTGTGTCATAATTCATAAGAAGAAAACAATGAAGAAATCAACTTGAACAAATATTCAGGTCCGCCTACAAACCAATATAATAGCAACAATTATTGCAATGGAAAACCAAGTTCAAATCTTAGGTATGGTCCACAAAATAAAAACTATACAACTTTTAGACTGAGAGCACCTACACAAACTACACAAATGTAACAACATCATAAAAACTATTCAACCTACGCAACAAAACCTAGAACAAATATTACACAACTTTATGACCAAAAGTAATCAAATATTTAAGCACATTTCTCAAAAACAAATTAAAATCGATATGTCTATTAATAAGCTGGAAAATAAATTAAGTCAAACGACTCTACAAATCAACAAGTTAAGCAATTAAACTAAAGAAACTACTCAACCTACGAACACTACTAATCAAGCATAAGTTAAAGCTTAATTTTATGAAAATGAAAAACAAACGAATATGCAACAAAAGACACCAAAAAAAGTTGAAAGGAAAACTAAAATACCTAAGACAGTAGAACAAGAAGAAGAGGAGATGATGGAAAATGTCATTCCAATTAGGGAATGAGTGACCGAGCAACTAAAATATACACATTTTCCTGAAAGGCTATACCCTAGGTATTTAGCCAAAATAGAAGCCTACGAAAAATCTTTTCAAACTTTTGAATTAATTAACCAAGACAAAGTAAACAATAATGATAAGTTTAATAAAGATATGCATTCTAATTCTACCGTTCCATAACTATTAGCAAAAGCTAGGGAGGAAGAACCTAAAGAAGACATATCTGAACCTTTTAAGAATCTAGAGATTAATAAAAAATTAGAACAAAGGATTTCACCTTTAACAAGAATGCCTGAGAAATGTTCCAACCCAGGAATGTTTGTCAAACCAATCTAAAAAGGCAATTCATTTACTGAATTTGCTGTGTTATCTCGGGGCATCAATTAAAGTTATGTTACTTAAACTTTATCAATCATTGAAAATTGGATCGTCAACCACTACACCTATGAATCTCACTTTAGCAAATAACACCATTATTAAACCGTATAGATTATTATAATACATCGTAGTAGGAGTACAAAGTACATGACTTAGTATTTCCAGTAGATTAATTGGAGATTCTACATCCCCCAATCATTTGCCTAAACTAAGTTAGATATTTCTGATGTCTATAGAATTTGAAGATAAGATTGTCGAATTCAAGATTAATAATGAACATAACTATGACACCTATGTATAATATGATGAATTATTTGATAATGAAATAGAAGATAATGACTTTTAGACTTAAACTATTATGTTGATTTTAATGCTGAACTTTATGAAATTAATGCAGTAACAATGGAAATTGATAAAAGGACTCAAAAAAAGAAACAGATGAAGACACTTCAAAAGAAAAGAAAGTAACTCAAAAATGGAGAGTTAAGCAACATGGGAACAGAAAAACATTAACAAGACAGAAGTTTCTAAGTCTAAGTACAATAAGAAAAAGAAAAAATTGGACTTGAATCCTATAAAGCTTAATGATCTTAGAGGCATACACTTGCTCATTAAAATCAAATGTGCTTTGTATTACGTAACTCGATTCGATACAAACTCTAATACAAATATCATGTCAATACATTTCTTTCTACATACTCAATTGGATTTGAATTCACTTGCTTCTTAACGATTCTCTTTTCCTGAGGATGGAACTGCAATTCAACCAATAGGAGTGGTCATGGATGTCTCGGTTCAAGTGGACAACAACATTGTACCCACGACTTCTTGGTAATGCCACACTATATCAATATATATCCAATTTTAATATTAGGACGACCGTTCTTAGCCACTACTTATGCTATTATGGATATTTTGAATAAAATAATTACTCTAATAATCGATGGCCGAGCACTAACTTTCTCGGAATGGCACTAGAGTGGAAAACCCTAAATTTAGGTTTAGAGATCCAAACTAATTCTACGAGGGTTAAGTCGAGCCAACGACATTAAACAAAAGTGCTTTATGGGAGGCAACCCATATTCTATGTTTATTTCATGTTTATTTAATTTTATTAGGAACTTAGCTTAGTTTAGTTTAGTACACTTTTGTTCTCACTTTTTGACTCTTGTGTTGAAAATATTTTCGAGACATTAACCCCGAGGTGGTTTCAATTTAGGGGGAGTGATTGAGTTCTTTTCGCTTATATGTCCTTCATGCAAGTCGCATTATTTACTTACTTATATGCTTATATATTTATTATTTATTTAATAAAAGTATTTATTTAATTGTACGTCCCACTCAAACTTTAGAGTTTTTAGTCAATTCTACCTTAATATGGATTTGTATGAATGATGAATAAGTTAATTATAAAATAACTTGAAAAAATTATAAAATAAGCCTAGCGATTCCTAACGATTCAGATGAACACCGGGAATTGCTAGCTATATCGGTAGTAGTACACAACAAAATCAATGCCAAATTTGGAGTCCGGAATTCCCACTTATTCCATTTGAACAAGAATCATTGGCTAAGTCGTTAGGTCTGAAAATTTTCCAGAAGCTTAATTATTTTCAATTTAGTCAGTGATTCCAAGCAGTTCCACTTAAACATGAATCGCTGGGCATGATTTTTTATTTTTAAAACCAAAAACCCCAAATCGCCACAAACTTCTGACCTTTCACACTTGCAAACCATTGCACCCTTTCACCAAAATTCGAGTTTCTTGCCTAGATTCAACCATTCTAAGCTCAATCACACCTCAACCTAGTCTCATTCAAACCAAAAATCTCAATTTTGGGGGTTTTGAGCCAAACTAGTAATAAATTTTTACCTAGAGCTTGAAGGGACGGTCTAGAGGAGTTTAAGAGTCTCAATCTTGAGATATTCACTATTGAGAAGGTAATTACATCAAACCTTGCTTTTTACTTCATCAAATTTTTGATTCGGGATTTTCGCAAAATTTTCAATGTTTTTCGACATTGATTTCTGGGAATTTATTCAATTGTCTTGCACAAATAGTTTCATTAATTCCAAAAGACTAGGACTAGTGATCACCTTAATATTTGGTTGAAAAATTCAACAATTTCAAAAAAATTTCTATAGTCACGCATATTGGCAAATTGTTTACAAATGCATGTTTGAAATGAGTTTGGGGTGTTTGGTTATGGTTTTAATTCAAATTAAGTTGCTATATTTTTTAAGAGACTTACAACTTGTCATCAAATTGATTTAACATATTTAGAAAATCTATTTTCAAGTTTACTTTTAGTTATCACTTCGATGCCAAGTGTATTTTACAATTAAAACGAATTTAAAACTAGCTTTCCAAATAATTTTCTCCTTTTAAAATAAAGTCTTGAGTTTTATCAAATTATTTTTGAGAACATTGTTTCTATCATTTACATGTTTCTTTAGTTTTTGAACATGTGATTTTCGAAATATGATACAATGGTTGGTTGAGTGAAATGCCGAAGTTCTCGAGAGGAGAAAGGAAAGGCACACCTTGTAGAAAAACTTTAAAAAAAATCTAAAGCTCCACCTAAACCAATTAGGCCAACGAGGATTTCAATGAATAACCCCCGAACTAGAGCACCTTAAGAGCCTTCTCCACCCATAAGTTTTGAATATGATTCGGAGGTTTCCATACTTATAACCTTATTTACGCTAATGCAAGTGCTAGGATGGAGAGTGACATTAGTAAGAATAGAAATATTATATCAGGGAGGGGTTTCAACAATAATACAAACTCAAGTACGGGCCTAGGATTTTAAACATAATTAGGGAAAGGATTTCAAAATTATTGACTAAGGATTAGTACGCCGATAATAATGTGGGATCCTCAATGCAAATGGTGTCTAAGATTTTAGTTAGAGAATTCTACGCAAACGGGCATGGAGATGAAAATAAGAAAGTATCCATAGTCCGAGGAAGACCAATGGACTACTCACTTGAGAGAATAAACCATATTATGGTTTACTGGAAGTACATTTAAGGTAACATAATTAGTACCCTAAACCTGAGTACATGTATAGACACGAATTTCCAAACGACACCATTAGGAATGTTTAGAAGCAATTACGGGGGATGGTTTCCATTTTGACTCAAACAGGTACCCAAAACACATACACGCCAAAACTTTTTGGGAAAGCAACCAAAGCCTAAAGCTTTTTCGTAAACGCGAGCTTATAGCCTAGTTTACAACACCATTACATAGTAAACTATAGGGCGACTCTCCTATACCAAATAGTAAGAGGGATCGGGTACATTGATGTTGGCCGAATAATCTATGAATTGATTAGGAATGCCATGACCACAATGAAAAATAAAGGACTATTTTTCATTTGATGACCACCAAGTTTTGCAAGCAAGATCGAGTCTTGATAAAAGGAGTAGAATTCGATGTATTTCCAGACAAGACCTTCACTGACAACATCATTGAAAAAATTAAGAAGGTCACAAGATATATGGACTTAGAGGACGAGAGAGAGAGAGAGAGAGAGAGAGAGAGAGAGAGAGAGAGAAAGAGTACTTGCAGATAACTAGAACTTAAAGGAACTCAAACTGTGCATACAATTAAGAAACAAATCAGACCATAGAGCCACATGTAGAGGACTTCAATGGCCTAGATGCGGAAGACACTTAAATGGCCATGATGTAGAAAATCTTGCCTAATTAGATGAGAACTCTTAGATATCAAGAATCAAGAATTCTTGTTCCAGAACCAACGTGAGATTACTCTATGGATTGCGTTTACATGTTTGGAAAGCAAAATAGGTTTATGTTTCATTGTTTTAGATATTTGTTTAGATGTTTATTTATTATTAAATTTAATCTATTTGATTGATTGTGAATCTGAATTGTGTTAATTAGTAAAGACAATATAGTTAGTTAAGTATTATTTATTATAGTTAGTTATTATTTAGTTAATTATTATTATAAGAATTATAATGATGATAATAATAATAATAACCATTAAAGTCTTTTTTTCCTAGAGAGGATTGATAAATCCCTATAGAGACAATTCTCAGTTGCCATTAATACAAAATAATTAAAATATAATATAAAATGGAAAATTATTGTACACTCCCAACACGTGTCAATTCATGTTAAGTTTGATGAGATAGATCTTAAAGTGCGATTGATGCATATTTTTGAGCAAATGAGACTTAATGATGAGGATGATATCGTACAAGCTTAAGAGTTCAATGGTAAAGAAATAGATATGAGAGAGGAAACCTAACCAAGTGTACCAAAGAACTTTAGACTTCTTTTAGGACATCCATCCCTAAAAATCTTAAGCGATACAAGTAAGAGTATAACCACTAGGTTCACTAAACCGCGATGAGGGCATATTGCATTGGTATCAAGCCAAGCCCACTCAAATTAAGGATATAACTACTAGGTTTTTACAAAGTCGCGATAAGGAGCATATTGCATTTGTGTCACAAACCGAGCCCACTAAGATAATGAAGCCTTAGGTAATAAATTTTGGATTATGGTAATGCAAGAAGAATTAGGACACTTTGCGAGGAAGAAGGTGTGGACCTTAGTCCCTATACATGAAAATCCCACCGTTATAGGCACTAAAAGGGTTTTTAGGAACAAAAATAATGATAAGGGCAAAATAGTGAGAAACAAGTCTAGAATAGTTACACAAGGCTATAATCAAGATGAAGGTATTAATTATGAAGACGCCTTAGCAGCGGTAGCACAACTAGAAGTAATACTAATGTTTTTTGCTTATGCATGCTAAAGTGGTTTTCTACTATACCAAATGGATGTTAAAAGAGCATTCTTAAATGGCTTTATCAATGAGGAAGTATATGTAGAACAACCACCGGGTTTTAAAGATCATGATTCTCCAAATCATAATTATCATATTCAAAAAGCCTTGTATGGGTTGAGTGAAGAGTCAATAAAAAGAAATATTTTATAGTTTAATTTAAGTTGATTTTAGATATAAATGATGATATCACACTAGGTATTCTCTTGTTTTTGTGATTTTAGGATTTAACTAGGAAAATATAGAAATGGAAGAAAAAGATAAAGAATAGCAAAATAGTAACTAGAGAATAAGTCCAGTGATTAGCCAACGACTTAAATTTACACCACAAATCGCCACAAAAATCAGCAATAGAGATTAGCCAGCGGATCTGCATCGAATTGGAAAATAAACTAGAAATCACCAGCTGAATCGTAGAGCGCAAAAAGCTGAATCTAGTGATTAACTCACCAATTTGTGTATAAACTGGAATCGTTGACAAATTGCTGAGGTCGGTTACGAGTTTTTTAGGTAAGAACTAGAAATTTGTATTTATCTATGATTTTTATACTTAGGAAAACTATAAATAGGACCTTAGGGCTTCGAAATTAATCTATTCTCTTAACCCGTTGCCCTTATAAGTTTGGTTTTATCAAGTTTATGTTTGAAGCAACATTAGTGCTTTGTTTATTTCATTTAGAAGTATTTATTTGATTATGTCTTTTAATTATATTATTATGTTATTTATTTCTAGCATGAGTGAGTAGTTTATCAATGTAAACAAACCCTTGCCATTTATATACTTTGAATTGCTATATAGTTATGATTAAGAAATCATTTGTTTAATGATTTAAATCTATTCATCCACGTCAATCACGAATTTAATAAGTTATTTTTTTGTATTGCAACTAATGATTCTTTTTATTGGGTGCATAGTTGCTAATATGTTTTTTAGTATAGAGTATCTAAATCTACATCTATAGTTATTGACATCAATTATAGAAGTAGTAACTAGGATTAATCTATAGGGCTATATTATTGAGTGGATGTTTGATACGTGATTAATTATACCTATATATAAGGTTAGTTTAGTCTTATATTTACTATAAATATATCTAAATAAGTGCTAATTCATGGTATTATTGCATTTTCTGAGAATTAAGGTTTAAAGGATGAAATTGAGGAAAAATAAGAAGAAACGGAGCAAAATCCCATAAAAACATACTTGGCCTCGTGGCTACATGTGTTGACGTTGTGGGCACACAAGGAACAGCGTGGGAAAGAAAGGCACGTTGTGGGAGAGAAGAAAAAAATAAAGCAAACAAACTCTGGAGGTCCGGCACTGTGGTGGCGCAATGAGATATAAGGCAATACGTCAGGCAATAAGTGACAGTGCTAGATATGCAGGAAATAGAAAGTTAGAGTTTTAATTCGTGTTAAATTTTTAAGTTGGGTTTCTAATTGTTATTAGTGAGTATAAATAGGCATTAGGATGTGGCAAACAAATCATATACCAACTGTTAGCCACAATTAGAGTAATTTAGCATAGGTTTTACATTGAGTTTGAGTATTAAAAAATTTATGTGAAAAAAACATTGGAGACTTCACGTTTGCAATTCAAATTTGGTTTCGTTGATTGATTTAAGGTAATATTTATATTCATCTCTTATTTGCATTGATTTCTATTATAAATTGTGATATGTTCGTTTCAATGTAATGTGAGTAGTATATTTATTTTAGGAATCAATGGAACCTTTAGTATGAATGCTATGCTTTGAATAGGAATAAAAAAAGTGCAATGGCTAAAATTTGTAGTGATTCTGAGCGTAAGTCTTTAGACATCTTGATCACATGTTTAATGAATTTAGGCTTTAGGTGTTATCATGGGCATTGAAGCTTTTAATCTGGATATGAATGGTACAACCGTGAAATACACAACATCGAGAGATAGTTATTGATTAGGGAGGCGCGGATAGTAAACATAGTTTGTTATGAATCCAATGATTTGGGACTTAAAGCAATGTGAAGCTTACATTATTCACACCGATAGGTGGTGTTCTTGTTTAGACATTAGAATCTTTTCCATCATGATAGTAGGTTGTAGTGGATTTGAAGGAAATCTGTCTTTCTAATTAGGCATTGCACAAAACATATTGAGATGTAAACATGAATACAATGCACAATATTAAATTACCTAGGTGAAGTTGTGAACTAAGATATCCTTAATATAAGAGTTCAATTAAAGTTTAAATTAACTTGTTAGATAGTTTGGTTAGTATAAAACCAATTTAAAAGTGAATTCCTTAGCAATCAATAGTTCAAGTTAAATAGGTAAACCACTAGTGCAAAAACCTTTAAATGAGAACGGTATCCTTAGCCAATGTAAGTTGGTTACACTATTATTACAAGCTAGCAATCATACTTGCGGCATGCACATCAAGTTTTTGGCGCCTATTGTCGGGGATAGGTAGCCATTAGATTTACTTAATTAATCTAAAAATTTGCTAAGTATTATTTTCAATAATTTAGTTGTAAGTTCATAAAAAAAAACAAAGATAAAAAAGGCTTAACTTTCAAGTTTGACTTTCTGCACTTGATTTTTTTGTGTTTTCTTTTCAGGGATACTTAGTGCATGCGTAACAAAGGAAATAAGGACCTAGTGCCTTACGACCAGAAGATTGAAAGAACCAACAAAGAAAAAAAAAAGAAATCAAGACGGTTGAGAAGCAAGCTTGAAACCAACAACAGGGCCGCGGGAATAACCAACCCGCATGTGATCTGGTAGTGTGGGACAGAGCGCGAGGACAGAGATGCCTTCGTGACTACTTCAGGAGATGTACAACGGAGTGATGAGGCTTCTAGCCAATACCTCGGAGTTTGAACTGAGACAATCTCTGATAAACATGGTGCAAAATAGTCTATTTAACGGGATATCTAATAACGATCCAGTTCCACATGCGGAGAATTTCTTGGAGAAGTGAAACACTGTGCATCACCAGAGTTTCAAAAGAGGTGATCAGGATGCGACTTTTTCCATTCTCATTAGGTGAAAAAGCCAAATCCTGGTTCCAAGGGCTTCATGCAGGGAGTATGACCTCATGGACAGAAATCAATAAAAGATTTCTTCAAAAGTTCTTTACCCTAGTGAGGGTCAGTGAAAGGAAACTTGAGATTAATTAGTTCAAGCAAGAAGACACCAAGTCTCTTGGCAAGGATTGGGAAGTATTTAAAGAGATGCTGAGGAGATGTCAGCGACGCAGATACGTAAAATGGGCACAACTCTAGATTTTCTTCTATATGATGAACCACAGCACGAGAACACAAGTAGATGCCGCATTAGGTGGCTCTTTTCTTACCAAGGATGAGGATGGAGGATTGGATTTCCTTGATCTTATACCTCAAAACCCTACAGCTGGTACTCGTTCCACACAAAGGTAAGAGCAGGTGTCTACGAAATTGACTCATAAGCTGCAATTATGGCACATCTACCAAATCTGAGCAGTTAGATGGCAAAACTTCAGATGGGAAACTAAGGTCCACAAGTAGCACAACAACCCGTAAATCACCAAGGCTTGGTGGTTAACCAAATAAATTGAAAGCAGGGAATGAAGTGTGAGGACATCAACTTCATGAACAATTAAGGCTACGGGAACAACTTCAAGCCGAGAGGAGTGGCTCCTTAACGGTTTTATCAATGATACAATAACAACCCTAACTTTTCGTATGGAAATCCCGATAATGCATTGAAGTTACCTCAAGGCTTTGAGCTACAAGTCGTGTCAAATCCGAAAATTTTTAAATCGGTAAGTATGGCTAATCAAGGATTAACGAAAACTAATTATGGTTTAGGGCACGAGCTGGAAGCTAAAGACTAGTGAAATGGGGATTTTTTATTAATTTTATTTTTGTGTGATGTATTTCTAGTGTTGTGTATTATATGTTATTTTATTTTGTGAAATTCAAGTTGATCGAGTAAATTCGATATTTTGCGGGGTATTGTTTTGAAATATGTGTCGAGATGGGTTTTAGGATAGTTAAAATATTGACATGAACTTTGGTTTCGAATTTAGAAAAAAAATTTGTAATTAAGTTCGAAAATTCGAGATTTGATGTTGAATTAGATTTAATGAGCTGATGTGGGCCCCATACCTCGATTTGAATGCGAGAAAGGTTGTCCGAGAGTTTTAGAGCATTTTGGAAAATTCTCAATTTTTGGTGGAATTAGAGTTATTTTCGGGGTTTAATTCGGACACAAAATTGAAGAGATAAATATGAAAAAAAAAAAAAAAATGCCAAATTACCTATGAGGGTATTGTTTTATATAGTCGAGTATCAATATAAAGGGGTAATTTGGTGATTTTGCTACCCTTTTGATTTATAATCGAAATCAACAGGATCGTCTTCTTCATTTCTTCATTTCTTTTTTCTTCCCTCACCATCGTTAATCCTCAATGCTCTCTCCCTTTCTATCTCTCTCTCGTCTCATTGGAAATCACATCCTTCCTCACTCTGGGATGTTGATGTTAATAGAGTTGAATAAGAGCCGTGACTATTGGGAGTATTGACGGCAGTTTGTAAATGAGGTAACGGAGATTTTATTTTTGGATTTTCAATTTTGATGTGATTAAAACTTTTGTGTGTCAATATGAAATCGAACAGAGGGCTTCATCGTCTTCATCGTTCACACCCAACCATTCACTTTTCTTCGTCTCCCTCACCATTCTCTCTCTACTAGTCTCATGTTTAGTCTCCCCTCTCTTGTCCCTGTGTAATCAAATTATAGGATGTGTGGGTGATTTGTTGTTGTGAGTGTCGTAGGCATGACTGGGTATGTGCATCATTTGAAGGTGAATGTTTCAATCAAAATCTTGATTTTGGTGACTGTGGGACTCAGTTATGATTTGAATTCAAAAGTGAAGTTGTTGTTGTTGTCAGTTGTAAGGGACATAGGAGAAGGATCCATTGAGAAAGAAAGAAAAAAATAGTTAAAAGAAAAGTGGAAAATGTAGAGGCGTCGGGAAGATGATGGGGGCGGCCTTGAGCTCCCCTGCCCAGCTAGGCACCTAGTTTCATAAGGAAAAAAATTTAAAAGAATATAACAGACAAAGATCGAAACAAACTTCTCTGTTTCGATCCAAATGAAGAAAATAATGGTTTAATCTCGAACCAGGGTCGAACTCGGTTTGGCTCAGTTGAGCCCAACCGGACCGGTTCCAAAGGATCAAACCATCCTTCTCATTTAAAAAAAAAAATTGAAAATGAAAGAAAAAAAGGGATCCCTGAAAATTAGGGAAATTTGAGAAAATAGGATTTTTTGACATATTAACAAAAATAAAAAAAAATTATGATGAATGAGGATTTTGAGATTTTTCTAGAGGATTTATACTATGGGTTTTGCCTTGTCATGCGTGCTATGACTGAAAATGTCCAAGATTGTGAAAATTATTTTAAAGTCTAATCAAGTTTATTCTAAACCACAATTTACAGTCAAAATTAGGATCCAAACATCCGAGAGTTTATTTGTAGGGATTCTGAGGTTTTCGGGTCGAGGTAGGACCAAATAAAATATAATAAACTAGAAAAATTATATTTAAGCTTATACGACATAAGTTTCTATGCTGAACAATAATTTTGAGTCAAAAGTGAAATATGGGCATCAAAAAAGTTATTTTGGAAGTATTTTAAGGGCTCCGGTACGCGCCTGGGTCAGTTTAACTGCATTTAATTGAAAAAAATGTGGAATTGTTATGGAATCTTAACAAATTTATAAATGAATTGTTTGAACGCAATTAAAACCCCTTGTAGATTAGGTTAATGACTCGGAGCGTAATGGAATGGCGGTATCGCGTTTGTCAAGTTGAGTACATCTCATAGTAACCTTTACATTGTATGAATATTTCTCGAATATAATTGCATGCATTGGTTTATCGCTGCATATTTATTGGTCATGCATTCAAGGACACGAGAGGAAGGAGGCCTTTGGGGGTCCCATTGTGTTTATTGGCTATATGTGTGGTAGGATGAACACCATAGTGCTCTGCGACTAAAGTTACTGATCGTGGTAGACACTTGTTTAGGATGAGATGTGATGCTACCCAGGAGCATACTCTATGGAGAGTCAAGTTTGTGGCTTCTCAAGGGACTTCCTCTGAAACTCTCTTTATTACTGTTTACTCAACATTTTTAGAAAGACGTCATCTGATTGTGGCCGGTCAACGAAAATGGGATGGATTGCATGTTTGTACATTTACGATTCCTTGCGTTATTATTGTTTGTTTAAGTCCTTGGAATATAATGCATTTTATTATTATAGATGTACTAGATAGTGTGGGATTTACTTATTTAACATTATCGAATTTTTATAATTGGGTATTGATTGGTTCGAACGGTGACAAAGGAAAAAAAACTGTTAGATTCTTTGTGATTTAATTAGTTCCTTTCTCTCTATGTATGTATTGTTTTTTTATATAATATATATTTAATAAATGGGTTGTTGGGTTCGTGTGTGAATATGATCTCCTTTGGAATGGTTGAAACGGTTTTGGGACGGATTGAGAATATTTTGGAGCAAAGATAATGTTAGTTTAAGGATTTTATTCTTTTAGATCAGGTTAGAATGAATTTATATTAAGTCGATTCAATATAAATTGTTATGGGTGGATTTGGAGTCCTTTGGCATTTCTACCAAGCTATCCATATTTTGTTGAAGATTCTTGAAGACCGAGTTTTCCAGTGTACGCTCAGAAATAGAGGAGGTGCTTTCGAAAATTTTAATTAAATTTTGAGGATTATTGAATTAATCTAAACAAACATTGAAGTTTAAAATTTATTTAGAATCTTTTGTGGTTGATAAATAATTATATTTAATTACCACTAGATATTTATATTGTTTATTTATTAATGAAGAGTTTGAGGCTACTAGATTATCAAGGGATTAAGGTAATCTATGCCGGTTAGATGCCCTAATTAAGTGGGGTTTGAAAATGTTGGTATCAAATCCTAAGATTTAAAAGGAATCTTATTGATTGAGCGTTATTGAGAGATTAGTTGGGAATTAACGCAATGAAACGAGGTTAAATAGTTTAAAAACTTTATGATTGTGTTATTTGTGTTTTATATTATTGAGATATCGATGGATATAGTTATTATGTCCACTCATAATACAACAAGAGCAGGGTCAGGGACTTGGCGAGGGCAATAGGGATCCACAAAGAGTAGATTCCAATGTGTTTCAAAACTTGGCTTGGCAGATGTCAGAGTTGTTGAATATCTTACGAGCACAGGTGGTGGCCCAGGCACCAAGGACTCAAGTTCCTCAAGTAGTTCCTATTGTCACCCCAAAGGCTCACAAGGAGCAGGTCACCTCTGTGGTTTGTCCCAGAGTTTAACTGGTTCTCGGTTCCAGTTCGTGCTAATCCAATCGTAGTTATTGGAATGTCACAGGCGGAAAGGCAGAGGATAGTGTTTTGGAAGTATGAACCTATATATTTCTAAGGTGAATTAGATTTGAGGAATGTTGAGAATAGGGTTCTCAATCATGAGAAGCTTCATAACATGTTGGGTATTGAAGAACATTTGAATCCTTCAATATCTTCGTACTATTTGTAGGTTGATGCTGAGACTTGGTGGAGATCTCTGCATGATGGGCATCCTGTATTCGAGGCTTGGGCTAACGTTCTTGAGGAGTTCACTAAGCACTAATTTGATGAGAGTTTGATTTTGCAAAAGAAACTAGAGTTTGATCATCTAGTTCAAGGATATATGTCATTGCCGCAATATGATGCTTAGTTTAATTATCTTTTAAGGTTTGCTGGGGAGTCGAGAATGACAAAGAAGGAGAAGATGCGCAAGTATTTGTATGGGTTGTAGGAGGAGCTTGGTACCACTATATCAGCGACTAAGCCGAACAGTCTACGAGAGGTTCAAGATAGGGTCAAAACTTATGTAACTTCACAAAATCTTAAACACGAATCACAATGATGTTAGGGTGTTAGGGAGTCAGGACAAAGCTCAGCTTTCAAAAGTAAGAAAAGATTTCTAGTGCGGTTTAACTCGAGTTTACAAAAGAAGGGAAAAAGTGGAGAGCCACCATTCATACCGACTACACCTATTGTTCCATCATATGTGCGTCATATCCTTTTTCAAGCACAGCCAGTAGACCTTCATAGCTAACACAGATAGGGTTAGGACAGACATGATCACATTCCTTACAGCCTTCAGCTTGAAGTGGTGCACCTTAGTTGCAGAGGAGTGGTAGTAAGGGTTAAGGATCTCAAGGACATGCTACAAGTCCGAGACCGAAAACTAGCCATGAATCTTCTATAGGTAGTAAACCTTTGATTACATGTTTAGGGTGTGGGAAACAAGGTCATATAATTTGAGATTGTCCTCGGAGTTTGAGTGCAGTTACATGTTTTGAATGTGGAAATAAAGGGAATTACATAAGTGTGTGTCCAAAACTTTAGAGAGCATATTCTAGTGTGTCACAACCTCAACAACATATTAAAGAACCTGTTCAGGTGGTGAATGAACCAAATTCAATTCCAGATTGAAATCTTATTGAAGGTACGATTTTAGTTTATGGTCGATTTACGAATGCTTTATTTGATTCTGGTTCTATGATTTCGTTTATATCTGTTATACGATAATTAAGTTAGGGTCAATTTCGTTTGCGAATCCTTATTCGTATTGTTCTCAACATAGTAATTAGGGATAAGGTGTGTCCTCACTTTATGTGTGACAAATGTATTATTGAAATCTTTGGACACGAGATGAAAACAGGTTTATGTGTGTTGGAGTTTATAGAGTTTGATGAGTTGTTAGGGGCACGAGATTAGTTAGTGGCTTATCATGCATATTTGGATTGTTTCTATAAGACATTATTTTATATTCTGAATTGTACAATGTTTACTTACACTGGAACATCATCTAAGTTTCTTCTAACTCGGGCTAGAATAGCCACTGATCAAGAAATGGAAACTACTGCCTAAATGATTAATACTGATTTTAGACTCAAGATTAAACTAAAGGAAATGTCGGTTGTTTGTGAGTCTTAGTTGTCTAAGATGAAATTTTTTGGTTTGGTTGGCTATTATTGTAGATTCGAGAAAGAATTATTCTAATATAGCTGCACCTATCACTGTATTAACTCAGAAAAATATTGAATTTATATGATCAAAAGGATGTGTTAATCCATTTTAGGAGTAGAAGAGGTGATTGGTTTGTGAGCGAGACTGTTTGAAAAGGGTAATTGTGAAGACTTTATTGGATGTTTCAAAAATTGATGTGGAGTATATAAAGTTCAAAAAGTTTGATTTTAACAACAATAACCCAGATCAGGCTGAGTCTGCATTTCAAAGTTTATGATTTAGAGGTAGACTTTGGATTTTATCAATGGTTAAGGTTCGGAATAAGGTATTGAGAGAATCTCATGGCGTTAAATATAACATATATCCCAACATGACCAAAATGTATTATGATATGAAGCGATTGTATTAGTGGTCAGGGATGAAAGCTGATGTGGGTGACTATGTGAGGAGATGTGAGATTTGCTAACATGTTAAGATCGATAGGCGTAAAATCGGAGGTAAGTCGTAAAGGATTTCGTTACTCATTTGCCTACGTCACGGAGAAAACATGATGCGGTATGGGTTATTATTGATAAAGTGACAAAGTTTGCTCATTTTCTTCCTATGTCACTTTCCGATGCCTTTACACAGTTGAGCTTTTTGTAGGAGCGGGAGGTGGTTCACTCATTTACAGTGCCGTTGATAATAGTCTCTTATCTTGATGCTTGGTACAAATCGGGGTTATGGAAGGGCATACAAGAATTGTTCAGCACTCTGTTTTATTTCAGTCCTGCAATTTATCCATAGGTTGATGAATAGATTGGAACGCTGATCCAGGTGTTGGAAGACAAGCTCAAGGCTTATATATCAAAACTTGGAGGTTCATGGGTAAAATACAACTTCTGTTTTAGTTCTCTTACAATAACAATTGCCAATCAAGTATCAAGGTGGCTCCAGTTGAGGTTTTATATGAGATATCTTGTTGTTGTCTTGCCAGTTGGGCTGAATCGGAGGATTTGGTGGAGTTGGGGCCACAGATGGGTTAAGAGCACACTGAGGTTGTTTAGCATATTCGTCTAAAATTGAAAACGGTTAGGGAAAGACACGAAAGTTATTATAATCTATATCATTGTGTTCTGGAATGTAGCGAAGGAAATTGGCTTTATTTTAAAGTCTCCCATCGCAAAGGGCATTACAGATTTGGACTGAAAGGAAAGCTCTCTCCTAGGTTTATTGGACCTTTTGAGATTGTGAAACATATTGGGAAGGTTTCGTATAGACTTTTAGTACCGCCATAGGTAGCCGGAGTTCATGTGTATTTCACGTGTTTATGCTCAAACGGAAGAAACCTGATTCCCATCACAAAGTTGAAAAGAATTAGTTCAATTTTCACGGTAATGTTTCAAACGAAGAACAACTTATTTTGATTATGGATAAGAAGGTCCAAAAGCTTCTTGGTAATTCAGCGTTAAAATGGGAACGAGATATGTACATGAGAGCATTTTTTGGTTCTTTTTTAGTCTAGGTAAATTTGGTTAAATTTTAATTTCAAGGATGAAATTTTTATTAGTAGGGAAAATTGTCAAATCTTGAAATATTTAAATCAGTAATTATGGCTAATCAGTGATTAACGGAGAATAATTATTGTTTAGGTCGCGAGTCAGGAGTTAACAACTAGCGAAATTTATATTTTTAATTAATTTTGTTTTTGTGTGATGTGTGCCTAGTGTTGTGTATTATATATTATTTTATTTTACAGAATTTAAGTTGATCATGTAAATTTGATATTTCGCAGGGTATTGTCTTGAAATACGTGTCGAGATGGGTTTTGGGATGGTTAAAATATTGACATAAACCTTCGTTTTGAATTTAGCTAAAAATTTTTGTAATTAAGTTTAAAACTAGAGATTTGGAGTTTAATAGGATTTAACAAGACGACGTTGGCCCCACACCTCGATTTGAAGGGTCGTCCAAGAGTTTCTTAGCGTTTTGGAAAATTCTCAAGTTTTTGGCGGAATTGGGGTATATTTCGGGGTTTAATTTGGACTCAAAATCGAAGAGATAAACATGAAAAAAATTAAAAAATGTAAAATTACCAATAAGGGTATTGTTTTATATAGTTGAGGATAAATATAAGGGGATAATTTGTTACTTTGGCTACCCTTTTGATTAAAAATCGAAATCAACAGGATCGTCTTGTTTTTTTGTCATTTGTTTTTCCTCCTTCACTCTCCCTCGTCATCACTGCTCTCTCCCTTTCTATATCTTTCATGTCTATCTGGAAATGACATCTCTCCTAATTGTGGGATGTTGATGTTAATTGAGTTAAAGAAGAGTCGTGACTATTGGGAGTATTGATGGCAGTTTGAAGGTGAGGTAATGGAGATTTGGTTTTTGGATTATCAATTTTGATGTTATTGGAACTGTGATGTGTCAATTTGAAATCGAACAAAAGGTTTCATCGTCTTCATCGTTCTCACCTTACCCTTCACTATTCTTCATCTCCCTCACCATTGTCTCTCTCTCCACAAGTTTCATGTTTAGTCTCCCCTCTCTTTTCCTTGTGTAATCTAATTATAGAGATGTGCGGGTGATTTTTTGTTGTGACTAATGTGGGCGTGACTGGGGCGACAAGTCGAGCAGCGGCGAGGCAGTGGTGGACCAGAGACGGCGGAGCAGCAGAGGCGGCGGTGATGCGGTGGCCGACGCGACGCTGGCGACGTGTAGCAGCAGCGGCGTATTCAGGTGATGGTGAGGGACAAAGATGCAGACCGCGATGATGCAGAACTGGTGATGATGTGGAGAAGAACTGGTGACGGCAGGATAGATGAAGACCGCGATGTTCTTCGTCGAGTGTGTAGGGGCTTGGCAGCGTTGTGTCTCGCACAACAAGAGAGGTCAAAGTTGTGTCTCGCACAACCAGAGAGTACAGAGTTGTGTCTCGCACAACCAGAGAAACCCACGATTAGGGCTCTGAAAAACACAACCCAAAGCGAGAACAACAACGAGAGATTGAAAGAGACCACGAATTGGTCGTCGACTCGAAAGTTGACCGACCTAGCACTAGAAACAGGGCTCTGATACCATGTTAGTTTCTGAATAGAATGTGTCTATTGTGTATTCTCTAAGTACAATAGGGTGCTCTTATTTATAGAGCTGAACAAAGTATAAAATAAGGAAAGTTACCAAAACTACTTAGATATCAGAATATAGAAACTTCCTAAATACCTAAACTACGAAATATAGCAACTATTATATTTTCCTTAACAGGGTGTGTGCATCGTTTGAAGGTGAGTGTTTCAATCAAAATTCTGATTTTAGTGACAGTGGAACTAATTTATGGTTCGAATTGAAGAGTGAAGTTGTTGTCGTCGTTATTCGTGGGGGAAATAGGAGAAGGATCAATTGAGAAGGAAAGAAAAAAACAGTTAAAAGATGAGGAAAATGCATAGGCGTTAAAGGAGAAAAGAGGAGGGAGAGGAGGAACGAGGTTTGGGGAAGATTATGGTGGGAGCCTTGAGCTCCCCTGCCCAGTGGGGCACCAGGTTGAGGAGAAGAAAAAAAAAACACCTAACAGGGCCAAATGAAGAAGATGATGGTTTGATCCCAGACCGGGGTCCAACCGGGTTCGACTCAGTTGAGCCGAACTGGGCCCGGTCCAAGGGATAAAACCATCCTTCTCTTTTAAAAAAATATTTTGAAAATGAAATAGAAAATGAATAAAATCCCTAAAAATGTGGGAAAAATCAGAATATATTATTTTTGGAAAATTTGATGAAAATTGAAATTTTTTATAAAAAATGAGGATTTTGGAATTTTTCAGAGGATTTTATACTTGGGTTTTGCTTTGTAAGGTGTGTTACGATACCCTAAAATATCCAAGATTGTGAAAACTATTTTGAAGCCTAATGTAGGTTAGTTTTTTATTACTAACCACAATTTGGAGTCAAAATTTGGATTCGGAAATCCAAGGAGTTGATTTGGATCGAATCCATGGTTTTTGGTTTGAGGCAAGACGAAATAAAATATAATAAATTGGAAAAATCATATTTAAGCTTAGACAAACAAAATTTTGATGCTGAAGAATAATTTTGAGTCAAAAATGAAATTCATGCATCGGAGAATTTTTTATGCCGAAGAATAATTTCGGGACGCTCTTGGGTCAATTTAATTGCAACTTATTGAAAAACAAATGTGGAATTATTATGGAATCTTAACAGACTTATAAATGAATTATAGGACTGCAACTGGAACCCGTATGGATTAGGCTATCGACTAAGAGCACAAGGGAATTGCAGTATCGCGCTTCTAAGGTTATGTAAATCCCATAGTAACTTTTACATTGTATGAATATTTTTCGAATATAATTGCATGCACTCGTTTATCGTTGCATATTTAATGGTTTTGCATTCCTGGACACGAGAGGAAGGAGTCCTTTAGGTGTCCCATTGTGTTCATTGGCTATATGTGCGGTAGGATGAACATTGTGGTGCTCTGCGAGTAGAGTCACTGATCGTTGTAGACATTTGTTTAGGATAGGATATGATGTTGGACATGATCATTCTCCATGGAGAGTCGAGGGTGTGGCTTCTCGAGGGACATCCTCTAAAACACATGAATCTTTATTACTATTTACCCTCCACTTTTGGAAAGACGTCATCTGATTGTAGTCGATCAACAGAAATGGGATGGATTGAATATTTGTATATTTATGATTCCCTGCGATATTATTGTTCGTGTATGTTCTTGGAACACAATGCATCTGATTATTACAAGTGTACTAATAGTGTGAGATTTACTTATCTGACATTATCAAACTAAAGCGGTGACAAAGGAAAAGGAAAGCTGTCAGATTCTCTGTGATTTGATTAGTTCCTTTTTAGGTATGTACTATTTTTTATATATAATATATGTTGTATAAATGGGTTGTTGGGTTCGTGTGTGAATAAGATCTCCTTTGGAATGCATGAAACGGTTTTGGGATAGATTGAGATTATTTTAGAGCAAAAATAATGTTAGTTTAAGGATTTTAGTCTTTTAAATCAGGTTAGAATTATTATATATTAAGTTGATTTAATATATATATTGTAATGGGTGGATTGTGAGTCCTTTGACATTTCCACCAAGCTAAGTAGGTTTTGTTGAAGATTTTTGAAGGCCGTGTTTTTTTGTGTAGGCTTATAAACATAGGAGGTGCGGTCAAAATTTTTTTACGAAATTTTGATGATTATTTAATTAATAATATAAACAAACTTTGAGGTTTAAGATTTTTTTTAGAATCTTTTATGGTTGATAAATAATTAAATTCTATTACTACGACATATTTATATTATTTATTTATTAATGGAGAGTTTAAGGCTTTTAGATTATCAAGGATTAAGGAAATCTAGGCCGATCAGATGCCATAATTAGGTGGGGAGTCCAACAGGGGAAGTTGGGCAGAGCAAATAGATGACTTCACTGAAATCAATTGAGAATTATTTCCAAGCCATGGAAATGACCAATAGAGAGCGCCATGAGAAACATGAGAAAAAGTTGGAAGGAATGAAGCAAGCCATGAAAAGGACGGATAATGAGCAATCACAATCCATCCAGAACTTAGATAGACAAATTGGTCAACTCAAGGAAAGAAAGACGTTTTTCTAGCAACACCATTACCATTCACAAGGAGAACGCGAGTCCCATACGCATGTTGAGCACTACGGCAACAAAGGAGCCAATATAAGAACAAGTGATGTACAAGCCGAAAATGTCAACACTTAGGCTTTGATGAACATAAAGATATGCATGAGCACTGAAAGGAAGTGAGGCACGATAAGCTTGATGGTTTCAAGAAACAAAGAATCAATGCCTTGAACAAAAAGAAGGAAAAGCAATAATAGAAGGCCAAGAAAAAAGATAAAGGACCTTTCGAAGAAAACCGACAAGTAAATGACATCAAGTTGATTCCAAAGAAACTGGAACCAAAGATCAAGTTCATCTCGCGACTTCAACCTATCAAAAGGAGAGATCTTGGAGAAATAAGCATACCGATAAACATTGACGGGCACCGGTTTAGAAATTTTTATGTGATGCGGGAGCCTCGGTCAATTTCGTACCACTGATGGACATGTTGCATGCTGATTTGAAGATTAATTGTTTCGATACGATGAATTCATAAGTAGTAGATAGTAATTTGATACCTAATATAGGAAGAGTTTTGAATGTGCATGTGACAGTGGGTAGATTCACATTCATCACAGATTTTGAGGTCATGAACCACAAGATGGAAGATGATGTGTATTTTACACTTGGGCGACCATTTTTGAACACAACTAAAGCAAAATTGTATACAAGATAGAGGAAGATCACAATGAGTGACGTTGAGAAGATTGTCTTTGTTGATGGTGAAGAAGTACTTCGAACAGGAATGACATTATAATCTTCGATTTGCAGATGGAGCTTCTTGATTTAGACTCGGACTAAACGTGTAGAAATGCGTCAGGCTAATAACGTTAAACTAAGCGATACTGGGAGGTAGCCCAGGGTTTTAAATCTTATGTTTTCAAATTTCAAGTTTTTGAGTTTTAGAATTAGTTATTTAATAAATAATTACAATTAACAAGTTTTAGTTCTAACTTTCAAAAATTTGTGTCGAATGCGCAAGAAAAACCATTTGCCGGGTGAAAATTCATCAGAATGAAAATGTCTCACTAACTCGTGAAAAAGCGAAAAAAGAAGAGAAGGAGTTCAAAGCGACGAAGGTAAGGTGCAAGAGCAAATCAAATGTACAATTTATTAATTCTTATATTTTCATGGATTTTATGTTGTCATGACACCTTGTGTGAGTGATACATAGAGTCGGAGGAGCATCAAAGGAGAGTTAGTGAAAAATTATACGCGAGCACGTTGGCTATGAGGTCGACGTCGTGGGTTTTACCCTCAGCGTCGTGAGTGTATGCCACAACACTGAGGTGGCAGTAGCCATAAAAATGCATAAAATCCCCATTGCGTTGTAGACGCAGTGGAGCTACTTATGGCACTACGCCGTGGTCGAGTTAAGGGGTTTTAACCCTATTTTTACCCCATTCTTCACACTTGCACTAAAACCCCACCACAAACACCAAGCATACATCCCTCTAATGCCAAAGTTTGATAATTTTCTAGTGAGATTAGTGAGTTCATAGTGATTAAGAGTGAAGAAACAAGTAGATTATGGATTTGCACAATTTGGAGAGCTAGGGCTTGGATTTTTTGATTTTGATTCCAAAGAGAGATGGGGATCTAGTTGGTGAGAAAACTCAGGGGGCTTGGATTGAAAAACACTTGGAAGAGTGGTCTATACTGGAAATAAATCCGGCATTGAGGTACATTTACAATTTCATCTACTTATGCATTGAATTATTCAAATTTTGATTATATTGTATGAAATTGTGGATTTGAGGTTCTAGGATAAGTTTTGCTAGATTATGTGAATGTGAGCATTAATGTTACACATGGAGACTTAGTTGATGTTTTTCCATTATTTAGCGTACGCATGATCCATGTTATATAAATTTTGATTTTGTAGGTGATTTGACAAAGCAAGTTGCATTACATTGTTATTAGTTGCTTGAAATTGGAAGAAATGACATGAACAAGGAAACATGTTAGCCAAACTAGAGCAAATGATTTTGAGGCATCTACCTCAAGAAACCCTAATGATGAAGACCCTAGACCTTTTAAATCTAAAATTTTCATTAGTAGAGAGGCCAAAGACTGATATAAGAAAAACCTACGTAGGAAGTTCATTAAAAAAAGATGGATTAATTTGACGGCCAAGTACGATAAAAGAGTGAATAATTTCATAAGGTGACAAAATTGGGAGCATCTTACTTATAGAAAAGACAAAGTGAAAGGAGTGAGTGAGATTGTTTATAAGTTTTAAGCCAATGCAATATTCACAACCGAGGATGAGCTAGTAAAGGTGAGAGTGATTTTTTTCCCTCTAATGTGTGTAAGATTAAAACCATCTATGGATTGAAGAGATTGAATTTAATCGAATTGCAACAAAGTTTCCCAACTAGCATATATAAGAAATCATATAGCCTATACCCTTTTAGAGCTATAGAGAGGTCATTGTTTGTCCTAGGACAAAAATGATGGGTAATGGGAGCTGAGAATATGCCCAAGCACATTAAGAAATGAGTGTTAGGAAAGTATACCGAATGTGGCAACATTTCCTTATTGAATCTTTATTCCCCACCTCTTAGATGGGGGAGATAAACAAGCCTAAAATTGCTTGTCTTTATGAGAATACAAAACACGGGGAGATCAACAATAGGGAAATATTCTACAAAATCTAATGGAGTCAATCATGTCTAAGAGAGTCAACAAGTTGATTTTTCCTATCTTGATTACTCAGATGTGTTTATAGGCCAGAGTGCGATTGAGTTATGACAAAGAATTTGATATTGTTGCATAACCAACCATGGATGAAGCTTTCATGCTCACACTAAAATCAACACCTGGTTATCAAAACTCTCAGGATAAGAGAGAGGCGATCGAAGGAGCTAGACTTGAGGCCGAAGTGTTAATTAAGAGGAAAGAGGATCAAGCAGTAGTAGCAGAACTAGCCCAAAAGCTATAAGATAAGGAAAATGAAGAGGAGTTGGAGCAACAACAACAAGGGTTTACCAAGGGCTATGAGTTTGTAGACCTTGATATAGGAGAGCAGGACTTGGACGATCGTGAAGTCTGTCCACCACCTCCTCCACCACAGGCACTGATACCACCATTAGAGGATTTGACTCCACGGCAACTGAGGCTGTGGATTGCAGAGATGAAGAGATAGTACCAGAAAGACAGGGCGCAATACCATTAGCCATGGTGAGATATGAGTAGGATATGGAAAGAAGATAGCAACACCGATGGAATGGGCAGCATAATTTCATGTTGTTTGTTGATCATTAACGAGACAAAGCTAGATATGAGAGGAGCAAACAATTGAGACCTATTAATAGGTCATTAGGCTTTCCAACAACACCAACATATATGTTTGATCAAGATTTAATGCAAAGCAAACGTCTGTTGGCACCATCCCAAGCAGGAGGTGGTGATGCAGATGACGATGATGACCCGCATTCCTGAAGTTAGTGTAATAAAAATCCTTAAACCTGGAGAGTTGAGAGATACTTTAATACCAATTTTTTAAAAGAATTTGGGATATTTTGTTAATTATTTAGTTATTTCAATTCTATTTTTAGTTTAGTTTATTATAACTTGTGCTATTATATATGTATGTGTGTTTTAGGGTTTTTATGTTTCAGGAATACATTTAAACCTTGAGGACAAGGTATGGGTTAAGTTTAGGAACATTAACATTACAATACACTACACTACACTATGGGTAGTGGTAAGATAGGATGAATTAAGGATAAACACTGCAGGTTTGATCGTTTAAATCTTAATTTGAAGTAATTAAGAAGGAAAGCATGTTACTAAATAAATTTTTCATTTTATCTACTATATGAATGCTAAAGCAGTATATGTTAGGTTATATATATTGATATGTAATGAATAAGTAGTTCATTTGCATGTTCATGCATTTAATTATGGATTAGTTGATTACAAGTATATTGTTGATATGAAGCTTAAGAGAATGTTTTTAATTTTTGAAAAGAAATAATGAAATGTTGCAAAAAACGGTGTGATTTCATGATTAGAAACCTAGAGTCAGGGAATCCCTTGAACTTGAGACGAAAGTAAGAAACAATAACGCTTCTTATGGAAAAAGTTAGATCTTTAAGGATTCTATAATAAGTGTGAATCTTACTTGATAATAAAAATTAATGAAAGACTTAATGCAAAAAGGAGAACAAATATGCATTGTAAATTAAAAGTTGCAGTTAACTTTATTTAGTGAAAGTGAGAAGTGCTAAAACAAGTTTTAGAAATAAAGAAAAAAATGAGAAAATCTCACGAGTTCTACAGGAAATGGAGCAGAGAACTTAATGGTTGAAAAAATGTGAAAAGAATGAAGTGCATAGGAAAAGGATCAGGGACTAAAAAAATAAATATGATGAGAAAAAGAAGAAGAAATGAGAGAAAAAGAAAAATTAAGAAAAGAAGGCGGAAGATATTTAAAACTCTTCAAATAAAAGATTTAGCTCGAGTACAAGTTGTTAGTTGAGTTAAGTTTCTATTCCAACTATGTTAAGTCATATAGACTCTTGAAGTGCTAAAGTCTATAAAAGAATAGTTTGATCTATGCTTATTTGTTTCCTGAACTTAATGAGAAATCATGAGATTGCATACTTGCTACTTGAGTGTTGAGAACAAATAAACTTGTGAGTAGTGATGGTTTTTTGTTGTAATCTACTTTGGTGTTTTGAAAGTGACGTTATATGTGTCGTTAAAGCTACATGCCTTAAAAATATAAGTTTTCGAAAAAAAAAAACACTTGAGTGGATTATTAACTTGAAACTTAATGAATTGAAGGATACTCCATGAACAATATAAATCGAACAAGAATTAGTTATTAAGGGAATTAGTAGAATACACCCTCGCTCGGGACGTGCAAAATCTTAAGTTTAGGGGTATCTGATAAGTGTTTAATTATACTTATATATAAGGTTAGTTTAGTCATATATTAAGTATAAATATCCCTAACTGAGTGCTAATTAATGGTATTATTGCATTTTTAGGGAATTAAGGTGTAAAGGAAGGAATTGAAGAAAAATGAGAAGAAACGGAGCAAAAACTCACAAAAACACAGTTGGCACCGTGGCTATATGTCACGCTGTGGGTACACAAGGCACAACGTGGGAAGGAAAGGCACAACGTGGGAGAGAAGAAAAAGTGAAAAAAATCAACTCTTGAGGTCCGGCGTTGTGGAGCATATAGGATGTCATCGGGTTAGGTAGTGACAGTGTCAGGGCACTAGGGAGCAAGAAAATAGATTTCAGTGGTGGCGCAATGGGCTATAAGGCATAGCGTCAGGTAGTAAGTGACAATGCCAAACAAGCAGGAAATAGAAAGTTAGTATTTTAATTCGAGTTAAATTGTAAAGTATGGTTTTTAATTGTTATTGGGGAGTATAAATAGGCATTAGGACATGGTAAAATACCAACTATTAGCCATCATTATAATAATTTAGCTTAGGTTTTACATTTAATTTTAGTATTAAGGAGTTTATGCAAAGAAAACATTGAAGACTTCATGTTTGCAATTCAAGTTTGGTTTTGTTGATTGATTTAAGGTAATATTTATATTCATCTATGATTTGCAATGATTTCCATCATGAATTGTGATATGTGTATTTGATTAAAGTGTTAGTAGTATATTTATCTTATGGATCAATGGATCCTATGGTATGAATGCTATGCTTTGAATAGGAATAAGAAGTGCAATGGTTAGAATTTGTTTTGACTTTGAGCATAATGCTGTAGACATCTTGATCACATGTTTAATGAATTCAGGCTTTAGGATTTATCATGGCCATTGAAGCACTTAATCCAAACATGAATAGTACAATCGTAAAATACACAACATCGAGAGATATTTGTTGATTACGGTGGTGCAGATAGTAAACTTAGTTGGTTATGAATCCAATGATTTGGGACTTAAAGCAATGTGGAGCTTACATTATTCACATTGATATGTGGAGTTCTATTTTGCACATAAGAATCTTTTCGGTCACGACAAGTGGGTTGAAGTGGATTTGAAGGAAATCTGTTTATTCAAATTAATCATTGCACATAACATATAGAGATGTAAAAATGAATACAAAACATAGTATTAAATTACATAGCGAAAGTTGTGAACTAAGATATCCTTGATATAAGAGTTCAAGTAAAGTTTAAATTGATTTGTTAGATAGTTTTGTTAGTATAAAACTAATTAGAAAGTGAATTCCTTAGCAATAGTTCAAGTTATATAGGTAAATCAATAGTGCAAAAACTATTCCTAGAGGATGATATCCATAGTCAACAAAAGTTAGTTACACTATTACTACAAGCTAGCCTTCATACTTGCGGTACACACATCAATGTTGTAGGTGATTGTGTTCTAAGTTATTTATTGATTAGCATATTCTGGTTAATATTTGATTTAAATTAGGTATAATTTTCATTGAGAGTTAATGTTATCGTATTTCCATTTTATTGCATTTTATCCAATAGTTAGATCTACAATGATAAGAATATGGTTTACTTTTCATTGAATATAAGAAAAATTGGTGGCTTGATAAAGGCTATTAACCTATTATGAATTAGGATTTAATGATTCAAAGATTCAATGTGATATTATTATAACTATTTTATGAAGTAATGCTATGTTCTAGTGTTTGAATGCAATCCAAGTATATTACATTGTTTAGAGGGTGTTTCTTTAAATGTTTGTTTAAATATTTCATTTATATTGATTTATTGTATTATTTATTTTTTAAAATTGCATTAGATTAGTTTATTGAATTTAGATTCTTTATAGTTTAATTATTTTAGTTAATTGATTACTTGTTTTTAAATTGATAGTGTTTAATTCCCATTTTAATTAGATTAGTTAAATTAATGTAAATTAAATCCAAGAAACTTTAGGGTAGCCTTGATTCTTAAGAGATTTATAAAATTCTTATAGAGTCGATATCCCATTTACCTCTACTACAAATAATAGGAAAATACGGGAAACTATTGTGCATGCTCGACACGTGTCAATTTTTTGCGCCGTTGTCGGGAATTTTTAAAATAATCTCTTGAAAACTTTCTTGTTGAATGTCATATATTATAGTGAAGATGAGGAAGAATTAACTTTTGGGCAATTTGATAGTAATGTCATGCCTTATGAATCTATGTGCATAACTTTTACAATAGAATTTCTTGAATTCGAATTGAAGTTTGGACTCATAAATTCTTTACCATGTTTCTATGGTGAAGATAATGAAGATGTTCAAAAGTTTATTAGGGAGTCCGCACATAAAGAAAGCACGTTAAAACCTAAGGATATAAAAATAGATTATGTTAAATTAAAAGCTTTTCCTTTTATATTAAAAGCCAAGCTTTAGATTGATTATTTTACCTCCTCAAAATTCCATAACTAATTGGTATGATATGCTACGACTCTTTCTTGATCAATGCGTCCCAAGACAAATTAGTTTATATAGACCAAAAATTAGTAATGCTAAAATGGAAATTGGAGAAACTTTTGATGAATTTTGGGATAGGTATCAAACATTGATTTCATTAAGTTCTATGCATGGATTTACAAAAAAAATTAATGCCATATTTTTATGAATGATTATATCACTTAGAACGAAGATTCTTAGATACAATATGTGGAGGTTCTTTACTCGACAAAACACAAATTTTAGCAAGAGAAGCTATAAATAAAATGGCTAAACAATCTAAGCAATATGATGAGGAGAGTTAACAAATCAAAGACAATCTATGTGAAATGAATAGAATGACATATAAGACACCACACGATAAGATAAACGAGCTAAAAGCCAAGGTTGAATTATTACGAAGGATAGATCAGGCAAAGTAAAACATTGTGTTTATCGTAATGAATTAAGTCATTCAAATGATGACTGCCCTTTGAGACAACAAACCAAAATAGAAGAAGCTAATGCAATAATGATACAATATGATGGGTTCGTTGATCCCACTTATAACTTTAATAGTTATACAAATTACTCACAACCAAATGTAGGTAATCACTTTAACAATTATGGTTATCAAAGGTATAAACATCGAATAATTCGAAAGAGAAAAAGATCGAATAATTCAGACATTACAAAATTATATTACCGAGTTGAAAAACCAATTGAGATAAATGGCAACACAAATGAGTGAATTTGTAAATCAAGAGAAACTACCATTTTAACCTTATAATACTTTATACGAGAAAACACCACCATAATATTAAGAAGTGGTAAGCGAGATGGATGAACTTAAAATATCAGGCCAATTAGTTTCTAGAAAAGAAATAGAAGCGAGAATTAGAGAAAAAAAATTGAAGTAACAAGAAATTCGATAAATACATACCAATTGATATAAAACCACAATTCCCTCATCATTTGGAAGATAATAAAAAATGTTAAAAAATTTCTGGAAGAAAAACAAATATCCGATACATAAAAGAAAATAGTAGTTAATATACCTTTGTTTGGGTCATTCAAAATGCACTTAAGTATCGAAATTTATAAAAGATTTATGCACTAATAAGATTAAGGCTAATGAAAAGGCGAGTATAGGAGAACACGTATCAACACTAATTCAAAAGAAATTACCTCCTAAATGTTCGATCCTGGAATGTTTTTGTTCTATGCATAATTGAAAATATAGAAATTTCTACAACATGGTGTGATCTGGGAGCCTCCATTAATATTATGCCTTTATCTATTTACTTACAAATGATGGATTACATTTAGAAGAAAGCTGGTATAGTGGTACAATTAGCAGATAGATCTACTATTAAACTGCTAGGGTTATAAAAGATGTAATGGTCGGGGATAATGATTAAGTCTTCCTATCAAATTTATATGTTTTAGATATGAAAGAAGATAATTTCTCTAACAGAACTTCTTTAATCTTATGAAGTCCATTTTTGAAAACAAAGAAAAGCAAATATTGATGTTTCAAATAGAACACTAACAACGGAAGTAGATGACGATACATTGAATTTTAATATATATATGACGCAATGAAACACCTAATGGATGTTTCTTCCATATGCACAAGAGATATGATAGATCCATTAATAGATAAATCTTTTAGAAGGGATAAAATAGATAAATTGAAATTGGTAATAAAAGATTTAGAAGAAGATGATGATATAGATGAGGAAACAAAATAGATAATAAGTACCGTAGAATCATATAATGAATACCTTTTAACTTACTCGATTATCTAGAATTATTTAGATCTCATTCAAAAATTTTATCTTATATAGTTAAAGCCCTAGAATTAGATCTAAAAATCTACCAAATCATTTGAAATTTGTTATACTAGTAAGAATTTCTAATAAACCAACAAATTTAAAAGAAAGTAGATTAATAAATGAATTAAAAGAATTTAAGCGAGCAACAGGATGGACCATTGTCGATATTAAAGGAATAAGTCCATCTATGTGTATACATAAGATAAACCTATAAATTGACACAAAAACTTCTAAACAAGCTCAACGTAGATTAAACTCGCCTATGATGGACTTAGTAAAATCTGAAATATCAAAATTATTAGATGTAGGAATGATTTTTTCAATAGCAGATAGCAATTGGGTAAGGCCACCCAGTAGTTCCTAAAAAAATAAGAATTAAATTAATAAAAAATAAGCATGGAGAGTTAATACCAACTAGAATCCAAAATAGTTAGAGGGTAAGTATAGATTCCAGAAATTGAATCCCTCAACTAGGAAATATCATTATATGCTCTTGTTTATAGATCAAATGTTAGAAAGATTAGCTAGAAAAACGCATTATCGTTATTTAGATGGTTATTCAAGATTTCATGAAAAACGTATAGCCACAAAAGATTAGAAAAAACAAATTTCACTTGTCCCTTTGGTACATTTGCTTATAGACGTATGCTTTTTGGTTTATGTAATGCACATGCAACTTTTCAAATGTGTATGGTTAGTATTTTCTCTGATTATATGGAAGAATTTTATTAAGTTTTCATGGATGATTACACGGTTTATGGTAATTCTTTCATTGATTGTTTAATTAATTTAACTAAAATGCTTAAAAAAAGCATATAGAATAATTTAGAATTAAATTATGAAAAACGCCATTTCATGGTAGATCAAAGAATTATATTACGACATATAGTTGTACATAAAGGAATAGAGGTAGATAAAGCAAAAATCCAAGCAATCAAAACTTTACCTTATCCCTACTACAGTGAGAGAAATACGCTCATTTCTTGGCAATGCAGGATATTATAGAATATTCGCGAAAGATTTTTCTAGAATAATAGCTTTATACAAACTTTTACAAAAAGAAGTTCCTTTTGAGTTTACTAATGATTGCAAGATAGCATTTAATAAATTAAAGGACTCCTTAACAACCACATGTGTGATTAAATCACTCGATTGGTCGGTACTTTTTGAAATAATGTGTGATGGAAGTAACTATGTAGTTGGAGTTGTTTTAGGTAAGAAAAGTAGGAAAAGAATCTCACGTTATATATTATGCTTCTAGGACACTAGATCCTGCCAAACAAAATTATACCACTACTGAAAAGGAACTTTAAGCTGTAATGTTTGCTTTAGAAAAATTTAGACCAAATTTAGTAGGAATAGAAGTAAAAGTTTATTCAGATCATGCAGTATTGTGATACTTAATGAAAAATCTAGATGCTAAACCAAGACTAATAAGATGTAGATTACTTCTACATGAACTTGACCTCAATATAAAGGATAAGAAAGGAGCATAAAACCTAGTAGCAGATCATTTAAGTAGGTTAGAAAATGGAGAACCACCTATACTATTAAGGGATGAATTTTTGGATGAATATTTTTATAGTATAAAGACTGATGGCCCATGGTGTGTTGATATAGCTAATCATCATACCACCAATTGGTCATCACCTTATTTGACGAGAGCTCAAAAGAATAAAATTAAAAAGGATTCTAATAATTATTTATGGGATGATGCCTATTTATGGAAATTTTGAACTGACCAAATAATCATGTGATGTATACCACTTTCAGAAGTATAATTAATTATATCCCATTGCCATACTTATGCCTGTGGAGGAAATTTTGGTCCATAAATAATTGCTCGTAAAATTTTTTATTCCGGATTCTTTTCGCCCTTTCTATTTCATGATTGTTTCCTTTATACAAAATCTTTTCCAAATTGCCAACGAACTAGAAACATAACGTAGAATTCAAATGTCTTTACATCCTATTCTTTTTGTGAAGTGTTAGATGAATGGGGTATAGATTTCATGGGACCTTTTCCACCATTGAATCATTATGTTTATATTTTACCTCCTGTAGATTATGTGTCCAAGTGGTTAAAAGCAAAAAATACTAAAACTAATGATTCAAAAATAGTGGTTAATTTCCTTGAATCAAAGATTTTTACAGTTTTTGGAGCACCTAGAGCACTTATTATTGATAGAGGTTCACATTTTTGTAATCAATTAGTTACAAATCTACTTGCTAAGTACAATGTCACATATAGAACATCTACTATATATCTCCCAAAAACTAGTAGACAAGCTAAAACTTCAAATAAAGAAATTAGATGAATACTGGAAAAAAAATTTAGTCCAACACGGAATGATTAGAATCTTAGGTTAGAAGACACATTATGGGCATAAGGACCAGCATTTAAGACACCCATAGGTATGACACCTTATAAGTTAGTATTTGGAAAAGCATGTCATTTAATAATAGAGTTAGAACATAAAGCCTATTAGGCAATAAAAACATGTAATATGAATTATAATGAAGCAGGAAACTAATGTAAGTTGAGTATTCAAGAATTAGAAGAAATTGGAAATGATGCTTATGAAAATGCATCAATTTAAAAAGATAAAACCAAAGAGTTTCATGATAAGAAATTAGTACCTTAAAATTTTCTAGTAGGAGATAAAGTTCTACTCTTTTGTTTAAGACTAAAATTATTTCCTGGAAAACTCCATTCAAGATGGATATGACCTTTTATGGTTGCCAATTTATTACCTCATTGCGCAGTAGAAATAGAAAGCTTTGAAATCGAAAAATATTTAAAGTAAATGGTTATACGTTAGAACCTTATTACAAAAAATTTGTTGAACATAATATGGAGATCATCAATCTCGAGATTAAGAAATAAAGTCTGCAAAGTAATGAAAAGAAGTTCAATGTTTACATCGATACGAGTGAAACCTTTAAAAATAAACCCATTACACTCTAGATGTATAAAAAGCTGCACATTAGGAAAAAAAATAATCAAAGAAGCAGCAACCTGAAGTGAAGTAGCAAGAAGTGAAGCAATAGGTGGAAGAAGAATTTAATAATGAACAAATAAAACTTCAAGATCTAAGACATAGAATTGGAATTCACAAAGATGATCCAGAGAAACTCTCCTTCTACGTAATGATCAATGACGTTAGTTTCCCTTATGTTCTAGTTGACACATGGCTTACTAGAACAAAGTTGCAGAAAAACCATGTTGAGGATTGATTTTATACCACCTTTTGTTGTCAATAAAGCAAATGGTGATAAGATCTTTTCTCAACAAGGCTGAAGTTGTTCTCAATATAGAACAACTTATGGTTACAATTAGGATGGGAAATGATTATATGTGTCTTTAGGATGGTTACGAGATGGAGGATTACGTCAATGATGATAATTATGACGATGGCTATGAAGGAGAGAACTCCTATCATAATGATTACCCTAAAGGTTATGCGGATGCTGAGAATGATAAGGAAGCTGAAGATGTCAAAAATGATGAAGAATCGGTTGATGGTCAGTTTGACTCGCTCAAGCTGAACGAAAGGTGATCTCATCTATCAAGTCATGCCAATGACTATGATCATAAGCTCTCTATGGGAGGCAGCCCATACTCTATCTTTACTTATGATTTTAATAATATGATTAGTTAGTAGTTTTATATTCTCTCAACTTTTGACTCCTATAATGGAGAAATTTTTAGAATATAATTATGGAATAATTTCACATAAGGGGGGTTGATCGAGCCAATCTTTTTCTGTATTAATAGATTTATGATAGTTAGAATATTTATTTCCTTTCTCATTTTAACTTTATTTTGGGATATTTCCAATTGAGAGGGGGATAATCGAGCTATTTTTCAATTAAACTATATTAATTATTGTAAGAAAAAAAGTAGTTATTTAGTCGTATAGTATTTCCTAGTTACAAATCAAAATTTCGTTTAGGAATATTTATTATTGAATACTGATCAATCATACCTTAAATACGATGAATATGTGTGAGAAATTAATAAAATATTAGAAATATTAGAAAAATAGTAGGAATAGGTCAACTATTTCCTAGCAATACCAAATAACAGTTGGAATCGCTGGGTAAATCGACATTTGTTTGGAGAATTTTTAGTGTAAAAATGACTTAGCGATTTGTCAGCGATTCAAGTTTTATACTAGGAATCGCGGAACTAGTCGATTGACCACTAAGACGAATTTTCAATGATTTACCTAGTGATTTAATTTGTGATTTTCAACGAATCTGTGGTTTTAAAACAGAACCTCAAATCTTCAAACAATAAACCCTTTCATACCCAAAACCCTTGCACCCATTCATTTGATTAATCAATTTTTGTCAAGATTCAATCCTTTAAAGCTTGAAGTATAGCTTATTTAAGTGTATTCCACCTTGTTTAGGAGTGATTAAATCCTATAACTTTTGAATTCAAGTTCTTATAACCAAGTTTGGGCTTAGGTAGGTTTTTTTTCAAATCAAAGCTTGGAGAGGGAGTCTAAGGAGCTAATAGAGCATATTACTTGAGAGATTCACTCTAAAAAAGGTAATAAACTGATATTCTAGCATCCTTTTGATTTAGATGTTTGAAAAAAATTGATTTTGATGATATTTTCAATGAATGTGCCTTTTGAATTTTTATTGCAAAATTGTTTTTAACAATGGGTTTAGATACAAATTCTCAATTTGAATATGCGTTTTCAAATGAGAATGGGGGTTTCTATAAATTTTTCCAATATATACATATTTATGGAAGGAAAATGTCGATAAAATTATTTTAAATGTACTATTTTCAACTCTTTCGAGAATCAATGACAAAAACCTTTTCACGAACTTGTTTTCCTTACCTTGATAGTTTGAAATTTTGAATATAGGATTTCAAGTTACCTAATCCTCATAGTTGAGTGTCTATATGGCGGGAGGAGGCAGCGGAAGAGGTAGGAGTAGTAAGCAAGACAAAGGGAAAGGGGTAGTGCAAGCGAAATCTAAGTAGAAATATGTTGGCCACCTAATGAATATTATATCTATCGGGGTTACTATTATATAACCTAGAACTGGGAGGGCCTAGCTTAGAGAACAATCTCCATTGTCATTAGATGAGGAATAATATTTTTAAAATCCATACCCTAGTCATTCAGTGCCTTATGCCCTTTATTTGTTTGTGAGACCTTGAGCTCGAAAGAGGTAATATAGTAATAAGAAGAAGGTCATAATTCCTAATAGAGGGTTCAATATTCAAAATGTGAGCAAGTATGAGGATAAGATTATGAGCATCACTAGAGATAGAGGATGGTAGAGTCTTTTGAGAGACTGCGGGAAGAGAATAAAGAGGATGTTTTGAAATCGTAAGACAGTTTTATCCGAATGGCCATGTTAGTAAGGAATGTGACAAAGTAGTAGCGAAAGGAAAGAAAATTGATATCTCACTTGCGAGGTTGAATTGATTTTTCGGTCTACAACAAAATAGACAGAGGATTGAGAAGGATTAACGTAATGTTATTTATGTCAATAAGGAATCTTATCCCTTTGAGATAATCCAAAATGCAGTAGAGATACCTCCAAGTAAGGGATTTGCGCTTAGTGACGGACACTCGATATTTATTGAAACCACCTATTATACAAAAATTATGAAGAGTTGGAGTTATATTACAGATGCGTGTTTTTACCTAACCAAGCAACACTTTGAAATGAAGAACCTTAGATCTGCTCTACTTTACTATATAATGATAAAGAAAGGTTAAATCGATGTAGGGACGATTATACACGATTATATGAAGTTTGCAATATAGTCTAATAAAAATGAAGGACTACCGTTCCTAATTTTGATCGCTCAGCTGTGTAAGCAAACTAGGGTAGGTTTCGATACTGAGTTTGATGTATTGCCTAAGAAGACAATAAATGATGCGGAAGTACAAAGAATGAAGAAAGTGGTAGGATACAATGACTTAGAGGATGAACGAGAATCATTTAATGCAATAAATGTGAGAGAAGCAAGGATGCGGCGTAGAACTGAAAATATGACGAAGACAAGAAAAGACGCCTAGAGAGTGGCAAGATTGAAGGCTAGAGTGAACGTACTGAGTGTTGATACAAATTCGGCACCATCTTTTTTACAGTCTAGGACGACAAGTTTTCCAGACCTTATTTTCTTCACTTATGTATAGCCAAACAAAATTCACCTGAATGAAGTGATGATAGTAGCAAATGAGAGAACTTTACAATGTTATCATTTTATGTCTAAGAGACGACATGATAGTCATTTGCAAGACGTGAGGAGAAACGTCGACATTCCGTCTGTGCAGTTCCAATTTCCAACTGGGACTTACAACCCAGCTGATAGTTATGTTTTCCAACCTTCTGCAGGAATGGATGAAAATCATGAAGAGAGTGATGAATTTACTTCTAGACACCGTCATGTTTTGTTTATTTTCTCTTATATACAAGCAATTACTGAGTGATTAAATGTATTCCTCTTTATTAAATTTTTGCTAATGAATGAAATATGTTCCTTCTGCATTTCATTCATTTGAAATTGTTGAATTCGATATTTTTCTATTTAATTAAATTTTTATTACACATATCAATTCTTTTATTTTTCACGAGGTATATTTGTTTTGTTGGAAATTCGACTTAATTTTAAAAATTTGAGGACAAGGTTTGGAAGAAGTTTGAGGTATTTTTTTGTGAAACATAACAAGCATAACAAAGAAAGAAAGGAAAGAAAAAAAAATTAGAAGATAATTTCAGAATTGATACAAAAACTTGAAACTTTTGATCCGATATTCAAGTGAGTTGATAAAAAATTTCAAGTTTCTTCTAAATTCAAGTAAGTACGAATTTTACTTTTTTTCTTTATTTTGAGATTAGGACAAGAATGAACATGAAAATAAATATATAATAGGTTTTCGAATGGAAGTGATATTTTTATTACCCAAATGAATTCTATGATAGAAGGAATCAATTTTTATCTAATTTTTTATTAACTTTACTAATTGATGTATACATTGGATTGATTGCCTTATGTTAGTCATGAAAA
This sequence comes from Stephania cephalantha, assembly GCA_039657325.1. NCBI lineage: Eukaryota > Viridiplantae > Streptophyta > Magnoliopsida > Ranunculales > Menispermaceae > Stephania > Stephania cephalantha. The sequence continues at coordinate 12,631,716 of CM077572.1, forward strand.
TAGGTAGAAGATCGAAATAATATTGTAAGACGAAGAAGACAAATTTCTAAGAATCTTATGATACAACGACTATTGATTAAGTATTTATATATATGTGCATAAAACTATTATACCCCAATTCAAAGAAGAAATGGGTTAAAAATCGATGAGTTTCTTTAAGTTAGAAACAAAATTTTCTTCAACTTTACTGGATAGTGAGAAGTGTTAACAAGAGCTTACAAACATATATAGAGTCCAAAAAATTCTATAGGAAATGGAACAGAGAATCTATAGTGGGAAAAATGTAAGAATGTCCATAGAAAATGGAGCAAGGACTCAAAAGCACATGAAATATAATAAAGAATACATAATTAGGATGGAGTAGATAAAAAATGAAAGATGAAAAATATAGATGTTCTTAAACTCTTTCAAAAAAAAAATTTAACTCGTGTGCTTGAAGCTAGGGTTGAGTGAATTATTTCTTTATCTAGCACTTTTAAACAATATATTCATTGGTATGTTGTCAAAGTTCCTATTGATTTTGATTGTGGTGCTATTATAACATAATTTCTAAAATTAAGATTAATTTAGTGGTTTTTGTGCTTTAATTTTCCATACTAGTCATCGTAAGCTTGATGTTTGTTAGGGAAGATTGAGAAAACCTACATTATGTACTGACCTTGGTAATGAAATTTAAGTTCCAAAGGGTGTTGCATTGGATGGTTGCGATATCATTAAGTGATATTTCATTTTATCTAAATCATTATATTCTATCATAAGTCTCATTTACTTGTTGGTAATATATTTTCATTTGAAAATCACTTCTATTAAAATTTATATTATTTAAAGTTAAGATGAATTAGACTAAAATAAGATTGTAAAGAATGAAAGGAGAATATGATTAAGAGTAATCCTTTGCTCGGGATAGCAAAGTGTTGAGTTAGGAGGTATTTTACAAGTCAATAATTATACATGTATTACAGTGTAATTTAAGTTGATTTAGATATAAATGATGATATTACACTAGTTATTCTTTTGTTTTTGTAATTTCAAGATATAATTAGGAAAATGTAGAAATGGAAAAGAAAGAGGAAGAAGAGCAAAACAGTCAACTAGAGAAAAAGTCTAGCAATTAGCCAACAATTTGAGTTTACATTGGAAATCGCCACCAAAATTAGTAGCAAAGATTAGCCAACAAATCAACACCGAATTGGAAAATACACTAAGAATTGCCAACTAAATTGATGGATCACAGAGAGCGAAATCCAGTAATTAACTCAGCGTTTTGTGCATAAAGCGGAATCATTGATAAATCAGTTGGGTCTTTTAGATAAGAACAAAGTATTTATATTTATCTATTATTTTTACAATTAGAGAATCTATAAATAGGACCTTAAGGCTTCGAAATTACTTTATTCTCTTACCCTTCTGCCCTCATAACTTTAGTTTAATCGAGTTTATGTTTGAAGCAACATTGGAGCTTTCTTTATTTCATTAAAAAATATTTTATTTTATAATGTCTTTCAATTATATTAGTGTGTTATTTATTTCTAGCATGAGTGAGTAGTTTATTAATCTAAACAAACCCTACCCATGTACATACTTTAGATTGATATATAGTTATGATTAAGGAATCATGTGGTTAATACTTAATATCTATTCATACACGTCAATGAGATAATTAAAAAAAATGTTTTGTGTATTACAACTAATGAATATTTGTATTGGGTGCATAGTGGCCAATATGTTTCTTAGTATAGAGTATCTAAATCATTTCTATGATTATTGACAACAATTATAAAAGTAGTAACTATGATTAATCTATGAGGCTATATTCTCGAGTGGATGTTCTAGGTGATTGTATTCTAAGCTATTAATTAATTAGCATATTTTGGTTAATATTTGATTTAGATTAGACATGTTTTTTCATTGAGTGATAATGCTTTTGTATTTCTATTTCGTTGTGTTTTATCCAATAGGTAGATCTACAATGATAAGAATATGGTTTATTTTTCCATTGATTATAGGAAAATCGATAGCTTGCTAAAGGCTACCAACCTGTTAAGAATTAGGATTTAATGATTCAAATATTGCATATGATATAATTATAACTATGTTATGAAGTAATGCTATGTTCTAGTGTATGAATGCAATTCAAGTATATTATATTGTTTAGTGGGGGGTTTGTTTAGAAATTTCATTTAAATTGATTTATTGATTTATTTATTTGTTTAAATTGCATTAGATTAGTTTCTTGAATTTAAATTGTTTATAATTTAATTATTTTAATTATTGATTGCTTGTTTTTAGATTGATAGTGTAAAAATTCTGTTTTAATTAGATTAGTTAAATTAAAGCAAATTAAATCTAGTAAAGCTTTAGGGAAGCCTTAATTCAATGTAGATTTATAAAATTCCCATGGAAATGATATCCCATTTAACACTACTACAAATACTAGAAAAAATATGAAAAATTATTGTGCACGTTCGACACGTGTCATTGAGACAAGCTCCTAGAGCCTGGTATGATAAGTTAAGTGCATTTTTTTCGTGATAAAAGATTTAAGAAATGAATACTAGATCTTACTTTGTTTATTTTGCTAAAAAATAATGATATGCAACTTGTTCTGAAAAATCTGTGGTGTTAGTCAACTTTATCTTATATGTTGGACTTCTATCACTTTTATGGTAATTTTAAATAAAAACTTAAAGTTGAAAACTTGTATAGTTAAGTTAGAATATTGCAGCGAACTAGTACTATATCCTACTCTATTAAATTTAGTCTAGTATAGTCTAAATTGGGTAGAATGAATTTTCAATGAAATTGAGGATTTGAGAATAGAAGGAAGACGATATGATACTAGGAATGAATGAGTAAGCAATGTATCAAGATATTGATATTAACTGCTACTCTTAATAAAAAAGATTGTATAAATTTATCAATTTCTATGAATAGTGATTTGTGGAAATAAAGCTATCACTCGAGATTCAAGTGATTGAATTTGTTTTAGAATAATGGTTAGTTCATGATGAGAATTCAAGTTTGATGAATAAAAATTGTGATTTTAAAAATTTCAAAAAGTTTGATTATCAATTTTTTATTTGGAATTCTGCCACCATTTGAGATTTAAATTCATCAATTACTTGATTTCTAAGGTTAAACAAATGATCAATTCCATTTTACTTAGTGTATTATAGAAATTGTATGAGTTTGAGAACTCAATTCAAGAGATGAGATTGATTTAAATTAAATCAAGAATGAATATTCATTGCCAAAAATTGATAACTCATTTAGTTAATTACATGAAACCACTTGTTCTTTAGAGTTGGTTTAGATATGCTTTCATTAACTTAAGATCAAAGTTAAGAATATATGAAAATGAAGTCAAGTAATGGCTTAATTATGTTAGAAATCATGGTGAAAGCCATGGAAACTTACTAAAGCACATGCTATTTTCTTAAATGGAAGACTAGATTTGTTGAACTCTATTGGAATAATATTATCATTATACAATCGATGATAATATAAAACGTTTGAAGACTTAGCAAAAGCACAAGCAATATCGCAGAATTTTAAGCTTCAAATATTAATCACTCGAATTTGAGTTGAATGGTAGTTGCTAGTTAATGGATTTTACCAGGATTGAGACAATTAGAGAATTTTTGTTTACATTCATCACAGAAGTAGGAAAAGTAATATCATCGAGAAGTAATTTAATGATACAAGCAAGGTATAGACAGATTTGTGATATCATTCAGTTGTATATTCATTTAACTTAAGAGAGAAATTGAGATAAATTATAAATGACGCAAGGATACTTGGAAAATTAAAATGTAGTTTCATTAAAATAATTGCTTGGTTATACCTGAAATATGAAAAAAGTAAAAGGTTTAGCCTAATACTTTACTTCAGTTAGCTGTGTGTTGACGCAACAAACTAACAGGTTGTATTTTATACTATTATATAGTTCAAGGAAGTTTGAGAAGAACTATTGTGAAAAAATTGTTTTGGTAGCTGTAACAAACAATTTAAGTCATCATTTATAGAATAAAAGCTTGAAATGTATTTCAAACAATGAATGGAATGAATTGCAAAGATAAGTCCTAGAGCTGAGACTTAAGGTTATAAAATATGAGTGTAGATCCCAACATATTTGTGAATCCATTCAATCGAATAGGTTACGCAAACTTATTCATTCATCGTAGGGTTTGAAATACATATATGCTCATGTGAAAGTGTTTTGGAGAGTCTTTTACTTATCCCTAAGATTAGAGAATCCTAAAGGAAACACTTGAAGATAAACGAGAAGTATGAAAACCAAAAGGTTGTTGTAATGTGATTGGAGATCTTCAGGCTTTGAGAGTTTGAAGAGTATAGTTGTTAGAGAGAAAGAAATTAGAGATGAAGTGAGTAACCTAAATTCATGAATATAATGAATTCACTTGGAGAAATCTCCCACACAAAGTGATTGATGTCATCAATATTTTGAATAGAGAAAAGAATATGAAGTGTAATTATAATAGGAAATTCTCGGTACTATCTCTTGAAATAGATGTGTAATAATGATGATAGAATAAAGTCTTGTGCAGGCACATCGCTACTTGAGTTGTATGAATTAGTAATTATAGAGATGTTCTTTGAAGCTCTGATTGGAGCTAAGATAAGTGTTTGATTAACTAGGTGATATGGTGATTAAGAAGTCTAATGGGAACCACTTAATATGCATGGATTTGGCTATCAAGGATTAGCATTCTGATTAGACAATCTAGAGAAATTGTGTTGGACATATTAGGTTTTGAAATGAAATTCTAGTTGAGGAAGGATTTTAGGCAAGAATTACAATGATTACCTCATGGATCTTTTTATATTGGCTATACATGCAATGACAAATCGTATTGAGGTATACGAGAATATTACGGATTGGTTGAGGTGATGATATATGTAGTTAAATTCATAAAAAAATATGAGAGTCATTTAGTAGGTTCAAACTGGATAGTAAAAACCTTAAGGGTTCAGTAAATTCTTATCTATATGTAATAGTAGAAGAATAACATAACTAGGGGTTATGTAACCAAATTAACTAGATTTTGGCATCATCAAAATGATATATGAGTTGTAGTTGATAGATTGACCGAAGTAAGCAAACTCTCGTTAGTGAGTTTATGTTATTCTTTTGATGGATTAAGCAAGATTTATGTGTATGGAGATGTGAGAAGGTATAGTGTTTCAATGTTTGATTACCAAGACAGAGATGCGAGACTTGCTTCCAGCGATGGAAGAAATTATTGATATATTTGAAAATCATTCTCAATCTCTGTACATTATATTTTTATTCATGTTGACGAAGAAACCGAGCTTTTAATCCTGGTTCTAATGAATAAATATTTGGAGCTTATGCATTATAATGTTTAACAACTAAAAAAAATAGATTCCTTTATGTGAGCTCTATAATAATAATGGTAATAAGGTGGATTACAACGTCGTATGGTAATGCTTAATATGCTCAATCTTATTGTACGTTGATGTACAGAACTAAGATAGGAGATACAACTTTTGCAAAAAATGAGATATTTAAAAGCTACACAGAGAGGGTATGACATATTAGGTGATTTATAATTATAACTAGGTTTTGATAAAAAAGGATGTTAAGGAGTCAAGCATCATAGATTGTTGGAGAATTTAAAAGATAAATTCATTGTACTTTTGAAAGTCTCATCTATGAAAGGGCTTTGTAGATTCGGATTACAATAAAAAAAATGTGCTACGAAAAAGAAGAGATAATTGGGGAACGAAAGTTATAAATGGAAATTCAAATTCCATTTCTTTTCAGAATTATTGGTAACTAGTATGTTTCCTTTAATTTCGAGGACAAAATTGTTTGAAATTAGGGAGACTATAATGACCTATTACTTTAAGTTGGTGATTAATGTTAATCTGAATTCTAAATAACTCGAGTTAGGCTGAGGTTAAGCTTGATTTTTCTTGAATAATGTGTGAGTGCGTTGATGTGATGTTTGGTGTTTGTTTGGCATGGAAATTGATTAATTGAATTATAAGCAATTAATATGTATTAATGTAAGACCTACAATGGTGAAATATTAAATAATTAGTTGCTCGAAACCCCCTAAACCAATGTTAAGTATCACATGATGATTTTGTCGCAATTTTCTTGTAAGTTAGGTTCAGTGGCAGCGTAAAATGAGAACGAAGTCAGTGCAAGACCTTGCCTCGAGTTTCGTGTCAGTTGGATGTAGTCGAGATTGAGATTGGGTCTAATTTTATGCAAGATTAGTTAAATATGGCAATATAATTGGTCTTAAAGAGTTTGAAATGTCATGAACAAAGTTATTATTTTTGGGGTTTTGGTCATTATTATGGATAATTTATGAAGATGGACTATTTTGTAGATTGTGTGGTTCAATTCCGTGAAAAAAGGGATCCAAAATGAGCACTGAATGTTAAGGGCACGTAAAAATAGAGATTTTGTGAATTAATAAATAAAAATAAATTAAGCTGCTAACAAACAGCTGAGGCTTTATATAGAAATATATATATATATATATATATATATATATATATATAAATCAAATCAAAATGTTTGTTTTGCTTCAACAGAATGGACAATTCATTCATTCCTTAAACCACTCAACTCGGTCTCTCGCTCTGCCATATCTTTATGTCTGATTTTTGGTTGGTTTCTTTTTGAAAAATTGTAAAGCATCGCGAGAAGGCCAGTTCGAGCTATGTTTTAGTAGGGGAAATAAGGTATTCGACCCGCAAATCGGTAAATACTCAATTCGGGTTATTTTCTTCAATTCAATTTTAATTCTTGCGATTTCTCAATTTCTTCTCGAGGTTTAAATAGAAACCGATAAGTATTGTTGTGAATTGATATATTAGATTGAATTGCGCCAATTTGAAATAAATCCCACTAGCGTGGATTAAGGTTTTGATAAATTGAACTAATGTGATTAAGTTGATAACTATTTTGGAGATGTTTTTATAGTTAAAATTGATTTACACTATGATTTTTGATGAATTGGATTATTGATATTTGTCCAAATTGACTCCATGGTTTGTGAAAATATTTTGAATGTGGTATTGAGCAATTTCCTGGTATTGGGTGTTGAGTTGTGATGATATAATTGCAAAAATGTTGATTTGGAGAAGTTTTGTTAGTTCTAAATTAATAAATTTTGCCTATTCAATAGGATGTATTGGAAAATTCATAACTTCTTTGCTTGTGATCTGATTTGAATATTCTTGGAGTTTATGAAAAGTACCACATGAGTACTACAACTTCCTTTTTTATCATTATGACAAATATTGAGGTTTTCAAGGTTAAAAAGCTAACCCTAGGTGGCTAGTTGATAGCACTTTGAAATTGTTATAAAGTATTATTTTTGTAAATAGCTCTTGAGTGTACTTTGGTCGCCATTTTTGTGTTGTCCTAAGATTCTGAATTGAAATGGGACCAGTTTAGGGTTCTAACCAATGAGCATTAGTCTCGAGTTGATGATAATTAATCTATTTTACGTTCTTGGTTGACGGGGAAAGACGTATGGGTTTCGGGAGTTGTGAAAGTCTATATAAAGTTAGGAAAGCTCGGTACAGGAAAGTGGGACTCTATTCCATTTATCATTTGTGCTATATATATCGTAGTATATCTAGTTCACGTAGTTATAGACTAGGAATGGGAGCACTGCATAGTGACAAGTATAATGCACTAAAAATAAATGAGGAAATGAGAAGACTTATGTCTGCAGGTATGGGTCGATGCGATAGGTGACCCTGGATGGAACCTTTCCTTGTGACGACAGGTGGTAGCTAGGCTATGCCTTCCTTTTCTTCTCATACAGCCGTCGACCTATATATACTACTCATTGTCCTAAGAGTGTGGAGACTCAAAGGTGTCTGAATGCACAAAGAAAATCACACATCGACTAGTGTGTGGATTTGCATTACGTGTATTCTTGGACAACTAAGAGAAGACTCTTATATATCGAAATGCAAATAAAGTCACTTGTGAAGGGGCTATGGAACTATGGTTTTGCATCTATTTATCTATGGTTTGTATTATTTATCGTGCATTGATAGATATTGTTGGATTCATATTGTTATTCATATTCCTTATTAGATAGACTCTTGATATTGTAATTGTAAGTCACTTACTTAGCATGTTGGATCGCTCATCCCAATTAACATTTCAAGAATGTCGACGTGCGCTTAGACTCAATAATGGAGAATATTTGGAGTTTATAGTCTTCTTTACGGTGAATTGATTTCATTATTGTCTTATATATTTGAATTGAAATACATTTAGTATTAACACAAGGTTTGGGGTTGTTTCATAATCCTAGGTTGATACTAGTTTTAGTCTTGAATTATTACAGTTTAGTATATCATTTGTATTATTGAAAAAGTATGAATTCCGCTGCATTTTCAATTGTTTATTTAGTACACGATAGAACGTGTTGTGATTATCAGGTATGAAGGATGGTTGTACTGTTACTTTAATTGAGTTCGACTGGTGTACTAGGGCTTAATTAGGGTTTCAAGCCTGACATTTTCTTAATCGGGTAGGGGATAATACAAATATACATATGTGTAGATGTATTTATGGGTATATATATGGTTTATATATATCTATATAAATATATGTAAATTAATCTTAAAGTTTAAATTAAATTAAAGTATACATTGGATTCGCCTTGAGATACGAGTAATGTGATCATCGAGGAGGTGAATATTGGATGATTGGTGGCTATTGAAGAGATGTGTCCACACCTCGAGATGTGCGCCATTCCATCTCAAGGAAAATTAAGTGAATAATGTATGTTTAGTTATTGAACCATCAAACTTACCTCAAGATACGCGATAGGTGTCTTACGGAGATCAATATAATTGATCTCATATAAGTCGATTAGTGGTGATGGGTTTGTTTATAACCACAAGATTGACCTCGAGACATGAACATGTATCTCGATAAAGATAAAAAATATAATGAAGCCATTAAATTTGCCTCGAGATTCATGCGATGCTAATCTTAAGAAAATTTAATATTTATTTCCAAAGATACACATTGTCTCCTCAATTTATTATTTCGATACTAGAAAGGAAAAACAGGGAGAGAAAGAGAGAGAGATCTCAAGACAAAGGTGGAGGAAGAGATTCATGGTTAGGTTTTGGTTGTTGTTGTTATAGTTGTGTTGTTGTTGGGTTGAGTTGTTGTTGATCATTATTTTATGTTGTTACTATTGATGTTGGAGAAGATAGAGGGCAGACTCGTTCGAACGTTAGAGGAAGACAACACCCAACCTTGGTTTTTTTAGTTTGACAGTATAGAGGCGAAACTGGGAGAGAGAGGATTGAAGCCGAGAGGGAGAGAAAGAAAGAAAGATCTCAAGATAGAGGCAGGTTGTAAGGAAAGATTCATGGTGAGGTTTTGGTTGTTGTTGTTTATTGTTGCGTTGTTGTCGGGTTGACTTGTTGTTGATCGTTGTTGTATGTTGTTACTGTTTATGTTGGTTTTGTTGATGTTGGAGAAGATAGAGGGGAGATTCGGTCGAACGTCCGAGGAAGACGACACCTAACCTGGGGTTTGGTTAGGGAGCCCAACCCCAATGAAATCAATAAAACAAGAAAAAAAATTTGAACTGACGAATAGCGGCAGGGGAAGGGAGGAACAAGAAAAAAAACTAGAAATTGGGAAAAATTCTAGAAAAATGAGAAAAAAAATTAGAAAAAAAATTGTATTTTGAGTATATAGATAAAAATTATGTATTTTTATGAAAAATGAGGATTTTGAAATTTTCTCGATGATTTATAATGGGTTCTATTCTTGTAATACATGTTATGATACTAGAAAATGCCCAAAATTTGGAAAAATATTTCAATTGGGATATGGACATATGAGGGATTGATTTTGGAGTGATTCTGAGTTTCTAGGACTTGAAAATACCAAAATAACTCAGAAATTGGTCAAAAGTAAAGAAACTCAAATAGGGAATATATTCGGATTTCTCAATGCTTTAGGTAACTTCGAAGATCCTGAAACTACTCGGAACGAAGCTCAGAGAATAGGTTCAAAGTACGTGAAAACGGGGAAAACGTTTTGTGAGGCTTCGTAGCAAACATTAAATTGGTTTGGTGGCAAGTAATGCCTATGTGGTCTATAATATTTATAGACCTTTATCTTTGTACCTGCATTTGTGACTAGTCTGCATTGCATTTCACATCATTCTTAGTCATGCATTCAAGTCATTCCGGATGATGGCTTCTTAGAGCTACAGCTCTCGGGTGGGACTCGGATCTAGGTTTCCTGACCAATTGGACTGGAACACGGAAGACCGAAGGTAAGTAAGTTTTCAAGGAAGCATGCATCGGACTTTTAATACTGTTTTTGGTTTGTTATAGGGTTGGCTAACCTGTTTATGAAGTTTGAATAGTGATAAAAGGGCTTCATGTTGTTATTAAATTTTCTTGTTCTTTGGAAATGCAATCTCATGTCTCCATGTATATGGACTAACATCTGTAGGAGTATAGAGCAATGTAGGAGTTTACTTACCTGACATCTTCGATTTGTTTTTGATGATGTCTTATTTTTAGTGAAGACAAGGAAGAACGGAAAAACTCGATGATTGTGGTGATTGCTTCTTATTTCAAAAGGTTAATTCTTTTGGTAAATTGTTTATACATATTTTTTTGGGCTTTGGGGTGAGACTCGGATGTGACATACTCTCGAGTTGGTAATGAGAGTTTCCTAAGCTAGTTTAAAATAAGCTGAAAGGTTTATGTTTCCATTTTTATCTAATTTGGGACTGCAAGATGTAAATAAGGTATCAAAAACTCTAAGTTAGTTTTTAAAGTTGAATTAGATATATATATATATATATATATTGTGAACTACAGGGAGTTGTGAGGCATCTCCCCATTCTGCTGTCTATTAGGTGATTTTTTCTGCAGCCCAATTTTAGGGGAGGTGCTGTCGAAATTTTTAGAAAAAACAATACGTAGGATAATACGTATGATTTCTCAATTTGCTCCAATCAAACAAATCATGAATTGAGTTTCAATAAGGATATAAATTTAGTTTTGAAGCATTATTGAGGATTGAATTAAAAATTATTTTGAGGTTGAAGTTAATTGAGAAGATTGAATGTCTAATTAGGGGAATTAGGCTAAGTCAGGACTTAGTGAGACGGCCCCTTACAAATCTCAACACGATAAGCATTCTTAGAAGAACTGGGCTTTCTGGACATATTCATCTCATATGTTTGCAGAGAACCCATTAATTCACTAAGAGACATCTTAGTAATCTTCAATTACAGAAATCTTCGTGTCAAATCGTGAAAGAATTGCATGAAAAGCATGTCATACTAATTGCTCGTCAGTATACTTTTCTCAAAGTTGAAAAGCTTGATTAGCAATGTTTTGTAAATGACCATTTAAAGAGGCAATGTTTTCTTCCACTTTCATCTCAAAACGATCAAAGCATTGAACTTAATTGCTGTAAAATAGAAATTTTGACAGAATTCATACCTTCAAATATTGTCTTCAGAACATTTCATGCTTGCTTTGCAGTATTGCAATTTGCAATCAGTTTGAAGCATTGAGCATCAATATTATTGAAGATTGAATGAATTCCCTTATGACTAGCAACCTTCTCCTTATTCTTGGTGTTTGTCCACATAGATGCAGGTTTGGAACGACTTTCCCATCTGTATCTAGTTGTGTTGAAGCTGTGTATTCTCTTTCTAGTAATTCTTCAATAATTTCATTAATGGCAAAGAAAAAATGAACCATCCGTACCTTCCGGTAGGCATAGTTGGTTCTTTTTAGCAATGGCGGTCGAGTTCTCAATCCACCTCCTTCACCACTTTGTTGTTGTAACAACTCATCAATCGATCCCATGATGATACTCTCAGGAATCTTACTCTTCTACGCTTGTAGAAATAACAAAGTGACAAAGCTCTGATACCGAATTAAGAACATCATTATAGCTGGATTATCAGCTTGAATGAGGAATCTAAATATATAAATCAATTGTAAATACTCAATCATCTACCATATGAAATTAGCCTAAAACCAGAACTTGTTCTAATTTCAACAAAAAAGATGTGTACCTAGTTGATGTAGCACCCTAGCTTAAGAATTTCTCACCAACTCACATGGATTCTTTCAACACCTTGATGATTCACTCCTCTCCAAAAATTCCTCCTTCTCCAGCAAAAATGAATGATTGAGGTGATGTTTGCATGTTGTTTGATAACTAATATTATATATTAAGGTGATGTTCCTTCCTAGCCCTTGATCTCCATGGATTTATGTATCCCGAGGAATATCTAATGGTCCACCTCTTGCCATATATTCTTCTAACTCCCACTAACTCAACCTCAAGTGACACCATTTCATTACTCACCTAGTTCCTAGATGTGCCAATGTGTATCTCTAGACCAATGTTATGCTTTCAATTTAATTTACTCAACTGTAGGCCTTTAATTTGATTTACATTTACAAACACAACCATAGGCTTATAAGTAATTCCTTATTTCATATTAGTATTAAATAAGACTTACCAAAATGCTAACTACCCGGTTCCCCGGCTCGAACGCTACTCGAGGAGTGTCCCCGCTCTCGTCTCGACGCCTACAACTGTACAAACCGACTTAGTAAGTCTACACTAGGCATGCATCAATACAAAAATACAATATACCTCGACCACGTGCCTCAGTCGGTGCACGTATCATAATGTAGGTCCCACATAAAGGGTCGGTGATCCTGATTAAGGAATTAAAACGGGGGTTAGAGATTTGGGTCGTGACATTAACAATACTTATGTATTTTTAGGTATACAAGGAATAAAGGGGACAAACGTGTGAATTCATGAACAAACAAGGTAAAATTGCACAAAAATGGGTTTGGTGTCGTAGTTAAGAAGGTTGACGACATAGGAAGGAAGGTAGGCAACGTGGGCATACTATGGGAGATCAAGAATAGAAGAAAAATGAGTCTGCATGGCCAATGCAGTCATGGTGCCGTAAGTCATAAGGGATGACGCCGGTGAGGCCAATGTAGGGGTCGAGTCGAGTGAATGGGAAAAAAGCGCACAAAGTGGCTGAAGCTGTCACGGCGCTGTGGCATTCCACACACAGCGCCGTACTAATTAGGGACAATACAGAGATTAAAGAAAATAGAAAGTTAGAGCTCTATTTTGGGTGAAATTATCTACTAGGGTTTCTAATTGTTTTATAATTTATCTTAGTATTATAAAAAGGTATTAGAATATGTAACAATGAACGTGAGTAGTCCATTAAACTTAGGGATCAATAGATTCTATTTACTTAATGTTATGTTAAGGTAGTTAGGAATGGATTATAAAGCTAAAAAGTTTAATGGTTAGAATTTGTATTGATTCATAGCGTAATGCGAAGAACCTCTTAATCACTTGTTTGTTGATATTAGGTTTTAGAAGTTAACTTGGCCATTGAAGCTTTTAAGCCGGATATGAACGGTATAACTGCAAAATATATATCATCAATATATAGTTATTTATTAGGGAGGCACTGATGGTAAACTTAAATTGTTATGAATCTAAAGATTTGGGACTTAAAGCAATGTTGAGCTTATGTTATTCTTACCGATAGGTGGAGTTCTAGTTTGCACTTTAGAATCTTTTCCATCATGACAGTAGGTTTAAACAGATTTGAAGAAAATTTATCTATTCTAATTAGGCATTGCACACACATAATAAAGATGAGGAAGTGAGTTGAAAAGCATAGTTACTCATACCTAGGTGAAGTTGTGAACTAAGATATTCTTAATATAAAAGTTAAAAAGTAATTTACATTGATTTGTTAGAATAGAATAGTTTAATTTAAAACCAAATTAAAAAATGATTTACTTAGGAATAAAGTAATTCTAATTAAGTAATACTAAGTGCCATACATTTTCCTTACTTCATAACTTCACCTAGGTAATTATAAACAAATGCTTTCATGACATTAACTTTCTTTCATCTTAAACATGTATATCTATAATGCATAATTAGAATAAACATATTTGCTTTTAATTCACCTCAACACACTACTGGTAAAAAAGATCCTAATGTTCCACTAGAACTCTACCTATCAATATGAATGACGTATGTTTCCCAAAGCCTTAAGTATCAAATCTTGATAAACACTTAAGTTTGCTATCAATTTTTCTTTAATCAATAACCATCTATTGATGTGTTACACATCTTACGGTTGTGTTTTTCATATCTGATTCTAAAAGATCCACAATCATTGTTACTCCTAACTCATTTGATCAATTAACATGTGATCGAGATGTTTAAAGCATTAAATCCAGAAACAAATACAAATTCTAACCATTGCACAACTATAATATTACAAATCATTCATACTTTTTAGAGTTGTCATACTATAGGATCCATTGATCCCTAAGATAAAATAAACTACTCCATATTAGACATGAAAAACATATAATTCACAGTATTCAGTAATTAAATCAAAGCAATACCTTCAATTGAATCAATGAAAACAACTATGAATAGACAAAATTAAGTTTCAATTTATCATTCTTTAAAAGTGTTTAAAATCACTCTTCTATGTCAATCTCTATATGATATTTATGTATCTCCACGTCCATGTATCTATAAAAAACAACTAAAACGACTTATTTGGACCCTCAAGTACATTATCAATTGAATTAGAAGTCCAAAACTTGTTACTTTTTATTATGTCACTATGGTTGACGTTGTCCCACGTTGTACATTATAACTGACGGCACCATACATCTTCACATTTTATATTTTCTCTTTCTCAGTAGACTTGATGATTTACATGCAATGTTTACACAGTGTACATTCTATTTCTCTGCGTCATTAAAATGTCACTTTATGTTTCTATATGTTGGTTGTCCTGTCTTTACGCCATCCATGTAAATCCCACGACGTGGCTCCTCTACATATTTCGTCACCTCTAAATTTTGATTTTTTCTTAGCTTTTACTCTCTGATATCATCTTTTATCTTTTTCTATCCTTTAGACGTGAGAATAGAAAATACCACAATTTAATACTCATTTTGGGATAATTATACCACCCATTCAACTAAAGCACTGCCTAAATATAAGTTTATCCAATTACTTATCAAATGCCCCAAACTTAGGATTTTGCATGTCCCAAGCAAAAATTTATTTTACTAAGCTATAAACAAACTACTATTTTTTTCTTTTTTATTGCTTATTCCCTTAAATTTATAAATTCATGAGTACCATTCCATTCAATGGTTATCAAGTTAAAAATCCACTTAAGAATTTCAAAGATAAGATCTTTGATAAGTCAATGATTAGATAGTGTTTTATAATCTATTTTATGGTCATTTTAGATGTAAAAGGCTATATTACGTTAGGTTTTTTCTTCCTTTTGTGATTTTAGATCATATTAAGGTTATATGAGGAAATGGAAGAAAAAAAGGGAAAAAAAGTAAAGAATTTAGTCAATTGAAGAAAGTTGCAGCGATTCCACAACGATTCAAGGTTACACTAGTATTCGCTACATAAATTGGCAGCGGAAGAGTATAACAATTCATCATCAAATTTGGAAATGAACTAGGATTTGCTACAAAAATCGGTGAACCAGAAAGACGTATTTCCATTGATTTTCCCAACGATTGAGCTGTGATATAGGATTTTGTAAGGATTTGCTGATGTCTGCTATGAGAATAATGGATAACAAAGAATTCTATTTCAGTTAGATATGTACTATTTATTATACTATTTATATGAACCTAACGCTTCCAAATTAAGTACCTCTTAATTGCTCTAGAGTACCATGGTGCCTTAAGACCCATTTTAACCTTGATTAATATAGAGAGACATTATTAAGTAGTTTTAGATAATTTTAGTTTAGTTTTATTGTTCTTAATTTTAAAGACTTATTGGAGACTCAAGTATTTAATAAGAGGTATTTCTCATTAATGTCTTTTATTTATTTTATTACAATACTTTGTTATATGTGTGAGTAGTTTATTAATCTAACAAAGTCCGAACATGAACTTAAACTGTTTTGCAATATACTAACAATAAATCAGAGTTTGTGCCTAATGCTTTAAAATGAATCATATACGTCAATTCACGGTTTCAATAGATTTATTTTTGCGTATTACAATCAAAGAAACTTTGTATTACATTCATAGTCTAGAATTTGTATTGTCATATTTAGGTTTAAATCTAATATAAAGTAGTAACTAGGATTAAATTAAAAGTTCTTTAATCGTTTAGATGTCTTAAGTGAATTATTGTCTAAGTTTGATATTGATACGACTAATTTCGATAATATTGGAAGTTTACATAAAGTGTACTGTTGTTTTACTTCTATTAGTTATCTTTGAGCGTTTGAAGGATTAATGGTAATAAGATTAGAATGTCACTTTTCCTTTGATATAAAAAAAACTGATGGCTTGATAAAGGCTATCAATTTTGCTTATGATTTAGGTTTAATTATTCAAGAATACTTTATAAGATGATGATAATATGATGATGACTATAATTTAATTAATATGTTCAGATTCAAAATGTTTTATATTTCGTTATTCTAGATATTTGTTTAGATGTTTGTTTTATATTGGTTTGATTTGAATTGAGTTTAGAATGTTCAATATCAGTGAATTTAAATTGTGGTAGTTTAATTAGTTTAATTAATTGTAAGAGTGTGATTAGATAATTTTAATTCATGTTTTAATTAAATTAATAAAATTAAAATAAAATAATAAAAACCTATGAAAATCTTATTCTTAGGAAATTTGCAAAATCCATATGGAGACGATCCCACTTACCCTGTGACGACACGAAAACTTAAAATACCTGGGTTGGGGGTATTTTGGAAATTTCATAATTTTATATATAGTTGGTGTGGTAAATGTGTGTATTTTACGCTAATAAATCAAGTTAATGAAAAATTGGAGTTAAGTTAGGGGTACTAACTTATTAAAACATGAAATTAGCCTAAACATCCTTATGGGGGGCATTTTTTGTAATTTGAGGAATCACTTGAAAGCCCGACTCCCTAAATTCCACCTATATAAAGTAGTTATAAGTTGTGTGACGTCCTTTGCTCCGACACAAACCAAATGAGGATAGTGCAAAGAACTAGTTAAAGATAGTGGATTGAAGGTGGAGGAGAACACCTAATCATATAAAGACTACAAGTTAGCTAATATATTAATCTTTATCACCTCTAGTTAAATTGTCTCTTGTTATGTGATGTTTTGGTGAGATTTGGGTGTAATGGACCAAAATAGTTGGTAAGGAAACGGAGGGCGGAGGGCAGCGGACTCACAGGAGAGGATGGTGGCGAACCATCGCCTTCGCCGTAGAAGGGCGGTGGCATCACCCCGCCACTGCTGCCCATGATGGGGCTTCCACTAGGAAGCCTCCAAGGAAGGACAAGGGAGGGTAAGCTTTTTGGCCACCACCCCCAATCTTGGCCCATCCGGCCAGCCCCGATAAGGTCTCCCCAGCACCACCAACACCAGTGCAACCCCAAAGTAGAGGGTGGGGGGAGTGTTGCTCCCCTCCACTAGCGCTTGACCATGGGTCCAATAGAACCCTTGCCACCCCAACTAGGGTCCAGTTCGGCCCTAAACCTGAGGGCAAGGAAATTCTGACTCCCATTCCCCACCCAACAGTGATCCCCACCTCGCAGGGATTCCCTACCCCCATCAACTTTTTACATAATATCTAAAAAAGAGACAAATACATTAAAGATCCAAAATTCAAATTAATAAAAGCTTTTTCTTCGCGATTATAAGTCTGTTTTCAAATTTTATGTGAAACATTCACCATACAAAAAAAGGAAATATAAGATTTAATGATTTTAATTCAATTCGCATAGGGAATATTCAAGAATCCCCATAGGAAATCCCCATTGGATGGAGTGGGGGAATTTCCATGGTAGGAGGACTAATACTGCCCGCCCTTACCCTAATAGTGGGCATGAAATTGCCCTATCCTCAGCCCTGTAGATGCTAGTTGGTGGGGAGCCACCGCCCCATCGGGGCAGATCCTCTTTTGGAATAGGGATTCCCCACCCCATTTGAATCCACATTAGATCAGAACCAGGACTTGGACCGACCCTTGGATCGAATTTTAGGGGCCATACCATCATCTAAACTGGATGTTAGGGGCATATTACCCCATCATTCAAGAAAAAAAGTATAATAATAATAATAATAATAATAATAATAATAATAATAATAATAATAATAATAATAAATATTACGTTCAAACAAGGCATGTTACCACGTCATTAGGGAAATAGATAAGTGATTCCCACCCATCGCCCTCGCACTGTCCGACAGAACCTGGGGGACCCACATTAGTGGACCCTGAAATAAATTTAAAAATAAATCTGAATTAATATAGGACTTGTTGATGATTTTAATGTATCTTTAATTGATATTTGTTATGTTTAAGGCTTACGTTTTTATTAGACACTTGAGAAATGGGTTGCATCTTGTTATTGACTTGATCTTCGTTATCCATAGTGGTAAGTATGTGAAATAAACATTTGTGTTGCTTGATCAAAAGAGTGGTTTTGAGCCACCAAATGAAAAGAGTAGGTTTGAGCCACCATTTATGGTCTGTACAACTTGATTTACACTTTATTATCAAGCTCACAAGTGGTCACATATTGGCGATGGCTTTGGAGGAACTTACTATTAACTTGATGGGATCAATTGGTGGGCACCTAAAGCCTTTTTGTCATCTAATGGTCACCATCACCTCGAGGGTAAAAGATTTGGTCAACGAATTCTTGTCAATAACTAGTATGCATTAAGTGAGACAACGAATTTTTATTATTACTATTTGTTTGGGTAATTCTTTTGTGAGATTTACATTTGCTTTGTGTATGTTGTTTTTCATGCTAGTTTTCAATATTTATTTATTTGATTTCAATTCATGCTAGTCATTGCTTTTTAAGTATTAATTGTGTATTTGATGGTTCTGCTTGTTTTAGGCATGCCAGGCCGTTTGTTCAAGCCCTATTTGAGTACTGGGCTGGGTGGCGGTCAGGGCTAGGAGACCCAACTCTAGATCAGTTGAGGTTCATCACATACTACTACTACTACTACTACTACTACTACTACTACTACTACTACTACTACTACTACTACTACTACTACTACTACTACTACTACTACTACTACAAATAATTTGTATATAAATGAAACTTATTGTACACGCTTGACAAGTGTCAATTTTTGGCGCCGTTGTCGAATATTTTTACATAATTTCATAGGAGTTTTAAACATTACTTGGTTTACATACTTCAACGTTCTAATATCATTGGATCTCCACATTCGTTTAATCCTGAGGTGGATTAGAATTTCAATCGTAATTTAAGATAAAAACGTATGGAATACCAAGCTACCATAATGGAAGCCAATAATAACGTAGTAATATCATAAATAATAATGATGATAATGATAATAGTGAACTTACTTTTAGGCATGCTAATCAAAATGTCATAGCTTATGAGCCAATGCACATTACCTATCTTGAAGGATTTCTTGAATTTAAACTAAAAATTGTATTCATTAGTGCCTTATCTAACTTTAATAGTAAAGATAATGAAGACCCCGATAAGTTTTTAAAGGAATACCAACATAAAGTCAATAAGGTGAAACTTAAAGACGTTACTTTAGAACAAGTCAAACTTAAGCCTTTTCCTTTCATACTGAAAAATCACACATGAGATTGTTTGTTGTAACTTCCTCATGATTCAATAACTAAATTGGGTCAGATGCTAGAAAAGCTTTCCTAGACCAATACATGCCTACAAGAAAGATTAGTTCCTGTAGGAGACAAATAATAGTTGCAAAGATGTAAGATGTTCAAAATTTAATGAATGTTTGGATAAATTTCAAAGATTAATTTCTTCTTGCCCACATCATGGATATATTGAGAATTTTTTATGAGAATACTTCTATGAAGGACTCTATCATTTGGAACAAAGGTTATTAGATACCGTATGTGGTGGATCGCTATTGGATGTAACACCAACTTTAGCAAAATAGGCTATTAATGAAATAGCTAAACAAATTAAGCAATATGGTGAAAAGAATGAGACATCAATGAAGAAACTTTATGAAGTTAGTAGTAAAAGAAGCAAAACATTTGATGAAAATTTGATGACATGGCTAGCATGGTTAAGTTGTGTAGCATCTTCTAACTCGATTAGGGCGATTCCCGGCCTGAAACCTTAACTAAGCCCTATTAATCTGCTAGACTTAACTAGAGACAGCAGCCTCATCTTCTCTCTCCGAAAAGACACTACCATATATCAAATATCAATGTAAAACTAATATTGAACGCAGTGGAAATTAAAAATTGTTTCGATAATTAAACATGATATACAATATCAAATCAAATCGGAATAAACCTCGGTTATATAAAATCTCTCATACCTTGTTATATTACAAATATGTAATTCAATATAAATATATATAAGGCAAGGGGATATTTAATACATCGAAAGAAAATCAAGACTCTTAAATCTTCTTTATCCCATAGTCGTAGTGCTCATCGGTATTCCTAAAAATTTATTTGGGGTGAGCGCTCCAACTTGCTCGATAAGTAAGGATTCAAAAAGCCATTAATATTCCATATAATAATCAAGAGCATTATGCACTAAAAATATGCATCAATGTTAACTAACAATGATATGGAAAGTATACAATTCAACAAGTAACGGATTGCTAGACCAACACATTGCCCGATGTGCTATCTAGCCAATCAATTAATGCCCATTTTATTTATAAAACTAGGATCGATTACCCACTGACCCCATTAATGCGATTTTTAGACCAACACATTGGTCGATGTGTTATCTAGCCAATCATTTAATGACCAATGGTTCTATCGAGAACACTTAGTGAGTATGTAATCTACGCAACCTATGTGACGAAATAGGAAGTTACATATATTCTAGGAGATCAACCCTGCATCTTATATAACGTGGTCTCAGTCTCAGGAACTTACTCTCGTGGATCACATTAAACACCGTTTTCCATTATTAAAACCATCACAATGCACATAATCCCCCCATTCAGTCCATAAACTACATGAATTATATATATTAGGATAGGCAGGCAAATTTGATAAATAAGCGAATCCATACTTACCTTGGTTTAGGTCCCCTAAGTCAGCCTTTAAGACCTAAGGAAATTCAAAAAGAAACACAGCACAACAGTTATTTTCAGGGATAGGAGTGCCCTCCATAATTGGGTGGGGCTCGCTCCATCAACCTGGGTCGTCCTAATTGATGAAGGGAGCGCGCTCCTCTTCTTCGTGGAGCGCTCTCCAACTTGCACTGCCTCGACAATGAACACGGCAGCAGCCATTGTTCCTTTACCAAACCACTATAACATCATCAAATACTCTCCCAAATCATCATCAACGACCTTTAGTAAGGTAACAAACCATTTTCAGTAATCAATAACAACAATTCAAAGAGAAATCATCACCCATCATCGAATTCAACTTTAAAAACTCAAAAACCAAACTTTCCAACGTGATGATCTTTGGATTTCAAGTTGTTTAAGCTCCTCAATTCACAATGAATCAACTCCTGGATTAATCCCCTCCAGATCAAACCCTCAGCTGCTCTTCCTCTCACTTTTTCAAATTATCGAATGTAACATTGTGGATAAACTCGATGATGTTGGATTTATATATATGGATTTTCTTCAAGATACGCATCCCGCCATCTTGAGGTTGATCAAGTGATTAATGTGTTAAAATGACACTCTTTAAAGTGACATGCATTTTGACACCATCAACACTTACGCTCATCTTGAGGGTGATCAAACGATCCATATAATTTAAAAAAAACTTATAGTTTTATTATATTCATTTATATATCAAATATATATATATATATATTAATATGTGTACGTCATGTATTTTCTAGCCAATAAATTCACAAACATACCTACGAGTGTTATCGGGTGTGGACATTCATTTTACGACCCCCTCGTCCCACTTGGTGGACTGAATGTAATGTTTATTTGTTTATTTCCTGATTATTGGCTTACATATAAATTACTTTTTAGACTACAACCTATAAAATTCATTAAACATTCCAAACAAACACAAATCATCATACAAACTAACGAACACGCTAACCGAGATATGCCGGACTTAACCACAAGTCTAACTCGGGTTAGTTAGGATTCGGATTAACACTAATCACCAGCTTAAGGTAATAGGTCATTACAAGCTGCTGTT
Source organism: Stephania cephalantha (assembly GCA_039657325.1). Lineage (NCBI taxonomy): Eukaryota > Viridiplantae > Streptophyta > Magnoliopsida > Ranunculales > Menispermaceae > Stephania > Stephania cephalantha. The sequence continues at coordinate 12,653,989 of CM077572.1, forward strand.
AAAAGATAGATCGAACCAAATAAAGCCATGTGGATTATGTAATGAAGTTAAACATCCTATGGATGCGTGCCTTACTTTACATGAAGAAAATACTTAAGGAAGATAATGCAGTTGCGAACCAATTTTCTGGTCTTCCCAAGAATCAATATAATAACAATCATTACTATGCTGGAAAATCCACATTTAAATCTTAGCTATGGTCCACCAAATAAATATTATACGAATTATAGACTAAGAGCGCAGATACAATATGCACCAATCTAGCAATCGCAACAAACGGTTCAACCTATGGAACTAGATTTAGAGCAAATATTGCACAACTTTATGACTCAAAGTCATCAAACCTTTACATTGATTTCTCAAAATCAAGTTAAGACTGATACATCTATATATACGTTGAAAAATCAATTAAGTTAGATGAACTTATAAATTAATAAACTAAGTAATCAAATTAAATCATCTACTTAAAATACTTATCATACTAATCAAGCACATGTTAATGTTTTATTTTATGATAATGAAAAATAGATACATATACCAAAAAAGATACCTCAAAGACGTAAAAAGAAAAAATATGGAAAAAAATAGAAAAAGAAGAAGAGATGATGACCAATGTCATTCCTACTAGAGAATGGATGGTTGAACAATTAAAATACACATCTTTTCCTAAAAGGGTGTACCCATTGTATTTAGTTAGAATTAAAGCTTATGAAAAGTCTATACGAACTTTTGAAATAGTTAATACAGAGAAAGATGATAAGATTCCTCATAAATTAAATGAATATATGTATTCTATTTCTCATGTTCCACAACGATTAGCGGATGCTAGGAAGGAAGAAATTAATAAAGACATTCTTAAAGCATTTCAGAAAATAAAATTTAATAAACTTTTAAAGGAATTGATTATGCAATTATCGAATTTTGTTGAAGTTTTGAAAGAATTCTCTAAATCTAAAGATAAAGCTTAGAGAAATCTAAAGAACACTTCAGGCGAAAGATGTCATCTTTAATAAAAAGGAAAATACCTTAGAAATGATTAAAACCAAAAATATTTGGAACCCTTATTACAATAGGAACTTCTTCTATTAAATTTTCTATGTATGAACTTGGAACATTAATTAATGTTATTTCACTTAAATTATATGAATCGTTGAAAATAGGACCGTTGAGCAAAACACATTTTCGTCTTACTTTAGTTGACAATACTTTTATTAAACCATATAGATTATCAGAAAACATTTTAGTAAAAGTAAATGACTTAGTATTCCCAACTGACTTTTATGTCATGGAAATGGGAGATTTAATATCACCTAATTCTCCACCTATATTATTAGGTATATTTTTTCTTAAAACAGCTAAAACTACATTATATATATTTTAAGGGACAATGTCTATGGAATTTGAAGGCTAAATTATCACACTCAAATTCAATGATGAGGATATTTATGATGATTTTGATGAATTACTTGATAATGAAATTAATGATAATAATTCCTTAGAACTAAATCTTTTTTATCATCTAAGCACCGAAGTATATGCATTCAATTTAGTAATGACAGAAACTAAAAATGATGTTTCAAAAAATGAACAAGTTGAATACACTTCAAATGAAAAGAAAGTAACTCAGGAACGGAGATTTATGCAACCGGAGAATGGGAAAGAATATTAATAGGTCGGATGATTTTAAAGTTAAGAATAATAAGAAGAAGAAGAAAAAGCTTAGTTCAAGTTATGTAGATATACATTTGACTATAAAATCAAATGAGCTTGGGACTCTAGAGCTCAGTGTGATATGGGTTTTAATGCAAATCTCATGCCAATAAATTTCTTTCTACATACTCAATTAGAGTTGGATGAACTTGTTTCTGAATGTGTTCCTTTACCAAACGATTCTTCAATTAAACCAATTGGGTGGTTATGAATGTATTAGATCAAGTAGACAAGTATATTTAATTTACAGACTTTTAGTTATGCAACACTTTATCAATGAAGATCCTCCTGTAATTTTAGAACGCCTTTTTTTAAACACTTCTTAAGTTATTATGGATATTATAAATAAAATATTCACTTTAAGAGTGAATGGTCAAGCAATTACATTCTGGAACGACAATAGAGTGAAAAATCATAAATTTAAGTTTATAGATATGATTTAGTATTATAGTTGTTTAGTCTAGCCAAATACAGTAAACAAAAGCTCTATATGGGAGGCAACTCATATTCTATCTTTATTTCAATTTTATTACTATAGTATGTTTTTATTCTCTCACCTTTTGACTCTTGTTTTTGAAATGTTTTCAAAATTTTGAACTCTGAAGTAGCTTTAAGTGATGGGGAATGATCGAGTAGTTATGTCATTTATGCAATTTATATTATTTGTCTATTTACATAATCAATAAAGTAATAAAATCATTAGTTAGTTACATATCCTACTCAAATTTTCAAATTTTTTGTGCATTCTACCTTAATAATAATTATTATAAGTGATATATATGGTAATTATGAATTTAATTGCATAAAAACAGTATTTATTGTCTAGTGAATCAAGAGCGATGTCGTTTTATACTATAAATCACTAGAAAAATAGGTAACAATGAGCATAAATTTTTACTAAAATTCAAGTGTAGTGATTCAGTAGTGAATCGACTCTCTAACTTGGATTCACTAGTTAAATCGTTGAGGCACAGAACCTTATTTTCAACAATTTATATAGCGAATTACTAGAAAATCCACTTAAAACCTTGATTCGGTAGAACCAAACATTGCATTCACTTGATTAAAATACCAGATTTCTGCCTAAATTCAACCTTCCTACGCTAGATTTTAGTGTATTTAAGTGATTCACACCTTAATTTAGTTTCCTTCAACCTAAAAGAGGGCGAGTTTGAGAGTGTACAACCATACTAGGGCTTGAGCAAGTAACTTCGAGTAGAAGCTTGGAAAAAAATTTTATTAGAGTTCAAGAGTTTATAACTTTAGGGATTCACTCTGAAGAAAGTAATCACGGGGAAACCCTAGCCTTTAAAATTGAAAATATTTTTGTTTTCGAGGAAATTTTGGAAATTCTTCATCAAGAATTGTTTTCAAAAATAGTTTATTGAAATTCATTTTTCTAATATCGATAAATGATTTCATTTATTGCAATATAATAGAAATTGTGAATACAATGATTCTTAGTTTCAAAACAAAATTTTGAAATTTTAGTACTTATCCATTCAAAGGTTTTTATATGCCATTGGTTTGACATTAGGTTTCAAATGAGTTGATGTTGTGTTTTGTTTTAGAAATACTTGAATTTATCACAAGTTTGTTTACTATTTTAAAAAATTTGAAAATTCCAGTAAAAGTTTATAACGAGTAAAAACTTCAAAGCCAATTATTTTATTTAAGTGTTCAATTGATTTTCAAACTAGCTTTTCAAATGAATTTATCCTTGATTAAGTAGTGTTATTTTGGGTTCTACCAATTTGTTTCCAACAAATTATTTTGAATGAGTTGTAAGTTTAAATCTCTATTTGGACTTGTGTGACTTGATAAATCGTCAGAAATGGAAGAGCTAGAGGGTTGAGAGATGAGAAAAATGGCAATGATGATAATGAAACCCTAAACCAAATCCAAAGCTCCACTGACTACTATTAGGCTAACGAGAATTTCAATTAATACTCCTGGAGTTAGACCATAACAAGAGCCTATTCCACTAATAGAATGTAATGGTGATTTGGAAGGAGAGAGAGTTGACGAATATCATAAGTAGTGAGGGAGTTACTTATAATGTGGATAATTTAATTAAGGATAATGTTTTTGCTAGAATGAAGAGTTATATTAGGAAGAATATTAAATTAATCCCGGAGAGGGGATTCAATATAAAAAATGAGTTGAATTACATGCTAAAGATTTTGTATATAATAAGAGAAAGGAACTGGGGATTGTCGACTAGGGATATAATAATGACGATTACGAGGATATTCGTAGGGAGATGGGTTGTGAAATTTTGGTTCGAGAATTGTATGGTAATAGGCATAGAAGTGAAAATAAAACCATATCCATGGTAAGAAGAAAGCCAGTGTATTATTCTTCTAAGAGAATAAATCGATACTTCGGATTGCCGAAATTTCATAGAAGAGAAAATAATGATTACCCAAGGCCGGAGTATGGAATTAAGCATGGATTTCCCACAAGACCTTTAGGAGTGGAATAGAAGCAATCTCAGGGGGATGGGTTTATTTTGGATAAGGATGGGTATCCCAAGCATATTCAAATAAAGAGTTGTAGAAAAATCACGAAAGCTTTGCATTATTTTATCATTGCAAGCATACAATTGAGTTTTCAATATGATGAAGTTGTGAATTATAAGGTGGCTTTGGTGTATCATATTGTTCAAGTGTTGGGTTATATTGATATTGGCAAGGTCATTTATGATGCAATTATGGATGCCATGATCATGAAAAAGAAAGAAGGACTACTTTTTCCTTTGATGATCATAGAATTATGCAGACAAGATCGAGTTCCTATGGTAGGTCTTGGGATGGATGTTTTCCTGACAAGAATATCACTGATGCATACATAGAGAGTAGGGGTGGGCAAATTGCGGTTTGGTGGTGAAAACCACCAAACCGCGACAAACCGAGGGTCTACGGTTTGGTGATTTTCCAAACCGCAACCAAACACGAAAGTTGAAAACCGAACCAAACCGAACCGCGGTTTGCGCGGTTTGGTCGGTTTGGTTTCGCGGTTTTCAACTTTCATGCACTCTATTTTCGAAAAAAAAAAAAAAACGAAAAAAAAAAAACAAGAAAGCATTAAAAAAATCCATCGGATCACCAAAAATCACAGCGATTACCAAAAATCACGGTGACCTCACACACGATTGATCAAAATGTGAAACTATCCAATCAAATCACTCAAATGAGAGAAACCCCACTAAAGATCCAACAATTCACAACCATTCAACCCAAAAAACCCATCGAGATCACCAAAAATCACAAATGATTACATACACGATTGATCAAAATGTGAAACTATCCAATCAAATCACTCGAATTAGAGAAACTCCACTAAAGATCCAACGATTCACAACCCAATCAACCCAACGAGCGCATCAAAACACAATCTTTACAGACTGAATCGTGATCGAGTGAGGAGAGAGTAATGGGGTCCCCGATCTCGGTGACCCCGTCTGCCGAGGCTTCTCGGGCTGTCTTCGTCTTCGAAGAAGCTTTTCCATCTGTAGAGCGGCGGTCGAGTGAGGAGCGGCGGTCGGTGAGGAGCGGCGGTGAGGGAGGTGAGTGAGGAGCGACGGTGAGGCACGAGGAGGTGAGTGAGAGAGCGATCGTGACTTCGGCGGTGAGGAGGTGAGTGAGAGAGTGATCGATTCGGTGAGAGAGAGACCGAGACTCCGAGAGGCGAGAGAACGAGAGACCAAATGTGAAATGTCGAATGAGGTGTGTTTTTTTTTTTTTTTAGGGTTTTGGATATGTATTTACCAAAATGCCCTCGGTTTGGTTAAACCGCGGTTTTCCCAAAATAAAAACCGCGACCAAACCGCGATTCCGCGGTTTGGTCGTTTTCCAAACCGCGACCAAACCGCGAAATTTAAAAACCAGACCAAACCGTGCGGTTTGGTCGGTTTGGCGGTTTGGACGGTTTTTCAAAAACCGCCGCCCACCCCTAATAGAGAGCACCAAAAAGGTGAACTACTCTGTTGATTCAAGGGATAAAAGAGAGAGAACATAGATATTCAAAAGAGAGACTGAAGAGAGAAGAAAAATACTAGCACATAATAGAAGCGTTTTGGACAAAATGTAAGTTGGTGCATATAGTGAAAGAATGGATAAGAGTTTAGAACTACGGGCTGAGGATTATACAGGTACGTACACAGACGAGATATAGTTTTCCATGATGGGAGTAATTATGCAAAACCATATGAGAACTCTATGGAGTCAAGAGGTTATTTTTCAGAACCAACGAGAAATAGCAAGGAGCTTCCATGATTTTGAAAGATGAATGACCAAAAAAATTCAAAGAAAATGAGCAAGAATTTATGTACCATCTACCCTAGTGAGATTATCAAATGACAGAGTCTTTTCAAATAGAATTCCAAATATTAGAGTGGACTACAAACTCTACGACCATACGACGAGTTATAAATCTTAAAAAATATGATCATGGGCATGATTGTGATGATGCGACTTCTAGAAGGTGATTCTAATTTATTTTCTTCTCTGATTCATTTATCTCTAAGAGATCTTGTGTATGATCTTGAATTGTAATTTGAGACTGTGATCTATGATATGTGATATTGTAATATTGTGGTTTGCTATTTGATATTATGGTTTGATATGATGCTGATACATTATTATTTTTGATGATGATGCTTGGTAATTTATTTTGTCATGGCTTCTTTGATTACGAAAAATTTATTCACATGATAATATGTTCATTAATTATTTTTTATTTTATATAGTTTGTTTATGCTTCACGGGGTATATTTGTTTTGTTGGAAATCCGACATAATTTTTAAACATTGATGACAAGGTTTGGAATGATTTTAGGGGTATTTAAGTGAAGTAAAGTATAAAGAAGCGAGCTATGCAAGATTCAAAAGGTAGAATCTATTTATTTGATATTCAAAGTTAACTTAAACTTTTCAAATTGTTGATGAAGATACAGGTAAAATTTCTACATTTTTATTTTATTTACTCAAGAAAATATGAAATTGAATACAATTTGGATACAAATAGATGTGGTATTTTTATTACCCATGAAAATAGAAATGTTATGATAGAAATGAATTGTTATACCCTATTTGACTTACCTACATTGTGTATGCACTAAATGAGTTTAGATGGATTGATTGCTTTGTGTTAGACATTATAATGAGTAGAAGATCGAAAGAAAAATGTAACATAAACATAATGGATTTCAAAGAATCTTGTTATACAAAGATTATTGGCCATGTATTATATATATAGTATAATATAATATAATGAAAAGAACTTATGCCACTATTAAGGGAAGAAATAGGAAATTAGCCAATTAACTTTACTTAGTGGGAAAGAATACTTCGTTAACTATAGTGAAAGTGAGAAGTGCGAACAAGAGTTTTTAAATTAAAAAAAAAAAAGACCCACATGTTCCTAAGGAAATAAAGTATGGAATTTATTGGTGGGAAAAATGTGAGAAAGAATTTCTATAAAAATAATAATGGTATCCAAAGGAAATGGAGTAGGGAACTGTAGGAATGAAAAAGAAAATATATGAGAAGAAAGAAAAAAGAGTAGTATAAAGAAAAAGAATGAAAAAAGAAGGACAAAGTTAATGAAAACTCTTTAAATAAAAGATTTAGCTTCAATGATCATAGCTAAGTTGAGTGAAGTATCTTTTTTTCTTCATTATTCCATCGATTGAATATGGTAATAAAACAATAGCTAAGTTTAGTGGTGTGGTAAGTTTGTTTAAGTCTAATGTAGTTTTAATAGTAATATTAATGTGGCTAAGGATGATTTTATATTAAATGTAACCTAATTTAGCAAATTAAAACAATAGCCATGTGATGGTTCTCGAGATACATGTTGACACATCAAGATACCAATTGAGTTTCATATTGGTGTTAGTTGAAAGAAGTTAGTGGAGATCTAGTGCGAAATGTGTCAAGGTTAAGGCCATTAGATTAGTCTCGACATATGTGTGTACACAATGATCAAAAGCTATTAATCAATCTTATCTAAATATATAAGATTGATTATATAATGATCCTCTCTACTGTGTCTCTCTACAGTTTCAATCTCTCTCTATCGATTTCCCCTATTTTCAATTTCCTGTTTCAAAATTGATTATGACGAGGCGGTGCTCATGTGCGTTTGTATAAATATAAGTTTTTTCTTTAGATTTGTACACACGAATCTTGAGGCATATCCAAAAGATGGAATCCAAAGTACTACTCCTTAAAGTGACACCGAATTTGAAATATTTATACACATAAACATTAATTTTCCTTGAGATGTGGTTGCATGTATCTTGAGTCATGGACAATCCTTCCAACATCTAACGTTTAGCCCATTAATTTCCGTGAGTTAAACGTACCACAAATCTCGAGGTGAATTCAACGTATAATTTTATTTGATTTAAACTGTAGAATTCATTTATATATATAAACATATAGATAACTTGTATTTCGCGTCTATAAATTCGTTGTGCACGCCAATGACCACCCTTGGGTATGCACAATATTGTATATCCAATGCCTATCACCCTTGACCCCACGTGTCATTAGGCGCCCACCAATTTATTAATTATTTAATATATATATATTTCTACATAATATATATACGCCTATATTCATGCATTTATCATTTCATCGTGCGCCGACAAGTACACTCGAGTGTGCACATACCTTACGACCCATGTGTGTCACCCTTGACCCACACATAATATTAGGTGTCCCATAATTATCCAATTATTCAATTATTTTCATAATTATCAATAAAATCCATACAAACACCAAACGACATGTAAATCCACACACACGCTAATCGAGACAAGTCGAGCTTATCCACAAGCCTAACTTGGGTTAATTAGAATTTGAATTAATGCTAATCACCTACTTAAGGCAATAGGTCGTTACAGTCTACCCAATTTATGGAAATTTCGTCCTCGAAACTAAAGAAAACGTACAAGTGACCAATAGTTCCTAAGAGAAATGGAATTAGTTCTTCCATTTATAACTTTCATCCCCAAGATATCTCTTCTTTTATATGGCACTACTATTTTACTATAATATGAACGTGCATAGCCATTTCGTAGATGAGACTTTTAAAAGCGCAGTGAAACTATCTTTTGAATTCTCCAACAATTTATGATGGTTGGCTCCTCGACATTTTTATTTTCTATTTAATTGTAGTTAGACATTACCTAGCTGTTATACTATCACGATGTAGTTCAAGGGAAAATGCTAGAATGACACCTCAAATGAAACCCTAAGGGATACCCCAGTGATATGGCGCATGGGCCCTATACAAAAAATGAGTGTGCGTAAAATAGTTCTTGATTCATAACACGCATGGTGTGTATTTCGAATCGCGGATGACAATTCCCATGAATGCGGACCTTGCGCCACGTCACATGGGTGTCACTTAGGGTGTCATTTGGGGTGTTATTCCAGCAATTTCCTTTTACTATATCTTTTTTCCGCAATAACATCATTCTGTAATGCACCAGATTACCATTTCCATTAAAGAACTCACACAAAGAAATCTATTCTTTTAGTGGTTAAATATTATGAGGCACAATCTCAAGATGTATTCTATAGGATTCAGATTAACCGTTCAGGTTCTTTGTCAACAAGTAGAAAATATACTGTCTTAAGACTGAGAATATTTTTTAGCTATATCAATAACTTTTTCCACCACTGAATGCAAGTATTGGATCTTCATTTGGGGTATTAAATATTGAAACACTATATTGATCACATCTCCCTATAAATTCATCTTGTTCAATCCGCCTAAATGTTAATATATCCTTAGTGACAGGAATTTGCTAACTTGGTCAATTTATCAACTACAACTTACATTATATTGTGTTAATGCCAAAATCTGGTTAATTTCATTACATAACCTACCGTTTTGTTATCTTTCTACCCTAAGATATAGACAAGGATTTACTTAACACTTCAGGATTTTACTATCCAGCTCAACCTACTAAATAACTCTCATATCTCTTTATAAATTCAACAACACAAATCACCACATTAGACAATCCATAATCTTCTTGTATACCTCAATACGATATAACATTGCATGTATAACAAATATAAAGAGATCCATGAGATCATCAAATTAATCTTTTCTTAATATCCTTCCTGAACTAGAGTTTCATTTTAGAATCTAATATGTTGACACGTGTCTAGCATGCATAATAGTTTTTGATATTTTCCTATTATTTGTAGTAGTGGTAAATCGGATATCGTCTCCGCAAGGATTTTGCAAATCTCTTCAGAACTAAGGGCTACTTTAATTTAACTAACCTAATTAAAATTGGAATTAAACACTATCAATCTAAAAATGAAACAATTAATTAATTAAAAAATAAAACTAAGAATTTTAAATTAAATAAACTAATCTATTGCAATTGAAATGAACAATCAATAAATCAATATAAATTAATATCTAAGCAATACATCTTAGACTGATAGGTAAACCGTCATATCTTGACATTTTCATTAAAGCATAGTCATAATCAAGTCATCGTATTTATATAATGATCATAAATCATTAAACTCTAATCATAATAGGTTGATAGGTTTTAGCAAACTATCGACTTTCCTACATTCAATGGAAATAAGCCATATCCTTACCCTTGTAATCTACTTATTGGATAAAATGCTATAAACTAGAAATTATGAGTGCATTAACACTCAATAAAAGTCATACCTAATATAAACTAAATAAAAACTAGAATTATGTTATTCATTAAAATAACTTAGAACACAATCACTTAGAATATCCACTCTGATAATTTTTGCCTTATGGATTAATCCTAGTAACTACTTCTATAATTGTTGTCAATAATCATAGACATAGATTTAAATACCATATACTAAGAAACATATTGGCTACTATGCACTCAATACAAAGAATCATTAGTTGTAATACGCAAAAACAACTTATTAAAATCATGATTGTCTTTTGTGATTGGTTAAAAGCATTAAGCACATCAATTCTACATTATGACTCAATTAATGAACGATTTAATTACAATCATGCCTAGAGTATTGTTTAGAATAATAAACTACTCATACATATTAATAATAGATATCACAATAATCAAATAATTGAAACACATTAATGTAAAATACATTTATTGAATAAGTGTTGAATCTTCCAAGAGTCTGTAAAAAGCAAAGAACAATGAACTAAACTAAAACCTAATTGAAAAGACTTTAAAACTAATAATAGTTAATTGAGGTCTCCCAATTTCGAAGCCCTAAGATCTTATTTATAGTTTTCCTAAGAGTACAAATCATTGATAAACTCAAATTCCTCGTAGTAATCCAAAAAACTCGTTACCGACCTCAGCAATTTATCAATGAATCCTATGTTGTTCACAAATCGTTGAGTTAATCATTGGGAATATCTCTATTTACTCCATTGATTCAACCATTAGTTCCTTTGTAAATCCCAATTTGCTAGGAAATCACTGGTTTTCTTTACTGCCAATTTTGGCAGCGATTTTCCTGTGTAATCTCGTATCGCTGGGAAATTGTTGGACTTTTCTCCAGCTGATTATTTTTACTTTCTTCCTCATTTTCTTCCATTTCTTTATTTTTCCTAATTAAATTCTGAAATCAGAAAAACAAAAGAATACCTTATGTAATATCATCATTTATATATAAAATATGTTTAATTATCGACTTGTCAAATACCCCCAAACTCAGCACTTTGTTGTCCCTAACAAAGGAATACTCTCAATCATATTCTATTTTTATTCTTTATATATTGATTTCACTCTAATTCATCTTAAATAGAAACATATTACCCATAAGTAAAAAGAAGTAGATAGAATAGAATAATTTTAGAGAAAATGAACCATCATTTAATGATAACTCAACCAACCAATACAATACCCCTTAGAACATAGAGTTCAATCAATTACCAAGGCGAGTATACAGTATAGGTTTTCTCATTCTCCACCGACAAGGATCAAGCTTATGATGAAAAGTGTTGAACCTCAAAACACAAAAACCACTAGATTAATATTAGTTTTAAAAAATACTTTGAGTAGTACCAAAATTAAAATCAATTAGGTATTTGCCAAGACACCAATGAATATATCGTTTAAAACAGTAAGATTAAGAAATACTTCACTCAACCCTAATTTCAAGCACTCGAGCAAAGTCTTTTCTTTGAAGAACTTAAGAACATCCACCTTTTTCTTCTCTTTTTTTTCTACTTCATCCCAATTATTTTATTCTTTAATAGTTTTAATTATTTATTTATTTTCTTTGAAATTTTGAGTCTCTACTTCATTTCCTATGGACATTCTCACATTTTTCCCACTATAAACTCGCTACTCCATCTCCTATGGAATCTATAGGACTCTCTATATATTTGTAACTCTTGTAAGCATTTCTTACTGTTCACTAAAGTTGAAGAAAGTATCATTTCTAATTTATAAAATTCTTTGGGTTCTAACCCATTTCTTCTTTCAATTGTTGCATAATAATTTTCAATGTATATAATGTAAAAATATGTAATCAATATCCTTTGTATCACAAGATTTTTAGAAATCTGTCTTGTTCATCTTGCACTATCGTTTCCATCTTCTACACATTCTCATGACTAACACAAGGTAATCCAGTCCACACATCCACTAGTAAAGTTAATTTAAAAGGGTATAAAAATTGATTCCTTCTATCATAGAATTCACTTCGATAATAAAACATCACTTCCATTTAAAAATCTATTATATGTTTTGAATATTATATTCCTAATTAAAAATGAGATTCATACTTACTTGAATTTGAAAGAAATTTTGAAAAAAATTTCATCAACTCACTTGAATATGGGATCAAAATTTTGAACTTTACATCAATTCTTGAACTTATCTTCTACCTTTCTTTTCTTTCACGTCTTTCTTTGTTATGTTTTTTATGCTTCACCTAAAACACTCCCAAACGCATTCCAAACCTTGTCCTCAAGGTTTAAAAATTAAGTTAAATTTCTAACAAAACAAACATACCTCGTGAAGCATAAATAAATTGATATGTGTAATAAAAAATGTATTGAAATAGACAAATATTTAATTCTATAAACTTCAAATGAATGGAACGCAAAGGGAAAATACTTCATTCATAAGCAAGAACTAAAGCAAGAGTAATACAATTAATCATTCATTCAATCATTTCATGCAAAAAAAGATAAACCACACGAGGCGCTGTCTAGAAGTAAATTCATAATTATCATCATCTTCATCTATTCCTGCAGAAGATTGTGAAATATAGCTATCAGTTGGGTTGTAAGTCCCAGTTGGGAATTGCAACTACAAATATAGTTATCTTCTCCTCGAATCTTACAAACAACTGTCATGTCTTCTCTCAGACATAGAATGATAACGTTGTGAAGTCCTCTCATTTGTTGCTATCATTTCTACATTTCAAAGAATTTTCGTTTGGCCATACATAAGTGAAAAAAATATGGTCCAGAAAAATTATCAAGTCTTAGGCTGTGACGAAGATTGCGCCGAACTTGTATCAACACTTGGTACATTCACTCGAGCCATCAATCTTATCGATTTCCGTGTGTCTTCTTTTGTCTTTCTTCTATTTTCTTTGATGTTCTGCCTTCTTGCTTTTATCACATTTATCGTATAAAATGATTCTATTTCATCGTTCGAGTCATTGTATCAAACCATTTTCTTCATTCTTTGTACTCCCGTATCATTTATTGTCTTCTTAGGCAATACTTCGAACTCTATATCGAAATTTTCCCCTGCTTGTCTACACAATTAAATTATCAAAATTGGGAACGGCAGTCATTTGTTCTTCATAGTCTTCATTGCAAACTTTATAAAATCGTTTATAATCTTCCCTACATCGATATAACCATTCTTCATCACTTTATGGTAAAGTAAAACAGCTTTTGGGTTGTTCACTTCAAAGTGTTGCCTAGCTGGATAAAAACATGCATCTATAATATAACTCTAACTCTTTGTAATTTTCTTAAAGCTGGTTGTTTCAATAAACTTTGGGTGTCCTTAACTATCAAGCATAAATCCCTTTCCCAGAAGTATCTCAAATTCGTCTAGGATCATCTCAAAGGGATGTGATTCCTTATTGACATAAATGACATTCGGGTAATCCTCTTTTGTCCTTTGTTTGTTGTGTGGTAGACAAAAAAATCTATTCAATCTCTTAGATGAAATATCAATTTTCTTCCCTTCTACTACTACTTTATCTCATTCATTAATAACATGCCCATTTGCATAAAATTGTCGGACAATTTTTTAACACCCTCTTTCTACCCTCATAGTCATTCAGAAGGTGCTCCCATTCGCAATCTTTGATGATGGTCATAATCTTATCCTCATACTTTATCTTTGGAATTATTACCCCCTTCTTATTACTATAGTACCTCCTCTTAGCTCTAGGTCTAACAAACAACAAAAGGTCATAAGCCACTAAATGACTATGGTCTGGATTCTCAAAATATTCTTCCTCATCAGATGACAATGGAGATTGTTCTCTAAGCTCAGCCCTTCGGGATCTAGGTTCTCAAATACTAAACTCAGTAATTATAATATTCATTAGGTGGCCTGCATACTTCAGCTTGGGTTTTTCTTGCATTACTCTTTCCCTTTATCTTGCTTACTATTCCTACCTTGTCCTCTACCTCCTCCCGCCATAGAAATACTCAACTACGATGAAATAGGTAAATAGAAATCTTGTATTTGAAAACTTTAAACTATCAAGGCAAGGAGAAAATTTTGTGAAAAGGTTTTATCATTAAGTCTCGATAGAGTTGAAAATAGTACGTCTAAAATAATTTCATCGACATATTCTTATCATAATCATGTATAAATTGGAAAAATTGATAAAACTTGTAAACTCATTTGAAAACCCATATCCAAATTGAAAATTTGTATCTAAACCCATTTTTCAAAAATAAATTTGCAATAAAAACTCATCAACCACATTCGTTGAAAATATCATCGAAAATGGATTTTTTTTCAAAACATCAAAATCCAAAGAATGCTAGAGTATCGATTTATTGTCTTCTTGAGGGTGAATCCCCTAAGTAATATGTTCTATAAGATCCTTAGACTCCCTCTCCAAGCTTCAAGTCAAACTATGCCCCACCTAAGCGCTAACTTGGTTGTATGAATTGATTTTGAAATTGCTAGGGCTGAATCACTCCTAAACAAGGTTGTATGCACTTAAATAAGCTATAATTCAACTTTTAAAGGGTTGAATCTTGACAAAAAATGGATTAACAATCGAATGGGTGCTAGGGTTTTGGGTGTGAAAAGGTTTATGGTTTGGCGATTTGGGGTTCTATTTTAAAAAAATGCATATTCATACTCAGCGAATCAAGGTTTAAATGGATTCGCTGAAAAATTACTGCCTAAATCACTGAAAATGAGCATTAGCGACTCTTTGACTAGTTTAGCAAATCCCAGTTATAAATGAAAATCACTGATAAATCGCTGACCTGAGATTACACTTAAAATTCTACAAACTAAGACCGGTTTTAGCAGCGAATTCCAGTACAAAATGGAATCAATAGGAAATTGATGGCCTACTTTAACTGTTTTTTTTTTCAATTTAATTGATTTTCTTATATATTTATCACATATATGTCCATAAAAAGGTAGAATTATTCAAAATTATCAGAATTTGACTACGATTTGTACTAAATAATAATTTCATTAATATAAATAACCGACTAACATAAAAACTAATGTGGAAAGACAATATAATATAAAAAGACATTGGGTAGATCAACCCCCTTATATGAGATTATTTCAAAATTAAATTCCTAAAATATCCCCATTATAAGAGTTAAAAGTTAAGCGAAAATAAAAAAAACTAACTAATCCTAATACAAAAACTGAAAGTAAAGATAAAGTATGGGCTACCTCCTATAAAGCACTTTTGTTTATTGTTATTGGCTCGACTTGATAGATAAGATCACTTATCCTTCAGCTTAAGCGAGTTAAACTGACCATGAACTGATTCTTTATCATTCTGAACATCTTCAACTTCCTTATCATTCTTAGCATCTGCATAATGACCTTTGATAAGTCCTCTAAACTCATAGGAGTTGTCTTCTTCAGGGTTATCATCATGATAATGATTCTCCCTTCATAGCCATCGTAGAGAATGTTGTCTTCGATGTAATCGTCCATCTCGTAACAATCCTGAAGGGACATAAAATCATTTCTCATCTTAAACGTAACTATACGTTTATCGACATCGAGAATAGCTCCAGCCTTCTTGAGAAAAGCTCTTCCCATCAATATCACATCATTATTTTCAATCGTTATAAGATACTTGAACCGTCTCACTTGCACTGGCACATTCATCAACATTCTTAGTGGAAAGCTCTTATCCTCATTTGTTTATTGACTACCAAACGTGGTATAAAATAATCTTCAACTTGGCCTTTCTCAACTATTGCTCCGATAAGATATTCATGTCATCTCATGTATCTGGTAGAACAGCAAGAAAATTGACTTCATTGATCAGCGCATGGAGGAAGAGTTTCCCTGAATCATCTTTGAAAATTTCTAACAAACGTCCCAGATCTTGAAGCTTTAGTTGCTTATCAATAAATTCTTCTTCTGTCGATTGCTTCTCTGCTTGCTGTTACACTTCAAGTTGTGGCTCTTCAGGTTAGTGCATCTTTAATTTCTTCTTCTTATTGCGTGAATTTTATACATCCAGAGTTTAATTGTTTGATCTTTAATGATTTGACTCGCGTTGGTGTAAACATTGAACTTCTTTTCATTATGTTTCAGACTTTGTTTCTCCGGTACGAGATTGATGATCTCCATATCCTGTTCAAAAAAAATTTCATAATAAGGTTTTAACCTACGACCGTTTACTTTAAATATTTTTCCTATTTTAAAGGTTTCTATTTCTACTACGCTACGAGGCAATAAATTCATAACCATAAAAGGTCATATCCATCTTAAATGGAGTTTTTCAAGAAATAATTTAAGTCTTGAACAAAAAAGTAGAAATTTATCTCCGACTTGAAAAATTTTAGAAACTAATTTCTTGTCATGAAATGCATTGGTTTTGTCTTTATAAATTGATTCATCTTTCTAAGCATATTCCCAAGTTCTTCTAATTCTTGAAGACTCAACTTTTATTTGTTTCCTTCTTCATTATAAGTCATGTTGCATGCTTTTATTGCCTAATAGGATTTATGTTCTAGTTCTATTGGTAAATGACATGCTTTTCCAAATACTAACCTATAAGGTGTCATACCTATGGGTGTCTTAAATGTTATTCTATATGCCCATAATATGTCTTGTTATCTAATACTTTAATCCTTACTTATTGGACTAAATATTTTTCTAGTATTAACTTAATTTCTCTGTTTGAAGTTTCAGCTTATCCAGTTTGGGGATGATATGTAGTAGATTTCATATGTGTGATGTTGTACTTAACAAGTAGATTAGCAACTAGTTGATTAGAAAAATGTGAACGTCTATCACCAATAAGTGCTCTAGGTGCTCCAAAAACTGTAAAAATCTTTAATCCAAGGAAATTAACCACTTGTTTTGAATCATTAGTTTAAGTAGCTTTTGTTTGTAGCAACTTAGATGTATAATCAACAACAAGTAAAATATAAACATAACCATTCGATGGTGGAAAAGGTCCCATGATAACCATTCAATGGTAGAAAAGGTCCCATGAAATCTATACCTTATACATCAAGCACTTCACAAAAAAATAATATGAAGTAAAGGCATTTGATTTCTATGTTCTAAGTTTTCAGTTTGTTGGCAATTTGGACAAGAATTTGTATAAAGAAATCAATCAAGAAATAGAGTAGGCCAAAAGAATCCAGAATCTAAATTTTACAAGCAATTCTACGTGGACCAAAATGTCCTCCACATGCATAAGTATGGCAATGAGATATAATTGATTGCACTTTCGATTATGGTATACATCTCTTAATTATTTGGTCGGTTCAAAATCTCCATAAATAGGGATCATCCAATAAATAAGGTTTAGAATCCTTTTTTAATTTTATTCTTTGGAGCTTTCATCAAATAAGGTGATAATATATTGGTGGTAAGATAATTAACTATATTATCATACCATGGGCCATCAGTCTTTATATTATACAAATGTTTATTCGAAAATTCATCCCTTAATGGTATAGGTTGTTCTCCATTTTCTAACCTACTTAAATTATATGTGACTAGATTTTTGGCTCCTCTTTTATCTTTTATAGTAAGGTCGAATTCCTATAGAAGTAATATCCATCTTATTAGTCTTGGTTTAGAATCTTGTTTTTCATTAAGTATCGCAATTGTGCAGGATCTAAATAAAGTATCACTTTTGTTCCCAATAAATATGGTCTAAATTTTTTCAAGTCAAACACTACCACAAAAATTCCATTTTCTGTAGTGATATAATTTTGTTAGTTAGATCTAGTGTCCTAGAAACATTATATACAACATGAGAATCTTTTTCTATTTTTTGACCTAAAACGGCTCCAACTGCATAGTTACTTGCATCACACATCATTTCAAAAGGTAAAGACCAATTTGGTGATTTAATCATAGGTGTGGTTGTTGATGAATCCTTTAATTTATCAAATGTTATCTTGCAATCATTCGTAAATTCAAAAGGAACATCTTTTTGTAAATTGTTTCATAAAGGTTATGTTCTTTTAGAAAAATCTTTCACAAATCTTCTATAAACTTCTGCATGGCTTGGAAATCAACGTATTTCTCTCATCTTAGTAAGGTAAGGTAACTTTTTGTTTACTTGAGTTTTGGCTGGATCTACATCTATTCTTTTATTTGACACTATATGTCCTAATATAAGTCCTTGATCTACCATGAAATGGCATTTTTCATAATTTAATACTAATTTCTTTTCTATGCATGTTTTAAGCACTTTAATTAAATTGACTAAACATTCATCAAAACAATTACAATAAACAGTAAATTCATCCATGAAGACATCTATAAAAAATTTCCACATAATCAGAAAAAATACTAACCATACACCTTTGAAAAGTTGAAAGTGCATTACATAAACCAAAAGGCATACGTGTTTAAGCAAATGTACCAAAAGGGCAAGTAAAAGTTTTTTTTCCTAATCTTTTGGGGCTACGTGTATTTGATGAAATTCTGAATAACAATCTAGACAGCAGTAAAGGGTTTTTCCAGCTAATCTTTCTAACATCTAATCTACAAACGGTAGTGAATAATGTTCCTTCCTAGTTGAGGCATTCCTCTTCCTATAATCTATACATACCCTCCAGCCATTTTGGATTCTAGTTGGTACTCTCTCCATGTTCATTTGTTATTACAGTAATTCATGTTTTTTAGGAACTACTTGGATTGGGCTTACCCAATTGCTACCAACTATTGAAAATATCATTCCTACATCTAATAATTTTAATATTTTAGTTTTTACTACGTCCATCATAGGCGGGTTTAATCTACGTTGAGCTTGCCTAGAAGCTTTTGTGTCCATTTCTAGATTTATCCTATGCATACATGTAGCTGGACTTATTCCTTTAATGTCAATTATGGTCCATCCTAATGCTCCTTTAAATTCTTTCAATACATTTATTAATCTATCTTATTCTAAACTTGTCAGCTTATTACAAATTGTCACTGGTAACTTTTTTTAGTCCCCTAGATAAACATATTTCAAATGATCTAGTAAAGTTTTTATATCTAATTTTGGGGCTTTAACTATAAAAGGTAAAGTTTTTGAATAAGATCTAGATAAATTTAGGTAATAAGTAAGTTCTAGTAGATCATTATATGATTCAAAAGTACTTATTATCTCTTTTGTCTCCTCGTCTCTATCATCATCTTCTTCAAAATCTTCATTACCAATTCCAATTTATTTGTTTTATCTTTTGTAAAAGATTTATCTATTAATGGGTGATCATATCTACTATGCATAAGGAAGAGATATCTATTGGATATTTCATTGTGCAATATATATTAAAATTCATTGTATTATCATATACTTCCATTGTTAATGTTCCATTTGAAACATCAAACTTTGCTTTTACTATTTTCAAAAATGATATTCCTAAAATTAGAGAATTTATGTTATAGAAATTATCTTCTTTCATTTCTAAAACATAAAAATCTGCTGGGAAGACTAAATTATCAACCCAAACCAGCGCGTCTTCTAGTAACCCTACTAGTATAATAGTGGATCAATATACTAATTGTACCACTTTACCAATTTCTTCTAAATGTATATCCATCATTTGCAAATAAATTCATAAAGGCATAACATTTATGCAGGCTCCCAGATCAAATAAAGCTTTAGAAATTTCTATATTCTTAATCGTACTGGAACAAAAAACATTCCAGGGTCAGAACATTTAAGAGATAATTTTTTGGATTAGTGCTTATAGGTGTTCGCCTAGAATCACCTTTTCATTAGCCTTAATCTTATTAGTGCATAAATCTATTATAAATTTCGTATACTTAGGTATATTAACTACTACTTTCTTTAATGTATCAAAGATTTGTTTTTCTTCTTGAAATTTCTTAGCATTTCTATTATCTTCCAAACAATGGGGGAGAAATGGTTTATATTAATTGGTAGGCCTTATCATGCTCATCACCTTTTCTTTGGGAATCCTATTACTAGTTACTTCAATTTCTTTCTCTAATTCTGCTTTTATTTCTTTTCAAGAAACTAATTGGTCTGGCATTTTAGGTTCATCCATTTGCTTACCACTTTCTTAATGTTATGGCTTGTGCTTATTCGTATAAGGTAGGATAAGGTTGAGATGGTTATTCGCCTTGATTTACAAATTCACTCATTTGTGTTACCTTTTGACTCAATTGATTTTTCAACTCGATCATATCATTTTGTAATGTTTGAATTATTTGATCTTTTTCTCTTTTTGAATTATTTGATGTTTTATACCTTTGATAACCTTGATTGTTAATACAATTACCTACATTTAGTTGTGAGTAATTTGTATAACTATTAAAGTTATAAATGGGATCAACAAATCCATCATATTGGTTCATTATGGTATTAGCTTCTTCTATTTTGTTTTGCTACCTCCAAGGGCATTTATCGTTAGAATGACTTAATTCATTACAGAAAACACAAGGTTTTCCCTTTCTTGATCTATCCTTTAGTAATAATTCAACCATGGCTTTTAGCTCATCTATCTTATCGTTTGATGTCTTATATGTCCTTCTATTCATTTCACTTAGGTTTTCCTTAATTAATTCACTATTCTCACCATATTGCTTTGATTTTTAGCCATTTATTTATAGCTTCTCTTGCTAAAGTTTATTTTGTGTCGAGCAAAGACCCTCCACATACTGTGTCTAAGAATTGTCGTTCTAAGTGATTTAATCATTTATAAAAATATTGCATTAAGGTTTTTTCTGTAAATCTATGCATTGAAAATAATGAAATCAATCTTTGATACCTATCCTAAAATTCATCAAAAGTTTCTCCAATTTCCTTCCAAGCATTACTTGTTTTTTGTCTATGTAAAATAATTTTTCTTGCTGGGACATATTGATCAAAAAAGACTTGAAACATCTCAGACCAATTGGTTATGGAATTTGGAGGGAGGTAAAATAACCAATCTAAAGCTTAGCCTTTTAATGTAGAATGAAAGGCTTTTAATTTAAAATAATCTATTTCTATATCCGTAGGTTACAACTTGCTTACTTTGTATGCAAACTCCCTAATAAACTTTTGAGCACCTTCATTATCTTCACCATAGAAACAAGGTAAAGAATATATGAATTCGAATTTTAATTCCAATCTCAGAAATTTTGTTGTAAAAGTTATGCACATAGGTTCATAAGTCGTTACATTCATATCAAATTGCCTAAAAGTTAGTTATTCTTCTTCTTCAGCCATATTATTTGACATTTAACAAGAAGGTTTCGAATAGATTATTTTAAAAATCCCCAGCAACGGTGCCAAAGATTGACATGTGACAAACGATCACAATAGTTTCCCCTATATTCCTATTATTTGTAGTAGTGGTAAATGAGATATCGTCTCCACATGGATTTTGCAAATCTTTTCAGAACTAAGGATACCCTAAAGTTTGATTGGATTTAATATACTTTTATTTAACTAATCCAATTAAAACGAGAATTAAACAACATCGATCTTAAAATGAAACAATCAATTAAGTAAAATAATTAAACTATAAGCAATTTAAATTCAATAAACTAATCTAATGCAATTCAAACAAACAATCAATAAATCAATATAAATTAAATATCTAAACAATACATCTTAAACACTGATATAGAAACCGTCATATCTAGACATTTTAATTAAAACATAGTCAGAATCAAATCATCATATTTATATAATGATCCTAAATCATTAAACTCTAATCACAATAGGTTGATATCCTTTAGCAAACTATCGACTTTCCTATATTGAATGGAAATAAGCCATATCCTTACCCTTGTAACTATAATTATTGGATAAAACACAATAAACTAAGAATTACGATAGGATTAACAGAGAATAAAAGTCATATCTAATCCAAACTAAATAAATACCAAAATTATGTATATCATTAAATAACCTAGAACACAATCACCTAGAACATCCACTCCGGTAATTTTTGCCCTATAGAATAATCTTAATTACTACTTCTATAATTGTTGTCAATAGTCATAGACATTGATTTGAATACCTTATACTAAAAAACATATTGGCCATTATGCACTTAATAAAAATAATTATTAGTTGTTATACGAAAAAAATTATTAAAACCGTGATTGACGTGTGTGATTGGTTTTAAGCATTAAGCACATAAATTTTACATTATGACTAAATTAATGAACAATATACAATCATGTTAGAGTATTATTTAGAATAATAAACTATTCGCACATATTAATGATAAATATCACAATAAATAAATAATTGAAAGAAATTAATGTAAAATACATTTATTAAATAAGTCTTGAATCTCCAAAGTGTCTCTAAAAGAAATGAATAATGAATTAAACTAAAAGCTAATTGAAAAGACTTTAAAACTAAAAATGGTTAATTGAGGGCTTTTAATTTTGAAGCCCTAAGTCTTATTTATAGTTTCCCTAAGTGAACAAATCATAGATAAAGTCAAATTCCTCGTAGTAATCAAAAAAACTCATCACCGACCTTAGCAATTTGTTAGTGAATCCTATGTTGATCACAAATCACTGAGTTAATCTTTGAAAATATCTCTCTGTGCTCCATTGATTCAACAAGTGATTCCTTTGTAAATCCTAATTCGCTGGAAAATCGTTGGCTCTTCTCTACTGCCGATTTTAGTAGTGATTCATGTGTATTCTCGTATTGCTAGGAAATTGTTGGACCTTTTCTCCATTTGATTGTTTTGACTTTCTTCATCTTTTTCTTCTCTTTGTTTACTTTTCCAAATTAAATCCTGAAATCACAAAACAAGAGAATACCCAGTTTAATATCATTATTTATACCTAAAATCATCCTAAATTACACTATAAAACATTTCTAATTATTGACTTGTCATGCGTCCAACACAACTTCTCTAGACTGTCTAATCTAGATACTAACTCTTAATAGTTAAATCATGTCGTATCAATCGGGTCCAATTACACTTCTTAACCACCATATCTCCCAGTTAATTGAACTCTTGGTTCAGCTCTAATCTGAGCTTCAAAGACAAGATTTGTAATTATTAATTTCAACAACTCAGATGATGATGTTCATACGCAGGACTTTATTCTATCATTATTATTACGCATCTCTCTCAAAACATAGTATTAAGAAGTTCCTATTATAATTACACTTCGTGTTCTTTTCTCTATTTAAAGTATTAATCACATCCATTATTTTTTGTGGGTGATTTCTCAGACTGAATTCATAATATTCAAGAATATAGGTTACTTATTTCAACTCTAATTTCGTTCACTCTAAGAACTATATTCTTCAAACTCTCATATCTTGAAAATCTTCAAATCATGTTGCACCAACTCTTTGTTTTTCATATTTCTCATCTGTCTATTAGTGTTTCCACTAAGATTCTCTAATCTTATAGATTATTAAAAGTCTCTCCATATTTGTTTTATTAGGGTATATTAATATTTCAAACCCTACAATGAATGAATGCAATTGCATAACTTATTCAATTGAATGGATTCACAAATAAGTTGAGATCTATACTCATTTCTTATAATGCTTAGTCGTAGCTTTAGGACTTATCTTTGCAATTCATTACATTCAACGTTTGAAATACATTTCAAGCTTTTATTTTACAAGTGTTGTCTTAAATTGTCTGGTACTACTACCAAAATAGTTATTTCACAATAGTATTTCTCAACATTCCTTGAACTATATAATAATATAAACTACAATTTTTGCTTTGTTGTGTCAACACACAGCTACTTGAAATGAAGTATTAGAATAAATCTCTAACTTTTCCAAATCCTAGGTATAACCAAGCAATTATTGTAGTCAGATTATATTTCAATTTTCTCTCAAGGCGTCCTTGCGTAATTTATGACTCATTCCAATTCCACTTTTAGGTTAATTGAACATACAACACAAAGATACCACAAATCCTTGTATCCATTGCTTGTATCATTCAATTATTTCACTATAACTCTACGTCTTCTACTTTCGTGCTAAATGTAAGACAATTCTCTAATTGTCTCAATCCTGATCAAATCCATTGACTCACAATTCACATTTGACACATGTCTAAGTTCATATGACTTTGTGATATTACTTTTGCTTTTTCTAAGTCTTCAAACCTATTAGATTATCATTAATAACATAATGATAATCCTATATTAATAGAGTTTAATAACTATACATTTTCCATTTATGAACATAACATGAGCTCTAGTGATTTTTCATGGTTTCTTTCATGATTTCTAACATAATTAAGCCATTGCCTAACTTCATTTTCACATAATCCTAATTCTAATCTTAATTTAACGAAAACTAGATCTCAACCAACCTTTGAGAACAACTTGTTTTTTGTAATAAACCCAAATGAGTTGTCGAATGTGGGCAATGAATATTCATTCTTCGTTTAATTCAAATGAGTTCCTCACTCGAGTTGAGTTCTCAAACTCATATAATTTTCATAATACACTAAGCGAAATGGAATTGATAATTAGTTTGACATCAAGAATCAAATAATTGATGAATTTAAATTTCAAATTTTGGCAAAATTCTAAGAAAATTTGATAAACAAACTTCTTAAACCTTTGGAATCACAATTTTCATTCATCAAGCTTGAATTCTCTTCATGAACTTACTATTATTCTAAAACAAATTCAAATCGTTAATAACTCATTCTCCCCAATTTAGACTATTGCAGTCTAACATATCAGATTAGGGCATCTCACTAGCTCATTACTATATTTTAACTCAAACTATATAGGTTTTTAACTTTTATGTTTTTATCTGAAATTACCATAAAAGTGATAAAAGTCCAATAGATAAGATAGAGTTGACTAACTACATAGATTTTCTATAATCCTTTAACATTCGTCTCTTGCTGTGAATCTTTACTTTTTAATGTAATTTTGCAATTAGGATCATTTTCTTATATCGAGCATTAATCTACACATTAATCTTGTAATCTTATGTTTCTTTTCCTTATGTGTGGATCCACCACAACTTTACTCTTTTCTTTTATCATTCTATTTGTAAGTGCGATTAAAGCACAAAACACTAATAAACTGTTCATTATTTTACCTTTACCTTTAGTATGTGTGGTTACACCACAACTATTTATAAGGCTTCTTCTCATTATTCCAATATCGACCAACACCATATCTGGAATCTTATACTTCATAATAACTCATGAAGTATGGATACACTAGTGGTTTTCTAGCCGCAACTAGGTTCTTATCATCGCTTACCACTAATTTCCTTATTGAATGACCCTTAATCTTGTTTAACTAGTCTCGACACTAGTATATATTCTACGAAAATTCACTCATCACCTTTGGATTTCCCTAAAAACCATTTAATGTTTCCTTTACTTCTTAACGTCAATTCTCCTAACATTTATCTCAAAGTCCAGGTCCAATCGATCCTTCTTCACTAACTATCATCAATCAAAACAATATTAGTGAGAATACAAACTTTTAGAGACTATTATATGGAAAAATAGTTTACTTTTTTTTGTAATATTTCTTATCTCTTTCTTTTTTTCCATATACCATTTAGATTTAGGTTTCTACAAACCCCAATCCTCAATAGTTTCTCAATTCCTAATACATTGATAGATACAAACCATCTTACTATCGTTCAAAAAAGACATATTATGTATATATATCACATAGATACAATACATAACAACATGTAACATAACTCAGTCTTTTATCTTTCATTGTCCCCCCAAAACATCAATAAAAATCGTTCATAAAGTCTTAGGTTATCAATAACTTGAGAACAAATCTCCAAGTTAGGGAACCTAGACTTTTATTTAGTTTATAGATAATGGATTCAAGTTCCAATACTAAATTATATCAGAGTTGTTCCTTTATTCTACTAAATCTTGGAATAGTGAGACCAAACTCTATAGGTTTTGGCTCTCTTGCCAAGCTGTATCAGTGCTATCACTGGAAACAAGCTCTGACTAGGTTTTGATACCAACTGTAACATCCCCTATCCTAATTAGGAGAATGTCCGACCTAAAACCTTAATTAAGCCCTATTATACCATTCAGACTCAATTAGAGTAACAGTACAGCCATTCTTCACGCCTGATAAACACAATACAATATATCTTATATCGAAAAAATAATTGAAAATGTAGTGCAATTAAAACTTTTCGATAAAACACAATATATACAAACAATCGACATAAACCTCGTTAACAAAATCATATCCTAACCATGTTTATTACAAAACATTAATTCAATACAATATATAAAATAATAGGGAAATCAATTCAACGTAGAGAAGACTATAAATTCCTAATCTTCTCCATTCCTGAGTTGAAGTGCATGTCAATAACATGATATGTTAATTGGGGAATGAGTGCTCTAACTTGCTCAATAAGTGACTCAAAATTACAATATCAAGAGTCTATCTAATAATTAATGAATATGAATAACAAGATGAATCAAACAATATCTATCAAGGCATGATAAAGAATAAAACAATAGATAAACATATGCAAAACCATAGTTCCATAGCTCCTGCACATGTAACGTCAATTATCATTCATATATAAGCGTAATCTATCAGTTATGCAAGAATACCACCACTCAAAATCCACACACTGGCCGATATGTGATTTCGTCAGTGTATTCAGGAATAACGGAGTCCCCGCATTCTGTAGGATATGAATACAAATACTAAGCCATGGTATACAAAAGAAAAAGGGAAAAAGTAATCCTTAACACCTCATAGCCACTTCGTATCCAGTTAGCACGAACCTTCTCATTCCCCGATGTTAATTACGTTTTATTCTCGTCATAATGTAATGCGACCAATCCCATTCCATAACCTACGTAAACTAGGTATACAACAATAAATAGCACAAATGATATTTGCAATTGAGTCCCACTTATCTCTGCTAAGCTTTCCTAGCTTTATATTGACTTACACGACTCTCAGAGTCCTCAATCCTTTTCTGCGTTAATCAAGAACCTAAAATAGATTGATTATCATCAATTTGTGTCTAAGACTTATTAGTCAAACCGTAAATTGATCCCAACTGAATCCAAAACCAAATAGTCACTTTTTAGGTCAATACGACCATTTTATGTTTTTCAAGGTAAAAACTTGGTATAAAGTCCCGAAAGAATTCCAAATTCTTTATTTTTCATATAAATCCACAATTTTTATTTATTTGGTCTGCAAATAAATTTTTTCTGATTTATTTTCTATTTTCTAGAAATATTTCCATATTTGCAGCCTTTTCCCATTTTGTTTTATTTTATATGAATTAGGGTTTGACCTTTTAAACTAGACTGATTTGGTTCAGTTGAACCGGACCTAGTTCGGTCTGATTAGGGGATTAAACCCCTATTTTATTCCTTGCCTTACACTGTTTTGTAGTTGAATTGAAACTTTGTTATATTCTTTAGGTTTGGGTTTGGCCCCCACTTCGAGGCACTCTGGGCAGCGAAGACGGCTCCCCAGGCATCTCTTTCCTCGGACTAACTGTATAGCAATTCGTTCGAGCCTCCCAACCCAACTCATCAATAATGTTGAAACCTTCAGACTCCATTAACATACAACAATACAATAAACAACATCAACGGCAATGACTACATAAGTCACCTTAACCATCATCGTTCGATAGTCTCTATTGTGTCTCTCCATAGTTTCGATCTCTCTCTATCAATGTCTCACACTTTCGATTTCCATTTATGAAACCAATTTTGATGAGCAAAATTTATGTCCATTTAGATTATTATAAGATTTTTCTCAAGATTTCTACATATGAATCTCTAGGCAGATCCAAAAGATGGAATCCAAAGCAAATACTCCTTAAAGTGACATCGAGTTTGACACATGGATACAAATACACATTGATTTTCCTTAAGATATCTTGAGGCATGGACAATCCTTCCAACATCAAACGTTCAACCAATTAACCTCCTTGACTTAAGTGTAAATGTATCTCGAGGTAAATTTAATTTTTATTTTTATTTAATTTAAAATTAAGGATTCATTTATATTTACATGTATATATATAAATATATAGTTAACTTCTATTTCGCGCCTCTAAATTTGTTATAAGCACCAACGACCACCCTCAGGTGTGCACACTATTGTACATCCCATGCGTGTCACCTTCGACCCCGCTTGTCACTAGGCGCCCACCAACTTATTAATTATTTTGAATACATATATAGATATTTATACACAAAATATATGTATATATAAGCCTATTTTCATGCATTTATCATTTCATCGTGCGGGCCGTATATGTATATCTAAGTCTATATTCATGCATTTATCATTTTGTCGTGCGGGCTAACGAGTACACTTGGGCGTGCACACTACTTCACGACCTATGTGTGTCACCCTTAACCCACATACGATATTAAAATTTTCCAATTATTAAATTATTTCCATAATTATCAATACATTCCATACAAACACCAAACGACACGCAAGTCTACACACGGTAATTGAGACAAGTTGGGCTTAACCATAAGCCTAACTCGGATTAATTAGAATTTGGATTAATGTTAATCACCTACTTAAGGTAACGGGTCGTTGTATAGTCTTCCTTAACCTGC
This sequence comes from Stephania cephalantha, assembly GCA_039657325.1. Lineage (NCBI taxonomy): Eukaryota > Viridiplantae > Streptophyta > Magnoliopsida > Ranunculales > Menispermaceae > Stephania > Stephania cephalantha. The sequence goes on from CM077572.1 coordinate 12,682,944, forward strand.
ATAAATACAATAAGACTATCTACAAATACTCAATTAAGATAAATAGAGGTACGGAATAAAAGGCCATTTAATTTGTCTAACAATGTGTGGAATAGAGTAAATCGTCTTACAAATCAATTGTGAATATGACTATGGTTCCAAAACATCTACTCATATAAATCCACTATTGTAATCCATCATTATTCAAATAGAAAAGATAATGCATCTCAAAACTCAAAAGCAATAATAAGAGATCTTTTATGCTATGACCTTTTCCTTTTCCTTCTTTGTAGCACCCATTGATGTTCCAAGTGGGAAGAAGTAGGGTGAAGGTAGTGGCTAATAAGTGATTATTTATACGTATATATAGGTTTATTTTAGTAGTAAATTTTGTACTAATTCATGGTATTATTGCATTTTCAGGGAATTAAGGAAAAACGAGAAGAAATAGAGCAAAAACCTATAAAATCAGAGCTGGCGTTGTAGGAGCATGTATTGACGCTGTGGGGAGACAAGGCATGGAGTGGGGATGAAAAGCACGACGTGGGAGAGAGAAGAAATAAAGAAAATCAACTTTGGAGGTTGGGCTCAGTGGCAGCCTCGTGCCACACAAGGGACAATGCCAGGACATAAAGGGGACAATGCTGAGACTCTAGGAGCGCAAAAACACATCATGAAGCATTGGCACAGTCAAGGAGTCATGGTTTTACATACACGGCACCAGGGCAGTAAGTAACAGTGCTAACTTAGCAGAAATTGGAAATTGAAGCTTTAATTCGGGTTAAATTGTAATTTAGGTATCTAATTGTTATTAGGGAGTATAAATAGGTATTAGGACGTGGTAAACTATGAGGACACAACCACATAGAAGGATATTAGCCTCCATTAGAGTAATTTAGCATTGAGTTTGAGTATTAAGGAGTTTTGTTGGAGAAATATTGAAGACTCTACATTTGCAATAAATATTTGGTTTTATTGATTAAGTTAAAGTAATATTTATATTCATCTCTGATTTCAAATGATTTCTATATTGAATTATGATGTGTGTGTTTCAATGATGTGCGAGTAGTCTATTTATCTAAGAGATCAATTGATCATATGGTATGAATGATATGCTTTGAATAGGAACAAAAAGTGAAAATAAAAAGTGCAATGGGTAGAATTTGTATTGATTGTGAGTGTAATGCTTTAGACATCTTGATCACATGTCTAATGAACTTAGGCTTTGAGAATTATCATGACCATTGAAGTTTCTAATCCAAAAATGAATGGTACAACCATAAAATACATAACATCAAGTGATAGTTGTTTATTCGGGAGGCGCGGATAGTAAACTTAGTTGGTTATGAATCTAATGAATTGAGAATTAAAGCAATATGGAACTTACGTTATTCACACCGACAGGTGGAGTTCTAGTTTGCACATTAGAATCTTCTCCGTCACGATAGTGGTTTGAAGTGGACTGGAAGGAAATATGTTTATACTAATTAAGCATTGCATAAAACATATGGAGATGTAAACATGAATACAAAGCATATTATTAAATTACCTAGGTGAAGCTGTGAACAAAAATATCCTTAACATAACAGTTCAAGTAAAGTTTAGATCGATTTTTTAGAATAGTTTAGTTAAGTGTAAAAACCAATTAAAAGTGAATCATTTAGCAATAATTCGAGTTAAGTAGGAAATATACAACTAGTGAAAAAGCCTTTCCCTAAGGACGATATCTGTAATTAACGTAAGTTGGTTGCACTATTACTACAAGCGAGTCATTATACTTGCCTGTAGGTGACTTGATAGTGTAGGAGAGAGTGCAAGGCCAGAGTTGCCTCCGTAACTACTTCAAGCCAGTAATTCAAGAGATGTACAACAGAGTGATGAGGCTTCTAGCAAATACCACCAAGTTTTAGTTGAGACTATCTCTAATAAACATGGTGCAAAATAGTCTATTCAGTGGGCTATCCAATGAAGACCCAGTTGCACATATTGAGAACTTCTTGGAGGAATGCAACACCATGCACATCACTGGAGTTACGAAAGAGGTGATCAAGATGCAACTTTTTCCATTCTCACTGGGTTGAAAAGTCAAATCCTGGTCCCAAGGGCTGAATCCAGGGAATATGACTTCATGGGCAAAATTAATGAAAGATTTCTTGATAAGTTTTTTCCCCTAGTGAAGGTCATTGAAAGGATACTTAAGATTAACCAATTTAAGCAAGAAGACATCGAGTCTCTTGGCGAAGCATGGGAAAGTAGAAAGATGCTAAGGAGATGTCTGAGACACGGATATGTGAAATGTGCACAACTCCATATTTTCTTCTATGGGATGAACCACGGCCCAAGAATGCTAATAGATGTCGTATCAGGTGGCTCTCTACTTGCCGAGGATGAGGATGGAGTATTGGATTTCCTTAATCTTATGTCTCAAACTGTACCGTCGGTACATGTTCCAAGGTAAGGAAATTGGTAGGCGTATACGAAATTGACTCACAATCAGAAATTATGGCATAGCTATCAAATTTGAAGAGTCAGATGGGACACCAAGGTCCGTAAGTAGCAAAGCAACCCATGAATCACCAAGGCATGGTGGTAAACCAAATGGACGTACAACAAAGAATGGAGCATGAAGAAATAAACTTCACGAACAACCAAGGCTCTATTTGGTAAGGATAAACTAGCTTATTAGTTAGCTTATAAGCTAAATCATAAGCTACTTCAAAAAATAAGATGTGTTTGGTTTGGAGCTTATTTTCAAAATAAGCTAGATAAAAATCTAATATTTAAAATGCTGGTCGAGGTAGCATTTAGAATCAAAATGTCGGATTACAGTTTTGCCCCATTTCTACCGCTATTTATTTGTTGACTTGAAATCTAGATTTCGTTTTATCTTAATTGCGTCGAAAATGTTTTTCCAATTCATGTCGTGTAAATGTAGTTGGGCCTTTTGTATTTTGGCCCATTTAATGTTAGTGTTTTTTTTAATGTATACATATATTTCTACTAATATTATACATATAAAATTGTACAAACTATTTCAATCTTTTTCTTAGTTTTACATGTAGTGTCTAGCACCAACTACATCGGCTAATCCACTCCTAAGTGTACTATTAGGCGCCATTCAAGGGATGACCCTCTTAATCAAGTTTTCTCCATTCGCAAGACTCGAACTCAAGACCTTACGTAAAGGAACAGGAGTCCTTTACCACTCAAACAAACAAATTATTAATCAAATATAATTATTTAATTAATACGCTCATACATGTAATATAATATTATATAATATCACTTGTATGAGTATATACGTATATTTTAAAATAAATTAATTAATAATTAATATGTCCTCTTATGTCATTTAACAATTATCAGCTATTCAATAAGTTATTTTTTTCCAAACAGTTTAATTGCTCAACTAGATTTTTAGCTTTTAGCTATCAGCTACGAGCTTATCAGCTATATACTAGATTATTAGCTTTCAATTAGATTATCAACTTTAACTTAGATTATCAGCTAGTATTGCCAAACATAGTGCAAGGTTACGAGAACAACTTTAGGCCGAGTGGAATGACTCCTCAATGGTTTTATCAAGGATACAACAATAACAACAACCCAAACTTTTCTTGTGATAATCCTGATAATCCACTAAAGTTACCTCAAGGCTTCAAAAAATAAGTCCAATAGGGGAAGCTGTGGCTGAGTGAAGAGATGACTTCATTGAAGTCAATTGAGAAGTACTTGCAAGCTATGGAAATGAGAGATAGGGAGCGCCATGAGAAGCACAAGAAAGAGTTGGAAGGAATAAATGAGGCCATGAAAAGGATGGACAATGATTAATCACAATCCATTAAAAAGAAGGACAGTTTCCTAGCAACACTGTCACTAATCCCAAGGAGAACGTGAGTGTCATTCACATGATAAGCACTACAATACCAAAGGAGCCAAGAAAAGACCAATTAATGTGCAAGTGTGAAGAGATGAATGAGCACGAGACGGGAGTGAGGCAAGATGAGCTTAATGGTTTTAAGAAGCAAAGAATCAATGCCTTAAAGAAAAAAAAGGGAAGCAAAAATGCAAGGCAAATGAAAAAGATGAAAGACCATCAAAAGAAGCCCCAAAAGGCAATAATGTTAAGTTGGTTCTAAAGAAATGGTAACCAAAACTCAAGTTCATCCCACAACTTCAACCTATCAAGAAGAGAGATCCTAGGGAGATAAGCATACCGATAAACATTGACGGGCACCAGTTTAGAAATGTTTTATGTGATACGGGAGCCTCGATCAATGTCATGCCACTTATGTACATTATACAGACCGACTTGAAGATCAATTGTTCTGATATGACGAATTTGTAAGTAGCAGATGGTAATTTGACACCTAATATAGGAAGAGTCTTGAATGTGCACGTAAAAATAGGTAGATTCACATTCATCACGGATTTTGAGGTCATGAATCATAACATGGATGATGATGTGTCTATCATACTTTGGCGGGCATTCTTAAACACGACTAAAGAAAATTTGGACATAAGAGAGAGAAAGATCACAATGCGCATAAATGAAGGCAATGATGCTAAGAAGGTTGTCTTTCTCGATGGTGAAGAAGTACATCCGAATAAAAATTACATTATAATCTCTTATTTGCAAATGGAGCTTTGCGACTTAGACTCGAAACTAAATAGGTGAAAAAGTGTCAAGCTAATGACTTTAAATTAAGTGCTACTGGAAGGTAGCCCAGGGTTTTAAATTTATGTTAGTAGTTAGTAGTTAGTTAGTTAGTTTAATAATTACAATTAATAAGTTTTAGTTCTAAATTTCAAACAAATTGTTTTGAATATGCAGGAAAGGCCATTCACTGGGTGATGATTCTTAGGAATGGAAATGTCTCGCAAACTCAATTAAAGAGTGAAAAAGAGCAAAGAAGTTCAAAAAAGTGAAGGTAAAGTCCATGGGTGAAATAAAAGGTAAAATTTATTAATTTTTATATTTTCATGGATTTTATGCGGTCACGAAACCTTGTGTGAGTTGTACACAAAGTCGTAGGAGCGTCGAAAGAGAATTTGCAAAACATCACACGCAAAGATGTGGGCAGATGAGCTAATGTCGTGGTTTAATCCACAGCACCAAGGTGGCAGCAAGCACAAAATGGATAAAAGCCCCACTATGTTGTTAATGTAGTGGCGGCGCTATCACGTCATCGTGCCTATAAGGTAATGCGTTGAGGTTGAAATGAGGTTTTTAAACCCATTTTTTACACTATTCTCCATACTTGCACATGAGCCCTACCAAAACCCCTAAGCATACACCCCTCTAGAGCCAAAGTTTGATCATTGTCAAGTGAGATTGGTGAGTTCCTAGTGATTTAGAGTGAATAGAGAAACATATTTTCGATTTGCAAAAGCGGAAGAGCTAGGGTTTGGATTTTTGGAATTTGATTCTTAAGAGAGGTGGGGTTCTAGTTGATGAGAAAAAAGAGAGGGCTTGGATTGAAAATGATTTGGAGGAGTGATCTACATCGAAAACTAATCCGGCATTGAGGTAAATTTACAATTTCATCTAGTTACGTGTTGAATTTTAAATTTTTGGATGATATTGTATGACATTATGGGGTTGATGTTGTAGGATAGGTTTTGCAAAATTGTGTAAATGTGAGCATTAAGATTATACATGGAGACTTAGTCGACATTTTGCATTATTTGGCGTATGCATGATCCATGTTATATGAATTTTTATTTTTAGGTGATTTGAAGACCAAGTCGTGTTGCATTTTTGTTTAGTTGCTTGAATTTGAAAAAAAAATGGCAAGAACAATGAAACAAGTTAGCCGAATGAGAGCAAATGACTTTCAAACGTCTACCTCTAGGAATCCTAATGATTAAGAGAGTAGACCTTTTAAATCTAAATATTTCATTTGTAAAAAGGCTAAGGACCGATATGATAAGATTTTACGTAGGGAGTTCATTTGCAAAAGAGGAATTAATTTGCCAGCTAAATATGATAAAAAAAGTGAACAATTTCATTAGGCACCAAATTGGGAGCAACTCACGTAAGACTATAAGGAAAATAACGTAAAAGGAGTGAGTGGGATTATTTTTTAATTCTATGCCAATGCGAAATTTCGTAGCTAAGGATAAGCAAATGAAGGTGAGAGGGGTTTTAGTCCCTTCAATAGGCGTGAGATAAATAATTTCTATTGGTTGGAGCACTTAGGTTGTTATGGATCCAAACAAACTTTCCCAGCCCGATTATATGAGAGAACTTATACCTATTTAAAGCCATAGAAGATGCACTGATTATCCTAGGATAAGAAAGATAGGTCATGGGAGCTGAAAAATATGCCAGAGCACATTAAGAAGGGGAATATTAGAAAAGTTTACAGAATGTGGCAACATTTTCTTGTTACGTCGCTATACCCTACTTCTTAGCAGGGTAAAAACAACAAGCCAAAAGCTGCTTGTCTTAATGAGATTATGAAGTTCGAGGAGATCAACATCGGGGAGATCATACACACCACTCTGAGGGAATCCATCATGTTGGAAAGGGACAACAAATTATTGTTTTTTATTTTGATTACTTAGATATGCTTAAGGGCCGAAGTGAGAAAGACAGATGATGAAGAATTTGATATAGATGCCTAACAAATCAAGGATGAAATATTCATGCTCATGACGAAATCACTACCTGGTCACCAAGACTCTAAGGAAGAGAGTGACGGTCAAAGGAGATAAACTTGAGGCCAAAGTGTTAGCCAAAAGGCAAGAAGATCAGGCAGCAGTAGAAGCAGCAGCAGAACTAGCCCAAGAACGATAAGAGGAGGAAAATGAAAAAGAGGAGCAGCAGCAGCAGCATTAAGGATTTGTTGAGGGGTACGAGTTTGTAGACCCATAGTTTTTAGAGCAGGACTTAGACGGCCCTGAAGTCTTTCGACCACCTCCTCCACCATAGGCACGCGTACCACCACTAGAGGATTTAGATCCACTGTAGCAAAAACTATGGATAGCAGAGATGAGGAGGCAGTGCCGGGAGGATAGGGCACAATAATATGCAGCCATGCTAAGATATAAGCATGATATGGAGAGGACATAGCAGCGCCAATGGAATAAGCAACACAATTTCATGTTATTTATCTATCATCACAGAGCCATAGCTAGATATTAGAGGAGCAGACGGTTGAGACCTACTGATAGGTCATTAGGCTCTCCAACAACACCAACATATATATTTGATCAAGATTTAGTGTATAGCAGGAAGGTGGATCATCCATTGACATCATCGCAGGCTACAGCTGTGATGCAGATGATGATGATGATGATGATGATGACGCGTAATCTTGAAGTCAGTATAATAGGAATCCTTTAGACCTGGGGAGTTGAGAGTGACTTTGATACCATTTAATTTTTTAACATTTGGGATATTATGTTAACTATTAAGTTATTTCAATTTTACTGTTTAGTTTAGTTTATTATAACTTGTGTTATTTAATATGTTTGTGTGTTCTAATGTCTTCATTTTTTTAGGATTACTTTTAAACCTTGAGGACAAGGTTTAATTTAAGTTTGTGGGCATTGAGACTACAGTACACAATGGGAAGTGGTAATAGGTTGAGCTATAAGGATAAACACTGCATGTATGATCATTTGAGTTTTAATTTGAAGCAGTTAAGGAGGAAAATATGGTACTATATAAATTTCTCATTTTATTTACTATATGAATGTTTATGTAGTATATATTAGGTTACATATAGTAATATGTAATGAACAAGTAGTTCATTTGCATGTTCATGCCTTTAATCGTGGATGGGTAGATTGCAACTATCTCGTTGATATGAAAATCAAGAAAGTATTTCAAATTTTGAAAAAGAAACAATAATATGTAGCAAACAATGGTGTGATTTCATGATTAGAAACCTAGAGTTAGAGAAGACCTTGAACTTGAAACAAAAGCAAGAAGTTATAACACTTCTTATGGAAAAAGTTATATCTTTAAGGGTTTTATAATAAGTGTGAATCTTACTCGAAAATATAAAGCAAATAAAGACTTAGTGCAAAGTGGGAAAAAATAGGCATTGTATATTAAAAGTTGAATTTAACTTACTTGATTTAGTGAAATTGAGAAGTGCTAACAAAAGTTTTGGAATAACAAGAAAAATGAGAGAGTCCCACAAGTTCTACAACAAAAGGAGCAGAGAACTTGATGATTGAAAAAAATGAGGAAGAATGAAGTCCATAGGAAAAGGAGCAGGGGCTGAAAAATAAATAAAAATGAAGAGAAGAAGAAAAGAAATGAGTGAAAAAGTTAAATAAAGAGAAAAAATGAAAGTATAATACAACTCTTGAAATAAAAATTTAGCTCGAGTACGAGTAGCTAATTGAGATAAGTTTTCATTCCAACTATGTAAAAGTCATATAAACTCTTGAAGTGTTAAATTCTACCAAAAATGAGTTTGATCTATGCATATTGGTGAATCCCTAAGCTTAACGAGAATCATTAGATTTTATACTTGCTACTTGAGTGTTGAAACGAAACAAACTTCTGAGTAGTGATGGTTTTTGGCTAAGATCTACTTTAGTGTTTTGAAAGTGAAGTTATATAAGTTGTAAAAGCTACATGTCTTAAAAACATAAGTTTTTGCATGGAAAAACTCCTGAGTTGATTGTTAACTTAAAACTTATTAAATTATAGGATACTGAATAATGTAAATTGAGTGAGAACTAGTTATTAGGAGACAGTAGAATACATATTTGCTCTATAGGGTTAGTTTAGTATTATATTTAGTATAAATATCCTCAAATGAGTGCTAATTCATGGTATTATTGCATTTTCAGGGAATTAAGGTGTATTGGAAGGAACCAAGGAAAAACGAGAAAAAACGAAGCAAAAACACATAAAATCTTAGTCGGCGCCATGGAAGCATGTTTAATGTTGTGGGGAGACAAGGCACGACGTGGGATGAAAGGCACGGCGTGGGAGAGAAGAAGAAATGAAATAAATCAACTTTGGAGGTCTTGCGCTGTGGTGGCATCATGGCACATAAGGGACAACACTAGGACACAAAAGGGACGTTGCCGAGATTCCAAGAGCTCAAAAATACACCATGAAGCATTGGCGCAGTCATTGCGCTATGGCTTTACACACTTGGCGCTGAGGTAGTACGTGACGGTGCCAACCTCGCATAAATAAGAAAGTGAAGCTTTATTCAGGTTAAATTGTAATTTAGGGTTTCTAATTATTACAAGGGAGTATAAATAGGTATTAGAACGAGTTAAACTAAGAGGACATAACCACATAGATAAGTATTAGCTTTCATTAGTGTAATTTAGCATTGAGTTTGGGTTTTAAGGAGTTTTTGTTGGAGAAACATTGAAGACTCCACGTTTGCAATCAATATTTGGTTTTGTTGATTAATTCTAGGTAAGATTTATATTCATCTCTGACTTGCAATGATTTCTATATTGAATTGTGATGTGTGTGTTTCAATAATGTGCGAGTCATATATTTATTTTTGGGATAAATGGATCCTATGGGTATGAATGCTTTGCTTTGAATAGGAATAAAAAGTGAAAATAAAAAGTGCAATGGTTAGAATTTGTATTGATTGTGAGTGGAATACTTTAGACATCTTGATCACGTGTCTAATAAACTTAGGCTTTAAGAGTTATCATGGCCATTAAAGCATCTAATCCAGACATGAATGGTACAATCATAAAATACAAAACATCGAGAGATAGTGGTTGATTAGGGAGGCATGGATAGTAAACTTAGATGGTTATGAATCTAATGAATTGAGAATTAAAGCAATATGGAACTTACGTTATTCACACCAATATATGCAGTTCTAGTTTACACATAAGAATCTTCTCCGTCACGAAAGTGTGTTGAAGTAGATAGGAAGGAAATATTTATATTCTAATTATGAATTGCATAAAACATATTGAGATGTAAATATGAATACAAAGCATAGTATTAAATTACCTAGGTGAAGTTGTGAATTAAGATATCATTAATATAAGAGTCCAAGTAGAGTTTAAATTGATTTGTTAGAATAGTTTAATTTAGCATAAAAACCAATTAAAAGTAAATACCTTAGCAATAATTCGAGTTAAGTAGGTAATATACAACTAGTGCAAAAACATTTCCTTGAGTATGATATATGTGTTCAACGTAAGTTGGTTGCACTATTACTATAAGCGAGCTATTATACTTGCGGCATGCACACCAGTGGCCCCAGTTCCTGATGCAAACCAGACACCGCCATTAAGTGACCACCAAGTCATGTCACGCTTATTAAAGATGACCGTGTGATGTCCCCAACCCCCATAAACTGGGCCTCACATGGCCTCTACCTAAGTTGACCCTCTAGCCAGCCTCACAAGGTAAACATAAGCCAAATCAACCTTTGTTTCTATTATTATTATTTATTTCATTGATTTAATGTTAAGTTATTAGGTTTTGCAAGTTTTAGTGATTATTCAGCGAAAGTAACTTAGACAAGTTAAATAACTCGAAAAATGAAAGTTAAGATGTCAATGGTGTGGAAACCTGCAAATATAAATATAATGCATGTCTGGTGACGAAGTAAAGGGAAAGAACAATATATATGGGTCTACGTTTCTCAATCCCCAAAATAACCCAATGAAATAAAAAAGCAATATATAAATAAATAATTATATAATTCCTACAAAATAAGCAAGAGGAGCTTCGCTCTAATGTTCATAGAGGTAGTCACCGATCACTGCTCTTTGCCCTTACTTGATAGCGGATCTTCAATTGTCTATGAAGGAATAATTATAGTGAGTAAATCTAGAATGATATTAACATCACTTTGAGAATTAAATAAAGCATTTCAAGAATCATGGGGGAAAGTAAATAAACTAAGGTGGTTGTAAAGTGCATGATAAACAAACTGGAAAATAAAGCAATGATAAATAGTGTTAAAAAAACAAGGGAAGAAGCTCTTAAGTGGTCTCAAATCCATTGAGTGAGGGTGTGTAATAGCCCAGAATTTACTTATAGTAATTTAGTCTATAATCCGGGTTATTGACCTGTGACGTGGCCTGAGAGCGGATATACGATCTGAATACTCGGTGCAAGGACTTAGTAGTATATTATTTTTTTGAGCGATGGATTCCTAGTGTGATGTATATGTGTAGACTACTAAGTCAATCCCACTTGTATATAGATATCGAAACATGAATGGAGACACGCCTCGAGATGCATGCCGGCATGAGATTTGGGTAGAGGGTGACGTGGTAGATATTAATTTAAGTTTGTATAACTAAATAATTAGATTAATGTGACTATAGTTTGATTTACATTAATGAAGCCTAAAGTAAGCAAGTTAAACACTAGTCATTAATTTTTCTTGAGATATGCATAGACACATCAAGAGACCAATTGAGTATAAATTGATGTTAGTAAGATGGAGTTAGTGGAGAGTTAACGGAGTTGAAATCAAGATATGGGCAATTAGATTAGTCTCGAGATACGTGTGTAAATTAAGATCAATGACTATTAATCAATCTTATCATATATATATATATAAGATTGTAGGAGATAAGCTTGCAAATCATTTCATTCCATAAGGAGTAAAGGAAAAGCTCTGGAAAAAGAAGATCAAAGAGATATCAACATTTGTGAAGGAAATTCTGGTGTTTGAGGAGTTGATCAATTTGGAGTGTTCTAAAATTAGGTAAGCTAATCTACAAAAAGTTTTGATAAAATTAGCGGTTTTAGATGTATTCTAGTTTTTATGTGATTTTACAGGATAAACGAGATTATTTTTGAAATTGGGTTACATATTTGTATTCCTTGCGATAAACTATTAAATTCGTTATAAAAAAAATTTGGAATTCGGTGTTAAATTGACCAAGTTATGATCAATCAAAGTGTTAGGTGTGTTTTTGAGTTTTATTAAAAATGCATGCATATTTTAATGGTCTAATGAATATATATGAACTGTATGTTGAGGTTGTTGCTTTGGTTGATGTGTTGGGTCCCTGGTAGAGAGTAACAGGGATCAAAGATGATGGAGATGGCCAATTGGAAGAGGAAACCCAAAAATTCGAAGTGAAAAATTTCAATGATTTCTGGCGTTTAGCGCGCAAAGTGTGCTAGCTAGCATGCTACCTACGTGTAGCGCACTAAGGGTTCACAAGCGTGCAAGATAAACTACCAAGTGCGCTAGGTGCAGCACATTGACTGCAATTTTCTAACTTAAACTAAAACACCTTAAATAAGCGTAACACCCTAACTGAGGGTCTAAACACATTCTAAAACATATCAAATGATACCAGGAGCCTAGGGAAGAGTCTCAGAGGTTCAGGTATGAGTTTTAAGGTTTCGAGAGATCAGATTAGCATGGGAGCTTGGCATGGTTTGTAAGTAAACTAATTGAGATATTTATTTTCATTTCTTTTCCATTATGCTTCTTGTGTACAATCATTTGGACTGATGAGCCTATTGTACTCTTGATGTCATGACTTTGTTGTTTCATCTAATTCTATGAATTTGTTATTGTGGCGTTGATTTTTGTTTAAGTTGTATTCATTGACTCTTATTCACGTGCTACGTCATTCTTGGTTGTTAAGTGTGTAAATCAAGTAGAATAGCATGCTATTAGGTAGGCGATTTATGGTGTTGTAAATCAATTCCTTTGTGCATTAGTTATGCAATCACTTTGCTGAATTCCTAAATTTTGTCATTTCTTGAGTTGTGAAAGTAGTTCTTGTATCTATGAACCTTATAGAGATTGGAGCGGCATATGGGGTCACTAGATTTTTGAAGAATTTGGGATCACACCACTAGCTTATGCGTCAGACATGTTATGGGACTCGGGATTGTCGACAAGAATATATAAACGAGTAAGTATAGAGGCGTAAAGCTCAGCTCCAATCTTTAACAGAGGTGTAGTGCACAACTCCACCCTGAGATAGTGGAATAGAGTTTATGTGATTTAAATTCATAGTCAACCAGCCCTAGATCATTAATGCTTAGCTGAGTGTCAGTTTTAGGTTGTTTAGTTGGAACAACTTAGCATGATTCTTTTTTATCTTTAATTGCTATTTTTATGCTTTTAAATACTTGTTGAATATATTTGGAAATGTGGAAAAATGCCTCTCAATGTTACTTTCTACATTACTCTACTCACTGTCTTTTTTATGATAGTGGGTGCAGATACTTCGAGTAGCAAACCAGGAAAAGAGAGGATCGATGAGTAGTTCTTAATCGTCGACGAATAGTTCTTGCTACTTTTGTAGGTGATCATTTTGTGTATCTATTACTTACATCTTTTATATAACTTTGGGTTGTACATTAGGTAGAGAGACTAGACTTCTCTACAATTTCATGTATTACTTTGATTGGTTTATATGATCATTTGTTTACCTAGTTTCTACAGTATGTTTTTTTTATAAATGCTTCCACTAATTTTATTAAGTCTTCCATTGATAATTAAGATAATTCTAATAACTTCTGAATGAACTTTGTAAATCATAACTAAATCTAAATGAATAAAGTCTATGTTTAACGTGTGTAACGAGGCGAATGAGATGTATAGGTTGACTAATATGTGGTTAAGTCCTATGTAGCGTGGGTTAGGGCTTAATGATTGGATTAGGCCAGGCAGTACCTAATTTGGGGAACTGGGCCATCACAAGGTGCCACAACTCGGCTTCCTAGAGTTGCAACAGGGCCAAGCAGACACAAGTCTTACAAACGCAGCAGTGCCAACTGAATCAAAAGACTTTCATGAGTGTAAAGAATCAATGGCGCCCTGTGACATATGTCGAGCATGTATAATAAATTACTTACTTTTTATTATACTTATAGATTTGTAGTATCGATAAGTGGGATCGTCTCCACAGGGATTTAGCAAACATCTTAAGTTATACTTTTAGTTTTTTTACTTTGTCATTAACTAAAGCAATTAAATAATATAACTAAATTAAACTAACTAAATCAAATAATCTAACTACTAATTCATATCAAACAAAAATCAAATATAACAATCAATTCTTAAACTAATCCAAACCAAAGATAATAAAACCTAAATCAAGTTGCATTCAAACTCAAGATATAATTATTATAACTATAGTCATAGTCTAGTCACGGGTCTTACGAGATCATTTAACCTTCATGATATGTAAGCTATAGTAATTCCTTCAAATCACCTAGTTTTCCTTTTATTAATGGTAGATTCACGTGATTCAGACCCATAACCTAATCTTATCACTATTATTACTTCAAACGCTTTAAAGTGTCTAAAAATAACAAAAAAAGAACATTATGTTCTATGAAAACACTTACTACTAAGTAAGAATTAATAGTATTATGCCATTAGATACTAATAGTATTATGCCATTAGATACTTAAACATAATTCACCTAAGACTTTCCAATAGGTTAAAAGGCATTTTGAATAAACCTTAGACACTATTTATATTAAATCTAGATTTAGAACCTATCATTCACAACACATATTGCGGACTATGCATGCAAAGTCTAGTTTCATCATGGACTTTGGTACTCATTTTTCTTTAGATTCAGTAGATATAGCATATATGAGTGTTTCCTTTGGTACCCATGCCATAATGTGAGACTTATTTCTAAAATAAGTCCAATTGACTCTATAGGGTGCATTTGGCTTGTGAGACCTCTAGACTTCCTTTAGATGAACTTCTAATGTAAGCACTTTTGTTTCTATAATATAAGCTTTAATTCCACATCTTCCTTATCATTGGTGACATTAGTTACAACTTTTGTCAATTTATCTAACTTTTCTTGAAGAACTTGATTTTGACACTTTGAAGTCATGTTTTCTTTAAGAATACTCTCATTCTTCTCAACACTCTTATCAAAGTTATTTTGTAAAGTCATTAACTCATCTAATGCAAGTTGAAGCAAGTTCTTGAGGTTCTCATTCTCTTTAATGAAATTGTCCAAGTCTAGTTTAAGATTCTTACTCAAAGAGACAATTAATTAAAAAGGGATCATGAAAAGAATCAATATTAGTGAATGAATCAATAATAGGACTACTTTCATGAACATGTGAGTGCATAGACCTACCATCATCATCCTCATCATCATCATCATCATCATCATCATCATCATCATCATCATCATCATCATTATCATCATCATCATCATCATCATCATCATGTGTAACAATATAAGTTTGTTCATCATGAAGAGATAATGGCACAAGAGACTCACTAGATGGCAATGAATCATCATAATTGCGAGAAGACAATGAGAAGTGAAAATCATGATGATCACTATAAATCTCTTCTAATTTTCTTCATATCTCCTTTAGATAAGGTGCATGAAGAAATTCTAATTTTAATGTCATTGAGACTTATAGAAAAAAGAATATTTCTAATTTCATCATCAAGTTTCACTAACCTCTTTTCTTCCTTATTCTACTTTTTCTTTGGTTTAGGCGCTTCAACATTATTCACAACTCTAAAAGGAGTGTAGAGACTATTTTTTAAAATGCGCCACATCTCATGTGATAGGCTCTAAGGTATGTTCTAAACTTGATCCTCCAACTCCTAAAAACAAAATCCTTAAACATATGTGGAACATAACATCAACACCAAAAGTCATGCCCATCGATCTTTAGCTCTAGGATTTAAGTCCGATAATGAAGGGGGTGAATTGGGTGTGATGGCCTAATTTGACTTTTTGAAAACCACTTTTCTAATCTCCTAAGTTCACTTCAAAAGCCAAGCAAAATGAGCGTGTGTAGTATTGAGACCAATAGCAATGTGTTGGAATGATTCAACATAATAGAAAACTACACTAAGTGAAAGAGGTAAAAGATATATTAGTACACAATTGATTTATAATGCTTTGATCCCTTGGATCTACTTCCACTAATTAACCTTCCGAGTTAGGATTTTGAACAACCACTTATATTCCAGTAAATGAAAAAACCTATGCCAACAAGCTTAGTGTGCCTAGTCTCAACTAGATCTTTTACAATTGCCTTACTGCAATAAGGACTTCCAAGACCACCTAGCCTAAACTAGAAATTTAACTTGTCTAGGTGCAACTAGGACTTTAACTTGCCTATTCCCTAATAGGCTTTACAGCCTCTCATAAACACCAATAGGATTCACAACTTAATCTATTCACCAATAGACCTTACAACGTTTACATTTGAGAATAGTTTGCCGCTTACAAAAAATAAAATAGTTTAAGATGTTCTACTCTCACATGCCAAATGTAAATCCTAAGATAAATCAATGCAAGTGAAACTTTGCCAATTAAGATGGCTTGTAAAATCAGTTTTTATAGGCCTACTCTCAATATTGAAACCAACGAAAAAGTACAGATTAACCTTAACTTGGTTTCAATAAGTGGCTAATTGATGCACTAATGAAATATAAAGCTTAAGCTTAAGTTGTGTAATCAAAGTCTCAGTCACAAATAAATTAAGATTAAGAATGAAAAACCTTGTAAATATGTTTTTAAAACAACATAAGCATGAAACTACAAAATCAAATATAGATGAAGCATAAGTCGATTTCAAGTCAATGCAATGCACTATAAAAAATTACTATTAAGTTCAAGCAAGTGCATTCTATAATTTAGACTTTTACGAAATCCAGTTTACGTTCTTTTTAGTGGTTTTCACACACAATTCAGTGGAACCAACAACGATAAGTATAGGTTAAGCTCTATGTGGTTTCTCTAGTTTCACATACACAATAATATTTCAAGTTTCGACTCAATAAATGCAAATCCATTCTAGGTCTTATCCAGACTTGATATTAGGCGCAAGACTTTATATGAGTATATCCAAATCATTCACACTTGGTTCCCACATAAATCTTTAACAATAAGATCAGGGTCCTAAAAATAAATTTTTCTGTTTAAGTTGTAAATACATGTTACCTTAAGCTAGTGATTAATGTTAATATAAATCTTAATTAACCTGAGTTATGCCCGTGGTTAAGTACGTCATACCTCAATTAGAGCGTGCTTGTGTTTGCATCATGGTTTATGTTTATTTGGCATATTTATAAGTTTTATAGGTTGTAGTACAATAGAGGATTTATATGCAAGCATATAAACAAAAAATATGTAAATAAAAAATAAATAGCCGGTATACCAAATGCAACGAGGGGGTCGTGAAATGAATGTTCACGCCCGAGAATACTCGTAGGCATGTCCAGAGAATTTATTGGCGAGAAAATACGCAAAGTATATACATATATATAATTGTATATATTTGATATATACATATATATATATATATTAAAAACTATAAGTTGGTTTGAATTATGTGGATCATCGGATCGCACATGAGTGTTGATGGTGTCAACATGTGTGTCACTTTAAGGAGTTTCATGTTAGCACATCAATCATTCGATTAGTCTCGAGATAGCGTGATGTGTATCTCAAGGAAAATCCATATATTTAAACTAAAACCCTTCATACTTATCTCATAAATTGATTGAGAGAGAGAGGAGGAGAATTGAGGGTTTAGTGATTCTGATCTTTGGAGATCATTCAGGGAGTGGATTCAATGTGGTTGAGGAGCTTAATCAACTATAAAGCCAGAGTTCATCACTTTGGTAAGTTTAGTTTTTTTATTTGTTAAAGTTCAATTCGATGGTAGTGATGATATCTTTGTGAATTGTGTTGTTTGTTGACAGGAAATAGTATGTTACCTCACTAGTGGTCCTACCTGATGAATTAGAGGAGTGTTAGCTGTTGTTTAGATTATTTGTGGATAGAACAGTGGTTGTTTCCTTGTGTATTGTCGAGACAGTACAGGGTGGAGCGCGCTCCACCTAGCAGAGGAACGCACTCCCTTCATCAATTGGGACGAACCTAGTTTATGGAACATACCCCACAAAGTGAGGGAGCTCGCTCCCAACCTAGAAAACAACAATTCTTCTGTAATTTGATTAGTATTTCTTAAGGTCAAAGGGACTGACTTAGGGGTTCTAAATATAGGGTATTAAACCTATATTGATCACAAATGATTTGTGATAGGTGGTAGATCCCCAGGAAAGCGTGAGTGACTCGAAAAGTTAATGAATTTGGAACAAAAAGCTAAACCGAGGTAAGGATGGATTCGCTTATTCATCAATGTTGTATGGCTATTCTAGTATATACAGTTCATGTAGTTTATGAACTGAATGGGGGATTATGTAAACTATGATGGTTTTAATAAATGAAAAATGGTGTTTATTGTGATTCATGTGAGTAAGTTCTTGAGACTGAGATCGGGTTATATAGGAGATGAGTTACCTTCCTGGCCTATATGTAACTTCCTACTTAGTTAAATAGGTTGCGTAGATTACATACTCACTAGAGGGTTTCCTATAAAATCATTGGGCATTAATGGATTGGCTAGACAGCACGTCGACTAATGTGTTGGTCTAGCAATCGCATTAATGGCGTTAGTAGTTATCGAACTTAATTTTATAAATAAAATGGGAATCACAATGTAATAGTCATTGATGTTTGATTTGCATCCGTTATTTATTGATTCATATGCTTTCCATATTCTTGTAAGTTAACATTGGTGCATATTGTTATTGCATAATGTTCTTGATTATTATACGGAATGTTGATGGCTTTGTGAATCCTTACTTACTGAGCAAGTTAAGGCGTTCACCCCAAATCTAATATTTCATAACCTAGCACTTCAACAAAGGGAAAGGAGAAGATTCAGGAGTTTTATATCTTCTCTATGATGTAATGAGCCTTCTTGTACATATATACATTGATTGATATATTTTGTTGTATATAAACAGGGTTGGGAGGTTTATAAACAAGGTTTTGGATTTTGATAAACTTTGTATTTCCGTATATTGTTTAAATATCAAAAAAGTTTTTAATTTTCCGTTGCGTAGACTTTATATTGTTTATTAGATATCAATATATAGGTTGAGTGTGTCAGGTACTAACGGAGAGTTTGTTGGCTCTAGTTAAATCTGGCAGGGTTACCAGGGATTAATTGAGGTTTCAGGCCGAGTATCGCCCTAATCCAGATAGAGGATGCTACAACTTGGTATCAGTGCCTACTTCAAAGCCCAAGGTTCATCACTTTTGAATATAAGTGCTAATTTTGATACAATTTGCTATCATGGGCAAGGCCATGACCTTGATTACACTTTCAGATTATTTTCGAAGTGATAGCATATTCCTTAATACTGGAAACCTAAGTTTATTAACTTTGAGACTTGTCTCGAGTTAAGAATAAGCTGAGGGTTTGATAAACAATTTTCATCGAGTTTTGAGGGGAAAATGAAAATGAAAACATTATTATATGTTATTTGCTGCACATATTGATATGTACTATATAAATATCATTGTTTTCTCTAAATGTTGCCTGATGATCTTGTCTCTCCTTTGACTTCAGAATCTAATGGCGGATCAAGGAGAGGGTTCACAGAGGCCTGAACCTCAGGGTAATAGGGAAAGATGACTAATACAAATCTAGAATTAAGCAACAAATGAAGGAACTTATGGACTTTCAGGCGAAACTTATGGCTATGGTGATGGCTCAGATGGGACCACCAGTACAGCGACCTAAGGCACAGCCTGTGACCAGTCCGAGGTTAGCAGAGCTAAAGGAGGAGCTGAGATAGTAGAAGCTCCAACACAACCAGTATTACCACATATTCAGGTGCTGAAAACAGTTGTCAGGGTGCTTGTGGATTCTCAGAAGGTTGCATTTCTCAAAACCTACAAGGAATTCATGAAATATGACATTATGAGATTCGATGGCTCAATGGAGGAAGGGGTAGCTGAGACTTAGATATTGGAGATGGAGTAATGATTTGTTGTTGTAGATGTGGAAGATCATATTAAGGTTAAACTTGTCACGTTTTCATTGATAGATTCTGCATGGAAGTGGTGGAATTCCCTAAAAAGAGAGGGGAAGACTATCACCACTTAGCTACAATTTAGTACTATATTCTATAGACAATATTTCCTATAATCACTCAAAAGCAGGAAGAATACTGATTTTATTCAACGAAAATAGGGAGCTATGTGTGTATGGGAGTACGAAAGGAGCTTCATTGAGTTGAGAAAATCAAAGGAGGTTAGTAGTGATGAGGATGAAGTTGGCATTTTATGTGGTTCAAATGGGTGGGTGGAATATTTGGGATGGACTGAGTACAATGATTTAAAAGCCATCATGTCCTATTCCAGTTGTTGTAGCTTTCCCTTCAAGCCCTGCAATTCTTGTTCTTTTCTTAAGAATTCAGGACCTAGCTATCTCTTTTCAAGGAGAGACTGGAGAATGTATTCAATTTTGTCGATTTTTTTCTAATATGACCTGGTGATAGCTGTATGTGGTTTGTCGGTAGGCCAAAAAAATTTCTGCTGTCTCAATCGTTTGTTCTATCAATGATCCCATCGGATCATGTAGTAAACAAAGAGCTCGATTTTGTGCTAATGCATTTTTGGACTACCAGTTTAGCACCTCCTCTCCGACTAATAATGGTGGAACTGATCCATCTGCATTAACAGATGTCCAGCGGATATAGGCTTGGAATAGGATAAAAATTAGCCCTTATTTTTCGGATTCCATCTGTAGTGGATGAAATTCATCTTCATATGTAGATGCCATCATTTAACAAGATTGTGCCACATTAACATCATAGTTGCCACCATCATGGTCATCACCATCATTATAGTCATCATCATCATCATTACCATCTTCATAGTTATCATCATCATAGTCGAAAGAATTTGATACCAATCTTTCATTTTGTGATTAGTTTCATCTGAAAAACTTGATCATTTGTAGCTATGAAGAGTTGGTAATGTTATTTCCATGCTTGAGGGGGTAGGATACGAGGACTCATGATGGTTCTGGATGCTCTTGTATCCATATATGCAACCATTGGGATTGGGACATCATATCTATCAAGAATGATGTAAATTGACACATAAGGTGCTAGTCACTTGATTCTACTGATTTGATGCTTGTATCATCATAACAAATTCATCAGAAGATTCATGTAACGACCCAATATTTATTGACGTCGTTAATTAGATTTTAAGACTCGAACGCTAGCTCAGGCCCACGTGGATGCCTCGAATAGGCTATGACACGCCTGACTGGGCATAAATCATTATTTTTCTCTTTTGGTTGCTTAGTTACGATGTTAAATATTATTTTAATAATTATTGCATCGCATGTGTGAGTTAGATTGACATATCGTATGAGGATGTGAGATCGACATTCGCTTCGAAAAGCATGTCAATGTGGGTGTCGTGTAGTTGGGGGTTAGTTGGACCACTACTTGGGTTAATTTTGTAATATATTAAGTAATTACGATGCAAAGACCTAAGTTAGTGGATTAATGAATTAAATAAAAGTTGTCCTATAGTTTGGTAGAGAAATATTAGAATCATATATTAACCTTGGGATGATCTTAGTTTAGGTTAATCTAGGCTATCAAGTGCCTTATTGAAGTCAACAAGTTGTGCCTAACAAAGTGTAAATAGATACCATAGATCGTCCTCGGGATACATTTTTGCATTTGATGTAAGGTTATTATATAAACCAACACTTAGTGGTTTGTATCAACATTTCCAACATAAACAACCACAAAATGCATGTAAATTGAAGCGAAGTCTTGGATTTCAAAAAGATTTGGGTGTTTGAAGATCAAATTGAAGGTCAAATTTAGGTAAAACAACTTCATCTTCTACGCTTCTTCGACAAGGTTTTGAAAACTTAGGTTTCTAATGAAATTCGAATTTGCTAATGACCCACTGATTTCACTTATCTAGTATGATAATTATAGTGTTTTGAGACAGTTATTATCGTATAATTAAGGATTCATGAATATGAGATTTGTTTTACCTACGAATTATGACTTCTAAACTGATTTTTAAAGATTTTTATGTTGTTGAAATTTCATGATGAATGCAATTTAATTATGTCAATCTATGCAAATTCTTGATTTAAATTAACTCAAATAGGTTATATTTATAATGGTTCATGATTATTGATTGAGTTTTAAGGTTCTTATATGATTTGAGACCATTTGGGAATGATTTGTAGTGGTTTGGGGATTCGAATCGCATTTTTGCAATTCTATTCGAGTGTGGAGCGCGCTCCCCCATTTGAGTGACTTTAGTAAAACGATCATATCTCCTCGTTTTAAGTCGATTTGGACCTTCTACTTACCGTTAGAAAACTAAGAACCACCTAGAAACATTAGTTTTCAAAAATAAAGTCATCATCTATGTTGAAAATGGGTCGGAAGTCAAGGGTTGTGAATAAGGATGATTCAATTGTTAGTTTTCGGACTGAAATTAGTTTAGATTTCTAGACCCTAACTTGGTCACTCAAACACACCTAAAACAACTTGAATTGACATCAAGGACTTAGGATTACATAGTTCGGTGTCGGGTACGAGGCGTGTGAGGCGTTGGAGTGGTGTCCTATGTGCATTCAAAAGCGTAAATCCCTTAAGAAATACATCTTGAGTATTTAATTATTTCAATTGTGCTATCTTATATTCTTTGTTGTTCATTATCCATGTTCTATCATTGCTTTGATTTGTTATAACTCGGTCGGTAGTTTTGTTCGCCACCAAGGTTTATTCGGGCATTTTGTTGTATGGCTCTAGTATGCTAGCACGTGTCACTTGCGCCATCGGTGAATGGCAACCCGAGCTGCTAACCTTATAGGTGCACGTGTTCGACGGGTTATATTACGGACCGATCCTCCGCTAGTAGTCCGGATATGAGCCAGCGTGGTACGGGTCGTTGAGATCATCCAGATTGACAAAGTATGGTCTAGTTTGCTACGAGTGACACAATTATATGGTTTCTATTGGTGTTAGTTATGCATGCAATTATCTTATAGTTGCCTATTTATTTATGCATGTTTATTTAACGTTATTCTTCGCTTCTCTATTATTGAATGCTCGGTGGTTTTCTTTTGGGATCTTAATCACTTGGACTCGTCATATGTTTTGTTGTGATGACTAAGTGCGGATCCGAGTACTAATAAGGGCAATGAAGTATTAGGTGACTATCTATGATTGCTTACACCCATGACTTACTAGTACGTTTTCATTTTGATATTTTGTTTATATTTTGGGGTTATGGGAGACTTGATAGACATTGTACATGTATAGATTTACTTTTCACAATATGTTGTCACCTAATATACGAGTGTACTTTATTTTGGATTTTCCACATGAGGGACCGATGCTCTATATGACATGAAAGTATTATAAATCTATGGTTATGTTATGTTAAGACGTCCGCAAGAAAATTTCGATTATTGACGCGTAACTTTTTAAATGAAAAATGAAATTCTAACTAATAATTGAATAATTAATTTATATTATCGTTGATTAATGAGGTAGCACGGCTATCGAGGAGCGCCGACGTGGCGTTGACATTGGCGGGGTTGCGAGAACCATGTAGGAGCTCACACGTCGGCCTCGGGCGCGAAGGCTGTCACGCTTAGTATCGAGCATGGTTCGAGGAACCTCGAGAATTAATAACAACATAGCATAAAACTTAATGAATAAAGCCTTAGATGTGGAAACCCGATGTACTTGCCTTAGAACTCTAATTGGGAAGTGATTGTGAGGTGGGTAGAGTTAGGGTTATATATGTGTTATGTTTTTGTTGCATGTTATACACTATACCATATGTATACCAATGTTGATTTGGTGCACGTCTCTCGATGCAGATCATGATGGACGAGATAACATATTACTTCGCCGAGAGATTGGTCGACTAGCGATCCGACTAGGACCACTACCACCTTTACTACACCAAGTGTCGAGAACCGACTCGGTTAGCCGAGACTCTACGATTACTCGGGGCTCGGCCACGACGATGTCACACAGAGAAGAGAGGTAGCTCCCACAAGACTTACGGATCGACTACTACTAACCGATAGACGTCGCACCGACTATTCCTCAAACGCCTATTCAGCTACTATCGCTACGATATTTCATGAGGCGATTATGCTAGTTGTTGCACCAATTGAAACGCCGACTCCCATTCTTACACCGATGGCTACAAAGCGACACGCTACCACTTCGAGTTCACTTTGTCGCCTAATGCCAAGTTGATCGAGGAGTTTATCGATTTTAGCCCGGA
Organism: Stephania cephalantha; assembly: GCA_039657325.1. Taxonomy (NCBI): domain Eukaryota; kingdom Viridiplantae; phylum Streptophyta; class Magnoliopsida; order Ranunculales; family Menispermaceae; genus Stephania; species Stephania cephalantha. Next base: position 12,707,022 of record CM077572.1, read on the forward strand.
TTCTTCTACGAAAGCGGTGACTGTAGGTTATCGGGAGATGGTTACTTTCACACCGGTGGTCGCACAAGTTCTTTGAGAGTCGATGAGATATTACAGTACGAGTTTCAAAGTCTTATTTTTTAGGTGATGTAGCGAGTTTGGTGGATGACGCATTCTCGACTTTCGTCCGATCCGACGACTTGGGCAAAGTTTCGTCGGTTGTTCTATGATGAGTAAATATCGGTGGAGGTACAACTAAGGCCGAGATAGGAGTTTATTGCCCCGAGACAGGGGTAACTAATCGGTTTTTAGTATAATAGGAACATTGCGGGGACACAAAGATTACGGATCTATTACTTCATCGAGGATTGGAGAAGATCATCGCTAGTGCTATTGAGTCGACTAGGGCTAGCACTCTACCGAGATGTATGATCGAGCACTCACACACAAGACTTTTCTTCTACAAAGATATGGCATACTCATATCTATTGGGTCAAAGAGCGCATCGGGGGAGAGTTCGAAGTCGATTTGGAGGTAGAAGAGGCTAAGAGATCACTGATAGGGATCGTGCGATATCCGACAACATGATATAAGCTCTAGATATGATCGCGATCACGTGTCCGATCAAGTACACATATGATGATAGACAGTAGTACATGCCATTACGCCCGGTGGCATAGCAACCGAGACATCAATATAGATAGGACTAGGATCGGGAAGCCGTGACGGGGGTCGAGAGACCGAGGTCGGGTCGAGATCCGGGGGATAGATAGGTAGGGAACCGAATAGACGCGTATGCTTTAGGAGTGGAAAGAGAGGTCACATCGGCGTCGATTATCGGAGAGCTTCACCGGACACAGAGTCGGCTAAGGCCGAGAAAGAGCCTATGTGATTGCTCAATCGGACGAGGGACAACCGAGAAAGCGTGTTGAAGGTATGTTATCTTATGCCTTTACGATTTATTTGGTTAGTGCTTTACTGCGTATTTTTGAATATATAGTAGGAGAATTTCAACTTATCATACTACTATCACATTTATAACGTTGATCATGACTAAGAACGTGTGGCATTGCCGATAGTTTCGCCCACATTAACCCTCTAAATGATGAGAAAAATGGAGGAACAGAAGAGAGAGTGGCTTTATTTGTGGTTCTCATATCTTCTTCTTCTTTATGAAATGACAAGTGGTGGTGTCATCTGTTATTCCACCACATATTACTTTTCGAAAGAGAATAGCAATGGTGTCGTCGAGTGTTACGCCACTTGTTGAGATGCAAGACAGATGAGATAGTTCCATATGAGATTCCAGAAGAAAAAAATCTAGTACCAAGTTCATTTAGGTCGTTAGATTACCTTAATAGTCCCGTGATACGAGATTTTATTTACCTTAAATTTTGCGATGAAATTTTCCCTAATTGGGAAGAATTTAATGGCCCAATATTTATTGACACGGATAATGAGTTTTTCGAGACTTGGACGCCACTCGAGCCCACGTGCACGCCTCGATAGGCTAAGACACGCCCGATCGAGCATAAATAGTTATTTTTCTCTGTTGGTTGCTTAGTTGAAATGTTAAATATTATTTTAATCATTATTGCATCGCATGTGTGAGTTAGATTGATATATCGTATAAGGATGTGAGATGGACATTCATTTTAAAAAGCGTGTCGACACGTGCCTTAGGGTAGTTGGGGGTTAGTGGGACCACTACTTGGGTTAATTTAGTGATATGTCAAATGATTATGATCACGTACCAAAGTTAATGGATTAATGAATTATATAAGAGTTATCATATAGTTTGGTAGAGAATATTGGAATCATAGATTGACCTTAGGATGATCGCAGTTTAAGTTAATCCAAGCTATCAAGTGTCTTATTGAAGTCAACAAGTTATGCCTAACAAAGTGTAAATAGAGACCATAGATCGTCCTCGGGATACATTTTTGCATTTGATGTATGGTTATTATAAAAACCAACACTTAGTGGTTTGTATCAACATTTCCAACACAAACAACCATAAAATGCATGCAAACCGAAGTTGGAGTAATGGATTTCGAGATAGATTTAGGTGTTTGAATATCAAATTAAAGGTCAAATTTAAGTAAAACAACTTCATCTTCTACAATTCTTCAACATGGTTTTCAAAACTTGGGTTTATAATGAAATTCAAGTTGGCTAATAACCCACTGATTTCATTGAACTAGTATGACAATTATAGTGTTTTGAGACTAATATTATCGTCTAATTGAGGATTTGTGACTATGAGGTCTAATTTACCCAAGAATTATGGCTTCAAAACTGATATTTACTGATTTTTGTGTTCTTGAGGTTTCATGATGAATGCATGTTAATTATGTCAATCTATGCAAATTCTTGATTTATATTAATTTAAATAGGTTATATTTATGACGGTTCATGATTTTTGATTGAGTTTTGAGGTTCCTGAATGATTCGAGACCATTTGGGGATGATTTGTGGTGGTTTGGGGATGTAGAACTACTTTTCAGCGCTTCGCTTAAGCGTGGAGCGCATTCCCCCATCTACGAGGGAGCGCACTCCCTCTACTAGGCGACCTCAATTTGAGTGACCTTAGTTAAATGACCATATCTCCCTCGTTTTAAGTCGGATTTTGACATTCTACCTATTGTTTGAGAACTAAGAGAGAACACAACCACCTAGAAACATTAGTTTTCAAAAATAAATTTATTATCTATATCAAAAATAAGTCGAAAGTCCAGGGTTGTGAATATAAATGATTCAATTATTAGTTTTGGGGCTGAAATTAGTTTAGAATTCTAGACCCTAACTTGGTGACTCAAACACACCTAAAACAACTTGAATTAACATTAGGGACTTAGGATTACATAGTTAGGTGTTAGGTACGAGGCGTGTAAGGCGTTGGAGCGGTGTCCCGTGTGCATTCAGTGCATAAATCCTTTAAGAAACACATCTTGAGTATTTAATTGTTTCAATTGTGCTATCTTGTATTCTTCGTTGTTTATTATCCATGTTCTATCATTGCTTTGATTTGGTATAGCGATCGGTAGTTTTGTTCACTACGGGGTTTATTCGGATGTTGTGTTATACTTTGGTTCTAGTACGCTTGCGCCTTCGGTGAATGGCAACCCGAGCCGCTGATGTCATCGGTGCACGCGTTCGTCGGTGATACGACCGATCCTCCCCTAGTAGTCCGAATGTAAGCCAATGTAGTACAGCCGCAAATCTAGATTGAAGAAATATTGTTTAATTTAGTTTGCTACGCATGACATAATTATTCAATTTTTATTGGTGTTAGTTATGGATACGATTATCTTACGGTTGCATGTTTATTCCCGCATGTTTATTTAACATTATTCTTGGATGCTCTATTATTGAATGCTCGGTGGTTTTCACTTTGGGTCTTACTCACTATACTCGTCATCTATTTTGTTGTAATGATTGAGTGCGAGATCTTAGTACGAGTAAGGGCAAGGAAGTCTTAAGCGACTATCTCTCGATTGCCTACGATCCGAGAACATACTAGTACGTGTTCATTTTTTTACTTTCTTTATACTTTGGGGTTATGGGAGACTTGATAGACCTTGTACATGTATATATTTACTTTTCACGTATGTTGTCGCGTGATATACGGTGTGCTTTATTTTGGGTTTTCCACAATGGGACCGATGCTCTATATGACATGAAAGTATTATAAATCTATGGTTACATTATGTTACGACTTCCGCTTTAAATTTATTATTATCTCGCTTGCAACTCTTTAAATGAAAAACGAAATGCTAACTAATAATTGAATAATTTAGTGATATTATCGTTGATTAACTAGTTTGCACGAGTATCGAGGAGCACTAATGTCGCATTGACATTAACAGGCTGCGAGACCGGTAAGAGCTTGCACGGCGACCTCGGGGCGCGGGGCCGTCACATTTGTCTTCTTCACTAGAGGAGTCTCGAGGCTGAAAAATAAAATTGCACTAAAAATAATGTGTTTGTGGAAGGTTAATCTTCTTTAGAGAAGATGGACTCAAGATCATCATCGAAATGAAGCGAGTATTGATCTTGGATCTGTTTGCATCATATTATGTGATCTTTTTTTATTTTTTTCAGGACATTATTTGAAAATTTTCCTTTCTTTTCACAAATCAAACTTCTATCTCTTTTCTTATGAGACGTCTTCTTTTTCTTGAAGTATTTCACCGAGGAATTCTTCTTTGACCTTCTATTCTAGAATTTGTTATTTTTCTAACTTTCTCGAGTTTCTTCTTCTCTGGATAGGAAATCCACCACTATATTGACACTTCGTCTTCTCGCATCCTATATTAAGGAATGGCTTTTTGCATGCGGGAGAGAATATTTCAATTTTTGTTGAATTCTATAAAGAATTTGTGTTGCACATAAATCTTGTCCAAAGCCAAAAGTGCCATATGATACATTTCTCCGAGTGATGTCTAGCTAATATCTTTTCTTTGCAATATTTTGTTGATCTCTAGCTTGGAGCTGCTTGGAAAGGAAGTGATATAAAGATATTTGAGATCGGGATTTTCAATTCCCTTTAACTTATGGAATTGGAAGGACATTTCATTATAATGTTTTTCCAAATGTTCTCTTTTCAAAGAACAACATTTGAAATCATAGTATTCTTGCTTGAGCCTTGCATCTTCAAAAGAGAGATCTCTAACAAACTATCGTAATATATTCTGAATAAAATCTAGAACAGAATTACTGCATCGGTACTCGATCGATATTCTTAAAGCTCCATAAAATAATCTTTAAGTCCACGATAGTCGACAAATAAATCTGAATAAATTTTTCCAATGATTTCCTTTTTCTTTGCTATTGTGTATTTAGTCATGAAAGAAATTCATCGAATCGAACTCTCCATTTAACAAGGGGTAGATCATCATTGGTGAAACTTGCTCCACCGACTTTATGTTGAAAGTTGAACCTTACTTCGGCATGGAAGCCGTATCTTCGGCAATCATGGGGTCCGCATACACACTGATCTTTCTCCTACATCTTTACATAAATGTTATGCAAGGCCGTGATGTTGGCATATTGGTCATCATCAGTTGATGGTGGAATGATCATTTTAGTGTCTCGCTTCTTTTGTGCTTTCATCAAGGGTAATGTAAATTGGGTCGAGGTGAACTGGTTCAATTTGGGAGATTTGGGGATTTTTATGATATTAGCTTATGTTATGTGGCTTAATTCTCTCCATTAGGATGGCTCTTTCTGCAAAGGTTAGCATAGGTGGATCTAAATGTAATCGACATTTTCCTTTGTGGTTGGTAGGGTTTTGAGGAAGGAGAAATCAAAGGAGGTTAGTGGTGATGTGGATGAAGTTTGTAATTTGGGTGGTTCAAATGGATGGGTGGAATATTTTGGATGGATCTGAGTAGTTGGCATTCTTCAATTGCACAAAAGAATTGTAGCCCCATTGAAAATGAATAAGTAAAATCTTCCTCTAAGCCAAGCCCAATGTCAAGATGATTAGGCGAGAAATCACATGAATTGAAAATAGCTAAAAAGGGGTTTAGACACCCATATATGCTTATCAAAAAAAAAAGATGGCATTGTATAGTTCCTCATTCTAAGCTATGTACAAAGAGGATTCACATAAGTTGGATGTTATGTAAGTAACTCTTAATTGGATCTTGCTCAATGTGAAAATTGTCAAGCACACTAAAGCATCTCTAGTAAGTTTGAATGAGACATTATATGCTAAAGGAAGTGTTAGAGAGGGGTTTGACTCATGTTGGAAGCAACGATGTTGTAATTAAGGTAGTTCATCATAATGTCCATGAGATCCCAAATTTATAGTCTTACTATCCTAGATACGAGACCAAAAAAATACATAAAAGCTATTCATTGTTAAAATAAGGGAAAATAAGGTTATCTTGTCCAATCGTAAAACCGAAAGAACTTGGGGTGAAGCCAAAACAATATCTCGCACAAAAAATTCTAAAAGCCTCTCTAGAAATTAAAGGAAATGCTCAAGTTGAACAACGTTAAACGCCACACACAACCATGGTGACACAATTCAATCATCTAGATTGTCGAAGCCTACAATCTGTCTCATAACACTAACACATTTACAAATTACAACTTGATGATTTACTCTAACAGAGATTAAAAACAATCATTTGATACCAACAACAATTGCGGACAACAGATGTTCTAACATTCAAACCCATAAACAATCAATAAACAAAAAATGCATTAAAATAGATGTTCGATCAAAAAAACTCATTTGAACAAATAAGAAAAATCAAAAACTTAACAAACTCATTAGCCATTGCCAACAAAATGCATTAAAATCGATGTTCGATCACGTAAACTATCAAGAAAGCAAAATGTACTCAACAACTTCAATAACAATTCCATTATAAAAGAGGGCGGCTTTGTAGTAGGGCCCAAAAGGCGACCGCCTTAAGCCCCCCACTCATCGAAAGCCCCAATTTGGGCCATATGTACATGGGTATTATTGTATTTTTTTTAAAGAACGTGTTTGTGTATTTTCACTTATTTACTAGAAACTTAACTCACTCATTAGTGATGTCTATTTTAGTGAGCACATATCTCTAGGCGCATCACACGATACGAAACAAATAAGTTAAGTTTCTTAATTATAAAAGCATTTTTTATATTTTAGTATTTTTATCACAAGACTACATGGAGAAAAACAGGGTTTGATCGTTTCTTTTTAACTCACGTATGCAACTTAATAATCAATATATTAGATCCTTACTATCAAGCTTACAATATATTCGTCTTTATAAGATCAGCTCTCTCTATCTCTCATGTATATTTTTATATGGCGATAAATGGATAATGTGTATTCTAATTATAATGTTTGAATTGTGTATATTTGCATATTTTATATTTCAAGAAATGTATAATATGTATTCGATAATGCTTGAATTGCGTATATTTTATGCTATAGTAATAAAAGATGTTTTTTTTCAAGGAAACTTATATCGGTTTTCTTACTTCATAAAAGTGATTGTTGATAAAGCTTAGATAAATTTTTACTTTAAAAATATTATTTAAAATTGTCATAAACTATAAAATAATATAGTTAATACATATTTTTTAAGCGAACTAGTTAATAAAAATTAATATTATAATCATTTATTTATAATTTTATTAGCAAGAATTATTTATTTGCCCCTTATACGAAAAGCGGGTACAATTTATAAATCTAAGAATTTGGTTAACTTAATCTGGTTAGAAGTGACTATTGGGTACTTTGAATTTCAAAACACAACTACTTGTGTTTTATTTAATAACTAATCATAGCTATTTTCATACCATTTTCCCTAAATCTCGACTTCTAACACGTTGATCTTATCATTGCACCTTTCATTTTCAAGTTAAAAATTTTGTTGATCTTTGTTTCGTAGCAACACCTAATCCAGTGTTTAACAAAGATTACTTCTAAGTTGTATATTTCTATTCGTTTTACCATACTTTATTTGATTCATAGAAGCATTATCCTCAACGTCACTTATAATTAACTTAAGTAAGAAACAATCCAAAACCTTCAATACTTCTACTTATAAGTCATTTGACTGTTTCAAACCATGGTTCTATTATTCCACATTATATTTTGTTTTGCAAAAGAGACAATTTTTACTTCAAAATATTTATATTTTCATAGAAATCGACTTAGAAAATTTAACTGATCCTATCATAATCCCATTGTGATTTTTCAAGTCCAAACTTAATTTGTCTAATCAATTTCTATTTTCGAAACTATTGTCTCCTTTTTTCTTTCATTGAGACTATTTTTGAAGCAACTCTTCAATTGGTTATGAATCAAACCAATATTTGGTAGAATAGATCTTACCGAATGCTAGTTCAACCAAGACTAACCTCATTCTAAAATCCAAAATATATATATCTTGTGCTTCCCGATAGTCTCAATTTCATTTTAAGTTTACCAAATGATTTTTAATTGTTTGAGACTTAATTTATGTCGATTTTGGCATTTTCCTAAGCGTTTTGTAATTGTAATAGTTTGATACTTTCAATTTCAAAGAAATTCATGCTCAAGACTTACATTCCTAAATTATTCGACTTCTTGCTCAAACAATTTTCCATTGATCTTATAACTGACTATTTCCCTTAGTTATATTGGTATTGAACTACTTACGGCATTTGCTTGTGAATTTAGACTTCTCGAGTTTTTCACGTACAATCACGCTCAGTTATCATTCCATAAGTCTATTTTCTCTTTTATTATTTTTTCCTATTCTAACTCGTAACATTTGATATGTTAAGTATCAAACAGACAATGAGAATAAACTTTCTATCGCATATCTAGCAATAATGTAATAATATACAATAAACATATCATAATACCAAAGTATCCCTACTCACTTTTACTTCCCAACTAATCATGCTCAATCACTCTTTGGTTCCCAACCAAAGTTCTCCTCAATTGAGCTAAATCTAGGCTCGATGCCAACTCTGTCAGACCCTTCTCACTAAGTCCTTACTTAGCCTAATTACTCTAATTAGACACCTAAACCATACAATTAACTATATGCCTCAAAATATTTTCCATTTTAATCCTTAGTAAAGCTTCAAAACTAAATTTATATCCTCGGTGAAACTCGATACTTGTTTTACTTAATTGGAGCAACTTAGGAAATCATACGGATTATCCTCCGTACTTTTATAAAAATATTGACAAGCACCTCCTCCGAAAATGGCATGTCGTAAACCTTTCACCTAATAGACAATGAGAATTGGGGAGAGGCCTAAAAGGAGTCACAACTCCCTGCAGTTCACAATATATATCAAATTCAAACTTTAAATACTAAATTAGAGTCTCGATACCTTAGTTACAACGTTATGATCCCAAAATAAAACAAAACTTAATCATAAACCTCTTAACTTACTTCAAACTAATTTAGGAGACTCTTATAACCTATTCAAAAGTATTTCACGACCTATACTCACCCCAAACTCAAAACAATATATATATATAAAGTGATTGCAACAAGAAAATTAGACTTTCAAACTTAAAACATTCACCGAAGATCTTCAAGCTTTTTCCATTCTGTTTCGTCTTTGTAAAGAACCCGACATCATCAAAAACAACTTGAAGATGTTAGGTAAATAAACTCATACATTGCTATGTACTCTGCAAATGTTAATATGAATACATAGAGACATGTGATTGCATTCCCAAATAAAAATAAATTTATATAAATACATGGATACCTCATTGCCTATTTTAAGCTCATAACAAGTGGGCCCATTACGATGAACCTAGAACAGTCATATGAGTTCAATGTATACTACCCTAGAGTCGACATTACCCATTTTAGACGCATGTAGTACGTTTCGTTATGAGTGGAGCATCTCACACTCTCACGATTGAAGTAGGGAAACTATATTCGATGCCATATATGCATGACCAAGAATGATGTGAAATGCAATGCGACTAAACATAAATACTTGTACAAAGATAAATCCCAAAAATAGCAAAGACCACTTTGTAGGGTTTACTTACAACCAACCAACTTTGAGCTAAATTCTAGAAGTTCTCGAGTGTCGATCACCTTGAAGATTGTTTCAATAGCTTCCTTGCATACCTAATTATATTATTGGTCAAACATTAAGTGAAACCAAATCACGAAACCCAATGAAAATTGCGGCCAAATTACGCTTGAGAACGGTTTCCAAAAATATTAATTTATATAATTGTTTCAACCGGCTTTAACTCGCCAACTGGGATAACTTTTTAACCTTGAAAACCTTAATATTTGTCATGATGAACTAAAAGGAACTTGTAGTACTCATGTTCTACTTTCCATAGACTCTAACAATACTCCAATCGGATCACTTACGGAGAAGTTATGAGTTTTCTAATATGGTATATCAACTAAGCAAACTTTATTTATTTTGAACCGAAAAACTTGTCCAAATCAGTATTTTCGTAATTAAATCCTCAAAACTCGACAACAAAACCACATTCAAAATTTTTCACAAATTTCATGAAGTCAAATTGGATAAAAACTAATAATCCAATTTGTCCAAAATCCTAATGTAAATCAATTTTAACTACAAACATCTTCAAAACAGCTATCAACTAAATGGCATCAATTCAATTCACCAAAACCCTAACCCATGTCAAGTGGGATTTATTCCTAATTAGTGAACATCAAGTCAATACATCAATTCTCAACAATTCCTACCAATTCCTATCAAAACTCCCCGAAAGGAATCAAATAATTGTGAGAATCCAAACTTTATTTGTGAAAAATGCCCTAAATTGAGAATTTACCAAATTTCGAGCTGAATACCTCATTTCCACCGTGAAACTCAACTCGAGTTAGCGATCTTACGACACTCTACTATTTTTTGCATAAAGAAATTGGGCAAGAATCGAATGTCGAGAGATCGTGAAGCGAAAGAGTGTGCGAAGAAGGTTAAGGAAACGAATGTTTTGACGCTATGTTGAAATGAGAAAAAATGGGATTGCTTGATTTCTTTGATTTTTTGTTTATTTATATATAAACCCTCAACTACTTATCAAAGAACTTAATTTCTTTTTATTTATTAATTCCCAAATCCCTATTTTGAAATTTCTTACCTTTCGATGCTCGTTTTGGATTCAGCTTTTTCACCAAATTGATCCAACCTCTCAACAAAATAGTCCAACTTCATAAAACGTCCATAACAAATAGTCTTGGTCACGTCAAAACCCCCAAAAATCTTAACTTTATCCACGACATACCAAACAATATTCTATATTAACAACTTAATTTTGATATAATCAAAACTAATATAATTTAATAAATAAATTACTATAATATTAATACACACATTAGGCATTCATCGAAAAATAGCATCTTACCTTATGATCTCCTATCCAAAACATGTGGGTCCCACCTTCGATACCTAATATCCAATTAAAATTTGAAAATACTTAATTAGTCGCGTAATGAATTTTATGGAATTCTCATATTTCACAACCACCCTCCCCTCCTCATAGTCCCCAGTCACATCTCCTTTGCTACTCCCTAAAAGAGACGACAACATGGCCGACCACCGCCTCATAATCAACTCGTCCCGCCATTTTAAGCTGTTTTTTTTTTTGGAGATGATGAACAATGGTGATGTGATACTCTTCGAGTTTTGCATTATTTCGATAAATTTTAATAACAAAAAAGTTAGATTTATGACCATCGAATTTCATCGAGTTGCACACTATATGTCATCATTGCCACATTAGGTATATATGACTTCCGTGAAACTTTTGTAAAAGTACAATGGTTTTCTTGTTGCAAACTAAAGTTTTGTGATAAGTGTTACGATAGATAAAGTTGGACGGCCTTCCATGTAATTAACCCCATGAACGTTTTAATTCAACTGGTAATTTAGTGTTCAAGCAATTGCCACACACCGAACGCTTTATTTTATGTACATATAGTTGATATGAAGTATGAATAAATTAAGAGACTCTGCTATACGCACCCCGTGTGTTCCATGAGAGCAACCAGCTTTGAGTACACTCCAAATTCAAATTTCAATTTATGAGGGCAACCCATCATTTTTACAAAAAAGATCATTTCGTCTTAACCAAAGTACTCAACTCCGAAACTTTAGTTAAGACATTTATTTTAGGCTCAATGAGATATGGTCAAGACTTATCTTCCAAGTTCACTTTTATCCAACCGAACCTCTTTAGTGAAGCTCCATTAAAAAATATTGACCTAAAAGTTTGGTAGGTTCGACGGACTTTCCAATTAAAAGTTCTGCGGGCTCTAATTGACTCTCCAACATGAGGTTTGGTGGGCTCGACCGACTCGCACGCAACTAGAGATTCAAACGTGCAAGGCCACCACTCGATGATTCCTTACAAATCACAAGAAGGGATTGTGTATATGGATGATGGTGGGGTGCGAGAAAATGAGAAGAAAGGGTGGCGGGGTGCATAAAATGTTGTCAAACCCTCGTCATTAGGGCATTTAATCGGCCTAGATTATTCCAACTCTTATAATCTAGTCGACCTCTTTAACTTCCTTAATATTTTTTACTTGAAATTAATTTTCTAAAATCCTCAAAATAAATTTTCACCCTAAAAGGTGAATTCAAAGTCTATGTTTTCTAAATCGCATCAAATTAGAAAATCCTTCAATTTGAGATTTTGATTTCTCGAAAGAAATTTTGGCGAACTCTCCCCGATAAATAGGGCTATCAAAAATCCAAAAAAACCTGATAAACTACATTGGGATAAGGCCTAGAATGACTCACATCTTCACCAATAACAATAAGAATTTATATAATAAAATTTATACATCATAACAATTCATTGAAACCAATCTATTGATCATTAAACCATTTCACAAAATAGTCTAACCCCATATTCAAGTTTGTATTCATCATTATATTATCATTACCGTTATATACTCCTTCAAGAAATCTTAAACCAAAAAATAGGCCTAACTCACAACCTAAAGCAAAAAAAAAAAAAAAAAAACAATATTAATCGATTTTAACACAAAGAGAAAGAAAGAACGTATAGAAATCACAATAATACTAAAAAATGTTTATTCCTTTCTTCATATCCATTAATTGAAAATATCTTTACCCAATAATAATAATTCGATAATGTCGATAAGTGAATCCCACACTATCCAAGACACCCGTAATAATTAAATGCATCATAATTCAAGAGATTAAAAGAAACAATATGTTCCAAGAAAATTTAAATACAATCATAAATCAGTCCCATTTATGTTATTCGACAACAATTGGACGACATCCTCTAAAAGTGGTGAGTAAACAATAATAAGGAATCATTTAAGAAGAGGATAGACAAATGAGTATCGTTTCTCAAGACTATATGAGTATGATTTGGTTCGACATGATCTCATGATAACCATGTGATGCAAAGAATCATTGACTTCACCCCTCGGGTATAATATAGTGTCCTCCACTATAACCACAAGATATAGTAAACATTATAAGGAGAATCGGATCGCCTTTATCCTCCCCCCGTGTATATGTGTACAATAAAAAATGTAATAAAAAGAATCAACGCAATTTACACGAAATTTATAATCATACAATGAAAAGGTTAGTATGGGACTAACTTATAAACAAGAAAACTTCGAGCTTAATACTTTTGGGTTCTCGTAGCGTCAAATCTCCTTGAAAGTGGTTCCAATAGCTTCCTTACATACTCAATTATATTAAGGGTCAAGTTTCAAGTGAAACCAAATAATGAAACCCCACGAAATTAGCAAAACAAAGTATGCTCGATAACTGCTCCGAAACAATTATTTATAAAAACTTTAACTAGCTTTCAACTAGCTAACTTAAGGTAACTTTTTAACCTTAAAAACATCAATATTTGTCATGCTAACAAAAAAGGAACTTGTAGGGCTCACTTCATATTTTCCATACACTCCAAGAATACTCAAATCGGACCACAAATGGAGAAGTTATAAATTTCCTAATATGGCATGTTGATTAGCAAACTTTATTTATTTTGAACTAATGAAACCTCTCCAAATCAATGCTTTTGCAATAAAATCCTCAAAACTCGACACCAAACATCAAAAAACCACATCAAAAAAATCCAAAAATTTTTCACATCCTCGCGGAGTCAATTTGGACAAAAACTAATAATATAATTCGTCCCGAATCCTAATATAAATCAGTTTTAACTATAAAACATCTTCAAAAACGGTTGTCAACTAAATTGCATCAATTCAATTCTCCAAGATCCTAACCTACATCAAAGGAGTTTATTCCAAATTTGCGCGAATCAATTCTCGTATATCAATTCATAAGAACACATACAAATTTCTATCAAAACCCCGTAAAATAAATCAAAAAATCATGAGAACTCAAATTGAATTGTGGGAAATTTCATGAATTGAGAATTTACTAAATTGTGGGCCGAATACCTTATTTTAACCGTGGTAAATTGACTCAAATTGACTATCTCGTGATGCTCTAATATTTTGAAAGGAGAAATCGACGAAAATCATATGTAGGAATATCCACGAGCGAAAGAATAAGTGGAGAGGGTTAGGGAAACGAAACTTAGTTTCGTTCGTTAGAAATGAAAAACGTTTGATTTGTTTGTTTATATATATAAGCCTCACCTTGCTGTCAACAAATTTTAATGTTTTTTTATTTATTAATTTCTAAATCCCTATTTTAATGTATTTTAACTTTTGGTGCTCATTTTTTATCGATTTTTTATCAAATAGAGCCAACTTCTCGACAAAATAGTCTAATTCCATAAAACTTCCATAACACTAGTTTTGATCACACCAAAATCTCAAAATATTAACTTTGCCCACGACATACTTAAATCTTTCATACAAATCATCTTACTATACTTAACCAAACTTGCACAAATTTACACTCGATCTCAACATCGACCACTATCAATAAACACGAAACTCGAGGCAAGATCCCGCATCAACTTCGTTCTCATTTTACACCGCAACTAATCTAGACTTGCACGAAAACCATGGTAAAATCCTCACGTGGTAATTGACACTTGATTTACAAGTTTTCGAGCAACTAATAATTTATCTTCACTCGCGTCCTTCGAAACACACTTGCAACCTCGATTATGAAAAATTGAGGACACACCTCAACACACTCCAACGTCGTGATGAAACATCATATAATACACACACTAGGCATTCACCAATGAAAAATAACATCAACCTAGTGATTTCCTTTTCATTGATCCAAGTCCTAATCCATAACATGTGTCATAATTAAGACATACTAATCTCGTAATTAAATCTAAATATTTGTTTATCTGAAATTGGGGATGTCACAATCATCCCAACTAATTTAAATTTCGTCCTCGGAATGCGATTAAAGGAAAGATATCTCGATCGAAAGAAATAAGTAATTCTTAACAAACAAGATTGATCACGTGTCGTGCGTGCCAAATATAATCAGCAATCGAGTTACCAACCACAAGGGTGTAGTAGTGGTAAATACGGGGACGAATCCACGGACTTGAGTTTTACTCTAAGACAACTAAAAATGGGGGGTTTTCAGAAAGTTCAAGGAAACAATTAACTAAACTAGCAAAAAAAAAAATTTGCAAAAAAAAAATATAATATCAATGAGAGAAAGTCTACGATTCCACAAGCAAGAATCAAGATTCAATGGCATATTATGGTCCTCAATCTTTCCAAAAAGTTATTAATTCAAGTTCTTCTAGATTAGCTATAGAAAATCGACGTCCGCCAGAAATTCCTAATTCCCCTAATCTCGATAGCTAGGACGTCCGCCACTAACTACTTCCCTAATTAATGCATAACCCTAGACATCCGTCAATCGGGTTTAACACACTAACCGCAATAATAAGAATCAATGGGAATACTAATCCTAAATAACCGAATCGCGTCCGCTTCCGGTTTTGCTTAGATTCAATTGTTGCACACTCAAGAAGCGAAAGGGTTTTACGATAAACGGGTGAGTGTTCGTCACTTTATTGGTCCAAAAGTAAAATTACGGATACAATCTGTCCAAATAACTTTAGATTGTCCACCTAAAAGCATCCGTTGGCCGCATACATACCCTATATTTAAACCATATCCCTTAAAATCAACAACAATGAAATAGGAAAAATTAAATCAAATTAAATAATAAAATAAAAGATCTCACAAGTTATGCCATGAATTAATGATCCCAACTTGTTTCCCATCCAACCTAAGCAATATTTGTTTAGCCGGACATGGTCTTTACAATCACCAAGTATGAAAAGTTATGTATGGCAGCTCCAATGTCGACTCCTTGGATGAATAACCTAGTTCCTAATATGAAAAACCACTAAAAATTGCTCTTTGGAGGTGAGAGAAACTAATTTTGGGGGTTGGTCCCGAAACACGTGCGTCGAGGAGCATCCAGAGGTTGTTTTTGCCTAAAAATGGGTTATGGACACTTGTCAGCATGCTATTGACCGAGTTTGCTGGTTCAAGTTGACGTGGCAGCAGGCGATTGGGTGAGACAACTAACTGTGGAAGAGCTGGATGAACCAGGAGGTGACACGTAGCGGGCTGGAAACGAACTGAAAACTCGCACGAGTTGTGCAAAATTCTGGGAGACCACAACGATGCGCATCCCAAGGAGCATCTGAGTGCAGCTGACGAGGAGTGAAGACACGCTGTGGACATGCTGGTCAATTAAAGGAGTGCCACGTGGCGGCTGGTGTGGCAAGGAGGAAAATCGCACTAGACGTGCATACTTATGGGAGAAAGTGTGGCGCGGATCTAGAGGCACATCAGAGAGCTGCTGAAATGCGGTGACTTATATATGTCTCTCCTGCGTCACTTGGCCTACTGGTCAACACTGCGCAATACGTGTCTCGAGACAAATCCTTTGGTAGCTGTTCACTGCATGTAAATACTCCATTTTGAGTATTTTTTCGCCTCGGATTCAACCGCGCACTCTATTTCACCTGAAAATGAGAAATAAACATAATTAAATATATATTTTGGAGACTTTTCACATTAAACACATTAAAATAATATACTAAAAACCTATAAAATACAACTTATCAAATACCCCCAAACTTAAGACTTTGCACGTCCCGAGCAAATGTATAAATGACAACACAAACTAAACTAAACCAATACCCGATTCAAAATTCATGGAGTCCCTTTGATTTATATAGCCACCAAATTAACAAGCAACTCAAAAAATTTCGAAGTTATGATATGTCAAGACTCGCAACCCAAACACAATTAAGATCACACTTTAAAGACATAGATTCGGTCAAGACAAAGGCCATCAACTACTCATGAGTTTTCTTTGTCTATACATTCAAGCATGCAAGTTTAAAATCTCACTTAATCAAGTGAAAGCACTCGAGTTTAATCTTTTATTTGAGGAGTTTTCATAACTTCCGCTTTTATTCATTTTATATTCTCTCCTTTTTTCCACATTTTTTTTCAAGTGATACGATCCCTGCTACATTTCCTGTGGATCATTTTTCTCACTTTTTCCACCACAAGATTCCTTGCTCCATTTCCTATGGAAATCTGTGGGACTCTCTACTTTTTTTGAAAAGTTCTTGATAGCCCTTCTCACTTCCACTATGATCATGCAAATCCCCCAATGTGGGTTAAAATATTAACACTTACATAAGTTTGACCGTCTACTCCCTTTGATATCTAGCACAAAGCTTAACCATCAACTAAGTTCCTAATCATGAAATCATAAAAATGCTGAACTACGGACTCGATTGAATGTTTCTCCAAGTTTTCTCTAAGTTTCAAGTCAAAAATGAAACTATAGTGTACTCGTCCATAATCAAAGGCATGAAAGAAAAATCTCGAGTGACTCTAAATGCAACATATGCAACATATGACACTATGTAAGGTCTAAATGCAAGAACAAACATAGATAGACACATGTCTACTACTAATAATAAAAAACTATACTAAATGCGTGCATGAAAATGTATCATATCCTAGTGAAATGGAGGATAATAGTATCAATGATAAGAAAAGAGGAATGGAAAGATACGAGAATGAGAATAACACCACCACTACCATTCGATAACCGCATAATTTCAAAAAAATTAACGATCATACATGCGGCATTTAGCAAGAAAATTCATCCAACACAATCCACAATCCCTAAAATACCCCCAAACTTATTCTGAACCTTGTTCCCAAAGTTCAAAACAAGTCAAGAGGTCCACACATAGAAAACAAAGAAGAAGATGAAAAGAACATAATAGATATAAGAAGAAGGAAATGATACGAGTTCATGCATAATGATAAAAAAAATACTAAAATGAATAAAAATAATAATACTTATCAAAATTTGGGCTGCCTCCCGGTAGCGCTTTTGGTTTAAGTCGTTAGCTCGACTTGGTCTAGGTCTGTCAATTAGTGTAGACTGGTGTTACAAGTGAGACATCCTCTACATTATGGCTCAGGAAGTCTTCATATAAGATCTTCAATCTATGGTCATTCACTTTAAAAACATTACCAGTCTCCAAACTCTGAATCTCCACTGCACCGTGATCATACAATGTAATCACAACATACGGTCCTATCCACCTCGGTTTTAGCTTACCTGCAAAAATCTTAAGACGTGATTAAAATAAAAGTATTTTCTGACCAACACGAAAAGATTTCCTAGAAAGATTGCGATCATGGAACGCTTTCATTTTTTCTTTGTAAATCCGCGCATTTTCATACACGTCGTTCTTGATTTCCTCCAATTCTTGGAAAGTGAGCTTTCTTTCTTTTCCTGCTTCATCGAGCTTCATATTAAGATGTTTCACAGCCCAGTAAGATTTATACTAGAGCTCGATTGGCAGGTGGCAAGCTTTACCAAACACAAGGCGATATGGGGACATTCCAATTGGCCTTTTAAAAGTCATTCGGTAAGCCCAAATCGCATCATCAAGACGTGTACTTCAATCTTTACGACTAGGATTCACCGTCTTTTCCAAGATGGATTTGATCTCCCTATTAGAGACCTCTGCCTGGCCACTCGTTTGGAAATGATATGATGTAGATTTTCTATGAGTGACATTGTACCTCCTCAGAAGACTTTTAACCATATGATTGCAGAAATGAGTGCCTCTATCACTAATCAGGGTACGTGGGGTACCATATGTTGTAAAAATCCTCGATTTGAGGAAATCACATACCACTTTAGAGTCGTTAGTGCGTGTAGCCTTAGCTTCCACCCACTTAGACACGTAGTCCACTGCCTAGAGTATGTAAACATTACCAAATGACACTGGAAACGCTCCCATGAATTTTATACCCCATACGTCAAATATCTCATAAATATGAATCGGGGTGGTATTTGGTCTCGATGACTAAGGTTACCAGTTTTCTGACAGTTAGGACAAGTCTTTGTAAACATGTATGAATCATGGAAAATAGTGGGCCAATAAAACCCACTCTCAAGAACTTTCCTATCTGTCCTACGGGGACCGAAGTGGCCACCGTAGGGTAAGTATGACAAAAATTCAATATGGAGTGACTCTCAGTCTGAGAAACACAACACCTAATAACTTGGTTGGAGCAGAATTTCCATAAGTATGGGTCATCCCATATGTAATACTTAGCATCGCTCCTTCCTTTATTCTTCTAAGCTTTCAAAAGATGAGGAGATAGCTCGCCCGAGGCAATATAGTTCACCAAATTGGCGTACCAGGGGAGATCTTCCATAATAGCATAAATGTACTCGTCAAGGAAATCATCCTTAAGAGGGGTAGGACGCTCACCATTCTCAATCCTGCTTAGATGGTCTACGACTAGATTCTCTGCACCACTTTTATCTTTAATCGTGATGTCAAATTCATGTAGTAGGAGTATCCATCTAATGAGCCTAGGTTTGGCATCCTTTTTACTCATTAGGTACTTTAAGGCAGCGTGATTAGAAGAAATAATAACCTTGGCTCCCAAAAGATAAGGTTGAAACTTCTTAAGTGCGAAGATAACAGCAAGGAGCTCCTTCTCAATAGCGGTGTAGTTCATATGAGTCGTGTCTAGAGTACGAGAAGCATAGTAAATAACATGGGAAGCTCTCTCGACTCTCTGTCCTAAAACTACACCCACTGCATGACTACTAGCATCACACATAATTTCAAATGGAAACTCCCAATCAGGGGCCTGAATCACTGGTGTGCTAGTAAGTGAGTCTTTCGGTGCATCAAATGTAATCTTACATGCCTTATCAAACTCAAAAGGTACGTCATTTTGGAGTAGATGGCATAGGGGTTGTGCGATCTTCAAAAAGTCTTTGATGAAATGACGATAAAAATTGGCGTGTCCAAGGAAAGATCTAATCTCCCGCACGTTCGTAGGGTAGGGAAGTTTCTTGATAACCTCAATTTTAGCTTGGTCTACCTCTATACCCCTGGCTGAGACAATGTGTCTAGAAATAAGACCTTGGTCCACCATAAAATGACATTTTTCATAGTTCAGAACCAGGTTCTTCTCGATACACCTACTGAGTACCTTTGTCAGATTGATGAGACAGCTATCAAATGAATTACTGTAAACAGTGAAATCATCCAAGAAGACCTCAATGAAATGTTGAACAAAATCTAAAAAGATGCTCACCATGCACCTTTGAAAGGTGGCAGGAGCATTGTATAACCTAAATGGCATGTGCCGATAGGCAAAAGTGCCAAACGAACAAGTAAAGGTTATTTTCTCCTGGTCTTCAGGCGCTTTTTAGTATCTGGTGAAAACTAAAATAACCATCAAGACAACAGTAATGTGAACGACCGGCTAGTCTCTCTAACATCTGATCAATGAATGGAAAAGGGAAGTGATCCTTACTGGTGGAAGCGTTTAACTTCTTGTAGTCAATGCATACCTGCCATCCATTTTGAATGCGAGTTGGAACCAACTCACCATATGAATTTGTGACTAGCGTTACTCCCGTTTTCTAAAGAACCACCTGGATAGGACTTACCCATTTACTATCAGAGATAGGGTAAATCATGCCAGCATTAAGGAGCTTCAGTATTTCCTTCTTCACGACATCCATCAAAGGCGGATTGAGCCTCCACTGGGCTTCTCTTGTAGGTTTTTATCCCTCTTTCATATATATATGATGCATGCAAGTGGAAGGGCTCAAACCTTTGATATATGCTATGGTCCACCCAATAGCCTGTCTAAACTCCAGAAGAATTCGCAAGAGTCTCCATTCCTCCAAATGCATAAGTTTGGCCGAGATGATCATATGGAGTGTGTCATTCTCACCCAAAAAGATGAAGTTTAGGTGTTCAGGTAGTGGCTTCAGCTCAAGTGTGGGAGCTTTAACCAATGAGGGAGAAAGTTTGAAGCCAGTAGTAGGCAATTCCAAATAACAGACACTTGGGGGCAGGGGTTGGAATGAATCCAACTCTAAAACAGCATCCTCGACATCGGTATCGAGGGTCATAACACTCTGGTGGATATGAGTAGTATAGAAATGATTCTTTAACACTACTTTAACTTCATCATCGCCACTCGTAAGCAAGGTCTGCTCAACGAATGGATCCACACAGTCCATGGTACACACCACAGAAGACACGTCAATGGGGTATCGCATCACATCATATATGTTAAATTTGATGACTTCACCATCAAACTCCATGGTAAGAAATCCATCATCAACATCTATCTTCATCTTCGTTGTTTTCAAGAATGGACGTCCAAGGAGCACTGATGAAGCATTGGGGAGTGGTTCCTCCTTCACATCTACCACGTAGAAGTCAGCAGGAAACACAAATTCGTTCACTCGGACTAGAACATCCTTGAGAACACCAACGAGTCTGCCAACTGAATGACAATACCAGTCTCCTATAATGGGCCTGCATTCAATGTCTCATAAATAGACAATGGCATGACATTAATGGAAGCGCCAAGGTGCACATAGCCCTCTGAATGCTTGTTGGGGTATGTGCCCTAGGCCAATTCTGTAAATGTTGATTAACTATTATAAGTAGATGCATGTTTCTTTTATAATAGTATCCATGGATAATTATTGTATTATTCTAAATGTCCCTAGTCATTTATTATTGTGGGAACAATAATAAATTAAGACTAGTATGAGTTTTAATTGATAATCATATGATGATTATGCGTATATGGATACGAATCAAGATAATGGGTATCTGTTGGGAACAGATGTTGGACCGACCCGCTATGAGAACACAACATGGTCAATGTCATAAGTGATTCTCATGAGAATTATATCATTTAGTCCTTTGAATTGAGATCACCAAAGACTCCAACATTAGGAGCACAATGATTTGATACAATCAAACGTTGTCTTTAACCAGATGATTATAAAGATTATAATTGGTCATTGTTCAACTATTGTGTGGATGTTGTTTGATCAAGATGGAATTTTCCCGTCTCTTTTAGAGAAAGATATCTATTAGGCCCCTCGATATGTTAGATTGATAAATGGTCATGTCTAGTAAATTGATTGGATCAATGTCACTTGACAATCTCAGTCTACTCGAAGATCAAGACTAGTAGATTGAACTATAAGGGTGACATTCCATGTCTTATGTATATCGCGTGACAAAGGGATATGATATACATTGTCTATTAGGTTGTAACGATTTATTGATCTTCATGCTACTTGGGTAGTCATAATGTCTTGCTAAAGACCGCTTATTACTTGTGTACCAAAATGGTTTTGGTTCACTGCCAACATTGTACGAACCTATTGGGTCGCACACAAAGAATGGAATTGCTCGATTTAATATTGTGTGGGTTTGTGACGGCCCCTCTCCTAATCAAGGGCACCGCTAGGCCTAATCCCGTAATTAATCCCTAATCATATCCACGCAGGACTTAACTACGTATTAGTCAGCCTTTACAACCTAGACGCCTCTTTTCTCGTGTTCAGGATAAGTAATACACTAGTCCTACCAGTTTATAAAATTTAGAGTTAATTAAAACTTTTTATTAAATTAATTAATTAGTGGAATTCTTATTGATTATGCGGAAGCAATTAGTAACTTATGCGGAAGCCATTTATAAAATCCTAAGTGTGGAAAACCAGGAAATGACATCACATATATAAAGTCCTCAAAATGCAGTGAAACAGTAAAATAGTCTAAGTCAAGTCGGGAAACTAACGCTCAACCCAATATACAACCTCAAATAGTATCTGAAAGACATATATAACATATACAATCAAAATACCAAAAGAAAACCTACAATCGATGAAGTGATGCGCCGCGGGTTCAGGGATAATCGCCGATCTTCTATTTGCCCGACCTGCTGGTAGACGGCTCTGCACCCACCGTCATAAAAAGGACGGTGGGTACAAGAATAAAATAGTAATCCCCGATGACAAGTTTAATTTGCATTTCCAAATATTCAAATGGTATTTAAAAGCATATAAATGGGAAAACTGGAAAATAAACCATATGCAAGTAAATACCAGAGTTAAACAAGTGATACTGACACTAGGCTAAGTAGTGGTGATTTAGGTCCGGTCGGCAGTGAAACATGTCACTCCGACTCAATAATCATATAGCACAAGGGACTCTAACCCAAGTGTTACCAGGGACTCTAACCCCGGTGTGTAGACCACCTCAGGGACTCTAACCCCGAGTGTCATACAGTGTCAAGTAACATGTGCCGACATCCCCAGGGACTCTAACCCCGTGAGTCGCACACACCTCGATTGAGTACGGGACCTAAATGCAAAAATTACTTTTTAAATTTAAAGAAATATCAAGTATGGATTGTCAAGGCATAGGCACATCTACACACCTAAACAAATAAGGAATACAAATCCTCTTAAACATTTATAAGATATTCACTAGCCTAATAGCATGCTATTTATCATTCAATTCATATTTAAAACAACAAGAATAGACATAGCATGGGATAGAATCAATGAATCAAATCAAATGAATGGATATCATGCAAACTAGACTCATCAAGTTAGCATAGACACAAAGAACACATGATATAAGAATACAAAGGCAAGATAGTCAAAAGGACTATGCAAGGACAACAATTAATAGAAATGAAATGCCAAGTAAAGTTGTCATTCAGTATACTCACAACAACAAAGTAAAGTCCTAGCTTTACTGGCCTCCCGATACTCCAAATCTTGTATTCGCTCTCCCGTACCCTTTTCCTAGGTTCCTGAGTTTGGTGTATCATTAGTTCAAATATAGTGGGTTTAAGCTCAATTTAGTGGTGTTTATTGTGTATTCAAATGGGTTCAATAGACTTTAAATCAATCTTCCTAAATTAGCTCCTAAAGAGTAAATTAAGTTTCAATTTTAGTCCTACATCTTAACGCACTTTTAGGCATGAAATGGTCGAAATATCCAAATCATCCATCAGTACAATTATTGTTGGTCTCTCTCTTAGCTTTCTGGAAAGGTTTAGTTTACAAAATTCTGATTAAAATGAACGAGATATCATGATTTTACTAAACATAGGTCTAATTGATATTTAATCCGACCAGCGGACTTAGGAAGTCTATTTCTCACAATCTATAGTTCCGAAAAATGTGATTTTTTGTCACAAGGCAGAAAAAATACCTAAATACAACATACTTAAATATCAGCTCATTTAGATAAGTAGTTAGGGAGTTATTCCCTTAACAAGTTTAGTTTCAAAACTTTCCTTTTTAATTCCAGTACCTATTTGTAGAGCATGTTTGGACATAAAAACATTTGAATCAAAATAACTTCAGTTAAACAAAGATATTCCAATTTAAATAAGCTTTCAAAAGCCACTGGTTTGGATCAATTTGGATATAAAATGGGCATATTATGACCAAATTACCCAGGTTGATTCCTAATACAACATGCAGAATTCTAGTTTTGGTGTTGCAACTTCAAAAATTCATATCTTTATGATTTCAAAACCAAATTAAGAACTTCAATATAGCTGGACTATCAGCTTGAAATGATGAATCTAAATATATAAATCAATTGCAAACACTCAATCATCTACCATCTGAAATTTGCCTAAAACCAGAACTTGTTCTAATTTCAACTAAAATGATGTGTACCTAGTTGATGTAGCACCCTAGCTTGAGAATTTCTCACAAACTCCCATGGATTCCTTCAAGACCTTGATGATTCACTCCTCTCCAGTAATTCCTTCTTCTTCTCCAGCAAAAATGAATGAGTGATTTGGTTTGCATGTTGTTTGTTTACTAATAATATATATTAATGTGATGTTCCTTCTTAGCCCTTGATCTCTATGGATTTATGTATCCCGATGAACATCTAATGGTCCACCTCTTGCCATATATCTCACTAACTCCTACTATCTCAACCTCAAGTGACACCATTTCATTACTCACCTAGTTCCTAGATGTGCCAATGTGTATCTCTAGACCAATTCTATGCTTTCCATTTAATTTACTCAACTATAGGCCTTTAATTTGATTTACATTAACAAACACAACCATAGGCTTATAAGTAATTCCTTATTTCATATTAGTATTAAATAAGACTTACCAAAATGCTAACTACCCGGTTCCCCAGCTCGCACGCTACTCGAGGCGTGCCCGCTCTCGTCTCGACGCCTACGACTGTACAAACCGACTTAGTAAGTCTACACAATACATAACACTAGGCACACATCAATACAAAAATACGATATACCTCGGCCACGTGCCTCGGTCGGTGCACGTATCACAGTGTAGGTCCCACGTCGAGGGTCGATGATCCTGATTAAGGAATTAAAACGGGGTTTAGAGATTTGGCCGTGACAGCGTTAATGAATTTTATTTGATAAAATTCATTTTGAAGATTTTCATTAAATGTCCTAGTTTGAATAGGATTCAAGATTCTCATACGTTTCTAATGTGGCTAGAAATTTTGTCTCTTAGTAAATCCTATTTTGAATATGACTCTAATTGGAATTATAGTATGACTTTAATTCTTATTTGAATTTTAGATAAATTACAACTCTTATTGGATTAGTAATTGTAGATTCTCTATGACTCTATCCTTTTAGAGTTGGACTTTATCTAGGACTCTATTTGGAGTGTGACTAGGAGATGGAGTTCTTTTACAACTCGACCTAGTGTACTATAAATAAGACATTAGGGTCACAGTTGTTGGATGGAATTTTTGAGAGAGATTTTTCCTAGAGAGATTTTGTGAGAATTTTGTCCTAGGATTTTTGGGGCTAGCACGACGGATCGAGATCGTCCGTTCGTGTGTGGATTTCTGATTGAGGACATTCGTCTCTCGCAGCGTCATAAAGGAATTGATCAACACCAAACAAATCAGACATGGAGTTATTCTTGCTGAGGTATGATTTTTTTTATTGGCATATCAATTTATTAGAATCAATAGGATCTTGGTTCGGGGATGTTCGAAAAGGTTTCAAAAACTTCCGCTGCGCATGATCCCCGAAACCCAATAGTGGTATCAGAGTCAGTAGGCATGATTTAATTAAATTGTAATGTGCCCTTATTTTTTGATATACATGATATATATAAGTCAATCATGATATTTTATATATGGTTGCATCATTGCATTTAATAGAATTAATCTATATGCAAAAGTGTGAAAGTATCGGCATGGTGTTGTTGATGTAGTCGCACCGTCACGCACATACATGCACAAAACGGGTGCGCATCAAATTTGGCAGAAAATATCTCACTATTTGTGTACATAGATATGTGTAATTTAATATGTTGATGGTTGTATGGGATACGAAAGCCATGATATTGATAAAAAAATATGTATATATCAAAATTAAATAGGGATTTGTTGAAGGTGGGAATCGATCCCTGGTTCTCCATGTTATTCCAGAGACTTAGCCATTCCAGCTATCCATTCCAAGTTTTAAGAGGATTACAAAATAAAATTAAAAGGCAAATCTGTTTGTAATAGGATTACAAAATAGAATAAAAAGAGGGATTTTGTTCATAGTAGGATTCGATCCCTAGTCATCCAACCCGTTGGAATGCCTTAACCATCCTAGCAAGCAAACCAACTTGTAATTGGATTACAAATCAAAATTAAAGTACAAATCTGATTGTAATATGATTACAAAATACAATAAAGAAAATTTTGTTGAGAATATGATTTGATCCCTAATCCTCACGCGTATTAGAGTGCCTTAGCCATCCAGGCTAGCGAGCCAAGTTGTAATAGGATTACAACTCTGTTTATATTAATCGAGCTATATATTAATTGAAAGAAGCTTTAACTAATTAATTTCAATTAATTGGATAGGGTTATTGTTCATCAATTGGATTAATTGGCACTCATTAATATTAATGATTAATTTAATTAGAATGTGTTTTAATTGAATTAATATCAATTTAAATTAGTGGAACTGTTATTAATATTAATTAAAATATTTAATTAAAATGGATTTTAATTAAATAGAATCCGATAAAAAATTATATTGAGATATATTTAATTAATGAGATTAATGAAAATATAATCTTTCATGCACTTGGAAGATTTTAAGGTATTTAATTTCCTTGATTTGTTTTATGATGCCTTGTTGATATATGAAGATGTTTATTCTTGTTTTATATAAATGATCTTTATTCTATGCATATTAGGTATATATGATATTCCATAATTAAATAGATGCTAGAATTAATCATTGTAAAAACATTACATGGATCATAAAACTTGATAAAAATCCCTCGATTAGAATTTTAAGTTAATGCCACCCATTTTAAACACTTGTCAAGGCCTCGATCACATCAATATGGGTCTGCCTTCGCAAGGTGTATTGTGTTATCTTGGTGAGGCAAGCTGGGTAATGGTTACCTGGATGTTTTAAATTGGTTTGACTTAATAAAGCTAACAAAACGATTTTGGGCTTTAGGCCTAGATGAGACATAACAAAACGGTTTGACTTAATAAAGAACCTAAGAGTTGCATATGATGCAATCGGTAATGGTTACCTACCTAAATAACTTTATTTTGAGTTTCATGCCTTAGTTGTCTCAAAATTAAGTGAAATATAGATCTTAGACCACTAAATTAATATTTACGAGGGTTATTGATTTAGTGGGAGTTTAATTACTCACTAATAAATTATTCTGCATAATCTTCTAATTGTAGATGTTAAACTTCTAGTAACACTAATCCAGAGTAACTGCGATCAATCCTTGATAAGGATAAAATAATTTCTAAGACTAATTTCCCTGTTTTAATTAGAAAATTGATAAATGTTATCAACCATATAAACAAGGATGTAAGTCTTAGATTAATGGTTCCTTTTAAACTACCACCTATTAGTACAAGGATTATATGTCATGTTAGCAAATATAAACCGGACTTTACGAAATATTCGGGCCGTGAAAACTAATGACATGACAGTGACATAGAAGGAAATGTTCCAACAGTAAGTCACACGGGAAGGGCATAAGATTGTAAAATTCCTAGATTCTTGCAAAATGGTTGAGAACCTATTAATATGTCTTTATGTTTGGAACATGAAATGATATATTAATTGTGTCAAATGGCTTAAATCTTCATGTGCTAAAAGATAGCAGTAGATTTGATCTATAATTCATCAAAATAGTTTTGAACTATATAATATGAATGACATGGAGAAATTTATGTTTACAGTTGCATATGATGTTTAAAACTGTAAGACAAAATATTAAAAAAAAGGGCCTTTGATATATATTTGATGGTTCGTAACATAAAGGAATTTAATAAAGAAAGATAAAGGGGAGGTAAAAGCTACAAAAGGTGTTTGTGTCGGACACAGAAACCTTAGTTGTGAGCTAGACTTTGCCAAGTTCTAAAGAAAGCCTTAAAGAAAGGATTTTATTTTTCAAAGAATGAAATTGCTCATTTTATAATGAATTACAAATCCTATCAGGAAGACATAATTTTAAATTGTTACGAACATTTCGAAATGAGTCTAAGAAAAACAAAATCACTTGGCAAACTATTAACATACTTTGATGAGATCAAGGTGGATAATATTTGAGCCAAGAGTTTAAATGACCATCTTTGAAATTGTGGGATTGTCTTGCAATTAACTCCAATAGGAACGTCATTTAAGAAATGATGTTTTAAGAGGAGAAATCGAACTATATTGGATATAATTTGATTTATGATGTGTCACACAAACTTTCCTATGATGTCTTATTGAGGCTATACATTAGAAATCAAGGCACTCGCACTAAACCTTATTTTTATTAAAGTGGTTGATCAAACTCTACATATGATATGGAATAAAAAGGACTTAGTTTGTCTTTTCTTAAGATTTGAGGCGGCGAGACTTGCGTAAGATGTTAAGTCACATCAAGTAAGATGCCTAAATCTTTTGCGTCTAATTGTGGTTGAACACTATGATAATATTTTATACAATTGAGAACAAATTATTTGTTACTCAAAATGATGTCTTTCTAAGTAAAGAGTTTATTTTAAAGACACTATTGGGAATAAAATAAATCTTGAAATGTTCAAGTGCCACAAATGAGAACCGAACCACTTTAGGAAAATCAACAAAGTTTTGAACTAATTGAGTATACACAAGTAACATATATCTCTTAAAAAACTAGAATAATAAGAAATTGGCCAAAGAAGTTTGGAATTTCTTATCATTGATAGTTGTGATGTATTTTCGATACTGGATCAGAATGAATCACTACTTATCAAGAGACATGTCTCATCTAGATTGGATGAAAAAACTAAGTGTTATGAACTCTGTTTTTAATTCATGTACGTTATCCAAGTTTGAAACTTGATTTATTTACCTGAAGATGGTATGACCATTGGATGTAAATGAGTTAAAGTGACATGAAAAGGAAAAGATGCATACTTAAAAGCACGGGTTATCGAAAATTCCAATCTAAATCAAAGTGTTGATTATGATAAGATTTTTCACTGGTAGCTAAGCTCAAGTTCTAGAATTCTATTGTCATTACTTCATAGTTTGACTATAAGATATGACAAACAGATGTCAAAAATAGCATTGCTCTATGCTCCTTAAAGATGTGTATGACACAACTTAAGGGTTTTTGATTATCTTGAGAATTTGAGAAAGGTATGCAAGCTTAAAGGATCCATTTATGGATCATAGTAAGCTTATCAGAGTTGGGATTTTTGTTTTGATGAAATAATTAATGAATTACATTCATTGAATCGAAGATAAACCTTGTGTATACATAAAAGTTAGTGGGAGCGCTATTATCTTTCTAAATCTGTATGTTGATGATATATTATTCATTGGAAACAACGTCCTAACCTTGCAGAATGTCAAGTCTTGGACGAGTAAAGTTTCTCAATGAGATTCTTAGACATTTATGCCTACATCCTTGTGATATAGATCTATAAAGATAGATCTAAGAGGCTAATTGCCATAAATAAGAGTGCTTATATAGATAAATAACTAAAAATGTTTCAGTGTACGAGATTCTTAAAAGAATTTGTACTTATGTCTTATAACATAAGTCTCTGCAAGACTCAACGTCTTAAGACAAATGATGAGTGGGATAATGTGAATTAGATTTCATACACATAAGCTATGAGAATCATCACATATGTTATACTTTGCACTCAACTTGATATGTCATATGCTTTGGGCAAAACATACATATATCTAATAGATTCTAGTGAAGGTCACTGGATATTTATTAATAACATTCTTAAGTACTTTAGAAGCACTTAAGAGATGTTATTAGATTTGCAGAGATTTGAAAGATATGAGTCTTGTAAATGGTTACACGATGCAAGTTTTCAAACTAATATAAAAGATTAATGATCGCAATATGGATATGTGTTAACTTCGTACGAATGAGTTGGAAATGTTCTAAACTCACTCTAACAAGTTCTATAACATAAAATGAGTTTTAAGCAGCATTTCATGCAGCCAAAGAAAATGTTTAGATCGTAAGGTTCATGATTGAATAAGGCGTGATTCCAAGTGTTGGAAATAATGTTGGCTTTTATTGTAAAACCAATGGACAAATTTAGGTTATGGAACCTAAATCACACTATAGATTTAAACAATCACTTGAGCGTTTTTGTCTTATAAAAAAGAGAATGTAAAGATTTGATGAATATCAATAACAAATAATGTAGCAGATACATAAACAAACTTTTTCCACTAAGAATGCATTATAGTTACTCAGTATTGGATACGTGTAGGATTGGACCTAGTGCAAGTGGGAGGTGTTGGGGTATGTGCCCTAGGCCAATTCTGTAAACGTTGTTTAACTATTATAAGTATATGCATGTTTCTTTTATAATAGTATCCATGGATAATTATTGTATTATTCTAAATGTCCTTAGTCATTTATTATTGTGGGAACAATAATAAATTAAGACTAGTATGAGTCTTGATTGATAATCATGTGGTAATTATGCATATACGGATACGGATCAAGATAATGGGTATCTGTTTGGAACAGATGCTGGACCGACCCGCTATGAGAACACAACATAGTCAATGTCATAAGTGATTCTCATGAGAGTTATATCATTCGGTCCTTTGACTTGAGATCACCAAAGGCTCCAACATTAGGAGCACAATGATTTGATACAATCAAACGTTGTCTTTAACCGGATGATTATGAAGATTGTGATTGGTCATTGTTCAACTATTGTGTGGATATTGTGTGATCAAGATGGAATTTGTCCCTTTCTTTTAGAGAGAGATATCTATTGGGCCCTCGATATGTTAGACTGATAAATGGCCATGTCTAGTGAATTGATTGGATCAATGTCACTTGACAATTTCAGTCTACTCGGAGATCGAGAATAGTAGATTGAACTATAAGGGTGACATTCCATGTCTTATGTTCAATCAAAAGATATCGCGTGACAAAGGGATATGATATACACTGTCTATTAGGTTGTATCGATTTATTGATCTTCATGCTACTTTGGTAGTCATAATACCTTGCTAGAGACCACTTATGACTTGTGTAGCAAAATGGTTTTGGTTCACTGCCAACGTTGTATGAACCTATTGGGTTGCACACAAAGAATGGATTTGTGCGATTTAATATTGTCTGGTTTAATGAATTTTATTTGATAAAACTCATTTTGAAGATTCTCACTAAATGTCCTAGTTTGACTAGGATTCAAGATTCTCATACATTTCTCGTGTGACTAGAAATTTTGTCTCTTAGTAAATCATATTTTGAATATGACTCTAATTGGAACTATAGTATGACTTTAATTCTTATTTGAATTTTAGATAAATTACAACTCTTATTGGATTAGTAATTGTAGATTCTCTATGACTCTGTCCTTTTTAGAGTTGGACTTTATCTAGGACTATATTTGGAGTGTGACTAGGAGATGGAGTTCTTTTACAACTCGACCTAGTGTACTATAAATAAGACATTAGGGTCACAGTTGTTGGATGGAATTTTCAAGAGAGATTTTTCCTAGAGAAATTTTTTGATAATTTTGTCCTATGATTTTTGGGGCTAGCACTCAGGATCGTGATTGTCCGTTCGTGTGTGGATTTCTGATAGACGACATTCGTCTCTCGCAGCGTCTTAAAGGAATCGATCAACACCGAACAAATCAGACGTGGAGTTATTCTTGCTAAGGTATGATTTTTTATTGGCACATCAATTTAATGGAATCAATAGGATCTTGGTTCGGGGATGTTCGAAAAGGTTTCAAAAACTTCCGCTGCGCATGATCCCCGAAACCCAATAATGCTTACATCACCTATAACACAAGGCACTGAGAACATCTCAAGATCCTTACATTTAGGAGGCAACTTCTTCTGTTGGATAGCCGTGACGGTTTCTCCCAATTGAACTTTTTTGTTGCCTTTTAATTTCCCTTTGTTAGTGCATAGTTCCTTAAGAAACTTTATATATCTTGGGACTTGCATCAAAGTGTCGAGGAGTGGAATATTGATTTTCACTCATCGAAAGGTCTCAAGAATTTCTTTCTCTTCCTCTTTTTTCTTATCTAGGATGAGTCGTTGTGGAAAATGAGGTTTGACCTTAAATGTGGGCGGTGCTTCCTTTTGAGTAGTCACCATCTGTTTAAGGACAGACGGAGTCACTACTAACTCATGTTCTTCCTCATTTGATTGGTCTTTGGTATCAGATGACCAATTGTTCCTTTTGGGTCCCTCCAGCTCTTTACTGCTTTGGAGTGTAACTGCGTTAGGACTCGCGTTAGGATTCGGGTAAGGTTGTGAAGGCAGTTTTCCCTTATCCTCATGACGTCCACTTTGCTGTATCATTTGGTCTATTTGAACTTGAAGAGTTTGGACCGTCGGTTTGGTTTCATTGATGGATTTCTCAGTGGTAGCCTTGAATTGGACTATCTCACTCATAAATTGGCTCTGTTGAGCCATAAGAGCTTTGAACATATCCTCAAGTGAAGAGGAATTTTTGGAGGGCGTAGGCAACGATTGACCTCTCAGGACAAAGGTCTAGTAGTTCTGATTTTGAGGCCCGTAACTGAAGTTCAGGTTGTTCCTCGTCGTTGCGTGATTGTATGTATTCCCAAATGGGAATCTAAGTGGTCCATGGAACTGATTACCCGTGGCATTGGCCTGTTGATTGTCCTCAAAGAGAGTAAGACATTCATCAATTGCATGATTTGTGACAGTACAAATGCCACAAGCTTTGACTTGCACTTTGCCAGAGGAGAGGAGATGCTCCATCGTGGAGGTCAGTTGGTCAATTTTTTTGTCAGTAGAACTCGAGACACTCCCTGCAGTCGGACTTCGGTAAGCGGTAGCATCGAGATCACCATAAAGGTGTGACTGTTGTGCGATGTCCTCATACGGTTACTTCATTTGGGCCTGAGTTTTATCTCAAATGTGACCCCCACACGCATTATCAATCATGCTTTGTTCTATGCGTGACATGCCAACATAGAAGAAACGGACTATGGCCTTCTCAGACTGGCCATGCTGCGGGCAACTAGTAATTAATCGCTTATAGCGATCCCAATATGCACCAAATGATTCACCCGACTTCATTTTGATGTTGCATATATCCTTGATGAGCTGAGCAACTCTATCCTCAGGGAAGTATTCATTTAAAAATGCAGTTTTCATCTCATTCCAGGAGTTAATGCAGTCAAGCGGAAGGTAGAAAAGCCATTCCTTTTCTTTGTCCTTAAGGCAAGATGGAAAAGATCTAAGCTTAACCGTGTCCTCATCCACATTGGAGGGTTTCATTGACTTTTAGTTAGTCTAAAACTCCTTCAAGAAAGTAACGTGGTCTTCATTCTCGCCACCATGAAAGGAAGGTAGGAGATGAATAAACCCGGACCTCAACTCAAAATCTCCGGCATTATCTGAATAGTTGATGCAGAGGGGTTGTTGCACCAAAAGAGCCTGAAGCTCTTGATTGGCGTGCCCCATAGAAATTTGGCAATTTTTTGCCATGTTCAGATGATTTTGGCCTTGTTGTTGCCTAAGTTGAGTCTCTCCAATCCACCTATGCAATGTTCTCTCTGATTCACGATCGAAAGGTAATAGTGAGCCAGTTGATTTTGACCGAGTGAGGTGTGGTAGCATAAAACTAAGAAAAATGAAGAAAAGGGAAAACTAAACTCAGAGTAAGGACTAAGTCCCTGGCAACAGCGCCAGAATTTGATCACGTGTCATGCGTGCCAAATATAACTCGCAATCGAGTTACCAACCATAAAGGTGTAGAAGTGGTAAATATGGGGTCGAATCCACAGGACTTAAGTTTTACTCTAAGTTAACTAAAAATGAGGGGTTTTCATAAAGTTCAAGGAAACAATTAACTAAACTAGCAAAAATAAAAAAATTCGCAAAAAAAAATATAATATCAATGAGAGAAATCACCTAAGTCTATAGTTCCACAAGCAAGAATCAAGATTCAATGGCATATTATGGTCCTCAATCTTTCCAAAAAGTTATTAATTCAAGTTCTCCTAGATTAGCTATAGAAAATCAACTTCCACCAGAAATTCCTAATTCCCCTAATCTCGATAGCTAGGACGTCCGCCACTAACTACTTCCCTAATTAATGCATAACCCTAAACATCGGCCAATCAGGTTTAACATACTAACCGCAATAATAAGGATCAGTGGGAATACTAATCATAAATAACTGAATCGTGTTTGCTTCCAGTTTAACCTAGATTCAATTGTTGCACACTCCATAACCAAAAGGATTTTACGGCAAACGGGCGAGTGTTCGTCACTTTATCGATCTAAAAGTACAATTACGGATACAATCGATCCAAATAACTATAGATTGTCCACCTAAAAATATGCACTGACCACATACATACCCTATATCTAAACCATATTCCTTAAAATCAACAACAATGAAATAGGAGAAATTAAATCAAATTAAATAATAAAATAAAAGATCTCACAAGTTATGTCATAAATCAATGATCCCGACTTGTTTCCCCTCCGACCCAAGTAAGATTGGTTTAGCCGGACATGGTCTTTACTATTACCAAGTATGAAAAGTTATGTGTGGCGGCTCCAATGTCGACTCCCCGGATGAATATCCTAGTTCCTAAAATGAAAAAACACTAAAAATTGCTCTTTGGAGGTAAGAGAAACTAATTTTGGGGGTTGGTCTCGTAATACGTGCTCCGAGGAGCATCAAGGGGCTATTTTTGCCTACAAAATGGGTTTTGGACACTTATAAGCACATTATTGGCCGAGTTTGCTGGTACAAGTTGACGTGGCAGCAGGCGATTGGGCGAGACAGCTAATTGTGGAAGAGTTGGACGAACTGGGAGGCGACACATGGCGGGTTGGCAACGGACTGAAAACTCGCACGAGTTGTGTGAAGTTCTGGGAGACCACAATGATGCGCATCCCAAGGAGCATTCGAGTGCAGCTGGCGCGGAGTGAAGACATGTTGTTGACATGTTGGTCCAATGAGGGAGAGCCATGTGGCGCCTGGTGTGGCAAGGAGGAAAATCAGACTAAACGTGCATACTTGTGGGAGAAAGTGTGACGCAGATCTCGAGGCACATCTGAAAGCTACTGAAACGCAGTGACTTATATGTGTCCCTCCTGCGTCACTTGGCCTGCTGGTCAATACCGCACAATGCATGTCTCGAGACAAATCCTCTGGTAGCTGTTCACTGCATGTAAATACTCTATTTTGAGTATTTTCTCTCCCCGGATTCAACCGCGCACTCCGTTTCACCTGAAAATGAGAAATAAATATAATTAAATATATATTTTGGAGACTTTTCACATTAAACACATTAAAATAAACTTCTAAAAACCTATAAAAACCAACTTATCAAGATCACCCGAAAGAAAACTCTTCTTATCTATGTAAACCATTTATAACATTTACGAGTAGAGATTCTAAGAAACTTAAATCTTAATCTCATTCTTAGATCCAATGAAAAAACTATAATATTTTCCTGCTAATTTAGGCAGTTTTGAATTTCTGATGAGTCATGTATTCAACTTGTGGAATATCTATAAAATCTTGCTTCATTTTACATTTCACGCCTTGAATCCCATTTAAGAATCAATACTTGGAAATATTTAACTTATTTTGTTTTTCATAATGCAATTTTCATTCTTAACTGAGCACTGTTCCACAAACCGTTAATAATTTTTTCCCTATTCACTGAACTCTGCTATATATATCCCAGTTTATTTTCTCATCATTGAAAATATTTTCATCAAAATTGTCAATTGACCAGTTCTTAGACCATCATCAATCTAAATATATATAGCGATGTAAATAATATTTGAGCATAACATTAGATACTAAAGTAAAGTCACGTGTCTATCTGATTCATCACCATTCCAGAGTTTCTCAACAAAGCCTGAAATTATATAAGTCATCCCATGACTATAGATCTCAAATTACATATGTCATCCCATGCAAGAGATTACAAATTTCTATCTCATCAAAAAGTGAATCCTGACACATCATACAACTCTCATTCATTCTCTAAATGTCTACTCACAATATCATTTAGCTTTTGAATTAGAAAGCACTTATCAATTCTGATTTGTCAGCCAATTCATTTAACTTTGCATTTGACTAGTTAGAGAATTAACGACTTCTCTAGCATTGTCAAATCATTCTCTATCTATGAGTTCATAAAAGAACTTCATTTCTTTCATTTAACTATCAATCTCTTCTAGATTGCCTTCTTAAATACTCTGATTTCCACATTACCAATTTTATCACATTGGTTTATATAATTTTCCAATTATTAAGTTCTTACATCATCTCACATCTCAATCGCTTATTGTTCACCAAACTTTGTTCTGCATCTGAATGGATACATTTTATTTTCTTTATTTGAGTAGATATATACTTCTAAATAGAGATATCGATATATTTCATGAGTATACTCTCATAGTATAACATTTAACTTGTATCTCATACGAGTTTATAAATATGTTATCTCTTTTCATCTATACTCAATATATACTTATGGTTTTTCTCAAATTACCATAAAAGAATATTCAATTCTTCAAATATATTAAGCCAGATATACCGACCTTTATTCATTATTTCCAGCCAATAGGGATAATATTTATTAACTGAGTTGTAAATTATGTGTCTCTTTTCATTCTCATTTGTATCTTTATAGTCATATATGTATCTTACATTAACTACAATTAAAAATGACGTAGTATTTCAAAACTCCACCATTGACTGATCACTTGGTATAGCACTAGATTTAAACCAACGTACAATGTATTCACTTATATCAGTTATATACTACTTTAGTTCAAAACTTTCAACTTTTAGAATTTGATTCTAAGTAAGATCCTTGTGAAGATATATTAATTTCTATCAAACTTATAGTTTGACATCTTGAGTCTTATCGGGATTTGATAACATTAAATTTCTATTTTTATACTTATGCGAGGATTTTTAGACCATTCATTTGCCTATACTTAAGCTTACAATTGACTTCAATGAAACTTCATAAACTATTTTATACCGAACTTCACCAACTCATTCAATTATTCAAAGACAAGTGGATGCACCACAGTAGTCTTCTACGATGTGAATGAATCGTGATTATGATACAGTGTCTACTCGATTCCATTTCATCAATTTTAGCTATTCTAAAATTTATCTCGTTCTTCGTCCCTTCATAGACTGATCCAAACTTTGCTTAACACATATACCACTTACAACTTCTTTATATTGATTTATTAAGGCAATTTATATCTCTTCTCTTTTCGAAAGTATAGTTAAGGATGATGTGATTTCTTATGATCATTCAATGAATTGAAGTCTTCCTTAGCTAACATTTATTCGAAACAGAGAAATTATAACTCAAACAATCTAACTGTTTGTCATTGCCTTAAATTGTTTCCATTAGTCTCATATTTTTTGACTTTTCTTTTTTCTAAAAAAGAATTTCGATACTTTTTAAGAGACTATGTAAGATAATAAAGTATTTTACTGTTCATCGATTCAGTTTTTGATGATTTCACTTCTACATTACTGTTCAATCGAAGAGATAGAAAAATTAAAATCTCTAGAACCTCGATTAGATTAACTGCTAATCAAACTCTTAAAGGATATTATTTCAATCATTTAAGTCATATCAATGGAAATCCTTGCTATAAAGAAGTTCATACCGACTTTCTATACAAATTACGTCCTGATATTTAATCAGTACATATATTTCTTCATATGTTATATTTTAAGTCGTAGTGATAGACATCATAATTTTAATATGAATAGAAGTAACTATTAGGTACTCGTAATATTTTTCCAACACAAGTACTTGTGTTTTGTTTAATAGCTAATCTTACCTATTATCATATCATTTCCCCAATACTTTAACTTCTAACATGTTGATCTTGTCATTACACCTTTTGTTTTTAAGTTAGAGATTCCCTTTATCTTTGTATTTGAACAACACCTAACCCGGTGTTCATAAAGATCATTCATAACTCATTATTTCTTATCATTACTTTTTTAACTTATAAAACCACAGTACTCAACTTTGCTTATGAATAAGCAATTTGAGTAAGAAACAATCAAAAACATTTCATAGTTCTTCTTAGAATTTGTTTGATTGTTTTAAATCATGGTTCTATAGAATCTATACCATATTTCATTTTTTTATAAATGAGACAATATTTTACTTCAAAGTATATTATTCCAGTAGCAACCGACTTAGGCAACTTAACTGATCATATCACAATCCTATTGTGATTTTTCAGTTAAAATTTAGTTCGTCTAATCAATTTATATTTATGAAAAACTATATCTTCGTTTTCCTTTCATTAAGACCATCTAGGAAGCAACTCTTTATTGGATGTGAATTAAACCAACACTTATAGAATAGGCCTTCCTGAGTTACTAATTCAATCAATATTAATGTCATTCTAAAATCTCATATATTTATATCATATGCTACTCAAAAGTCTCAATTTCATTTTAATGTATACATCAAACGATTATCAATTTTTTGAGACTTCATTTACTTTTGATCTTACATTTTCCTAAGCATTTCAGAATTGTAATAGTTCAATACTTTCGATTTTAAAGAAATTCATGTTCAGTACTTATGTTCCTGAATCATTTAGAATTTTGCTCAACTAATCACTATTGGTTTTGTAACTGACAACTTCCCTTAATTATATTTGTACCGAACTACTTACAATATAATATTGTGAGTTAAGACTTCCTAAGTCTATTTCATATCTAATTATGCTCAGCTATCGTTTCGGTAGTCTGTTTTCGCATTAATTACCTATTTCTAATCTTACTCGTCATCTCTCACGAGTTAAATATCAAACAGACAAAGAGAATAAACTTCATGTCGCATATCTAATGATAATACATACATGCATAACAAACATAGCATAATAATCAAAGTATTCTCAGCTCACAGTTTCTTCCCAACTAATCGCAATCTAAATAACAGAATCTTTGTTCCTCAATTCTATTAGTACTCAAAACATCCCTTAAGTTATCCCAACCTAAGTTAATCCATAGAGCCATAACCTAACTTCCCGATCAACTTAATCTTAAACTCAACCTCAATATCCTTTCTTAAATTTCCTTAATTGAGCTAAACTATAGTTCTGATACAAACTTTATTAGACATCTCGCCATCAGGGCATCTGACCAGCCTATATTATATCAAAACCTCTTATAATCTAGTCAGCCTCTAAACTTCCTAAATATTCTTTACTTGAAATTAGTTTTTTTAAATCCTCGAGATAAATGGCTACCTTCAAAGTTAGGTTCAAAGTCATTATTTTCTTAACTGCATCAAATTAGGAAATCCTTCAATTTGAAATTTTGGTAGGGTCTCATCTATAAATAGGGCTATCGAAAATCCAAAAAAAAAAACCTAATAAGCAAAAGTAGGAGAAGGCATAAAATGACTTACATCTTCACCAATATCTACAATAGTTTATATATCAAAATTTATATATCATAATGATCCACTCAAACTAATATATTAATCCTTAAACCATTTCATTTAACCATCTAATCCCAAATTCAAGTTTGTATTCGCCATTATATTATCATTACCGTCATATACTCCTTCGAGAAGTCTTAAAATAGAAAATCGGCATAACTTACAGCCTAAAGCCCAAAACACAATAATAATCAAATTGTTATACAAAGAGAAAGAAAGAACGTAAAGAAATCATCGAAATACTAAAGATCACTTTTTTGCTTTCTTCAGATCCATTAATTGAACTTGTCATTACCCAATAGTAATAATTTGATAATGTCATATAAGTAAATCCTACACTATCTAGTACACCTGTAGTAATCAAATGCATCATAATTCAAGAGATTACAATAAACAACATATTCCAAGGAAATTTAAATACAATTGTGAATCCATCTCATTCATGTTATCCGACCACAATCGGATGATATCCTTCAAAAGTGGTAAGTAAACAATCATAATGAATCAATTAATGAGATGATAGTCAAACGAGTCTCGTTCCTCTAGACTGTGAGAGTATGATCTGGCTCCACGGGATCTCATGATAACCATGTGATGCAAAGAATCAGTGACTCCATCCCCTCAAGCATAATATAATGTTCTCCCCTAAAACTACAGTATAGTAAATACTATAAGGAGACTCGAATTGCCCCTATCCTCCCCTCGTGTATGCATGTACAATAAATAATGCAATAACAAGAATCAAAGCAATTAATATAAAATTAATAATCATATAATGTAAAGGTTACTATAGGATTTACTTACAAACAGCCAACTTTAAGCTTAATTTTTTTGGGTTCCCGGCACATCGAATCATCTTGAAAGTAGTTCCAATAGCTTCCCTATATACCTAATTATATTAAGGGTCAAGCTTCAAAATAAATTCAAATAATAAAACCAATAAAAATAGCAACCAAAGTATGATCGATAACTATTTCCAAAAATAATTATTTATAACTTCAACTAGCTTTCAACTAGCTAATTTGGGATAACTTTTTAACCTTGAAAACCTCAATATTTTTCATGGTAACCAAAAAAGAACTTGTAGAGCTCACTTCGTACTTTCCATAGACTACAAGAACACTCAAATTGGACCACAAATGGAGAAGTTATGAATCTCCCAATATGGCACGTTGATTAGGTGAACTTTATTTATTTTGAACTAATGAAACATCTCCAAATCAATGCTTTTGCAATTAGATCCTCAAAACTCGATACCAAACACCGACAAATCACATCAAATCACACTCAAAATATTTTCACAGCCCATTGAGTCAATTTCGACGGAAACTAATAATGTAATTCGTCTAAAATCCCAATGTAAATCAATTTGAACTATAAAAACATCTTCAAAACAGTTATTAACTAAATTGCATCAATTCATGTGACGGCCCCTCTCCTAATCTAGGGCACCGCCCGACCTAATCCCGTAATTAAGCCCTAATTATATTCACGCATGACTCAACTACGTATTAGTCAGCCTTTACAACATAAACGCCTCTTTTTCTCGTATTCTGAATAAGTAATACACTAGTCCTACCAGTTTATAAAATTTAGAGTTAATTAAATTTTTTTATTAAATTAATTATTTAACGGAAGTCTTATTGATTATGCGGAAGCAATTAGTAACTTATGCGGAAGCCATTTATAAAATCCTAAGTGTGGAAAATCAGGAAATGACATCACATATATCAAGTCCTCAAAATGCATTGAAACAGTAAAATAGTCTAAGTCAAGTCGGGGAACTAACGCTCAACCCAATATACAACCCCAAATAGTATCTAAAAGACATATAACATATACAATCAAAATACCAAAAGAAGACCTATAATCAATGCAGTGACGCGACGCGGGCTCAGGGATAATCGCCGATCTTCTCCTTGCCCGGTCTGCTGGTAGACGACTCTGCACCCACCGTCATAAAAAAGGACGGTGAGTACAAGAATAAAACAAAATCCCCGAAGACAAGTTTAATTTGCATTTCTAAATATTCAAATGGTATTTAAAAGCATATAAATGGGAAAGCTGGAAAATAAACCATATGCGAGTAAATACCAGAGTTAAACAAGTGACACTGACACTAGGCTAAGTAGTGGTGATTTAGGTCCGGTCGGCAGTGAAACATGTCACTCCGACTCAATAATCATATAGCACAAGGGACTCTAACCCAAGTGTTACCAAGGACTCTAACCCCGGTGTGTAGACCACCTCAGGGACTCTAACCCCGAGTGTCATACAGTGTCAAGTAACATGTGCCGACATCCTCAGGGACTCTAACCCCGTGAGTCGCGCACACCCCGATCGAGTGCGGGACCTAAATGCAAAAACTACTTTTAAAATTTCAAGAAATACTAAGTATGGATTGTCAAGGCATAGGCACATCTACACACCTAAAAAAATAAGGAATACAAGTCCTCTTAAACATTTATAAGATATTCACTAGCCTAATAGCATGCTATTTATCATTCGATTCACATTTAAAACAACCAGAATACACATAGCATGGGATAGGGATAGAATCAATCAATCAAATCAAATGAATGGATATCATGCAAACTAGACTCATCAAGTGAGCATAGACACAAAGAACACATGATATAAGAATACAAAGGAAAAATAGTCAAAAGGACTATGCAAGGACAACAATTAATAGAAATGAAATGCCAAGTAAAGTTGTCATTAGGTATACTCACAACAACAAAGTAAAGTCCTAGCTTTACTGGCCTCCCGATACTCCAAATCTTGTATTCGCTCTCCCGTACCCTTTTCCTAGGTTCCTGAGTTTGGTGTCTCATTAGTTCAAGTATAGTGGGTTTAAGCTCAATTTAGTGGTGTTTATTGTGTATTCAAATTGGTTCAATAGACTTTAAATCAATCTTCCTAAATCAGCCCCTAAAGACTAAATTAAGTTTCAATTTCAGTCCTACACTTTAAAGCAGTTTTTAGGCATGAAATGGTCAAAATATCGAAATCATCCATCAATACAATTCTTGTTGGTCTCTCTCTTAGCTTTCCAGAAAGGTTTAGTTTTCAGAATTCTGATTTAAAATGAAAGAGATATCATGATTTTACTAAACATAGGTCTAATTGGAATTTAATCCGACCAGCGGATTTAGAAAATCTATTTCTCCTAATCTATAGTTCCTAAAAATGTGATTTTTGGTCACAAGGCAGAAAATATATCCAAATACAACATACGAAAAGATTAGTGCATTTGAATAAGTGGTTAGGGAGTTATGCCCTTAATAAGTTTAGTTTCAAGACTTTCCTTTTTAATTCCAGCACCTATTTGTAGAGCATATTTGGACATAAAAACATTTGAATCAAAATACCTTCATCTGATAAAAGTTATTCCTCTTTAAATAAGCTTTCAAAT
The DNA here is from genome assembly GCA_039657325.1 of Stephania cephalantha. Classification (NCBI taxonomy): domain Eukaryota; kingdom Viridiplantae; phylum Streptophyta; class Magnoliopsida; order Ranunculales; family Menispermaceae; genus Stephania; species Stephania cephalantha. Next base: position 12,750,230 of record CM077572.1, read on the forward strand.
GTCACTGGTTTGGATCAATTTGGATTTAAAATGGGTAGATTATGACCAAATCACCCAGGTTGATTCCTAATACAACATGCAGAATTCTAGTTTTGGTGTTGCAACTTCAAAAATTCATATCTTTATGATTTCAAAACAAAATTAAGAACTTCAATATATCTGGATTATCAGCTTGAAATGAGGAATCCAAATATATTTAAATTAATTGCAAATACTCAATCATCTACTATCTGAAATTAGCCTAAAACCAGAACTTGTTCTAATTTCAACTAAAAAGATGTTTACCTAGTAGATTTAGCACCCTAGCTTGAGAATTTCTCACCAACTCTCATGGATTCCTTCAACACCTTGATGATTCACTCCTCTCCAGCAATTCCTTCTTCTTCTCCAGCAAAAATGAATGAGTGATTTGATTTGCATGTTGTTTGATCACTAATAATATATTTAGGTGATGTTCCTTCCTAGCCCTTAATCTTCATGGATTTATGTATCCCTAGGAATATCTAATGGTCCACCTTTGTCATATATCCCACTAACTCCCACTATCTCAACCTCAAGTGACACCATTTCATTACTCACCTAGTTCCTAGATGTGCCAATGTGTATCTCTAGACCAATCATATGCTTTCCATTTAATTTACTCAACTATAGGCCTTTAATTTGATTTACATTAACAAACACAACCATAGGCTTATAAGTAATTCCTTATTTCATATTAGTATTAAATAAGACTTATCAAAATGCTAACTACCCGGTTCCCCGGCTCGCACGCTACTCGAGGCGTGTCCCCGCTCTCGTCTCGACGCCTACAACTGTACAAACCTGTGACGGCCCATCTCCTAATCTAGGGCACCGCCCGGCCTAATCCCGTAATTAAGTCCTAATCATATCAACGCGGGACTTAACTACATATTAGTCAGCCTTTACAACCTAGACGCCTCTTTTCTCGTATTCGAAATAAGTAATACACTAGTCCTACCAGTTTATAAAATTTAGAGTTAATTAAAACTTTTTATTAAATTAATTAATTAACGTAAGTCTTATTGATTATGCGGAAGCAATTAGTAACTTATGCGGAAGCCATTTATAAAATCCTAAGTGTGGAAAACCAGGAAATGACATCATATATATAAAGTCCTCAAAATGCATTGAAACAGTAAAATAGTCTAAGTCAAGTTGGGGAACTAACGCTCAACCCAATATACAACCCCAAATAGTATCTGAAAGACATATAACATATACAATCAAAATACCAAAAGAAGACTTACAATCGATGCAGTGACGCGCCGCGGGCCTAAGGATAATCGCCGATCTTGTCCTTGCCCGGCCTGCTGGTAGACGGCTCTGCACCCACCGTCATAAAAAGGACGGTGAGTACAAGAATAAAACAGTAATCCCCGATGACAAGTTTAATTTGCATTTCCAAATATTCAAATGGTATTTAAAAGCACATAAATGGGAAAACTGAAAAATAAACCATATGCGAGTAAATACCAGAGTTAAACAAGTGATACTGACACTAGGCTAAGTAGTGGTGATTTAGGTCCGGTCGGCAGTGAAACATGTCACTCCGACTCAATAATCACATAGCACAAGGGACTCTAACCCCGGTGTGTAGACCACCTCATGGACTCTAATCCCGAGTGTCATACAGTGTCAGGTAACATGTGCCGAAATCTCCAGGGACTCTAACCTAGTGAGTCGCGCACACCTCGATCGAGTACGAGACCTAAATGCGAAAACTACTTTTAAAATTTCAAGAAATACCAAGTATGGATTGTCAAGGCATAGGCACATCTACACACCTAAACAAATAAGGAATACAAGTCCTCTTAAACATTTATAAGATATTCACTAGCCTAATAGCATGCTAGTTGTCATTCAATTCACATTTAAAACAACAAGAATAGACATAGCATGGGATAGAATCAATGAATCAAATCAAATAAATGGATATCATGCAAACTAGACTCATCAAGTGAGCATAGACAGAAAGAACACATGATATAAGAATACAAAGGCAAAATAGTCAAAATGACTATGCAAGGACAACAATTAATAGAAATGAAATGTCAAGTAAAGTAGTCATTGGGTATACTCACAACAACAAAGTAAAGTTCTAGCTTTACTGGCCTCCCAATACTCCAAATCTTGTATTCGCTCTCCCGTGCCCTTTTCCTAGGTTCCTGAGTTTGGTGTCTCATTAGTTCAAATATAGTGGGTTTAAGCTCAATTTAGTGGTGTGTATTGTGTATTCAAATTGGTTCAATAGACTTTAAACCAATCTTCCTAAATCAGCCCCTAAAGACTAAATTAAGTTTCAAATTTCAGTCATACATCTTAACGCACTTTTAGGCATGAAATGGTCGAAAAATCCAAATCCTCCATCAGTATAATTTTTGTTGGTTTCTCTCTTAGCTTTCTGGAAAGGTTTAGTTTTCATAATTCTGATTTAAAATTTAAGAGATGTCATGATTTTACTAAACATAGGTCCAATTGGAATCTAATCCGACCAGCAGGATTAGAAAATCTATTTCTCCCAATATATAGTTCCTAAAAATGTGATTTTTGGTCACAAGACAGAAGATATGTCCAAATACAACATACTAAAATATCAGCTCATTTGGATAAGTAGTTAGGGAGTTATACCTTAACAAATTTAGTTTCAAAACTTTCCTTTATAATTCCAGCACCTACTTGCAGAGCATGTTTGGACATAAAAACATTTGAATCAGAATACCTTTAGTTAATCACAGTTATTCCCCTTTAAATAAGCTTTCAAATGCCACTAGTTTGGATCAATTTGGATCTAAAATGGGTAGATTATGATCAAATCACCCAGGTTGATTCCTAATACAACATTCAGAATTCTAGTTTTGGTGTTGCAACTTCAAAAATTCATATCTTTATGATTTCAAAACAAAATTAAGAACTTCAATATAGCTGGATTATTAGCTTGAAATGAGGAATCTAAATATATAAATCAATTGCAAACACTCAATCATTTACCATCTGAAATTAGCCTAAAACCATAACTTGTTCTAATTTCAACTAAAAAGATGTTTACCTAATTGATGTAGCACCCTAGCTTGAGAATTTCTCACCAACTCTCATGGATTTCTTCAACACCTTGATGATTCACTCCTCTCCAGCAATTCCTTCTTCTTCTCCAGCAAAAATGAATGAGTGATTTGGTTTGCATGTTGTTTGATCACTAATAATATATAATAAGGTGATGTTCCTTCCTAGCCCTTAATCTTCATGGATTTATGTAGCCCTAGGAATATCTAATGGTACACATTTGTCATATATCCCACTAACTCCCACTATCTCAACCTCAAGTGACACCATTTCATTACTCACCTAGTTCCTAGATGTGCCAATGTGTATCTCTAGACCAATCATATACTTTCCATTTAATTTACTCAACTATAGGCCTTTAATTTGATTTACATTAACAAACACAACCATAAGCTTATAAGTAATTCCTTATTTCATATTAGTATCAAATAAGACTTACCAAAATGCTAACTACCCGGTTCCCCGACTCGCACGCTACTCGAGGCGTGTCCCCGCTCTCGTCTCGACGCCTACAACTGTCCGACCTAGTAAGTCTACATAATACATAACACTAGGCACACATCAATACAAAAATACAATATACCTCGGCCACGTGCCTCGGTCGATGCACGTATCACAGTGTAGGTCCCACGTCAAGGGTCGGTGATCCTGATTACGGAATTAAAACGGGGTTAGAGATTTGGGCCCTGACAACCGACTTAGTAAGTCTACACAATACATAACACTAGGCACACATCAATACAAAAATACGATATACATCGGCCACGTGCCTCGGTCGGTGCACGTATCACAGTGTAGGTCCCACGTTAAGGGTCGGTGATCCTGATTAAGGAATTAAAATGGGGTTAGAGATTTGGGCTGTGACAATTCAATTCCCCAAAATCATAGCCTACATCGGTGGAGCTTATTCCAAATTAGCGCAAATCAATCCAATATATCAATTCACAACAATTCATACCAATTTCTATTAAAACCTCATGAAAGAAATTGAAAAATCACGAAAGTTCAAATTGAATTGTGGAAAATGCCTTGAATTGAGAATTTACCAAATTATGGGTCAAACACCTCGTTTCCACCATGGTACATAGGCTCAAACTGATCATCTTGCGATGCTTTACTATTTTACAGTGAGAAACCAGACGAAAATCAGATGTAAGGAGATTCGCGAGTTAAAGAATGGGTGGAGAGAGTTAGGAAACAAAACCATGAAAAACATTTGATTTTGAATTTGTATATATATTTATATATAGCCATCACCTGCTTGTCAGCAGCTTAATTTGTTTTTATTTATTAGTTCTCGAAATCTATATTTTGATGTATTTTAATTTTTAGTACTCATTTTCGATATGATTTTTCACCAAATCGAGCCAATTTCTTGATAAAATAGTCAAATTCCATACAACTTTCATAACACTAGTTTTGGTCACACCAAAACCACAAAAATCTTAACTTTGTTCACGACATACTAAAATATTTCGGACCAGTCCTCTTATCATACATATCCAAACTTGCACCAATTTAGACTCAATCTTAACCTTGACCACCACCAACCGACACAAAACTCGTGGTAAAGTCTTGCATCAACTTCGTTCTCATTTTACATTGTCACCAATCCCTATTTGTACGAAAACCGAGGCAAAATTCTCAAGTGATACTTGACACTTGATTTACGAGTTTTCGAACAACTAATCTTTTATTTTCACTCGTGCCTTTTAGAAACACACTTGCAACCCTAATTATGATAAATTGATGACACATCTTAACACAATCCAATATCTCAAAGAAATACCACACACACATACACACACACTAGGCATTCACCAACGAAAAATAACATTAACCTAGTGATTTCTCTTTTTCACCGATCTAAGTCCTAATCCATAGAATGTGTCATGATTAAGACTCACTAATCTCGTAACTAAATCTAAATATTGATTTATTGAAATCAAGGATGTCACAAATGCAGTAATAGGAAAAATGTCATTTTGCATTAAAAATGACATTTTTTTGACTCTCATTGTTGGGTTGCTATAGCAGGGCTCTAAAAAAATGCATACTGAAGCTTAAGAAATATGAATAAAATGAATGTTTTGTTAGGTTGACAAACAGTTTAAAGAATTTTGCCACTTATTAATAGATCCTACATTTTTTATGATCGTAGGTGTTCGAATCACCTCGGCTACTCACGATTAAGGCTCGACTAATTCCACAGAGGTTAGGATGGTGCCCTAGCTACCATTAACCCAAATGTAGAAGAAAAATTATGCAACTGTCGGCTGCTGCAAATCGAACCAATCACCTCTATCTTAATTAAAGTATTAAAGTCACGGTTGTAGTCACTTCACCACAACTCTTGCGGGCTATTAATAGATATCGTTGTTGATAAGGTTCAATGATATAAACTTCACAAACCATGCATCTACACCAAAAAAAAAATCGAGTAAAAAGTGGCAGGCCACTAATTTGTTTTATTTTATTTCATTGGCAAATCCCAGTAGCTACTTAATTGATAGGGTGAAGTTATCTCCCGAGAGATAGCTTACAGGGAGTTGAGAACTAATCTTGTTTGGTTGCCCAACTTGAATGTAAGTTATCTCTCAACTTACATCCTAGAGTGTGAGATATCTCCCCACCACCCCACTTAAGGAGTTATTTCCCAGGAGTTGTGGACATAATTACCCTCTATTAATGACTCATTTATTACACATCTCTCTCTTGTTTAAAAGCTATTTATGTCAATTCATATTTTTTATTGTTTAAAAATTTGAAACGTCCTTACAAATTTAAAGTTCAACCAAACATGAAAATATTAACTTTAATGAGTTAACTCTAAGGAGATAACTTTCAACTAACATTGTAAGTTAGTAAAAACAAACCAAACAATTATTTTATTTATTTATTGCCTCTCTAGGTTCTCAAAATGGAACACAACAAAAGAGGATGCTTTGGAGAAGCACTTCCCAAATGAAGTACCACCTGTTAAAATGGACAGGTCACCACTTCCTTCAATCGAATCTCCGATTCGGTAACCCTGTATTTCAATATCTAAATTACTACCACCTCGAAATCTGTTTAACATTTAGATTTTTCATATTTTTCTCGCTGTCTGTCAGGTAAAATCTTAGGAAGTCAGTTTACAAATAAGCCATTGGTCGCACTAGATCACACAATATTTTAAAATTTTGTTTTCGTTGCTGTTACGTCAAGCCGGCCCATCAAAAGAATAGCTGGCACCACTGATATATAGCCGTTTGTGGGTCCCGCTTTGGCCCAATAAAACCTTTCAAAATAGTCCATTGAGGGCCTATAAATTCACACAAACGAGCCCAACTTCAAAACCAGAGACTTTCCATTCCATACACACATCCTTATTAGTAGTTCCTACTTAATTTCGTTTCTCTTCAATTTGAAGTTTCACTTAAATTGTCTCTGTTGGAACCAATTGCAATGGCTCGGTTTGGTGTTTGTGCAGTACTAGCCTTCTCGGTCGTCTTCATTGCCTCGTCAATTGTTGCTACGATCGCTCAAGATGATGGCGGGATTGCGCCATCGCCAACAATGGATGCCGGCGGTGCAGGGTTTGCATTGGTGGAATCTGGGGTTCTGATCTGTGCTGCTCTTTTATTTTCTTTGATTTCGCTTTTGTGGCAGTAGAGAAATTAAGTGAGGTTTTGAGAGAGAAATTAAATATGGTTGGATGGATGCTCTATACATATATTATTCTGGATCGGATAAATGAACGTGGATTATATATAGAGAGAGAGAAGGTGTTCGGTGACTTGGAAGGGCACTTATTAGAGAGTTTGATTCGTTATGTGGCGAGAATTTTTTTGAACTAATAATATTTGTGTAATTAGTGTGGTGATCGAGCTTATTTGGTAATTAACTTAATTAAATTACGTGTTGTAAGATGCGATTGATATGATTACTATGAATAAAAATATTTCATTCTTTTGAAAAAAGAAAATTGTAACGGAAGTAATTATTGGAATTCATCCAAGCATCAAGTAACATCGTGAAAAAATTAACTTGTTGATTTGGAATGCACGGTAAACTAATTCAACAAAATATCCCTCCAATTGCTAGCTTGAGAAGGGGTTTGAAATTACAACTTCAAAGTTGTAGGTCCACTATCATACCATTAATGATTGAACTCTCTGCAACTGCAAGGTATTGCAACTGCAAGGTACTAGTAAGAAAGATTTTTTTTAATGCATTATTTGGTCTCTAACTTTTGTTGCCGACTTGAATTGTTAATCTCGATTTTTTTTAATGCAAGGTACTAGTAAGAAAGATTTTTTTTACTGCAACTGCAAGGTATTGCAACTCCAATTAACGAAGTATTTATTTGCCGACTTGAATTGTTAATCTCGATTTTTGTTGTTGCGCTAAACATATTTTATCCATGTGTTAATGTGTATTTGGGCCCTTTGTATTTTGGGCCCATTTGATGTTAACGTTTTTTTAAGATGCATGCATATATATAATTGTACAAACAATTTCAAATTTCTTTCTTAATTTCACATGTAGTGTCCAACACTAACTACATCGGTCAATCCATGCCGAAGTACTATTGGGCGTCATTTACCTTTCAATCCAGTTTTCTCCATTTGCAAGACTCAAACTCGAGATCTTGCTTAAAGGAACACGAGTCTGTTACCACTCGAACAAATTAATTATTAGTCAAATATAATTTTTTAATTAATTTATTCATACATGTATCGTAATATTAAATAATATTACTTGTATGAGTATATACATATATTTAAAATAAATTAATTAACAAATTATATGTCCTTTTATGGCATTTTACAATTACAGCTACTCAATCAATTATTTTTTCCAAACAGTTTAATTCCTTAGCTAGATTATCAGTTTTCAAATATCACATTCTAACTTATCGACTATCTCGCTAGATTATCACTTTCAAATTTAGATTATCAGCTATCAGCTAGATTATCAGCTAGTATTGCCAAACAGAGCCCTAATGTATTCTTCCACCATATTTTCTTTCGATTTTTTTCCTATTTTTTAGCTATTTTTCTATTGTTTAAGATTTTCACTTTTTTTAGTTATTTTTCCTATTAAATAGGAATTCTATTAGTAATTGGATAGCTCTTAACATCTCCTAATGTATTCTTCCTCCAGATTTTCTTTTTTAGCTAATTTTTGTTTTTAATATTTTTAAGATTTTTAGATATTTTTAATAATTCTTTTTAATTTTTGTTAGTTTCCGATTTTTATAGGGGTTTAGACTTTCATTTTTAGCTATTTTTTGTATTTTTAATGTTTTAATATTTCTAGATATTTTAAATAATTATTTATTTATTTTTTTGAGTTTGCGATTTTTATAAAGGTTTAGATTTTATTGTCAGCCTATTTTTTGTGATACTTTTTTCATATTTTTTCAAGTATTTTTATAGGGTTTAAATCGAGTTGGATCCACATATTCGCGGATTTCATGAACACTTTTAATTGTAAAACAACATAAACTAAACCTCCTTACTTTACTTTTTTTTTCCTTTTTTTGTTTCGTCTCATAATCAGGATAACACACTTAAATCTTTCTCTATATATATAGTATAATATATGTTTTTTTAATCCTAATCTATTTATATTAGTATCAACACAACATGAACTCAAACTTCACATCTTAGTTTTTTTTTTTTTTTTTTAGAGAGATTGGGGTTGGGTGTACGATGATGTTTATATGCATATTATAATATCGAGTTCGGGATTGGTATGGGTAAAGAATGTTTCACGGGTACACTACCCACTTACATCTTAAAAGAGTTTGATAATTCTAATATAGTTAATAATGGGTACCAGTGTTCATATATATATATATATATATATATGCATATTTTAATCTGATTTGGGACAAGTACGTAGTGTTAGTATTGTAAAATTGGTATGGATAGAGAAAATTTTATAGTACCATATTCGTTTCCATCCTTACAATAGTTTGGATAACGATTATTTCTTTGAAGATCTCATTAAATTTATTTTTATCCAAGATATTGATACTCGAGTAAGTTAGTTATATTTAAGTGAGGTTTACACTTTTCTTAGATGTAATAGGTGGTCTTCTATTTTTGTTGTGGAAGTGATTAAAGCAATTTGGTGATTCAAATAATTATTCAGTACATATTTGTATAAAAAGTATATTTTTGAATTATATATATCATTTTTTATACCAAGAAAATTGAATGATGTTGCTTCGAGACAATCGAAATTTTTTTTTTTTACTTACGTGGGAGTCGAACTCATGATCTCCCTAAAAATTGTCTTTAGGCAAGTGATGTCTCACACATCTAATCATAAATGCTTAGGAAACCATTCAGGTTGTACAATAAGTTTTTATTTTTATTTTTTTCTTCTCATCAAATTAATTTTTATCTGATATATTAATACTTCGTTTTGCCCGCGAAGCGTGGGTCTACGACTAGTTATATATAAGATAAAACGAGTATCACTTATTCTCTTTCGTTCGTGGTGTTTTCTTTTCGTTTCTTCCTCCCCGCTCACATCTTAGCACAGTTTCCAAAAGCGAGTCTTTCTTTTCTTTGTTATCTCCTCGAGATTCAGCATCGACAATACCCTAAACTCAAACGCTATTCAAGACACAAGTAATGCTCGCTATTAAACTCTTTTTTTTTTCTTTTACTTCTAAAAATTCTGATGTACTTTCATCTTAAAAGGGTTTTAGCAAACTAGGGCTTGTGGGGGGCCTTTATTTTTCTTTGGCTTAATTAGTTAAAATATTTTAAACTTTCACAACTTTTGTTATATCGTAACCTATTTAGATTCGTTATTATATCATAACATTTCTATATTGTTTATTTGTATCATATGCTACTTTTTATTATATCATAACCTTTCTATATTGTTTATTTGTATTATATGCTACTTTTTAACTCAAAATTTGATGAGGTAACACTTGATAATGTAATTAAAAGCTACTTCATCACTCATAATTATTAAAATAATTATTAAATTTATTATTTAAACTCATTATTTAAGTGCCGCATTATCAAATTTGGAGTACAAAAGAGAGTTATAATACCAATTAAGCAATCTAAAAAAGTTAAGATTGAATAACAAAACTCAAAATATTAGGTATAATAACAAAAGTTGAGAAAGGTTAAGATATTTTAACCAATTTAGCCTTTTACCTTTTTTTGGATCAATTTTATTCAATAGTTCTTTTGATTGTATACGTAATAGTCTTTTTTGTGTTGCCGTGCATTTTAGGTTTCTCCTCCAAAATAAGATCTACGTAGCACGTGAAATGGTAAGCCTTACCAGATGTTTATTATACTTCAATCTTTGATGCCAATTGAGAAACTTTAGCGTCTTTTTGCTAACGAAATTAGAGTTCCATTAAGGAACGACCCAATAAGAAAAGTATCCCAATTTGAGTTTGGGAAGAACGCTTAGAAATCTTGGGGAAGAGGAGATTGAACTTTTTTCTTTCTTTTCTTTGTGATTCTCATAGCAAGGTTTTTATGCATAATTGCAACCCCAGTCTATATCTATCTTCTATCTTAGTCTATATGACAGCGACCGACACGTGGAATATGATAAGCTCTATCTTGTGATATTATGATGTCTAATTGATATTTTATAAGAAAAAACAAAAACACAAGCCATTGATATTTCTCGCACTTAAGTGAGAGGTAGGATGGTAAAATCTGATTTTTTCGGTTTTTTAATAATTTTTGTTTTGTTGTGAAGTGTGGATGACCATGCATCTATATCCAACTATCTTATTTTTTCTCTTCTCTTTTGTAGTAGTATAAGTTATTAGTTTTCTAATTTCCTTCTCTAGTTCTTAGCAAGTTCCAACTTAGTTTACAACACGTTATCGCATCGAGCTTAGCTCTGGCATTAATTGGAGATCTTGAAGTTCAAGAAGGCTTGTTAAGGAGAGAAGCTAGGAAGGTATAATTTTTGTTATTTAAATAAGTTCAATTTACTTCTATATTATCATGGTTGCTTCCTTTTATCTATGCATACTTTATTCATATATTATGCATTATAGCGTCACTTAGGGTGCGAAAGTATGCTCTGTAGTTGCGTCTTGTACGATCTTCTACATCGTAAATCAAAAGTCAATATGTGACATAACTAGTTTTCTCTTAAAACTACAAATGATTAGTTATTGTTCTATTCTTGATTTTATAATACAAATCATGCTATAAGTTTGAGTTGATAGTGGGTAAGCCTTGTCCCCGAGTAAAGCTTTGAAAGGGAGACGGTTATCCCGGATTTGACATTAAGCGGTGTTTGTCCCACCAACTCATACGAATAGTACATTTGATTATTAATAAATCAAGTTGTGAACATATACTTAATCATATGTTATGTTTTTTTTACATAAAAGAGTTTTTTTTTATATTTACTTTCAAAATATTAATCAACCATAGTTGAATTTGATCTTATTATAATTCTTGTCATGATAATTAGATATTACAAATTATGAATAAAGCTTCCATGGTTGTATGTTGTACACAATCATTCACAAATTTCTCTTTAGAATTTGAAAAGTGAATATTTCATTTTATATATTTCTCACTTATGGAGTTATATATATACATACCAAAAGGGTAATGCTCCCAAGCTCAAAAAGCTCAAAATGAGGCATTTAGTCTCATCTTTACAAATTGTCAGTCAAATATTAATTATAATTCCTGACTTTAATTACCTCTATGTTGAGGCTATGTGGAAATATGACCACGAGACAAATAAAAAAGTGTCATAATTTATTGCTTATGCAACAAATATGAGTGCGCACGTCAATCCAATAAATATTAAGGATTGATTTCTTGTCTCATGGTAGCTGAGTAAAATAATGAGATATTATAAATATAATATCAAACAAATCCAATTAGTTCACGAACAGAATTAAGAAGCATATGTTGATAATAATAAATTTATGGACGTGGAAAATGTGAAAATATCGAGGTAAAGGTCGTATTGACAATTCCACCAAAATTTGGAATAAAAAACCACTACAAAGGGCAAATAATTATTGACAATGGCAATTGTGACATTTTTTTTAGTCATATATGAAAGGCTATTTTGCCTATATTGTGTCATATATATGCGAGAATATTTTTGTGACTTTTACCATGCCTTCAAAATCAAAGGCAAAATATTATGAATTTTATCATTGAAATATGACTTTTTTTCGATTTGCCAAACATTATTTGTCCGATGGATCAACAAATCATGTGTTCAAGTCATGAATCAAATAAGAGCGATATATGCCTTGTTGTGCTACAAACGGCATGACAATCCTTAAAAGCAGAGAATATTTCTCAATTTGAACTTAGGCTGAGGCTAATGTTCAAACAATATCTAACATCTCCAATTTGATTAATGGCTCACGGAAGAGCAAATATTATGTTGCCTGGAGGAACAACAATTCATGTTGACAATGCCTTATACTCACTAGAAAATCCAGTCTATATCTATCTTCTTCTATATCTATATATATAAATGAATCACGCTTCGTGAGAATATCTCACAACGCGACACGTGGAATGTGATAAGCTCTCACAACGTGACATGTGACATTATGATGTCATAATTGATATTTTATAAGAAAAAACAAAAAACACAAGCCATTGATATTTCTCGCACTTAAGTGAGAGGTAGGATGGTAAAATCTGATTTTTTCAGTTTTTTAATAATTTTTGTTTATTTTTTTGGTGTTTTTTTGAAGAGTTTTTTGGAGGAGTTTCTATTTTCGGTTTTGGTTTTTTGAATAATTTTCATTTTTTTTTCTTTTTTTGGAGAGTTTTTAATTGTAACACAAGTATTTGACAAAAAAAAATTTGTAGCACAAGTATCACAAGTTTTTTTTTCTTTTATCCACTACAACATAAATTCAATAAGTATTTATAGTAAAAGATATGATTTTGTCTTTAGTGAAGTTAGAATCGGAAATGAAGCAATTGATGCTTAATTTTTTGATTTCCTAAAATTACAATTAAAACAAAAAAATTCTCAAAACGTGACAAATATTTGGGAAGGGAGAGAGAACATCATAAGTTTTTTTTTTCCACTTTTTTCCTCATCAAAATTATTTTATCCAATATGTAGATACACAGGATGCCGACTAGTTTGTAATAGACCAAACGCTCAACATTTGTGATAGGAACCCAATTCGAGAAGAGCTCAAATCTCCTAAAAAGACATGAAAATAAATAGAAGAAGAAGATATAGATGAAATAAAACTTTTTTTTGTTGTAAATTGAGTTGGAACTTGCTAAGAACTAGAGAAGGAAAATAGAAGACTAAAAACTTCTACTACTACAAACTACTACTACAAAGGAGAAGAGAAGAAATGAGATAGTTGGAATGAGAAGTTTTCATTCATACATTGGTGTGTGAATTACAATGGGGTTGGCACCCTTTATATAGGCCATTTGGTGATGATGATAATTGTACTTATACAATGTGTACAAGTTATACATACACCACAAGTCATACAACACATCACAAGCAACATAGACAATACATGAAAGAGTTGGTGTACATTGGAGATGATTACAAGTTACATGACAATACATAGACAAGTGATTATATGTTGGAGTTGAATACAAGTTATATAGAGTGTACAAGTTACATTCAATGTAGAAGTCATACTTGATGTTACAATTCAATGTGAGAGTCATGCTTGACAATGTGATCATTCATAAGCTTGGTTAAAGGGTCATCCAATTTACAACACTCCCCCTTGGATGACACTTGTTGAGAGAATATGCCTCGTTAAAACCTGTACTAGAAAAATCATGTGGGAAAAAATCTAGTATAGGAAAAAGAGTACAACGTTCTCGTCAATCTTGATTTGTAGTATATTATTGTTGATTGCCTCATTAAAAACCTTGCTAGGAAAACCCAGTGGGATAAAACCATAGCTAAGGAAAAGAGTGCAACACATTGATACACTTTGAGAGAATATATATATATATATATATATATATATATATATATATATGCCTCATTAAAACCTTTACTAGAAAAACCCTATAGGAAAAAAATCTAGTATAGGAAAAAGAGTACATTGCTCTCATAAATTTTTTTTTATATGGAGTATAATAATGTTAGGATTGCTTCATTAAAAACATTGCTAGGAAAACCCAGTGGGATAAAACCATAGCAAAGGAAAAAGAGTGCAATACACTAACCAATAACTCATTTTGATTCTCCCCCTCATGTTCACATGAGTGAGACATCTTGTGCATTTTGTTGCACATGGACATCATTTTCTATATAAACCATTTAATGCTGAAGCATATGATTGTCACTCTTTTGTGTATAATACTTGCATCAAATAATTGATTCATAATTTGTTGCTACTGAATGATCATTTGAACTTCGAGTTCATATTAATTTATACATGGATCATAATACAACATATTTAATGCAATTTGATGTGTTTCAAGCAATTTCACGCCATTCCTTTTGAATTGGCTTATATCTCCCCCTAATGGTGGGAAAACTGCTTCATCAAGGTGACAATTAGCAAAACTTGCTATAAATAATTTTCCCTATTAGGGATTCAAGGCATCTTATAATATGATTAATGGAGAGTAAATCAATATACGTCTCCTATTGATTTGCCTTGAGATAATCTCCAGCTGAAAAAAATCCAGTTCGATAAAGGATGTCCGTGCGAATTTATGATATTTTCGCATTATTGATGATTATGGATAATCAAATAGATCTTTCCACATTATGAATGTCATTTGATTTATGACGACATTCGTTTTAATGTCCCTTATATATTCCAGAAGTTAAAGCCGTGAATATTATACTAAGATTAAATCATATTCATATAGATAAATTTTCTATTATTCTGAGTAGACTTCTTCTGAACAAGACATTAACAATAAAATTGTTGTACCAGATATTGCCTGAACATTAGCCTCCGCTAAGTTCGAATTCGAGAAATATTCAATTTTATATTATAATGTACATGCATGTAGCACGATACACAAGACATAAACTCATCGTCTATATTTAGGTCACGATTTAAACACATCTCGATGTGTTTGTTTTATCGAGCCATTTTCAATGATAAAACTCATAATATTTTGTCTTTGATTTTGAAGGCATGGTAAAGGTCATAAAAATATTCGGGTATATATATATATATATATATATATGACAATATTTAGGCAAAATAGCCTTTCATATATGACCAAAAAAATGTCACAATTATGAGCGTTCATTGTCAATAATTATTTGCCCTTTATAGTGGTGCACCACTTTTGTTCCAATTTTTTGTGGAATTGTCAATACGACATTTACCTGATATTTTCACCTTTTCCACGTCCATAAATTTGTTATTGCGATCATGATCATTATATGCAACATATGCTTCTTAATTTGAAGTTGAACTAATTGACGGGAGCGATATTATATTTATAATATCTTATTATTTTACTCAAATTACCATGAGACAAGAAATCAATCCTTAATATTTATTGGATTGACGTGCGCACTCGATATTTGTTGCAGCAATAAATCGAGGCGGACCACGTGACCTTCTTTTTATTGTTTCATCAGTCATATTTCCACATAGCCTCAACATAGAGGTAATTAAAATTGCGGAATTATAATTAATATTTGACTGATTAAATTTTGTAGCTTGAGACTCAACCGCTCATTTTGAGCTTTTGGAGCATTACCTTTTTTGGTATTTATATATTTATAACTCCATAAGGTGAAAAGATATATAAAGTGAAATATTCACTTTTCAAATCTCTAAAGAGATATTGGCAAATGATTGTGTACAACATACAGTCTTGCATAGATGCTAGCTTTATTCATAATTTGTAATATCTAATTATCATGACAAGAATTATAATAAGGTAACAAATTCAAATATGGTTGATTAATATTTTGAAAGTAAATGTAATATAAAATGATTTTCTCTTTTTTTTATGTAAAAAACATAACATATGTTTAAGTATATGTTCACAACTCGATTCATTAATAATCAAATGTATTATTCGTATGAGTTGGTGGGACAACCTCCGGGTTGGGTGGCGAGACAAAGTCTCGCTTAATATCATGCCTCCTCGAACGGGATAACTCGTCTCCCTTTCAATGTTTAGCTTTACCGGGGACAAGGCTTACCCACTATCAACTCAAACTTATAGCATTATTTGTATTATAAAATCAAGAATAGAACAATAACTAATCGTTTGTAGTTTTAAGAGAAAAACTATATGTCACACATTGACTTTTGATTTCGATGTAGAAGATCGTACAAGACGCAACTACAGAGCATACTTTCGCAATTGGTGACGTTATAATGCATAGTATATGAATAAAATATGCATATAGAAGTTATGCATGTAATAAAAGGAAGCGACCATGATAATATAGAAATAATTGAACTTATTTAAATAACAAAAGTTATACCTTCCTAGCTTTGTCTCCTTAATAAGCCTTCTTGAACTTCAAGATCTCCTTAATGCTAGAGCAAGCTCGTGCTGATAACGTGTTGTAAATTGAGTTGGAACTTGCTAAGAACTAGAGAAGGAAAATAGAAGACTAAGAACTTCTACTACTACAAACTACTACTACAAAGGAGAAGAGAAGAAATGAGATAGTTGGAATGAGAAGTTTTCATTCATACATTGGTGTGAATTACAATGGGGTTGGCACTCTTTATATAGGTCATTTGGTGATGATGATAATTGTACTTATACAATGTGTACAAGTTATACATACACCACAAGTCATACAACACATCACAAGCAACATAGACAATACATGGAAGAGTTGGTGTACATTGGAGAGGATTACAAGTTACATGACAATACATAGACAAGTGATTATATGTTGGAGTTGAATACAAGTTATATAGAGTGTACAAGTTACATTCAATGTAGAAGTCATACTTGATGTTACAATTCAATGTGAGAGTCATGCTTGACAATGTGATCATTCATAAGCTTGGTTAAAGGGTCATCCAATTTACAACATTTTTTTCCTTTCTTGTCTTTCTTTACAATCAATACATCTTATATATAGAGTACCTTGATCCGTTGACCTCAATAAACAACCTGAATACAAATTACAAAACTATCTTTATAACACCTTGTCTATATCTTTTAAGTGTAACATAATATTTAAGAGTTACTAATAAATTAACCTTGATACCTATCATTATTGATCCTTTGAAAATCACCTTCTCCTCAAGGTGGTAGGAAAACAAAATTCAGATCTAATGTGGAATAGATTGCAATGTTGACCGCTTTGCAAAACCCTTAAATTGCATACTCAGTGAATTCAATGAAGCACTGCAAGTGTTGATTGTTGAAGGAGGTCTCTGGTGCAATAGTTAATGGATGACCAAAACATACAACAATCCTACAGCCAGGAATTAACTTCTTTGGGACGATGCTACCTATCGAAAGGCAAACACCTCTATGAGAAGGATGATTGGAGATCTTAACAGAAATGCAGAAGAATTCATCACCAACTTGACATGAGGTACCATTGGGCAGTCTACTTGTAGTCTAGCCACAAGCATCACTGTGTATCTTAATGCACCCAACAACAAATCAGTTGTAGAAACCGCAGAGGTGACGTGAGCTCTAAAAGATGAAAACCTAGCATCTCCTTTATTGAAGTGGAATTTGAATGTAACAAGAGCCATCGACAATTGTCATGCTCCACTAGGCATAATATGAAGATCAACCTGCATCCTATTGAGTTCTGCCCCAAAATTGCTTGCATAACCATGAGTGAACTTGTCTAGGACCATTTCCACAATGAAGAAACAAACCCATGCCGTCGTTAACAAAATTAGCCTAGCTATCCATGCTAGCCAAATCTTGCTTAAAGGATGGAAAAGCTTCAGCTAATGCGCATCCGACTCAAATGCAACCCATTGAAGGAGAGGTGATAACAAGAGTACGGACATTTCATCCACAAGTGAAGAAAAATCGCAAAGCACAAACTCAAGGAAACAAAGTTTTGCAGCATCAACCTTCTTGGCAAGGTGTAGGGAGTGAAGCAATCTTTCAAGTCCATAACAAGCATTATTCATGCCCCCAATTGTGAAACACTTTGGGATGGTCTATAGTAGCAATTTCTATCAAAAAGAAGCCATCAATTTCAATTAATCTTCCCATAGAAATGTTCATGGCAACCACAATTAATTTACCGCACTTCTTTCTCACACTCCCATGAACCAACCACCGCAACAGAACGAAACAAGTAGGCTCTAATTTCTCAACCAAAAATGATTTAAACAACCCCAAATAGCTTAAATCAATTGTACCAAAAATATATTCATAAATTCTTGTCGTCAAAGACACCAAGTCTCGCTTAGGGATTTTGTGGAACACATTCAAGGCAACTTGCAACCAAAATTGGTGCATGTACAAAATAGTATAGGAATCTCAATCACTTGAAAGAATAAGCTCTTGAAATGGCAACTAAACATGTTGAAAAAGTGTTGGGTAGAGTTTGATGTTCTTCAAAATTATGTCATCAAGCAACTTTGTTGCATCCCCTCGAAAAGCAGATACAATGATATTGATTGACAAAGACTTAAAAGTTTCTCACAGGAATTTTCACAAACACCTTGATGGCATCCCGTAGTGTTAGCACATACACAACAACATGCATATTACTGAAGTATAATATATATCATGCTTGAATTCAATTACAAAGAACTAGATAAAATAATACCAGAGGCTTGCACTTAATGACAATGTCCTAAGACAAAATTTCCTCCAATTCGGTGTATGAATGCTGCAAGAGGTTCGTCTCCAGGATACAACTGGATTGATCTTTGATTACACACCAACCAAAAATCATTTCTTCTGCAACAGCAAAAATCTCGCTATAAAACCAGAGAAAACAATCTCAATTTCGAAATTTTTCTTAGTTCCCAAATGAAGTTAAAACCATTTTCATTAATAAACCAAAAACTGCCTCTCTTGAACAGTTACAACTGTTCAAAACGAGGTTATTAGTGGTGTGGTTCATTAACCACCAATTATCCCACTAATTAAACACCTTTTAAAAAGCTAAAGGTTGTAACTGTTCACCACTAATTACAACTACGAAATTAACTAAATTTAATGTAAAAAGTAAAAAATTTGTGTTGTGAATTGCCTAAGTTATTTAATCATTAGCCCCAAAGGCCCAAGGCCCTATCAAAGACATATTAAATATCAAGTATTTAATGTGTATTAATCAATGGAGAATACCCATGGTCTTTCCCTCCAACCTCACATTCACTTAACCACTTACTTCAAGTGGAAGATCTCTTATAAGGAAAGAAACAAAAAGTTTATTTTCCATGTGGGACTAAAATTGGATACAATACAAACTCAAAGAACCTTTAAAGTTCAACAATACCCCACATTTGTATTGTAACCATCGGCAACCCTGACTGAGTTTACTTTGCCAAATCACAAACACAAAATTTAAAGAACAAACATTATTTTAAAAAACAATTGAGAGAGATTATCATGTCATGTTAATCAGGAAAGTGTCGAATAGATTTGAACTTACCCTAGTAAGATCATATCGAGTTCACTTCGTGACGCAGTGATGCATGTATCTTGAACTGTTCACTTTTTTATAGTAAACTCACTTATGACATGATTCCTGATGCACTTTACTCTATGTTGTTCATTTTGGTCTTGAACATATCTTGGGTTCATGATAGCTTTAGAGAATTTAGCCTATTCATTCTCATAAATGCGACCCCACATTTACTATCATGTAGGTGACTTATATTTAGTCATTAAATGTAATATTACATACCCTAAGCATCTTATCAACACACTTACTTCATCATAGGAACAATTAATTGTGTGTCCTGTTTGTTAAGTCAAGTCTAACCAGTTTGCCTATTGAACTTAGACCATGGGATCTCCAATCAGCTAGGTTAGGTTTCCGCTAGACGACTTACTCTATAGGCTTTAAGCTCATTCCCCTCGATAATATCTTCACTTGATCTCTTGGTAAGCCTTTAGTCAAAGGATCTGCAATGTTTTCCTTAGACTTAACATAATCAATACTAATTACTCCACTTGTGAGTAATTGTCTTATAGTATTATGTCGACGCCTTATATGTCTCGACTTACCATTATATATGTTGTTCTTAGCTCTTGCTTGTGTTGCCATACTATTACAATGTATGCATATTGTTGTGACTGGTTTTGGCCAGCAAGGAATATTTTCTAAGAAATTTCTTAGCCATTCAGCTTCTTCATCTGCCTTGTCAAGAGCAATGAATTCGGATTCCATGGTGGAACGTGCTATACACGTTTGTTTTGTCGATTTCCAAGAAATCGTTGCTCCACCTAATGTGAATATATATCCACTTGTTGATTTGGTTTCTGTATTATTAGAAATCCAATTTGCATCACTATACCCTTCAAGTACAGGTGGATATTTTGTATAAAACAATCCATAATTTAAGATATATTTAAGATACCTTAGGACTCTTAATAATGTTGTCCAATGAGCATCATTAGGATTACTTGTGTATCTACTCAGCCTGCTAACTGCATAAGCTATGTCAGGTCTAGTAGAGTTCATCAAGTACATCAAACTTCCAATTATTTGAGAATATTCTAATTGAGAAATTGCTTCTCCATTATTTTTCTTAAGATGACAATTTGCATCAAAAGGAGTTACTGCAGACTTGCAATCAAATTGAATAAATCTTTTCAGATTTTCTCAACATAATGAGATTGTGTAAGGACATAACCATCTTTATTTCTTTTAATTTGAATTCCCAGTATAACATCAGCTTCACCTAAGTCTTTCAACATCTTTTTGGTTAACATTATGGCATCCTTACTTGTGCTCATAATCAACATGTCATCAACATATAGGCATATTATGACACAAAAGTTTTTCATTTCTTTAATGTACACACATTTGTCACATTCATTTATTTTGAAACCATTTGCTAGCATAGTATGATCAAATTTTTCATGCCATTGTTTTGGAGCTTGTTTAAATCCATATAACGACTTAACAAGTCTACAAACTTTATTCTCTTGGCCTTTGACTATGAACCCTTCAGGTTGGTCCATATAGATTTCTTCTTCTTACTCTCCATTTAGAAACGCTGTTTTAACATCCATTTGGTGTATTTTCATATTGTATAAAGCAGCTATGGAAATCAACATTCTAATGGAAGTTATTCTCGAAACAGGAGAATAGGTATCGAAGTAATCTACACCTTCCTTTTGTCTATAACCTTTTGCAACCAATCGTGCCTTGTATTTATCAATAGTACCGTCAGCTTTGAGCTTTCTTTTGAATATCCATTTATATCTAATTGGTTTGATTCTGGATGGTAGATCAACCAATTCCCATGTATTATTTTGTAAAATGGATTCAACTTCACTATTGATTGCTTCCATCCATAAAGGCGCTTACGGTGAAGACATAGCCTCCTTATAAGTCTGTGGTTCATTTTCAGTTAACAGACTTATAAAATCAGGTTCAAAATTCTTTGGAACCTTAATTCTTTTTCCCTTCTAGGTTCCAATTCTTGTTCTTGAACCCTTGAAGTGGTTGGTTCTTCTAGACTCTCTTCAGCCGTCCTTTTTTCGTGATGAACCATTTTGTTTTTCCTTGAAAGGAAAAATATGCTCAAAAAATTTAGCATCAGCAGATTCTATAATAGTATTTTCACTGATATCAGAAATATGTGATTTAACTACTAAGAATCTATATGCTGCACTATTCTTAGCAAAATCGATGAACACACAATCTACGGTTTTAGGTCATAATTTAGTCTTTTTTGGTAAAGGAATTTAAACCTTTGCTAAGCAACCCCACACTTTTAAAGTTTTGTAAGTGGGCTTTCTTTTTCTCCAAATCTCATATGGAGAATTATCAGATTTCTTAGAAGGAACTCTATTCAAGATATGATTTACGGTCAGTAGTGCTTCACCCCACAAGTTTTGGGGAAGTCCTGAATCATTCAACATAGAATTAATCATATTCTTGAGAGTTCTATTTTCCTCTATGCCACACCATTTTGTTGAGGTGTATATGGCGCGGTGGTATGATGAATAATTCCATTTATATTACAAAATTCTGCAAATTCAATGGAATCATATTCTCCACCTCGATTAGTTCTTAACACTTTTATTTTTTTGTCAAGTTGATTTTCAACCTCTGCCTTATATATTTTAAATACATCAAATGCCTCGCTTTTATTTTTGATCAAAAAGACGTGACATTACTTACTACAATCATCAATAAAGGTGTTGTAGTAGTTCTTTCCTCCTCTCGTAGGATTTGATTTGAAGTCACAAAGATCACTATGAATTAAATCTAATAATTCACTTGATCTTTCTTGAACAGACTTAAATGTTTGCCTAGCAAACTTTGATTCAGCGCAAACTTCACATTTATGTTTTAAATCAATTTTAAACTTTGGTAACATATTCAAATGTACCATTTTATGAATTAATCTGTTATTTACATGCCCTAGTCTAGCATGCCAAATATCAAATGATTCAATCATATAGGCCGAGACAGTCATATACGCAAAAACAATCATTCTATTGCCAGTGCCATTAACGATTACAATGCTTAAATTGAAGAGACCTTCAGAAGGTACCCCTTCCCTATGAACATGCCTCCCTTGGTCAATACAAATTTGTCAGACTCAAAAACAAGTTTGAACCCTTTCTTATTCAGTAAAGGGCCAGATACAAGATTTTTCCTAATATCGGGAACATTCAGAAACATCAAGTAAAGTGACTATTTTTCCAGACATGAACTTCATCTTCGCTGTTCTTTTGCCTTCAACCATGGAGGAGGACGAGTTTCTCATGTAAAGTTTCTCTTCACTATCAGCCGGATGAAACTCAGAAAATAAGTTTTTGTCACTGCAGATGTGTCTTGTCGCCCCAGTATCGATCCACAATCCTTTGGCATCATAAACCATATTGGTTTCAGAAACAACTGTAGTGAGATCAATGTCAATATCATCAATTTCCATGTCAGTAACATTTGCTTGGTTAGTCAAATCAGAATTATCAGAATTATGGTCTTTCTTGTGGCGACAATCTTGAGCCCTATGGCCCTGCTTTCCACAAACCCAACAACTTCCCTTAATTTTCTTGTAATCCTTCCCCTTTGATGTTAACGACTTGGTGGTTCTCTTGAAATCTTTCTTGAAATTTTTTTTCTGGAATTTCTGAAATTTGGACTTGCTTGATTGTCCTACCACCATGTTAACATTAACATCAGTCATTTCCTTTTTGTCTCCCTTCCTGTGGTCTTCCTCAACACGAAGTCGCAGAATGAGGTCCTCAATGGACATGTCCATTCGCTTGTGCTTTAGGTAGACCTTGAAGTCATTCCACGACGGTGGAAGTTTTTCAATAATGGCTCCAGTCTGGAAATGTTCATTTACAATGCACCCTTCAGCGTGCAATTCATGTATCAGAACTTGCAGTTCTTCCACTTGCTTTACCACGGACTTCGAATCCACCATATTTTATTTCAGAAACTTGCCTACCACGAACTTTTTAGCCCCTGCATCTTCAGTTCGATATTTCTTTTCGAGAAGATCCCAAACATCCTTTGTAGTTTTACATTATGAATAGACATCATACAGTGTATCATCAAGTCTATTCAAAATATAATTCCTGCAGAGAAAGTCGGAATTCATCCATGCTTCAATAGCAAGAAGAGTTTCCTTGGAGAGAGGGTCCTCATCAGATTTCGAACTTCTTCCTTCACTATGTTGGCAAGATTCATAGTGGTCAGCCAGAAGAGCATTTTCTGCTGCCGCATTTTAAAATCAAATAACTTCTCTGGTCTTTCATCTTTGGGATTGGCAGAGGTAGTAGAAGTGGTTTTCTCAGTTACAAGAGATGCCATTTCAAACTAGTATGCAAACAACAATTTCGTATAAATCAGTGACTAATTTTTTCAAAATCAGTGACAAATCATATGCAATCAACTATTGTACGTAAAATCAGTGATAACAAAATATTTTCGTTTTAGATTGTTAGCACATACACAACAACATGCATATTACTGAACTATAATATATATCATGCTTGAATTTAATTACAAAGAACTAGATAAAATAATACCAGAGGCTTGCACTTAATGGCAATGTCCTAAGACAAAATTTCCTCCAATTCGGTGTATGAATGCTGCAAGAGATTCGTTTCAGGATACAACTGGATTGATCTTTGATTACACACCAACCAAAAATCTTTTCTTCTGCAACAGCAAAAATCTCTCTAAAAAACCAGAGAAAACAATCTCAATTTTGAAATTTTTCTTAGTTCCCAAATGAAGTTAAAACCATTTTCATTAATAAACCAAAAACTGCCTCTCTTGAACAGTTACGACTGTTCAAAACGAGGTTATTAGTGGTGTGGTTCATTAACCACCAATTATCCCACTAATTAAACACCTTTTAAAAAGCTAAAGGTTGTAACTGTTCACCACTAATTACAACTACGAAATTAACTAAATTTAATGTAAAAAGTAAAAAATTTGTGTTGTGAATTGGCTAAGTTATTTAATCATTAGCCCCAAAGGCCCATGGCTAGTAAAGACAATCAATGGAGAATACCCATGGTCTTTCCCTCCAATCCCACATTCACTTAACGACTTACTTCAAGTGGAAGATCTCTTATAAGGAAAGAAACAAAAAAGTTTTTTTCCCATGTGGGACTAAAATTGGATACAATACAAACTCAAAGAACCTTTAAAGTTCAACACGTAGTGTACCAAAATTCAGATAACCAGCAAATAATTCTCTCCAAGGAACCCCATGTCTTTGAGACATTATCAAACAACAAAAGCACAATATGTGAATATCCCCAAACTTGCTAACAAGTGCATAGTTAAGGAACATATAGGCCAATAGGAGTTGAGAGAGTTAAGCACAACAAAGTCGCCCAAAACATAAACAACAAGCTCAGTGTCATTCAATTGCACATACCTTGGAGGAGCATGTCGATCCATTGAATAGAGAATGTGCTCAAATATAGCATACTCATCGATGGAATTCTAAAGACCAAAGCTCTATTAAAACCTTGTTCAAACAACAATTCTGCAACAAATGGCTCTCGCCTATCATATCCAATGTGGCAGAACCTATTGAAGAGGCAAGAAGAGATATCGGGTGGTTCGGGCTCGTGATCTCGCCATGGAGAACTAGAAATCTCCAATAATCGCATAGGGCCATTTCGCTGGATCTTGAAGTTGAAGGCATCGGCTTCATGTCAGGGTTGGGCAAGATTGAATGGGAAACTGAATAAGGTGCAGCTACGTTCTCTATTATCAACGCAACTTCATTAGTGTGCGGAGGGGTTAGTGGTAGAAGTGATAGTGTAGGTTGTGCTTTAACAGGTGAGTGCATCGTCTTTGCAACAACAAGGGTTTGCAGTTCATTTGTGGGCGGATGGGTTTGCAGTTCAACGGGTGATTCATGAGGTAGGGAATTTGTTGAAGGAGAGAGGGTATGAGGCAGTGTTGGTGAGGAAGGTAAGTGATATATGATTGGTGGGGATGGGTAAGGTGATATCGATGAGGAGGAGTTCAGTAAAATGGAAGTGGCGGTTTGGAGGATGTGGGAGCAAGGACGGTGGTGGGCGTTGCTGCAGGGGGTGGAGGGTGATGGATGATGGGCAGTGGTACCCAAGGTGGTGCTGCAACTGGTGAGTGAGCCATCGTCTTCGCATCCACAAGGGTTTGCAGTTCAGCCATAGCGCAACCATAAGAATCGTAGCATGCCTCAAGTGCATGTGTATGAAAATAGACATCTAGTGTCTTCCCCATTGCAATACTGATTTTGAGAGAGGTACGAAGAAGAAAATGAAAGCACCAATCTATAAGAACTCAATTTGAGAAGGGCTCGAATCTCTTAAAAAGACGTGAAATAAATAAAAAAGAAGATAGAGATGAAATAAAACTTTTTTTTTTTCTTTCTTGTCTTTGTTTACAATCAATACATCTTATATATAGAGTATCTTTCCATTGATCTCAATAAATCTTAATAACCTTAATACAAATTATAAAATTATCCTTATAACACTTTACTTATATTTTATAAGCCTAACATAATATTTAAGAGTATCTAATAGATTAATCTTGATACTTATCTACTTGCTTACGCCTTACGAATTCTTATAAAGTTTAAAAGAAACTCAATCCACTTCAATACCTAAACCTTGACCTGGATCCATGGGCTGTTTCTTAGTCGACCCAGTAAACGTATCAAGTTTGTATGAAATTTCACAGTTTTGATGGTTTGTATGTGAATAATATAATTTTAGTGAGAAATTCCGTGATGTTTTACGCGTTGCCAGTTTTCTATTGGTTTCTTCATTTACTACTAGCCAGTATAGAGATCAGTTTAGCTGGAATTGAATTAAATAGTTTCCACTTTTCTCGAACAAACACATCTTTAACATTTGTCACATGTAATGCTGAACAAATAATTTTTGTTTTGGATGTTGTTCTCATCTTCTTCACACACATCAATGGCTTGTGTAAAAGCAGTTAATTTTGCTCACGTTATATCTGTACCCATATTCCTTCAATTCAACCACTTGTAGATTATCCTGTTTAGTCTTTGTTCGCTTTACCATATTTTTTTATTCTCACATTCTTTTATGAAAAAACGAAGATATTATTTCTTGATTAGTAATTGCGGTGTTTTCTGTGTCTATCATGTTCTTAACTTTTTAGTCGACCGTCATAATAGATTTAGTTGGAAATCTTGTGATATTTAGCCCCCTACTTTGTTTTTACTCGTTCATATCATGCTATATTTGATAAGATCCTTATTGATGAGAAGATATTTATTGCCACTGATACACCATTTTGAACTTGTTAGCTACATTCTGCCTCAGGTTGATTACTTTCCAATATTCACCTTTTTTTCAATTTTCCTATAACTAGATGGAAAATATTTCTAGATGACACAAATTTTATACTAGTTTGTTAGTTTGTTTGTGATAAAATACAAATATTGATCGATCGTTTTGAGAATTCAACAACGATCTACAAGACAGGTACACAAAGAACAAGAACACAAAGTAACCTCAGAGAATAGTTTCAAAACTCTCTCAGCTCAAACTCAAAGAGTTCTCAATTACAATCAAGACAACATCATGTTTAATCCAACTAACACACCCCTATTTATAATATTGGTTTCTTCTAAAACAATCTATTTTTCTTTATGTGAGATCTTCCACCTTATCCTCGAGATGGTAAAGAAAGAGAGAATAAAACACAAAAGACAAAGTAAAGCCAATATCGCGAACCCATGTGATGTCGATAGCGTGAGGCGTATAGGAGTCCATGCTATAACCCAAAATAGTGGTACATCCAAATAAGGAACGACCCACCAAAATTAATGAGGCCCGCTATGGGCACCCCACCAATTCATGAAGGCACCCTCTTGTTGAGGGCACAAAGCATATTACCAAGGGCACCCAAAAATTATGGCTGAAATCCCGAAAACACCCCTCGTTCAAAACAGAGGCACCCCACCACCCCACCACCATCCTCTTAAAGCAACCAATACTCTCTTGAACGAACGAGCAAGCAATCCTGAGAGTCATTTGTCTGTTCCTCTCCGTCTCTCTCCTCTGTTGTAGGACGTTTTTCGAGTTTGAAGGCTCTGGGTATTGGTCGATTTCGTCTCCACATTAGGGCTTGGTTTAAGTTCTTCGTTCACATACTCAAGTCGTGAAATCGATCGTTTGAAGGTACGTTGATAGTCTAATTAAGTTGCATTTGGTAGAATAGTTGTTATGTTTGTGTGGCGGTGCATTCAATGGTTCATTTATTGGAAAGTCGTGGTTCTCGGCCACACAGGCCAGAGAGTTTATTTACAGTCTCGGCCAAGCATGGCCGAGACTGAGGGGAAATTTTTGGGAACTCGTGGTTCTCGGCCAGACAGCCCAGAATAGTTTACACAGTCTCGGCAACGAATGGCCGAGAGTAATTGTGTTATCTCGGTCACCACTTCACGAGAGTAACCATTAGTGTATAGTTTATGTCATGTCGGTGATGTACAACCGCGAATGTAGAATATCTCTCGGTTGTCCATTACCGAGACTTTTATTCCTTTCTCGGTGGATGTTGACCGAGACGTTTGCATAACTATCGGTCCTACGAGGCCGAATCAATCGCGCCCGTGAAAAAACGTTTGAAAATTTGAGAAACCCTACGTTGACAAACCAAATCATCAATTTCACAATTTTTGTTCCAAAAAACAGCTCCTTCAAAGCTTCATATGGTTGTCAAACATTGTTACCTCGCTGTCGGATGATGTCAAGACGCAAGAATCGATACACGCTCGGCAAACACAATTGTGACTTTAGGTTTCACTTGTGATCCAAGGTGGTGGGGTGCCCCAATTTTGCTTTGAAAATGGTTTGTGGGGTTTGAGTGAGTATATATGAAGGGGCAAAATAGTCATTTACATTTTAGATGGGAAAATGAGAAAAAATATGGGTGCCTTCATGAATTGGTGGGGTGCCCATAGCGGGCCTCAAATTAATCCATCAGAGTAGTGAGTTGGAATACCGAACCATAGTAAGAATTAGGGCTGAATTCCGCCAAGTACACCGTGAGCATACCCCAAATGTGAAGTATATCAGTTCCAAATGTGCAAGACATTAGCAAGTACCCAACTGTCACGATTCACGAAATCGACATGGATGAATGGAAAAAGAGATGCATCATTCAAACTGCAGCTTGACATGCTCACACCATCCCTGACCCCATCATGCCTAGGAGGGACGAATGGACAAATTTCATAGAGTAGATAATGAAAAATTTACCAAAGTACACATGTTTTTAGTTTTAATGAGGAAAATAGGGGTGAACTTTTTTTTTTTCCGGAAGTAGGCAATAACGCATTGTGGAAAGGCGCCATCTACGTGGCATGTTACGTGGAAAATTTTTTTTTTGTTGTGGACACATCGATAGCGCCTTCGCGAAGCGCGCTATCGTGTACATGTCCACGTCGACATGTCCACGTGGACCGACGTGGACATGTACATCGATAGCGCGCTTCCGCGAAGGCGCTATCGTGTCCACGCGGACAAAAATGGTTTTCCTGGTCCACGTGGATCCACGTGGACCGGGAAAACCCGTGACATAGGGGCGCAGATAGCGCCTTCTCAAAAGGCGCTATCTGCACCCCACTGTCGTCTTCCCGAAACCGACGCAGAGAATCTCTGCGTCGGTTTCGCTTTCCCGAGGGTAGGGGGGGTAGGGGTAGGGGGTAGGGGGTGGTAGGTCACGGGTTTACTTGTGGCGAGTGGGGTGGGGCGGCTATTTAAGGAGGGGAGGGTGGGAGCGATCCGTGGAGAGAGACACCGGAGGAGGAGGAAGAAGGAGGCGAAGGTGTTGCGAGAGAGACTCGCGCGGCGGTGCATACGCGCGACGGGACGGAGGAGGAGAGGAGGTGCGGCGGGTCACCGGAGCAAGGAGCGGCGGCTCACAGGCGAAGCAGCGCAGCGGTGGTATGTGGAGGCATTTGCGTGGCGGTGGTACGTTGAGGAAGAACAGCGCCAAAAAGGCAAATGGAGGAGGGATCTCCGGGCGCGCGCAGAGGGAGGAGGAGCGGAGGCAAGCGGCGCCATATACACATCGTCCGACGATGGAGTGGAAGGAGGAGGTAATTAAGTTTGTTTAAGTTAGTTAAGTTTAGTTTACTTAGTTTGTTTAAGTTAGTTAAGTTTAGTTTAGTTAGTTTGTTTAAGTGAGTTTAGTTAATTAAGTTTAGTTAATTAAGTTTAGTTAATTTAGTTTGTTTAAGTTAGTTTAGTTAATTTACCGAAGGAGGAGGTATGTTTAGTTAATTAAGTTTGTTTAAGTTAGTTTAGTTAGTTTAGGTTAGAAGTTTAGTTTAGGTATTGGTGGTTAGTTTAGGTAGTTAAGTTTGTTTAGTTAGTTAAGT
Organism: Stephania cephalantha; assembly: GCA_039657325.1. Taxonomy (NCBI): domain Eukaryota; kingdom Viridiplantae; phylum Streptophyta; class Magnoliopsida; order Ranunculales; family Menispermaceae; genus Stephania; species Stephania cephalantha. Next base: position 12,780,282 of record CM077572.1, read on the forward strand.
TTGTTTAGTTTAGTTTAGTTTATTATATGTATTTATGTTTGTTAAGGTTAGTTAGTTTAGTTTGGTTAATTTAGTTTAGTTAGTTTGTTTAGTTAGTTAAGTCAATTAAGTTACGTTATTTTTGGTCTTTAGGTTAGTTAGTTTACTTAAGGTAGTTTGTTTAGTTAACTAAGTTTGTTTAAGTTAGTTTAGTTAGTTTGTTTAAGTTAGTTTAAGTTTATGTATTAGTTTGGTTAGTTTAGTTTAGGTAGTTGAGGTATTTAGGTTAGTTTAGGTAAGTTAGTTTAGTTAATGTAGTTTGTTTAGTTATCACAATGTTGCAAGATATGTTTGCCAAATTTGTTTAGGTTAGTATAGTTTAGGTTCTTTACATTGTTAATATATAGTGACATAGGTGTTGTTAATTCGCAAATCAATATTGAATCGCAATTACACCTAACTGCATGCGTGCTAATAAGAAGCTAGAATTACTATATGATCTGAAAGTAATAGAGAGACGCCAGTTTTAACACGGCCAACCATGTGCATCCCTGATTCAACGCATGATTCCCCCCATGATGCACCTACCTCCAATACACAAAACTGCACAAACATATATGTTATATTTTATGTTAAGGAAAGCCCCAAAATTTATGAATCCATATATATAGTAGACTAAGCTTATTTAGACTTTGAATTCGCTTGCGATCCACTTAAGTTTCATGAACACGTCCACAATTTTGTGTTTTTTTTTTTGGATATGTTTATGTTTTATTAGGTTATTTTAGGTTACGTTTGGTTCACACACTTTGGGTAATTTATTTTAGATCAGTTACATTAGTTAATTAACTTACTTGAGGTTAGTTTTCAATTATTATTTGGGTACATGTTTGCTACTAAGTTACTTGGGTTAGTTAATCGTGATTAGTGTAATTAAGGTATGTTGTTGGGCAATTTTAGGTTGGTACTTTGCTCCTTAATTAGATTTGTAGATTTTTTTGGTTAATGTTTGTTAACTTATATATATATATATATATATATATATATATATATATATATATATATATATATATATATATAAAAAAATTGTCTTATTTTCTATCTACGTTTTCAAAACATTATTGAGGACACATATATAGTCCAACTCTATCCTAAATATACCATCTTTGTTATGTTCATGCGGGTAATTGGTTATTTTATGTTAGATTAGGCTAACTTAGTTAAGTTATTTGAGGTTAGTTTTCATTTATTATTTGGGTTAGTTAATCGTGATTAGTTTACTTGATTCTGTTGTTTGGCAATTTGAGGTAAGTACTTGTTAGTTAGGTTAGGTTTGTTAGTTGACTTAGGTTAGGTCGAGGTTATGACTCGTTATTTGGGTAAAGGTTTACTTTTATATGTTATGTTTAGTTTTGTTATAGCCGATTTATTATACTCTTTGTGTTCTAAACTAACGAAAATACAATGTTATTGCAGGAATATTACGTTGAAGAGGAAAAGTGGAGGAAACAAGTAAGTTCATTAATTTAGTATTTTCATAATAATTTATTTAGGTTAGGTTATGGTTTGCATGATATATAGGGACATATGTATTTTGTTTATGAAGAACGGTTGATATGTTTATTTATTGAACGTTATTACACGAAAAAATGTAAGTGCGAAAGAATGAGTATGCTATGTAGTTGCGATATTATTGCGATCTTCTACATCGAAAGTTCGATTGCGCTTTATCACCACATGATTGTCAACTAATTCCCTTAACAAATTTGTGCAATTGTCAGTAACATCTTTACATCCAAGTTCGCATACTTATGTAGGTCATGTCACAAAGAAACATCCATTTTCTATTCTATGCGTACGGCTCCATTGTTAATGGGGTCAATGGCATCGCGTACAGCTCACCCCCATCAGTAGTGTTGTGGGTTAAGTTTGGGTCGAGTGGCCGTGAAATGATTGATGACGTTTGTAACGCGTTCCCTATCTCATCAACGGATACTAAAGTTCATATGACTTATCGCCACATGATGGCTATCCCGAGGCTCACATTATTACGTTCCTGTGTTGTTGAATGATGCGACACACTTCGACTTGATGTGGGAGACGGTGGACAAATTACCAAAGACCGCAACGGTTGATATATATTTAACATTTGAGTCAGTCGACTCAATTCAAAATCGTACGATTCATTCGCAAGTTCTTGACGAACGTAGCGGCACGCCAGACGCAGCCTTAATGATGGAAAGATTGCATATGCAATCCCCACCGGATGAGGTCGTGCAAGAGGGGTTCGTTGCTCCATTACATGAAGATAATAATGCCTATAACGACGATGACGATAACGACGACGAAAATAACGAAATCGATGAGGAAACGCATCACAACGAAGAAGTTCCATCGATTGCGTTTGGGATGACGTTAACGTTTGCACGATGATCCAAGATATGATCCTCTCGGGTGCGGAGAATGTCGAAGATGATGAGCAATTTGCTATCGATGAAGAGATTATGTTGGAGGAAGCTAGTGACGATGAAGTTCACCAACCAATACCGAGATATAACGAAATCGATTGGGAGGTGGCTAATTCAACGGCGACCCAACATTCCCAAAAGCAAACTTGGGGGACATCCCTAACTTCGATTTGGAGATAGGGATGTGTTTTGACAATAAAAACGACTTACAACATGTCGTTAAAGTGTGGCATGTTAATAGACATTGTCAATACCATGTGATGGAATCGACTACAACTTCGTGGGCGATTAAGTGCATATTTCCACAACACGGGTGTATGTGTCCATCTAACCAGATCCGAGATTGCTGCAGAGAGTAGCGACGTTCTCCTTCAAAGACGTACATCTCGTTCGAGAGTGAGTAGAACAGAGGCTGTTGGCGAGTAGTAGCCAACGATCATCCCCGCCAACTCATTCTTCTCTGTGGGTACATTCTGCATCGTCCACACCCCAAGCGAACCTCAAATGTTTGTACCCAGCCGCCGAGCGTGAATCTTCCTCCTTACCAGTTTGATCCTTACGCACCTGGGCCGTCGTCTTCATATGTGGTCCATGGAATGCCTCATCATCAAATGTATCCGTCACTGCCTCAATACATGCCTAGTCCATATACTCCTACTCCTTATAATTATAATATGCCATATAGTGGAGATCCCTCATTCATGAACTTGTTGACCATGCCGCAGCCTCATGTTCCTTTCCCCCAACCCCATACAGAAGCCAATATTTTGGGATGGTTCCACCTCCTATTTTTGGGAGCATCGATGAGCAGAGGTGAGTCGAGTGAAGCACCGGAGGAAACGTATCAATCTACTCGACGTAATTCAATGCAAGACCAGCCACCTCAACAACCTCAACCGGATGTACAAACACAACATCCAACTAGACAAAGAGTACGTCCGGTTTGCATCACCGAGCAACAACGTCAACGTAACCGCCTTAATAGACTGCATGATGAGTTTCTTGATGTCATGGTGATTTGTAGATAACTTATATATTGGGTTCACGAGTACGTGTATACAAGCTTCTCATTGAAAAAACATATTTCTCATGTTTTCCATATTATTATAATGTCGTATCTGTGATTACTCTTCAATAGTTAGTTTAGTTTGTTAAGTTAGTTTAGATTATATGTTTAATTTAACATAAGTGGTTAGCTTAGTTAGTTAAGTGTAGGTGGTTAGGTTATATTAGTTTAGTTTGGTTATGTTAATTAGCTTAGTTAGTTAAGTTAGTTTAGTTTAGGTGTTGAGGTTAATTTAGTTTAGTGTAGGTGAGTAAGGGTATGTTCCTTAGTGTAGTTTAGTTAATTTAGTTTACATAGTTAGGTTAGGTTAGGTTAGTCGAGTTTAGTTCACATAGTTACGTTAGGTTAGGTTGTTAACAAGTAACTCTCGAGCTACTTGGTTGTTTGTTTAGTTAATCGTTTCTTGGTTGTTTGTTTAGCTAGTTAAGTTAGTTATTTTAGTTTACTTAGTTTGTATTGTTTAGGTGGTTAGGTTAGTTAAGGTTAGTTAAGGTTAGTTAGTTTACTTTGGTTAGTTCCATTTAGTTAGTATGTTTAGTTTTCAATTAAGTTAGTTTATTTTTTGTTGTTTGTGTGAGAATCGTCATCGGTCTTCATTGAACTTCAACACAAAACACACCACAATGTCATGCACAAAGTTAGGTATGCATCACACGTGCTATTTTTGATTAGTTTACTTGATTCTGTTGTTGGGCAATTTTAGGTTAGTATAGTTAGTTAGGTTACGTTTGTTAGTTGACTTAGGTTAGGTCGGTTATGACTCATTATTTGGGTAATGATTTACTTTTTTTGGTTTTTTGTTTAGTTAGTTAAGTTAGTCATTTTACTTTACTTAGTTTGTATTGTTTAGGTGGTTAGGTTAGTTAAGGTTAGTTAGTTTAGTTTGTTAGTTAGTTTAGTTTGGTTATGTTAGTTAGTTAGTTAGTTAGTTTAGTTAAGGTTAGTTAGTTACTTAGTTTAGTTTGGTTGGTTAGGTTAGTTACGGTTAGTTAGTTTAGTTTAGTTAATGTTAGTTAGTTAATTAGTTTAGTTTGGTTTGGTTAGGTTAGTTAAGGTTAGTTAGTTTAGTTTAGTTTAGTTAGTTAGTTCGTTACTTTGTTAGTTAGTTAGTTAGTTTAGTTTGGTTAGGTTAGTTAATGTTAGTTAGTTTAGTTTAGTTTGTTTAGTTAAGGTTAGTTATTTTAGTTTACTTTGGTTAGTTAGTTAGTTAGTTAAGTTAGTTAGGAAGTTAGTTTAGTTTAGTTAAGGTTATTAAGTTGGTTAGTTTAGTTTGGTTAGGTTAGTTAGTTAAGGTTAGTTAGTTTAGTTTAGTTTAGTTAGTTAGTTAGTTAGTTAGTTAGTTAGTTAGTTTAGTTTAGTTTGGTTAGGTTAGTTAAGGTTAGTTAGTTTAGTTTAGTTTGGTTAGTTAAGGTTAGTTAGTTAAGGTTAGTTAGTTTAGTTTGTTAGTTAGTTTAGTTTGGTTAGGTTAGTTAAGGTTAGTTAGTTTAGTTTATTTTGGTTAGTTTGTTAGTTAGTTTGTTAGTTAGTTTAGTTTGGTTATGTTAGTTAGTTAGTTATTTAGTTTAGTTAAGGTTAGTTAGTTATTTAGTTTAGTTTGGTTTGGTTAGGTTAGTTAAGGTTAGTTAGTTTAATTTAGTTAGTTAGTTAGTTTAATTTGGTTATGTTAGTTAATGTTAGTTAGTTTAGAAAAGAGAGTTGAAGGTTGGAACCAATGTGTATATATATATATATATATATATATATATATATATATATATATATATATATATATATTCAAAATTAGTTTCTTTTTTATAACCAATGTATATATATTCAAATTTTTTTTTTTTTAAAGTCGAGATCGCTCAACTACGACGACGACGACGACTAGCGGCGAGGACGGAGCGGCCGAGACGACGCTGGTCCAGCGGCTCGCGGTGACGGCCCGAGGACGACGCGGTCAGCAACTGACTTCACATGGCGACCACAAGAGCAAGGCAGCCAAGAAGAACGCCCCGCAGAGGAGGTCGCGAGCCGGCGGCGGCGTTGACGGACATATCTCGCGAGTCCGGTTGGTGACGTGGCGGTGACGTGGCGGTGACGTGGAGGCGATTTGTACGATAACGCCTTTTCAAAAGGCGATATCGTACATTTGGCCGCCACATCACCGCCACCTCACCGCCACGTCATCGCTAACAAACTTAACCAATAGCGCCTTTTCAAAAGGCGTTATTGGATGGCGGTGAGTGGCGGTGATGTGGCGGCCAAATGTACATATAGCGCTTTTCAAAAGGCGCTATCGTACATTTGGCGCCACGTCACCGCGACCAACCAACATCACACACAATAATTATTGCCTACTTTTATTTTTTCAAAGTACACCACTCTATTTTGTGAAAAAAATTGTAAACCACCCCTAGTTTTGGAAAAACACCGTAAGATAATTGCAATGCACAATGCAGCAAAAAATTCTTCGAACACTCGGAAGGCAACATGAAAAACTTGGTTTAGCACTTTCTCACAGATCATGACTGCAAACTTAAGTTGAAGCGTTGCTATGAATATCAAATGATTTACAAGATTGACTGAAAGCATCTTCACGACAGCTTGAAGGCCTTAAGCTACCATTCGATCGCCTCGAATGTCGCATCCATCACTTGGAGTAGTCTTCCCCAATTGTTAAACATGGTTTCGCCTGTAGACTGTCAACAATGAAAGAGATCTTGGCGGTGGCCAAGGAAGCGGACCGAGGACAGGGAGACCCACTACGTAGGGTGAAAACGTCTGTGCAAGATTGGTGTTACCTGGATTTAGTGGCCAAGGCGTTGGGGTTGAGGCTAGCGGTGGCGGAACAAACACAAAGATGTGGTTTGTGGATTCACAGATCTGCGATGCGGAACTCACCTTGGTAAGGGAACGAACTGGTGGATAAGAAGCCACATCTTGTCTGTAGAGCTGATCATCAATGCAATTGGTGTTGGAATCAACACGGAAGACTTTGTTGCAATTGAATTTCCTTCGCTGCCAAAGAGGACACCAGTCCTTCGGGATTGCTTACCTCATATCAGAACTGCTCTGGGAGTGTGGAACGAATATATATGATGGTTTTGGTTCACCGGCGGTCGACAACTCCTCAGATAAGCTCGGAGCTAGCAAATCTGAAGCTTTTGTGCTGCCAATTGCTCCAATCTGTTGATCTACCATGACTGCTGAAGTGATCCCTCGCTGTTGAAGGAAGAGTTATCGCAAGGTTCGAAACTTTGACTTCGCCTATGACTTCGCTCCCTTAAAATTTGGAATTAATTCGAGGAAGTTAACTTCGACGATGAAAGTTTGACAAAAATTCGTCGGTGTACGGAAGTTTACGGAATTTCAATTTAAATTGCTAGAAAACTCAAGTTTCTTTATAGAGATGCTAGAAATATATTTAATCATACAACAATAATGCATAAAACTCATGTCACCGGAGGATATTCCAAATTTTAAGTATATTTTTAGCATCACTCAACTTCCACTGAACATAATAATTTTACTTCATGTTTTACTAACTTTCATCGATGTTTTCGAAGTTCGGTCGAAGTTAGCCGAAGTTAAGTCGAATTTTTGCAATTTTTCTACTGCTTCTTAATTTCGCTTTCGCTCACCTCAAAATTGACAAACTTCACCCGAACTTCGGCGAAGTTTGTCGATTTTTCAAACCTTGGTTCATCGAACCTTTGAACCAAGCCTTTGACCACATTCTTCACTTTAGATATGAGCTCTTCAATTGACGCCTCAATGGCTGAAACCCTCTTTACCTCATCTTCAATCCAATCGAGCTTCCATCTATGAAGTATGCTCATATACCACGGGTAGAATACCAATATTGATCAATTGTTTAGAGAATTCAACAACAATCTACAAGACAAGAACACAAAGAACAAGAACAAAAACACAAAGTAACCCCCGAGAGAAGAGTCTTAAATCTCTTTCGGCTCAAAGAGTTCCCAATTACAATCAAGACATCATGTTTAGTCCAACTAACACATCCCTGTTTATAACATTCGTTCCTTCTAGAACACTCTATTTTACTCTATGCGGGATCTTATCGGTTTGTTCCGTTGACTTTACTCTTACTACCATACTTTATCAATGGTTTTAAAGTTTCATAGATTACTTGGTCTAATTCTGAACTAAAAGACATTTTACATGCATTTGTAATGATGGTTTGCTCACCCACTTACCATCTGATGCAGCGGAAGTCTTCCAAATCGATTAACGAATCCATGCACAATAAATTCAGGGCATTGAGAATTAAAAACCCTAGTTCTCTAAAAAGAAACAATGTTCTTTATTAATCATCAAATTCAATCAATCAAAACTATTACAAAGCCTTAAGATATATAGGCTTTTCAAAAAAATAAAAATAAATAAAGAAACTTTTGATTCTAAAAAAAGTAAAATCGTTAATTAAAGTCTCCTAAATATCAACTTTCTATTTTGAGTCACTAATGACGCCTATATTCACCTATTACTTAAATTCCTATTTGTCTAAGTTTCCTAATTAAATTAAACTTCTATTATTTAACTTAAATAATAGAACTAATATATAGAATACTACTAAATATAGTAATTAAAATAATAAGAAATTAAACTCTACACATCTTGCGATTCATGGACTCCACCACAAGATCTTGCTCCTTTCCATCTTCATTACCATTACCATGTTCTCGTTGTTGTGCCTTGAAGTTATTTGATTTGGTTCGTTTTTGCTAACTTACAGTGTTAGTTGGAAGTTATTTCCTTGGAGTTAATATTTTCATGTTTGGTTCAACTTTAAACTTGTAGGGAAGTTTCAAATTTTTAAACAATAAAAAATATGAATTGACATAAATAGCCTCCAAACAAGAGAGAGATGGGTAATAAATAAGTCATTAATGAGGGGTAATTGTGTCTACAACTCCCGGGAGATAACTCCCTAGGGGGGTGGTGGGGAGATTTCTCACACCCTAGGGTGTAAGTTGGGAGATAACTTGCAGGCAAGTTTGGCAACCAAACAAGATCTGTAAGTTATCTCTCGGGAGATAACTCCACCCCCTAACCAAACAAGGCCTTTGTTGCTTATTGTATCAGCTATGGCAAGCACTTACTATATGGTCTTTGATTCTCTGCATATATTGCTTTCTTTTCAATATTTTATTTTGTTTCACACTTTTTTTTTTCCTTTCTGATCGGTTCAGTCAAGGCGGAAAGAAACTGTTTTAGATCTGGCAAAGTTCGTTGACAAGGGCGTCCAGGTCAAGCTTACTGGTGGAAGGCAAGGTTAGTTGTCGTTTCCTATTTTTACAATTATGCGAATGTAGGTGCAGATTATATTATTCTATTTTTATTGAACAATTTCTTGGCTTAAGCTTTGGTTCACGAACTTGAAAACATGTTAATTATACTCACGAATAGGCTTCTGTATGATAGCCGGAAATTGTGTTCAATACAATATTTTTTTTATTACATGTTCAATACAATATTGGAATATTATTATTAGAAACATATCTGTGGAAAAATTTCTAAAGTATTTATTTGTGAAGAGAAAAGCAATTTCTGCTCTTTTACAGGGGTGGTCATAACTCATAACTGATGATATCTCCCATTTCTGCTCTTTTCAATTTTTAGTAACAATGACTTGACCTTTCTTCTGACCAAGAGTTATTTGCTGGAGTTTATTTTTGGAGCAACAAAGGGTTTTGTATGCAAGGACCTGTTATTATTTAAGACTTCATTTTTTGAACAGGTCCTGCCATGGCATTTTATTGAATCTGATTAAGTTTTGACATTGAAAGATCTGATGTGGCAGGGAATAGAAGTGATAGCAGTTACTCTTATGTTGTTATTAGAGATGTCGATTTGTTTAGACTCACTCTTCAATTGAGAGTTCAATAACCTTAATCTTTATGGATGTAGACATGAAAGTGATATACTCAGTATTCACAATTTCACATAATTAGTGCTAAAACCTGAAAAGAAATGGAGACATTATTTTTTTTCTTAAGAAAATCTAATCAACTTGAGGTAGTTAAGGCATCTTCATGATGAAACCTTTGCGAAGTTATATTCCACCATTTTGAGTTCTATGCAGAAGATTGTTATGGCATCATTTCTCAAGAGAATGTTTCATCAATAGAGGCCAGAAAAGCTTTTGGTGTTAAAGAATGAAAGGCATTGACTTTTGCTCTAAAGATTTTGGTGTAACGAAAGAATATTACCATCTCAAAAGCCAATGCCCTTCTGTGTGTGTGACTAGAGAAATTGTTAGATCTTTGCGTTTGTATTTTAGTTTTCAGTTTGGTAACGAAATGAAAAAAAAGCTTTTGGAAGATTGAAGAGTTTATACTCTTGCAGATGTGTTGTTTAGGTTGGTGCTGTCAATTCTTGAAAATGACTGCTTGGTTAAATCATAAATTTTTGTTCTTTGTCGTTTTTACTTTTCCCCTTCGGAAACATTATTTAGGCTTTCTAGTTGCTTACTTGCTTCCCATAACTTGCTGTTTTTGAATGTGAATGGACTGCATTATATCTTTTGTTAGATAAATAACTTATTGCTGTGTCTCTCCTACAGTGACAGGAACTTTAAAGGATCAGTTACTGAACCTTGTACTCGATGGAGCAATTGAATTCCTTAGAGGTATATAATTGATCAACTGATGGCAATTAAAGTTTTAATGAATGCCTCTGTTGGTGTATTCTTTCTTACTATACTTTTTGCTGTTGAATATAGGAGGTTGTATATTAATATGCTGGAAAATGCTAGGGGATACATACTTTTGTTACAATCTTTGGGTACAACATTGATGAGGTCCATTGGATCATGCATCGAGATATGTGCATGCAAATTCCAATGCATATCCAATGGATCCCATCCCATCCCACCAATGTTGTACCCAAAGGTTGTAACAAAAGTAAGTAACCCTAGCATTTCTCTAACATGCTTGCTTAGCTACTTTCAGGAAGCATGTATTTTTTAAATGTCCATCAGTGATCAGATTTCTGCTATAAATGAAATCTGTCAAGTGCTTCCTCATGGGAGGACTTGCTAAATACTTTTTTTCTTTTCTTCTTTTGGTTTTTGTTTACACACTGTGCTTGATGCATGCTTGTGATTTTGACGTTGTATCGCGCACAGTATGGAGATAATAACGAAAACTATTTGTTTCATTGAGATTTAGAGACTTGCAAACAGTTGTTTCTTTATTCTGCTGCCCCTTAGCCCTGGCGCCTGCGAAGCATAATTTTTTGCTCAAATTTAATCTTTCATTTTGTTTGATCACTTGCTAAATTCCTTCTTTCTCTTCTACTGTTCAATACTGCTGAGTATTAATACATTAGCCTTTAGCGATGTGCATCTGATAACTGATAAACATTTATCCTACTTTGCAGATCCAGATGATCCCTTGAAGACTACAGATCAGACTAGGAGTCTCGGCTTAATAATATGACACTATCATTTTTTTATTTCATTTATGAGGCCATTTTTTTTTTTGTTATTATAGATGAAGTTGTTCTGGTTCCTGGATGGATCTCAGATTATTTTCAGTAGAAGATCTTTTGTCGATTTAGAGACTTTTGTTTTTGCTTATTATCCTTGTAGTCTCCATCAAGTTATCTACGGCACGTCTTCAGCTTTATTTGGCTTAACAAAAACCCACAGCAAACTGTCTCCCCCCTTTAATCATGTCTGCCACTTTCTCGATTATTCTCTATGAGGGCATGTATAGTTTTAGAATGTTGAGATGGAATTAATCTAATTATTTCATCACGGTGTGCTGTTTATAGTCATAAGTTCCATTTTTCAATTCCTACACGGAGGCAATGGCGAGCACAGATTTGGTTTTTTTTCCCAAATGGAGTGGATTCATTGAACAGACGGTCGTGTAGCCGGCACTCCTGTACAATCATAATGTGTTACCTGTTTCTGGTTTGATGTAATTGTGTTCTTCCTCGACCCATGTCAATTATTACACTCTAGCTGAGAATCTGCGAAGTCTCTTTTTTAATGATTTACTTGGTTATTTTTTCAGCTTTTGGACTGCACAACCATCTCCTTAATTTTGCCTAGTCCTGATTTTGGTTCTAACTTTTCTAACTAGTTCCTAAGGGTTCATCTTTGCTTAACTTTTCTTCATTTCTTTCCCATAAAATGTTAATTCAATGGTATCCAGTCCTTTTTGGAAACTTGTCTATTGCTTGAGATGCATATTGATCTCTGCGTCCATACACACCGGAACTCTTTTTCATCCATCATGGCATCTTCATGGTAGGTCCATGCATTGCCTATATACCATGCATATTTCATTGCCCTAGCTACTTGTATAATTTTACTTCAAAACGTTCTTAGCAGGTTCTGCGCATTCAAGGAATGACCTCTGACATTAAGTGACAATTTTCCCCCTTTGCCGCAGATATGCAAGGAAACTGCAGTAATGCTTGTATCGCCAACTGATGGCACCGACGAGATCGCAAACCCCTTCCTTCAACCAGATGGTGCTTAGGCGGCTAGGCCTTGGGAGTCCCACATCTTTTGAAGTTTCTATGAAATATGAGGGCAGTCCTTAGTGCATTATTCTGTGTTTAGTGGAACAAACATATGATTGCATTTTGTACGGTAAAGATCAGATCTTAGAATGTGTCAAATGGAAATGTCAATTCTAATCTCTCAACATGTACGTTTGCCAATCTTACTGCCCTAGTACAAGGGTTTGCGGAGGAGAGTGGAGACGACGGGGGAAGCGAGGAGGTCCGAGGCGAGAGTGAGGCGAGAAGAAGTGGCATTTTTGTTTTGCGGCGGAGCGGAGAGCGGAGCTGCTGCATAACGAGGGAGCGCGGAGCAGCGGCGGCGGGGCACCACATCGTCTCAATGAGGAGAAGTAGGAGGTCCGGTGAAGGAGGAGGAGGTATGTACGTGATGAAAAAAAAATGGCGAGTGAGTTTAGTTTGTGTTAGTTTTTTTAGTTTACGTATGTGTAATTTGGTTTAAGTTTGTTTGTTTAGTTAGTTGATTATTTGTTAGTTTGTCTTGTTTTAGGTATTTAACTTAGTTTAATTTGGTTTTTAGGTTAGTTAGTATAGTTAGAGTAGTTTGTTTAGTTTAGTAAGTTTGTTTAAGTTAGTCGGTTAATTAAGTTTGTTATAGCCATTTATTATACTATTTGTGTTCTAAACAAACGAAAATACAATGTTATTGCGGGAATATTTTGTTGGAGAGGAAAAGCGGTGAAAAAAAGTAAGTTCGTTAATTTAGTATTTTCGAAGTAATTTATTTAGGTTAGTTTATGGTTTGCATGATATATAGGGACATAAGTATTTTGTTTATGAAGTACGGTTGATATATTTATTTATTGAACGTTATTACACGAAAAATGTAAGTGCGAAAGAATGAGTATGCTCAGTAGTTGCGCTATTATTGCGATCTTCTACATCGAAAGTTCGATCAGCGCTTTATCACCACATGATTTTCAACTAATTCCACGAACAATTTTTTGCAATTGTGCATTACATCTTTACATCCAATTTCAAAACATTATGTAGGGCATGTCACAAAGAAACATTCCTATTCTATTCTATGCGTACGGATCCATTGTTAATGGGGTCAATGGCATCAGCGTACACCTCTTCCCCCATCGGTAGTGTTGTGGGTGAAGTTTGGGTCTAGTGCCCGTGAAATGATTGATGACGTTTCTAACGCGTTCTCCGGTACGGATCTTACTGCCCTAGTACAAGGGTTTGCGTATTATGTAGATTGCACACTGATATAGTACGGTTAGAAAATATATTAATTAAGGTGAGTATTAGGGTGCCCCAACATAGACACACATTCGTCTTTCGCCCTTCTATACAACTCAGGATGCATGAGCACCCGAGAATTAAGGGTGGATGATAAGTCTGTGCTATGCTAGGGCATAATCTTGAGTTTTTCGGTCATCTCTTGTGCATTGTTGCTTGTTAATTTCGCTTTGCTAGTAAAAGTGTTAATTTTCAGCCCTTGCACTTATTCGCAAGTGACGTGCTCCGCAAGCTATATAAATCTCATAGTACCGATATTTTTGTTAGGGTAGTGCTATTTCTGTAAACGAAGCTGCTAGAGTAACATATTTTGGATATCGATTCACTCGATTTGCCACGCGATACATGTCGAGATGTGCGTATGCATGTCGAGATCGAGATGTGCGTGTGCATCACAGGGAATTGCTGCCCAATCTGCAACCAAGTCTTTTTCCTTTTTTCTTTTTTTTTTAAAAAAAGAAAAAGCTTTCCTAACATACTTTGGGCATCGATGAGTGGGTCAGTAGTGCCCAAAGTATATATTTAGGGCGGGAAAAAGCAAAGGGGGACATCGATTAGCCGGAAATGGCGGGAAAAGATATCAGTATATCGCCCACTTATTAATTAGCTTCTTAGGCCTTGAATAGAACCAAAATTGACACTGATACATACTCCGTAGAAATGGCGAAGAAGCGAAAATCTAGGGTTTCTGAGAAGATCGAAGAAAACGAAGAAGTGATAGAGGAGGAGCACGAACAGGACGATGTAGCCGAATCTTCAGCGGCAGAAGACAAGAGCTTGTACGAGGTAACTAACTATTTCTCTCTTTCTTTTGCTAATCAATCGATCGATGACTTTGTGGAAATCCATTGGCTTTTCATGGATGCCGAACCCTAGATTGAAAGAAATGTCTCGACCTCACAATCCGCCTCGTTTGATCCTAAAAAATCATGTTGCCTATATGGTTATCTTGCGAGTTTTTTTGGGATTCGTCAATTTGATCATACACGTTCTCATTTTTCCTATTCCATGTTCTGGTTGCTTTATCTCTTTGAGTTTCTCAATTTCTCTAAGGTTATGCAATCGATTTCGCTATAAGTATTGCAAATCTTCTAATTTATGGGTACTGTGGAGTGGATTTGGGAAAGTTAGTGATGTATCCGGTTGGTCAGAGTGGCAAGGGACTCAATTTTCCTTAAACAAGGTCTCGAGGTCGAATCTTGTGAATGGAAAAAACTGGGTTGGGAGGGCCGCCCTCCGTTTGAGGTGGTGGATTAGTAATCTTTTCGTTTGTTCTATGCTCTAAACTTCATGACAGTTTCTTGTAATAATATGCATAAGATTATATTTCAGATATTTTTAGGTTCCAACTGGTGTTTTGTGGTTTGTCTTTAGACCATGTTCAATTGTGCTCTACTTCCGTTTGGAGAAAATAGAAATCGGGCAACTTAAGAAGAGGACATTTCTTCCCAATAACTTCTAATGTTTATGAATTAATCTTTCCGCAAGATGTTTTGTGAAGAGTGTTTTCCTCAAGATTTTTTTGATTTAGTTGCTTTAATATCTTTCATGGTTTTTAGCATTTTTGCAATTATATCGGTTACGAACCTGAGAATAAATGGTGGTTCCCACTGTAATCAGCATAGCAACGCCTGTTCCTCCTTATTTTGAATGAAATGGTGAGGAAGTGGTTATTTCGCTGGTATTCATAAATTTTTGCCAATATGCATCAATCATACTATGTCAAGTTCTTGTATGTGTTTTCAGTGACACTATAACATTTATCCAATTGTTGGGTATTCCTTGGGTTTTCTTCACTGCATTATTCTGTTACCATAGTTTATCCAAATTTTCCAATGCCCATATGACCTTAATCATATTGGCCCCTATCTTCCCGGACGGAAGGAGTTCGTGTCACTCTTTAATTAAGTATAGTGTCTTGGTCGATTGAGTCTGTGGGTCTTTTTCCTTGCAAGTCCTTTAATCGCTTTATTGACAACCCCTTGTTTCCATCTTTCCATTTAGAAAGCATTGATTCCATCAGTAGTTAAAATGTTTTTGTGGTCTGTTTCCTTGAAAAACACTTATGCACATGATAGGATCAAAAGAGTATTCTTTTAAATTTGTTTTCTCCATTGTTCTGGTTTCCAGTAGCAGACCGGGAAACTCTGGAGCATTTGCTTCTTGGTGAGCGAATTCAAGCCATTTATGAGATCGATATCCATTCTTCGTTGGTGATAAAATTGCTTGACGACCATGATTATTTTGCGTTGTCATCTTTTGTCGTTACTAAGAGGCATAGTGACATCTATAAAATTTCAGTCGTTGCTACATCACATGTCATTTGGTTGGAGACAAGTAATAGATAATCTGATGACATGGTTATTGACAGTTATAGTGTGGAATAAATGATCAGCCCTTCATTTTTAATTACTTGTTTGAAAAGGGGAATGAATGTGTCTATGAATGACTAGTAAGGTGGCACGTGCACATGATGCAAAACTTTGTAAATAGTCTTAAGTGACAAAGGGCGGCTCATTATGCGCAATTTCACTAAAATCAAAATAAAGCAATCACTCTTTAAAAAAAATAGTATACATGGCTTTGACTACCGTTGAAATCCAAAATAAAAATAAAAAAAAAAAATAAATATACCCTGCCTCACATTCAAACCCAAAAATATTTTTTAAACCCTCCCATATTGAAAGAGTAAATCTCATTTGTTTTTTTCTCTCATACAACTTTCTATAAAAAATGTAATTGTAAATATAAATTATTCGTGCAAAACCTATGAGTATTAGGAAAAAAATATGCAGAAGAAAATAATTAAAAAATAAATACAAATTCAAATTTCAAGAAATGAAATCTAAATAGAGATGTGCATTTTTAATACTTACATAAAAAAATCCACTACCGCACTTTTTGCATGTTAAAATGCAACAACAACAACAACAACAACAACAACAACAACATAGCCTTAGTCCCAAATTAATTGGGGTCGGCTACATGGATCAAACTTTTCCATTGTGCTCGATTAAGTGCAATTGATGGTGAACTTTCCAAACCATTCAAATCCCTCATAATTAATGCATCACATGCTTTGGTCTACCCCTACCTCATCGAATTTCTACAGTTTCTATTGAGTCAAGTTTTCTAGCGGGGGTATTTGTAGGCCGTCTTTGCAGGTGACCAAAACACCGCAACCGCCCTTCCCTAATCTTTGTATCAATTGGTGCTACTCCTACTTGTCTTTGAATTTTTATATTTCTTATTCTATCTTTACGAGTTTTACCACACATCCACCTAAGCATCTTCATTTCTGCTACATTCATTTTATGTAATTGTTGTTGCTTTACCGCCCAACATTCACTTCCATAGAGCATAGCTGGCCTAATTGCGGTCCTATAGAATTTTCATTTTAACTTAGTAGGAACATTTCGATCACAAATCACCCATGTTGCACTCCGCCATTTCTTCTATCCAGCTTGAATTCTATGTGTGACATCATTCTCAATATTACCATCATTTTGTATGATTGATTCTAGGTATCTAAAATGGTTCACCTTAGGATCTTCTACTTCCCCTAATTTTACTACTCTATCATCTCGATATCTAGTGTTTCTAAACTCACTGTGCATGTATTCGGTTTCGTCCTACTCAACTTAAAGCCTTTAGATTCTAATGTATTCCTCCAGAGTTCTAATTTCCTATTCACTCCATCTTTTGTTTCATCCACGAAGACAATATGATCTGCAAATAGCATACACCATGGTATATCCTCTTTAATATGCCTAGTTAGTTCATCCATAAGTAAAGTAAATAGATATGGGCTTAAAGCCGATCCTTGATGTAGTCCTATCGTAATGAGAAATTCTTTTGTAGCTCCTCCAAATGTCTTTATACTCGTTACTACTCCATCTTACATATCCTTAATAGTGTCTATGTATCTAGCATGCACTCCTTTTCTTTCTAGAACCCACTAAAGAACATCTCTAGGTACCTGATAAGATCCCACATAGAACCTTCTAGAGTTAGTTAGTGGGAAGACTATAAATATGGGTAGAAAGATATTGTAAGTTCATTCGGTACATTTGTCTTGGCTTAGAAACTCATTTGAGTTCTTGGAGAGTCCAGCCTCTTGAATGTTGTGGGATTGCTTGTTCTGTGGTTCAGTTCAAGCAATATATCTTCTTCTTCTCTCACATTCTTCTTGTTCTTTGTCTTTTCTTTGTTAGTTCAGTCCATTAAAGTTTGGGGTTCTATCATTGGTATTAGAGCACACTTTCAATCATGAGATCTCAGTTAGATCGAATGGAAGCTCGATTAAATCAAATTAAAGAGGAGCTGAAGAAGATTTCAACCATTGAAGTGTCGATTGGGGAGCTTAGATCTGAGATGATGTTTGTGTTTAGTGGGTTGAATTAGTGGCTTGACGAACTCCATCATCGCCGGATTGAATCAACCGGCATGAAAGCACCAAATCTAACAGATTCGACGACGATTGAGTTGATTCGGATAGTTGAAGGGTCAGATCTAGTGACGACCAAGGTGTTTCCAATTGTCGCTAACCCAGATCTGGAAAAGCAACAGTGGTTTGACTTCGAATCTGTGGTGAATTCAGCGTTCCACGAGGTAGTGTTGCAGTGCGAAGCGACTCTCGTTCAACTCTCAGATCCACCAGATCTAAAGCTGAGCAAGGTGTTGTCGACTTCCATGGCATCTTTTTCGTTCTTGATCTGTGCTTCAATGAAGCAAATCGGTGACACTAAGGGCACTATAAACCTACATTCAACAGATTGGGTCGCGTTTCAGGAGTATTTGATGGAGGTCGATTCCCTTCCTTTGTCGAGTGACAATCGCTTTGCCGCTTTAGCTCCGCCACCGTGGCCACCGCCTCCTTCGTGGCCAGTAGTAGTCTTCATGATTCGAGCGATTTTCGCTTCCCGCGTAGATTTTTCTTCTTCTTCTTCTTGGTGTAATCCCTCTCTTCCAGTTCAATTTGAGAAGACGACTTTCGCTGTCGGACGTGGTACTCGAGTTGATCAGACGATGAGAGGTATGCCACTGCATCGCATTCGTCACTTATGTCATGTTCACACATACACTATGAGCCCTAATGACTTTTGTATGTGGTTGTTTGGTTCTCTCTGCCTTGCACATTTTTTTTTTTTTCACTCAAAGTAGTCAGGCCACTTAAGCTATATGATATTCGAGAATCATCTGATGATGATACTGGTTGTGCCTCGAAGCTTCATCGATTCCTCTCCTCTTTCTCATGACGTTGTCGACCTTTACCTCCCCGTCATGTGCTCAATCGGTGATCTGCACAAGTCTCGCTTATTATTCATGAGTATTCGCTGGTTGTTCTTTTTAGTAATGGTTTCCACCGTTTGTCGTTTTGATCCGTCCAAGCTCTCATTTCCTTTGTTTATGGTGCCCCTGTTTTGGCCTCTCGATGGGTTACTCGGCACCATATCAATTGGCATGCCCCATGAAAATTGGCTTTACCATCGGAGATGAGGGTATGCGTACCATTAACGTCATGTATCAAGAGCTTGAAGTGGGTACGTTTTATGTTCGGGGCTCGACAATGGGAAATAGTTCACTTAGAGTTTCCTATGGGAGTGTTCCCTTCCATTATCTTCAGGTTTTCTTTGATATTGGTCCATTGTTCTACATCAATTCAAGGGCTATTGTTGGGGTTCACTTTCGCGATGTTCAACAACTGCATTTGCTACTTGATGGAACTAGCGCACAAGGCGTTCATCGACGTTTCCTTGTCCTTTCTACCGGTCACATGAGCGTGTTGGGCAGGGTTGCTTTAAGTTTGGTCATGCTTCTTCACTTTGATGTACCTATCCGGATGGCTTGGTTGAGCATAGGGCTGATGAATGGTCTATGTTGTGATTTGGCAGCAAGGATCATATGGATCTTGGCATGGTCGTTTCCTCGCACTCATTCACATCCCACCCTCCACGAGAGTTCACATTCGGACATATCCATCTTCTTTAGTTACCACCTTGAGGACAAGGTGGATTTTTAAAGGGGGGAGTAATGATAAGATCCCACATAGAACCTTCTAGAGTTAGTTAGTGGGAAGACTATAAATAAGGGTAGAGAGATATTGTAAGTTCATTCAGTACATCTGTCTTGGCTTAGAAACTCATTTGAGTTCTTGGAGAGTCCAGCCTCTTGAATGCTTTGTGGGATTGCTTGTTCGTGGGTTCAATTCAAAGAATATATCTTCTTCTTCTCTCACATTCTTCTTGTTCTTTATCTTTTCTTTGTTAGTTCAATCCATTAAAGTCAGTACCCTATCATATGCTTTTTCTAAATCTACGAATACCATATGAAGATCTTTTTTCTTTTCTCTATATTCTTCTAACAATCGCCTTACAAGGAAAATCGCCTCCATAGTTGACCTCCCAGGCATGAAGCCAAATTGGTTCTCTGATATTGTTGTTTCTCTCCTTAGCCTATTGTCAATTATCATCTCCCAAAGTTTCATAGTGACTCATAAGTTTAATTCCCCGGTAGTTTGAGCAACTTTGAATGTCTCCTTTGTTTTTGAATATTGGGACAAGCGTGCTTCTTCTCCAATCCATTGGCATCCGTTTTGATTTTAGAATTTTATTGAAAAGTTTTGTTAACCAAGTCAATCTTATTTCTCCTAAGCATTTCCAAACCTCTATGGGTATTTCATCTGGGCCACATGCTTTCCCTATTTTCATTCTTTTCACTGCCTCTTTAACTTTTAGAATTCTAATATTGCGTGTATAGTTTACATTTCTTTCTTGGTGTGAGTTTTCATCTATTATAGTATCAACTTGGCCATCATTAAATAAACTATCGAAGTAACTTCTCCATCTCTCCTTAATATCATCATCGCGCGTTAAAACATTTTGATTTTCGTCCTTAATACATCTTACATGACTTAGGTCTTGTTTCTTTTTATCTCTTAATTTGGCTAGCCTATATATATAAATACATATTTTTCGTCATCTCCATTACCTAACCTTGTATATAGATCTTCCATTAAATTTGTTTTAGCTTGACTAACCACTTTTTTAGCTTGTTTTCTAGCTTCTCTATATTGATTGTAAGCATCTTCATCTTGACAGTTAGGTATTTTCCTATACATCTCTCTTTTAGTCTTAATTGCTCGTTGGACATCCTCATTTCACCACCATGTTTCCTTCTTTGGTGGTCCCAAGCCTTTAGATATACCTAATACATTTGATCTCACTCTCCTTATGCAACTACTCATTTCTAGCCACATTGTATTAGCATCTAAGTCAAGATTCCAAACACTTTCCTTTAGTAGTTTTTCTCTAAACTCTACTTGTTTACTATTTTTAGGTTTCACCACTTTATTCTAGGGTCGCTAACTCTTTTATTCATGTTATGTCACCGTTTTAGCCTAATATCAAGTACTACTAACTTATGTTGGGTAGTAAGCGCTTCACCAGGTATTACTTTGCAGTCTCTACATATTTTTCTATCTATTTTTCTTGTCAAAAGAAAATCTATTTGACTCTTGTTATAACCACTACTAAAAGTAATTATATGCGACTCCCTCTTTTTATAACTAGTATTTGCTAAGACAAGATCGTATGTCGAAGCAAATTCTAAAATTGAATCTCCTTCTTCATTTCTATTACCGTAACCAAAACCTCCATGAACTCTCTCAAACCCATCATTACTTGCCCCGACATGCCAATTTAAATCTCCTCCAATAAAACCTTTTCATCTAATGGTATACTTTGCATAAATCCATCCATATTGTCTCAAAACTTGCATTTGATGCTCTCGTTTAATCCTACTCGTGGTGCATAGGCGCTAAGTATGTTAATTTTTTCATCTCCATTAATTAATTTAACTAGAATCAATCTATCCCCCATTCTCTTAACCTCTACGACCTTATCCTTATAATCAATCTACCCCCCATTCTCTTAACCTCTACGACCTTATCCTTGTAATTTAACTATAATCAATCTATCCCCCATTCTCTATTTGCATGTTAAAATGCAATCTTTGAAAAAGACAACTATACATTACGTTTAATTTATTCACTACAACACATCCTATCAAAAGAAGAGACATACAACAAATATACGAATACGCACTACACACACTGTCTATGATAGATTAATTAAAATTAAAGACTCTTTCTGAATAAAAAAAATCAATAATTAGTTGGTCCATGTGACAAAGGACTCAATTCCCCATTAGCGAATTCTTGAAGTCAAGTCTTCTAAATGGACAAAATTGGATTAAAAGCTCCACCAGCCCCCTCCATTTGGGATTGGCAATGTCAGTGCGTGGATTAGTTGATATAGTTGGCGTCAAACATGAACACTATATGGGAAATTAAAAAAAAAAAAAAAAAAAATTAGTTGGTCCATGTGACAAAGGACTCAATTCCCCATTAGCGAATTCTTGAAGTCAAGTCATTAAAACTTAAGTGGCATTCTAACCAAAAAAAAAAACATTTCTTTGAAATCATATAGAACATACAAATGCCACAGATATATATATATAGACCAGTAGACTTAGCATATCTGTTAATGGATAGAGAAATGTTGAGAAGTGGATAAAGTTGTTTGTACCATGTTAGCGGGAAAAAGGGTAAAAACCAACGCTTCCGATTCGAATTTTATTTCTTGATGCCCCATATCTTGATCCTGTTGTGGAGGCACTTCGAGAAGACGATTCCAAGATCTTCCAAGACCTTCATGCGAGGGTAGTACCGCTACCGCTTGATCGTGTTTTGAGATTTCTATAGAGTTTGCTAGAATGGTAAATGGAGAATAACATGCTATGATTACAAATTTCAATAGTGTAGAAGATGAATGTGGAGGATTTAAAAAAAAAAAAAAAAAAAAAAAAAAACCGAATGTGGAGTAGTTACCTTTTAAGTTTCGTAAATGTGTGGGAGTGAGAAGGTTAAAGAGAGAATCGTGGGAATGAGAGAGAGTAGGAGATAATTTTGGAAAAGTTAAATAAAGACTCGTTTTAAATACTTAGTGTGTTTGATTTCCAATTATGCCCCATTAATTATTCCTTAACTGTTTTTTAAACCAATTAGAAAAATCAAATTATGGGTAATATTGGAATAAGTTTAAATTTTAGACTAATAGGATTCAAGGGAGGATTGGCATTATTTATAGTATAGATAATGATAAGGGATTTGGGTGGCCTATGGCCTGACATTAGTTTAGCCGATGTCACGATTCTATTGGTTCATTTTGGCTATTGTTTGGGTGATTGTTGGTTCCCGTTATGCGTATTGCTCATGTAATTATCCTTTCCTAATGCATTCTTGTTGTTTCTTTCTCACAAAAAACTCCTAATCCTAATGTTCTGGTATAATTATTGAATCTATCTGCAGATTCTTGGTGTAGAGAGGACAGCATCTCAGTCAGAGATAAAGAAAGCTTACTATAAGTTGGCTTTGCGTCTTCATCCAGATAAGAATCTTGGTGATGAGGTGGGGACTTTTTATTCCATGCTCTCATATCTTGCTTTTTCTCTAGCTTGGTTGACCGGCATAGCCCATGACCCTCTGTTTCATGTTGGTTCTTTTCTACTGTTTATAGGAAGCCAAAGAGAAATTTCAGCAACTCCAGAAGGTGATTTCAATTCTTGGAGACGAGGAGAAAAGGACACTTTATGATCAGACTGGTTGTGTTGATGAGGTTGTGATGATCTCAGACCTATTTTCATGTTTTGTTTGGTGTTGATTTAGTTAGCTGAATGAAACGTGAGATTTCTTGCTTATCCTTTATTATTATTGATCAGGACCTGTCAGGCGATTTTGCTCAAAACCTCCATGAATACTTTAGAGCAGTGTACAAAAGGGTAAGTCGATATCTTAGTTTCAGGGGACAAGTTTCCTAACTTTTATTTTATTTTTTTGACTCTACAAACCTACGCTATATAACCTCTCACAATGTATTCAACCGGTGAGACTCGAAAAGTTGAAGCCAATACTAGGAAGTAAGAAGTTTCCTCACTTTTGTTCAGCGATCTGATTTCATTTTAGTGCTTAATTTGTCTTTTGTTGTATTTTCTTGTATAGTTTCGTTTTTCTTTTCCTATTTGCTGTCTCCAGGGCCCCATCTTGAAGATTGTTTCATTTGAATGAAATTTTCTTATAAAAAAAATAAAGGCTCAATAGGCAAATATATCCCCACCTTTCAAGGTTCTTAAAAATTTGTACCAACCTTTTGATTTTGGCAAAAATATCCTAACGTTTTTATTTTATGCAAATTGCATCTTCACTTGTCATTATGTGCCAAACCACAGTGAAAGAGTTGAGTGGTCATTTGATTACGTGCCCATTGCATCAAATTAAATAATACTCCCAAGTGTGTTTTAACTTTTATATTGTTAAGTATAATGCACTCATATAATAGCAAGTGAGGATACAACAACAACAACAACAACAACAACAACAACAACAACAACATAGCCTTAGTTCCAAAATCATGAGGTTATGATATTTTTGCCAAAATCATAAGGTGAGGATAGTATTGCCATTTGCCAAAAATCTTGAAAGGTTTAGATATATTTTCCTATTAGGCCAAAAATAAATGATTGTATTTTTCTTTCTCTTTTCCTGCATGATTTGCTTTTGTTTGCGTTGCAGGTCACAGAAGCTGATGTTGAAGAGTTTGAAGCAAATTATAGAGGGTCTGATTCTGAGAAGAAGGATTTAAAGGAGCTATACCAGAAATTTGAGGGAAACATGAACAGGTATTTGAGGGTCCATTTTCTTTCCATCCCTTTCTAGGAGATGCATGCTATTGACATTTAGGTTTTTTTTTTTTCGTACAGGCTTTTCTGTTCAATGCTTTGCTCGGATCCTACGCTGGATTCACACCGCTTCAAGGATATTATTAATGAAGCTATTGTTGGAGGTTAGTATCCCTGTCTTCTAGGCCTAAGGAATCAGTGGATACAGACTTCATTTTGAAGGAATATGATAACTATAAATTTTGTTGAGACATCTTTGAATTCCGAATTTTATATAGGGAACAATTAAAAATACCATGGTATTGATCTAAATTTAACGATGTAGGCGAGCTGGAAGAAACCAAAGCCTATCAGAAATGGGCTAAAAAAATATCTAAAATGAAGCCACCTGTGAATCCTCTGAAGCCAAGAACAAAGTAAGTTAGCTTTCACTTGGTGTTCCCTTCATATTTAGTATTGATGAAACCGTTCTGTTTAAACTTTAGAACTGCTATCCAACTCTCTGCAGGTCTGATAAAAAGTCAGATACAGATCTATATGCCATAATTTCTCAGCGCAGAGAGCAGAGGAAAGGGCAGTTCGATTCCATGTTCTCATCCATATTGGCGAAATGCAATGATCGCAATTTGGGACCTGAACCTACTGACGAAGAATTTGAAGCTGCCCGTAAAAGGCTTGAAAGCAAGCAGTCAAGGAAGGGAAAACAGAAACAATAGAATTGTTATTTGACAATTTGTGTGGAACTCATGTTTAGTCTTTAGAAAGAAGTCATGCTTAGAACGTTTTGCTTGTAAATTTAGAATGTTTGGCGACCGTGGGAAAGGCGATCTCCGACTTAAACTATGTTTCTGACATTGAAACTTAAGCTAAGGTAAAAAGTTTTCAAGGTTGTTCCGACCTATTTATGAAGCCAATATCAATAATTTGTATCTGGCGGCAAAGAAGAAACAGTAATAAAGACTCGATCACAAATCAAGTGAAGTGGAAAAGTTCGATCCATGTTAGCCCGCCCCAACTAATATAGGATTGAGGCTTTGTTGTTATTTAGGCCCTAGGTTACACAATTCCAAACTTGTTCGAGTCAGCTTCATGGATCAAACTCTTACGTAGCACTTGATTCAATTCTTTATATTCTTTTTTTTGAATTAGTAAATTCCAAGTTAACATTGATTTTATCTTAAACTGTTGAATTTATTCAATATTCATTGTGTCAAGTTCTTTAAGTAATGCATCATTTGTCTTTCTGCAATTGCCTTTCTTTAACTTTCAGTAGAAAGGAATAAACAAGAGAAAATTGAGATACCAACAAACTCACATAGATGGTAGATTTTCTGTTGATCAAGAGTGTTTTTATAACAAGAAGGGAGTTTTGCAGGAATATAAAAAAATCCCAGTTTAGGTCACACTTATGCTACTAACAGAAGATACCTAAAGAAGGAAAACTATATATCCATAAAGGATCTTCATTGATGTGTACACTATCTACAATACTCTCAGAGTTCATTAGTTACTGAGCTTATAAGTACAAACAAAATTTGAAGTCTTCTTATCAAAAAAAAAAAAAATAATAATAATATTAAAAAAAAATTGAAGTCATACAAGATATTGAGTACACATACTGAACTAGTACATCATGAATAACATAACTTGTTAAAGACGGAAAACTATACACAACGGAATTAACTTCATTGATGTGTAGACTATCTACAATATTCTCAGAGTATATTACAGTTTCTGAGCCGATTGGTACAAACAAAATTTGAATTCATATATACAGGTACTGCACATTCTGAATTAGTACATGAAGAAACTAATCAACAAAACAAGTATTTGGTGTTAATTAGTGCTACTCTCACTGTCCAATGCTGGTCTTCTGCATATTGGGCATATGTTGTTCCTTAGCAGCCAGTCCTTAATGCAGTCTCTATGAAATTCATGTTGACAATCCAGTGTTCCGATCATGTCTTCGATCTGATATTCATCCTGCAAAACGAAGTTCAATTTGGTCTACATCATTCACTTGGTTTCCAAAATCCCTAAAAACAAACATAACATATATATAGATTGAAACACAATTAATTGGAGAAAGCTAAGTAGATAAAAATGGAGTTGAAGAATTCCTAATTTTTACCTGACATATGGTGCAGATTGTATTCTCCTGATCATTGCCAAGTGAAGCGTCGTTACTTCTGGTCTTCAGACATTTCATTATGTCTTCCTCAGTCCACCTGCTTCTCATTTCGCGAGCTTCTTCTTCTAACATTCTCTGCAGCAGCATCTGCGAAAATTGTTTCGAAAAAAAAAAAAATATTTTGCTCGAAATCAAAATTAAATCTAAGCTAGCTATTCAATAGATGAAGGAGAAAAAAAAAAAAAAGTTGTCAATAATAGGATCTACCTGCTGCATACGATCATATAAAATCTCACGGGCCCTTGAAATCTCACGAGCCCTTAAAATCTCACGAACCCTTATCGCCTGGTACTCTTCCGGCGTCAGTTCAATGTCCACTCCCTGCAACATATAGAAGAGAATGTATTAGTTCTAATTCAAGCAACATATTTCCCAGTGTAAATTGGGAATTCAAGGATGTGTGATAGTGAGAGAATTACATCTTGTAGAGTAACCACAAAGTTAGCAATTGGGATGCGCATTGTAACTGGTTGGGCAGGAAAGTTTTGGTGATGGCGTGGCTCATTTCGAAGGTGGGGAGATATTTCATTGCGCCTAAGATCGCTGTCTTGCTGTGCCGGTGGAATTCGAAAGTGGCGCAGATAGTTGTTCTGGTTTCTGGGAGGTATTTCATTGGGATG
Source organism: Stephania cephalantha (assembly GCA_039657325.1). Lineage (NCBI taxonomy): Eukaryota > Viridiplantae > Streptophyta > Magnoliopsida > Ranunculales > Menispermaceae > Stephania > Stephania cephalantha. The sequence continues at coordinate 12,807,135 of CM077572.1, forward strand.
ATCATAGTAGTTGTTCTGGTTTCTGGGAGGTACTTCATAGGGAGGACGATAGTTGTTTTGGCGGTGAAACGACTGATTTGCAAAAGAACGGCGCGGAGGGTGGTGTCTCCTAATTGAGGCAGCAGGGGCATTGAAATTTCTCCCTGTGAAGCAAATTGGAAACTCAGCTGATTAGATAAAAAAAAAAAACAGAGAACTAAAACAAGTAGAAAACTAAACAAAAAAGTTGAAAAGACAGAGAATTAATAGATGGGGTTTACTTACTCTGCGAGTAATTAGGGGCGTCAAAAGAGGGGTTGATCCCAAGTGATGAATTGCCTCCGTTTCCTCCATTAACACCTTGATGATGATGATGATGATGATGATGATGATGATGGCGATTGTTGAAATCTCTCCCAAAGTCACTAGTAATTGGCCTCGGCATTGCGAATCAGAGAAACTAATTGATGAGACAAATTGATTTGATGAAATTGCAGAAGAAGAAGATCGAACAATTAGCTAAGAAAGAAGAGAGAATTGATCGATCATTACATTATCAGTAGTCCCTCTCTAATATATATAAGCTTCCATTCCAACGTTTCTGATTTTGAAGTGGGTGGTAACGGTACTTTCCAACGTTCTCATTTCCCTCTCTTTCTCTCTAAGGGCGCGCCTTCTCAACGGACTGATTTGCCGCCCATTTCTTAACCGCCTTAATTTCAAATCGAGTTTATATTTTTGTTTCACGGATTTTTTTATTTTTATTTTCTTACTTCACTTAAATGCAGTTTTTAAGAAACTTTAAACAAGGTGTTAAAAAAAAACCTAATACCGATGTCAAAAATAGGAAAAAAAAACTTTAACTGAAATACAATATTTTTTGAGACTGAAATGTTGATTCTAAATTACTTAAAAACTGAGTCTAAAAAAACTTAATATTGATTTAAAAAATAAGAAAAACAAAAACTATAACTTAAATACCACATAGTGCCATTACACATGCCCCTATTGTCAAAAGAAAAATACATACAACACTAATAAACTACGAAATCTTTGACTCTAACCCGAGTTGAACCCGGCCCAACTCATTTCTTTGCCAAAGAAAAATGCTAGTGTAACACGCACTTCTTGCATCGTGTTAATTCAACAGATCTTTACATCCGTTTGATCCTGAAATAGATAAAACTTTTAATCGGAGTTTAAGACAACAACAACTTAGGAAAAATTTAGCTAATATGATGGAAGACAACAATAATGATATTAATGACAATGTGAATAATAGTAATATATAATAAAGATAACAGAGTTATGAAATAATAATAACAATAACAGAGAACTCACTTTTAGACAAGCAAATCAAAATGTTACAGCATATGAGCCTATATATATGCATAGCATACTCGATGGATTTCCTGAATTTGAACTTAGATCCGAATTTATTAGTGCCTTACCTAACTTGTATGGTAAAGACAATGAAGACCCACATAAATTTACAATGGAATATCAACATAAAGTTAATGGAATGAAATCAAAAGAAAGTACTTTAGAACAAGTCAAACTTAAGGCTTTCCCTTTTGCATTAAAAGATCAAGCAATGGACTGGTTGTTCTACCTCCCACAAGATTCAATAACTATATGGACTCAAATGTTAGAAGCTGTGACGGCCCCTCTCCTAATCTAGGGCACCGCCCGGCCTAATCCAGTAATTAAGCCCTAATCGTATCCACGCAGGACTTAACTACGTATTAGTCAGCCTTTATAACCTAGACGCATCTTTTCTCGTGTTCAGGATAAGTAATACACTAGTCCTACCAGTTTATAAAATTTAGAGTTAATTAAAACTTTTTATTAAATTAATTAATTAGCGGAAGTCTTATTGATTATGCAGAAGCAATTAGTAACTTATGCGGAAGCCATTTGTAAAATCCAAAGTGTGGAAAACCAGGAAATGACATCACATATATAAAGCCTTCAAAATGCAGTGAAACAGTAAAATAGTCTAAGTCAAGTCGGGGAAACTAACGCTCAGCCCAATATAAAATCCCAAATAGTATCTGAAACACATATATAACATATACAATCAAAATACCAAAAGAAGACCTACAATCGATGCAGTGACGCGCCTGGGGCTCAGGGATAATCGTCGATCTTCTCTTTGCCCTGCCTGCTGGTAGACGACTCTGCACCCACCGTCATAAAAAGGATGGTGAGTATAAAAATAAAATAGTAATCCCCGATGACAAGTTTAATTTGCATTTCCAAATATTCAAATGGTATTTAAAAGCATATAAATGGAAAAACTGGAAAATAAATCATATGCGAGTAAATACCAGAGTTAAACAAGTGATACTGACAGTAGGCTAAGTAGTGGTGATTTAGGTCCGGTCGGCAGTGAAACATGTCACTCCGACTCAATAATCATATAGCACAAGGGACTCTAACCCCGGTGTGTAGACCACCTCAGGGACTCTAGCCCCGAGTGTCATACAGTGTCAGGTAACATGTGCCGAAATCTCCAGGGACTCTAACCCCGTGAGTCGCGCACACCTCGATCGAGTACGGGACCTAAATGCGAAAACTACTTTTTAAATTTCAAGAAATACCAAGTATGGATTGTCAAGGCATATGCACATCTACACACCTAAACAAATAAGGAATACAAGTCCTCTTAAACATTTATAAGATATTCACTAGCCTAATAGCATGCTATTTATCATTCAATTCACATTTAAAACAACAAGAATAGACATAGCATGGGATAGAATCAATGAATCAAATCAAATGAATGGATATCATGCAAACTAGACTCATCAAGTGAGCATAGACACAAAGAACACATTATATAAGAATACAAAGGCAAAATAGTCAAAAGGACTATGCAAGGACAACAATTAATAGAAATGAAGTGCCAAGTAAAGTTGCCATTGGGTATACTCACAACAACAAAGTAAAGCCTTAGCTTTACTGGCCTCCCGATACTCCAAATCTTGTATTTGCTCTCCCGTACCCTTTTTCTAGGTTCCTGAGTTTGGTGTCTCATTAGTTCAAATATAGTGGGTTTAAGCTCAATTTAGTGGTGTTTATTGTGTATTCAAATTGGTTCAATAGACTTTAAATCAATCTTCCTAAATCAGCCCCTAAAGACTAAATTAAGTTTCAATTTCAGTCCTACATTTTAATGCACTTTTAGGCATGAAATGGTCCAAATATCGAGATCCTCCATCAGTATAATTATTGTTGGTCTCTCTCTTAGCTTTCCAGAAAGGTTTAGTTTGCAAAATTCTGATTTAAAATGAAAGAGATGTCATGATTTTACTAAACATAGGTCTAATTGGAATTTAATCCGACCAGCGGATTTAGAGAATCTATTTCTCCTAATCTATAGTTCATAAAAACGTGATTTTTTTTTCACAAGGCAGCAAATATACCCAAATACAACATACTAAAAGATCAGCTCATTTGGATAAGTGGTTAGGGAGTTAAGCCCTTAACAAGTTTAGTTTCAAAACTTTCCTTTTTAATTCCAGTACCTATTTGTAGAGCATGTTTGGATATAAAAACATTTGAATCAAAATACCTTCAGTTAAGAAAAGTTATTCCCCTTTAAATAAACTTTCAAATGCCACTGGTTTGGATCAATTGGATCTAAAATGGGCAGATTATGACCCAATTACCCAGGTTGATTCCTAATACAACATGCAGAATTCTAGTTTTGGTGTTGCAACTTCAAAAATTCATATCTTTATGATTTCAAAACCAAATTAAGAACTTCAATATAGCTGGATTATCAGCTTAAAATGAGGAATATCTAATGGTCCACCTCTTGCCATATATCCCACTAACTCAACCTCAAGTGACACAATTTCATTACTCACCTAGTTCCTAGATGTGCCAATGTGTATCTCTAGACCAATCCTATGTTTTTTGTTTAATTTACTGAACTATAGGTCTTTAATTTGATTTACATTAACAAACATAACCATAGGCTTATAAGTAATTCTTTATTTCATATTAGTATTAAATAAGACTTACCAAAATGCTAACTATCCGGTTCCCCGGCTCGCACGCTACTCAAGGCGTGTCCCCGCTCTCGTCTCGACGCCTACAACTGTACAAACCGACTTAGTAAGTCTACACAATACATAACACTAGGCATACATCGATTCAAAAATATAAAATACCTCGGCCACGTGCCTCGGTCGGTGCACGTATCACAGTGTAGGTCCCACGTCAAGGGTCGGTGATCCTAATTAAGGAATTAAAACGAGGGTTAGAGATTTGGGCCGTGACAGAAGCTTTCCTATATGAATATATGCCTGCTAAAAAAATTAGTTCATATAGAAAGCAAATCATAGTTGCAAAGATGAAAGACGATGAAAATCTCAATAAATTTTAGGATAGATTCTAAAGACTAATTTCTTAATGTCCACAACATGGATATACTCAAAGAGTTTTACTAGAATATTTTTATGAAGGACTCAATCACTTTGAACAAAGGTTATTAGACACAGTATGTGGTGGATTTTTATTTTAGACAACACCTACTTTAGCGAAAGAAATAATTAATAAAATGGCAAAACAATCCAAACAATATGGTGAAAATGTTGAATCCTGAAGAAACAAACTTTATGAAGTGGAAAATAAAAGAAATAATGAATCTAATGATAAAATTGATGAGTTATCTAAGATGGTTAAGTTGTTAGTTAATGATAGATCTAATTAAGTTAAGGCTTGTGGATTCTATAACGAGGTTACACATCCTACGGATGCGTGTCCTACTCTACATGAAGAAAATACTTAACGAGGTAAATGCAATTATGAATCAATTTTCTGGTCCTCCAAGAAATCAATATAATAATAATAATACTTATTATCTTGAAAGGCCAAATCCAAATTTTAGTTATGGTCCTCAAAATTAGAATTATAATACTTATAGACCAAGAGTTTAGATACAACCTGCACCTAATCAATAGCCTCAACAAAATATTCGACCTACGAATCCAAATTTAGAACAACTTTTACATAACTTTATAAGTCAAAGTCATCAAGACTTTACACAGATTTCTCAAAATAAGATTAAGACTGATACTACTATTAATTAATGAACTGAAAAATCAGTTAAGTCAAATAATTTTACAAATAAGTAAATTAAGTACTCAACAGAGTAGTCAAGCTAAATCACATACTCAAGCCAATGTTGCTCCTACTAATCATACGCAAGTTAATGCTTTATTCAACAATAAGAAAGACACATCTATAACCAGGAAAATACTTAAACAGAGTAATAAAAAGAATGTTCATAAGACTATTGAAGAATAATAAGAAATGATGGCTAATGTCATTCCTACTAGAGAATGGATGGCTGAACAATTGAAACACACACCTTTTCCTGGAAGGCTATATCTATGGTATCTAGCCAGAGTTGAAGCATATGAAAATCTTTACAAAAGTCTGAATTAATTGATAAGGATAAAAATGATAAGATTTCTTACAATATGAATGAAGGTATGTGTTCATATTCTACCATTCCACAACGATTAGTTGATGCTAGGGAGGAAGAAAATAATGAAGACATTCTTGAAGTGTTTACAAAAATAGAAATCAATAAACCATTGATGAAATCAATTATGCAATTTTCTAATTATGATGAAGTTTTAAAAGAATTATCTGAACCACAAAGGATAAACTTTTAAAGAATTTAAAGAAAACCTAAGACAAAAAGTGTTTGCTTTAATTAAAAAGAAAATACCTGAGAAATGTTTCGATCCAGGAATGTTTGGAATTCCTATCACAATAGGGCCTTTGATGAAGTCCAAGAATTAGCTTGCAAATTCTTGGAAAAATATGATGGAAAGATATGACAGGATGGCATTTTGGTAATTTCGGTGAAGTTCGGGCGTTTGAGTTTCGGCGTTCCGGGGGCATGGGTTGATTGGAAACGACGTGGAGATCACAGATCACAGCTAGGTTGTGACTACGACGTTTTTCGGCGAAATTCCATCGTTTCGCCCTCCGAAACGGTAATTTTGCTATTTTACGAAAGTTTTGTTTAGCTTATAACTTTCATTAGGAATTTCCGTTTTTATTGCCGTTTGCGGCATTTGTTTCTATTTTTCGTCTAGTTTCCAGTTTAGGGCTTTTAGGGCTTTTTGGACTTTTTACTATTTTTGGCAAATTTTAGGGTTTCGCTATTTAAGCGACCTATTAGATGTAATTCGCAGTTTTTGGGTGGAATAAATTTTTTTTCAAACTTTGGCTTAAGTTCTGACCTAGATCGAGTTGTTCGTGGATTCGTTCAACTGGTTTAGAAGATCTCCGCTGCGTCAGTTGGTATCAGAGCCTGCTTCAGCGTGATTGGAGAAATCATGCCGCCGAAGAGGAACCAGCAGCGTATCGAGGAGGTGTATGACTGTGAAAATCTGAATCGACAAATTGGCCAAATAATTGACCAACGCATGGGCGAGGTGGTAGAACAATTAACTGCAAGAATCAATCAGTTGTTGGGTCAGAATATGGATCGTGTCCGTAACCATCGAAGGGAACCTGTTGGTGATGAACCAGTAGGAGATTCTTCTACCGAAAGGGAGGATGAGTATGTTGAGGCACCGAGGAGGTGCTACAGGCCGCGTGCAGTTGAGGATGATCGCAGCGGTGGGAGTCTAGGATGAAGACGGAGGTCCCGAATTCCATGGCACCCTTCAACCGGAAGAATTCTTGACCGGTCGGGCGTCGATTGAAGAAGTCCTAGAATTCAAAGGTGTGCCCAAAGGTAAGCGTGTGCAACTGGTTGCGACCAGATTCCGCAACAGGGCCACGGCTTGGTGGCAACAGCAGAAGTTGATGTGGAATAGGAATGGAAAGGCGAAGATCACCTCGTGGGAGAAGATGAAAAAACACTTACGGGCTGAGTTCTTGCCTTACAATTTCCAACACCTTATGTATCGAGGGTTGCGAGAATCCGAGACAGGGGCAAAGTCGATAGATGATTACACTACGAGTTTTATCAGTTAGTCGCTAGAAACGAACTACAGGAGACTAACGACCAATTAGTGGCACGGTATATTGGTGGCCTGAGGGTGCAGATCCAAGATGTCGTCAACATGTTTGATCCAACTTCCTTATCTCAGCACCGGCGAGCATTGTTGGTGGAGAAACAACAAATGGCCGTCGGGGTATGAGTAATGCTTCCAAGAATGTTAGTGTTGGGACAACCAATCTGGAGGTAATACCGCGCAATTAACCTCGCTAGTCGCATGAACAGACCTAGCACTAGTGGGATTAAATGCTTTGGTTGTCGCGAAGTTGGTCACAGGAAGTCGAATGTAAAGGGAAGAAGGCTCTCTTTATTGAGAACGAAGAGGAAGACGAAGGGGAAGAGGCCAACATCACCTGCAGAACCAACCTTTGATACTTCGACAACACGAGAAGAGGAGATCGTGATTTGGAGATGTGGGTACTTGCCTTGGTTGTGTGGCGTTCTTGTATGACTCCTAGAGCGTCGTCCGCCGATGATGAGTGGGCAACGGAATAACATCTTTCGGTCAAGTGTACCATCATAGGCAAGGTGTGCGGGTTCATGATTGATGCGAGACGATGCGAGAATATCGTTTCGATTGAAGCGGTTCGAAGTTGGGCCTTGCAAATCGAACAACACCCCAGCCCTACAAGCTAGCTTGGCTAAAGAAGGGTGGTGAGGTGAAGGTGTCGAAGCGTGCCTTGGTGACTTTTTCTATTGGTGCTAACTACAAGGATTCGGTCTGGTGTGATGTTGTGGTTATGGATGCTTGCCACTTGTTCTTGGGACGTCCTTGGCGCTTTGATAGGGAGTTGTGCATGATGGCGGAACCAATAAATACACCCTTATGTTCAAGGGAGTGAAGATTGTGCTAGTACCCGCCAAGGATCCGGAGGAAGTTAAGCCTACTAAAGAATCTAGGAGCTTGCTGTCTTTGGCAAGATTTGAAGATGCATTACAGGATTCTGAAGTAGTTTACATCTTGATGGGAAAGGAGGTAGATAGAGATGTTGATGTTCCCGAAGCTGCAATTCCTATTGTGAAGGAGTTTTGTGATGTTTTCCCTGATGAGATGCCAGAAGGACTGCCACCATTGCGTGATATTCAACATCAGATTGACCTTGAACCTGGTGCGTCACTACCTAATAGACCACACTACCGAATGAGTCCCAGTGAGCATGAGGAGTTGCACGATAGGTTGAAGAGTTATTGGCGAAGGGATTCATCCGTGAAAGTCGAGTCTGTGTGCGATACCGACCCTCCTTACACCAAAGAAAGATGGCTCTGGCGGATGTGTGTGGACGGAGAGCAATCAACAAGATTACTTGTCGGTATCGCTTTCCTATCCCTCACTTGGATGATTTACTTGACCAATTGAGTGGAGCAAAATTTTTACAAAACTAGATTTGAAGAGTGGGTACCACCGTTCGCATTAGAGTTGGGGATGAGTGGAAAACTGATTTTAAAACCAGGGGAGGGGGCTGTATGAGTGGTTAGTCATGCCGTTTGGGCATCAAACGCACCTAGCACCTTCATGAGAGTCATGAACCGAGAGCTTGAGACCTTTGATAGGCAAGTATGTTGTGGTATATTTTGATGATATATTGATATACGACTTAACGAGGAGGAACACCTCCAAAGCGCGTGCGAGATGTTCGACTATCTTGCGCAGGAGAAGTTCTATCTTTGCGATGAAGAAGTGCTCATTTTTGACACCGAAGTTCCTTTTCTTAGGTTATGTCATTTCGGAGAAGGGTTGCGAGGTTGATGAGTCTAAAGTAGAAGCCATCCGCCTTGGCCTAGACCCACCACCGTCACAGAGGTTCACAGCTTTCATGGGTTGGCTTCCTTCTACAGGCGGTTCATTCCACACTTCAGCAGTATCATGGCCCCAATTACAGACTGTGTGAAGGGCGTGAAGTTTGGGTGGAGCAACGAGGCGGATGAAGCATTCCAACTGATCAAGGTGTGGTTAACCACGGCCCCCATTCTGGTGTTGCCAGATTTTCACCTACCTTTTGAGTTGCATAGTGATGCATCCAAGGTAGGCATTTGAGCTGTCTTGAGTCAGAATAATAGGCCTGTTTCCTATTTCAATGAGAAGCTGTCTGGGGCGAAGTTGAGGTATATCACATACGATGTGGAGTTCTATGCAGTGGTACAAGCCGTGAAGCATTGGCGGCATTATCTTTTCCACAGAGAGTTCATGCTGTTTACAGACCATGAGGCATTGCGACACTTACATGGGCAGAACAAGGTCTCGGCCGGACATGCTTCCTGGGTGGCCTATTTGGAGCGCTTTACTTTTGTGGTGAAACACAAGTCTGGTGTGACCAACAGAGTTGTTGATACCCTGAGCAGACGAAAAAGTTTGTTGAACCGCATGACCATTGAGGTACCTGGTTTTCCTCCTTCTTTGATTTGTTTACTACTGATCCTTTCTTTGCTACTATTGTGGAGAAGGTGCGGAGTGGGGAGCGTACTGATTACACACTCCATGAGGGTTTCTTATTTCGGGGCAACCATATTTGCATTCTTAATTGCAGCCTGAGATTGTTGATTATTAGAGAGTTGCATGGAGAGGGACATGTTGGGCGTGATCGCACTTTGCAGCTGGTGCAAGCCTCTTACTTTTGGCCTACCATTCGCAAGGAAGTGGACAAATATGTGCAATGCGTGCTTGGGACTTGCCGACTTTCGAAGGGTACCGCAACTAATGCCTGGTCTATATATGCCTTTGCCCATTCCGTAACAACCATGGGTTGATATTAGCATGGATTTCGTCTTTGGGGTTGCCTAGAACACAATGGGAAATGACTCTATCTTTGTGGTGGTTGACCGTTTTTCCAAGATGGTTCACTTCATCCCATGCAAGAAGACCACCGATGTCTTTGTAAAGGTGGCTCAATCACTGTTCTTTCGGGAGGTGTATAGATTGCATGGCCTTCCTACCTCGATTGTTTCGAGATCGGGATACCGTATTCCTTAGCCATTTTTAGCGCGGTTGTGGGCTATGGTGAACACGCAAATGAAATTTAGCAGTGCTTATCATCCGCAAACAGATGGGCAGACTGAAGTTGTCAACCGTTCGTTAGGCAATCTTTTGAGGAACTTAGTGGGTGAGAATGTCAGGAGTTGGGACTTCAAGTTGAGCCAGACAGAATTTGCACACAACCATGTTGTTAATCGAAGTACCGAGTTTAGTCCTTTTCAGGTTGTGTATTCAGTACTACCTCGAGGTCCTCTTGATCTGTTACCAGTGCCAAGTAAGACTAGATGGCATGGCAAGGCAGAAGACTTTGTTAGTGGGCTGCAAGAGATTCATCAATCTGTCAAAGATAACTTGCAGAACGCTGCTGACAAGTACAAACAATATGCAGATCGGAAGAAGCGCCACGTGGAGTTTGAAGTGGGTGACTTTGTGTGGGCAGTTCTCACTAAAGACCGGTTCTCTGTGGGTGATTACAACAAATTGTCAGTTCGGAAGATTGGACCTGTGGAGGTTCTTGAGAAAATTAATCCTAATGCTTACAGATTGAAGTTGCCAAGTCACATTCGCACGGCTGATGTATTTAATGTCAAGCATCTTGTTCCCTATTATGGGGATACGTCTGATGATGACAATTTGTGGGCGAATTCTGTCCACCCTGGGGAGAATGATGAAGTCCAAGAATTAGCTTGCAAATTCTTGGAAAAATATGATGGAAAGATATGACAGGATGGCATTTTGGTAATTTCGGTGAAGTTCGGGCGTTTGAGTTTCGACGTTCCGGGGGCATAGGTTGATTGGAAACGGCGTGGAGATCACGGGTCACCGCTATGCTGTGTCTACGACGTTTTTCGGCGAAATTCCATCGTTTCGCCCTCCGAAACGACAATTTTGCTATTTTAGGAAAGTTTTGTTTAGCTTATAACTTTCATTAGGAATTTCCGTTTTTATTGCCGTTTGCGTCATTTGTTTCTATTTTTTGTCTAGTTTCCAATTTAGGGCTTTTTGGACTTTTTACTATTTTTGAAAAATTTTAGGGTTTCGCTATTTAAGCGACCTATTGGATGTAATTCGCAGTTTTTGGCTGGAATAAAAAGAATTTTCGAACTTTGGCTTAAGTTCTGACCTAGATCGAGTTATTCGTGGATTCGTTCAACTGGTTTAGAAGATCTCCTCTGCGTCAGACTTCTTTTATAGATTTTGCTATGTGTGATCTTGGAGCATCAATAAATGTTATGTCACTTAAACTATATGAGTCATTGAAAATAGGTTTGTTGACTAATACACCTATTAATCTTACTTTAGTTGACAACCCTATTAATCTTACTTTAGCTGACAACACCGTTATCAAACTTTATGGTTTACTAGAAGATGTCTTAGTCAAAGTAAATGACTTAGTATTTTCAGCTGACTTATATGTCATAGAAATGAGAGATTCAATATCATCTAAGTCCCCACCTATACTTTTAGGAAGACCATTTCTTTAAACAGCTAAAACGAAGTTAGATATCTTTGAAGGAACAATGTCTATGGGATTTGAAAACAAGATTGTGACTTTCCGTTTCAATGATGAAGATATCTATGGAAATCCTGATGAATTTGATAATGAACAAACTAATTATAATGAATCTTTAGAATTTAATCATCATGAAGCTAAAATATATGCTATTAATGCAGTAGCAATGGAAGATGAAAATGATATGACTAAGAATAAGCAAGTTGAAGATACTTCTAATCAAAAGACAATAACCCGATAATAAAAGGGTTAAGCAACTGAACAATGTTTATATATATAATCATAAATGTCAAATGAGCTTAGTATTTTAAAGCTATTTGTGATACGATTTCTAGAGCAAACTATTTGTCAATTCATTTTTTTTTCGCACTCAACTGGAATTGGATCTACTTGCTTCTGAAAAAGTTACTATACCAAACGGTTATTCAGTAAAACCAATAGACATGGTTACTAATATACCAGTTCAAATTCACAAGTATATTATTCTCACATACTTTTTGGTTATGTCATACTTCATCAACGAAGATCCTCTATTAATTTTAGGACGACCTTTCTTAGCCATTCCGCAAACAGTCATAGATACTCTGTACAAGTCAATCACTTTACGAGTGCATGACCGGGCAATCACTTTCTGGAATGACACAAGAGTGGACAATCCCACACTTAAGTTTATAAAAAACAGTTTAGAACTGCGTGGTTCAATTGAACCAATGACAGTAAACAAAGGTGCTTTATGGGAAGCAACTCATACTCTATTTTATTTCCAGTTTTAATATTAGGATTAGTTAACTTTTGACTCTTATAATGAGGATATTTTAGAAATTTAATTCTAGAATAGTTTTATGTAAGGGTGGTTGATCGAGCCAATTTATTTCCATATTATATTAAGCATTAGTTTTATCTTAATTAGCTATTTATGATAATGAAGTTATCATTTAATAGATATCATAGTTAAATTCTAAAATTTTAGAATAATTCTACCTTTATTGGATATATATATAAGATAATTAAACCATTTACATTCACGAACCATTGCAACTTTTCGATCAAAAGACCAAATTTCAACTAGATTCAACCTTCCAAAGCTTAATTTTAGTGTATTTAAGTTATTCCTGCCTCATTCTTTACACATTCAACCCAAATTTGGTGAGTTTTGAGAGTGTATAGCCATCTAGAGCTTGAGCATGGGAGTTCGAATTGGAGCTTGAAGGAATGTTCTAAAGAAGAGTTTTGAGTTCCATACTTGAAAGAATTACTTTCAAGAAGGTAATCAACTAAAAACTTAACCTCTTATGGATTCTGAATTTTGAAAACTTGATTTTAAACCATCCAAATGAGTTTTAATTGAGTTTTTATTGATTGAGTTTCATTCTATAACATCGGATTGAGACTCAAGCATATCCGGAGTCTTTTCTAGGCGTTTTAGCATCGTTTTCAAGTAATTTTTTTGAAATAAAATTGGTAAGAAGGTAGCTATGAATCAATATAGGGCTGAGATTATATTAATAGATGTGAAACACGTTAAATGGACTCTAACACTCATAGAACTAATCCAAATGGATATCAAGAGCCTAGTCGCACAGTGTCAGGTGTCGGGGATCGGTTGGAGGCGTGTGGGAGCCGCGAAAGTTTGGATTTCGCTCAGGTTTGAGGTAAATAAACCAGCGGGGGCCTCAATACTAATTCTCATCAATTTTCTTGTCATCATACTTGGTAATTCATTTTATGTGAACTTTCTTGTCATGTTATCGCCGATGTTGATGCTCTCTTTGTGATTCCCATTTCGTATCTTGGCGATATGCTTTCCTCGTGAATTCATTATCTATGACTTATCTGTGCGATTCATTATTGATCTTCGTGACTTACTTTCTAAAACACATGCATCATTTGCAAATCTAAATTCATTTTTATGGGCTATGATATACATGTGTGTTCAATATTGTTTATCTTTGTGATTTACTCTAATATCGAGCGGGACTTGGGTCTAAGTGGTCGAATGATAGTCACGAGTGCAGTATACGTGCTATGTGATCATATGTACCATCGTGACTATACAGATTGTAGATTTTGCTAAGTCCACAGTTTAAGATTAGAAAGTTAAGTTGGTAGAGGTGAGTGTATGTTTGCTTCAGTTGATGGAACTAATCCAAACTGTTGGAGACTTAGTTAATACCACAACCCACCTTAGAAGTTAGGTTGTGTACTGTGTGTTACAACCGGATGGACTTGGATCACTTGGATACCCAAATTTGTGTGATATTGCCGCTCAATTCTCTTTGAGTTCTTTATTAGCTTATTTATCATGCAATTTCTATTTCATTTCTTTGTGATTACCTGCATGATCTATTGGCCAACCTTTTATTGGATTCTAGAATTAATGTTGAGACTTATCTGGCTTTACTCACTGGAATTGTCTTCTGCGTGGTACGTAACAATTGCAGGTACATTGTCTAGCAAGGGAAAAGAGTCGATACTTGGTGACTTCCTTTGAGCTTTCCTCATAGTCGGCTTCCACTTTTGCTACGCGTAGGTCCTTTTGGTGTAATTATGTTATATATATTTTAAAAAATTGGTTAAATGGGCTGAGTGCACTTTGATACATGTATATTTCCATATTTTGTCACCTTACATATACATGAGATCATATTTTTTGGGTTTCCACACGAAAGGTTGTCCCAACTTGTCATTTATTGAGTTATTTAAATTGCTTAAGTTTAGTTCCACTGCTTTTAATTGTAAAACTTGTAAAACTTAATAACTCAACTTTAAGACACTGAATAATTAATAATAATAGAAATTGAGGCTCACTAGGCTTGAGTTGACCTTGCAAGGGCGGACTTGAGGGTCCGCGTGAGTCTAGGCCTTGTGAGGCCGAGTTTGTGGGAACTGGGGCCATCACAGTGATGTTATGTTCTAGTGTTTGAAAGTAATCTAAGTATATTACATTGTTTAATGAGGATTTGTTTAGATGTTTGTTTAAGTATATTATATTGAGTTTAAGTATTGTTTGATTTAGTTTGCATTGAATTGTTTAGATTAAGTTAGTTAATTTGGTTAATTAAGTTAGTATTTATAGATTTTAGTTATTTAATATTTTAACTCGCTTTTAATTAGATTAACTAAGTTAATATAAACAAGAAAAAAAAAACTTTCCTTTGAGATTTGAAAAATCCATGTGGAGATGATATCCTATTTACTACTACTACTACAAAATAATAGAAAAATATGAAAAAGTATTGTGCACGCTCGACACGTGTCATAGATTGACTTGTGTCATAACATTGGCTTAACGATTGTAGCGGAGCACTAGCAAAGTCTATATGGTTTCAATGATTTAATTTAGTGAAAAATATAAATTGCATATTTTTTCTAGAAAGATAAGTTGCAAATTATTTTCATCATAGGAATTTTTCGTGTAATTATAAAATTACATAGGATTTAGCCATATAGATACCAACTTCCAAGTACTTTAAGTTGAGACATTATTTATTGTGCGAGACTTGAACGGTAGTATGAAACTTGATGTATTTAACACTAGCGACTCCCATCATTTTATCCATTAGGTTTGAAGTTTATAATTAATGGCGAGCTTGATTATATATGTATCCTTTCAGTTTCCTTTCACTTTTTTCTTTGCGAAATTCAGTTTCCTTTTACTTAAAGAAAAAATTGTGAATCCAGTTTTGTGATTTTGCTATTTTCTGTGTCGAAAGAAACAAGCAGATCAATATAGAGTTTATATTTGATGGTCTCATCCATCATAGAGGGTGAAGTCTCTTCAAGTAATAGAGAGGCAGCGAATCAATATTTGTCTGTGAAGGCTTCCATCTACGTTGGTGACAGTTGCAGTCTCAAAGTTAGGACTTTGATATAATGAAAAATACCACCATAGAGATGCAACTTTTAACTTTATTTTGTTTTAAGTTTTATTTTTTATTTTATTTTTATTTTTTGAACAAGGGCCCATATATGTTATTATTCAATTGCTAATAAGTCTTTTCTTACAATTAAAGTAAGGAAAAGTGGGATATTATCACCCCATACAAGAGATTGCTCTTGTACATAAGCATGACAAGCCAAGGTATCTGCAACTTTGTTCCCATATCTGGAGATATGTGAGACGACCATTCTAGCCTTCCCATCGAAAAATCCACGGATGTCATCTACAATCAATTCCGTGTATTAATCAAGTGTGGGCAATTTCAGTTGTGCCACAACCGAACTAGCATCCGATTCAACCAGATATATTTGCAACCCCAAAGATTAGGCAGTTCTAAGGCCATCCTAATTGCTAGGAGCTTAGCTACTCCTACATGCTTCAAGTTGGGAATCACTGAGGCATCAACATTGAGTTTCAACAAGCCACGGTTTGGAGCCTGCCAGATCTATCTAGATAAGCTTAGAGCACCCTATCCTGGATCTCAGAGACATGCATGCATTTATATCTATATTGTTGGAAGTCCGCAAGCCATATCGAGATCGATTCCCACTCTTAAGGGTGTGGGATGGTTACTGCCTTAAAAAAATAATTTATTCATTTGTCTCCAAATGAACCACATGGCCGAGTATAGGGCATTCTTGTTTGTGTTGATGATTTTTCTCGATTCACATGGGTTTTATTTCTTAAAGCAAAATTAGATGCGTTCTTGGAATTCAGAGATCTGTGCACAAAGCTTCATATCGAGAAAATTGCAGCAAACATTCGCATCACTCGCATTCGAAGCGATCATGGTAAGGAATTTGAAAATTCTAACTTGATAGTTTTTACAGATCTTTAGGCATCCACTATGAGTTCTCTGCACCTATTACACCCCAACAAAATGGGATGGTTGATCAAAAAAATAGACACATCTAGGAAATGGCACGTGTAATGTTACATTCCAAAAATCTCTCTTCACGATTATGGGCAAAAGCAGGACATATAGCATGCTATATCATCAATTGTGTCTATTTTCATCCTCACTCCACTCAGACACCTTCTGAGGTATGGAAAGGTAAAAAGCCTAATTTGAATTATTTCCATATTTTTGGCAACAAGTGCTTAGTGTTGAAAGACAGGGAATCACTAGGGAATTTCGACTGCAAAAGTGATGATGCTATATTCCTTGGATACTCTAATACAAGTAAAGCATTTCGAGTTTACAATCTGCGCACTAAGCGAGTGATGGAATCGATCAATGTCGTCATTGACGATACCACTGATTTCACCAATGGTGACTCCATCAGTAAACTGATCAGGTCCTCATTTCCATCTGCTGCTCCTTTACAACACAGAAGAAATGATGATGACAACATTTGTATCGATCGCCGTTCAACAATCAAAGCCTATACAAACATCGTTTATACCAACATAACAGCCTGTACCTACAGAACTATCTGTACCTACATAATTGTCTATACCTACAGGGGACCTGTATATACTTAAAGAACCGTATGAACCTACAAGACATCTCTATACTCACAGAATCTTCCATTGTTTCAGAAACCAACATCATCATCGAACCATCCAATTCAATACAACCTTTAGCCTTTACCAGCTCTACAGTTCCTTCTTCCAAGATTTAGAAAGATCATCCTTCCTCAAACATCATTGGAGATGTCTTACAAGGCATCACAACAAAAGATGTTTCAAAGGTAAACTATAAAAAATTGGTAGGTTATATGTGCTATGTATCTTCTCTCAAGTCAACGAATGTTAAGGAGGCATTGCAAGATTAGTTCTGGATTGCAGTAATGCACGAAGAGCTTCTCCAATTCAAACACAATGAGGTTTGGACAATTGTTCCCAGACCGTCTCATGTAAATGTTGTTGGCACTAAGTGGGTCTTTTGTAACAAGACTGACACCAACGGGGACATTACTCGCAACAAGGCTCGTCTTGTTGCTCAAGGTTACAATCAAGTTGAAGGCATTGACTTCGATGAGACCTTCGCTCCGGTAGCAAGATCGAAATTCATTCTACTTCTACTTGTCTATGCATGCATTATGAAAATCACCTTGCAACAGATGGACGTGAAAAGTGTGTTCTTGAATGGTATACTACCTGAAAAAGAGTATGTTGAACAGCCAAAAGGATTCATTTAAAAAAGGTTTTGTCTGGACTTAAGCAAGCTCATTGTGCATGGTACGATTGATTAACCTCGTATCTTCTTGATAAGGGCTACCGTTGAGGGGAATTGACAAGACACTCTTCATCATGACGAAGTCTTCTGTTGTTCTCATAGCTCAAATCTATGTCGATGACATTGTATTTGGGTCCACATCGTCCTCACTTGTTCAAAAATTTGTTCACAGTATGCGGACTGAGTTTGATATGAGTATGGTAGATGAACTCAAGTGCTTTCTCAGCCTTCAAGTCCATCAAAGTGCTACAGGAACCTTCATTACCCAAAGTCAATATGCCGCGAGTATTGTCAAATAATCTGGTCTTGATAACACCCGACATATTTGCACTCCCATGAGTACTACCGATAAACTTACCAAAAATGATACGAGAGCGACCTGAGTCTCTACCGAAGCATGATCGACATCCTTCTATACTTAACAACAAGCAGAACCGACATATGCTTTAGTGTTGGTGTATGTGCACGTTATCAAGCTTGTCTAAAGGACTCTCATCTCACAGTTGTCAAGTGTATCCTTCGCTGTGTCTCTTCTACTTCTAATTTTAGTTTATGGTTTTCTAATGAGTCTAATATTTTCATTGCTGGTTTTAGTGATACAGATTGGGCAGGGTAATGTCGATGATCATAAAAGTATTTCGGGGGGCTGTTTTTATGTTGGTACTAACTTGGTTTCATGGTATAGTAAAAATTAGAATTCCATTTCCATTTCCACTGCAGAGGCTAAATACATAGTTGTTGGACAATGTTGTACTCAACTCATTTGGATGAGACAAATGTTGGATGACTATGCCATTCCATGGGCACAGCTCACTGTGTTCTGCGACAAGAAGAGCGCGATCGATATCTCTAAGAACCCGGTTCAGCACTCTCGCACCAAACATATCGATTTTCGCTATTACTTTCTTTGTGATTTGGTTGAACGCAAAGTTTTCGCATTAGATCATGTTAGCATAGACAAACAACTAGATGACATTTTCACCAAAGCTCTTGATCGAGCTCGATTTGAGTTTTTCCGCGATGAGTTAGGTATTTGTCTCTCCACTGCACTAGTAGGAAAAATTGCAACAGCCATTTCTGGTAATTTTTTTCATCTTTTACATTTGGCTTACAGTTCAAACATTTTTTTTGTTATTTTTGGGGGGAGTTTTTTTTTGTGCAGTTGCCATTTTTGGTTGTTCTCTTTTTTATTTTCGGTTATTTGATTTCCTTGTTTGGTTTATACTTTGGGAGGAAACACTTTTTTTAACTTATTTTTTAAAATTTCCTTCTTTATTCAAATAAACCAAATTTTCTCTCTCCCTCTCAACTTTAAAGCATTAATGTAGCATTAATTCTCTCCATCAACCCACTTCACCGCCTCTTCTTCTTCTTCTTCTACTCCCTCTCCTTTTCCTCAGTCACCTATGCTCCTATTTGTCTTGCATCTCTCTTTGGATACCTCAATCTACATGATGATCACTTCTGGTTCGACTGTTTCTAGCACCCATGCATCCTTCTCTGTCACCTCTGTTCATGCTCAAAACCCCACAGTGTCTCAAAACCACCATTGAAGAAGTATTATCAGCGGATGACAAAGACGAAGGCCATAGAAGCCTCCTTTGTTCGCTGTTCTACAGTGCGTGACCTTCTCGCCTTGTCTCCCAACCGTCCTTCTGTGGCCCCGCCTAAATCTCCTCAAATGGGCCAGCCTTTATCCTCATCCTCTGTCCCTACAGCTTCTCCACCAGTAAATGATATGCCCTCATTTGATCTCTTACGTAACTTATCTTAAGATTTGTCCCAAGGTTTTCATAACCCTATCTCCCGGCCTCTTCGCAGACGGCGACTTGTTCGTTCCGATGGGGAATCGATCCGATGTCGTTTCGCTGAGATTTTTGAATCACCATATTCTATACCTACAGTCTGCTCTATACCTACATACGACTTTGTACCCACATACCACTCTGTACCTACAGAGGCCACTAAACCAACAGATGCCTCTATACCCACAGGTGCCTCTGTCCCTGCAGAGTCTTCCACTCGAGTACATTCGCCTCAGCGGACTAGCCACACTAAGAATCCACCCTTCTCCACTCCTCTCCCCTGGGGTGAAGTTTGTCACTGCAAGTGAGCCTGTTTCCTTTGCCTTCTTCGATATTAAATCAGCCACCAAATTCCAAATGCTTCAATCAATGGAGTTTGGGTTGAATTGGGTGTTGTCGACAAGTCCTATCAGTTATGGGATTACTTAGCCAACCGTCATATGCTCCGTCTCTTCACCTTCCCAACTGAATACAACGACACTCTTGTTCAGGAATTCTATGCCAACTTCCCATGGACAGTACTACATCCCCAATCCATATTCTAAAGGTAACATTGTTCGTTTTTCTCTTTTGACTATCAATTCCTTTATACAATATCTAATATATCACACTAATGGGTCCATCTACCCTCCTGGCTTTGAGGATAGTTTTGATCATGCAGCAATTGCCTCCGACTTACACGCCGATGGATCGAAGATGGTACTCCTGATGTTCGTATCAAATCCAAACTCCTCACTACGAAATTTTCTCGTCTATTCATGTATGACACTTATAATCTCTTTCCTATGGCTCATGATGCCATTGTTATTTTGGAGGATGCCATCCTTCTCCATGCCATTGATAATGTATTCCCATTGACTTGGGTCAAGCTATGTTTAATGCAATTTGTCAATGAGCGGCGGGGGACGAACGGTGGAAGAAGTTATCTTTTCCATGCCTACTTACTGCCCTTTTTGAGTCACATGAGGTTCCATGTCTGCCAACAGATCACATAGTCAAGGTGGATAAATGAAGGATCAAGGCATCCGCCCTCTCCATTCGGTCCTCACATTTCCCTGACCTTCCCCTTCGCAATGATGATCTTCAGCTAACTGTTCCCATTCTTGATGACATCCCAGTCGATCCTTCCTTGACTCACCCTCGAGTCCGACAGCCATTAACGGCCTTGGAAAGCCTTCTGCCAGACATCCCAATGTCTCTAACATAGACGGTGCTACCTTTGAAATCCTTGTCTTTCAGTACAGGGACCATACTCGCGTATGGAGGAGGAAATTTGTAGTCACTTCCACGCCGCAGAAAAGCCTCTCCTCCTCTCTCGATCGCTTATTTGTTTCTCCTTCCTTTGCCCTTCATTTTATCACAAAGGGATAATAGCTCCAATATAGGGGAGCTTATCATGACAGTTCATTTCTTTTGTTTCTACAAACTATTTTTTTGTTTAAGTCTGAATATTTGGTCCTGCTGCAATTTGAATTCAATTCTTAAATTTAATCTTACAGGACTTTGCTTTATTGCTAACACATGTCTTCGCTTATTCATATTAATCTTATTTGCTTTATAAATGCATGTTTTATTTGTTTAAATATGTCATAATCCTTTTGTATTGGGTTGTGACAAATAAATGACAAAGGGGAGATTGATAAGGTAAGATATTTCTTGTCATTATTTGTTCAACCAATACTTAGGATATGATTTAAACATTGTGAGTTGTATGTAGGAAGACTTGGTCTGTACTTACAGACTTGTCTATACGTATAGAACTCGTTCCAGAATTTTAGCAAATATTCTCGACAGATTCACTTACAGCTGGACAAGATATATTTGGCAACCCACATATGTACGTCCAGCAAAGAGAGGATATTGGATTAACAACTCACAAGACAATCAATGCATGTTTCCTTTCAACAACGGAGAAAGAATGAAACTAAATATTCACCACCTCATTTGATTGAAGATATACAAGGAAACTTCTAGAAGAAAGTCCTTGCATAATCTTCTTATATATTCATGTAATCGAAGTAGCAATGTATCTATCAAGCATAGCATTTTCAAAATTACTGTGAGATAGAGTTTTTGAGAGATAACTCTTTTTGTTTTCACAAATGAATAGCCGAGGGGATCTTGGTTGATTTGCCCTAGGGGAACTTGGGACTACCGTGTAGGATCAGTGATTAGTGTAGCAGATTTTGGTGAGGGATTCACTAGCTAGATGAAGGATCATTAGTTAGGAACTTTGCATAAATATATACATCATTTTTCTTAGTGGATTATAGACCTGAGCGTGACCCCGCATACGTAGGACGGAGGTCCGAACTGCAATACCAATATTGGGTCTTATATTTTTTTTACATTGTTGTTGTGTTTGTTTTTATTCACAGTTGATTGAGCACTTTCAATTACATTGACGAAAAGGGAATCTAGCGCGCTAGGCCAGAAAATTAGCGCGCTAATGTTCGTCTGGGCTAAGAACGTATAACTGTCTGGGCATCTTGCGCGCTAATGCCCAGACCTAGCGCGCTAATGCACCCCTGTTTTGACATAATTTGTGTGAAATGACTTAACACACATGCAAATGACTAAATATCAATTATATATGGAAATAGGTCATTACGGGCTGTACTTTGGGATATTCAGGACTAGGCGGAGCCGGACCGAGGGTTAGCGACGGGACACGGAGTGCGGTGTGAGGTGTGTAGTATCCCGACTGAAATTTCTTGAGCAGTATTTACTTTTGCTTTTGAATTCATTTTTCGTCTTTCATTACTCTATTCCTGGTGTGTTGTAATGGACGGACGTTGAGGCTATCCTTCTGTGCCATTTCTGTGTGTACGTCCATTAGGCTATAACACGTGCGCCATCTCGGTGAATAGGGCTACCCGAGAGAGTGACAGGCACGTGTGGGTGCGTCGTAGGTTCCACGCCGACCACCTAACGGATCCAGATACTGGACTTGCTTGAGTCCTACTCACCGGCAGTAGTCTGTTGGGAGTCCGAAGTATGGCGCTAGTCTGACCCTAGGGGCTAGGAACACACACTTTACATTTTTACTATTACATATGCATGTGATGAGCATAGTTGCCTGTTTAGATTTCCCACATGTTTATTGAATAGTTTTCTTTAAATTTCAGTATTTATTTTCAGTATTGCTCACTTAATTTCCTTGGGAATACTCACTCTGGACTCGCCATCTGCCTTTTTGTGATGGCTTTAGTGCAGATCCTACGAGCCGGGGCAAGAACAAACTACCGAAATACATAGACGTTTAGCCAGGCTTGTACATTTGTATATACTTGTTTTGTTTTATTTTGGGATTTAGGATTTTTGTGAGACACTAAGACTCTGTAATGTTGATATTTGATACATTGAGGTACATATGATATATGGGTTTTTCACACTAGGTATCAGACTTAATTGCATGACTTCTGCTGTGATTTATTTGGGTTGAAAATGATCATAACAGATGACTCGAGTTCAGTAACAATTTAAATAGTTAATAATGATTAAATTGTGGATAAGTTAGCATGTGGGACACAGCTGGCGCTGGTAGGCCAAGTTGTGGGCTCGCGTCGGCTCCCGTGGGGGTCCATTTGGCAAGCAGGCCATTACAAAGAGGCCGAGTCGAGGCTAGAGTCAGACGCCGAGTCAGCGGAGTTTTGGCATATCAGAGACTCGCACATATTACCATTGCGGTCAGGTGGGGCATATTGTGGCAGATTGTACTAGACCAGCACCAGTATCACCATAGACGGAGCAGGCCAGAGATAGGGCTCAATCTACAGCATTTAGGGTCGCGCAGCTGGACATGGAGGCGACCAGACAGCTAGTTGAGGGTACGTTATCTGTCTGTGGTTTTCCTATGCATGTTATGATGGATTCTGGTAGTACTTTGTCTTTTATTTCTAAACGCGTGGTAGGAAAGTTAGGATTACATGTACAGACTTAAGATACACATCTTGTTCTTAGCACGACAGCTGGGAATAAGATTTACCCTAACCAGATTTGCCAGAATTGTGTTGTGAAGATTGAGGGACATCAGCTACCTGCTGATTTGAGAGTGTTAGAGTACTTGGAGTCAACCGCGATGTTCGGGATGGATTGGTTATCATCCTATCACGCACAGATCGAGTGTTGGAGCAAGACTGTGACGTTTGACATCGAGGGGATTCCCAAGTTTACATTCGCCGGAGTTGAGACTGCATTACCTATCACTCGGGCCAGATTAGCTACGTCGTAGGAGATGGAGGCGCACGCGGCTATGGTTGAGCCGAAACGTAAGACGAGAGCTGAAGGTTGAGGATGTCCCTATTGTCTGTGAGTTTCCAGACGTGTTTCCGGATGATTTGCCTAGTTTGCAACCACCAAGAGCTGTGGAGTTTATCATTGAGCTGATTCCGTGGACTTGGCCAATCTACAGCAAACCGTATAGGATGTCGCATCGGAGCACGAGGAGTTGAGGACCCAGTTAGAGGACTAACTGTAGAAGTGTTTCATTCACCCTAGCATGTCGCCTTGGAGAGCTCCAGTTCTGTTAGTGAAGAAGAAGGACGACTCAATGCGTATGTGTGTGGACTACCTAAAGGTTGAATCGATGACGATTAGGAATCGTTACCCACTTATAAGAATCGACGACCTATTCGATCGTTGGCTAGGGCCAAGTTCTTCTCGAAGACCGATTTACAATCAGGATACCATCAGTTGAGGATTCGAGAA
The DNA here is from genome assembly GCA_039657325.1 of Stephania cephalantha. Lineage (NCBI taxonomy): Eukaryota > Viridiplantae > Streptophyta > Magnoliopsida > Ranunculales > Menispermaceae > Stephania > Stephania cephalantha. The sequence goes on from CM077572.1 coordinate 12,831,271, forward strand.
GATGATGTAGAGAAGAGTGCGTTTAGTACGCGTTATGGACTATTCGAGTTCACGGTCATGCCGTTTGGACAGACGAATACACCGACGATCTTCATGGATTTGATGCACAGGGTGCTGAGGCCATACCTTGATCGATACGTCATTGTTTTTATTTACGACATCCAGATTTACAGTAAGACTCGTGTGGAGCACGAGAGGCATCTCAGAGATGTATTGTCGACAGTGAGAGAGCACCGACTGTATACCAAATTCAGCAAGTGTGCATTTTGGCTAAGTTGGGTGAAATTCTAGGGCCATGTCATCAGTGGTCAGGGTATATTAGTTGATGGTGACAAGATTCGAACGATTATTGACTGGAAGACACCCGAGTCTGTATTTAACATCTGGAGTTTCCTAGGTTTGGCAGGATATTACAGGCACTTTGTGCAGGGCTTCTTGATGATTATTGCGTCGTTGTAGAGGCTGACCAAAAAGGATGTTAGATTTGAATGGTCACAGGAGTGTGAGGATGCTTTCTGGGAACTGAAGAGGAAATTGACTTCGGCGCCAGTTTTGGCTTTATCGGTGACAAGTAAAGATTTTTTTGTCTATACTGATGCATCGGGCACTGGGTTGGGTGGCGTGTTGATGCAGGATGAACACCCGTGGCCTATTTATCTTGACGGTTGAGACCTTACGAGGTGAAATATCCAGTGCACGAATTGGAGCTTACAGCGGTCGTGTTTGCACTGAAGGCCTGGAGGCATTACCTGTATGGTGAGAGGTTCGTGTTGTTCACAGACCATCAGAGTTTGAGGTACCTGTTCACTCAGAAGGATCTAAACATGCGACAACGACGATGGCTCGAGTTACTGAAGGACTATGACTTCGCCATTGAGTATCATCCAAGTAAGGCGAATGTTGTAGCTGATACGCTGAGCAGGAGCGGCATGGAGAGCCAAACAGTACTGCGGCATATGATACATGAGCACGGGTTGCTTGAGGCAGTGTCGGTGTTGTGTTCGACAGAGGCTATTGCTGAGCTACAGATTTGCTATCAGATGCGAGTTCCTACAATGTCTCTAGAGCGGGTTGCCGAGTTTGCAGAGAGCTGATGACCGATATGTGCAGATCAGTGGCCTAGCTCGGGATCCAGGATGCACTGAGTGGTCTTAGGGGTCAGACGGGTGCTTGAAAGATAGGGGTCGTTTGTGGATATCAGGGGTATCAGAGCTCAGGGACAACATTCTCGAGGACGCACACCGGTCGCGATATAGAGTTCATCCTGGTTGGACCAAGATGTATCACGATCTGCGGAGATTGTTTTGGTGGCCTGGGATGAAGGCTGACGTGGGTAAATACGTTCGGAGTCGTCATATATGCCAACAAGTGAAAGCTGAGCACAAGAGACCGACTGGGTTACTACAGCCTCTGCCCATTCCTTAGTGGAAGTGGGAACACATAACTATGGACTTCGTCAGTGGCTTACCTTAGACGACGAGGAGACGTAATGCGATTTGGGTGGTTCTCGACAGGTTGACGAAGTCGGCACACTTTATACCGATCGCCATGAGATATTCGGTTACACAGCTGAGCACTATCTTCGAGAGAGAGGTTGTCAGATTGCATGGTGTACAGATCTCTATTATTTCAGTTAAAGATCTGCGGTTTACATCGAGACTTTGGGAAAGTATGCAGGAGCAGTTTGGCACTTGTTTATAGTTTAACACTGCGTACCATCCTCAAACTGACGGGTAGTCAGAGCGGTTGATTCAGGTTCACGAGGATATGCTCAGGGCGTGTATTCTACAGTTTGGTGGATCATAGGAAGAGTACTTACCTTTATGCGAGTTTGCTTACAACAACAGCTATCAGGCGAGTATCGGGATGCCACCGTTTGAGGCACTTTATGGTAGGCCCTGTAGGTTATTAGCATGTTGGGCGGCACCGGAAGATACAGCGGCTATAGGACCTGAGGTTGTCATTGATCATACTGAGAAGGTAAGACAGATCAGGCAGAGACTTCAGGCAGCGCAGGATAGGCAGAAGAAATATGCGAATAAATACCTTGAAGGTCTGAGCTATGAGGTTTGAGACTTGGTGTATATAAAAGTTTCACCCTGTAAAGGTCATCAGAGGTTTGACATTAAGGGGAAACTAGCACCAAAGTTCATTGGGTCGTTCAGAGTTGCGGAACGAGTCGGCAAAGTGGCATACCATCTGGAGTTGTCATCGCAGTTGGCAGGGGTACATCCGTGTTTCATATTTCCATGTTAAGGCTGGCAAAGTCAGGACCAAGGCCTATGGTTGATGTACGACAAATTGAGGTGCGACCGGACGTGTCATATGAAGAGCAGCCTGTGGAAATCATGGATACGATGACTCAGATTTTGCAAAATAAGGAGATCCCGAAGGTTTTAGTCAGATGGCAGCATCACGGGACCGAGGGACTCACATAGGAGCTTGAGTCTATTATGCGACAACGGTATCCCCACTTATTTACCGGTAAGAATTTTAAGTTTAATTTAAACTTCGGGACGAGATTTCACATAGTTGGGAAGAACTGTTAAGGCCTGAATATAATTCGCCATTATTTATGACATATTTGCAGACGTGGCAAACAGCTCAGACACTTATGGGACCCGCAGTTAGGCTTGTGCGCCCTCAGAGCTAGGTAAATAGTAAATTTTGTGTGTTGAATTGTTAATTTGCGATGTTTATATTGAAATAGTGTAAATGGCATCGCGATGTGTGTTATTATAGGACATTTGACGTACAAGACCGAGTTTTAAATAGTCACCTCGATATGCGTGTCGACGCGGGTACCGGGTATTTTAAACGACTTAACACTAGACTGGGGGAAATAATACATACAAAATGAATAAAAATTAGCTAAATAATTAATATGGAATGCATATATGGGGGTTATGGACATGGTAGTACGCGTATGTAGCGGTTCGAGACGCGAAACTGGGCGTCAGAACACCCGAAAATGGACTTTTGTGCTAAGAACAAAAGCAAGTGAGCCAAATGAGTCATAATTTGAGTAATTAGGGGTTAAAATAGGAGCAAATGAGGACCATTTGATGGCCTTGTGATGTAAAATGCAAAGTCCACTATAAATAAGTCAATTTGACTTATTTCCACCACCTTTTTCTCTCTCCTCACCATCTTATCCGAGATTGAGAAGAAAACCAGGGTTTTGGTGGTTTATCTTGGTGATTTGTGAAGCTTGGAGTGGGGGAAAACATCAAATCCAAGGTGAAAAACACAAACATCACACCTTTCTCTATCTTTCGATTTTAGTTTTAGAGGTTTTGGTGAAGATTTGGAGGTTCTTGGGTTGTTGTTTAGATGGATTTAAAGTGTTTTGAAGTGTTGTTGGTGTTGTGGCTATTGTTGGGTTGTTGGGTGAGAAGAAAACTCAAAAAGTTTCAGCAGTTTTGTTGTCCAGAGCGCGATTAGCGCGCTAATGACAATTAGCGTGCTAGACCAAAAATTAGCGCGCTAATGTTCGTCTGGGCTAAGAACGTATAACTGTCTGGGCATCTAGCGCGCTAATGCCCAAACCTAGCGCTAATGCACCCCTGTTTTGACATAATTTGTGTGAAATGACTTAACACACATACAAATGACTAAATATCAATTATATATGGAAATAGGTCATTACGGGTTGTACTTTGGGATATCAAGGACTAGGCGGAGCCGGACCGGGGGTTAGTGACGGGACACGGAGTGCGGTGTGAGGTGTGTAGCATCACAACTGAAATTTCTTAAGCAGTATTTACTTTTGCTTTTGAATTCATTTTTTGTGTTTCATTACTCTATTCCTGGTGTGTTGTAATTGACGGACGTTGAGGCTTTCCCTCCGTGCCATTTATGTGTGTACGTCCACTAGGCTATAGCGCGTGTGCCATCTCGGTGAATCGGGCTACCCGAGAGAGTGATGGGCACGTGTGGGTGCGTCGTAGGTTCCACGCCGACCACCTAGTGGATCCATATACTGGCCTTGCTTGAGTGCTACTAACCGGCAATAGTTTGTTGGGAGTCCGAAGTATGGCGCTAGTCTGACCCTAGGGGCTAGGAACACACACTTTGCACTTTCACTATTACATATGCATGCGAAGAGCATAGTTGCCTGTTTAGATATCCTGCATGTTTATTTAATAGTTTTCTTTAAATTCCAGTATTTATTCTCAGTATTGCTCACTTAATTCCCTTGGGAATTCTGACTCTGGACTCGTCATCTTCCTTTTGTGATGGCTTGAGTGCAGATCCTAGTACAAGCTGGGGCAAGAGCAAGCTACCGGAATACATAGATGTTTAGCCAGGCTTGTACGTTTGTATATACTTATTTTTTTTATTTTGGGATTTGGGATTTTTGTGAGACACTAGGACTCTGTAATGTTGATAATATGATATATGGGTTTTCCACACTATGTATCAGAGTTAATTGCATGACTTCCGTTGTGATTTATTTGGGTTGAAAATGATCATAACAGATGACTTGAGTTCAGTAACAATTTAAATGATTAATAATGATTAAATGGTGGATGAGTTGGCATGTGGGACACAACTGGCGTTGGTAGGCCAAGTTGTGGGCCCCCATCGGCCCCCGTGGCGGTCCATTTGGCAAGTGGGCCATTACAATACTGGTGGCTCAATATCCATTTATCAGCACGCAGAGAGGCTGGTAAGTTATGTTATATTGTTTATATATATAATATACATGGATTTAGTCTCAAATTTAATCCTCTTTAAATATATGTTTTGTAGGCGAAGAAGTTGTGCCGACCTCCGACTGTTTTGGAGTTATGTCTATACTTCCATACGAAAGATCATGACGGCGTAACTTTCCTCGATTCGAGAGTAGAGAAGATCGTCATAAGTAAATATTTTTGCTTTTAAATTTTGTTTAGTTAATTAATGATAGGTATTAATAACTTCTAAATGTTTTAAATTCTTATTTTAGACGGCGATCCAGCGTAGGCGGATTGAGCTTACACAGTCACACCCTGACACCCCGATAGATGAGAACAAGCTATATTTGTTTGTCGTTGAGCGCGACGACAAAGGACGGATATATGGACTAGGGTGGACGCCGTCGGGGTCGCGACGCAAGCATGCTACAGCTGGAGGAGCTGGAGGAGGAGTTGGAGGTGGAGATGAAGTTGGATCTTTTTGTTCGGTTCGGCTCCGGGACTTTCATCTCAGTGGTCTCCCTTGGAAAAACCCACTGTTGGCAACGACCTTCTCTAGCACCACAATTTTTGCCTTCAACTCCTCCATTTCGGCCTTCATTGAGGTGACGTCAGCCATCTGCGCCTTGAGTACGTCGACCGCGAAAAAATTACAAATGTACACATGTTTGTACCTTAAATGAGAAAAGTAGGGGTGAATTGCATTTATTTCGGACAAATAGGCAATAACGCCCAACGAAAAGGCGCTATCACTGTGGGAAATTTTTTTTGATGACGTGGACATGGCCAGGTGGCGTAAATTACACAGATAGCGCCTTTTCAAAAGGCGCTATCTGTGTAATGTATGCGTCCTACGTGGACAGTGAGGTGGACAGTGAGGTGGAAGGCAATTGTATAGATAGCTCCTTTTGAAAAGGAGCTATCTATACAAAATTATACACTCTATGAATGACTCCTTTTGAAAAGGAGCTATCAATACAAATTTTTTCCCCATGAACGACACGTGCATATGGAGATGGACGACCCGCGCCACTCGCGTATGTCGAGGTAGACAACCAATGTAAACAACGCGCACGCATATCGACGCGGACAACCCATGCAAATGTCACCCATGTATGCCGAGGTGGAGATTTCATGCAAATGTCAGGCACGACTGTCGAGGTGGGCGACTCATGCAACCTCGTGCAACTCATGCAAACGTCACGCACGTGTCTCGATGTGGTAAAACCAATGTAAACGTTGCGCACGTATCTCCTGGTTGACAACATATGGAAACGCCACGCACGTATGTCGAGGTGGGCCAGCCATGCATATCCACTACAAACCATGGACCCCATGCAAACGTCACACACGTATCTCGAGGCGGACAACCCGGGTAAATTGCATGCTTACTATGGATATGCATGGCTGGCCCACCTCGACATATGTGCGTGGCTTTTCCATGTGTTGTCAACCAGGAGATACGTGTGTTGAAAAGGCGCTATCCGTGTAACACGGTCCATGTATGATGACCGCGTGAACATGAGCCGACCGAATAATGCCTATGGGTTGCACGGGTTGTACGGGTTGTCTGCCTCGCAATACGTGCGTGACGTTTACATTGGTTTATCACCTCGAGACACGTGCGTGACGTTTGCATGAGTTGCATAAGGTTGCATGGGTCGCCCACCTCGACAGACGTGCCTGACATTTGCATGAAATCTCCACCTCGGCATACATGGGTCACGTTTGCATGGGTTGTCCACGTCGATATGCGTGCGCATTGTTTACATTGGTTGTCTACCTCGAGATACGCGAGTGGCGCGGGTCGTCCATCTCCTTATGCACGTGGCGGTGATGGGGAAAAAAATTTGTATTGATAGCTCCTTTTCAAAAGGAGCTATCAGTAGGAAGTATAGTTTTGTATAGATAGCTCATTTTCAAATGGAGCTATCTATACAAATTGCATCGCCAACTCAACACCACCTCACCACCGCCTCACACCCATGAAACCTAGTCATCTCATATAACGCCTAATCAAAAGGTGTTATCACTTAGTTTTGAAAATACAAAGTAAACTACCCTATTTTGTGAAATAAAATGTAAATATCCCCCACTTTTGGAAAAACACCCGTCGACCGCACTCTGAATGTCGGGCTCAAGTTCCTCCGCTTACATTCGTGAAAAAAATTATTTATTGCTGTGGATTGTGGAGCATTAACATGATTGAAAATCTTTGACATGTCTTTCAAAGTTCTGATTCCTTGTGCGAGCTCCCGTAGGCGTTGGCGTCACAATTAACTTTGTTTTTGCCATCTTATATATGAAGAAACTGGTGAATTCTCAAATACTTGATTTTTTTGAGAAAAGTATTAAATTTCTGGTTTCATGCTCTCTTTTGGTGTTAGTCATGGAGCTTGATGCAAAAGTGTCAAATGAATAAGTTCTTGTGCATTGTTAGACATGAGTATTTCTCGTTTTATTGGAAGATAAATACTTTTTTTTTCCATCGGGTATGTCATTTCTATGATTCTCATCATTGATCCTGTGGAAAAGAACCTCGGCGGCAATTGTTGATTGATGATCCTTGTGGATAAGAATTTATATTCTCCCAAAAAAAGGATCTATATGACCTCGGAAAAATTCAATTGGTTGGATTTGCTTAACTTCATTGGGAAAGCTAGTCAAAACCTAAAAACAAAGACACCAATAAGAAAACACAAAGGCATTGTGGAAAAGAACAGATTCTACCTCTTAAAATGGCATTGTTCACTCTTTTTACCACTTTGGTCGCCAAATAATGAGAATTATGAGATGACCGCATAACTTGCATATGACCTTTATCTTAGAATCATATTCATTTAAGGTTGTTCGATTGTAAATCAAAACACCATCACATGCATTATTAATTAGCGGTACCTCATAAAAATTTAAAGAGAAGATACCATAGACCTGGCCATATCCAGCTTTTAGCTTTTCTCTCGCATTTATCTCTCTTCTACCACCCACCAATTCTTAAGTTCCTGTTAGAGTTGGTAACTTGAGAAATATTGTAAATTGTTAGCTTCATTGGGCCCGCCCGCGCCTTTATCCGGGGTCCATGGATCTCACTAGTACCGATATTGCCCCTACCATAACCACTTTCAACTCACAGTGTGGGGTCTTACTCCAAAAGGCCTCGATATTATTTGAGGAGAGATAACCACTTAACTACTTCTTTATCAAGTCACACTTAACCGACGCGTGGGACTATATTTTGGTCTACACATCCCAACACCTTATGTTAAATCCTTATTGAAGCAAGCAGACAACGTTGATTCCATAGATACGAGAAAATACAAGCATCACGAATACACACCACCAATTCCGCAGATAGGGCAATCATTCCTTGAATTTAGGATCAACTGTTATTCCTATGGACACTGGGACTTGAAGAATAGCATAACATATTAAAGAAGGAAAACCGTAGAGTTATGTAAATATCTCATGTAGTCATTTATATATTCTCGTAGTTGTTTATGTAATCTGGCATATGTGTATTGAATCATGTAATCTGGTATAGTGTATCACAGTTTATGTTAGCTTACATTAGGCGATTACAACAGAGAGGTGTGTTATGTACACCTTCTTGATTAGTATATAAGCAATGTACAATGTAATCTTCGTTGTATGTGTAAAAAAAGAGATTGTGAAGTTCTTCTCTGTTATTCATTGATTCAATTTGTTTCAATGTGTATCGTTACATTGATCAACTGATCATTCGATCATTGATCCACTCGTTAGTGTTTGAATTTGTTCATGGTATCGAAAGCAGTTCTATTGCTCTTGATCTCGTGTTGTTTTTAGTTGAATTGATTGTCTGATCATGGCATCCATTCATGGTTCTTCAAGTTCTTCAATTCGAAATGGAGCAGGAAGAGCTCCTGATGCAGGCGATCTTGGAGGTGAAAGTCCTTATTTCCTTCAAGGATCTGATCATCCTGGTATGGTACTTGTCTCCAATACTCTTACTGGTTCAAATTACTTGTCTTGGAGTCGAGCTATGATGATTGTTTTAGGTGCAAAAACGAAAATTGGTTTCATTGATGGAAGATATGCAAAGCCAGATTCCACTGATCCTAACTTGGATCGATGGATCAAAGTGGATTATATGGTAACTTCTTGGATCTTGAATTCTATTTCAAAAGATATTGTTGAAGCATTCCTTTATACAACTTCTTCTTTTGATTTGTGGAATGAATTGAAAAAAGGTTTGGAGAATGTAATGGACCTCTCTTATATCAATTAAAAAGAGATATTGCTTCTATAAGTCAAGGAGATCTCATCGGTTTCACAAGATTATACAAAACTTAAGAAGCTTTGGGATGAACTGAATCTGTTTAGTTCCTTTACCTGTGTGTGAGTGTGGAGCTTCAAAGAACATTAGTCGTTTTTGAGTCTAATGATAGGTCGATGCAATTTCGATGGGATTACATGATATGTATGATCATATTCGTAATCGATATTGGTGATGGATCCATTGCCAAATATAAACAAAGCTTACTCTATGATTCTTAGAGTTGAAAAGCAAAAGGAGGTACATGTTGGCTATTCCCCTGCGATAGATACAAATCATGATGATGAAAACTAACAAGGTGAATTCAGTTTCATCTCGTTCGATCAATGGTCATAGGTTTGTCTTGGTAAAGGAAATCACAAGAAATTTGTTAATAAAGATGATTTGTTTTGTGATCATTGTAAGGCAAAAAGGCACACAAAAGAGACATGTTTCAAACTTCATGGGATTCCGTTTGGTATAAGAAAGAACTCGACAAGAAGCGAGATGACAAACAGCTTCAAAATCTTTTGTAAATTTGATGGAGTCACCTCTGGATATACATGATGCAGATCTCTTCAATTTGAAGATTTTCAAACTAACATTGCAAAGAATGATACAAAGAAGGAATTGAGAATTTCATGAAAGGAAAGTCTGTTCAATCAAGGAATTGTCTTGCTCATGTGAATTCAAATATATCTCGATTTTACAGGTAGCTCATATAAAAGGCTTTCTAATTCTCATTCTTCTTTTAATTCGATGCTTGGATTGTGGATAGTGGAGCAACAAATCATATGTGTGTTAGCTATGATTTGCTTGCTAATGTTACTTGTTTTAGCTAAACTCGTTATGGTTTGTTTGCACGATGGACATACAAAAGAAGTTAATTACATTGGAGATGTGCAAATTGAGTTCGAGACTTGGTTCTTTCTTCTTGTTTACATATAAACTCATTCAAGTATAATCTCTTGTCGCTTAGTAAATTACTCTCTCTCTACTAAACTCGACAACTTGAGTTTTATCCATCGTTTTGTGCCATACGAACATTGAGAATTCTCAAGTTCTAGCTGTGGGAAGGATGATTGGAGGTCTCTACATACTGGATTCCAGTTTCTTTCAATAAAGATGTCATTGCTTCATTTGTGTCTCCTACGAATTGTCACTAGCCTGCTGTAATAATGCTACTGGTAGTTTTTCATGGCACTGTCGTTTGGGGCACCCCTCTGTTAATGTAACAAAACACCTTGATTTGTTACTTAACAGTCCTTTAAATGAAAGATACAATGTACCTTGTGATGTTTGTCAAATGTCCAAACAGTGCAGAATGGTTTTTCCATTGAGTTCTATTCAGACTTCTTATCCTTTTCAGTTGTTGCATATGGATGTTTGGGGACCATATAAGCGGTCTTCTATCCAAGGAGCTCATTATTTCTTGACAATTGTGGATGATTTTAGTCGATTCACATGGACATTTTTGATGAAACATAAGTCCTACAGTGCAACTTCATCAAACAAGTTCATAGCATTCATTCAAAATCATTTCAAGGCTTCAGCTTCAAACCATTAGGACTGATAATGGTACTGAGTTTTGTAATAAAGATTGTCATGCTTTATTCTCTGGTCTGGGAATTGTTCATCAAAGATCCACACCATATACACCTCAGCAAAATGGTGTAGTTGAAAGAAAACATCGACATTTGTTGCAAGTTACAAGAGCCTTGATTTTTCAATCTCATTTGTCCACAAAATTCGGGGTGATGCTATTCTTATCGCCTCTTACATCATTAACAGATTACCTTCTCGATTCTTTGAAATGGAAGTCTCCTTACCATCTTTTGTTTGGAAGGTTACCAAGTTATTCATCCTTGAAGACATTTGGATGTTTATGTTTTGCTACCAATGTTTCACCAAGCAAAACCAAGTTAGATTCACGAGCAATTAAGTGTATCTTTCTTGGTTATTCCCCGTCAAAAGGCCTATCGATTGTACAATATGGCCACCCATAGTTGTTTTGTTTCAAGATATGTGATTTTCTTTGAAAATCAGTTTCCATTTCACAAAGATACTTCAAATTCAAAGTGTCCCGTGCCTATCTCTTGTAATGATAACTCGATTATTTGAGAAATATTCCAGCTCCTGTTGCTATACCTTCTCAAAATGTTGTTCCTACATCTGCTACTGTGCCTTACTCTGAGGAATTACCTGTTGAAGCATCTCTTGATGTTCCTGACGTTGTTTCTTCTATGCCTATCAATGATACATTAGTTCCTCATACTAATGATGGTTTACCTGCAGTTGTTCTGCCTCCTACTGCAGTTATTACTCGCAAAAGTCATCGTGTTGTTCACAAACCTCTTTGGATGAATGATTTTGTTTTGAACAATGTTCATACATGTGATTTTACTCCTGCAGAAATTCCTCTGTCTGCTGGTACTCCTCCTACGTTTCCTTTTATTCATTCTCCCCACATTACTGCTGATTACAAGTGCTTCTTAGCTGCTGTCTCAAACATTAAGGAGCCTACTTGTTATAATCAAGCTCAACATGATCCTGTTTGGGTTGAAGCAATGAATAAGGAATTACAGGCTTTGGAAACCAATGGTACTTGGAGTCTTACTACCCTTCCACCTGGTAAAAAGGCCATTGGTTCTAAGTGGGTTTACAAGGTTAAGCTTCATCCTGATGGTTCCTTGGATAGGTGTAAGGCTCGTTTGGTTGCAAAGGGGTTTAACCAAATTGAAGGTGTTGATTACACTGATTCTTTCTCTCCTGTTGCCAAGAATGTCACTGTTAGGATTGTTTTATCCTTAGCAGCTGCTCGAGATTGGCCTTTACATCAGTTGGATGTTAACAATGCCTTCTTACATGGATATATTGATGAAGATGTTTACATGAAGCCTCCCGATGGTTACAAGCTTTGGCTTCATCTAATCAAGTCTCGCAAACTTCAAAGATCCTTGTATGGTTTGAAGCAAGCTTCTCGACAATGGAATCATGAGTTTACTTCTAAACTTCAAATTTTTGGTTTCAAATCGATCCGCTCATGATCCCCGCTTGTTTACTTACACAAATGATGACCAATTTTTGGTGTTGCTGGTATATGTTGATGATGTTCTTATTACTGGTACTTCACTTGAGTTAATTACTCAAGTCAAGACATTCTTACACAATTTGTTCACCATCAAGGATCTTGGTCAAGCACGTTATTTCTTGGGTTTGGAATTGGTTCGATCTTCATCAGGCCTTTATGTTCATCAACGCAAATATGTTCTTGATTTGCTTATCGATGCTTTGTCTTACTATGGCCAAACCAAATGCTACTCCACTTCCTCGTGATCGCAAGTTCAATGATGCTGACTCCCTTTGTTCATTGAAGTTGATAGATACAGACGACTCATTGGTCGTCTTCTTTACTTGGGTTTCACTCGTCCTGACATCACTTACGCCACACAGCAGTTAAGTCAGTTTGTTCAAGCTCCTACAGAGCAACATTGGTCTGGTGCACTTCATGTTCTACGGTACCTTAAGGGTACTCCTTCACAGGGTTTGTTTTTCCCTGTTCAGATGAATCTTTCTGTTGTTGCTTACTGTGATTCTGATTGGGCTGCTTGCCCTCTTTCTCGAAAGTCTCTTACTGGTTATTGTGTGTTCATGGGATCCTCTTTGATCTCTTGGAAAACTAAGAAACAGGCTACTGTATCCAAGTCTTCTCATTGTTCGAATATCGAAGTTTATCTTCCACAGTTTGTGAATTGTTGTGGATTTCTTATATCCTCAAGGACTTAGGTGTTCCTACTGATCTTCCAATCCCTCTTTGGTGTGACAATCAAGCTGCGATACATCTCTCTGCCAACCCTGTTTTTCATGAACGCACTAAGCATTTGGAGATTGATTGTCACCTGGTTAGGCATCAGTTCAAGTGTGGTTTTGTTCTTCCTCAATATGTTTCTACTCGATTACAGTTGGCTGATTTATTTACTAAGTCATTACCAGCACCTTTGTTCTCTGATTTATTGTCCAAGATGGGTCTATGTGACTGACATAGACTTCCATCTTGAGGAGGGGATGTAGAGTTATGTAAATATCTCATGTAGCTGTTTATATATTCTAGTAGCTGTTTATGTAATCTGGCATATGTGTATTGAATCATGTAATCTGGTATAGTGTATCACAGGTTTATGTTAGCTTACATTAGGCAGTTACAACAGAGGTGTGTTATGTACACCTTCTTGATTAGTATATAAGCAATGTACAATGTAATCTTCGTTGTATGTGTAAAAAAAGAGATTGTGAAGTTCTTCTCTCATTATTCTCTCGTTATTCATTGATTCAATTTGTTTCAATGTGTATCGTTACATTGATCAACTGATCATTCTGATCATTGATCCACTGTTAGTGTTTGAATTTGTTCAAAAACTATACACAAAGGAATCAACTTCATTGATGTGTAGACTATCTACAATATTCTCGTAGAGTATATTACGCTTTCGAGCCGATTGGTACAAACAAAATTTGAAATCATATATACAGTCTTTTACATACCGAATTAGTACATGAAGAAACTAATCAACAAAACAAGTATTTGGTGTTAATTAGTGCTACTCTCATTTGTCAATGTTGGTCTTCTCGCATATTGGGCATATGTTGTTCCTTAGCGACCGATCCTTAATGCGCCTCTATGAAATTCATGTTGACAATCCAAAGTGTTCCGATCATGTCTTCGATCTGATATTCATCCCGCAAAACGAAGTTCAATTTGGTCTACATCATTCACTTGGTTTCCAAAATCCCTAAAAACAAACATAACATATATATAGATTGAAACACAATTAATTGGAGAAAGCTAAGTAGATAAAAATGGAGTTGAAGAATTCCTAATTTTTACCCGACATATGGTGCAGATTGTATTCTCCTGATCATTGCCAAGCGAAGTGTCATTACTTCTAGTCTTCGAGACATTTCATTATGTCTTCCTCACCCCACCCGCTTCTCATTTCGCGAACTTCTTCTTCTAACATTCTCTCAGAAAGATCTGCGAAAATTGTTTCGAAAAAAAAAATGATATTTTGCTCGAAATCAAAATTAAATCTAAGCTAGCTATTCAATAGATGAAGGAAAAAAAAAATTTCAATAATAGGATCTACCTGCTGTATACGATCATATAAAATCTCACGGGCCCTTGAAATCTCACGAGCCCTTAAAATCTCACGAACCCTTATCGCCTGGTACTCTTCCGGCGTCAGTTCAATGTCCACTCCCCGCAACATATAGAAGAGAATGTATTAGTTCTAATTCAAGCAACATATTTCCCAAAGTGTAAATTGGGAATTCAAGGATGTGTGATAGTGAGAGAATTACATCTTGTAGAGTAACCACAAAGTTAGCAATTGGGATGCGCATTGTAACCGGTTGGGCAGAAAGTTTTGGTGATGGCGTGGCTCATTTCGAAGGTGGGGAGATATTTCATTGCGCCTAAGATCGCTGTCTTCTTTGTCATAGTGGAATTCGAAAGTGGCGCGTATAGTTGTTCTGGTTTCGGGAGGTATTTCATTGGGATGATCATAGTAGTTGTTCTGGTTTCGGGAGGTACTTCATAGGGAGGACGATAGTTGTTTTGGCGGTTGCAAGATTAGTTTTGGATTGCAGCAATGCACGAAGAGCTTCTCCGATTCAAACGCAATGAGGTTTGGACGATTGTTCCTAAACTGTCTCATGCAAACGTTGTTGGCACTAAGTGGGTCTTTTGTAATAAGACTGACACCAACGGGGACATTACTCGCAACAAGGCTCGTCTTGTTGCTCAAGGTTACAATCAAGTTGAAGGCATTGACTTCGATGAGACCTTCGCTCCGGTAGCAAGATCGGAATCCATACGACTTCTACTTGCCTATGCATGCATTATGAAAATCACCTTGCAACAGATGGACGTGAAAAGTGTGTTCTTGAATGGTATACTACTTGAAAAAGAGTATGTTTAACAGCCAAAATGATTCATTTAAAAAAGGCTTTGTCTGGACTTAAGCAAGCTCCATGTGCATGGTACGATTGATTAACCTCGTATTTTCTTGATAAGGGCCACCGTTGAGGGGAATTGACAAGGCACTCTTCATCATGACGAAGTCTTCTGTTGTTCTCATAGCTCAAATCTATGTCGATGACATTGTATTTGGGTCCACATCGTCCTCACTTGTTCAAGAATTTGTTCACAGTATGCGGACTGAGTTTGATATGAATATGGTAGGTGAACTCAAGTACTTTCTCGACCTTCAAGTCCATCAAAGTGCTACAGGAACCTTCATTACCCAAAGTCAATAAGCTGCGAGTATTGTCAAATAATTTGGTCTTGATAACACCCGACATATTTGCACTCCCATGAGTACTACCGATAAACTTACCAAAAGTGATACGAGAGCGACCCGAGTCTCTACCGAAACATGATCGGCATCCTCCTATACTTAACAACAAGCAGAACCGAAATATGCTTTAGTGTTGGTGTATGTGCATGTTATCAAGCTTGTCCAAAGGACTCTCATCTCACAGTTGTCAAGCGTATCATTCGATGTGTCTCTTCTACTTCTAATTTTAGTTTATGGTTTTCTAATGAGTCTAATATTATTTTCATTGCTGGTTTTAGTGATACAGATTGGGCGGGGTAATGTCGATGATCATAAAAGTATTTCGGGGGGCTGTTTTTATGTTGGTACTAACTTGGTTTCATGGTATAGTATAAAATAGAATTCCATTTTCATTTCCACTGCAGAGGCTAAATACATAGTTGTTGGACAATGTTGTACTCAACTCATTTGGATGAGACAAATGTTGGATGACTATGCCATTCCATGGGCACAGCTCATTGTGTTCTGCGACAAGAAGAGCGCGATCGATATCTCTAAGAACCTGGTTCAGCACTCTCGCACCAAACATATCGATTTTCGCTATTACTTTCTTCGTGATTTGGTTGAACGCAAAGTTGTCGCATTAGATCATGTTAGCATAGACAAACAACTAGATGACATTTTCACCAAAGCTCTTGATCGAGCTCGATTTGAGTTTCTTCGCGATGAGTTAGGTATTTGTCTTTCTCCACTGCACTAGTAAGAAAAATTGCAACAGCCATTTCTGGTAGTTTTTTTCATCTTTTACATTTGGCTTACTGTTCAAACATTTTTTTTGTTATTTTTGGGGGGAATTTTTTTTATGCAGTTGCCATTTTTGGTTGTTCTCTTTCTTATTTTCGGTTATTTGATTTCCTTGTTTGGTTTATACTTAGGGAGGAAACACTTTTTTTAACTTATATTTTAAAATTTCCTTCTTTATTCAAATAAACCAAATTTTCTCTCTCCCTCTCAACGTTAAAGCATTAATGGAGCATTAATTCTCTCCACCAACCCACTTCACCGCCTCTTCTTCTTCTTCTTCTTCTTCTTCTTATTCTTCTTCTACTCCCTCTCCTTCTCCTCTGTCACATATGCTCCTATTTGTCTTGCGTCTCTCTTTGGATACCTCAATCGACATGATGATCGCTTCTGGTTCGACTGCTTCTAGCACCCATGCATCCTTCTCTGTCACCTCTGTTCATGCTCAAAACCCCACAGTGTCTCAAAACCACCATTGAAGAAGTACTATCGGCGGATGACAAAGTCGAAGGCCATAGAAGCCTCCTTTGTTCCCCCTTCTACAGTGCGTGACCTTCCCGCCTCGTCTCCCAACCGTTCTTTTATGGCCCCGCCTAAATCTCCTCAAATGGGCCAACCTTTGTCCTCATCCTCTGTCCCTACAGCTTCTCCACCAGTAAATGATATGCCCTCTTTTGATCTCTTACGAAACTGATCTTAGGATTTGTCTCAAGGTTTTCATAACCCTATCTCCCGGCCTCTTCGCAGACGGCGACTTGTTCGCTCCGATGGGGAATCGATCCGATGCCGTTTCGCTGAGATTTTTGAATCACCATCTTCTATACCTACAGTCTGCTATATGCCTACAGACGACTTTGTACCTACAAAGGCCACTAAACATACAGATGCCTCTATACCCATAGGTGCCTCTGTCCCTGCAGAGTCTTCCACTCGAGTACATTCGCCTCAGCGGACTAGCCACACTAAGAATCCACCCTTCACTACTCCTCATACTATGCTACCCCTGGGGTGAAGTTTGTCACTGCAAGTGAACCTGTTTCCTTTGCCTTCTTCGATATTAAATCAGCCACCAAATTCCAAATGCTTCAATCAATGGAGTTTTGGGTTGAATTGGGTGTTATAGACAAGTCCTATCAGTTATGGGATTACTTAGCCAACCGCCATATGCTCCGTCTCTTCACCTTCCCCACTGAATACAACGACACTCTTGTTCAGGAATTCTATGCCAACTTCCCATGGACAAGTACTACATCCCCAATCCATATTCTAAAGGTAACATTGTTCATTTTTCTCTTTTGACTATCAATTCCTTTCTATAATATCTAATATATCACACTAATGGGTCCATTTACCCTCCGGCTTTGAGGATAGTTTTGATCATGCAAAGAATTGCCTCCGACTTACATGCCGATGGATCGAAGATGGTACTCCCGATGTTCGTATCAAATCCAAACTCCTCACTACGAAATTTTCTCATCTATTCATATATGACACTTATAATCTCTTTCCTATGGCTCATGATGCCATTGTTATTTTAGAGGATGTCATCCTTCTCCATGCCATTGATAAGGTATTCCCATTGACTTGGGTCAAGCTATGTTTAATGCAATTTGTCAATGAGCGGCGGGGGACAAACGGTGGAAGAAGTTATCTTTTCCATGCCTACTTACTGCCCTTTTTGAGTCACATGAGGTTCCACATCTGCCAACAGATCGCATAGTCAAGGTGGATAAATGAAGGATCAAGGCATCCGCCCTCTCCATTCGGTCCTCACATTTCCCTGACCTCCCCCTTCGCAATGATGATCTTAAGCTAACTGTTCCCATTCTTGATGACATCCCAGTCGATCCTTCCTTGACTCACCTTCGAGTCCGATAGCCATTAACGGCCTTGGAAAGCCTTCTGCCAGACATCCCAATGTCTCTAACATAGACAATGCTACCTTTGAAATCCTTGCCTTTCAGTACAGGGACTATACTCGCCAGAAGGAGGAAATTTGTAGTCACTTCCACGCTGCAGGAAAAGCCTCTCCTCCTCTCTGATCAGTTATTTGTTTCTCCTTCCTTTGCCCTTCATTTTATCACAAAAGGGATAATAGCTCCAATATAGGGGGACCTTATCATGACAGTTCATTTCTTTTGTTTAAGTCTGAATATTTGGTCCTGCTGCAATTTGAATTCAATTCTTAAATTTAATCTTACAGGACTTTGCTTTATTGCTAACACATGTCTTCGCTTATTCATATTAATCTTATTTGCTTTATAAATGCATGTTTTATTTGTTTAAATATGTCATAATCCTTTTGTATTGGGTTGTGACAAATAAATGACAAAGGGGGAGATTGATAAGGTAAGATATTTCTTGTCATTATTTGTTCAACCAATACTTATTATATGATTTAAACATTGTGAGTTGTATGTAGGAAGACTTGGTCTGTACTTACAGACTTGTTTATACGTATAGAACTCGTTCCAGAATTTTAGCAAATATTCTCGACAGATTCACTTACAGCTGGACAAGATATATTTGGCAACCCACATATGTACGTCCAGCAAAGAGAGGATATTCGATTAACAACTCACAAGACAATCAATGCATGTTTCCTTTCAACAATGGAGAAATAATGAAACTAAATATTCACCACCTCATTTGATTGAAGATATACAAGGAAACTTCTAGAAGAAAGTCCTTGCATGATCTTTTTATATATTCATGTAATCGAAGTAGCAATGCATCTATTAAGCATAGCATTTTCAAAATTACTGTGAGATAGAGTTTTTGAGAGATAGCTCTTTTTGTTTTCACAAACGAATAGCCGAGGGGATCTTGGTTGATTTGCTCTAGGGGAACTTGGGACTACCGTGTAGGATCAGTGATTAGTGTAGCAAATTTTGGTGAGGGATTCACTGGCTAGATGAAGGATCATTAGTTATGAACTTTGCATAAATATATAAATCATTTTTCTTAGTGGATTATAGACTGAGCGTGACCCCGCATACGTAGGACGGAGGTCCGAACTGCAATACCAATATTGTGTCTTGTTTTTTTTATGTTACATTATTGTTGTGTTTGTTTTTATTCACAGTTGATTAAGCACTTTCAATTACATTCACGAAAAGGGAATCTAGCGCGCTAGGCCAGAAAATTAGCGCGCTAATGTTCGTTTGGGCTAAGAACGTATAACTGTCTGGGCATCTAGCGCGCTAATGCCCAGACCTAGTGCGCTAATGCACCCCTGTTTTGACATAATTTGTGTGAAATGACTTAACACACATGCAAATGACTAAATATCAATTATATATGGAAATAGGTCATTACGGGCTGTACTTTGGGATATCCAGGACTAGGCGGAGCCGGACCGAGGGTTAGCGACGGGACACGGAGTGCGGTGTGGGGTGTGTAGTATCCCAACTGAAATTTCTTGAGCAGTATTTACTTTAGCTTTTGAATTCATTTTTCGTCTTTCATCACTCTAGTCCTGGTATGTTGTAATGGACGAACGTTGAGGCTCTCCTTCCATGCCATTTCTGTGTGTACATCCATTAGGCCATATCACGTATGCCATCTCGGTGAATAGGGCTACCCGAGAGAGTGACAGGCATGTGTGGGTGCGTCGTAGGTTCCACGTCGACCACCTAACAGCAGATACTGGCCTTGCTTGAGTCCTACTCACCGGCAGTAGTCTGTTGGGAGTCCGAAGTATGGCGCTAGTCTGACCCTAGGGGCTAGGAACACATATTTTGCGCTTTTACTATTACATATGCATGCGATGAGCATAGTTGCCTGTTTAGATTTCCCACATGTTTATTGAATAGTTTTCTTTAAATTTCAGTATTTATTTTCGTATTGCTCACTTAATTTCCTTGGGAATACTCACTGGACTCGCCATCCGCCTTTTGTGATGGCTTCGATGCATCCTAGTACGAGCCGGGGCAAGAGCAAACTACCGAAATACATAGACGTTTAGCCAGGCTTGTACGTTTGTATATACTTGTTTTGTTTTATTTTGGGATTTAGGATTTTTGTGAGACACTAAGACTCGTAATGTTGATATTTTGATACATTGAGGTACATATGATATATGGGTTTTTCACACTAGGTATCAGAGTTAATTGCATGACTTCTGTTGTGATTTATTTGGGTTGAAAATGATCATAACAGATGACTCGAGTTCAGTAACAATTTAAATAGTTAATAATGATTAAATTGTGGATAAGTTAGCATGTGGGACACAGCTGGCGCTGGTAGGCCAGGTTGTGGGCCCGCATCGGCTCCCGTGGCGGTCCAATTGGCAAGTAGGCCGTTAGAAAGAGGCCGAGTCGAGGCCAGAGTCAGACGCCGAGTCAACGGAGTTTTGGCATATCAGAGACTCACACATATTACCATTGCGGTCAGGTTGGGCATATTATGGCAGATTGTACTAGACCAGCACCAGTATCACCATAGACGGAGCAGGCCAGAGATAGGGCTCAGTCTACAGCATTTGGGGTCGCGCAGCTGGACAGGGAGGCGACCAGACAGCTAGTAGAGGGTACGTTATCTGTCTGTGGTTTTCCTATGCATGTTATGATGGATTCTGGTAGTAATTTGTCTTTTATTTCTAGACGCGTGGTAGGAAAGTTAGGATTACATGCACAGACTTTAGATACACATCTTGTTCTCAACACGACAGCTGGGGATAAGATTTACCCTAACCGATTTTCCGAATTGTGTTGTGAAGATTGAGGGACATCGCCTACTCCCGATTTGAGAGTGTGAGAGTACTTGGAGTCCAACGCGATGTTCGGATGGATTAATTATCATCCTATCACGCACGTATCGATCGTTACAAGTACAAAGACCGTGACGTTTGACATCGGGGGTTCCCAAGTTTACATTCGCGGAGTTGAGGCCGCATTACCTATCACTCGGGGCAGATTAGCTACGTCGCAGGAGATGGAGGCGCACGCGGCTATGGTTGAGCCGGAACGTAAGACGATGCTGAAGGTTGAGGATGTCCCTATTGTCTGTGAGTTTCCAGATGTGTTTCCTGATGATTTGCCTAGTTTGCAACCACCAAGAGCTGTGGAGTTTATCCGAGCCGATTCCGTGGACTTGGCCAATCTACAAGCAGACCGTATAGGATGTCGATCGGAGCACGAGGAGTTGAGGACCCAGGTTAGAGGACTCATCGTGCAGAAGGTTTCATTCACCCTAGCATGTCGCCTTGGGGAGCTCCGAGTTCTGTTGGTGAAAAAAATGACGACTCAATGCGTATGTGTGTGGACTACCGAAGTTCGAATCGGATGACGATTAGGAATCGTTACCCACTTATAAGAATCGACGACCTATTCGATCAATTGGCTAGGGCCAAGTTCTTCTCGAAGACCGATTTACAATCAAGATACCATCGATTGAGGATTCGAGAAGATGATGTAAAGAAGAGTGCATTTAGTACGCGTTATGGACTATTCGAGTTCACGGTCATGCCGTTTGACATGACGAATACACCGACGATCTTCATGGATTTGATGCACGGGTGCTTGGCCATACCTTGATCGATACGTCATTGTTTTTATTTACGACATCCGTATTTACAAATAAGACTCGAGTGAAGCACGAGAGGCATCTCGAGATATGTATTGTCGACAAATGAGAGAGCACAGATCGTATACCAAATTCAGCAAGTGTGCATTTTGGCTAAGTGGGGTGAAATTCTAGGGCCATGTCATCGGTGGTCGTGGTATATTAGTTGATGGTGACAAGATTCGAGCGATTATTGACTGGAAGACACTCGAGTCTGTATTTAACATCTCGGAGTTTCCTGGGTTTGCCAGATATTACAGCACTTTGTGCAGGGGTTCTTGATGATTGTTGCGCCGTTGACGAGGCGGACCTAGAAGGATGTTAGATTTGAATGGTCACAGGAGTGTGAGGATGCTTTCTGGGAACTGAAGAGGAAATTGACTTCGGCGCCAATTTTGGCTTTATCGGTGACAAGTAAAGATTTTTTTGTCTATACTTGATGCATCGGCACCGGGTTGGGTGGCGTGTTGATGCGGGATGGACACCCAAAGGGTCTATTTATCTTGACGGTTGAGACCTTACGAGGTGAACTATCCAAAGGCACGACTTGGAGCTTACGGCGGTCGTGTTTGCACCGAAGGCCCTGGAGGCATTACCCGTATGGTGAGAGGTTCGTGTTGTTCACGAGACCATCGAGTTTGAGTTACTTGTTCACTCAGAAGGAGCTAAACATGCGACAACGACGATGGCTCGAGTTACTGAAGGACTATGACTTCGCCATTGAGTATCATCCAAGTAAGGCGAATGTTGTAGAATGATACGCCGAGCAGAGCGGCATGGAGAGCCAAACAAGATCTTGCGGCATATGATACATGAGCACGGGTTGCTTGAGGCGATGTCGGTGTTGTGTTTGACGAGAGGCTATTGTTGAGCTACGATTTGCTATCGATGCGAGTTCCTACAATGTCTCTAGAGCGGGTTGCCGAGTTTGCAGAGAGCGATGACCGATATGTGCGATCGCTGACCTGGCTCGGGATCCGGATGCACCGAGTGGTCTTAGGGGTCGACGGGTGCTTGAAAGATAGGGGTCGTTTGTGGATACCGGGGGTATCGAGCTCGGGACAAAGATTCTCGAGGACGCACACCGGTCGCGATATAGAGTTAATCCTGGTTGGACCAAGATGTATCACGATCTGCGGAGATTGTTTTGGTGGCCTGGGATGAAGGCTGGCGTGGGTAAATACGTTCGGAGTCGTCATATATGACAACAAGTGAAAGCTGAGCACAAGAGACCGACTGGGTTACTACAGCCGCCCATTCCTCAGTGGAAGTGGGAACACGTAACTATGGACTTCGTCAGTGGCTTACCTTAGACGACGAGGAGACACAATGTGATTTGGGTGGTTATCGACAGGTTGACGAAGTCGACACACTTTATAACGATCGCCATGAGATATTCGGTTACACAGCTGAGCACTATCTTCGAGAGAGAGGTTGTCAGATTGCATGGTGTACCGATCTCTATTATTTCAGTCAAAGATCCGCGGTTTACATCGAGACTTTATGAAAGTATGCAGGAGTAGTTTGGCACTTGTTTATAGTTTAACACTGCGTACCATCCTCAAACTAACGGGCAGTCAGAGCGGTTGATTCAGGTTCTCGAGGATATGCTCAGGGCGTGTATTCTACAGTTTGGTGGATCATAGGAAGAGTACTTACCTTTATACGAGTTTGCTTACAACAACAGCTATCAGGCGAGTATCGGGATGCCACCGTTTGAGGCACTTTATGGTAGGCCCCGTAGGTTATTAGCATGTTGGGCGACACTTAGGAAGATACAATGGCTATAGGACCTGAGGTTGTCATTGATCATACTGAGAAGGTAAGACAGATCAGGAAGAGACTTCGAGCAAATAAGCAGATAGGCGAGAAGAAATATGTGAATAAATACCTTGATGGTTTGAGCTATGAGGTTTGAGACTTGGTGTATTTAAAAGTTCAACCCTGGAAAGGTCATCAGAGGTTTGACATTAAGGTGAAACTAGCACCAAGGTTCATTGGGCCGTTCAGAGTTGCGTAACGCGTCGGCAAAGTGGCATACCATCTGGAGTTGTCATCGCAGTTGGTTGGGGTACATCCCGTGTTTCATATTTCCATGTTGAAGCTGGCTAAGTCAGGACCAAGGCCAATGGTTGATGTACGACAAATTGAGGTGCGACCGGACGTGTCATATGAAGAGCAGCCTGTGGAAATCATGGATAGGATGACTCAGATTTTGCGAAATAAGGAGATCCCGAAGGTTTTAGTTAGATGGCAGCATCACGGGAACGAGGGACTCACCTGGGAGCTTGAGTCTATTATGCGACAAAGGTATCCCCACTTATTTACCGGTAAGAATTTTCAGTTTAATTTAAATTTCGGGACGAAATTTCGCCTAGTTAGGAAGAACTGTTAAGGCCTGAATATAATTCACCATTATTTATGACATATTTGCAGACGTGGCACATAGCTCAGACACTTGTGGGACCCGAAGTTAGGCTTGTGCGCGCTTGGAGCTAGGTAAATAGTAAATTTTGTGTGCTGAATTGTTAATTTGCGATGTTTATATTGAAATAGTGTAAATGGCATCGCAATGTGTGTTATTATAAGACATTTGACGTGCAAGATCGAGTTTTAAATAGTCACCTCGATATGCGTGTCGATGCGGGTACCGGGTATTTTAAACGACTTAACACTAGAATGGGGGAAATAATACACCCAAAATAAATAAAAATTAGCTAAATAATTAATATGGAATGCATATATGGTGGTAATGGACATGGTAGTACGCGTATGTCGCGGTTCGAGACGCGAAACTGGGCGTCAGAACACCCGAAAATGGACTTTTGTGCTAAGAACAAAAGCAAGTGAGCCAAAGGAGTCATAATTTGAGTCATTAGGGGTTAGAATAGGAGCAAATGATGGGACCATTTGATGGCCTTGTGATGTAAAAGTGAGTGGAGATGCAGAGTCCACTATAAATAAGTCAATTTGACTTATTTCCACCACCTTTTCTCTCTCCTCACCATCTTATCCGAGATTGAGAGAAGAAAACCTGGGTTTTTGTGGTTTATCTTGGTGATTTGTGAAGCTTGTAGTGGGGGAAAACATCAAATCCAAGGTGAAAAACACAAACATCACACCTTTCTCTATCTTTTGATTTTAGTTTTAGAGGTTTTGGTGAAGATTTGGAGGTTGTTGGGTTGTTGTTTAGATGGATTTAAAGTGTTTTGAAGTGTTGTTGGTGTTGTGGCTATTGTTGGGTTGTTGGGTGAGAAGAAAACTCAAAAGGTTTTAGCGTTTTGCTGTCCAGAGCGCGATTAGCGCGCTAATGACAATTAGCGTGCTAGACCAGAAAATTAGCGCGCTAATGTTCGTCTGGGCTAAGAACGTATAACTGCTTGGGCATCTAGCGCGCTAATTCCCAGACCTAGCGCTAATGCACCCCTGTTTTGACATAATTTGTGTGAAATGACTTAACACACATACAAATGACTAAATATCAATTATATATGGAAATAGGTCATTACGGGTTGTACTTTGGGATATCCGGGACTAGGCGGAGCCGGACCGGGGTTAGTGACGGGACACGGAGTGCGGTGTGAGGTGTGTAGTATCACAACCGAAATTTCTTGAGCGAAGTATTTACTTTTGCTTTTGAATTCATTTTTTGTGTGTCATTACTCTATTCCTAGTGTGTTGTAATTGACGGACGTTAAGGCTTTCCTCTCGTGCCATTTCGTGTGTACGTCCACTAGGCCATAGCACGTGTGCCATCTCGTGAATAGGGCTACCCGAGAGAGTGATGGGCACGTGTGGGTGCGTCGTAGGTTCCACGCCGACCACCTAGTGGATCCAGATACTGGCCTTGCTTGAGTGCTACTCACCGGCAATAGTTTGTTGGGAGTCCGAAGTATGGCGCTAGTCTGACCCTAGGGGATATGAACACACACTTTGCGCTTTCACTATTACATATGCATGCGACGAGCATAGTTGCCTGTTTAGATTTCCTGCATGTTTATTTAATAGTTTTCTTTAAATTTCAGTATTTATTTTCAGTATTGCTCACTTAATTCCCTTGGGAATACTCACTCTGGACTCGTCATCTTCCTTTTGTGATGGCTTGAGTGCAGATCCTAGTACAAGCCGGGGCAAGAGCAAGCTACCTGAATACAAAGATGTTTAGTCAGGCTTGTACGTTTGTATATACTTATTTTGTTTTATTTTGGGATTTGGGGTTTTTGTGAGACACTAGGACTCCGTAATGTTGATAATATGATATATGGGTTTTCCGCACTAGGTATCGTAGTTAATTGCATAACTTCCGTTGTGATTTATTTGGGTTGAAAATGATCATAACAGATGGCTTGAGTTCGGAACAATTTAAATGGTTAATAATGATTAAATGGTGGATGAGTTGGCATGTGGGACACGACCGGCGTTGGTAGGCCGGGTTGTGGGCCCGCATCGCCCCGTGGCGGTCCATTTGGCAAGTGGGCCGTTACAATACTCGTGGCTCAATATCCATTTATCAAAGACGCAGAGAAGTTCGGTAAGTTATGTTATATTGAGTTTATATATATATAATATACATGGATTTAGTCTCAAACTTAATCCTCTTTAAATATATGTTTTGTAGGCGGAAAAATTGAGCCGACCTTCAACTCGCTTTGGAGTTATGTCTATACTTTCATACGAAAGATCATGACGGCACAACTTTCCTCGATTCGAGAGTAGAGAAGATCGTCATAAGTAAATATTTTTGCTTTTAAGTTTTGTTTAGTTAATTAATGATAGGTATTAATAACTTCTAAATGTTTTAAATTCTTATTTTAGACGGCGATCCAGCGTAGGCGGATTGAGCTTACACAGTCACAGCATGACACCCCGATAGATGAGAACAAGCTATATTTGTCTGTCGTTGAGCGCGACGACGAAGGACGGATATATGGACTAGGGTGGACGCCGTCGAGGTCGCGGCGCATGCATGCTACAGCTGAAGGAGCTGGAGGAGGATCTGGAGGTGGAGATGGAGCTGGATCTTTTTGTTCGGTTCGGCTCCAGGACCTTCATCTCAGTGGTCTCCCTTGGAAAAACCCACTGTTGGCAACGGCCTTCTCTAGCACCACAATTTTTGCCTTCAACTACTCCATTTCGGCCTTCATTGAGGTGACGTCAGCCATCTGCTCCTTGAGTACGTCGACCGCATTGAGGTGACGTCAGCCATCTGCTCCTTGAGTACGTCGACCGCACTCTGAATGTCAGCCTCAAGTTTCTCCGCTTACATTCGTGAAAAAAATTATTTATTGCTTGTGGATTGTGGAGCATTAACATGATTGAAAATCTTTGACATGTCTTTCAAAGTTCGATTCCTTGTGCGAGCTCCCGTAGGCGTTGGCGTCACAATTAACTTTGTTTTTGCCATCTTATATATGAAGAAACTGGTGAATTCTCAAATACTTGATTTTTTTGAGAAAAGTATTAAATTTCTGGTTTCATGCTCTCTTTTGGTGTTAGTCATGGAGCTTGATGCAAAAGTGTCAAATGAATAAGTTCTTGTGCATTGTTAGACATGAGTATTTCTCGTTTTATTGGAAGATAAATACTTTATTTTTTTTTCCATCAGGTATGTCATTTCTATGATTCATCACTGATCCTGTGGAAAAGAACCTCGGCGGCAATTGTTGAATGATGATCTTTGTGGATAAGAATTTATATTCTCCCAAAAAAAAGGATCTATATGACCTCGGAAAAATTCAATTGGTTGGATTTGCTTAACTTCATTGGGAAAGCTAGTCAAAACCTAAAAACAGTGACACCAATAAGAAAACACAAAGGCATTGTGGAAAAGAACAGATTCTACCTCTTAAAATGGCATTGTTCAGCTCTTTTTACCATTTTGGCTGCCAAATAATGAGAATTATGAGATGACTGCATAACTTGCATATGACCTTAATCTTAGAATCCTATTCATTTAAGGTTGTTCTGATTGTAAATCAAAACACCATCACATGCATTATTAATTAGTCGTACCTCATAAAAATTTAAAGAGAAGAGACCATAGACCTGACCATCACATCATGAATAGCATAACATATTAAAGAAGGAAAACTATACACAACGGAATTAACTTCATTGATGTGTAGACTATCTACAATATTCTCAGAGTATATTACGCTTTCCTTGAATTTAGAGGACTCCTGATTGGTACAAACAAAATTTGAAATCATATATACTATCTACAGTATTCTCAGCACATATATTACAGTTTCTGAATTACTACATGAAGAAACTAATCAACAAAACAAGTATTTGGTGTTAATTAGTGCTACTCTCATCACTGTCCAATGCTGGTCTTCTGCATATTGGGCATATGTTGTTCCTTAGCAGCCAGTCCTTAATGCAGTCTCTATGAAATTCATGTTGACAATCCAGTGTTCCGATCATGTCTTCGATCTGATATTCATCCTGCAAAACGAAGTTCAATTTGGTCTACATCATTCACTTGGTTTCCAAAATCCCTAAAAACAAACATAACATATATATAGATTGAAACACAATTAATTGGAGAAAGCTAAGTAGATAAAAATGGAGTTGAAGAATTCCTAATTTTTACCTGACATATGGTGCAGATTGTATTCTCCTGATCATTGCCAAGTGAAGTGTCATTACTTCTAGTCTTCAGACATTTCATTATGTCTTCCTCAGTCCACCCGCTTCTCATTTCGCGAACTTCTTCTTCTAACATTCTCTGCAGCAGCATCTGCGAAAATTGTTTCGAAAAAAAAAATGATATTTTGCTCGAAATCAAAATTAAATCTAAGCTAGCTATTCAATAGATGAAGGAAAAAAAAAATTTCAATAATAGGATCTACCTGCTGTATACGATCATATAAAATCTCACGGGCCCTTGAAATCTCACGAGCCCTTAAAATCTCACGAACCCTTATCGCCTGGTACTCTTCCGGCGTCAGTTCAATGTCCACTCCCTGCAACATATAGAAGAGAATGTATTAGTTCTAATTCAAGCAACATATTTCCCAGTGTAAATTGGGAATTCAAGGATGTGTGATAGTGAGAGAATTACATCTTGTAGAGTAACCACAAAGTTAGCAATTGGGATGCGCATTGTAAGTGGTTGGGCAGGAAAGTTTTGGTGATGGCGTGGCTCATTTCGAAGGTGGGGAGATATTTCATTGCGCCTAAGATCGCTGTCTTGCTGTGCCGGTGGAATTCGAAAGTGGCGCAGATAGTTGTTCTGGTTTCTGGAGGTATTTCATAGGGATGATCATAGTAGTTGTTCTGGTTTCTGGGAGGTACTTCATAGGGAGGACGATAGTTGTTTTGGCGGTGAAACGACTGATTTGCAAAAGAACGGCGCGGAGGGCGGTGTCTCCTAATTGAGGCAGCAGGGGCATTGAAATTTCTCCCTGTGAAGCAAATTGGAAACTCAGCTGATTAGATAAAAAAACAAAAACAGAGAACTAAAACAAGTAGAAAACTAAACAAAAAAGTTGAAAAGACAGAGAATTAATAGATGGGGTTTACTTACTCTGCAAGTAATTAGAGGCGTCAAAAGAGGGGTTGATCCCAAGTGATGAATTGCCTCCGTTTCCTCCATTAACACCTTGATGATGATGATGATGATGATGATGATGATGATGATGATGATGCGATTGTTGAAATCTCTCCCAAAGTCACTAGTAATTGGCCTCGGCATTGCGAATCAGAGAAACTAATTGATGAGACAAATTGATTTGATGAAATTGCAGAAGAAGAAGATCGAACAATTAGCTAAGAAAGAAGAGAGAATTGATCGATCATTACATTATCGTAGTCCCTCTCTAATATATATAAGCTTCCATTCCAACGTTTCGATTTTGAAGTGGGTGGTAACGGTACTTTCCAACGTTCTCATTTCCCTCTCTTTCTCTCTAAGTGCGCGCCTTCTCAACGGACTGATTTGCCGCCCATTTCTTAACCGCCTTAATTTCAAATCGAGTTTATATTTTTGTTTGACGATTTTTTTTATTTTTATTTTCTTACTTCACTTAAATGCAGTTTTTAAGAAACTTTAAACAAGGTGTTAAAAAAAAACCTAATACCGATGTCAAAAATAGGAAAAAAAAACTTTAACTGAAATACAATATTTTTTGAGACTGAAATGTTGATTCTAAATTACTTAAAAACTGAGTCTAAAAAAACTTAATATTGATTTAAAAAATAAGAAAAACAAAAACTATAACTTAAATACCACATAGTGCCATTACGCATGCCCCTATTGTCAAAATAAAAATACATACAACACTAATAAACTACAAAATCTTTGACTCTAACCCGAGTTGAACCCGGCCCAACTCATTTCTTTGCCAAAGAAAAATGCTAGTGTAACACGCACTTCTTGCATCGTGTTAATTCAACAGGATCTTTACATCCGTTTGATCTTGAAATAGATAAAACTTTTAATCGGAGTTTAAGACAACAACAACTTAGGAAAAATTTAGCTAATATGATGGAAGACAACAATAATGATATTAATGACAATGTGAATAATAGTAATATATAATAAAGATAACATAGTTATGAAATAATAATAACAATAATAGAGAACTCACTTTTAGACAAGCAAATCAAAATGTTACAAAGATATGAGCCTATATATATATGCATAACATACTCGATGGATTTCCGAATTTGAACTTAGATCCGAATTTATTAGTGCCTTACCTAACTTGTATGGTAAAGACAATGAAGACCCACATAAATTTAAATGGAATATCAACATAAAGTTAATGGAATGAAACCAAAAGAAAGTACTTAACAAGTCAAACTTAAGGCTTTCCCTTTTGCATTAAAAGATCAAGCAATGGACCGGTTGTTCTAACTCCCACAAGATTCAATAACTATATGGGCTCAAATGTTAGAAGCTGTGACGGCCCCTCTCCTAATCTAGGGCACCGCCCGACCTAATCCAGTAATTAAGCCCTAATCGTATCCACGCAGGACTTAACTACGTATTAGTCAGCCTTTATAACCTAGACGCCTCTTTTATCGTGTTCAGGATAAGTAATACACTAGTCCTACCAGTTTATAAAATTTAGAGTTAATTAAAACTTTTTATTAAATTAATTAATTAGCGGAAGTCTTATTGATTATGCAGAAGCAATTAGTAACTTATGCGGAAGCCATTTGTAAAATCCTAAGTGTGGAAAACTAGGAAATGACATCACATATATAAAGTCTTTAAAATGCAGTGAAACAGTAAAATAGTCTAAGTCAAGTCGGGGAAAATAACGCTCAGCCCAATATAAAATCCCAAATAGTATCTGAAACACATATATAACATATACAATCAAAATACCAAAAGAAAACCTACAATCGATGCAGTGACGCGCCTGGGGCTCAGGGATAATCGTCGATCTTCTCTTTGCCCGGCCTGCTGGTAGACGGCTCTGCACCCACCGTCATAAAAAGGATGGTGAGTATAAGAATAAAATAGTAATCCCCGATGACAAGTTTAATTTGCATTTCCAAATATTCAAATGGTATTTAAAAGCACATAAATGGAAAATCTGGAAAATAAACCATATGCGAGTAAATACCAGAGTTAAACAAGTGATACTGACAGTAGGCAAAGTAGTGGTGATTTATGTCCGGTCGGCAGTGAAACATGTCACCCCGACTCAATAATCATATAACACAAGGGACTCTAACCCCGGTGTGTAGACCACCTCAGGGAATCTAACCCCGAGTGTCATACAGTGTCAGGTAACATGTGCCGAAATCTCCAGGGACTCTAACCCCGTGAGTCGCGGACACCTCGATCGAGTACGGGACCTAAATGCGAAAACTATTTTTTAAATTTCAAGAAATACCAAGTATGGATTGTCAAGGCATAGACACATCTACACACCTAAACAAATAAGGAATACAAGTCCTCTTAAACATTTATAAGATATTCACTAGCCTAATAGCATGCTATTTATCATTCAATTCACATACAACAAGAATAGACATAGCATGAGATAGAATCAATGAATCAAATCAAATGAATGGATATCATGCAAACTAGACTCATCAAGTGAGCATAGACACGAAGAACACATTATATAAGAATACAAATGCAAAATAGTCAAAAGGACTATGCAAGGACAACAATTAATAGAAATGAAGTGCCAAGTATAGTTGCCATTGGGTATACTCACAACAACAAAGTAAAGCCCTAGCTTTACTGGCCTCCCGATACTCCAAATCTTGTATTCGCTCTCCCGTACCATTTTCCTAGGTTCCTGAGTTTGGTGTCTCATTAGTTCAAATATAGTGGGTTTAAGCTCAATTTAGTGGTGTTTATTGTGTATTCAAATTGGTTCAATAGACTTTAAATCAATCTTCCTAAATCAGCCCCTAAAGACTAAATTAAGTTTCAATTTCAGTCCTACATTTTAATGCACTTTTAGGCATGAAATGGTCCAAATATCGAGATCCTCCATCAGTACAATTATTGTTGGTCGCTCTCTTAGCTTTTCGGAAAGGTTTAGTTTACAAAATTCTGATTTAAAATGAAAGAGATGTCATGATTTTACTAAACATAGGTCTAATTGGAATTTAATCCGACCAGCGGATTTAGAAAATCTATTTCTCCTAATCTATAGTTCATAAAAACGTGATTTTTTGTCACAAGGCAGCAAATATACCCAAATACAACATACTAGAAGATCAGCTCATTTGGATAAGTGGTTAGGGAGTTAAGCCCTTAACAAGTTTAGTTTCAAAACTTTCCTTTTTAATTCCAGTACCTATTTGTAGAGCATGTTTGGACATAAGAACATTTGAATCAAAATACCTTCAGTTAAGAAATGTTATTCCCCTTTAAATAAGCTTTCAAATGCCACTGGTTTGGATCAATTGGATCTAAAATGGGCAGATTATGACCAAATTACCCAGGTTGACTCCTAATACAACATGCAGAATTCTAGTTTTAGTGTTGCAACTTCAAAAATTCATATCTTTATGATTTCAAAACCAAATTAAGAACTTCAATATAGCTGGATTATCAGCTTAAAATGAGGAATATCTAATGGTCCACCTCTTGCCATATATCCCACTAACTCCCACTAACTCAACCTCAAGTGTCAATGTGTATCTCTAGACCAATCCTATGTTTTCCGTTTAATTTACTGAACTATAGGTCTTTAATTTGATTTACATTAACAAACATAACCATAGGCTTATAAGTAATTCCTTATTCCATATTAGTATTAAATAAGACTTACCAAAATGCTAACTATCCGGTTCCCCGGCTCGCACGCTACTCAAAGCGTGTCCCCGCTCTCGTCTCGACGCCTACAACTGTACAAACCGACTTAGTAAGTCTACACAATACATAACACTAGGCATACATTGATACAAAAATATAAAATACCTCGACCACGTGCCTCGGTCGGTGCACGTATCACAGTGTAGGTCCCAAGTCAAGTGATCCTAATTAAGGAATTAAAACGGGGGTTAGAGATTTGGGTCGTGACAGAAGCTTTCCTATATGAATATATCCTGCTAAAAAAATTAGTTCCTATAGAAAGCAAATCATAGTTGCAAAGATGAAAGACGATGAAAATCTCAATAAATTTTAGGATAGATTCTAAAGACTAATTTCTTAATGTCCACAACATGGATATACTCAAAGAGTTTTACTAGAATATTTTTATGAAGGACTCAATCACTTTGAACCAAGGTTATTAGACACAGTATGTGGTGGATTTTTATTTTAGACAACACCTACTTTAGCGAAAGAAACAATTAATAAAATGGCAAAACAATCCAAATAATATGGTGAAAAGGTTGAATCCTGAAGAAACAAACTTTATGAAGTGGAAAATAAAAGAAATAATGCATCTAATGATAAAATTGATGAGTTATTTAAGATGGTTAAGCTGTTAGTTAATGATAGATCTAATTAAGTTAAGGCTTGTGGATTCTATAACGAGGTTACACATCCTACGGATGCGTGTCCTACTCTACATGAAGAAAATACTTAAAGTAGTAAATGCAATTATGAATCAATTTTCTGGTCCTCTAAGAAATCAATATAATAATAATAATACTTATTATCTTGGAAGGCCAAATCCAAATTTTAGTTATGGTCCTCAAAATTAGAATTATAATACTTATAGACCAAGAGCTTAGATACAACCTGCACCTAATCAATAGTCTCAACAAAATATTCGACCTACGAATCCAAATTTAGAACAAATTTTACATAACTTTATAAGTCGTAGTCATCAAGACTTTACACAGATTTCTCAAAATCAGATTAAGACTGATACTACTATTAATTAATGAACTGAAAATCAGTTAAGTCAAATAATTTTACAAATAAGTAAATTAAGTACTCAACAGAGTAGTCAAGCTAAATCACATACTCAAGCCAATGTTGCTCCTACTAATCATGCGCAAGTTAATGCTTTATTCAACAATAAGAAAGACACATCTATAACCAGGAAAATACTTAAACAGAGTAATAAAAAGAATGTTCATATGACTATTGAAGAATAATAAGAAATGATGGCTAATGTCATTCCTACTAGAGAATGGATGCACTATAAGAAAAATGTGAAATAGCATCAAAACATTGCAACAGACTGAATCTGTTGCTAAACAACAACAAATCAGCAACAGTTCTGCATCAGATAGATAGTTTGACTCGTTTGACCAAAAAGCAACAAATTAGTGACAGATTTGTGACAAAATTTGTGACAAATTATATTTTGTCACTGATCTGTTGCTGATTTCTCCCGCCATTAATTTCCCGCCCATTTTGTGACAGATCTGCGACAGATCACCTACAGAACCTAGTTTGTCGCTGATCTGTAGCTAAATCTGTGACAGATCTGCTACAGATCAGCGACAGAAATAGTCTGTCGCTGATCTGTCGCTGATCAGCAACATATTATATTCTGTCGCTGATCAGCGACAAATCAGCAATAGATTGTCAACAGACGACTAATCTGTTGCTAATCTGTCGCTGATCAGCGACATATTAGCAACAAATAAATCAGCAACAGACTAGTCTGTTGCTGATATGTCACTAAATTTTAAATGGTTTTTTCAAACCAGAGGCTCTCCTCCTCGTCCCTGCAAACTCCATTTACCACCGCATCGTTGCTTAAAAATCCGCCGCCACCACCGTCGTCACGATCGATCATGAGCGCGCCGCTATCATTGCTGCGCGGTATTTGCCTCTTATTCAAAGTAAAATATTGTAATGAATTTTCAACTTCTAAAATAATTTTGAAAATTTTAAAAAAATTTAGATAAATTAGCAGGGTTGTAGCCTAATTTTCATTTTTAGAAAAATAGTTAGGTTTCTCAGCCGTTGTAGAGTTTTTTAAGGAGAACATAAATTTTTTTTTCATTTTTAAAAACGAGTTATGGATTTCTGATAGAGGATATTCATCTTTGGTAGCATCTTAAACATCAATTAATACAGAGAAGCAAACTAGCGATTGCGGTACGATTTACTTTTTTTAATCTTTTTTTGTTCATTCTATTCTCCCGTGGGTATCAAAAACGTATGTCCACTGACGCGTGTCGAGCGTGCATACTAAATTTTTAGTAGTGATAAGCAGGATATGGTGTCTACAGATATTTTGCAAACTTCACAGAAAGCGAGGTTTTATTATTTTATTTATTTTAATTAGATAGCGTTAAATCAATGCAACGCAGGGAACTAATTAAAACATGATGTCCACATAATTATCTTACATGTATGTATGTCTAACATTTATACAAAATATATATAGATTCCATTAATTAATTAGTAATTAACGAAGAAATAGAGTGGATATCAAAAGTACCTTGCTTCACGTATATATCATATCATCATCACGCATATATACATGGCAACTTTCAGGCTTAAAGGGTCCGGAGGACGTTTTGCTGTGATGTTTCCTTTTAAATCTCTTCATGATCATTAGTATTGTTGTTGCGGCTAGAGGTAAGTATAACAGTTTCAATTCTCATTAAATATATATATATATATATATATATATATAGTGTATAGTTTAATTTAATTTGAAGATATCTCTCAATTTCAATTGATATATTGACTTCATCATTTTGCGCGTTTGTGCGAATTCGAAGAGCACTTGAAGAATTTTTTTTTGTTTGTTTTAGTTTTGATATGAATGAGATTTTATTTTATATAGCCAAAAAAAAGTAATATGCATAAAGCGGGAAACAATGTGTTTCCCTTAAATAAAGTTGAGAAATCATCATGATTTTGATTAAATCGTGAATTTTCAAGGGATTATGTGTATATATAATTATTTCTTCTCCAATCAATTAATTTTCCAATGAAGCTAATTTCCCTGTAATTAAGTTTGTGTTCTTTTATTTATTTTTAATTTTTTTGTCGAAGTTGTCTTAATTAATTAACCCTTAACCAAATCCCCTAGTTTGTCTTAATTTTTTTTTTTTTTTCGAGGTCTCACAGCTAAGATTACCTTAGAAGGATTTTAAAAATAGACCTCTTATGATGATCCCACCCAATGGACGAGCGGCGACGACGATCAATGACGGTGGTGGCGGCATGTGGGAGTGAAAATATAATGCAAATGCAAGTCAAATGCATTATATATATAGTTTGTTGCTTGATCTGATTCTTGAAAAATGACAAATCAAGAATAGATCGTTAGTGTCCACGTAGGTGATCAAGAACAGATTTTGATCTGTTCTTGATCAACAAAAAAAATAGCAACAAATGCCATGTAAGTCGCATCCACGTAGTTTGATCAAGAATAGATTTTGATCTCATTCTTGATCAAGAACAAAATAGCAACAAATGCCATGTAAGTTTGCCCACGTAGATATTTGATCAAGCAACATATTTTGATCTGTAAAAGCATCATCAACAGAATATATTTTGATCTGTTGCTTGATCAAGAACAAAAATAGCAACAAATGCCACGTAGCGGATCAATGAATGATTTTGATCTGTTGCTGATCAGCAACAAAATAGCAACAAACAAGTCAGCAACAGATTAATCTGTTGCTGATTTGTCACTAATATCTAAATGGTTTTAACAAACCATTTTCTCTCCTCCTCCTCCCTCCAAACCCATTTCGATCGTCACTGCAAAACCATTTCGCGCGCACCTTCGCCGCACCGCCGTCCGTCAACGCCGCGCACACGTCGCGCGCTCAGTCCGTGAGCCGTCGCCGCACCTTCGCTACACCGTCGCCGTCGTCATCGCGCGCCACCACCGCCGCGTTGTTCGTCGCCGCCGCATCCCCCTACTCTAGATCCGTCGCCGTCGCCTCCTCCTTCTCCAGATCCGCCGGCTCCGCCGCTCCCTGTCGCCGGGATCCGCCTCTGCGTGCAGCGCACGCACCGTCACTGCTCGCCTCTGCGTGCACCAGCCGCCGCTGCTCGGACCCTGCGACAACGGTGCTCGGTCCTGCGCGCCGCATTGCTCGGTCCCTGCGCCGCTGGCCCCCCGATCCTGCGCCGCCGCCCCAGTCCCTGCGCCGCCGCTGCTCGGTTGCTAGCGCCGCCGCAGCTAGGACTACGCGCCGTCGCAGATCGAACTCCGCCCGCCGCCGCCGCTTTGCTTTGGTCGCCTCCGCAATCTTCACCCGCCGCTGGTTGGGCCCGCCTCCGCCGCCGCTGCTGCTCGGGCGGACTCCTCCGCAGCCGCTTGTCGCCCTCGATCGGCTCCTCCTTGACTGAGTTTCGGGTATCATTTGCGGTTTGCATTTTCTTGAAAATCTATTTTGCGATTTTTGTTGATTTTTGATTTTATATGAGTACCAAAATTTATATATCTATGGTTCGAAAGATGCAAGACCGGTTAGCACGTATGGAGGCATTGTTGATGCAACACCTTGGCATTAGGCCCCACGTGCCTCCGACACCGCGGACTCCACCATCACCAGGAACAGAGCGTTCTGGTCCTCAGAGTGACGACCACCCTGGTCATTTGATCTCTCCACATAGAAGGATGTCTGAGGATCAACGTCATCTTTTGGATGATCATGATGAGTTTATGGAGCAACTAATGCCGCCTCCGCGACCACCGACACGGCAAGAGTGATTGGATGTCCTATCTTGTTCAATGGTAAGTCATTTGTCATTCTCGAGCAACAAACTAATCTTCACATTTTTTCCCTTCTAATGTAGTCGATGTGATTACTTCATTTTGCGGTATGTGCACCTAGGTGACGTTTGATATGGGTGTTGCATAAGGAGGCAAACTTACCTCACCAATTGAGTTGCAAGTTTCGAGATTCCTTTGGTATGTGCATGTCATACATAGTTTAATATTGGCATTATAGTTTAATATTGTAAGTTTAGTTTGTTATGTTTTCCATAAACTATTGTACGTACCTTAAATAAATGTGCATGGCATACATAATTTAATATTGGCATTATAGTGATACGTAACTTAGAATATCAAGTGAACACTCCACGTACACACATATATCCCTAGATTTGGTATCGTCAATGCCCACATATAACATGTTAATAAGTGAATTTGATTCTGTTGAAAAAATGAGAAAATACTTGACATGGGATTCAATGTTTGTTGGAGTAAGCGGACACCTCACAACAAACATAACAATATAAGATTATCTACCAATTAATCATCCTTGTTAAGATACTTCTGCCATAGTTGTTGGCAACAAATGCTTTATATATTGTTTAAGACAAGTTTCTTGTAGGCACTATTGTTATAAAATAGGACTTTTCAAAATTTACTTAGGATTATATTCAAAAGTCCATTCCCTATTTTGAATATTTATTTAGTATTATATGTGATTCATTGAATTAAAAAAGTTGGACGTCTCTTATGAAAAAAAAATAGATTTATTTAGTATTATGGGGTAAGTTAACGGTGCCTTCAAGACACCGTAGTACGCCATGTTTTCCAAGTAAACGATCTTCGTCATTTGTTTGTGATTAGTCGGTTGATTAAGTAATATCTTTTATGGTCAATAAGTCATTAAGTAATTAGTTAAGTTGTAATTGCAATGGATTTCAAAAATAAAGTTGTAATTGCAACTAGACTATATAAATCTTTGTTTAATTATATATTAAGTATGTTTTCTATGTAATATATTATTTCTAAAAGGCTGACTAGGCCTCGGAAGGTTGGATATTATTATTAAAATAAAATAACTTTTTCAAATATACCTTGAATTTGAATCATCCATAATGATTATAGTTTCATAATTTTCGAGTTAGAATCACATACATGAGCTATATGGATTATTGAGTGACTTTTATACGATTTGTATACATGCATGTATTTTCAATTTTTTGTCAAATTCCCTTACATGCATAAATTAAGAGATTTGTCCTCCATGCAACCCAACACATAACCTAGTGACATATTTTGAGATTTGTTCTCATGCTTCTATATACATAATAGAAATTGAAAAAAATGCATGGAATGTCATGTATGGAAGTTCTTTCATTCCCTTTTGAGTTGGAAATTTTAGTGTGTCACTTGTGGCCGATCTTTTATGTATGAGGTCGATGAGCAAGGCTTAATTTTAGAGTTATTTCATTTGTGTTTGAATATTTTGATTGCGTTTCGAATATTGTTCAAGTTATTCATTTTCATTTTCGGGATTTGGATAGGACACGCACTCCAAATTGTATAGTGTCTATCTTGTATAGTGACACAATTGAGTAAGGGTGTGGGATTGACATTGTAGATATATATGTAAATTAATTTGTGTTGGAAGGTCAGTTTGTGTAGTATTTTGTATTTGGTGGATAATGTTCATCTAGTAGTATATAATATACTACTAGTTAATTATGAAATGTTAATCTCCACATTTTGTATATATTTTTTGTCAAATTTTGATAATATATAAACAATTATTCAAATTTAGTTTTAATTGCAGCAGGAAAATTTATTTTTTACAGATTTTACTTCTTCAGGAATTTCATTTACTATTTACAGTGAATTGTAATTTTTAAATTAAAATTACTATTCCAAATCAGCAACAGACTTGGTCTGTTGCTGATTTGCACAGTCAGCAAAAAGGAATCTGTCGCTGATCTGTTGCAAATTTGCAACAGATCACATGACAAAAGTTTCGTTTTCTTTTTCAGAATCAAATAAACGATTTGCAACAGATCAAGAATAACATTCGTTCGTGCTTGATCAGTAAAATCAACAATAGACTTTGTCTTCTTGATTTGCAACATTTGCAACAAAACCTCATTTTCCAATCTGCAACAGATTTGTTTATTCTTGTTTCAAAGAACAGATTTACATGTCACAAATTGTTGTTTTGAACATCAACAGATCAAAATATGTTGCTAACTTCTATCTCTGATGACAAAGCCTTTAGCAACACCTCGATCTGTTCTTGATCTGTTGTTGAGTCCCTTAGCAACAAATCCGTACCAATTCAACAACATATTAGTTTGTTGTTGTTTATTTTTTTCTTGTAGTGATGGTTGAACAATTGAAACGCACACC
The DNA here is from genome assembly GCA_039657325.1 of Stephania cephalantha. Taxonomy (NCBI): domain Eukaryota; kingdom Viridiplantae; phylum Streptophyta; class Magnoliopsida; order Ranunculales; family Menispermaceae; genus Stephania; species Stephania cephalantha. The sequence goes on from CM077572.1 coordinate 12,871,418, forward strand.
TTTTCCTGGAAGGCTATATCTATGGTATCTAGCCAGAGTTGAAGCATATGAAAATCTTTACAAAAGTCTAAATTAATTGATAAGGATAAAAATGATAAGATTTCTTACAATATGAATGAAGGTATGTGTTCATATTCTACCATTCCACAACGATTAGTTGATGCTAGGGAGGAAGAAAATAATGAAGACATTCTTGAAGTGTTTACGAAAATAGAAATCAATAAACCATTGATGGAATCAATTATGCAATTTTTTAATTTTGATGAAGTTTTAAAACAATTATCTGAACCAAAGGATAAACTTTTAAAGAATTTAAAGAAAACCTAAGACAAAAAGTGTCTGCTTTAATTAAAAAGAAAATACCTGAGAAATGTTTCGATCCAGGAATGTTTGGAATTCCTATCACAATAGGGACTTCTTTTATAGATTTTGCTATGTGTGATCTTGGAGCATCAATAAATGTTATGTCACTTAAACTATATGAGTCATTAAAAATAGGTTTGTTGACTAATACACCTATTAATCTTACTTTAGCTGACAACACCGTTACCAAACTTTATGGTTTACTAGAAGATGTCTTAGTCAAAGTAAATGACTTAGTATTTTCAGCTGACTTATATGTCATAGAAATGAGAGATTCAATATCATCTAAGTCCCCACCTATACTTTTAGGAAGACCATTTCTTTAAACAGCTAAAACAAAGTTAGATATCTTTGAAGGAACAATGTCTATGGGATTTGAAAACAAGATTGTCACTTTCCGTTTCAATGATGAAGATATCTATGGAAATCATGATGAATTTGATAATGAACAAACTAATTATAATGAATCTTTAGAATTTAATCATCATGAAGCTAAAGTATATGCTATTAATGCAGTAGCAATGAAAGATGAAAATGATATGACCAAGAATAAGCAAGTTGAAGATACTTCAAATCAAAAGACAATAACCCGATAATAAAACTGAACAATGTTTATATATATAAACATAAAGGTCAAACAGGCTTAGTATTTTAAAGCTATTTGTGATACGATTTCTAGAGCAAACTACATGTCAATTCATTTTTTCTTTTTCACACTCAACTGGAATTGGATCAACTTGCTTCGGAAAAAGTTACTATACCAAACGGTTATTCAGTAAAACCAATAGACATGGTTACTAATATACCAGTTCAAATTCACAAGTATATTATTCTCACATACTTTTTGGTTATGTCATACTTCATCAATGAAGATCCTCTATTAATTTTAGGACGACCTTTCTTAGCCATTCCGCAAACAGTCATGGATACTCTGTACAAGGCAATTACTTTACGAGTGCATGACCGGGCAATCACTTTCCGGAATGACACAAGAGTGGACAATCCCACACTTAAGTTTATAAAAACAGTTTAGAACTGCGTGGTTCAATTGAACCAACGACAGTAAACAAATGTGCTTTATGGGAGGCAACTCATACTCTATTTTATTTTCAGTTTTAATATTAGGATTAGTTAACTTTTGACTCTTATAATGAGGATATTTTAGAAATTTAATTCTAGAATAATTTTATGTAAGGGGGGTTGATCGAGCCAATTTATTTCCATGTTATATTAAGCATTAGTTTTATGTTAATTAGCTATTTATAATAATGAAGTTATCATTTAATACATATCATAGTTAAATTCTAAAATTTTTGAATAATTCTACCTTTATTGGATATATATATATAAGATAATTAAACCATTCACATTCACGAACCCTTGCAACTTTTTGATCAAAAGGCCAAATTTCAACTAGATTCAACCTTCCAAAGCTTAATTTTAGTGTATTTAAGTTATTCCTACCTCATTCTTTACACATTCAACCCAAATTTGGTGAGTTTTGAGAGTGTATAGCCATCTAGAGCTTGAGCAAGGGAGTTCGAATTGGAGCTTGAAGGAATGTACTAGAGAAGAGTTTTGAGTTCCATACTTGAAAGAATTACTTTCAAGAAGGTAATCAACTAAAAACTTAACCTTTTATGGATTCTGAATTTTGAAAACTTGATTTTAAACCATCCAAATGAGTTTTAATTGAGTTTTTATTGCTGAGTTTCATTCTATAACATCGGGATTGAGACTCAAGCATATCCGGAGTCTTTTCTAGGCGTTTTAGCATCATTTTCAAGTAATTTTTTGAAATAAAATTGGTAAGAAGGTAGCTATGAATCAATATAGGGCTGAGATTATATTAATAGATGTGAAACACGTTAAATGGACTCTAACACTCATAGAACTAATCCAAATGGATACCAAGAGCCTAGTCGCATAGTGTCAGGTGTCGGGGATTCGGTTGGAGGCGTGTGGGAGCCGTGAAAGTTTGGATTTCGCTCAGGTTTGAGGTAAATAAACCAGCGGGGGCCTCAATACTAATTCTCATCAATTTTCTTGTCATCATACTTGGTAATTCATTTTATGTGAACTTTCTTGTCGTGTTATCGCCGATATTGATGCTCTCTTTGTGATTCTCATTTCGTATCTTGGCGATATGCTTTCCTCGTGAATTCATTATCTATGACTTATCTGTGCGATTCATTATTGATCTTCGTGACTTACTTTCTAAAACACATGCATCATTTGCAAATCTAAATTTATTTTTATGGGCTATGATATACATGTGTGGTCTTGTTTATCTTTGTGATTTACTCTAATATCGAGCGGGAATTGGGTTTAAGTGGTCGAATGATAGTCACGAGTGCAGTATACGTGCTATGTGATCATATGTACCACCGTGACTATACGGATTGTAGATTTTGCTAAGTCCGCAGTTTAAGATTATAGAGTTAAGTTGGTAGAGGTGAGTGTATGTTTGCTTCAGTTGATGGAACTAATCCAAACTGTTGGAGACTTAGTTAATACCACAACCCGCCTTAGAAGTTAGGTTGTGTACTGTGTGTTACAACCGGATGGACTTGGATCACTTGGAGACCCAAATTTGTGTGATATTGCCGCTCAATTCTCTTTAAGTTCTTTATTAGCTTATTTATCATGCAATTTCTATTTCATTTCTTTGTGATTACCTACATGATCTATTAGCCAACCTTTTATTGGATTCTAGAATTAATGTTGAGATTTATATGGCTTTACTCACTGGAATTGTCTACTGCGTGGTACGTAACAATTGCAGGTACATTGATTAGCAAGGGAAAATAGCCGATACTTGGTGACTTCCTTTGAGATTTCCTCAGAGTCGGCTTCCACTTTTGCTACGCGTAGGTCCTTTTGGTGTAATTCTGTTATATATATTTTATAAAATTGGTTAAATGGGCTGAGTGCACTTTGATACATGTATATTTCCATATTTTGTCACCTTACATATACATGAGATCATATTTTTTGGGTTTCCACATGAAAGGTTGTCCCAACTTGTCATTTATTGAGTTATTTAAATTGCTTAAGTTTAGTTCCACTGCTTTTAATTGTAAAACTTGCAAAACTTAATAACTCAACTTTAAGACACTGAATAATTAATAATAATAGAAATGGAGGTTGACTAGGCTTGAGTTGACCTTGCAAGGGCGGACTTGAGGGTCCGCGTGAGTCTAGGCCTGGTGAGGCCGAGTTTGTGGGAACTGGGGCCATCACAGTGATGTTATGTTCTAGTGTTTGAAAGCAATCTAAGTATATTACATTGTTTAGTGATGATTTGTTTAGATGTTTGTTTAAGTATATTATATTGAGTTTAAGTATTGTTTGATTTAGTTTGCATTGAATCGTTTAGATTAAGTTAGTTAATTTGGTTAATTAAGTTAGTACTTATAGATTTTAGTTATTTAATATTTTAATTTGCTTTTAATTAGATTAACTAAGTTGATAAAAACAAGAAAAAAAAACTTTCCTTTGAGATTTGAAAAATCCCTATGGAGATGATATCCTATTTACTACTACTACAAAATAATAGAAAAATATGAAAAAATATTGTGCACGCTCGACACGTGTCATAGATTGACTTGTGTCATAACATTGGCTCAACGATTGTAGCGGAGCACTAGCAAAGTCTATATGGTTTCAATGATTTAATTTAGTGAAAAATATAAATTGCAGATTTTTTCTAGAAAGATAAGTTGCAAATTATTTTCATCATAGGAATTTTTTGTGTAATTATAAAATTACATAGGATTTAGCCATATAGATACCAACTACCAAGTACTTTAAGTTGAGACATTATTTATTGTGTGAGACTTGAACGGTAGTATGAAACTTGATGTATTTAACACTAGCGACTCTCATCATTTTATCCATTAGGTTTGAAGTTTATAATTAATGGCGAGCTTGATTATATATGTATCCTTTCAGTTTCCTTTCACTTTTTTCTTTGCGAAATTCAGTTTCCTTTTACTTAAAGAAAAAATTGCGAATCCAGTTTAGTGATTTTGCTATTTTCTGTGTCGAAAGAAACAAGCATATCAATATAGAGTTTATCTTTGATGGTCTCATCCATCATACAAGTAATAGAGAGGCAGCAAATCAATATTTATCTGTGAAGGCTTCCATCTACGTTGGTGACAGTAGCAGAGTCTCAAAGTTAGGACTTTAATATAATGAAAAATACCACCATAGAGATGCAACTTTTAACTTTATTTTGTTTTAAGTTTTATTTTTTATTTTTTGAACAAGGGCCCATATATGTTATTATTCAATTGCTAATAAGTCTTTTCTTACAATTAAAGTAAGGAAAAGTGGGATATTATCACCCCATACAAGAGATTGCTCTCGTACATAAGCATGACAAGCCAAGGTATCTGCAACTTTGTTCCCATCTCTGGAGATATGTGAGACGACCATTCTAGCCTTCCCATCGAAAAAGCCATGGATGTCATCTACAATCAATTCCGTGTATTAATCAAGTTTTGGCAATTTCAGTTGTGCCACAACCGAACTAGCATCTGATTCAACTAGATATATTTGCAACCCCAAAGATTAGGCAGTTCTAAGGCCCTCCTAATTGCTAGGAGCTTAGCTATTCCTACATGCTTCAAGTTGGGGATCACTGAGGCATCAACATTGAGTTTCAACAAGCCACGGTTTGGAGCCTGCCATATCTATCTAGATAAGCTTAGAGCACCCTATCCTTGATCTAAGAGACATGCATGCATTTATATCTGTGTTGTTGGAAGTCCGCAAGCCATATCGAGATCGATTCCCACTCTTAAGGGTGTGGGATGGTTCTTGCCTTAAAAATTAATTTTTTCCTTTGTCTCCAAATGAACCACATGGCCGAGCATAGGGCATTCTTGTTTGTGTTGATGATTTTTCTCGATTCACATGGGTTTTATTTCTTAAAGCAAAATCAGATGCGTTCTTGGAATTCAAAGATCTGTGCACAAAGCTTCACATCGAGAAAACTGCAGCAAACATTCGCATAACTCGCATTCGAAGCGATCATAGTAAGGAATTTGAAAATTCTAACTTTGATAGTTTTTGCAGATATTTAGGCATCCACTATGAGTTCTCTGCACATATTACACCGCAACAAAATGGGGTGGTTGAGCAAAAAAATAGACACATCTAGGAAATGGCACGTGTAATGTTACATTCAAAAAATCTCTCTTCACGATTATGGGCAAAAGCAGTACATATAGCATGCTATATCATCAATTGTGTCTATTTTCATCCTCACTCCACTCAGACACCTTCTGAGGTATGGAAAGGTAAAAAGCCTAATTTGAATTATTTCCATATTTTGGCAACAAGTGCTTAGTGTTGAAAGACAAGGAATCACTAGGGAATTTTGACTGTAAAAGTGATGATGTTATATTCCTTGGATACTCTAATACAAGTCAAGCATTTCGAGTTTACAATCTGCGCACTAAGCGAGTGATGGAATCGATCAATGTCGTCATTGACGATACCACTGATTTCACCAATGGTGACTCTATCAGTAAACTGATCAGGTCCTCATTTCCATCTGCTGCTCCTTTACAACACAGAAGAAATGATGATGACAACATTTATATCGATCAGCCTGTTCAACAATCAAAACCTATACATACATCGTTTATACCTACATAACAGTCTGTACCTACAGAACTATCTGTACCTACAGAATTGTCTATACCTACAGGGGACCCGTATATACTTAAAGAATCGTATGAACCTACGAGGCATCTCTATACTCACATAATCTTCCATTGCTTTAGAAACCAACATCATCATCGAACCATCCAATTCAATACAACCTTTGGCCTCTACCAGCTCTACAGCTCCTTTTTTCTAAGATTCAGAAAGATCATCCTTCCTCAAACATCATTGGAGATGTCTTACAAGGGATCACAACAAAGGATGTTTCAAAGGTAAACTATAAAAAATTGGTAGGTTATATGTGCTATGTATCTTCTCTCAAGCCAACGAATGTTAAGGAGGCATTGCAAGATTAGTCTGGATTGCAGCAATTCACGAAGAGCTTCTCCGATTCAAACACAATGAGGTTTGGACAATTGTTCCCAGACTGTCTCATGCAAACATTGTTGGCACTAAGTGGGTCTTTTATAACAAGACTGACACCAACGGGGACATTACTCGCAATAAGGCTCGTCTTGTTGCTCAAGGTTACAATCAAGTTGAAGGAATTGACTTCGATGAGACCTTCGCTCCGGTAGTAAGATCAGAATCCATTCGACTGCTACTTGCCTATGCATGCATTATGAAAATCACCTTGCAACAGATGGACGTGAAAAGTGTGTTCTTGAATGGTATACTACCTGAAAAAGAGTATGTTGAACAGCCAAAAGGATTCATTTAAAAAAGGCTTTGTCTGGACTTAAGCAAGCTCCATGTGCATGGTACGATTGATTAACCTCGTATCTTCTTGATAAGGGCTACCGTTAAGGGGAATTGACAAGGCACTCTTCATCATGACGAAGTCTTCTGTTGTTCTCATAGCTCAAATCTATGTCGATGACATTGTATTTGGGTCCACATCGTCCTCACTTGTTCAAGAATTTGTTCACAGTATGCGGACTGAGTTTGATATGAGTATGGTAGGTGAACTCAAGTACTTTCTCGGCCTTCAAGTCCATCAAAGTGCTACAGGAACCTTCATTACCCAAAGTCAATATGCTGCGAGTATTGTCAAATAATTTGGTCTTGATAACACCCGACATATTTGCACTCCCATGAGTACTACCAATAAACTTACCAAAAATGATACGGGAGCGACCCGAGTCTCTACCGAAACATGATCGGCATCCTCCTATACTTAACAGCAAGCAGAACCGACATATGCTTTAGTGTTGGCGTATGTGCACGTTATCAAGCTTGTCCAAAGGACTCTCATCTCATAGTTGTCAAACGTATCCTTCGTTGTGTCTCTTCTACTTCTAATTTTAGTTTATGGTTTTCTAATGAGTCTAATATTTTCATTGCTGGTTTTAGTGATACAGATTGGGCGGGGTAATGTCGATGATCATAAAAGTATTTCGGGGCTGTTTTTATGTTGGTACTAACTTGGTTTCATGGTATAGTAAAAAATAGAATTTCATTTCCATTTCCACTGCAGAGGCTAAATACATAGTTGTTGGACAATGTTGTACTCAACTCATTTGGATGAGACAAATGTTGGATGACTATGCCATTCCATGGGCACAACTCACTGTGTTCTGCGACAAGAAGAGCGCGATCGATATCTCTAAGAACCCGGTTCAGCACTTTCGCACCAAACATATCGATTTTCGCTATTACTTTCTTCGTGATTTGGTTGAACGCAAAGTTGTCGCATTAGATCATGTTAGCATAGACAAACAACTAGATGACATTTTCACCAAAGCTCTTGATCGAGCTCGATTTGAGTTTCATCGCGATGAGCTAGGTATTTGTCTTTCTCCACTACACTAGTAGGAAAAATTGCAACAGCCATTTCTGGTAATTTTTTTCATCTTTTACATTTGGCTTACTGTTCAAACATTTTTTTTGTTATTTTCGGGGGGAATTTTTTTTTGTGCAGTTGCCATTTTTGGTTGTTCTCTTTCTTATTTTCGGTTATTTGATTTCCTTGTTTGGTTTATACTTTGGGAGGAAACACTTTTTTTTAACTTATATTTTAAAATTTCCTTCTTTATTCAAATAAACCAAATTTTCTCTCTCCCTCTCAAAGTTAAAGCATTAATGGAGCATTAATTCTCTCCACCAACCCACTTCACCGCCCCTTCTTCCTCTTCTTCTTCTTCTTCTTCTTCTTCTTATTCTTCTTCTTCTTCTTCTTCTACTCCCTCTCCTTCTCCTCTGTCACCTATGCTCCTATTTGTCTTGCGTCTCTCTTTGGATACCTCAATCTACATGATGATCGCTTCTGGTTCGACTGCTTCTAGCACCCATGCATCCTTCTCTGTCACCTCTGCCCATGCTCAAAACCCCACAGTGTCTCAAAACCACCATTGAAGAAGTACTATCGGCGGATGACAAAGTCGAAGGCCATGGAAGCCTCATTTGTTCCCCCTTCTACAGTGCGTAACCTTCCCGCCTCGTCTCCCAACCGTCCTTCTATGGCCCCGCCTAAATCTCCTCAAATGGGCCAGCCTTTGTCCTCATCCTCTGTCCCTACAGCTTCTCCACCAGTAAATGATATGCCCTCTTTTGATCTCTTACGTAACTGATCTTAGGATTTGTCTCAAGGTTTTCATAACCCTATCTCCCGGCCTCTTTGCAGACGGCGACTTGTTCGCTCTGATGGGGAATCGATCCGATGCCGTTTCGCTGAGATTTTTGAATCACCATCTTCTATACCTACAGTCTGCTCTATACCTATAGACGACTTTGTACCTATAGAGGCCATTAAACCTACAGATGCCTCTAAACCTACAGATGCCTCTATACCCACAGGTGCCTCTGTCCCTGCAGAGTCTTCCACTCGAGTACATTCGCCTCAGCGGACTAGCCACACTAAGAATCCACCCTTCTCTACTCCTCATACTATGCCACCCTTGGGGCGAAGTTTGTCACTGCAAGTGAACCTGTTTCCTTTGCCTTCTTCGATATTAAATCAGCCACCAAATTCCAAATGCTTCAATCAATGGAGTTTTGGGTTGAATTGGGTGTTGTCGACAAGTCCTATCAGTTATGGGATTACTTAGCCAACCGCCATATGCTCCGTCTCTTCACCTTCCCAACTGAATACAACGACACTCTTGTTCAGGAATTCTATGCCAACTTCCCATGGACAGTACTACATCCCCAATCCATATTCTAAAGGTAACATTGTTCATTTTTCTCTTTTGACTATCAATTCCTTTCTATAATATCTAATATATCACACTAATAGGTCCATCTACCCTCCTGGCTTTGAGGATAGTTTTGATCATGCAGCAATTGCCTCCGACTTACACGCTGATGGATCGAAGATGGTACTCATGATGTTCGTATCAAATCCAAACTCCTCACTACGAATTTTTTTTCATTTATTCATGTATGACACTTATAATCTCTTTCTTATGGCTCATGATGCCATTGTTATTTTGGAGGATGCCATCCTTCTCCATGCCATTGATAAGGTATTCCCATTGACTTGGGTCAAGCTGTGTTTAATGCAATTTGCCAATGAGCGACAGGGGACAAACGGTGGAAGAAGCTATATTTTCCATGCCTACTTACTGCCATTTTTGAGTTACATGAGGTTCCACGTCTGCCAACAGATCGCATAGTCAAGGTGGATAAATGAAGGATCAAGGCAATCCGCCTCTCCATTCGGTCCTCACATTTCCCTTACCTTCCCTTTCGCAATGATGATCTTCAGCTAACTGTTCCCATTCTTGATGACATCCCAGTCCATCCTTCCTTGACTCACCCTCGAGTCTGATAGCCATTAACGGCCTTGGAAAGCCTTCGGCCAGACATCCCGATGTCTATAACATAGACGATGCTACCTTTGAAATCCTTGCCTTTCAGTACAGGGACTATACTCGCCAGATGGAGGAAATTTGTAGTCACTTCCACGCTGCAGGAAAAGCCTCTCCTCCTCTCTGATCAGTTATTTGTTTCTCCTTCCTTTGCCCTTCATTTTATCACAAAAGGGATAATAGCTCCAATATAGGGGGACCTTATCATGACAGTTCATTTCTTTTGTTTCTACAAACTAATTTTTTGTTTAAGTCTGAATATTTGGTCCTGCTGCAATTTGAATTCAGTTATTAAATTTAATCTTACAGGACTTTGCTTTATTGCTAACACATGTCTTCACTTATTCATATTAATCTTATTTGCTTTATAAATGCATGTTTTATTTGTTTAAATATGTCATAATCCTTTTGTATTGGGTTGTGACAAATAAATGACAAAGGGGGAGATTGATAAGGTAAGATATTTCTTGTCATTATTTGTTCAACCAATACTTAGGATATGATTTAAACATTGTGAGTTGTATGTAGGAAGACTTGATCTGTACTTACAGACTTGTTTATACGTATATAACTCGTTCCAGAATTTTAGCAAATATTCTCGACAGATTCACTTACAGCTGGACAAGATATATTTGGCAACCTACATATGTACGTCCAGCAAAGAGAGGATATTCGATTAACAACTCACAAGACAATCAATGCATGATTCCTTTCAACAACGGAGAAATAATGAAACTAAATATTCACCACCTCATTTGATTGAAGATATACAAGGAAACTTATAGAAGAAAGTCCTTGCATGATCTTCTTATATATTCATGTAATCGAAGTAGCAATGCATCTATTAAGCATAACATTTTCAAAATTACTATGAGATAGAGTTTTTGAGAGATAGCTCTTTTTGTTTTCACAAACGAATAGCCGAGGGGATCTTGGTTGATTTGCCCTAGGGGAACTTGGGACTACCGTGTAGGATCAGTGATTAGTGTAGCAAATTTTGGTGAGGGATTCACTGGCTAGATGAAGGATCATTAGTTAGGAACTTTGCATAAATATATACATCATTTTTCTTAGTGGATTATAGACCTGAGCGTGACCCCGCATACGTAGGACGGAGGTCCGAACTGCAATACCAATATTGTGTCTTGTTTTTTTTTATGTTACATTGTTGCTGTGTTTGTTTTTATTCACAGTTGATTGAGCACTTTCAATTACATTCACGAAAAGGGAATCTAGCGCGCTAGGCCAGAAAATTAGCGCGCAAATGTTCGTCTGGGCTAAGAACGTATAACTGTATGGGCATCTAGCGCGCTAATGCCCAGACCTAACGCGCTAATGTACCCCTGTTTTGACATAATTTGTGTGAAATGACTTAACACACATGCAAATGACTAAATATCAATTATATATGGAAATAGGTCATTACGGGCTGTACTTTGGGATATCCAGGACTAGGCGGAGCCGAACCGAGGGTTAGCGACGGGACACGGAGTGCGGTGTGAGGTGTGTAGTATCCTAACTGAAATTTCTTGAGCAGTATTTACTTTAGCTTTTGAATTCATTTTTCGTCTTTCATTACTCTATTCCTGGTGTGTTTTAATGGACGAACGTTGAGGCTCTCATTCTGGGTCATTTCTGTGTGTACGTCTATTAGGTCATAGCACGTGTGCCATCTCGGTGAATAGGGCTACCCGAGAGAGTGACAGGCACGTGTGGGTGTGTCGTAGGTTCCACGCCGACCACCTAACGGATCTAGATACTGGCCTTACTTGTGTCCTACTCACCGGCAGTAGTCTGTTGGGAGTCCGAAGTATGGTGCTAGTCTGACCCTAAGGAACACAGTTTGCACTTTTACTATTACATATGCATGCGATGAGCATAGTTGCCTGTTTAGATTTCCCACATGTTTATTGAGTAGTTTTCTTTAAATTTCAATATTTATTTTCAGTATTGCTCACTTAATTTCCTTGGGAATACTCACTCTGGACTCGCCATCTGCCTTTTTGTGATGGCTTTAGTGCAGATCCTAGTACGAGCCGGGGCAAGAGCAAACTACCGAAATACATAGATGTTTAGCCAGGCTTGTACGTTTGTATATACTTGTTTTGTTTTATTTTGGGATTTAGGATTTTTGTGAGACACTAAGACTCTGTAATGTTGATATTTTGATACATTGAGGTACATATGATATATGGGTTTTTCACACTAGGTATCAGAGTTAATTGCATGACTTCTGCTGTGATTTATTTGGGTTGAAAATGATCATAACAGATGACTCGAGTTCAGTAACAATTTAAATAGTTAATAATGATTAAATTGTGGATAAGTTAGCATGTGGGACACAGCTGGCGCTGGTAGGCCAGGTTGTGGGCCCGCATCGGCTCCTGTGGCTGTCCATTTGGCAAGTAAGCTGTTAGAAAGAGGTTGAGTCGAGGCCAGAGTCAGACGCCGAGTCAGCGGAGTTTTGGCATATCAGAGACTCGCACATATTACCATTGCGGTCAGGTTGGGCATATTGTGGCAGATTGTACTAGACCAGCACCAGTACCACCATAGACGCAGCAGGCCAGAGATAGGGCTCAGTCTACAGCATTTGGGGTCGCGCAGCTGGACAGGGAGGTGACCAGACAGCTAGTAGAGGGTACGTTATCTGTCTGTGGTTTTCCTATGCATGTTATGATGGATTCTGGTAGTAATTTGTCTTTTATTTCTAGACGCGTGGTAGGAAAGTTAGGATTACATGCACAGACTTTAGATACACATCTTGTTCTCAACACGACAGCTAGGGATAAGATTTACCCTAACCAGATTTGCCAGAATTGTGTTGTGAAGATTGAGGGACATAAGCTACCTGCTGATTTGAGAGTGTTAGAGTACTTGGAGTCCAACGCAATGTTCGGGATGGATTGGTTATCATCATATCACGCACAGATCGACTGTAACAGTAAGACTGTGACGTTTGACATCGAGGGGATTCCCAAGTTTACTTTCGCCGGAGTTGAGGCTGCATTACCTATCACTCGGGGTAGATTAGCTATGTCGCAAGAGATGGAGGCGCACGCGGCTATGGTTGAGCCGGAACGTAAGACGATGCTGAAGGTTGAGGATGTCCCTATTGTCTGTGTTTCTAGACGTGTTTCCGGATGATTTGCCTAGTTTGCAACTACCAAGAGCAGTGGAGTTTATCATTGAGTTGATTCCATGGACTTGGCCTATCTACAACAGACCGTATAGGATAGGGGTGGGCAAACCGCGGTTTGGTGATTTTCCAAACCACCACAAAACTGCGAACCACCAAAACCGCAACCAAATCGAACCGCGGTTTGCGCGGTTTGATTGGTTTGGTTTCGCGATTTTGGTGCGAGGCAGCGGTGCGAGGCGGCGGTGCGGCGACGAGAGAGGGCGAGCAAAGCGTGAAGGGGGGCTCGCGGCGGAGCTCCAGCGGCGGCGGAACAACGCGACGACACCGCGGCGAAGGCGTGGACGCACGACAGCGGCGGGTGGCGACGTCTCGGCAAGATCGGCGCGGCGAGTGGCGACGACGACGCGGGCGAAGCGGCGAAGACGACGCGAGATCTGCGTGGGGGGTGGGCGGGTGGACTGGTCGGCGCGGGAACAACACCCGGCGACGACTCCGGCGGCGGGGCGAGAGGAGAGAGGAGCCGGCGGGGAGAGAGGACACGGCGGGAGTGACGGGAGTGAGGAGCGGGAGTGAGAGGAGGAGTGACGGGAGGATGAGAGAGGTGAGGGAGTGAGGAGCGGGAGTGAGAGGAGAGGAGATGAGAGAGGTGAGGGAGTGGATTTTTTTTGTGGTTAGCTTTTTAGGGTTTTTGGTTTATATTTACCAAAATGCCATCGATTTGGTTAAACCGCGGTTTTTTCAAAATGAAAACCGCGACCAAACCGCGATTATGCGGTTTTTACGTTTTCTAAGCCGCGACCAAACCGCGAGTTTTAAAAACCAAACCAAACCGTGCGGTTTGGTCGGTTTGGGCGGTTTGGACGGTTTTTCGAAAACCGCTGCCCACCCCTAGTATAGGATGTCAGCATCGGAGCACGAGGAGTTGAGGACCTAGTTAGAGGACTTACTGCAGAAGGGTTTCATTCACCCTAGCATGTCGCCTTGGGGAGCTCCAGTTCTGTTGGTGAAGAAGAAGGACGGCTCAATGCGTATGTGTATGGACTACCGGAAGCTGAATCAGATGACGATTAGGAATCGTTACCCACTTATAAGAATCGACGACCTATTCGATCAGTTGGCTAGGGCCAAGTTCTTCTCGAAGACCGATTTACAATCAGGATACCATCAGTTGAGGATTCGAGAAGAGGATGTAGAGAATAGTGCGTTTAGTACGCGTTATGGACTATTCGAGTTCACGGTCATGCCGTTTGAACTGACGAATACACCGACGATCTTCATGGATTTGATGCACAGGGTGCTGAGGCCATACCTTGATCGATACGTCATTGTTTTTATTTACGACATCCAGATTTACAGTAAGACTCGTGTGGAGCACGAGAGGCATCTCAGAGATGTATTGTCGACAGTGAGAGAGCACAGACTGTATACCAAATTCAGCAAGTGTGCATTTTGGCTAAGTGAGGTGAGATTCTAGGGCCATGTCATCAGTGGTCAGGGTATATCAGTTGATGGTGACAAGATTCGAGCGATTATTAACTGGAAGACACCCGAGTCTGTATTTAACATCTAGAGTTTCCTGGGTTTGGCAGGACATTACTGGCACTTTGTGCAGGGCTTATTGATGATTGTAGCGTTGTTGACGAGGCTGACCAAGAAGGATGTTAGATTTGAATGGTCACAGGAGTGTGAGGATGCTTTCTGGGAACTGAATAGGAAATTGACTTCGGCGCCAATTTTGGCTTTACCGGTGACAAGTAAAGATTTTTTTGTCTATACTAATGCATCGGGCACTGGGTTGGGTGGCGTGTTGATGCAGGATGGACACCCAGTGGCCTATTTATCTTGACGGTTGAGACCTTACGAGATGAACTATCCAGTGCACGACTTGGAGCATTGAAGGCCTGGAAGCATTACCCGTATGGTGAGAGGTTCTTGTTGTTCAGAGACCATCAGAGTTTGAGGTACCTGTTCACTCAGAAGGAGCTAAACATGCGATAACGACGATGGCTCGAGTTACTGAAGGACTATGACTTCGCCATTGAGTATCATCCAGGTAAGGTGAATGTTGTAGCTGATACGCTGAGCAGGAGCGGCATGGAGAGCCAAACAGTACTGCGGCATATGATACATGAGCACGGGTTGCTTGAGGCAGCGTCGGTGTTGTGTTTGACAGAGGCTATTGTTGAGCTACAGATTTACTATCAGATGCGAGTTCCTACAATGTCTCTAGAGCGGGTTGCCGAGTTGCAGAGAGCTGATGACCGATATGTGCAGATCAATGGCCTGGCTCAGGATCCGGGATGCACTGAGTGGTCTTAGGGGTCAGACGAGTGCTTGAGAGACATGGGTCGTTTGTGGATACCAGGGGTATCAGAGCTCAGGGACAACATTCTCAAGGACGCACACCGGTCGCGATATAGAGTTCATCCTGGTTGGACCAAGATGTATCACGATCTGCGGAGATTGTTTTGGTGGCCTGGGATGAAGGCTGACGTGGGTAAATACGTTCGGAGTCGTCATATATGCCAACAAGTGAAAGTTGAGCACAAGAGACCGACTGGGTTACTACAGCCGCTGCCCATTCCTCAGTGGAAGTGGGAACACGTAACTATGGACTTCGTCAGTGGCTTACCTTAGACGACGAGGAGACACCATGCGATTTGGATGGTTATCGACAGGTTGACGAATTCGACACACTTTATATCGATCGCCATGAGATATTCAGTTACACAGCTGAGCACTATCTTCGAGAGAGAAGTTGTCAGATTGCATGGTGTACCGATCTCTATTATTTCAGTCAAAGATCCGCGGTTTACATCGAGACTTTGGGAAAGTATGCAGGAGTAGTTTGGCACTTGTTTATAGTTTAACACTGCGTACCATCCTCAAACTAACGGCAGTCAGAGCGGTTGATTCAGGTTCTCGAGGATATGCTCAGGGCGTGTATTCTATAGTTTGGTGGATCATAGGAAGAGTACTTACCTTTATGCGAGTTTGCTTACAACAACAGCTATCAGGCGAGTATCGGGATGCCACCGTTTGAGGCACTTTATGGTAGGCCCAGTCAGTTATTAGCATGTTGGGCGGCACCGGAAGATACAACGGCTATAGGACCTGAGGTTGTCATTGATCATACTGAGAAGGTAAGACAGATCAGGAAGAGACTTCAAGCAGCGCAGGATAGGCAGAAGAAATATGCGAATAAATACCTTGAGGGTCTGAGCTATGAGGTTGGAGACTTGGTGTATTTAAAAGTTTCACCCTGGAAAGGTCTTCAGAGGTTTGACATTAAGGGGAAACTAGCACCAAAGTTCATTGGGTCGTTCATAGTTGCGGAACGCGTCGGCAAAGTGGCATACCATCTGGAGTTGTCATCGCAGTTGGCAGGGGTACATCCCGTGTTTCATATTTCCATGTTGAAGCTGGCTAAGTCAGGACCAAGGCCAATGGTTGATGTACGGCAAATTGAGGTGCGACCGGACGTGTCATATGAAGAGCAGCTTGTGGAAATCATGGATATGATGACTCAGATTTTGTGAAATAAGGAGATCCCGAAGGTTTTAGTCAGATGGCAGCATCACGGGACCGAGGGACTCACTTGGGAGTTTGAGTCTATTATGCGACAAAGGTATCCCCACTTATTTACATGTAAGAATTTTCAGTTTAATTTAAATTTCGGGACGAAATTTCACCTAGTTGGGAAGAACTGTTAAGGCTTGAATATAATTCGCCATTATTTATGACATATTTGCAGACGTGGCACATAGCTCGGACACTTGTGGGACCCGCAATTAGGCTTGTGCGCGCTTGGAGCTAGGTAAATAGTAAATTTTGTGTGTTGAATTGTTAATTTGCGATGTTTATATTGAAATAGTGTAAATGGCATCGCAATGTGTGTTATTATAGGACATTTGACGTGCAAGACCGAGTTTTAAATAGTCACCTCGATATGCGTGTCGATGCGGGTACCGGTATTTTAAACGACTTAACACTAGACTGGGGGAAATAATACACCCAAAATGAATAAAAATTAGCTAAATAATTAATATGGAATGCATATATGGTGGTTATGGACATGGTAGTACGCGTATGTCGCGGTTAGAGACGCGAAACTGGGCGTCAGAACACCTGAAAATGAACTTTTGTGCTAAGAACAAAAGCAAGTGAGCCAAATGAGTCATAATTTGAGTCATTAGGGGTTAGAATAGGAGCAAATGAGGACCATTTGATGGCCTAGTGATGTACAAGTGAGTGGAGATGCAAAGTCCACTATAAATAAGTCAATTTGACTTATTTCCACCACCTTTTCTCTCTCCTCACCATCTTATCCGAGATTGAGAGAAGAAAACCAGGGTTTTGGTGGTTTATCTTGGTGATTTGTGAAGCTTGGAGTGGGGTAAAACATCAAATCCAAGGTGAAAAACACAAACATCACACCTTTCTCTATCTTTCGATTTTAGTTTTTAGAGGTTTTGGTAAAGATTTGGAGGTTGTTGGGTTGTTGTTTAGATGGATTTAAAGTGTTTTGAAGTGTTGTTGGTGTTGTGGCTGTTGTAGGGTTGTTGGGTGAGAAGAAAACTCAAAACGTTTCAGCAGTTTTGCTGTCCAGAGCGCGATTAGCGCTCTAATGACAATTAGCGTGCTAGACCAGAAAATTAGCGTGCTAATGTTCGTCTGGGCTAAGAACGTATAACTGTCTGGGCATCTAGCGCGCTAATGCCCAGACCTAGCGCTAATGCACCCATGTTTTGACATAATTTGTGTGAAATGACTTAACACACATACAAATGACTAAATATCAATTATATATGGAAACATGTCATTACGAGTTGTACTTTGGGATATCCATGACTATGCGGAGCCGGACCGGGGGTTAGTGACGGGACACGGAGTGCGGTGTGAGGAGTGTAGTATCACAACTGAAATTTCTTGAGCAGTATTTACTTTTGCTTTTGAATTCATTTTTTGTTTTTCATTACTCTATTCCTGGTGTGTTGTAATTGACGGACGTTGAGGCTTTCCCTCCGTGCCATTTTGTGTGTACGTCCACTAGGTCATAGCACGTGTGCCATCTCGGTGAATAGGGATACCCGAGGAGTGATGGGCACGTGTGGGCGCGTCGTAGGTTCCACGCCGACCACCTAGTGGATCCAGATACTGGCCTTGCTTGAGTGCTACTCACCGGCAATAGTTTGTTGGGAATCCGAAGTATGGCGCTAGTCTGACCCTAGGGGCTAGGAACACACAATTTGCGCTTTCATTATTACATATGCATGCGACGAGCATAGTTGCCTATTTAGATTTCCTGCATGTTTATTTAATAGTTTTCTTTAAATTCCAGTATTTATTTTCAGTATTGCTCACTTAATTCCCTTGGGAATACTTACTCTGGACTCGTCATCTTCCTTTTGTGATGGCTTGAGTGCAGATCCTAGTACAAGCCGGGGCAAGAGCAAGCTACCTAATACATAGATGTTTAGCCAGGCTTGTACATTTATATATACTTATTTTGTTTTATTTTGGGATTTGGGGTTTTTGTGAGACACTAGGACTCTGTAATGTTGATAATATGATATATGGGTTTTCCACACTAGGTATCAGAGTTAATTGCATGACTTACGTTGTGATTTATTTGGGTTGAAAATGATCATAACATATGACTTGAGTTCAGTAACAATTTAAATGGTTAATAATGATTAAATGGTGGATGAGTTGGCATGTGGGACACAACTGGCGTTGGTAGGCCAGGTTGTGGGCCCGCATCGGCCCCCGTGGCGGTCCATTTGGCAAGTGGGCCGTTACAATACTGGTGGCTCAATATCCATTTATCAGCACGCAGAGAAGCTGGTAAGTTATGTTATATTAAGTTTATATATATAATATACATGGATTTAGTCTCAAACTTAATCCTCTTTAAATATATGTTTTGTAGGCGGAAAAATCGAGCCGACCTCCGACTGCTTTGGAGTTATGTCTATACTTCCATACGAAAGATCATGACGGCGTAACTTTCCTCGATTCGAGAGTAGAGAAGATCGTCATAAGTAAATATTTTTGCTTTTAAATTTTGTTTAGTTAATTAATGATAGGTATTAATAACTTCTAAATGTTTTAAATTCTTATTTTAGACGACGATTCAGCGTAGGCGGATTGAGCTTACACAGTCACAGCCTGACACCCCGATAGATGAAAACAAGCTATATTCGTCTGTCGTTGAGCGCGACGACAAAGGACGGACATATGGACTAGGGTGGACGCCGTCGGGGTCGCGGCGCAAGCATGCTACAGCTGGAGGAGGAGCTGGAGGTGGAGATGGAGCTAGATCTTTTTGTTCGGTTCGGCTCCAGGACCTTCATCTCAGTGGTCTCCCTTGGAAAAACCCACTTTTGGCAACGGCCTTCTCTAGCACCACAATTTTTGCCTTCAACTCCTCCATTTCGGCCTTCATTGAGGTGACGTCAGCCATCTGCGCCTTGAGTACGTCGACCGCACTCTGAATGTCGGCCTCAAGTTCCACCGCTTACATTCGTGAAAAATATTATTTATTGCTGTGGATTGTGGAGCATAACATGATTGAAAATCTTTGACATGTCTTTCAAAGTTCGATTCCTTGTGCGAGCTCCCGTAGGCGTTGGCGTCACAATTAACTTTGTTTTTGCCATCTTATATATGAAGAAACTGGTGAATTCTCAAATACTTGATTTTTTTGAGAAAAGTATTAAATTTCTGGTTTCATGCTCTCGTTTGGTGTTAGTCATGGAGCTTGATGCAAAAGTGTCAAATGAATAAGTTCTTGTGCATTGTTAGACATGAGTATTTCTCGTTTTATTGGAAGATAAATACTTTTTTTTTCCATCGGGTATGTCATTTCTATATGACCTCGGAAAAAATTCAATTGGTTGGATTTGCTTAACTTCATTGGGAATGCTAGGCAAAACCTAAAAACAGCGACACCAATAAGAAAACACAAAGGCATTGTGGAAAAGAACAGATTCTACCTCTTAAAATGGCATTGTTCAGCTCTTTTTACCATTTTGGCTGCCAAATAATGAGAATTATGAGATGACTGCGTAACTTGCATATGACCTTTATCTTAGAATCATATTCATTTAAGGTTGTTCTGATTGTAAATCAAAACACCATCACTTGCATTATTAATTAGTCGTACCTCGTAAAAATTTAAAGAGAAGAGACCATAGACCTAACCATATCCAGTTTTAACTTTTCTCTGCATTTATCTCTCTTCTACCACCCACCAATTCTTAAGTTCCGGTTAGAGTTGGTAACTTGAGAAATATTGTAAATTGTTAGCTTCTATTGTTGGGCCCTCCCGCGCCTTTATCCGGGGTCCATGGATATTATTTGAGGAGAGATAACCACTTAACTACTTCTTTATCAAGTCACACTTAACCGACGTGGGACTATATTTTGGTCTACACATCCCAACACCTTATGTTAAATCCTTATTAAAGCAGCAGACAACGTTGATTCCATAGATACAGAGAAAATACAAGCATCACAGAATACAACACCAATTCCGCAGATGGGGCAATCATTCCTTGAATTTAGGACTGAACCTGTTATTCCTATGGACTCCTGGGACTTGAAGAATAGCATAACACATTAAAGAAGGAAAACTATACACAAAGGAATCAACTTCATTGATGTGTAGACTATCTACAATATTCTCAGAGTATATTACAGTTTCTGAGCCGATTGGTACAAACAAAATTTGAATTCATAGTACTGCACATACTGAATTAGTACATGAAGAAACTAATCAACAAAACAAGTATTTGGCGTTAATTAGTGCTACTATCACTGTCCAATGCTGGTCTTCATATTGGGCATATGTTGTTCCTTAGCACCAGTCCTTAATGCGAGTCTCTATGAAATTCATGTTGACAATCCAGTGTTCCGATCATGTCTTCGATCTGATATTCATCCTGCAAAACGAAGTTCGATTTGGTCTACATCATTCACTTGGTTTCCAAAATCCCTAAAAACAAACATAACATATATAGATTGAAACACAATTAAATGGAGAAAGCTAAGTAGATAAAAATGGAGTTGAAGAATTCCTAATTTTTACCTGACATATGGTGCAGATTGTATTCTCCTGATCATTGCCAAGTGAAGCGTCGTTACTTCTGGTCTTCAGACATTTCATTATGCCTTCCTCAGTCCACCCGCTTCTCATTTCGCGAGCTTCTTCTTCTAACATTCTCTGCAGCAGCATCTGCGAAAATTGTTTCGAAAAAAAAAATTATATTTAATTCGAAATCAAAATTAAATCTAAGCTAGCTATTCAATAGATGAAGGAAAAAAAAAAAAAAAGTTGTCAATAATAGGATCTACCTGCTGCATACGATCATATAAAATCTTATCGCTTTGGTACTCTTGCGGCGTCGTTCAATGTCCACTCCCCGGCACCAGGGGCGTACCAGTGGGCCTTGCCTGGGTCGTAGCCCGGGGCAAGGCCCAAAAAAGCTCAAAAAAAAAAAAAAAAAAAAAAAAATAGTATTTAAGGCTTTTAAGCCCACACTTGCGACTGGCGTACCCATATAGGCAAGGCCCAAAAAAAAAAAATTATAGCCCAGGGGCTATCAAAAATCTGGATTCGCCCCTGCTGCAACATATAGAAGAGAATGTATCGTTCTAATTCAAGCAACATATTTCCCAGTGTAAATTGAGAATTCAAGGATGTGTGATAGTGAGAATTACATCTTGTAGAGTAACCACAAAGTTAGCAATTCGGATGCGCATTGTAAGTGGTTGGGCAGGAAAGTTTTGGTGATGGCGTGGCTAATTTCGAAGGTGGGGAGATATTTCATTGCGCCTAAGATCGCTGTCTTGCTTTGTGCCGGTGGAATTCGATAGTGGCGCATATAGTTGTTCTGTTGAAAACCGAAAAATGACATCACATATATAAAGTCTTCAAAATGCAGTGAAACAGTAAAATAGTCTAAGTTAAGTCGGGGAAACTAACGCTCAACCCAATATACAATCCCAAATAGTATCTGAAAGACGTATATAACATATACAATCAAAATACTAAAAGAAGACCTACAATCGATGCAGTGACGCGCCGCGGGCTCAGGGATAATCGTCGATCTTCTATTTGCCCAGCCTGCTGATAGACGACTCTGCACCCACCGTCATAAAAAGACGGTGAGTACAAGAATAAAACAAGAAATCCCCGATGACAAGTTTAATTTGCATTTCCAAATATTCAAATGGTATTTAAAAGCATATAAATGGGAAAACTGGAAAATAAACCATATGCGAGTAAATATCAGAGTTAAACAAGTGATACTGACACTAGGCTAAGTAGTGGTGATTTAGGTCCGGTCGGCAGTGAAACATGCTACTCCGACTCAATAATCATATAGCACAAGAGACTCTAACCCAAGTGTTACCAGGGACTCTAACCCCGGTGTGTAGACCACCTCAGGGACTCTAACCCCGAGTGTCATACAGTGTCAGGTAACATGTGCCGACATCTCCAGGGACTCTAACCCCGTGAGTCGCGCACACCTCGGTCGAGTACAGAACCTAAATGCAAAAACTACTTTTAAAATTTCAATAAATACCAAGTATGGATTGTCAAGGCATAGGCACGTCTACACACCTAAACAAATAAGGAATACAAGTCCTCTTAAACATTTATAAGATATTCACTAGCCTAATAGCATGCTATTTATCATTCAATTCACATTTAAAACAACAAGAATAGACATAGCATGGGATAAAATCAATGAATCAAATCAAATGAATGGATATCATGCAAACTAGACTCATAAAGTGAGCATAGACACAAAGAACACATGATATAAGAATACAAAGGCAAAATAGTCAAAAGGACTATGCAAGGACAACAATTAATAGAAATGAAATGCCAAGTAAAGTTGCTATTGGGTATACTCACAACAACAAAGTAAAGCCCTAGCTTTACTGGCCTTCCGATACTCCAAATCTTGTATTCACTCTCCCGCACCCTTTTCCTAGGTTCCTGAGTTTGGTGTCTCATTAGTAATAATATAGTGGTTTTAAGCTCAATTTAGTGGTGTTTATTGTGTATTCAAATTGATTCAATAGACTTTAAATCAATATTCCTAAATCAGCCCCTAAAGACTAAATTAAGTTTCAATTTCAGTCCTACATTTTAATGCACTTTTAGGCATGAAATGGTCCAAATATCGAAATCCTCCATCAGTACAATTATTGTTGGTCTCTCTCTTAGCTTTCCGGAAAGGTTTAGTTTACAAAATTCTGGTTTAAAAAGAAAGAGAGGTCATGATTTTACTAAACATAGGTCTAATTGGAATTTAATACGACCATCGGATTTAGAAAATCTATTTCTCCTAATCTATAGTTCATAAAAATGTGATTTTTGGTCAAATGGTATAAAATATATCCAAATATAACATACTAAAAGATCAGCTCATTTGGATAAGTAGTTATGGATTTAATCCCTTAACAAGTTTAGTTTTAAAATTTTCCTTTTTAATTCCAGTACCTATTTGTAGAGCGTGTTTGGACATAAAAACATTTGAATCAAAATACCTTCAGTTAAGAAACGTTATTCCCCTTTAAGTAAGCTTGCAAATGCCACTGGTTTGGACTAATTTGGATCTAAAACGGGCAGATTATGACCAAGTTACCCATGTTGATTCCTAATACAACATGCAGAATTCTAGTTTTGGTGTTGCAACTTCAAAAATTCATGTCTTTATGATTTCAAAACCAAATTAAGAACTTCAATATAGCTGGATTATCATCTTGAAATGAGGAATCTAAATATATAAATCAATTGCAAATAATCAATCATCTACCATATGAAATTAGCCTAAAACCAGAACTTGTTTTAATTTCAACTAAAAACATGTGTACCTAGTTGATGTAGCACCATAGCTTGAGAATTTCTCACCAACTCCCATGGATTCCTTCAACGCCTTGATGATTCACTCCTCTCCAGCAATTCCTTCTTCTTCTCCAGCAAAAATGAATGAGTGATTTGGTTTGCATGTTGTTTGATCACTAATGTTATACATTAAGGTGATGTTCCTTCCTAGCCCTTGATCTCCATGAATTTATGTATCCCGAGGAATATCTAATGGTCCACCTCTTGTCATATATCCCACTAACTCCCACTAACTCAACCTCAAGTGACACCATTACACTACTCACCTAGTTCCTTTATGTGCAATTGTGTATCTCTGGACGAATCCTATGCATTCCATTTAATTTACTCAACTATAGGTCTTTAATTTGATTTACATTAACCATAGGCGTGTCCCCGCTCTCGTCTCGACGCCTACAACTGTACAAACCGACTTAGTAAGTCTACACAATATATAACAATGGGCATACATCAATACAAAAATACAATATACCTCGGCCACGTTCCTCGGTCGGTGTATGTATCACAGTGTAGGTCCCACGTCAAGGGTCGGTGATCATAATTAAGGAATTAAAACAGGGGTTAGAGATTTGGGCCGTGAGAGAAGCTTTCCTAGATGATTATGTGCCTGTTAGAAAAATTAGTTCCTATAGAAAGCAAATCATAGTTGCAGAGATGAAAGAGGATTAAAATCTCAATAGATTTTAGGATAGATTCCAAAGACTAATTTCTTAATGTCCACAACATGGATATACTTAAAGAGTCTCACTAGAATATTTTTATGAAGGACTCAATCACTTTGAACAAAGGTTATTAGACACAGTATGTGGTGGATTTTTATTTGAGACAACACCTACTTTAGCGAAAGAAACAATTAATAAAATGGCAAAACAATCCAAACAATATGGTGAAAGGTTGAGTCCTGAAGAAATAAACTTAATGAAGTGGATAATAAAAGAAATAATGCATCTAATGATAAAATTGATGAGTTATCTAAGATGGTTAAGTTGTTAGTTAATGATACATCTAATTAAGTTAAGGCTCGTGGATTCTATAACGAGGTTACACATCCTACGGATGCGTGTCCTACTCTACATGAAGAAAATACTTAAGAGATAAATGCAATTATGAATCAATTTTCTGGTCCTCCAAGAAATCAATATAATAATAATAATACTTATTATCTTGGAAGGCCAAATCCAGTCCTCAAAATTAGAATTATAATACTTATAAACCAAGAGCTTAGATACAACCTGCACCTAATCAATAGCCTCAACAAAATATTTGACCTACGAATCCAAATTTAGAACAAATTTTACATAACTTTATAAGTCAAAGTCATCAAGACTTTACACAGATTTCTCAAAATCAAATTAAGACTGATACTACTATTAATTAATGAACTGAAAAATCAATTAAGTCAAATAAATTTACAAATAAGTAAATTAAGTAATCAACAGAGTAGTCAAGCTAAATCACCTACTCAAGCCAATGTTGCTCCTACTAATCATATGCAAGGTAATGTTTTATTCAATAATAAGAAAGACACATCTATAACCAGGAAAATACTTAAACATAGTAATAAAAAAAAGGTTCATAAGACTATTGAAGAATAGTAAGAAATGATGGCTAATGTCATTCCTACTAGAGAATGGATGGCTGAACAATTGAAACACACACCTTTTCCTGGAAGGCTATATCTATGGTATCTAGCCAGAGTTGAAGCATATGAAAATCTTTACAAAAGTCTGAGTTAATTTATAAGGATAAAAATGATAAGAATTCTTACAATATGAATGAAGGCATGTGTTCATATTCTACCATTCCACAACGATTAGTTGATGCTTAGGAGGAAAAAAATAATGAAGACGTTCTTGAAGTGTTTACAAAAATAGAAATCAATAAACCATTGATGGAATCAATTATGCAATTTTCTAATTATGATGAAGTTTTGAAAGAGTTATCTGAACCAAAGGATAAACTTTTAAAGAATTTGAATAAAACCTAGGACAAAAAGTGTCTACTTTAATTAAAAAGAAAATACCTGAGAAATTTTTCGATCCAGGAATGTTTGGAATTCCTATCACAATAGGGACTTCTTTTATAGATTTTGCTATGTGTGATCTTGGAGCATCAATAAATGTTATGTCACTTGAACTATATGAGTCATTGAAAATAGGTTCGTTGACTAATACACCTATTAATCTTACTTTAGCTGACAACACCTTTATCAAACTTTATGGTTTACTAGAAGATGTCTTAGTCAAAGTAAATGAATTAGTATTTTCAGCTGACTTATATGTCATAGAAATGAGAGATTCAATATCATCTAAGTCCCCACCTATACTTTTAGGAAGACCATTTCTTTAAATAGCTAAAAAAAAGTTAGATATCTTTGAAGGACCAATGTCTATGGGATTTAAAAACAAGATTGTCACTTTCCATTTCAATTATGAAGATATCTATGGAAATCCTGATGAATTTGATAATGAACAAACTAATTATAATGAATCTTTAGAATTTAATCATCATGAAGCTAAAAGTATATGCTATTAATGCAGTAGCAATAGAAGATGAAAATGATATGACCAAGAATAAGCAAGTTGAAGATACTTCAAATCGAAAGACAATAACCCGATAATAAAGGGTTAAGCAACTGAACAATGTTTATATATAAACATAAAGGTCAAATGGGCTTGGTACTTTAAAGCTATTTGTGATACGATTTCTAGAGCAAACTACATGTCAATACATTTTTTTTTCACACTCAACTGGAATTGGATCTACTTGCTTCTGAAAAAGTTACTTTACCAAACGGTTATTCAGTAAAACCAATAGACATGGTTACTAATATACCAGTTCAAATTGACAAGTATATTATTCTCACATACTTTTTGGTTATGTCATACTTCATCAACAAAGATCCTCTATTAATTTTAGGACGACCTTTCTTAGCCATTCCGCAAACAGTCATGGATACTCTGAACAAGGCAATTACTTTACGAGTGCATGACCGGGCAATCACTTTCTGGAATGACACAAGAGTGGACAATCCCACACTTAAGTTTATAAAAATCGTTTAGAACTGTGTGGTTCAATCAAACCAACGATAGTAAACAAAAGTGCTTTATGGGAGGCAGCTCATACTCTATTTTATTTCTAGTTTTTGTATTAGGATTAGTTAATTGTTTTTATATTCTCTCAACTTTTGACTCTTATAATGGGGATATTTTAGAAATTTAATTCTGGAATAGTTTCATGTAAGGGGGGTTGATCGAGCCAATTTATTTCCATATTATATTAAGCATTAGTTTTATGTTAATTAGCTATTTATAATAATGAAGTTATCATTTAATACATATCATAGTTAAATTCTAAAAAATTTGAATAATTCTACCTTTATTGGATATATATAAGATAATTAAACCATTCACATTCATGAACCATTGCAACTTCTCGATCAAAAGGCCAAATTTCAACTAGATTCAACCTTCCAAAGCTTAATTTTAGTGTATTTAAGTTATTCCTACCTCATTCTTTACACATTCAACCCAAATTTGGTGAGTTTTAAGAGTGTAGAGCCATCTAGAGCTTGAGTAAGGGAGTTCGAATTGAAGCTTGAAGGAATGTTCTAGAGAAGAGTTTTGAGTTCCATACTTGAAACAATTACTTTCAAGAAGGTAATCAAATAAAAACTTAACCTCTTAATGAGTTTTAATTGAGTTTTTATTGCTGAGTTTCATTCAATAACATCGGGATTGAGACTCAAGCATATCCGGAGTCTTTTCTAGTCGTTTTAGCATCATTTTCTAGTAATTTTTTTGAAATAAAATTGGTAAGAAAGTAGCTATGAATCAATATAGGGCTGAGATTATATTAATAGATGTGAAACACATTAAATGGACTCTAACACATATAGCGTTAGGTGTCGGGGATCGGTTTGAGGCGTGTAGGAGTCGCGAAAGTTTGGATTTCGCGCAGGTTTGAGGTAAATAAACCAACGGGGGCCTCAATACTAATTCTCATCAATTTTCTTGTCATCATACTTGGTAATTCATTTTGTGTGAACTTTCTTGTCATGTTATCCCCGATGTTGATGCTCTCTTTGTGATTCCCATTTCGTATATTGGCGATACGCTTTCCTCATGAATTCATTATCTATGACTTATCTATATGATTCATTATTGATCTTCGTGACTTACTTTCTAAAACACATGCATCGTTTGCAAATCTAAATTCATTTTTACGGACTATGATATACATGTGTGGTCAATATTGTTTATCTTTGTGACTAATATCGAGCGGGACTTGGGTCTAAGTGGTCGAATGATAGTCACGAGTGCAGTATACGCGCTATGTGATCATATGTACCACCGTGACTATACGGATTGTAGATTTTGCTAAGTCCGCAGTTTAATATTAGAGAGTTAAGCTGGTAGAGGTGAGTGTATGTTTACTTCGGTTGATGGAACTAATCTAAACTGTTGGAGACTTGGTTAATACCACAACCCGCCTTAGAAGTTAGGTTGTGTACTGTGTGTTACAACCGGATGGACTTGGATCACTTGGATACCCAAATTTGTGTGATATTGCCGCTCGATTCTCTTTGAGTTCCTTATTAGTTTATTTATCATGCGATTTCTATTTCATTTCTTTGTGATTACCTGCATGATCTATTGGCCAACCTTTTATTGGATCCTATAATTAATGTTGAGACTCATCTGGCTTTACTCACTGGAATTGTCTTATGCGTGGTACGTAACAATTGCATGTACATTGTCTAGCAAGGGAAAAAAGCCGATACTTGGTGACTTCCTTTGAGCTTTCCTCAGAGTCGGCTTCCACTTTTGCTACGCGTAGGTCCTTTTGGTATATTTAAGTTATATATATTTTATAAAATTGGTTAAATGGGTTGAGTGCATTTTGATACATGTATATTTCCATATTTTGTCACCTTACATATACATGAGATCATATTTTTTGGGCTTCCACACGAAAGGTTGTCCTGACTTGTCGTTTATTGAGTTATTTAAATTGCTTAAGTTTAGTTCCACTGCTTTAAATTGTAAAACTTGCAAAACTTAATAACTCAACTTTAAGACACTGAATAATTAATAATAATAGAAATGGAGGTTGACTAGGCTTAAGTTGACCTTGCAAGGGCAAACTCGAGGGTCCGCGTGAGTCTAGGCCTGGTGAGGCCGAGTTTGTGGGGATTGGGGCAATCACAGTGATGTTATGTTTTAGTGTTTGAAAGCAATCTAAGTATATTACATTGTTTAGTGGGGATTTGTTTAGATGTTTGTTTAAGTATATTATATTGAGTTTAAGTATTGTTTGATTTAGTTTGCATTGAATTGTTTAGATTAAGTTAGTTAATTTGGTTAATTAAGTTAGTATTTATAGATTTTAGTTATTTAATATTTTAATTCGCGTTTAATTAGATTAACTAAGTTAATAAAAACAAGAAAAAAACATTTTCCTTTGAGATTTGAAAAATCCATTTGGAGATGATATCCTATTTACTACCACTACAAAATAATAGAAAATTATGAAATAATATTGTGCACGCTCGACACGTGTCATAGATTGACTTGTGTCATAACATTGGCTCAACGATTGTAGCGGAGCACTAGCAAAGTCTATATGGTTTCAATGATTTAATTTAGTGAAAAACATAAATTGCAGATTTTTTCTAGAAAGATAAGTTGCAAATTATTTTCATCATAGGAGTTTTTTGTGTAATTATAAAATTACATAGGATTTAGCCATATAGATACCAACTACCATGTAATTTAAGTTTAGACATTATTTATTGTGTGTGACTTGAACGGTAGTATGAAACTTGATGTATTTAACACTAGCGACTCCCATCATTTTATCCATTAGGTTTGAAGTTTATAATTAATGGCGAGCTTGATTATATATATTTCCTTTCAGTTTCCTTTCACCTTTTTCTTTGCGAAACTCAGTTTCCTTTTACTTAAAGATAAAATTGTGAATCCAGGTTTAGTGATTTTGCTATTTTCTCGTATCGAAAGAAACAAGCGGATCAACTACTCTGCATGATCTCATATGACTCCTCCATTTAGTTTCTTAGCAAAAATCCCATAGACTACTCCTGCATGATCTCGTATGACTCCTCCTACTCCTACATGCTTCAAGTTGGGGATCAACTACTCCTAGAGGGAAATATCCATTTAGTTTCTTAGCAAAAATCCCATAGACTACTCTTACATGATCTCGTATGACTCCTCCTATTCCTACATGCTTCAAGTTGGGGATCACTAAGGCATCGACGTTGAGTTTCAACAAGCCATGGTTTGGAGCCTGCCAGATCTATCTAGATAAGCATAGAGCACCCTATCCTGGATCTCAGAGACATGCATGCCTTTATATCTGTGTTGTTGGAAGTTCGCAAGCCATATCGAGATCGATTCCCACTCTAAGGGTGTGGGATGGTTCTTGCCTTAAAAATATAATTTATTCCTTTGTCTCCAAATGAACCACATGGCCGAGCATAGGGCATTCTTGTTTGTGTTTATGATTTTTCTCGATTCACATGGGTTTTATTTCTTCAAGCAAAATCAGATGCGTTCTTGGAATTCAGAGATCTGTGCACAAAGCTTCACACCGAGAAAACTGCAACAAACATTCGCATCACTCGCATTCGAAGCGATCATGGTAAGGAATTCGAAAATTCTAACTTTAATAGTAATCGCAGATCTTTAGGCATCCACTATGAGTTCTCTACACCTATTACACCCCAAAAAAATGGGGTGGTTAAGCAAAAAAATAGACACATCCAGAAAATGGCACGTGTAATGTTACATTCGAAAAATATCTCTTCACGATTATGGGCAAAAGCAGTACATACAACATACTATATCATCAATTGTGTATATTTTTGTCCTCACTCCACTCAGATACCTTATGAGGTATGGAAAGGTAAAAGCCTAATTTGAATTATTTCCATATTTTTGGCAACAAGTGCTTAGTGTTGAAAGACAGGGAATCACTAGGGAATTTCGACTGCAAAAGTGATGATGTTATATTCCTTGGATACTCTAATACAAGTAAAGCATTTCGAGTTTACAATCGGCGCACTAAGCGAGTGATGGAATAGATCAATGTCGTCGTTGACGATACCACTGATTTCACCTATGGTGACTCCATCATTAAACTAACCAGCTCCTCATTTCCATCTGCTGCTCCTTTACAACACATAAGAAATGATGACGACAACATTTGTATCGATCTGCCTGTTCAACAATCAAAGCCTATACAAACATCGTTTATACCTACATAACAGTTTGTACCTACATAACTATAAGTACCTACAGAATTGTCTATACCTATAGGGGACCCGTATATACTTAAAGAACCGAATGGACCTACAAGGCATCTCTATACTCACAAAATATTCCATTGCTTCAGAAACCAACATCATCATCGAACCATCCAATTCAATACAACATTTGGCCTCTACCGGCTCTACAGCTCCTTCTTCCAAGATTCAAAAAGATCATCCTTCCTCAAACATCATTGGAGATGTCTTACAAGGCATCACAACAAAGGATGTTTCAAAGGTAAACTATAAAAAAATTGGTAGGTTATATGTGATATGTATCTTATCTCAAGCCAACGAATATTAAGGAGGCATTGCAAGATTAGTTATGGGTTACAACAATGCAGGAAGAGCTTCTCCAATTCAAACACAATGAGGTTGAGACAATTGTTCCCAAACTATCTCATGTAAACATTGTTGGCACTAAGTGGGTCTTTCGTAACAAGACTGACACCAACGGGGACATTACTCGCAACAAGGCTCGTCTTGTTGCTCAAGGTTACAATCAAGTCGAAGGCATTGACTTCGATGAGACCTTCGCTCCGGTAGCAAGATTGGAATCCATTCGACTTCTATTTTCCTATGCATGCACTATGAAAATCACCTTGCAATAGATGGACGTGAAAAGTGTGTTCTTGAATGGTATACTAACTGAAGAAGAGTATGTTGAACAGCCAAAAGGATTCATTTAAAAAAGGTTTTGTCTGGACTTAAGCAAGCTCCATCTGCATGGTACGATTGATTAACCTCATATCTTCTTGATAAGGGCTACCGTTAAGGGGGAATTGACAAGACACTCTTCATCATGAAGAAGTCTTATGTTGTTCTCATAGCTCAAATCTATGTTGATGACATTGTATTTGGGTCCACATCGTCCTCACTTGTTCAAGAATTTGTTCACAGTATGCGGGCTGAGTTTGATATGAGTATGGTAGGTGAACTCAAGTACTTTCTCGGCCTTCAAGTCCATCAAAGTGCTACAGGAACCTTCATTACCCAAAGTCAATATGCTGCGAGTATTGTCAAATAATTTGGTATTGATTGCACTCCCATGAGTACTACCGATAAACTTACCAAAAATGATACGGGAGCTAATATAGATCCGAGCCTCTACCGAAGCATGATCGACATCCTCCTATACTTAACAACGAGCAGAACCGACATATGCTTTAGTGTTGGTGTATGTGCACGTTATCAAGCTTGTCCAAAGGACTCTCATCTCACAGTTGTCAAGCGTATCATTCGTTGTGTCTCTTCTACTTCTAGTTTTAGTTTATGGTTTTCTAATGAGTCTAATAATTTAATTGCTGGTTTTAGTGATACAGATTGGGCGGGGTAATGTCGATGATCGTGAAAGTATTTCGGGGGGCTATTTTTATGTTGGTACTAACTTGGTTTCATGGTATAGTAAAAAATAGAAGTTAATTTCCCTTTCCACTGCAGAGGCTAAATACATAGTTGTTGGACAATGTTGTACTCAACTCATTTGGATGAGACAAATGTTTGATGACTATGCCATTCCATGGGCACAGCTCACTGTGTTCTGCGACAAGAAGAGCGCGATTGATATCTAAGAACCCGGTTCAGCACTCTAGCACCAAACATATCGATCTTTGCTATTACTTTCTTCGTGATTTGGTTGAACGCAAAGTTGTCGCATTGGATCATGTTAGCACAAACAAACAACTAGATGACGTTTTCACCAAAGCTCTTGATCGAGCTCGATTTGAGTTTCTTCGCGATGAGTTAGGTATTTGTCTTTCTCCACTGTACTAGTATGAAAAATTGCAACAGCCATTTCTGGTAATGTTTTTCATCTCTTACATTTAGCTAACTGTTCAAACATTTTTTTGTTATTTTTTTGGGGAATTTTTTTTTTGTGCCGTTGTCATTTTTGGCTGTTCTCTTTCTTATTTCCGGTTATTTGATTTCCTTGTTTGGTTTATATTTTGGGAGGAAACATTTTTCTTAACTTTTTTTTCAAAATTTCATTCTTTATTCAAATAAACCTAATTTTCTCTCTCCCTCTCAACGTTAAAGCATTAATGGGGCATTAATTCTCTCCACTAACCCACTTCACCGCCTCTTCTTCTTCTTCTTCTTCTTCTATTCCCTCTCCTTCTCCTCTGTCACCTCTGCTCCTATTTGTCCTGCGTCTCTCTTTGGATACCTCAATCTACATGATGATCGCTTCTGGTTCGACTGCTTCTAGCACCCATGCATCCTTCTCTGTCACCTCTGCTCATGCTCAAAACCCCCTAGTGTCTCACAACCACCATTGAAGAAGTACTATCGGCAGATGACAAAGTCGAAGGCCATGGAAGCCTCCTTTGTTCCCCTTCTACAGTGTGTGACCTTCTCGCCTCGTCTCCTAAACGTCCTTATGTGGCCTCGCCTAAATCTCCTCAAATGGGCCAGCCTTTGTCCTCATCCTCTGTCCCTACAGCTTCTCCACCAGTAAATGATATGCCCTCTTTTGATCTCTTACGTAATTTATCTTAGGATTTGTCTCAGGTTTTCATAACCATATCTCCCGACCTCTTCGTAGACGACGACTTGTTCGCTCCGATGGGGAATCGATCCGATGCCGTTTCGCTGAGATTTCTGAATCACCATCTTCTATACCTACAGTCTGCTCTATACCTACAGACGACTCTGTACCCACAGACCACTCTATACCTACAGAGGCCACTAAACCTACAGATGCCTCTGTACCCACAGGCGCCTTTGTCCCTGCAGAGTCTTCCACTCGGGTACATTCGCCTCAGCGGACTAGCCACACTAAGACTCCACCCTTCTCTCCTCCTCATACTATGCCACCCCTCGGGTGAAGTTTTTCACTGCAAGTGAACCTGTTTCCTTTTCCTTCTTCGATATTAAATCAGCCACCAAATTCCAAATGCTTCAATCAATGGAGTTTTGGGTTGAATTGGGTGTTGTCGACAAGTCCTATCAGGAAACCAAGCTATTGGATTACTTAGCCAACCGCCATATGCTCCGTCTCTTCACCTTCCCAACTGAATACAACGACAGTCTTGTTCAGGAATTCTATGCCAACTTCCCATGGACAGTACTACATCCCCAATCCAGCTTTTCTTCCGGGCTTATTCCAGAGGTAACATTGTTCATTTTTTCTCTTTTGACTATCAATTCCTTTCTACAATATCTAATATTTCACACTAATGGCTCCATCTACCCTCCTGGCTTTGAGGATAGTTTTGATCATGCAGCAATTGCCTCCGACTTACACGGCGATGGATCGAAGATGGTACTCCTGATGTTCGTATCAAATCCAAACTCCTAACTACGCAATTTTCTCATCTATTCATGTATGAAACTTATAATATATTTCCTATGGCTCATGACACCATTGTTATTTTAAAGGATGCCATCCTTCTCCATGCCATTGATAAGGTATTCCCATTGACTTGGGTCAAACTGTGTTTAATGGAATTTGCCAATGAGCGGCAGGGGACAAACGGTGGAAGAAGCTATCTTTTCCATGCCTACTTACTACCCTTTTTGAGTCACATGAGGTTCCACGTCTACCAACAGATCGCATAGTCAAGGTGGATAAATGAAAGATCAAGGATTCCACCCTCTCCATTCGGTCCTCACATTTCCCGGACCTTCCCCTTCGCAATGATGATCTTCAGCTAATTGTTCCCATTCTTGATGACATCCCAGTCGATCCTTCAT
This sequence comes from Stephania cephalantha, assembly GCA_039657325.1. Taxonomy (NCBI): domain Eukaryota; kingdom Viridiplantae; phylum Streptophyta; class Magnoliopsida; order Ranunculales; family Menispermaceae; genus Stephania; species Stephania cephalantha. Next base: position 12,906,361 of record CM077572.1, read on the forward strand.
TAACTCCACCCTCAAGTCCAACAGCCATTAACGGCCTTGGAAAGGCTTCGGCCAGACATCCCAATGTCTCTAACATAGACAATGCTACCTTTGAACTCCTTGCCTTTCAGTACAGGGACCATACTCGCCAGATGGAGGAGATTTGTAGTCACTTCCACGCTGTAGGAAAAGCCTCTCCTCCTCTCTGACCAGTTATCTTTTTTCTCCTTCCTTTGCCCTTCATTTTATCACAAAATGGGATAATAGCTCTAATATAGGGAGAGCTTATCTTTTTCTATTTGGTCATGCTGCAATTTGAATTCAGTTCTTAAATTTAATCTTACAGGTTTTTGCTTTATTGCTATCACATGTCTTCACTTATTCATATTAATCTTATTTGCTTTATAAATGCATGTTTTATTTGTTTAAATATGTCATAATCCTTTTGTATTGGGTTGTGACAAATAAATGACAAATGGGGAGATTTATAAGGTAAAATATTTCTTGTCATTATTTGTTCAACCAATACTTAGGATATGATTTAAACATTGTGAGTTGTATGTAGGAAGGCTTGGTCTGTACTTACATAATTGTCTATACGTATAGAACTCGTTCCCGAATTTTAGCAAATATTCTCGACGAGATATTCGATTAACAACTCACAAGATATATTTGGCAACCCACACATGTACGTCCAGCAAAGAGAGGATATTCGATTAACAACTCACAAGACAATCAAGGCATGTTTCCTTTCAACAACGGAGAAAGAATGAAACTAAATATTCACCACTTCATTTGATTGAAGATATATAAGGAAACTTCTAGAAGAAAGTCCTTGCATGATTTTCTTATATATTCATGTAATCGAAGTAGCAATGCATCTATTAAGCATAGCATTTTCAAAATTATTGTGAGATAGAGTTTTCGAGAGATAACACTTTTTGTTTTCACAAGCGTATAGCTGAGGGGATCTCGGTTGATTGCCCAAGGGAACTTGGGACTACCATATAGGATCAGTGATTAGTGTAACAAATTTTGGTGAGGGATTCACTAGCTAGATGAAGCATCATTAGTTATGAACTTTGCATAAATATATATACATCATTTTTCTTAGTAATTTATAGACCTGGGCGTGTCCCCGCATACGTAGGACGGAGGTCCGAACTGTAATACCGATCTTGTGTCTTGCTTTTCTATTTTACATTGTTGATGTATTTGTTTTTATTCACAGTTGATTGAGCACTTTCAATTACATTCACGAAAAGGGAATCTAGCATGCTAGGCCAGAAAATTGGCGCGCTAATGTTCGTCTGGGCTAAGAACGTATAACTGTCTGGGCATCTAGCGCGCTAATGCCCAGACCTAGCGCGCTAATGCACCCCTAAATTGACTTAATTTGTGTGAAATGACTTAACACACATACAAATGACTAAATATCAATTATATATGGAAATAGGTCATTACGGGTTGTACTTTGGGATATCCAGGACTAGGCGGAGCTGGACCGAGTGTTAGTGACGGGACACGGAGTGCGGTGTGAGGTGTGTAGTATCCCAATTGAAGTTTTTTTAGCAGTATTTACTTTTGCTTTTGAATTCATTTTTTGTCTTTCATTACTCTATTCTGGCGTGTTGTAATGGACGGACGTTGAGGCTCTCCCTCCGTGTCATTTACGTGTGTACGTCCACTAGGCCATAGCACGTGTGCCATCTCGGTGAATAAGGCTACCCGAGAGAGTGATGGGCACGTGTGGGTGCCTCGTAGGTTCCACGCCGACCACCTAGCGGATCCGAGATCGGCCTTGCTTGAGTGCTACTCACTTGGCAATAGTTTGTTGGGAGTCCGGAGTATTTCGTTAGTCGACCCTAGGGGCTTGTAACACACACTTTGCGCTTTCACTATTACATATGCATGCGATGAGCATAGTTGCTGTTTAGATTTCTGCATGTTTATTTAATAGTTTGCGCTTTCACTATTACATATGCATGCGATGAGCATAGTTGCCTGTTTAGATTTCCTGCATGTTTATTTAATAGTTTTCTTTAAATTCATGTATTTATTTTCAGTATTGCTCACTTAATTCCCTTGGGAATACTCACTCTGGACTCGTCATCTTCCTTTTTGTGATGGCTTGAGTGCAGATCCTAGTACGAGCCGGGGCAAGAGCAAACTACCAAAATACAGAGATGTTTAGCCATGCTTGTACGTTTGTATATACTTATTTTGTTTTATTTTGGTATTTAGGATTTTTGTGAGACACTAAGACTCTGTAATGTTGATATTTTGATACATTGAGGTACATATGATATATGGGTTTTCCAAACTAGGTATCAGAGTTAATTGCATGACTTCTGTTATGATTTATTTGGGTTGAAAATGATCATAACAGATGAGTTGAGTTCAGTAACAATTTAAATAGTTAATAATGATTAAATGGTGGATAAGTTAGCATGTGGGACACAACTGGTGCTAGTAGGCTAGGTTGTGGGCCCGGATCGGCTCTCGTGGCTGTCCATTTGGCAAGTAGGCGGTTACGAAGAGGCCGAGTCGAGGCCAGAGTCAAACGTCGAGTCAGCGGAGTTTTGGCATATCAGAGACTCGCACATGTTACCAATGCGGTCAGGTGGGGCATATTGTGGCAAATTGTACTAGACCAGCACCAGTACCACCACAGACAAAGCAGGCCAGAGATAGGGCTCAGTCTACGGCATTTGGGGTTGCGCAGCCGGACAGGGAGGCGAGCAGACAGCTAGTTGAGGGTACGTTATCTGTCTGTGGTTTTCCTATGCATGCTATGATGGATTCTGGTAGTACTTTGTCTTTTATTTCCGGACGCATGGTAGGAAAGTTAGGATTACATGCACAGACTTTAGATATACATCTTGTTCTCAACACGGCAGGAGGGGATTAGATTTACCCTAACCAGATTTGCCAGAATTGTGTTGTGGAGATTGAGGGACATCAGCTACCAGCTGATTTGAGAGTTTTAAAGTACTTGGAGTTCGACGCGATGTTCGGGATGGATCGGTTATCATCCTATCATGCACGGACCGACTGTTACAGCAAGACTGTGACGTTTGACATCGAGAGGATTCCCAGGTTTACATTCGCCGGAGTTGAGACTGGATTACCTATCACTCGGGGCAGATTAGCTACGTCGCAGGAGATGGAGGCGCACACGGCTAGGGCAGAGCCAGAACGTAAGACGATACTGAAGGTTGAGGTTTTCCCTATTGTCTGTGAGTTTTCAGACGTGTTTCCAGATGATTTACCTGGTTTGCAACCACCAAGAGCTGTGGAGTTTATCATTGAGCTTATTCCAAGGACTCGGCCAATCTACAGCAGACCGTATAGGATGTCAGCATCGGAGCACGACGAGTTGAGGACTTAGTTAGAGGACTTACTGCAGAAGGTTTCATTCACCATAGCATGTCGCTTCGGGGAGCTCCAATTATGTTCGTGAAGAAGAAGGACAGATCAATGCGTATATGTATGGACTACCGAAAACTGAATCAGGTGACGATTTGGAATTGTTACCCACTTCTAAGAATCGACGACCTATTCAATCAGTTGGTTGGGGCCAAGTTCTTCTCGAAGATCGATTTACAATCAGGATATCATCAGTCGATGATTCGAGAAGAGGATGTAGAGAAGACTGCGTTTAGTACACGTTATGGATTGTTCGAGTTCACGGTCATGTCGTTTGAACTGACGAATGCACCAATGATCTTCATGGATTTGATGCACAGGGTGCTGAGGCCATACCTTGATCGATACGTCATTATTTATATTGGCGACATCCAGATTTACAGTAAGACTCGTGTGGAGAACGAGAGGCATCTCAGAGATGTATTGTCGACACTGAGAGAGCACAGACTGTATACCAAACTCAATAAGTATGCATTTTGGCTAAGTGAGGTGAAATTCTTGGGCCATGTCATCAGTGGTCAGGGTATATCAGTTAATGGTGACAAGATTCGGGCGATTATTGACTGGAAGACACCCGAGTCTGTATCTGACATCTGGAGTTTCCTAAGTTTGGCAGGATATTATAGGCGCTTTGTGCAGGGCTTCTTGATGATTGCAGCGCCGTTGACGATGATGACCAAGAAGGATGTTAGATTTGAATGGTTACGTAAGTTTTATGATGCTTTTCTGGGAGCTGAAGAGGAAATTGACTTCGGCGCCAGTTTTGGCTTTACCGGTGACAGGTAAAGGTTTTTCTGTCTATACTGATGCATTGGGCACTGGGTTGGGTGGCGTGTTGATGCAGGATGGACACCTAGTGGCCTATTTATCTCGACGATTTAGACCTCACGAGGTGAGCTATCCAGTGCATGACTTGGAGCTTGCAGCAGTCGTGTTTGCACTGAAGGCCTTGAGGCATTACCTATATGGTGAGAGGTTCGTGTTGTTCACAGACCATCAGAGTTTGAGGTACATGTTCACTCAAAGGAGCTGAACATGCGACAACGACGATGGCTCGAGTTACTGAGGGACTATGACTTCGCCATCGAGTATCATCCAAGTAAAGTGAATGTTGTAGTTGATGCGCTGAGCAGGAGCGGTATGGAGAGCCACGCAGTAATGTGGCATATGACACATGAGCACGGGTTGGTTGAGGCAGCGTCGGTGTTGTTTTTGACAGAGGATATTGTTGAGCTACATATTTGCTATCAGATGCGAGTTCCTACAATGTCTCTAGAGTGGGTTGCTGAGCCGCAGAGAGCTGATGACCGATATGTGCAGATCAGTGGCCTGGCTCAGGATCTGGGATGCACTGAGTGGTTTAAGGGTTCAGACGGGTGCTTGAGAGACAATCGTTTGTGGATACTAGGGGTATCATAGCTCATAGACAGCATTCTCGATGACGCACACCGGTCGCGATATACAATTCATCCTGGTTGGACCAAGATGTATAACTATCTGCGAAGATTGTTCTGGTGGCTGGGATGAAGGCTGACGTGGGTAAATACGTTCGAAGTCGTCATATATGCCAACAAGTGAAAGCTGAGCACAAGGGACCGACTGGGTTACTACAACCGCTGCCCATTCCTCAATGGAAGTGGAAACACGTAACTATGGACTTCGTCAATGGCCTACCTCAGACGACGAGGAGGCACGATGCGATTTGGGTGGTTATTGACAAGTTGACGAAGTCGGCACACTTTATATCGATCGCCATGAGATATTCGGTTACACAGCTGAGCACTATCTTCGAGAGAGAGGTTGTCAGATTGCATGGTGTACCGGTCTCTGTTGTTTCAGTCAAAGATCCGCGGTTTACATTGAGACTTCGGGAAAGTATGCGGGAGCAGTTTGGCACTTGTTTATAGTTTAACACTGCGTGCCATCCTCAAACTGACGGGTAGTCAGAGCGGTTGATTCAGGTTCTTGAGGATATGCTCAAGGCGTGTATTCTACAGTTTTGTGGATCGTGGGAAGAGTACTTACCTTTGTGCGAGTTTGATTACAACAACAGCTATCAGGCGAGTATCGGGAAGCCACCGTTTTAGGCAATTTATGATACGCCTTGTAGGTCATTAGCATGTTGGGCGGCATCGGAAGATACAACGGCTATAGGACCTGAGGTTGTCATTGATCATACTGAGAAGGTAAGACAGATCAGGCAGAAACTTGAGGCAGCGCAAAGATAGGCAGAAGAAATATGCGGATAAATACCTTGAGGGTGTGAGCTATGAGGTTGGAGACTTGGTGTATTTGAAAGTTTCACCCTGTAAAGGTTATCAGAGGTTTGCATTAAGGGGAAACTAGCACCAAGGTTCATTGGGTCGTTCAGAGTTGCGAAACGCGTCGGCAAAGTGGCATACCGTCTGGAGTTGTCATCGCAGTTGGTAGGGGTACATCCCGTGTTTCATATTTCCATGTTAAGGCGGGCTAAGTCAGGACTGAGGCCTATAGTCGATCTACGAAAAATTGAGGTGCGATCGGACGTGTCATATAAAGAGCAGCCTGTGGAAATCATGGATAGGATGACTCAGATTTTGCGAAATAAGGAGATCCCGAAGGTTTTAGTCAGATGGCAGCATCACGGGACCGAGGGACTCACCTGGAAGCTTGAGTCTATTATGCGACAACGGTATCCTCACTTATTTGCCGGTAAGAATTTTCAGTTTAATTTAAATATAAGGACTAAATTTCACCTAGTTGGGAAGAACTGTAAAGGCCAAATATAATTCGTCGTTATTTATGACATATTTGGAGACGTGGCGGATAGCTCAGACGCTTGTGGGACTCGCAGTTAGGCTTGTGCGCGCTTGGAGCTAGGTAAATAGTAAAATTTGGGTGCTGAATTGTTAATTTGCGATGTTTATATTGAAATAGTGTAAATGGCATCGCAATGTGTGTTATTATAGGACATTTGACGTGCAAGACCGAGTGTTAAATAGTTTCCTCGATATGCGTGTCGATGCGGGTATTGGGTATTTTAAATGACTTAACACTAGGCTGGGGGAAATCATACACACAAAATGAATAAGAATTAGCTAAATAATTAATATGGAAGGCATATATGGTGGTTAGGGACATGGTAGTACGCGTATGTCGCGGTTCGAGAGGCGAAATCGGGCATCCGAACACCCGAAAATGGACTTTTGTGCTAAGAACAAAAGCAAGTGAGCTAAAGGAGTCATAATTTGAGTCATGAGGGGTTAGAATAGGAGCAAATGAGGACCATTTGATGGCCCAGTGATGTACAAGTGAGTGGAGATGCAAAGTCCACTATAAATAAGTCAATTTGACTTATTTCCACCACCTTTTCTCTCTCTCCTCACCATCTTATCCGAGAATGAGAGAATAAAACCAGGGTTTTGGTGGTTTATCTTGGTGATTTGTGAAGCTTGGAGTGGGGGAAAACATCAAATCCAAGGTGAAAAACACAAACATCGCACCTTTCTCTATCTTTTGATTTTAGTTTTAGAGGTTTTGGTGAAGATTTGGAGGTTGTTGGGTTGTTGTTAAGATGGATCTAAAGTGTTTTGAAGTGTTGTTGTTGGTGTTGTGGTTGTTGTTGGGTTATTGGGTGAGAAGAAAACCCAAAAGGTTTCAGCAGTTTTGTTGTCCAGAGCGCGATTAGCGTGCTAATGACAATTAACGTGCTAGGCCAGAAAATTAGCGCGGTAATGTTCGTTTGAGCTAAGAACGTATAACTGTCTGGGCATCTAGCGCGCTAATGCCCAGACCTAGCGCTAATGCACCCATGTTTTGATATAATTTGTGTGAAATGACTTAACACACATACAAATGACTAAATATCAATTATATATGGAAATAGGTCATTACGGGCTGTACTTTGGGATATCCAAGACTAGGCGGAGCCGGATCGAGGGTTAGTGACGGGACACGGAGTGCGGTGTGAGGTGTGTAGTATCCCAATTGAAGTTTTTTTAGCAGTATTTACTTTTGCTTTTGAATTCATTTTTTGTCTTTCATTACTCTATTCCTGGCGTGTTGTAATGGACGGACGTTGAGGCTCTCCCTCCGTGCCATTTCTGTGTGTACGTCCACTAGGCCATAGCACGTGTGCCATCTCGGTGAATAGGGCTACCCGAGAGAGTGATGGGCACGTGTGGGTGCCTCGTAGGTTCCACGCCGACCACCTAGCGGATCCAGATACTGGCCTTGCTTGAGTGCTACTCACTAGCAATAGTTTGTTGGGAGTCTGAAGTATTTCGTTAGTCTGACCCTAGGGGCTTGGAACACACACTTTGCGCTTTCACTATTACATATGCATGCGATGAGCATAGTTGCCTGTTTAGATTTCCTGCATGTTTATTTAATAGTTTTCTTTAAATTCATGTATTTATTTTCAGTATTGCTCACTTAATTCCCTTGGGAATACTCACTCTGGACTCGTCATCTTCCTTTTTGTGATGGCTTAAGTGCAGATCCTAGTACAAGACGGGGCAAGAGCAAGCTACCTGAATATAGAGATGTTTAGTCAGGCTTGTACGTTTGTATATACTTATTTTGTTTTATTTTGGGATTTGGGGTTTTTGTGAGACACTAGGACTCTGTAATGTTGATAATATGATATATGGGCTTTCCACACTAGGTATCAGAGTTAATTACATGACTTACGTTGTGATTTATTTGGGTTGAAAATGATCATAATAAATGACTTGAGTTTAGTAACAATTTAAATGGTTAATAATGATTAAATGGTGGATGAGTTGGCACGTGGGACACAACTGGCGCTGGTAGGCCAGGTTGTGGGCCCGCATCGGCCCCCGTGGCGGTCCATTTGGCAAGTGAGCCGTTACAATACTGGTGGCTCAATATTCATTTATCGGCACGCAGAGAAGCTGGTAAGTTATGTTATATTAAGTTTATATATATAATATACATGGATTTAGTCTCAAACTTAATCCTCTTTAAATATATGTTTTGTAGGCGGAGAAGTTGGGCCGACCTCCGACTGCTTTGGAGTTATGTCTATACTTCCATACGAAAGATCATGACGGCGTAACTTTCCTCGATTCGAGAGTAGAGAAGATCGTCATAAGTAAATGTTTTTTTCTTTTAAATTTTGTTTAGTTAATTAATTATAGGTATTAATAACTTTTAAATGTTTTAAATTCTTATTTTAGACGGCGATCCAGCGTAGGCGGATTGAGCTTACACAGTCACAGCCTGAAACCCCAATAGATGAAAACAAGCTATATTTGTCTATCGTTGAGCGCGACGACAAAGGACGAACATATGGACTAAGGTGGACACCGTCGGGGTCGCGGCGTAAACATGCTACAGCTGGTGAAGCTGGATGAGGAGCTGAAGGTGGAGATGAAGCTGGATCTTCCCGGCCTATTTCTTCTCCTAATGAGCACGTCGAGCTTTTGCGGAGGGACTTCCAGATGATGCAGACACACATTCTTCGGGTTATGCAGGATCATACTCTAACCCAGATCAGTTGCGAGAGGTCCAAGGCAGTTGCGTCGCATAAAACAGGCTCTAATGAACAGACTTGGGATTTCATTCGCGTCAGCGCCTCCGAGAGATGTTCCAGCTGATGACTCAGAGACCGACGGCGATCTTGACGATTGAGTTGACTTCCTTGTATATTTAGCCTTAGGTTGTTTATATCTTGTTTTGTACATTTTCATACTTGTAATTAACTTTTTTTGTTGTATTTAATTCATTTTGATTGATGGACTTCAGTTATCAACTTTAATTTCCTTTAATTTTCCTGTCCGTATAGTTATTCCGAATAAATTATATAGTATAGATTAAAATATATTTATTTTAATAATAATTTTTAATAAAATTTTATAAAGAATTTTTAAATTTAAATATTATTTATAAATAATATTATTTTCAAAAATTTCATTTAAAATTTAATTTTAATTGAATTTAAAAAATTTCATAAAATTATTAAATATTATATATAATAGTTTTTGCATTTATATAAAAAATATAATAGTTAAATATTTTAAATATTACATTTAATTTCATTTGAAATTTAATAATTTTTAATAAAGTTTTAATATTTAGTTTTTATAAATTAATTTTATTTTTAATATTGAATTTTAAATTTTTAAATATTTTATTATATTATATATAATAGTTTTAACATTTTATAAATATAAAGTATTTTTAAATATTAAATATTATACAATATATATAATATCAAACTTTAAAAAAAAAATTCGTCAATTTAGCGACGGGGTTAGCGATGGGCCCCATTTGCTAAATGTCAACGTGGCATGGTCAAAAGATATTCGACCACAACCACGTGGCAAATTAGCGAGGGATGTGGCGACAGGATTAGCGACGGGTTTCCGTCGCCTGACACGCTGTCGCTAAAAAAAGAGAATCTACTAGATTTTCTGTAGGTTTACTAACCATTGCATATTTGCATTGCTGAATTAATTAGTTCTTTTTGTTCGGTTCGGCTCCGGGACCTTCATCTCAGTGGTCTCCCTTGGAAAAACCCACCGTTGGCAACGGCCTTCTCTAGCACCACAATTCTTGCCTTCAACTTCTCCATTTCGGCCTTCATTGAGGTGACGTCAGCCATCTGCGCCTTGAGTACTTCGACCGCACTCTGAATGTCGGCCTCAAGTTCCTCCGCTTACATTCGTGAAAAAAATTATTTATTGCTGTGGATTGTGGAGCATTAACATGATTGAAAATCTTTGACATGTCTTTCAAAGTTCTGATTCCTTGTGCGAGCACCCGTAGGCGTTGGCGTCACAATTAACTTTGTTTTTGCCATCTTATATATGAAGAAACTGGTGAATTCTCAAATACTTGATTTTTTTGAGAAAAGTATTAAATTTCTGGTTTCATGCTCTCTTTTGGTGTTAGTCATGGAGCTTGATGCAAAAGTGTCAAATGAATAAGTTCTTGTGCATTGTTAGACATGAGTATTTCTCGTTTTATTGGAAGATAAATACTTTTTTTTTCCATCGGGTATGTCATTTCTATGATTCTGTCACTGATCCTGTAAAATAGTCTAAGTCAAGTCGGGAAACTAACGCTCACCCCATTGATATAAAATCCCAAATAGTATACGAAACACATATATAACATATACAATCAAAATACCAAAAGAAAACCTACAATCGATGCAGTGACGCGCCTGGGGCTCAGGGATAATCGTCGATCTTCTCTTTGCCCGGCCTGCTGGTAGACGACTCTGCACCCACCGTCATAAAAAGGATGGTGAGTATAAAAATAAAATAGTAATCCCCGATGACAAGTTTAATTTGCATTTCCAAATATTCAAATGGTATTTAAAAGCATATAAATGGAACAACTGGAAAATAAACCATATGCGAGTAAATACCAGAGTTAAACAAGTGATACGACGAGGCTAAGTAGTGGTGATTTATGTCCAGGTTGGCGATGAAACATGTCACTCCGACTCAATAATCATATAACACAAGGGACTCTAACCCCGGTGTGTGAGACCACCTCAGGAATCTAACCCCAAGTGTCATACGGTGTCGGGTAACATGTGCCGAAATCTCCAGGGGACTCTAACCCCGTGAGTCGCGCACACCTCGATCGAGTACGGGACCTAAATACGAAAATTACTTTTTAAATTTCAAGAAATACCAAGTATGGATTGTCAAGGCATAGGCACATCTACACACCTAAACAAATAAGGAATACAAGTCCTCTTAAACATTTATAAGATATTCACTAGCCTAATAGCATGATATTTATCATTTAATTCACATTTAAAACAACAAGAATAGACATAGCATGAGATAGAATCAATGAATCAAATCAAATGAATGGATATCATGCAAACTAGACTCATCAAGTGAGCATAGACACAAAGAACACATTATATAAGAATACAAAGGCAAAATAGTCAAAAGGACTATGCAAGGAAAACAATTAATAGAAATGAAGTGCCAAGTAAAGTTTCCATTAGGTATACTCACAACAACAAAGTAAAGCCCTAGCTTTCTTGGCCTCCCGATACTCTAAATCTTGTATTCGCTCTCCCGTACCTTTTTCCTAGGTTCCTGAGTTTGGTGTCTCATTAGTTCAAATATAGTGGGTTTAAGCTCAATTTAGTGGTGTTTATTGTGTATTCAAATTGGTTCAATAGACTTTAAATCAATCTTCCTAAATCAGCCCATTAAGACTAAATTAAGTTTCAACTTCAGGTCCTACATTTTAATGCACTTTTAGGCATGAAATGGTCCAAATATCGAGATCCTCCATCAGTAAAATTATTGTTGGTCTCTCTATTAGCTTTTCTGAAAGGTTTAGTTTGCAAAATTCTGATTTAAAATGAAAGAGATGTCATGATTTTACTAAACATAGGTCTAATTGGAATTTAATCCGACCAGCGGATTTAGAAAATCTATTTCTCCTAATCTATAGTTCATAAAAATGTGATTTTTGGTCACAAGGCAGAAAATATACCCAAATACAACATACTAAAAGATCAGCTCATTTGGATAAGTGGTTAGGGAGTTAAGCCCTTAACAAGTTTAGTTTCAAAACTTTCCTTTTTAATTCCAGTACCTATTTGTAGAGCATGTTTGGACATAAAAACATTTGAATCAAAATACCTTCAGTTAAGAAAAGTTATTCCCCTTTAAATAAGCTTTCAAATGCCACTGGTTTGGATCAATTGGATCTAAAATGGGCAGATTATGACCAAATTACCCAGGTTGATTCCTAATACAACATGCAGAATTCTAGTTTTGGTGTTGCGACTTCAAAAATTCATATCTTTATGATTTCAAAACCAAATTAAGAACTTCAATATAGCTGGATTATCAGCTTAAAATGAGGAATATCTAATGGTCCACCTCTTGCCATATATCCCACTAACTCAACCTCAAGTGACACAATTTCATTACTCACCTAGTTCCTAGATGTGCCAATGTGCATCTCTAGACCAATCCTATGTTTTCCGTTTAATTTACTGAACTATAGGTCTTTAATTTGATTTACATTAACAAACATAACCATAGGCTTATAAGTAATTCCTTATTCCATATTAGTATTAAATAAGACTTACCAAAATGCCTATCCGGTTCCCCGGCTCGCACGCTACTCAAAGCGTGTCCCCGCTCTCGTCTCGACGGCTACAACTGTATAAACCGACTTAGTAAGTCTACACAATACATAACACTAGGCATACATCGATACAAAAATATAAAATACCTCGACCACGTGCCTCGGTCGGTGCACGTATCACAGTGTAGGTCCCACGTCAAGGGTCGGTGATCCTAATTAAGGAATTAAAACGGGGGTTAGAGATTTGGGTCGTGACAGAAGCTTTCCTATATGAATATATGCCTGCTAAAAAAATTAGTTCATATAGAAAGCAAATCATAGTTGCAAAGATGAAAGACGATGAAAATCTTAATAAATTTTAGGATAGATTCTAAAGACTAATTTCTTAATGTCCACAACATGGATATACTCAAAGAGTTTTACTTAATTTTGCTATGTGTGATCTTGCAGCATCAATAAATGTTATGTCACTTAAACTATATGAGTCATTAAAAATAGGTTTGTTGACTAATACACCTATTAATCTTACTTTAGCTGACAATACCGTTATCAAACTTTATGGTTTACTAGAAGATGTCTTAGTCAAAGTAAATGACTTAGTATTTTCAGCTGACTTATATGTCATAGAAATGAGAGATTCAATATCATCTAAGTCCCCACCTATACGAAGACTATTTCTTTAAACAAATTAAAACAAAGTTAGATATATTTGAAGGAACAATGTTTATGGGATTTGAAAACAAGATTGTGACTTTCCGTTTCAATGATGAAGATATCTATGGAAATCTGATGAATTTGATAATGAACAAACTAATTATAATGAATCTTTAGAATTTAATCATCATAAAGCTAAAGTATATGCTATTAATGCAGTAGCAATGGAAGATGAAAATGATATGACCAAGAATAACCAAGTTGAAGATACTTCAAATTAAAAGACAATAACCCGATAATAAAACTGAACAATGTTTATATATATAAACATAAAGGTCAAATGGGCTTAGTATTTTAAAGCTATTTGTGATACGATTTCTAGAGCAAACTACATGCCAATTCATTTTTTTTTCACACTCAACTGGAATTGGATCAACTTGCTTCAAATAGTTACTATACCATATACCAGTTCAAATTCAAAAGTATATTATTCTCACATACTTTTTGGTTATGTCATACTTCATCAACGAAGATCCTCTATTAATTTTAGGACGACCTTTCTTAGCCATTCCGCAAATAGTCATGGATACTCTGTACAAGGCAATTATTTACGAGTGCATGACCGGGCAATCACTTTCTGGAATGACACAAGAGTGGACAATCCCACACTTAAGTTTATAAAAACAGTTTAGAACTGCGTGGTTCAATTGAACCAACGATAGTAAACAAAAGTGCTTTATGAAAGGCAACTCATACTCTATTTTCCAGTTTTAGTATTAGGATTAGTTAACTTTTGACTCTTATAATGAGAATATTTTAGAAATTTAATTCTAGAATAGTTTTATGCAAGGGGGGTTTATCGAGCCAATTTATTTCCATATTATATTAAGCATTTGTTTTATGTTAATTAGCTATTTATAATAATGAAGTTATCATTTAATACATATCATAGTTAAATTCTAAAAATTTTGAATAATTCTACCTTTATTGGATATATATAAGATAATTAAACCATTCACGTTCACGAACCATTGCAACTTTTCGATCAAAAGGCCAAATTTCAACTAGATTCAACATTCCAAAGCTTAATTTTAGTGTATTTAAGTTATTCCTACCTCATTCTTTACACATTCAACCCAAATTTGGTGAGTTTTGAGAGTGTATAGCCATCTAGAGCTTGAGCAAGGGAGTTCGAATTGGAGCTTGAAGGAATGTTCTAGAGAAGAGTTTTGAGTTCCATACTTGAAAGAATTACTTTCAAGAAGGTAATCAACTAAAAACTTAACCTCTTATGGATTCTGAATTTTGAAAACTTGATTTTAAACCATCCAAATGAGTTTTAATTGAGTTTTTATTCTTTGAGTTTCATTCTATAACATCGGGATTGAGACTCAAGCATATCTGAGTCTTTTCTAGGCGTTTTAGCATCATTTTCAAGTAATTTTTTGAAATAAAATTGGTAAGAAGGTAGCTATGAATCAATATAGGGTTGAGATTATATTAATAGATGTGAAACATGTTAAATGGACTCTAACACTCATAGAACTAATCCAAATGGATACCAAGAGCCTAGTCGCATAGTGTCAGGTGTCGGGGATCGGTTGGAGGCGTGTGGGAGCCGCGAAAGTTTGGATTTCGCTCAGGATTGAGGTAAATAAACCAGCGAGGGCCTCAATACTAATTCTCATCAATTTTCTTGTCATCATACTTGGTAATTCATTTTATGTGAACTTTCTTGTCATGTTATCGCCGATGTTGATGCTTTATTTGTGATTCCCATTTCGTATCTTGGCGATATGCTTTCCTCGTGAATTCATTATTGATCTTCGTGACTTACTTTCTAAAACACATGCATCATTTGCAAATCTAAATTTATTTTTATGGGCTATGATATACATGTGTGGTCAATATTGTTTATCTTTGTGATTTACTCTAATATCGAGCGGGAATTGGGTCTAAGTGGTCGAATGATAGTCACGAGTGCGGTATACATGCTATGTGATCATATGTACCACCGTGACTATACGGATTGTAGATTTTGCTAAGTCCGCAGTTTAATATTAGAGAGTTAAGTTGGTTGATGGAACTAATCCAAACTGTTGGAGACTTAGTTAATACCACAACCCGCCTTAGAAGTTAGGTTGTGTACTGTGTGTTACAACCGGATGGACTTGGATCACTTAGATACCCAAATTTGTGTGATATTGTCGTTCAATTCTCTTTAAGTTCTTTATTAGCTTATTTATCATGCAATTTCTATTTCATTTCTTTGTGATTACATGCATGATCTATTAGCCAACCTTTTATTGGATTCTAGAATTAATGTTGAGATTTATCTGGCTTTACTCACTGGAATTGTCTTCTGCGGATGCGTAACAATTGCGGTACATTGTCTAGCAAGGGAAAAGAGTCGATACTTGGTGACTTCCTTTGAGCTTTCCTCAGAGTCGGCTTCCACTTTTGCTACGCGTAGGTCCTTTTGGTGTAATTCTGTTATATATATTTTATAAAATTGGTTAAATGGGTTGAGTGCACTTTGATACATGTATATTTCCATATTTTGTCACCTTACATATACATGAGATCATATTTTTTGGGTTTCCATACGAAAGGTTGTCCCAACTTGTCATTTATTGAGTTATTTAAATTGCTTAAGTTTAGTTCCACTGCTTTTAATTGTAAAACTTGCAAAACTTAATAACTCAACTTTAAGACACTGAATAATTAATAAAAATAGAAATGGAGGTTGACTAGGCTTGAGTTGACCTTGCAAGGGCGGACTTGAGGGTCCGCGTGAGTCTAGGCCTTGTGAGGCCGAGTTTGTGGGAACTGGGGCCATCACAGTGATGTTATGTTCTAGTGTTTGAAAGCGATCTAAGTATATTATATTGTTTAGTGAGGATTTGTTTAGATGTTTGTTTAAGTATATTATATTGAGTTTAAGTATTGTTTGATTTAGTTTGCATTGAATTGTTTAGATTAAGTTAGTTAATTTGGTTAATTAAGTTAGTATTTATAGATTTTAGTTATTTAATATTTTAATTTGCTTTTAATTAGATTAACTAAGTTAATAAAAACAAGAAAAAAAAACTTTCCTTTGAGATTTGAAAAATCCCTGTGGAGATGATATCATATTTACTACTACAAAAAAAATAGAAAAATATGAAAAAGTATTGTGCACGCTCGACACGTAACATAGAGTGACTTGTGTCATAACATTGGCTCAACGATTGTAGCGGAGCACTAGCAAAGTCTATATGGTTTCAATGATTTAATTTAGTGAAAAATATAAATTGCGGGTTTTTTCTAGAAAGATAAGTTGCAAATTATTTTCATCATAGGAATTTTTCGTGTAATTATAAAATTACATAGGATTTAGCCATATAGATACCAACTACCAAGTACTTTAAGTTGAGACATTATTTATTGTGTGAGACTTGAACGGTAGTATGAAACTTGATGTATTTAACACTAGCGACTCTCATCATTTTATCCATTAGGTTTGAAGTTTATAATTAATGGCGAGCTTGATTATATATGTATCCTTTCAGTTTCCTTTCACTTTTTTCTTTGCGAAATTCAGTTTCCTTTTACTTAAAGAAAAAATTGCGAATCCAGTTTAGTGATTTTGCTATTTTCTGTGTCGAAAGAAACAAGCAGATCAATATAGAGTGTATCTTTGATGGTCTCATCCATCATAGAGGGTGAAGTCTCTTCAAGTAATAGAGAGGCAGCGAATCAATATTTGTCTGTGAAGGCTTCCATCTACGTTGGTGACAGTTGCAGAGTCTCAAAGTTAGGACTTTAATATAATGAAAAATACCACCATAGAGATGCAACTTTTAACTTTATTTTGTTTTAAGTCTTATTTTTTTATTTTTTGAACAAGGGCCCATATATGTTATTATTCAATTGCTAATAAGTCTTTTCTTACAATTAAAGTAAGGAAAAGTGGGATATTATCACCCCATACAAGAGATTGCTCTCGTACATAAGCATGACAAGCCAAGGTATCTGCAACTTTGTTCCCATCTCTGGAGATATGTGAGACGACCATTCTAGCATTCCCATCGAAAAAGCCATGGATGTCATCTACAATCAATTTCGTGTATTAATCAAGTGTGGGCAATTTCAGTTATGCCACAACCGAACTAGCATCCGATTCAACCAGATATATTTGCAACCCCAAAGATTAGGCAGTTCTAAGGCCCTCCTAATTGCTAGGAGCTTAGCTATTCCTACATGCTTCAAGTCGGGGATCACTGAGGCATCAACGTTGAGTTTCAACAAGCCACGGTTTGGAGCCTGCCGATCTATCTAGATAAGCTTAGAGCACCCTATCCTGGATCTCAGAGACATGCATGCATTTATATCTGTGTTGTTGGAAGTCCGCAAGCCATATCGAGATCGATTCCCACTCTTAAGGGTGTGGGATGGTTCTTGCCTTAAAAAGTTAATTTATTCATTTGTCTCCAAATGAACCACATGGCCGAGCATAGGGCATTCTTGTTTGTGTTGATGATTTTTCTCGATTCACATGGGTTTTATTTCTTAAAGCAAAATCAGATGCGTTCTTGGAATTCAGATATCTGTGCACAAAGCTTCACATCGAGAAAACTGCAGCAAACATTCGCATAACTCGCATTCAAAGCGATCATGGTAAGGAATTTGAAAATTTTAACTTTGATAGTTTTTGCAGATCTTTAGGCATACACTATGAGTTCTCTGCACCTATTACACCCCAACTAAATGGGGTGGTTAAGCAAAAAAATAGACACATCTAGGAAATGGCACGTGTAATGTTACATTCAAAAAACCTCTCTTCACGATTATGGGCAAAAGCAGTACATATAGCATGCTATATCATCAATTGTGTCTATTTTCATCCTTACTCCACTCAGACACCTTCTGAGGTATGGAAAGGTAAAAAGCCTAATTTGAATTATTTCCATATTTTAGGCAACAAGTGCTAAGTGTTGAAAGACAGGGAATCACCAGGGAATTTTGACTGCAAAAGTGATGATGCTATATTCCTTGGATACTCTAATACAAGTCAAGCATTTCGAGTTTACAATCTCCGCACTAAGCGAGTGATGGAATCGATCAATGTCATCATTGACGATACCACTGATTTCACCAATGGTGACTCTATCGGTAAACTGATCAGGTCCTCATTTCCATCTGCTGCTCCTTTACAACACAAAAGAAATGATGATGACAACATTTGTATCAATCAGATTGTTCAACAATCAAAACCTATGCAAACATCGTTTATACCTACATAACAGTCTGTACCTACAGAACTATCTGTACCTACAGAATTGTATATACATACAGGGGACCCGTATATACTTAAAGAACCGTATGAACCTACAAGGCATCTCTATACTCACAGAATCTTCCATTGCTTCAGAAACCAACATCATCATCGAACCATCCAATTCAATACAACCTTTGGCCTCTACCAGCTCTACAGCTCCTTCTTCCAAGATTCAAAAAGATCATCTTTCCTCAAACATCATTGGAGATGTCTTACAAGGCATCACAACAAAGGATGTTTCAAAGGTAAACTATAAAAAATTGGTAGGTTATATGTGCTATGTATCTTCTCTCAAGCCAACGAATGTTAAGGAGGCATTGCAAGATTAGTTTTGGATTGCAGCAATGCACGAAGAGCTTCTCCGATTCAAACGTAATGAGGTTTGGACAATTGTTCCTAGATCGTCTCATGCAAACGTTGTTGGCACTAAGTGGGTCTTTTGTAATAAGACCGACACCAACGGGGACATTACTCGCAACAAGGCTCGTCTTGTTGCTCAAGGTTACAATCAAGTTGAAAGCATTGACTTCGATGAGACCTTCGCTCCGTAGCAAGATCGGAATCCATTCGACTTCTACTTGCCTATGCATGCATTATGAAAATCACCTTGCAACAAGTGGACGTGAAAAGTGTGTTCTTGAATGGTATACTACCCGAAAAAGAGTATGTTGAACACCAAAATGATTCATTTAAAAAAGGCTTTGTCTGGACTTAAGCAAGCTCCATGTGCATGGTACGATTGATTAACCTCATATTTTCTTGATAAGGGCTACTTGTTGAGGGGAATTGACAAGGCACTCTTCATCATGACGAAGTCTTCGTTGTTCTCATAGCTCAAATCTATGTCGATGACATTGTATTTGGGTCCACATCGTCCTCACTTGTTCAAGAATTTGTTCACGATGCGGGTGAGTTTGATATGAGTATGGTAGGTGAACTCAAGTACTTTCGACCTTCAAGTCCATCAAAGTGCTACGGGAACCTTCATTACCCAAAGTCAATAAGTTTGTGAGTATTGTCAAATAATTTGGTCTTGATAACACCCGACATATTTGCACTCCCATGAGTACTACCGATAAACTTACCAAAAGTGATACGAGAGCGACCCGAGTCTCTACCGAAACATGATCGGCATCCTCCTATACTTAACGACAAGCGAGAACCGAAATATGCTTTAGTGTTGGTGTATGTGCACGTTATCAAGCTTGTCCAAAGGACTCTCATCTCACGATTGTCAAGCGTATCATTCGATGTGTCTCTGTTTTCTACTTCTAATTTTAGTTTATGGTTTTCTAATGAGTCTAATATTATTTTCATTGCTGGTTTTAGTGATACGATTGGGCGGGGTAATGTCGATGATCATAAAAGTATTTCGGGGAAATTTGTTTTTATGTTGGTACTAACTTGGTTTCATGGTATAGTATAAAATAGAATTCCATTTTCATTTCCACTGCAGAGGCTAAATACATAGTTGTTGGACAATGTTGTACTCAACTCATTTGGATGAGACAAATGTTGGATGACTATGCCATTCCATGGGCACAGCTCATTGTGTTCTGCGACAAGAAGAGCGCGATCGATATCTCTAAGAACCTGGTTCAGCACTCTCGCACCAAACATATCGATTTTCGCTATTACTTTCTTCGTGATTTGGTTGAACGCAAAGTTGTCGCATTAGATCATGTTAGCATAGACAAACAACTAGATGACATTTTCACCAAAGCTCTTGATCGAGCTCGATTTGAGTTTCTTCGCGATGAGTTAGGTATTTGTCTTTCTCCACTGCACTAGTAAGAAAAATTGCAACAACCATTTACGGTAATTTTTTTCATCTTTTACATTTGGCTTCTTGTTCAAACATTTTTTTTGTTATTTTAAGGGGGAATTTTTTTTTGTGCGATTGCCATTTTTTGTTGTTCTCTTTCTTATTTTTCGGTTATTTGATTTCCTTGTTTGGTTTATACTTTGGGAGGAAACACTTTTTTAACTTATATTTTAAAATTTCCTTCTTTATTCAAATAAACCAAATTTTCTCTCTCCCTCTCAACGTTAAAGCATTAATGGAGCGTTAATTCTCTCCACCAACCCACTTCACCGCCTCATCTTCTTCTTCTTCTTCTTCTTCTTCTTCTTCTTCTTCTTCTTCTTCTTCTTCTTCTACTCCCTCTCCTTCTCCTCTATCACCTATGTTCCTATTTGTCTTGTGTCTCTCTTTGGATACCTCAATCTACATGATGATCATTTCTGGTTCGATCGCTTCTAGCACCCATGCATCCTTCTCTCGTCACCTCTGCTCATGCTCAAAACCCCACGTGTCTCAAAACCACCATTTAAGAAGTACTATCGGTGGATGACAAAGTCGAAGGCCATGGAAGCCTCCTTTGTTCCCCTTTTTACGGTGCGTGACCTTCCCGCCTCGTCTCCCAACCGTTCTTTTATGGCCCCGCCTAAATCTCCTCAAATGGGCCAACCTTTGTCCTCATCCTCTGTCCCTACGAACTTCTCCACCAAGAAATGATATTCCCTCTTTTGATCTCTTACGTAACGATCTTAGGATTTTTCTCAAGGTTTTCATAACCCTATCTCCCGACCTCTTTGCGAGACGGCGACTTGTTCGCTCCGATGGGGAATCGATCCGATGCCGTTTCGCTGAGATTTTTGAATCACCATCTTCTATACTTACATCTGCTATATGCCTACGGAGACGACTTTGTACCTACAAAGGCCACTAAACATACGAGATGCCTCTATACCCATAGGTGCCTCTGTCCCTGCAGAGTCTTCCACTCGAGTACATTCGCCTCGGCGGACTAGCCACACTAAGAATCCACCCTTCACTACTCCTCATACTATGCCACCCCCAGGGTAAAGTTTGTCACCGCAAGTGAACTGTTTTCCTTTGCCTTCTTCGATATTAAATCAGCCACCAAATTCCAAATGCTTCAATCAATGGAGTTTTGGGTTGAATTGGGTGTTATAGACAAGTCCTATCAGTTATGGGATTACTTAGCCAACCGCCATATGCTCCGTCTCTTCACCTTCCCCACTGAATACAACGACACTCTTGTTCAGGAATTTTATGCCAACTTCCCATGGACAGTACTACATCCCCAATCCATATTCTAAAGGTAACATTGTTCATTTTTCTCTTTTGACTATCAATTCCTTTCTATAATATCTAATATATCACACTAATGGGTCCATCTACCCTCCTGGCTTTGAGGATAGTTTTGATCATGCAGCAATTGCCTCCGACTTACACGCCGATGGATCGAAGATGGTACTCCTGATGTTCGTATCAAATCCAAACTCCTCACTACGAAATTTTTTCATCTATTCATGTATGACACTTATAATCTCTTTCCTATGGCTCATGATGCCATTGTTATTTTGGAGGATGCCATCCTTCTCCATGCCATTGATAAGGTATTCCCATTGACTTGGGTCAAGCCGTGTTTAATGCAATTTGTCAATGAGCGGCGGGGACAAACGGTGGAAGAAGTTATCTTTTCATGCCTACTTACTGCTTTTTGAGTCACATGAGGTTCCACGTCTGCCAACAGATCGCATAGTCAAGGTGGATAAATGAAGGATCAAGGCATCCGCCCTCTCCATTCGGTCCTCACATTTCCCTGACCTTCCCCTTCGCAATGATGATCTTCAGCTAACTGTTCCCATTCTTGATGACTTGATGACATCCCAGTCGATCCTTCCTTGACTCACCCTCGAGTCCGACAACCATTAACGGCCTTGGAAAGCCTTCTGCGAGACATCCCAATTTCTCTAACATAGACGATGCTACCTTTGAAATCCTTGCCTTTCAAGATGCGGGGACTATACTCGCCGAGATGGAGGAAATTTGTAGTCACTTCCACGCTGCGCAGGAAAAGCCTCTCCTCCTCTCTGATCAGTTATTTGTTTCTCCTTCCTTTGCCCTTCATTTTATCACAAAAGGGATAATAGCTCCAATATAGGGGGACCTTATCATGACAGTTCATTTCTTTTGTTTAAGTCGAATATTTGGTCCTCTTTAATTTGAATTCATTTATAAATCTAATCTTACAGGGACTTTGCTTTATTGCTAACACATGTCGTCACTTATTCATATTAATCTTATTTGCTTTATAAATGCATGTTTTATTTGTTTAAATATGTCATAATCCTTTTATATTGGGTTGTCACAAATAGATGACAAAGGGGAGATTGATAAGGTAATATATTTCTTGTCATTATTTGTTCAACCAATACTTAGTATATGATTTAAACATTGTGAGTTGTATGTAGGAAGACTTGGTCTGTACTTACAGACTTGTTTATACGTATAGAACTCGTTCCAGAATTTTAGCAAATATTCTCGACAGATTCACTTACAGCTGGACAAGATATATTTGGCAACCCACATATGTACGTCCAGCAAAGAGAGGATATTCGATTAACAACTCACAAGACAATCAATGCATGTTTCCTTTCAACAATGGAGAAATAATGAAACTAAATATTCACCACCTCATTTGATTGAAGATATACAAGGAAACTTCTAGAAGAAAGTCCTTGCATGATCTTTTTATATATTCATGTAATCGAAGTAGCAATGCATCTATTAAGCATAGCATTTTCAAAATTACTCTTGTGAGATAGAGTTTTTGAGAGATAGCTCTTTTTGTTTTCACAAACGAATAGTCGAGGGGATCTTGGTTGATTTGCTCTAGGGGAACTTGGGACTACCGTGTAGGATCGGTGATTAGTGTAGCAAATTTTGGTGAGGGATTCACTGCTAGATGAAGGATCATTAGTTATGAACTTTGCATAAATATATACATCATTTTTCTTAGTGGATTATAGACACGAGCGTGACCCCGCATACGTGGGACGGAGGTCCGAACTACAATACCAATATTGTGCCTTGTTTTTTTTGTTACATTATTGATGTGTTTGTTTTTATTCACAGTTGATTGAGCACTTTCAATTACATTCACGAAAAGGGAATCTAGCGCGCTAGGCAAGAAAATTAGCGCGCTAATGTTCGTCTGGGCTAAGAACGTATAACTATCTGGGCATCTAGCGCGCTAATGTCCAGACCTAGCGCGCTAATGCACCCCTGTTTTGACTTAATTTGTGTGAAATGACTTAACACACATGCAAATGACTAAATATCAATTATATATGGAAATAGGTCATTACGGGCATTTGTACTTTGGGATATCCAGGGACTAGGCGGAGCGGAATAGAGGGTTAGCGACGGGACACGGAGTGCGGTGTGGGGTGTGTAGTATCCCAACTGAAATTTCTTGAGCAGTATTTACTTTAGCTTTTGAATTCATTTTTCGTCTTTCATCACTCTAGTCCTGGTATGTTGTAATGGACGAACGTTGAGGCTCTCCTTCCATGCCATTTCTGTGTGTACATCCATTAGGCCATAGCACGTGTGCCATCTCGGTGAATAGGGCTACCCGAGAGAGTGACAGGCATGTGTGGGTGCGTCGTAGGTTCCACGCCGACCACCTAACGGCCAGATACTGGCCTTGCTTGAGTCCTACTCACCGCGATGAGTCTGTGGGAGTCCGAAGTATGGCGCTAGTCGACCCTAGGGGCTAGGAACACACATTTTGAGCTTTTACTATTACATATGCATGCGATGAGCATAGTTGCTGTTTAGATTTCCCACATGTTTATTGAATAGTTTTCTTTAAATTTCGTATTTATTTTCGCATTGCTCACTTAATTTCCTTGGGAATACTCACTCTGGACTCGCCATCTGCTTTTTGTGATGGCTTCGAGTCGATCCTAGTACGAGCCGGGCAAGAGCAAACTACCGAAATACATGGACGTTTAGTCGAGGCTTGTACGTTTGTATATACTTGTTTTGTTTTATTTTGGGATTTAGGATTTTTGTGAGACACTAAGACTCTATAATGTTGATATTTTGATACATTGAGGTACATATGATATATGGGTTTTTCACACTAGGTATCAGAGTTAATTGCATGACTTCTGCTGTGATTTATTTGGGTTGAAAATGATCATAACAGATGACTCGAGTTCAGTAACAATTTAAATAGTTAATAATGATTAAATTGTGGATAAGTTAGCATGTGGGACACAGCTGGCGCTGGTAGGCCAGGTTGTGGGCCCGCATCGGCTCCCGTGGCGGTCCAATTGGCAAGTAGGCCGTTAGAAAGAGGCCGAGTCGAGGCCAGAGTCGACGCCGAGTCAACGGAGTTTTGGCATATCGAGACTCACACATATTACCATTGCGGTCGGGTTGGGCATATTGTGGCGGTTGTACTAGACCGGCACCGGTACCACCATAGACGGAGCGAGGCGAGAGATAGGGCTCGGTCTACGACATTTGGGGTCGCGTGCACAGACGGGGAGGCGACCGGACAGACTAGTAGAGGGTACGTTATCTGTCTGTGGTTTTCCTATGCATGTTATGATGGATTATGGTAGTAATTTGTCTTTTATTTCTAGACGCGTGGTAGGAAAG
The DNA here is from genome assembly GCA_039657325.1 of Stephania cephalantha. NCBI lineage: Eukaryota > Viridiplantae > Streptophyta > Magnoliopsida > Ranunculales > Menispermaceae > Stephania > Stephania cephalantha. The sequence continues at coordinate 12,931,308 of CM077572.1, forward strand.
TTAGGATTACATGCACAGACTTTAGATACACATCTTGTTCTCAACACGACAGCTGGGGATAAGATTTACCCTAACCAGATTTGCCAGAATTGTGTTGTGAAGATTGAGGGACATCAGCTACCTGCTGATTTGAGAGTGTTAGAGTACTTGGAGTCCAACGCGATGTTCGGGATGGATTAATTATCATCCTATCACGCACAGATCGACTGTTACAGCAAGACTGTGACGTTTGACATCGAGGGGATTCCCAAGTTTACATTCGCCGGAGTTGAGGCTGCATTACCTATCACTCGGGGCAGATTAGCTACGTCGCAGGAGATGGAGGCGCACGCGGCTATGGTTGAGCCGGAACGTAAGACGATGCTGAAGGTTGAGGATGTCCCTATTGTCTGTGAGTTTCCAGACGTGTTTCCGGATGATTTGCCTAGTTTGCAACCACCAAGAGCTGTGGAGTTTATCATTGAGCTGATTCCGTGGACTTGGCCAATCTACAGCAGACCGTATAGGATGTCAGCATCGGAGCACGAGGAGTTGAGGACCCAGTTAGAGGACTCACTGCAGAAGGGTTTCATTCACCCTAGCATGTCGCCTTGGGGAGCTCCAGTTCTGTTGGTGAAGAAGAATGACGACTCAATGCGTATGTGTGTGGACTACCGAAAGGCTGAATCGATGACGATTAGGAATCGTTACCCACTTATAAGAATCGATGACATATTCGATCAATTGGCTAGGGCCAAGTTCTTCTCGAAGACCGATTTACAATCGGGATACCATCGATTGAGGATTCGAGAAGATGATGTAAAGAAGAGTGCGTTTAGTACGCGTTATGGACTATTCGAGTTAACGGTCATGCCGTTTGGATAGACGAATACACCGACGATCTTCATGGATTTGATGCACAGGGTGCTGAGGCCATACCTTGATCGATACGTCATTGTTTTTATTTACGACATCCAGATTTACAGTAAGACTCGAGTGGAGCACGAGAGGCATCTCAGATATGTATTGTCGACAGTGAGAGAGCACAGACTGTATACCAAATTCAGCAAGTGTGCATTTTGGCTAAGTGGGGTGAAATTCTAGGGCCATGTCATCAGTGGTCAGGGTATATTAGTTGATGGTGACAAGATTCGAGCGATTATTGACTGGAAGACACTCGAGTCTGTATTTAACATCTGGAGTTTCCTGGGTTTGCCAGGATATTACAGGCACTTTGTGCAGGGGTTCTTGATGATTGTTGCGCCGTTGACGAGGCTGACCTAGAAGGATGTTAGATTTGAATGGTCACAGGAGTGTGAGGATGCTTTCTGGGAACTGAAGAGGAAATTGACTTCGGCGCCAATTTTGGCTTTATCGGTGACAAGTAAAGATTTTTTTGTCTATACTGATGCATCGGGCACTGGGTTGGGTGGCGTGTTGATGCAGGATGGACACCCAGTGGTCTATTTATCTTGACGGTTGAGACCTTACGAGGTGAACTATCCAGTGCACGACTTGGAGCTTACAGCGGTCGTGTTTGCACTGAAGGCCTGGAGGCATTACCTGTATGGTGAGAGGTTCGTGTTGTTCACAGACCATCAGAGTTTGAGGTACTTGTTCACTCAGAAGGAGCTAAACATGCGACAACGACGATGGCTCGAGTTACTGAAGGACTATGACTTCGCCATTGAGTATCATCCAAGTAAGGTGAATGTTGTAGCTGATACGCTGAGCAGGAGCGGCATGGAGAGCCAAACAGTACTGCGGCATATGATACATGAGCACGGGTTGCTTGAGGCAGTGTCGGTGTTGTGTTTGACAGAGGCTATTGCTGAGCTACAGATTTGCTATCAGATGCGAGTTCCTACAATGTCTCTTGAAAGGGTTGCCGAGTTTGCGAGAGCGATGACCGATATGTGCGGATCGCTGGCCCGGCTCGGGATCCAGGATGCACCGAGTGGTCTTAGGGGTCGACGGGTGCTTGAAAGATAGGGGTCGTTTGTGGATACCAGGGGTATCAGAGCTCAGGGACAGCATTCTCGAGGACGCACACCGGTTGCGATATAGAGTTCATCATGGTTAGACCAAGATGTATCACGATCTGCGGAGATTGTTTTGGTGGCCTGGGATGAAGGCTGGCGTGGGTAAATACGTTCGGAGTCGTCATATATGACAACAAGTGAAAGCTGAGCACAAGAGACCGACTGGGTTACTACAGCCGTTGCCCATTCCTCAGTGGAAGTGGGAACACGTAACTATGGACTTCGTCAGTGGCTTACCTTAGACGACGAGGAGACACAATGTGATTTGGGTGGTCATCGACAAAGGTTGACGAAGTCGACACACTTTATACCGATCGCCATGAGATATTCGATTACACAATGAGCACTATCTTCGAGAGAGAGGTTGTCGATTGCACGGTGTACCGATCTCTATTATTTCGGTCAAAGATCTCGCGGTTTACATCGAGACTTTATGAAAGTATGCAGGAGTAGTTTGGCACTTGTTTATAGTTTAACACTGCGTACCATCCTCAAACTAACGGGCAGTGAGAGCGGTTGATTCAGTTCTCGAGGATATGCTCAGGGCGTGTATTCTACAGTTTGGTGGATCATAGGAAGAGTACTTACCTTTATACGAGTTTGCTTACAACAACAGCTATCGGGCGAGTATCGGGATGCCACCGTTTGAGGCACTTTATGGTAGGCCCTGTAGGTTATTAGCATGTTGGGCGGCACCGGAAGATACAGCGGCTATAGGACCTGAGGTTGTCATTGATCATACTGAGAAGGTAAGACAGATCAGGAAGAGACTTCAGGCAGCGCAGGATAGGCAGAAGAAATATGCGAATAAATACCTTGAGGGTTTGAGCTATGAGGTTGGAGACTTGGTGTATTTAAAAGTTCAACCCTGGAAAGGTCATCAGAGGTTTGACATTAAGGTGAAACTAGCACCAAGGTTCATTGGGCCGTTCAGAGTTGCGTAACGCGTCGGCAAAGTGGCATACCATCTGGAGTTGTCATCGCAGTTGGTTGGGGTACATCCCGTGTTTCATATTTCCATGTTGAAGCTGGCTAAGTCAGGACCAAGGCCAATGGTTGATGTACGACAAATTGAGGTGCGACCGGACGTGTCATATGAAGAGCAGCCTGTGGAAATCATGGATAGGATGACTCAGATTTTGCGAAATAAGGAGATCCCGAAGGTTTTAGTCAGATGGCAGCATCACGGGAACGAGGGACTCACCTGGGAGCTTGAGTCTATTATGCGACAAAGGTATCCCCACTTATTTACCGGTAAGAATTTTCGGTTTAATTTAAATTTCGGGCGAAATTACGCCTAGTTAGGAAGAACTGTTAAGGCTCGAATATAATTCACCATTATTTATGACATATTTGCGGACGTGGCACATAGCTCGGACACTTGTGGGACCCGATTAGGGCTTGTGCGCGCTTGGAGCTAGGTAAATAGTAAATTTTGTGTGTTGAATTGTTAATTTGCGATGTTTATATTGAAATAGTGTAAATGGCATCGCAATGTGTGTTATTATAAGACATTTGACGTGCAAGATCGAGTTTTAAATAGTCACCTCGATATGCGTGTCGATGCGGGTACCGGTATTTTAAACGACTTAACACTAGAATAGGGGAAATAATACACCCAAAATAAATAAAAATTAGCTAAATAATTAATATGGAATGCATATATGGTGGTAATGGACATGGTAGTACGCGTATGTCCCGGGCGTCGAACACCCGAAAATGGACTTTTGTGCTAAGAACAAAAGCAAGTGAGCCAAAGGAGTCATAATTTGAGTCATTAGGGGTTAGAATAGGAGCAAATGATGGGACCATTTGATGGCCTTGTGATGTAAAAGTGAGTGGAGATGCAGAGTCCACTATAAATAAGTCAATTTGACTTATTTCCACCACCTTTTCTCTCTCCTCACCATCTTATCCGAGATTGAGAGAAGAAAACCTGGGTTTTTGTGGTTTATCTTGGTGATTTGTGAAGCTTGTAGTGGGGGAAAACATCAAATCCAAGGTGAAAAACACAAACATCACACCTTTCTCTATCTTTTGATTTTAGTTTTAGAGGTTTTGGTGAAGATTTGGAGGTTGTTGGGTTGTTGTTTAGATGGATTTAAAGTGTTTTGAAGTGTTGGTGTTGTGGCTATTGTTGGGTTGTTGGGTGAGAAGAAAAAACTCAAAAAGTTTTAGCAGCTTTCTTTGTCCGAGCGCGATTAGCGAGCTAATGACAATTAGCGTGCTAGACCGAGAAAATTAGCGCGCTAATGTTCGTCTGGGCTAAGAACGTATAATCTTGGGCATCTAGCGCGCTAATTCCCAGACCTAGCGCTAATGCACCCTGTTTTGACATAATTTGTGTGAAATGACTTAACACGCATACAAATGACTAAATATCAATTATATATGGAAATAGGTCATTACGGGTTGTACTTTGGGATATCCGGGACTAGGCGGAGCGGACCGGGGTTAGTGACGGGACACGGAGTGCGGTGTGAGGTGTGTAGTATCACAATTGAAATTTCTTAAGCAAAGTATTTACTTTTGCTTTTGAATTCATTTTTTGTGTGTCATTACTCTATTCCTAGTGTGTTGTAATTGACGGACGTTGAGGCTTTCCTCCGTGCCATTTCTGTGTGTACGTCCACTAGGCCATAGCACGTGTGCCATCTCGGTGAATAGGGCTACCCGAGAGAGTGATGGGCACGTGTGGGTGCGTCGTAGGTTCCACGCCGACCACCTAGTGGATCCAGATACTGGCCTTGCTTGAGTGCTACTCACCGGCAATAGTTTGTTGGGAGTCCGAAGTATGGCGCTAGTCTGACCCTAGGGGATAGGAACACACACTTTGCACTTTCACTATTACATATGCATGCGACGAGCATAGTTGCTGTTTAGATTTCCCGCATGTTTATTTAATAGTTTTCTTTAAATTTCGTATTTATTTTCGGTATTGCTCACTTAATTCCCTTGGGAATACTCACTTTGGATTCGTCATCTTCCTTTTGTGATGGCTTGAGTGCGAGATCCTAGTACAAGCCGGGCAAGAGCAAGCTACCTAATACAAAGATGTTTAGTCGAGCTTGTACGTTTGTATATACTTATTTTGTTTTATTTTGGGATTTTGGGTTTTTGTGAGACACTAGGACTCCGTAATGTTGATAATATGATATATGGGTTTTCCGCACTAGGTATCGTAGTTAATTGCATAACTTCCGTTGTGATTTATTTGGGTTGAAAATGATCATAACAGATGGCTTGAGTTCAGTAACAATTTAAATGGTTAATAATGATTAAATGGTGGATGAGTTGGCATGTGGGACACGACTGGCGTTGGTAGGCCAGGTTGTGGGCCCGCATCGGCCCCCGTGGCGGTCCATTTGGCAAGTGGGTCGTTACAATACTGGTGGCTCAATATCCATTTATCAGCACGCAGAGAAGCTGGTAAGTTATGTTATATTAAGTTTATATATATATAATATACATGGATTTAGTCTCAAACTTAATCCTCTTTAAATATATGTTTTGTAGGCGGAAAAATTGAGCCGACCTTCAACTGCTTTGGAGTTATGTCTATACTTCCATACGAAAGATCATGACGGCGTAACTTTCCTCGATTCGAGAGTAGAGAAGATCGTCATAAGTAAATATTTTTGCTTTTAAGTTTTGTTTAGTTAATTAATGATAGGTATTAATAACTTCTAAATGTTTTAAATTCTTATTTTAGACGGCGATCCAAAGTAGGCGGATTGAGCTTACACGATCACAACAGATGACACCCCGATAGATGAGAACAAGCTATATTTGTACTGTCGTTGAGCGCGACGACGAAGGACGGATATATGGACTAGGGTGGACGTCGTCGGGGTCGCGGCGCAAGCATGCTACACCAAGGAGCTGGAGGAGGATCCGGAGGTGGAGATGAAGCTGGATCTTTTTGTTCGGTTCGGCTCCGGGACCTTCATCTCGGTGGTCTCCTTGGAAAAACCCACTGTTGGCAACGACCTTCTCTAGCACCACAATTTTTGCCTTCAACTCCTCCATTTCACCTTCATTGAGGTGACGTCGCCCATCTGCGCCTTGAGTACGTCGACCGCACTCGAATGTCGGCCTCAAGTTCCTCCGCTTACATTCGTGAAAAAAATTATTTATTGCTTTGTGGATTGTGGAGCATTAACATGATTGAAAATCTTTGACATGTCTTTCAAAGTTCCGAGTCCTTGTGCGAGCTCCCGTAGGCGTTGGCGTCACAATTAACTTTGTTTTTGCCATCTTATATATGAAGAAACTGGTGAATTCTCAAATACTTGATTTTTTTGAGAAAAGTATTAAATTTCGGTTTCATGCTCTCTTTTGGTGTTAGTCATGGAGCTTGATGCAAAAGTGTCCAATGAATAAGTTCTTGTGCATTGTTAGACATGAGTATTTCTCGTTTTATTGGAAGATAAATACTTTTTTTTTCTTCCATCGGGTATGTCATTTCTATGATTCTCACACGATCCTGTGGAAAAGAACCTCGGCGGCAATTGTTGAATGATGATCCTTGTGGATAAGAATTTATATTCTCCCAAAAAAAAAGGATCTATATGACCTCGGAAAAAATTCAATTGGTTGGATTTGCTTAACTTCATTGGGAAAGCTAGTCAAAACCTAAAAACAAGTGACACCAATAAGAAAACACAAAGGCATTGTGGAAAAGAACAGATTCTACCTCTTAAAATGGCATTGTTCACTCTTTTTACCATTTTGGTCGCCAAATAATGAGAATTATGAGATGACTTGCATAACTTGCATATGACTTTAATCTTAGAATCCTATTCATTTAAGGTTGTTCGATTGTAAATCAAAACACCATCACATGCATTATTAATTAGTCGTACCTCATAAAAATTTAAAGTGTGGAAAACCAGGAAATGACATCACATATATAAAGCCTTCAAAATGCGGTAAAACAAGAAAATAGTCTAAGTCAAGTCGGGGAAACTAACGCTCACCCAATATAAAATCCCAAATAGTATCTCAAAACACATATGTAACATATACAATCAAAATACCAAAAGAAAACCTACAATCGATGCGTGACGCGCACAGGGCTCGGGATAATCGTCGATCTTCTCTTTGCCCTACTGTTTGTAGACGACTCTGCACCCACCGTCATAAAAAGGATGGTGAGTATAAAAATAAAATAGTAATCCCCGATGACAAGTTTAATTTGCATTTCCAAATATTCAAATGGTATTTAAAAGCATATAAATGGAACAACTGGAAAATAAACCATATGCGAGTAAATACCAGAGTTAAACAAGTGATACTGACAGTAGGCTAAGTAGTGGTGATTTATGTCCGGTTGGCAGTGAAACATGTCACTCCGACTCAATAATCATATAACACAAGGGACTCTAACCCCGGTGTGTAGACCACCTCAGGGAATCTAACCCCAAGTGTCATACAGTGTCAGGTAACATGTGCCGAAATCTCCAGGGACTCTAACCCCGTGAGTCGCGCACACCTCGATCGAGTACGGGACCTAAATGCGAAAATTACTTTTTAAATTTCAAGAAATACCAAGTATGGATTGTCAAGGCATAGGCACATCTACACACCTAAACAAATAAGGAATACAAGTCCTCTTAAACATTTATAAGATATTCACTAGCCTAATAGCATGATATTTATCATTTAATTCACATTTAAAACAACAAGAATAGACATAGCATGAGATAGAATCAATGCATCAAATCAAATGAATGGATATCATGCAAACTAGACTCATCAAGTGAGCATAGACACAAAGAACACATTATATAAGAATACAAAGGCAAAATAGTCAAAAGGACTATGCAAGGAAAACAATTAATAGAAATGAAGTGCCAAGTAAAGTTGTCATTGGGTATACTCACAACAACAAAGTAAAGCCCTAGCTTTACTGGCCTCCCAATACTCCAAATCTTGTATTCGCTCTCCCGTACATTTTTCCTAGGTTCCTGAGTTTGGTGTCTCATTAGTTCAAATATAGTGGGTTTAAGCTCAATTTAGTGGTGTTTATTGTGTATTCAAATTGGTTCAATAGACTTTAAATCAATCTTCCTAAATCAGCCCATAAAGACTAAATTAAGTTTCAACTTCAGTCCTACATTTTAATGCACTTTTAGGCATGAAATGGTCCAAATATCGAGATCCTCCATCAGTACAATTATTGTTGGTCTCTCTCTTAGCTTTTCTGAAAGGTTTAGTTTACAAGATTTTGATTTAAATGAAAGAGATGTCATGATTTTACTAAACATAGGTCTAATTGGAATTTAATCCGACCAGCGGATTTAGAAAATCTATTTCTCCTAATCTATAGTTCATAAAAACGTGATTTTTGGTCACAAGGCAGACAATATACCCAAATACAACATACTAAAAGATCAGCTCATTTGGATAAGTGGTTAGGGAGTTAAGCCCTTAACAAGTTTTGTTTCAAAACTTTCCTTTTTAATTCCAGTACCTATTTGTAGAGCATGTTTGGACATAAAAACATTTGAATCAAAATATCTTCAGTAAAGAAAAGTTATTCCCCTTTAAATAAACTTTCAAATGCCACTGCTTTGGATCAATTGGATCTAAAATGGGCAGATTATGACCAAATTACCCAGGTTGATTCCTAATACAACATGCAGAATTCTAGTTTTGGTGTTGCGACTTCAAAAATTCATATCTTTATTATTTCAAAACCAAATTAAGAACTTCAATATAGCTGGATTATCGGCTTAAAATGAGGAATATCTAATGGTCCACCTCTTGCAATATATCCCACTAACTCAACCTCAAGTGACACAATTTCATTACTCACCTAGTTCCTAGATGTGTCAATGTGCATCTCTAGACCAATCCTATGTTTTCCGTTTACTTTACTTGAACTATAGGTCTTTAATTTGATTTACATTAACAAACATAACCATAGGCTTATAAGTAATTCCTTATTCCATATTAGTATTAAATAAGACTTACCAAAATGCCTATCCGGTTCTCCCATTTCCGCACGCTACTCAAAGCGTGTCCCCGCTCTCGTCTCGACGGCTACAACTGTATAAACCGACTTAGTAAGTCTACACAATACATAACACTAGGCATACATCGATACAAAAATATAAAATACCTCGACCACGTGCCTCGGTCGGTGCACGTATCACAGTGTAGGTCCCACGTCAAGGGTCGGTGATCCTAATTAAGGAATTAAAACGGGGGTTAGAGATTTGGGTCGTGACAGAAGCTTTCCTATATGAATATATGCCTGCTAAAAAAATTAGTTCCTATAGAAAGCAAATCATAGTTGCAAAGATGAAAGACGATGAAAATCTCAATAAATTTTAGGATAGATTCTAAAGACTAATTTCTTAATGTCCACAACATGGATATACTCAAAGAGTTTTACTTGATTTTGCTATGTGTGATCTTGCAGCATCAATAAATGTTATGTCACTTAAACTATATGAGTCATTAAAAATAGGTTTGTTGACTAATACACCTATTAATCTTACTTTAGCTGACAATACCGTTATCAAACTTTATGGTTTACTAGAAGATGTCTTAGTCAAAGTAAATGACTTAGTATTTTCAGCTGACTTATATGTCATAGAAATGAGAGATTCAATATCATCTAAGTCCCCACCTATACGAAGACCATTTCTTTAAACAGCTAAAACAAAGTTAGATATATTTGAAGGAACAATGTTTATGGGATTTGAAAACAAGATTGTCACTTTCCGTTTCAATGATGAAGATATCTATGGAAATCCTGATGAATTTGATAATGAACAAACTAATTATAATGAATCTTTAGAATTTAATCATCATGAAGCTAAAGTATATGCTATTAATGCAGTAGCAATGGAAGATGAAAATGATATGACCAAGAATAACCAAGTTGAAGATACTTCAAATTAAAAGACAATAACCCGATAATAAAACTGAACAATGTTTATATATATAAACATAAAGGTCAAATGGGCTTAGTATTTTAAAGCTATTTGTGATACGACTTCTAGAGCAAACTACATGCCAATTCATTTTTTTTTTCACACTCAACTGGAATTGGATCAACTTGCTTCTAAAATAGTTACTATACCAAACGGTTATTCAGTAAAACCAATAGACATGGTTACTAATATACCAGTTCAAATTCAAAAGTATATTATTCTCACATACTTTTTGGTTATGTCATACTTCATCAACGAAGATCCTCTATTAATTTTAGGACGACCTTTCTTAGCCATTCCGCAAATAGTCATGGATACTCTGTACAAGGCAATTATTTACGAGTGCATGACCGGGCAATCACTTTCTGGAATGACACAAGAGTGGACAATCCCACACTTAAGTTTATAAAAACAGTTTAGAACTGCGTGGTTCAATTGAACCAACGATAGTAAACAAAGGTGCTTTATGAGAGGCAACTCATACTCTATTTTCTTTCGGTTTTAGTATTAGGATTAGTTAACGTTTGACTCTTATAATGAGAATATTTTAGAAATTTAATTCTAGAATAGTTTTATGCAAGGGGGGTTGATCGAGCCAATTTATTTCCATATTATATTAAGCATTTGTTTTATGTTAATTAGCTATTTATAATAATGAAGTTATCATTTAATACATATCATAGTTAAATTATAAAAATTTTGAATAATTCTACCTTTATTGGATATATATAAGATAACTAAACCATTCACGTTCACGAACCATTTCAACTTTTCGATCAAAAGGCCAAATTTCAACTAGATTCAACATTCCAAAGCTTAATTTTAGTGTATTTAAGTTATTCCTACCTCATTCTTTACACATTCAACCCAAATCTGGTGAGTTTTGAGAGTGTATAGCCATCTAGAGCTTGAGCAAGAGAGTTCGAATTGGAGCTTGAAGGAATGTTCTAGAGAAGAGTTTTGAGTTCCATACTTGAAAGAATTACTTTCAAGAAGGTAATCAACTAAAAACTTAACCTCTTATGGATTCTGAATTTTGAAAACTTGATTTTAAACCATCCGAATTAGTTTTAATTGAGTTTTTATTGCTGAGTTTCATTCTATAACATCGGGATTGAGACTCAAGCATATCTGGAGTCTTTTCTAGGCATTTTAGCATCATTTTCAAGTAATTTTTTGAAATAAAATTGGTAAGAAGGTAGCTATGAATCAATATAGGGTTGAGATTATATTAATAGATGTGAAACATGTTAAATGGACTCTAACACTCATAGAACTAATCCAAATGGATACCAAGAGCCTAGTCGCATAGTGTCAGGTGTCGGGGATCGGTTGGAGGCGTGTGGGAGCCGCGAAAGTTTGGATTTCGCTCAGGATTGAGGTAAATAAACCAGCGGGGGCCTCAATACTAATTCTCATCAATTTTCTTGTCATCATACTTGGTTATTCATTTTATGTGAACTTTCTTGTCATGTTATCGCCGATGTTGATGCTTTATTTGTGATTCCCATTTCGTATCTTGGCGATATGCTTTCCTCGTGAATTCATTATTGATCTTCGTGACTTACTTTCTAAAACACATGCATCATTTGCAAATCTAAATTTATTTTTATGGGCTATGATATACATGTGTGGTCAATATTGTTTATCTTTGTGATTTACTCTAATATCGAGCGGGAATTGGGTCTAAGTGGTCGAATGATAGTCACGAGTGCAGTATACATGCTATGTGATCATATGTACCACCGTGACTATACGGATTGTAGATTTTGCTAAGTCCGCAGTTTAATATTAGAGAGTTAAGTTGGTTGATGGAACTAATCCAAACTGTTCGAGACTTAGTTAATACCACAACCCGCCTTAGAAGTTAGGTTGTGTACTGTGTGTTACAACCGGATGGACTTGGATCACTTGGATACCCAAATTTGTGTGATATTGTCGTTCAATTCTCTTTAAGTTCTTTATTAGCTTATTTATCATGCAATTTCTATTTCATTTCTTTGTGATTACATGCATGATCTATTAGCCAACCTTTTATTGTATTCTAGAATTAATGTTGAGATTTATCTGGTTTTACTCACTGGAATTGTTTTCTACGCGGTATGTAACAATTGCAGGTACATTGTCTAGCAAGGGAAAAGAGCCGATACTTGGTGACTTCCTTTGAGCTTTCCTCAGAGTCGGCTTCCACTTTTGCTACGCGTAGGTCCTTTTGGTGTAATTATGTTATATATATTTTATAAAATTGGTTAAATGGGCTTAGTGCACTTTGATACATGTATATTTCCATATTTTGTCACCTTACATATACATGAGATCATATTTTTTGGGTTTCCACACGAAAGGTTGTCCCAACTTGTCATTTATTGATTTATTTAAATTGCTTAAGTTTAGTTCCACTTGCTTTTAATTGTAAAACTTGCAAAACTTAATAACTTAACTTTAAGACACCGAATAATTAATAAAAATAGAAATGGAGGTTGACTAGGCTTGAGTTGACCTTGCAAGGGCGGACTTGAGGGTCCGCGTGAGTCTAGGCCTGGTGAGGCCGAGTTTGTGGGAACTGGGGCCATCACAGTGATGTTATGTTCTAGTGTTTGAAAGCAATCTAAGTATATTATATTGTTTAGTGAGGATTTGTTTAGATGTTTGTTTAAGTATATTATATTGAGTTTAAGTATTGTTTGATTTAGTTTGCATTGAATTGTTTAGATTAAGTTAGTTAATTTGGTTAATTAAGTTAGTATTTATAGATTTTAGTTATTTAATATTTTAATTCACTCTTAATTAGATTAACTAAGTTAATAAAAACAAGAAAAAAAAAAAACTTTCCTTTGAGATTTGAAAAATCCCTGTGGAGATGATATCATATTTACTACTACTACGAAATAATAGAAAAATATGAAAAAGATATTGTGCACGCTCGACACGTGTCATAGATTGACTTGTGTCATAACATTGGCTCAACGATTGTAGCGGAGCACTAGCAAAGTCTATATGGTTTCAATGATTTAATTTAGTGAAAAATATAAATTGCGGGTTTTTTCTAGAAAGATAAGTTGCAATTTATTTTCATCATAGGAATTTTTCGTGTAATTATAAAATTACATAGGATTTAGCCATATAGATACCAACTACCAAGTACTTTAAGTTGAGACATTATTTATTGTGTGAGACTTGAAACGGTAGTATGAAACTTGATGTATTTAACACTAGCGACTCTCATCATTTTATCCTTTAGGTTTGAAGTTTATAATTAATGGCGAGCTTGATTATATATGTATCCTTTCGCTTTCCTTTCACTTTTTTCTTTGCGAAATTCAGTTTCCTTTTGCTTAAAGAAAAATTGCGAATCCGATTTAGTGATTTTGCTATTTTCTTGTGTCGAAAGAAACAAGCAGATCAATATAGAGTGTATCTTTGATGGTCTCATCCATCATAGAGGGTGAAGTCTCTTCAAGTAATAGAGAGGCAGCGAATCAATATTTGTCTGTGAAGGCTTCCATCTACGTTGGTGACAGTTGCAGAGTCTCAAAGTTAGGACTTTAATATAATGAAAAATACCACCATAGAGATGCAACTTTTAACTTTATTTTGTTTTAAGTCTTATTTTTTTATTTTTTGAACAAGGGCCCATATATGTTATTATTCAATTGCTAATAAGTCTTTTCTTACAATTAAAGTAAGGAAAAGTGGGATATTATCACCCCATACAAGAGATTGCTCTCGTACATAAGCATGACAAGCCAAGGTATCTGCAACTTTGTTCCCATCTCTGGAGATATGTGAGACGACCATTCTAGCCTTCCCATCGAAAAAGCCATGGATGTCATCTACAATCAATTTCGTGTATTAATCAAGTGTGGGCAATTTCAGTTATGCCACAACCGAACTAGCATCCGATTCAACCAGATATATTTGCAACCCCAAAGATTAGGCAGTTCTAAGGCCCTCCTAATTGCTAGGAGCTTAGCTATTCCTACATGCTTCAAGTCAGGGATCACCGAGGCATCAACGTTGAGTTTCAACAAGCCACGGTTTGGAGCCTGCCAGATCTATCTAGATAAGCTTAGAGCACCCTATCCTGGATCTCAGAGACATGCATGCATTTATATCTGTGTTGTTGGAAGTCCGCAAGCCATATCGAGATCGATTCCCACTCTTAAGGGTGTGGGATGGTTCTTGCCTTAAAAAGTTAATTTATTCATTTGTCTCCAAATGAACCACATGGCCGAGCATAGGGCATTCTTGTTTGTGTTGATGATTTTTCTCGATTCACATGGGTTTTATTTCTTAAAGCAAAATCAGATGCGTTCTTGGAATTCGAGATATACGTGCACAAAGCTTCACATCGAGAAAACTGCAGCAAACATTCGCATAACTCGCATTCAAAGCGATCATGGTAAGGAATTTGAAAATTTTAACTTTGATAGTTTTTGCAGATCTTTAGGCATACACTATGAGTTCTCTGCACCTATTACACCCCAACTAAATGGGGTGGTTAAGCAAAAAATAGACACATCTAGGATATGGCACGTGTAATGTTACATTCAAAAACCTCTCTTCACGATTATGGGCAAAAGCGGTACATATAGCATGCTATATCATCAATTGTGTCTATTTTCATTCTTACTCCACTCGGACACCTTCGAGGTATGGAAAGGTAAAAAGCCTAATTTGAATTATTTCCATATTTTAGGCAACAAGTGCTAAGTGTTGAAAGACAAGGAATCACCAGGGAATTTTGACTGCAAAAGTGATGATGCTATATTCCTTGGATACTCTAATACAAGTCAAGCATTTCGAGTTTACAATCTCCGCACTAAGCGAGTGATGGAATCGATCAATGTCATCATTGACGATACCACTGATTTCACCAATGGTGACTCTATCGGTAAACTGATCAGGTCCTCATTTCCATCTGCTGCTCCTTTACAACACAAAAGAAATGATGATGACAACATTTGTATCAATCAGCCTGTTCAACAATCAAAACCTATGCAAACATCGTTTATACCTACATAACAGTCTGTACCTACAGAACTATCTGTACCTACAGAATTGTATATACATACAGGGGACCCGTATATACTTAAAGAACCGTATGAACCTACAAGGCATCTCTATACTCACAGAATCTTCCATTGCTTCAGAAACCAACATCATCATCGAACCATCCAATTCAATACAACCTTTGGCCTCTACCAGCTCTACAGCTCCTTCTTCCAAGATTCAGAAAGATCATCCTTCCTCAAACATCATTGGAGATGTCTTACAAGGCATCACAACAAAGGATGTTTCAAAGGTAAACTATAAAAAATTGGTAGGTTATATGTGCTATGTATCTTCTCTCAAGCCAACGAATGTTAAGGAGGCATTGCAAGATTAGTTTTGGATTGCAGCAATGCACGAAGAGCTTCTCCGATTCAAACGCAATGAGGTTTGGACAATTGTTCCTAGACTGTCTCATGCAAACGTTGTTGGCACTAAGTGGGTCTTTTGTAATAAGACTGACACCAACGGGGACATTACTCGCAACAAGGCTCGTCTTGTTGCTCAAGGTTACAATCAAGTTGAAGGCATTGACTTCGATGAGACCTTCGCTCCGGTAGCAAGATCGGAATCCATTCGACTTCTACTTGCCTATGCATGCATCATGAAAATCACCTTGCAACGAGATGGACGTGAAAAGTGTGTTCTTGAATGGTATACTACCTGAAAAAGAGTATGTTGAACAACCAAAATGATTCATTTAAAAAAGGCTTTGTCTGGACTTAAGCAAGCTCCATGTGCATGGTACGATTGATTAACCTCGTATTTTCTTGATAAGGGCTACCGTTGAGGGGAATTGCAAGGCACTCTTCATCATGACGAAGTCTTCTGTTGTTCTCATAGCTCAAATCTATGTCGATGACATTGTATTTGGGTCCACATCGTCCTTACTTGTTCAAGAATTTGTTCACAGTATGCGGACTGAGTTTGATATGAGTATGGTAGGTGAACTCAAGTATTTTCTCGACCTTCAAGTCCATCAAAGTGCTACAGAACCTTCATTACCCAAAGTCAATAAGTGCGAGTATTGTCAAATAATTTGGTCTTGATAACACCCGACATATTTGCACTCCCATGAGTACTACCTATAAACTTACCAAAAGTGATACGAGAGCGACCCGAGTCTCTACCGAAACATGATCGGCATCCTCTTATACTTAACAACAAGCGTAACCGAAATATGCTTTAGTGTTGGTGTATGTGCACGTTATCAAGCTTGTCCAAAGGACTCTCATCTCACAGCTTGTCAAGCGTATCATTCGATGTGTCTATTCTACTTCTAATTTTAGTTTATGGTTTTCTAATGAGTCTAATATTATTTTCATTGCTGGTTTTAGTGATACAGATTAGGGCGGGGTAATGTCGATGATCATAAAAGTATTTCGGGGCTGTTTTTATGTTGGTACTAACTTGGTTTCATGGTATGGTATAAAATAGAATTCCATTTTCATTTCCACTAGCAGAGGCTAAATACATGTTGTTGGACAATGTTGTACTCAACTCATTTGGATGAGACAAATGTTGGATGACTATGCCATTCCATGGGCACAGCTCACTGTGTTCTGCGACAAGAAGAGCGCGATCGATATCTTTAAGAACCCGGTTCAGCACTCTCGCACCAAACATATCGATTTTCGCTATTACTTTCTTCGTGATTTGGTTGAACACAAAGTTGTCGCATTAGATCATGTTAGCATAGACAAACAACTAGATGACATTTTCACCAAAGCTCTTGATCGAGCTCGATTTGAGTTTCTTCGCGATGAGTTAGGTATTTGTCTTTCTCCACTGCACTAGTAGGAAAAATTGCAACAACCATTTCTGGTAATTTTTTTCATCTTTTACATTTGGCTTACTGTTCAAACATTTTTTTTGTTATTTTAAGGGGGAATTTTTTTTTGCGATTTGCCATTTTTTGTTGTTCTCTTTCTTATTTTTCGGTTATTTGATTTCCTTGTTTGGTTTATACTTTGGGAGGAAACACTTTTTTAACTTATATTTTAAAATTTCCTTCTTTATTCAAATAAACCAAATTTTCTCTCTCCTCTCAACGTTAAAGCATTAATGGAGCGTTAATTCTCTCCACCAACCCACTTCACCGCCTCATCATCTTCTTCTTCTTCTTCTTCTTCTTCTTCTTCTTCTTCTTCTTCTTCTTCTTCTTCTTCTCTCTCCTCTCCTTCTCCTCTATCACCTATGCTCCTATTTGTCTTGTGTCTCTCTTTGGATACCTCAATCTACATGATGATCATTTCTCGTTCGATCGCTTCTAGCACCCATGCATCCTTCTCTGTCACCTCTGCTCATGCTCAAAACCCCACAGTGTCTCAAAACCACCATTTAAGAAGTACTATCGGTGGATGACAAAGTCGAAGGCCATGGAAGCCTCCTTTGTTCCCCCTTCTACAGTGCGTGACCTTCCCGCCTCGTCTCCCAACCGTTCTTTTATGGCCCCGCCTAAATCTCCTCAAATAGGCCAACCCTTTGTCCTCATCCTCTGTCCCTACAAATTTCTCCACCAATAAATGATATTCCCTCTTTTGATCTCTTACGTAACGATCTTAGGATTTGTCTCAAGGTTTTCATAACCCTATCTCCCGACCTCTTTGCGACGGCGACTTGTTCGCTCCGATGGGGAATCGATCCGATGCCGTTTCGTTTGAGATTTTTGAATCACCATCTTCTATACTTACATCTGCTATATGCCTACGCACGACTTTGTACCTACAAAGGCCACTAAACATACGATGCCTCTATACCCATAGGTGCCTCGTCCTCTGCAGAGTCATCCACTCGAGTACATTCGCCTCACGGACTAGCCACACTAAGAATCCACCCTTCACTACTCCTCATACTATGCCACCCCTGGGGTAAAGTTTGTCACCGCAAGTGAGCCTGTTTCCTTTGCCTTCTTCGATATTAAATCAGCCACCAAATTCCAAATGCTTCAATCAATGGAGTTTTGGGTTGAATTGGGTGTTATCGACAAGTCCTATCGCTTATGGGATTACTTAGCCAACCGCCATATGCTCCGTCTCTTCACCTTCCCACCGAATACAACGACACTCTTGTTCGGGAATTTTATGCCAACTTCCCATGGACAAGTACTACATCCCCAATCCATATTCTAAAGGTAACATTGTTCATTTTTCTCTTTTGACTATCAATTCCTTTCTATAATATCTAATATATCACACTAATGGGTCCATCTACCCTCCTGGCTTTGAGGATAGTTTTGATCATGCAGCAATTGCCTCCGACTTACACGCCGATGGATCGAAGATGGTACTCCTGATGTTCGTATCAAATCCAAACTCCTCACTACGAAATTTTTTCATCTATTCATGTATGACACTTATAATCTCTTTCCTATGGCTCATGATGCCATTGTTATTTTGGAGGATGCCATCCTTCTCCATGCCATTGATAAGGTATTCCCATTGACTTGGGTCAAGCTATGTTTAATGCAATTTGTCAATGAGCGGCGGGGGACAAACGGTGGAAGAAGTTATCTTTTCCATGCCTACTTACTGCCCTTTTTGAGTCACATGAGGTTCCACGTCTGCCAACAGATCGCATAGTCAAGGTGGATAAATGAAGGATCAAGGCATCCGCCCTCTCCATTCGGTCCTCACATTTCCCTGACCTTCCCCTTCGCAATGATGATCTTCAGCTAACTGTTCCCATTCTTGATGACATCCCAGTCGATCCTTCCTTGACTCACCCTCGAGTCCGACAGCCATTAACGGCCTTGGAAAGCCTTCTGCCAGACATCCCAATGTCTCTAACATAGACGATGCTACCTTTGAAATCCTTGCCTTTCAAGATCAGGGACTATACTCGCCAGATGGAGGAAATTTGTAGTCACTTCCACGCTGCAGGAAGAGCCTCTCCTCCTCTCTGATCAGTTATTTGTTTCTCCTTCCTTTGCCCTTCATTTTATCACAAAAGGGATAATAGCTCCAATATAGGGGGACCTTATCATGACAGTTCATTTCTTTTGTTTAAGTCTGAATATTTGGTCCTGCTGCAATTTGAATTCATTTATTAAATCTAATCTTACAGGACTTTGCTTTATTGCTAACACATGTCTTCACTTATTCATATTAATCTTATTTGCTTTATAAATGCATGTTTTATTTGTTTTAATATGTCATAATCCTTTTATATTGGGTTGTGACAAATAAATGACAAAGGGGGAGATTGATAAGGTAAGATATTTCTTGTCATTATTTGTTCAACCAATACTTAGTATATGATTTAAACATTGTGAGTTGTATGTAGGAAGACTTGGTCCAGTACTTACAGACTTGTTTATACGTATAGAACTCGTTCCAGAATTTTAGCAAATATTCTCGACAGATTCACTTACAGCTGGACAAGATATATTTGGCAACCCACATATGTACGTCCAGCAAAGAGAGGATATTCGATTAACAACTCACAAGACAATCAATGCATGTTTCCTTTCAACAATGGAGAAATAATGAAACTAAATATTCACCACCTCATTTGATTGAAGATATACAAGGAAACTTCTAGAAGAAAGTCCTTGCATGATCTTTTTATATATTCATGTAATCGAAGTAGTAATGCATCTATTAAGCATAGCATTTTCAAAATTACTGTGAGATAGAGTTTTTGAGATATAGCTCTTTTTGTTTTCACAAACGAATAGCCGAGGGGATCTTGGTTGATTTGCTCTAGGGGAACTTGGGACTACCGTGTAGGATCAGTGATTAGTGTAGCAAATTTTGGTGAGGGATTCACTGGCTAGATGAAGGATCATTAGTTATGAACTTTGCATAAATATATACATCATTTTTCTTAGTGGATTATAGACCTGAGCGTGACCCCGCATACGTAGGACGGAGGTCCGAACTGCAATACCAATATTGTGTCTTGTTTTTTTTATGTTACATTATTGTTGTGTTTGTTTTTATTCACAGTTGATTAAGCACTTTCAATTACATTCACGAAAAGGGAATCTAGCGCGCTAGGCCAGAAAATTAGCGCGCTAATGTTCGTCTGGGCTAAGAACGTATAACTGTCTGGGCATCTAGCGCGCTAATGCCCAGACCTAGTGCGCTAATGCACCCCTGTTTTGACATAATTTGTGTGAAATGACTTAACACACATGCAAATGACTAAATATCAATTATATATGGAAATAGGTCATTACGAGCTGTACTTTGGGATATCCAGGACTAGGCGGAGCCGGACCGAGGGTTAGCGACGGGACACGGAGTGCGGTGTGGGGTGTGTAGTATCCCAACTGAAATTTCTTGAGCAGTATTTACTTTAGCTTTTGAATTCATTTTTCGTCTTTCATCACTCTAGTCCTGGTATGTTGTAATGGACGAACGTTGAGGCTCTCCTTCCATGCCATTTCGTGTGTACGTCCATTAGGCCATAGCACGTGTGCCATCTCGGTGAATAGGGCTCCCGAGAGAGTGACAGGCATGTGTGGGTGCGTCGTAGGTTCCACGCCGACCACCTAACAGCAGATACTGGCCTTGCTTGAGTCCTACTCACCGGCAGTAGTCTGTTGGGAGTCCGAAGTATGGCGCTAGTCTGACCCTAGGGGCTAGGAACACACATTTTGCGCTTTTACTATTACATATGCATGCGATGAGCATAGTTGCCTGTTTAGATTTCCCACATGTTTATTGAATAGTTTTCTTTAAATTTCAGTATTTATTTTCAGTATTGCTCACTTAATTTCCTTGGGAATACTCACTCTGGACTCGCCATCTGCCTTTTGTGATGGCTTCAGTACAGATCCTAGTACGAGCCGGGGCAAGAGCAAACTACCGAAATACATAGACGTTTAGCCAGGCTTGTACGTTTGTATATACTTGTTTTGTTTTATTTTGGGATTTAGGATTTTTGTGAGACACTAAGACTCTATAATGTTGATATTTTGATACATTGAGGTACATATGATATATGGGTTTTTCACACTAGGTATCAGAGTTAATTGCATGACTTATCTTTGTGATTTATTTGGGTTGAAAATGATCATAACGAGATGACTCGAGTTCGAATAACAATTTAAATAGTTAATAATGATTAAATTGTGGATAAGTTAGAATGTGGGACACATGCGGCGGCGCCAGTAGGCCAGGTTGTGGGCCCGCATCGGCTCCGTGGCGGTCCATTGGCAAGTAGGTCGTTAGAAAGAGGCGAGTCGAGGCCGAGTCGACGCCGAGTCAACGGAGTTTTGGCATATCGAGACTCATACATATTACCATTGCGGTCGGGTTGGGCATATTGTGGCGGATTGTACTAGACCAGCACCAGTACCGCCATAGACGGAGCGAGCCGAGAGATAGGGCTCGATCTACAAAGACATTTGGGGTCGCGCATTGGACGGGGAGGCGACCAGACAGCTAGTTGAGGGTACGTTATCTGTCTGTGGTTTTCCTATGCATGTTATGATGGATTCTTGTAGTAATTTGTCTTTTATTTCTAGACGCGTGGTAGGAAAGTTAGGATTACATGCACAGACTTTAGATACACATCTTGTTCTCAACACGACAGCTGGGGATAAGATTTACCCTAACCAGTTTTCCGAAATTGTGTTATGAAGATTGAGGGACATCACTACTGTTGATTTGAGAGTGTTAGATTACTTGGAGTCCAACGCGATGTTCGGGATGGATTAATTATCATCCTATCACGCACGATCGATCGTGACAAGAAGATGTGACGTTTGACATCGAGGGATTCCCAAGTTTACATTCACCGGAGTTGAGGCCGCATTACCTATCACTCGGGGCAGATTAGCTACGTCGCAGGAGATGGAGGCGCACGCGGCTATGGTTGAGCCGGATCGTAAGACGATGCTGAAGGTTGAGGATGTCCCTATTGTCTGTGAGTTTCCAGACGTGTTTCCGGATGATTTGCCTAGTTTGCAACCACCAAGAGCAGTGGAGTTTATCATTGAGCTGATTCCGTGGACTTGGCCAATCTACAGCAGACCGTATAGGATGTCAGCATCGGAGCACGAGGAGTTGAGTACCCAGTTAGAGGACTCACTGCATAAGGGTTTCATTCACCCTAGCATGTCGCCTTGGGGAGCTCCAGTTCTGTTGGTGAAGAAGAATGACGACTCAATGCGTATGTGTGTGGACTACCGAAAGCTGAATCAGATGACGATTAGGAATCGTTACCCACTTATAAGAATCGACGACCTATTCGATCAATTGGCTAGGGCCAAGTTCTTCTCGAAGACCGATTTACAATCAGGATACCATCAGTTGAGGATTCGAGAAGATGATGTAAAGAAGAGTGCGTTTAGTACGCGTTATGGACTATTCGAGTTCACGGTCATGCCGTTTGGACAGACGAATACACCGACGATCTTCATGGATTTGATGCACAGGGTGCTGAGGCCATACCTTGATCGATACGTCATTGTTTTTATTTACGACATCCAGATTTACAGTAAGACTCGAGTGAGTGGAGCACGAGAGGCATCTCGATATGTATTGTCGACAAATGAGAGAGCACGATCGTATACCAAATTCAAAGCAAGTGTGCATTTTGGCTAAGTGGGGTGAAATTCTAGGGCCATGTCATCGGTGGTCGGGGTATATTAGTTGATGGTGACAAGATTCGAGCGATTATTGACTGGAAGACACTCGAGTCTGTATTTAACATCTGGAGTTTCCTGGGTTTGCCAGGATATTACAGGCACTTTGTGCAGGGGTTCTTGATGATTGTTGCGCCGTTGACGAGGCGGACCTAGAAGGATGTTATATTTGAATGGTCACAGGAGTGTGAGGATGCTTTCTGGGAACTGAAGAGGAAATTGACTTCGGCGCCAATTTTGGCTTTATCGGTGACAAGTAAAGATTTTTTTGTCTATACTGATGCATCGGGCACTTTGGGTTGGGTGGCGTGTTGTTGCGGGATGGACACCCAAAGGGTCTATTTATCTTGACGGTTGAGACCTTACGAGGAACTATCCAAAGTGCACGACTTGGAGCTTACAGCGGTCGTGTTTGCACTGAAGGCCTGGAGGCATTACCTGTATGGTGAGAGGTTCGTGTTGTTCACAGACCATCAGAGTTTGAGGTACTTGTTCACTCAGAAGGAGCTAAACATGCGACAACGACGATGGCTCGAGTTACTGAAGGACTATGACTTCGCCATTGAGTATCATCCAAGTAAGGCGAATGTTGTAGCTGATACGCTGAGCAGGAGCGGCATGGAGAGCCAAACAGTACTGCGGCATATGATACATGAGCACGGGTTGCTTGAGGCAGTGTCGGTGTTGTGTTTGACAGAGGCTATTGCCGAGCTACAGATTTGCTATCAGATGCGAGTTCCTACAATGTCTCTAGAGCGGGTTGCCGAGTTTGCAGAGAGCTGATGACCGATATGTGCAGATCAGTGGCCTGGCTCGGGATCCGGGATGCACTAAGTGGTCTTAGGGGTCAGACGGGTGCTTGAAAGATAGGGGTCGTTTGTGGATACCAGGGGTATCAGAGCTCAGGGACAGCATTCTCGAGGACGCACACCGGTCGCGATATAGAGTTCATCCTGGTTGGACCAAGATGTATCACGATCTGCGGAGATTGTTTTGGTGGCCTGGGATGAAGGTTGGCGTGGGTAAATACGTTCGGAGTCGTCATATATGACAACAAGTGAAAGCCGAGCACAAGAGAGGACGATCGGGTTACTACAACCGCCGCCCATTCCTCAGTGGAAGTGGGAACACGTAACTATGGACTTCGTCAGTGGCTTACCTCAGACGACGAGGAGACACAATGTGATTTGGGTGGTTATCGACAGGTTGACGAAGTCGACACACTTTATACCGATCGCCATGAGATATTCGGTTACACAGCTGAGCACTATCTTCGAGAGAGAGGTTGTCAGATTGCATGGTGTACCGATCTCTATTATTTCAGTCAAAGATCCGCGGTTTACATCGAGACTTTATGAAAGTATGCAGGAGTAGTTTGGCACTTGTTTATAGTTTAACACTGCGTACCATCCTCAAACTAACGGGCAGTCAGAGCGGTTGATTCAGGTTCTCGAGGATATGCTCAGGGCGTGTATTCTACAGTTTGGTGGATCATAGGAAGAGTACTTACCTTTATACGAGTTTGCTTACAACAACGGCTATCGGTAGTATCGGGATGCCACCGTTTGAGGCACTTTATGGTAGGCCCTGTAGGTTATTAGCATGTTGGGCGGCACTTAGGAAGATACAATGGCTATAGGACCCGAGGTTGTCATTGATCATACGAGAAGGTAAGACAGATCGGGAAGAGACTTCAGCGGCGCGATAGGCGAAAAAAATATGCGAATAAATACCTTGAGGGTTTGAGCTATGAGGTTGGAGACTTGGTGTATTTAAAAGTTCAACCCTGGAAAGGTCATCGAGGTTTGACATTAAGGTGAAACTAGCACCAAGGTTCATTGGGCCGTTCGAGTTGCGTAACGCGTCGTCGGCAAAGTGGCATACCATCCGGAGTTGTCATCGCTTGGTGGGGTACATCCCGTGTTTCATATTTCCATGTTTAAGGCTGGCTAAGTCAGGACCGAGGCCTATGGTTGATGTACGACAAATTGAGGTGCGACCGGACGTGTCATATGAAGAGCAGCCTGTGGAAATCATGGATAGGATGACTCAGATTTTGCGAAATAAGGAGATCCCGAAGGTTTTAGTCGATGGCAAAGCATCACGGAACAAGGAACTCACTGGGAGCTTGAGTCTATTATGCGACAAAGGTATCCCCACTTATTTACCTAAAGAATTTTCGTTTAATTTAAATTTCGGACGAAATTTCGCCTAGTTAGGAAGAACTGTTAAGGCTCGAATATAATTCACCATTATTTATGACATATTTGCAGACGTGGCACATAGCTCAGACACTTGTGGGACCCGCAGTTAGGCTTGTGCGCGCTTGGAGCTAGGTAAATAGTAAATTTTGTGTCTTTGAATTGTTAATTTGCGATGTTTATATTGAAATAGTGTAAATGGCATCGCAATGTGTGTTATTATAAGACATTTGACGTGCAAGATCGAGTTTTAAATAATCACCTCGATATGCGTGTCGATGCGGCACTTGGGTATTTTAAACGACTTAACACTAGAATGGGGGAAATAATACACCCAAAATAAATAAAAATTAGCTAAATAATTAATATGGAATGCATATATGGTGGTAATGGACATGGTAGTACGCGTATGTCGCGGTTCGAGACGCGAAACTGGGCGTCAGAACACCCGAAAATGGACTTTGGTGCTAAGAACAAAAGCAAGTGAGCCAAAGGAGTCATAATTTGAGTCATTAGGGGTTAGAATAGGAGCAAATGATGAGGACCATTTGATGGCCTTGTGATGTAAAAGTGAGTGGAGATGCAGAGTCCACTATAAATAAGTCAATTTGACTTATTTCCACCACCTTTTCTCTCTCCTCACCATCTTATCCGAGATCGAGAGAAGAAAACCAGGTTTTTGTGGTTTATCTTGGTGATTTGTGAAGCTTGTAGTGGGGGAAAACATCAAATCCAAGGTGAAAAACACAAACATCACACTTTTCTCTATCTTTTGATTTTAGTTTTAGAGGTTTTGGTGAGGATTTGGAGGTTGTTGGGTTGTTGGGTTGTTGTTTAGATGGATTTAAAGTGTTTTGAAGTGTTGTTGGTGTTGTGGCTATTGTTGGGTTGTTGGGTGAGAAGAAAACTCAAAAAGTTTTAGCAGTTTTGCTGTCCAGAGCGCGATTAGCGCGCTAATGACAATTAGCGTGCTAGACCAGAAAATTAGCGCGCTAATGTTCGTCTGGGCTAAGAACGTATAACTGCTGGGCATCTAGCGCGCTAATTCCCAGACCTAGCGCTAATGCACCCCTGTTTTGACATAATTTGTGTGAAATGACTTAACACACATACAAATGACTAAATATCAATTATATATGGAAATAGGTCATTACGGGTTGTACTTTGGGATATCCAGGACTAGGCGGAGCCGGACCGGGGGTTAGTGACGGGACACGGAGTGCGGTGTGAGGTGTGTAGTATCACAACTGAAATTTCTTGAGCAGTATTTACTTTTGCTTTTGAATTCATTTTTTGTGTGTCATTACTCTATTCCTAGTGTGTTGTAATTGACGGACGTTGAGGCTTTCCCTCCGTGCCATTTCTGTGTGTACGTCCACTAGGCCATAGCACGTGTGCCATCTCGGTGAATAGGGCTACCCGAGAGAGTGATGGGCACGTGTGGGTGCGTCGTAGGTTCCACGCCGACCACCTAGTGAATCCAGATACTGGCCTTGCTTGAGTGCTACTCACCGGCAATAGTTTGTTGGGAGTCCGAAGTATGGCGCTAGTCTGACCCTAGGGGATATGAACACACACTTTGCGCTTTCACTATTACATATGCATGCGACGAGCATAGTTGCCTGTTTAGATTTCCTGCATGTTTATTTAATAGTTTTCTTTAAATTTCAGTATTTATTTTCAGTATTGCTCACTTAATTCCCTTGGGAATTTTCACTCTGGACTCGTCATCTTCCTTTTGTGATGGCTTGAGTGCAGATCCTAGTACAAGCCGGGGCAAGAGCAAGCTACCTGAATACAAAGATGTTTAGTCAGGCTTGTACGTTTGTATATACTTATTTTGTTTTATTTTGGGATTTGGGGTTTTTGTGAGACACTAGGACTCCGTAATGTTGATAATATGATATATGGGTTTTCCGCACTAGGTATCGTAGTTAATTGCATAACTTCCGTTGTGATTTATTTGGGTTGAAAATGATCATAACAGATGGCTTGAGTTCAGTAACAATTTAAATGGTTAATAATGATTAAATGGTGGATGAGTTGGCATGTGGGACACGACTGGCGTTGGTAGGCCAGGTTGTGGGCCCGCATCGGCCCCCGTGGCGGTCCATTTGGCAAGTGGGTCGTTACAATACTGGTGGCTCAATATCCATTTATCAGCACGCGGAGAAGCATGTAAGTTATGTTATATTAAGTTTATATATATATAATATACATGGATTTAGTCTCAAACTTAATCCTCTTTAAATATATGTTTTGTAGGCGGAAAAATTGAGCCGACCTTCAACTGCTTTGGAGTTATGTCTATACTTCCATACGAAAGATCATGACGGCGTAACTTTCCTCGATTCGAGAGTAGAGAAGATCGTCATAAGTAAATATTTTTGCTTTTAAGTTTTGTTTAGTTAATTAATGATAGGTATTAATAACTTCTAAATGTTTTAAATTCTTATTTTAGACGGCGATCCAGAGTAGGCGGATTGAGCTTACACAGTCACAGCATGACACCCCGATAGATGAGAACAAGCTATATTTGTCTGTCGTTGAGCGCGACGACGAAGGACGGATATATGGACTAGGGTGGACGCCGTCGGGTCGCGGCGCAAGCATGCTACAGCTGAAGGAGCTGGAGGAGGATCTGGAGGTGGAGATGGAGCTGGATCTTTTTGTTCGGTTCGGCTCCGGGACCTTCATCTCAGTGGTCTCCCTTGGAAAAACCCACTGTTGGCAACGGCCTTCTCTAGCACCACAATTTTTGCCTTCAACTCCTCCATTTCGGCCTTCATTGAGGTGACGTCAGCCATCTGCGCCTTGAGTACGTCGACCGCACTCTGAATGTCGGCCTCAAGTT
The DNA here is from genome assembly GCA_039657325.1 of Stephania cephalantha. Taxonomy (NCBI): domain Eukaryota; kingdom Viridiplantae; phylum Streptophyta; class Magnoliopsida; order Ranunculales; family Menispermaceae; genus Stephania; species Stephania cephalantha. Next base: position 12,958,979 of record CM077572.1, read on the forward strand.
CCTCCGCTTACATTCGTGAAAAAAATTATTTATTGCTGTGGATTGTGGAGCATTAACATGATTGAAAATCTTTGACATGTCTTTCAAAGTTCTGATTCCTTGTGCGAGCTCCCGTAGGCGTTGGCGTCACAATTAACTTTGTTTTTGCCATCTTATATATGAAGAAACTGGTGAATTCTCAAATACTTGATTTTTTTGAGAAAAGTATTAAATTTCTGGTTTCATGCTCTCTTTTGGTGTTAGTCATGGAGCTTGATGCAAAAGTGTCAAATGAATAAGTTCTTGTGCATTGTTAGACATGAGTATTTCTCGTTTTATTGGAAGATAAATACTTTTTTTTTCCATCAGGTATGTCATTTCTATGATTCTGTCACTGATCCCTGTGGAAAAGAACCTCGGCGGCAATTGTTGATTGATGATCCTTGTGGATAAGAATTTATATTCTCCCAAAAAAAAAGGATCTATATGACCTCGGAAAAAATTCAATTGGTTGGATTTGCTTAACTTCATTGGGAAAGCTAGTCAAAACCTAAAAACAGTGACACCAATAAGAAAACACAAAGGCATTGTGGAAAAGAACAGATTCTACCTCTTAAAATGGCATTGTTCAGCTCTTTTTACCACTTTGGCTGCCAAATAATGAGAATTATGAGATGACTGCATAACTTGCATATGACCTTTATCTTAGAATCATATTCATTTAAGGTTGTTCTGATTGTAAATCAAAACACCATCACATGCATTATTAATTAGTCGTACCTCATAAAAATTTAAAGAGAAGATACCATAGACCTGACCATATCCAGTTTTAGCTTTTCTCTGCATTTATCTCTCTTCTACCACCCACCAATTCTTAAGTTCCGGTTAGAGTTGGTAACTTGAGAAATATTGTAAATTGTTAGCTTCAGTTGGGCCCGCCCGCGCCTTTATCCGGGGGTCCATGGATCTCACTAGTACCGATATTGTCCCTACCATAACCACCTTCAACTCACAGGTGTGGGGTTTTACTCCAAAAGGCCTCGATATTATTTGAGGAGAGATAACCACTTAACTACTTCTTTATCAAGTCACACTTAACCGACGTGGGACTATATTTTGGTCTACACATCCCAACACCTTATGTTAAATCCTTATTGAAGCAGCAGACAACGTTGATTCCATAGATACAGAGAAAATACAAGCATCACAATATTCTCGAGTATATTACAGTTTCTTGAGCCGATTGGTACAAACAAAATTTGAAATCATATATACAGAGCCGTACTTTGCATATATACAGGTACTGAATTAGTACATGAAGAAACTAATCAACAAAACAAGTATTTGGTGTTAATTAGTGCTACTCTCACTGTCCAATGCTGGTCTTCTGCATATTGGGCATATGTTGTTCCTTAGCAGCCAGTCCTTAATGCAGTCTCTATGAAATTCATGTTGACAATCCAGTGTTCCGATCATGTCTTCGATCTGATATTCATCCTGCAAAACGAAGTTCAATTTGGTCTACATCATTCACTTGGTTTCCAAAATCCCTAAAAACAAACATAACATATATATAGATTGAAACACAATTAATTGGAGAAAGCTAAGTAGATAAAAATGGAGTTGAAGAATTCCTAATTTTTACCTGACATATGGTGCAGATTGTATTCTCCTGATCATTGCCAAGTGAAGTGTCATTACTTCTAGTCTTCAGACATTTCATTATGTCTTCCTCAGTCCACCCGCTTCTCATTTCGCGAGCTTCTTCTTCTAACATTCTCTGCAGCAGCATCTGCGAAAATTGTTTCGAAAAAAAAAATATATATTTAGCTCGAAATCAAAATTAAATCTAAGCTAGCTATTCAATAGATGAAGGAAAAAAAAAATTTCAATAATAGGATCTACCTGCTGTATACGATCATATAAAATCTCACGGGCCCTTGAAATCTCACGAGCCCTTAAAATCTCACGAACCCTTATCGCCTGGTACTCTTCCGGCGTCAGTTCAATGTCCACTCCCTGCAACATATAGAAGAGAATGTATTAGTTCTAATTCAAGCAACATATTTCCCAGTGTAAATTGGGAATTCAAGGATGTGTGATAGTGAGAGAATTACATCTTGTAGAGTAACCACAAAGTTAGCAATTGGGATGCGCATTGTAAGTGGTTGGGCAGGAAAGTTTTGGTGATGGCGTGGCTCATTTCGAAGGTGGGGAGATATTTCATTGCGCCTAAGATCGCTGTCTTGCTGTGCCGGTGGAATTCGATAGTGGCGCAGATAGTTGTTCTGGTTTCTGGGAGGTATTTCATTGGGATGATCATAGTAGTTGTTCTGGTTTCTGGGAGGTACTTCATAGGGAGGACGATAGTTGTTTTGGCGGTGAAACGACTGATTTGCAAAAGAACGGCGCGGAGGGTGGTGTCTCCTAATTGAGGCAGCAGGGGCATTGAAATTTCTCCCTGTGAAGCAAATTGGAAACTCAGCTGATTAGATAAAAAAAACAAAAACAGAGAACTAAAACAAGTAGAAAACTAAACAAAAAAGTTGAAAAGACAGAGAATTAATAGATGGGGTTTACTTACTCTGCGAGTAATTAGGGGCGTCAAAAGAGGGGTTGATCCCAATTGATGAATTGCCTCCGTTTCCTCCATTAACACCTTGATGATGATGATGATGGCGATTGTTGAAATCTCTCCCAAAGTGACTAGTAATTGGCCTCGGCATTGCGAATTAGAGAAAGTAATTGATGAGACAGATTGATTTGATGAAATTGCTGAAGAAGAAGATGGAACAATTAGCTGAGAAAGAAGAGAGATGGATTGTTATAGAAGTGTATATAGTTGATCTGTAGTTCTTCTGTTATGTATATGATATGAGCTTCCATTCCAACGTTTCTAATTTTGAAGTGGGTGGCAACGGTACTTTCCAACGTTCTCTAACTGAGAACGCGCTTTCTCAACGGACTAATTTGCCGCCCATTTCTTAACCGCCTTAATTTCAAATGGAGTTTTTTTTTTTTTTTTTTGGCGACTTTTTCTTCTTCTTCTTTTTCCTTTTCTATGACTTCTCTTTAATGCAGTTCTTAAGAAACTTAAAACATGGTGTAAAAAACAGAAAACCTAATACTGATGTCAAAAAATAGGAAAAAAAGTTTAACTGAAATACGGTATTTTTTTTAAGACTAGATGCAAATTTTAATTACTTAAAACAGGGTCTAATAAAAAAAAACCTAACGTTAATGTCCAAAAAATAAGAAAAACAAAAACTATAACTTAAATACGGCATTTTTTGAGACTTAGTGTGGCGGCCCCAAATCCCAGGCCGCCTTAAGACCCGCCACGTTGCATCCCACGTCACCAAGCCCTGCACGTCATGACCCCGCTTATCCTTGACGCCCTGCGACCTAACTGGTTGCTTATACTTTTCATTTAACCCTAACTTAGCTAATTAATCTCCATATAAATATTAATGATTTCGTTAGCCAGTTAATCGATTTATCAAGTTATAATGAAATTTTACAGCGAAAGTCTTAAACGAGTAAATTATGCAACATTTAACAATCCTAAGTAGTGAAAAAACTCGGTAAAAAAAATATCATGTATATATCAAGGCGTGATAAGTATAACAAAAGTTATATATATATATATATGTAATCAGTGTTCTATAGTCCCTAAAACCCAACAAAAGTAAATACATACATATTGTAGTCACACACGAGCTGGCGTCACTATCTCAGAGGTAGTCGCCCAGTACCTCGTTGCCCTTGCCCTTGCTCGTCAAAGGATCTGCGCTTAGTCTGCCAACAAATACAGTGACAAGTCCAGTGAGCAAAATTCTAAGAGAAGTTTGCACAATATTCATGAAATAAAACTAATAATCTACGAGACATGCGAATATAACACCTGGCAACAATACGTCATATTTTCATGAATGTAGGCAGTATACGACAAGAAAATTCAGTAGCGTGAAATAAATAAATAACATATACCAATTAAACGTGCTCGGAAATAAAGCAAGAATAAATAAACAACCTTATAATCACGAGAAAACCTGACACAAACCAGCCAGTAATCGATAAAATCGAATAAGAACCACGTATATACTTACAGGCTTACAGTGACTAAATCCCAACTTTAGTAAACGACATGATCCCTTCTCGACGCAGTTACACATCAGGACCACCATAATCCCTCCCGATGGTCGCAAGTATATCCTACTACCGTCGATACGAGCACTATCACAAGTAACCCGTGCAAGCGATTTAATCACAACCAATATATACGCAAACTGAAATAGGAGTAGAAAACCCCATGTGTGCCCACCAGCAGTCACACATGTAATCCGACATAGATAAAACAAATCATGAATTCTGTGAGGCATTCCAATGGGTTTACGCACCTCAATCTGCGCCACTAGTGGGATCCCGGAAGGAAATCCCGAAGTATGGTTTAGTCTCGACTGAACAGTGCACACACATTTGCGCTTTATTGTTATCTATGCATGCGATGCCCTACTTACAGTTGTATGTTTACATTCTGCATGTTTATTTAACAGTATTTATTGACTTCCACTTATTTATATGAATGCTCGGAGGAGTTCCTTGGGATTTTACTGACTGGACTCGTCATCCATTTTCTTCCGTGATGATTGAGTGCAGATCCGAGTACAAGTAAAGGCAAGGGGATAAGAGGCGACTACCTCTGACTGCCTACCTTTGAGGTGTACTTGTACGTGTGATTATTTTGATATTTTGATTCTTTTGGGAACTGGGGAGTGACGTGACCTTGTACATGCTTAGTTTTATATGGTACAGTTGTTTACCTCGTACTTTTTAGGGTTTTTTTCCACACTAGGATTTGTTTAATTGATTTATGAAAATTTTTTGCATTTAAATACGTCTTCCGCTGAATATGTTATTTACACATTGTAGACACACAAGTGGATACAATTCGAGACAGAGTAAGGACGGGCAGGTGCCGTACACTTGTAGTTGGGCCAGCAGGCAAGGGTACATGGAGACACGTCACCCCGGGGCGGCGAGGGCCGCCACACCCAATTTCTTCAAAACAACCATTTATTCAAAATTAGTTATAGATCCTTAATAAAAATGATCACAAAACATATATTTCATCAATTTTTTATCGAAACCAGGGATCTAACCCTCTAATTCGAATTTTATCAAAAATTCACAAAAATTGGCTCAAATGAAAGTGTATGACATGGAGAAGAAGATTATCTCAGTTTAATCCTTGATTTGTCTCCAAAATGATTGAATTCTTTATCTCCAGTAATCTCCTTCTCATTCTCCAGCAAGATATGTAAATGGTTTGGTTTGCATGTTGTTTGATCAACTAATCTTATATATTAAGGTGCTATAATTTCTAGCCATTAATCTCCATGCATTTACGTATCTCGTAGCTCATCTAATGATCCACATCTTGACATATATCACACTCACTCCCACATCCAAGTGACACTAATTTGTTACTCTCATAGTTCCTAGATGTGCCAACACGTATCTCTAGGTAAATCATATGGTTTCTAATTAATTAACCAAACTATAGGTCTTGATTTATTTGATTTAATTAAACTACTTTAAGCCCATTATGATACATTTGGTTAGTGTTTTTATTTACCAAATTGACAAATTTGTGATCTCACTAACCCTCGACTACCCGACACCGAATGCCCCGCGTCTCAGCACGCACTTCGAGGTACGCCATAGCATGTTGTTTTAATTTAATCAACTTAGTCTATGGTTACATTACATATTTTAATTGTTTAACTAATCAATTTAACGTGAATTAGTCGAGTTTCTTAGTGTACCTGTAGTTCGCCTACCCGATACCCGTGTTGGCACACCTTTCGAGGCAAGCCCCCCTCACACAAAGTCGTCTGATAGCAACATACACACATGCAGTGCAATATAATAATAATTTTAAACACCACATATACATAACCACCATCCATAAATAACATATTTATTCGGTTCTCGTGTCCGATTCAACCGAGCTTACCACGTAACGCCCGAATTACGACTATTAAACCCGATATTAACGTTAATCCTAATTTAATTAAATTGGGCCGTTACACTTAGATATAATGTTTTTTTTTTTGAAAACTTAACTTAAATGTAGTTTGTCAATAAGGCGCAGCTATCTGCACCCTACAAATCTTTAAGGTTAAACCAATAGATTTGGGCACCCCAAGCATGTATTAGGGCACCTCATTGTAAACTTTGAAGTCCTAAACTACCCTTTTGTTTTACAAGGCCACCCCACCATCAAAATTAAAAACTACCCCACAACCAAATCATGGGTGTTCGATTCGGTCGGCACCCCATCACCCATTGGCCTTAGTCTTCTATTTAGACGAAAAGAGGTGGTGGTAGTTGTTCTTGCGGCGGTGGTTGTTCGAATTTTGGTTTCGAGTTTGGATTAATTCTAAGGTGAGATTTTGTGTAATTGTTCGGTTATTGATCAATTTTGGTTGTTGAGTATGTATTTGTTGTTGTTTATAGTTGAATTTGATGTTCGTTTCGTGACTTGTTAGGTCGTTTCATGATTTGTTTATCATCACGTCTAGTTCGATATCGCAAGACCGATCAAGCCTCAAAAGGTTTGATCGAAGGTGACTGAACAAATGATTTGAGTATCGATCATTGCAAACCTACCAAATTGTTTAGGCTCGATCATTGCAGACCGAGCTAACCATGTTGTATCGGTTATTGACAATCGGGCCTATTGTTCGGTCAGTTAGTACCGACTTTTTCCTCTTAAAATCGGTCTACAGCAACTGACCTAACAACATGTAGTTCGACCCTGCGTGGTTGAACCAGAGACAGAACCCATGCTTTGAACACAAAAAAAAAACAAATCGATGGAAAACTCAAGAAATACCTATTCATCTTGCACATATGTATCTCCTACACATTTATCTTTCATTTTGTAAGGTCAATAACCACCGAACAACCCAAATGAACAATGCCTTAACAAAAACCGAGAAATGGAGTGTGCAAGGGTATTTTGGAATTTCAAGAAAAAAATTAAGTAGGTTACGTTTGGCTATTGTATTTTAAAATGGGGTATGCTTGATTCATGTGGTATATTTACTAAAAATCGGGATCTGTTCAGTCGCTCCCTGTTTACAATTAAAAAATATTTTAAGTATTTGATGAACGAGGTCGCTGATGATGGATTTATCTGTAGTTCTTGAAGAGAACTACTACTTTTATAATAATACCCTGGTCACACTATAAGGACCAAGTATGGCGAGTACCAAACAATAGAGTTGAAGATATGTGGCATCATATCAAACATGACGACTACCAAGTAAACTCCGATTATTATAGAGTTTCGATAAGGGCATGCACTGTGGCAGACTATAGTCATGTCGACGGTGAATGGGCAATGGGATTCCAAACTTCCTAAAAAGGTGAAGCATTATTTGGGTACTCGTGAGGAGATATTTACCAGATAAAGAAGTGCTAATGCAAAAAGAAATGCCAATTGCTAGGCACTATACATGTAAGATATGGAAGAGGTATAAATCATCTTGAGCACGTCTTTAGGCATTGTCTTTGAAAGTTGATCAAGGAATAATCTAACAAGTACTCAGGATATTAGATCATGTTTTTTTTTAATCTAATTCGTACAATCATGACAGATAAAGTTGTTGTTATTGAAAGATTTTTATGGAGCATATATAACTTTCCTCAATGATAAGCTTAGGCGGGGTGGTAATATGCCATTAAGAGCTTCATATCAATCATGCCTTTAGTGGTTTTGAGATTGGACTCATGACTCGCGGAAGCAAATTACAATGGAAGAGTGAAATGGAGTAGCAGTGGATGGTGGCGTGTGGCCTCGATCGAGTACTGGCCGAATTCCTTAAATGTAACAATAATGCTGCTGTTTTTGGAGACGAATGGCTTTGTGGTTTGGTGAAGTGATGAGAGAGATGTTGAGGGTGAGGGTCAGTTTGTTGTAGATTTGTTATTCAATAATGAGAGTATAAAGACTTGTGAACATCACCTAAAGAGACGATGATTGAACATGCAAATCAAGAACCCTAGAAAGCTTAGGGAATACACAGAGAGGAAGTCTTTGGAGATTTGTTATTCAATAATGAGAGTATAAAGACTGATTACAGTATTTATAAGACTAACTAATCACATAATTACTTCACTAACAGTCTGTTACCAATCTGTTAATCAGTTACATAATTGGTTACAACAACTACACATGCAACTCATGTGTGTGCACAACTCACAACTGTCCTAACTGTCACCCCCTCAATAGCGTGACCCGAGTAGGCTGGGCTGGGCAGCAAGAAACCTAGCAAATAGCCGATTTCCGGAGGGCTCGGATGGTTCCATGAGGTTTAGTCGCGGGATAACATGCGGAACAGTGCATAGGCGTGAAGGAGGTTGCACCTTGGCACGCGCCTAGGCACGGTGCCTGGGCGCAGACGAGGTTGCGCATTGGCAAGTTCCTTGGCACAGACACGGGCAAACCTTGGCAGATTCCTTGGCGCAGGCACGGACAAACCTTAGCAGGTTCCTTGGCGCAGGCACGGACAAACCTTGGCAGGTTCCTTGGCGCAGGCACGGGCAAGTTCCTTAGGCACGAGCAAGGCCGCGTCTTGGCACGAGCAAGGCGGCGCCTTGGAAAGTTCCTTGGGCACGAGTAAGAATATAAGATACTAACAACAATGCACGAAAATCAACTCACTTTATATTATAGACAACACCACTTTACATCAGTTTTCATTGTTGGAGTTAATAATATTTACGAAAAATGCGGTGGTTCGGCAAACATGAATGTCATACTATGGAGAATCTAAATCTACCACGGATAGAGCTCCTTCTTCAGAAGGTACGACCGCCACGATTTCACGAATGACAATTCCATCACGTCATCCTTTAGCGCACTCCTCAACATATCGTTCCCACGCGGGATATAAGGATGGCAGCGGTGCATTAACGGTCAACTTCACTGTCAAAGTTAGAAGTACAAAAGATCACAGACTGTCACATACATGCGGCGATAAGGATGAGAAAAAACCAATTCACAAAAAATCTACACACTTACCCTAACCCAATGGATATTCCTTTCATTAACCATGGCAATGATAAGTCTGCTTTGTATCGACGCCGGTGGAGCACTACGTAGAGGAAGAAACGTCGAGGCACTGCCATGCGAGAGGTTGACTAGAATGACATTAAAGGCGTTGATATTAGCAATCCCATGTCTGGAAGTGTCAACCATTCTTCGAATGAGGCATTAACATGATTATCAGGACAATGCACGGCAGTCTTGACATTTTCGTAACTCGTTCCAAGCAGTTCACGCCAAAGGCCTTCGTACCCGATTAACTCATCAAACATTCTTGTACGAACTATCCTTCAACCGTCTACATCGGGAAGACCTAGCCCGGAGGCAACACACCGATAGCCACAATTTACATCGCCTATCGATAGTGTTGTCAACAAATGGCAACCAAGACGGTTCTATGCAATGAGAGTAAGGCACATTAGATGCACTTTGGGTGCGTCGACTTGTACGACGCATTTTAGGACCAACTCAACTTTTTTTCTTCCTCGACCTAGAAGCCTCTTCCGCTGATAGAACGTACTCGAATCCGCTAGGCAATCTTGTCGTGGAAAATTCGGGCTTCATCGTGTTTTCTCTTTGCAGACTCCGGTGTCCTTCCCTTTGTCTTTATCTTCGTAGGTGGCACCACTCCCGGTGTGGATGAAGGTCGACTAATCTCCCTGAGTTGCTGAATAATCCTGATGCGATCGTCCTCTTCAGTGCAAGCATGGAGCTTTTGCATGACTCTTTCAATCTCATCGTGCACATTGTACCCAGACGGATCCATATGATTCTCAGGTATCATACTCAACTTTCGCCAGTACACATGAATGTCGTCGAGAGGGATGGGTGTCCCAGCAAATTTATGGAAATTTAGCTCATGGGCACAAGGAAGGCCGTGTGTGGTACGTATCTCGCAACCACAACGAGTTGAGTCGTGTCCAACGTCATCCCCACGTTCCAATTCTTCTCGAATTAACTTAAGCCCCCGTTGGGAGACATAACCAAGCAATCAGCGATATAACTCATCAATATAATCATGTTGGACCACATTCAAACTGAGCTCAAATGAAGCCTTGATGTTGTTGTGTTGAATCCTAAGGATGTCATCTACCACATTCCACAAAGTCTCAAAGTTTGCCTGACTGTTGCCAAGATGTAGCTTCAGAGTGGAATGCGCATACTCCATCCTCTGTGTTGTTGTTTCCCCAAAATGCATGATTCGATTTGTCCAAGCCGGTACGAATTTCTCCTTGTATGTCTTTACCCATGTGTTCTCCAAGTAATCAAGAAGACCCTTCACATTCTTGAACTCAGAACGCAAGTCATTCATCCTAACTTCAAATAAGGCCTCGGACTTAGCATACATGACACTCGTCCACCTATCCATGAAACGAGCGAAACCTTCGTTTTCTCCAAACATCTTCTTAGTCTTGGCCAATACTACTTTATTGATGTGCCAAGAGCAAAGAATGTGAGACGATGATGGGAATACTACATTGATGGCACTAATAAGACCTAAGTCCCGGGCCGTCACAAACACGTCAGGTTTAGGCCACCCATCCAGTATGGATCTGAAGTTCTCAAGTGCCCAAACAAAATTTGCATGACTCTCTGATGATATGAAAGCAAACCCAACGGAGAACGTCAAATGCGTAGAAGTGATGCCAACAATCTCCAATAACGGCATTCGATACCTATTTGTTTTGTACGTGCAATCCATCAAAATTACCGAAGGAAAACACCTTAGCAACTTGATTGAATCAGGATGTGCCCAAAACAAATCAGTGACGACATTCATATCGGGATGCTTCCTGTGACACGACATCCACTTATTCTTCTCCAATATGTGCAACAGCTTGTTGCATTTGAGTCCTCCCACCCGCATCCTCAATTCGGACTTTCTGTCTTGCATTATATATTGTCCGCATTGTCGATACGTTTGTAACATCTCTTTGCTTCAACGTATTGAGGATGTCTCTTAGCTTCACATTACCCTTCGTCATCTACACAACAACCACCTGCTCCCCCTTATCCAATCTTCCAGCATATGAGTGGCCGTCCAAGTTTTTCGCGGGCTCGTGATTGTGTCTCCCACATATGACAGTAACGTACCACAAAGAGTCGGCATTTTCCTTGATGTTAATAAGGAAAGGGCATCCACATTTCTTCGTACCAATTTGAGTCCTCACATTTTCCTCTTCTTCTTCATTTCTTGGTTTCGAAGAAATTTTGGCCGCTTTCCCCTTCCCAACTCTTTGAGACATTCCCCTATAAGTTCCAGACCTCTCGCACGCAAGTTTCACCCTTCCTCTCGCGCTTAATGCCCCCAAAGATCGAGTGCTTCGTCACTAAAACAAACATGTTCTCCCGGCCTATCATTTGAAACCATGAAATTGCCGCTTCTCTAGAGGGGAATGGCCTACAAAGTGTAAACGTCTCCTTGTAGTCTTGAAATAAAGTAGAGACCGGCATTACCTGCAATACAAACATTGTAACATTATGATCAACCGAAATGCACAGTTAATTCACCAAAAAACCCCAAAAACCACGTTTTCGGTTGTTCAGATCCGCGAATATATGCATAGTTTCGGTTATGTCCAACCGAGACCTACAGCATTGTCTCGGTCGATCCATACCGAGATTATGCCTTCGTTAGGTTCACAGCATGACGTGAACTACGACAAAGTCTCGGTTGATGTGGACCGAGACGTTTCTACAACTCTCGGTCCTGCGAGGCCGAGACATTCGCGCCCGTGCAAAAATCGACTTAAAATTTGAGAAACCGCATATATAACACATTAGATTTCAAAAATTACCTCTTGTTCTACCTCCTCTTGCACCAATGCAGTACAATCTTCCATTTTATAGTGCAAACAAACTCGGATTCCTCGAATTTACCAAGCCCTACGTTGACAAATCAAACCATCATTTTTTCAGTTTTTGACCGAAATAACAGTTCCTACAAAGCATCATTAGGTTGGCAAACTTTGTTACCTCGCTGTCGGATGATGTCAAGCCGCAACAATCGATACGCTCGGCAAACGCAATGTGGCTTTATGGTTCACTTGTGAAGAAAATAGTGGTGGTGGGGTGCCCCAGTTTCATTTTCAAAATGGTTTGTGGGGTTTGAGTCAATATATATTAAGGGGCAAAATGGTCATTTCCATTTTAGCTTGGAGAATTACAAAATACTTGGGTGCCTTCATGAAATGGTGGGGTGCCCTTAGCGGCCCTAAAAGATCTTCAAGAGTGCTTCAGATCTCGAATGAGGACTTGCAATTAGCAACATTTCTAATGACTGAATCAATAATGTTAGTGAAGAACTAGACCATAAGAAGATAATCTATTCGAATCCAAATCTTCAGATTTAACTCTAACAAATCTGAGGTAAATGGTAGTGGCTTCTCAAGAAGTAGATCTAAGCCTATACCTCACACGACTAACTTGACTTGAATTTTTCAAGTACGAGTAGTTATCGCCTAAAAGGTTGTTTGGTAGAGTGTAGTTGAGCGCCTTGGCAATGGCCGTAAAATCAGAAGTGAAGCTCAAACCTTGTGAATACGAAGACTGTGATAGCCCCAATTTCCCACAAACTGGGCCCCGCCCGGCCTAAGTCCACGTGGACCATTGAGCCTAGTCTCGCAAGGTCAACGCATGCCTAATCAGCCTTCTGATCCATCCATATAAGTAAATTCATAATTTTAAGTCGAGTTATTTGTATTTTTTCAAGTTTTACAAGTTAGCGGAAGCAATTAATACGTTAAATAACTCAGGATAAAGTAAAAGAGTCGGACATCCTAAATGTGAAACCTTGTAAACATGTATATTCATGTATATCTTGTGTCAAGTGTTGTAACTAAGCAAAAATAATATATAAGTCATGTGTATCTCTTGACCCAAACAAGTATCCCAAGTGTGATAACAACATATATAAATAATACAAAAAGTCAAAAACCTATAAATGTATGTAGAGGAGGGTCGCTCTGATATCCTCAGAGTAGATCGCCAAGTGTCGGCGTCTTACCCTTGCTCGCCTGCGGATCTGCACTCGGTCAAACACAAGAATGCCGAGTTCAGTAAGTAAAAGCCAGTATGATCTAAACAGTAATTCAAAATAAATAAAGTAGTCTAAAAGTCATGCGGATAGAAAATAAGCTATATGGAATGCATGATAGTAAGACTGTAAAAATGAAAGTACAACGAGAAATGAGTGTCAAAGGAAACAATAGAGAGGTGCCCAAGTAGTCCAAGACCACCGAGTGTGGGTGCCACAGGGTCGGGGTTATAGAGTCGCGACAATGCCAAGCGGACTCGGGTTCTAGGACGCGGCGTCGCCTGCTATACCTAGACCATCGCGAATGAGGGATATCAATGGTGCCCCAAATAAAACACATCTCATTCCGACCAAATACTCCAGTGACTTGAGGTCATGGCCTCGGTTGCAACCTGATAACCACTCCAATCAAAGACATTCGCATGACTCACTTCGCCCTCGGACACTCATAGATGGGTGAGAATTCCAAGAGAGTGACACAATACAATAACAATAAAGTATAAGCTCAAATGAACTACTGTGCATTCCCTAACTGGTTTTACTTACCTCAAGAAATCGTAAATCGCCCTCAAAACGTCCCGCTTGCACCTCGAAATGCGTACCCAACACCCGACTATGGCCTCTTAAGTCCCTAGTGTCCAATTATACCATTTTAATTATTTTATAGTCACATTAAGTAAATTCATAATATGGGACCACAAATTTGTAATTTTATTCCAAAAAGTTTGATTCTTGGCACACTTTTCGAATTATACTGGGGGTGCCAAATGCCCGAAAACGCCTCGAAACTCATTTTTCTAGTTTTCTTCTAATTTTTTATATTTTCTGGAATTTTTCGAATGTTTTCCATAATTTTTATCTATTTTATGTAATTTATTTTATTTAAATATCAGTTTTATTTAATTTTTTTAATTAATTATTTTTTAATGGGTTGGGCTCGGGTTGACCTGACTAATTAAGGCGGTAACTCTAACTCATATGCAACCTTGTCGACTCTCCTCTTGACCTTGAAATGACCAATAAATCTCGATGTGAGTTTTCTTTTGATTCCAAATCTCTTGTGACCCTTTAAAGGCGAGACTTTCAAGTACACATAAGCTCCCTCATCATACTCTAACTCATCATGGTACTTGTCGTAATATTTCTTGTCTCTCTTGTGCGCCCTTCAGACATAATCTGATCTGTCATATCTTCTATGTGTGATCCACCGCAATCTCCAGCCCAATAACTACCGCATCCTCGGGCTCTACCTAACATGATGGAGATCAGCATGGCCTACAGTAAAGTGTCTTGAACGGTGTCATCCCAGTACTAGCCCGATAACTGTTATTATAAGGAAACTCACACAGATGAATATACTCCTCCAAAGAACCACCATACTCCAGCACACATACGAAGCATATTCTCTAACACCAGAATTAATCGATTCGACTGACCATCTGTCTGTGGGTGATAAGCCGTACTCAAATCTAATCTGATGCTAAATAATGCCTACATGCTCTGCCAAATCTGCGATCCGAATTGTAATCCTCTATCTGATATGATGGATAATGGGACTTCGTGTAACCTGAAAATCTCTCGTTCGTACGAAGCAACTAATTTATCCACCTTGTATGTCGTCGATACTGGTAAAAAGTGCGCAGATTTAGTCAGCCTATCCACAATCACCCAGATGTTATCATGACCGCGCTGAGATCGAGGTAACCTTCTAACGAAATCCATGGCAATATGCACCCACTTCCACTAAGGAATTGGAAATGGCTGTAATAATCCATCGGGTCTCCGATGCTCAGCCTTAACTTGCTGGCATATCTCACACGCTCGAACGGAATCACTAACATCAGTCTTCATCCCCGACCACCAGAATAGACGATGCATATCCGCATACATCTTGGTCCGACCTGTATGAACCGTAAAACATGAGCAGTAAGCCTCCTGTAGTATCTCGTCGCGAATCTCAACCACCAATGGAATCCACAGTCTTCTTCTAAATCTCAGGCATGCGTCTGTCGACTGACTCCACTCTGGGTGATCAAGACGCTGAGCTAACTCACTAAACTTCTAGTACTACTCATTTGCCTTCTAACCCTCAAGTACACTCTGTATAGACACTATCTGAGTCCTCATCTGCCCACAAATCAAAACTCTAGTAGTGGTCGGTATATCAACTGAATTCATTAACTCCGCTGCCTCGAGTAGCCTATTTTTTGTGTCATGTGGCAAGTCACTATCTCTGGATCTGCTCCTCTCCAACTCAATGCGTCTGCTACGACATTGGCCTTCCCTAGGTGATACTCCAAAGAGGAATCATAATCCTTAAAGAACTCTAGCTAACACCTCTGTCTCATATTCAACTTATTCTAGGTAAAAAAGGTACTTTAAACTCTTATAGTCAGTAAACAGCGTGAATCTCTCTCTGTAGAGATAATGACGCTAAATCTTTGATGCAAAAATTATTGTCGCTAACTCCAAGTCGTGAGTAGGGTAATTCTTCTAATGAATCTTCAGCTGGCGCAGTCATTAATCGTTCCTTTAGAGTCTGGAAAGCCTGCTCACAACTATCATTCAACTAAAATTTGACTTTCTTCTTCATTAATTATGTCATCGGCACAGCGATCTTGGAAAAATCTTGAACAAACCGTCTGTAGTAGCCCACCAATTCTAGAAAACTGCAAATGTCTGTCACTGATGTCGGTGTAGGCCAATCGATAATTACTCTAATTTTAGCAGGGTCCACTGATACTCCACTGGCTCCGACAATATGCTCAAGAAATCCAACTTCAATGAGCCAAAACTCGCACTTACTGAACTTAGTATACAGTCTCTGCTCTCTCAAAGTCTGTAAGATTGTCCGGAGGTGACCCTCGTTATCCTCACGAGTCCTGGAATATATAAGAATGTCGTCGATGAACACTATCACGAATCTATCTAAATACTCTCTTAATACTCGGTGCATAGGATCCATGAACATCCTCGGGGCATTCGTCAGCCTAAACGGCATGAAGGTAAATTGGTAGTGCCCATATCTCATGCGGAAAGCAGTCTTCTCCATATCCTCATCTGGAGTTCTCAACTGGTGGTATCCTGATCTTAAATCAATCTTAGAGAACCATTGTGCCCCTGTTAGCTGATCGAACAAGTCATTAATGCGTGGGAGTGGATACTTGTTCTTCACTGTGACTTTGTTGAGCTGTAGGTAGTCGATGTAAAGTCTTAAACTGTCGTCTTTCTTCTTGACAAATAATATTGGTGCACCCCAAGGTGACATGCTCAGACGTATGAATCCCAACTCTAACAACTCATCTAGCTGGGTCCTCAGCTCCTCTAACTCCTTATGAGTCATCCTGTACGGCGGAATTGAAATGCGTTTGGTCCCCGAGACCAAATCTATTATGAAGTTGATCTCTCTCGGTAGTGGTAATCCTGGTAGCTCAACGGGAAAAACATCTGAAAACTCGCATACAACAGGCACCTCCTCCATCCTCGTCTCAACTCTCTCGGCCGTAATCAAAATACTAGCAAATGTCTCGATATCTAAATTCGTGGCTACTCTGGCTCGGGTGACCGATAACATGGTTGAAGTCCCCTAAAAACTAAACTCTGCTCGGTCTGGAAGCCGAAACGTAACCACGTTACTAAAACACTCAAGTTTTGCATGGTACACGGCTAACCAATCCATGCCTAATAAGGCATCAAACTCTAGGAACTCTAATACTCTCAAGTCTGCAGGCATCTCTTGTCCCTCTATCAAAGCAGTCAACACATAATAAGTTCGGGTATATATTGTCCCCAGCAGACGTTCTGATGATCAAGGGTCGCTCTAGCCTAATAGGTCCCAATCCTAACTCATCAACCATACGAATCGAAATAAAAGATACGGTAGAACCCCGAATCAATCATAGTATGCATAAATTGACAGCAAATGTAAATCATACCCTCAATAAAGTTACGGGTGGAAGCTGGATCAGGTGCAGTGATTACATGAACTTGCTCTATTCGTTACTGTGGTACTAACGAAGTGCCCTGTTTGTCCACACTCAAAACATGCTCGATGTAGTCCCGACCCTGGTGGAATCCGCTGTCCCTGTCCCTACGTCTGACTAGACCTCTGTCCCTGTCCCATGTTATATCTCTGTCCCTAACCATGTCCGTACATCTGCCCCTGACCACCGCCTATGCATCTACTCTCAGCTCGCTGATACTATTGTGGCGCCCGATTGTGATTGGGCTGGCTGTATTGTAGTGTACTAGCATAACTCCGTGCCGAAGTAGATAGTACTGGCGCGGTGCGCGCTGGATGGGATGGTAGCACCACATATCCTATACTCGATGCCCTAGCATCTCACAGCTTGAGCGGTCGGTGTCTCTTCCTTCTCCTGTCACCACTTTACCTATAATCCGACTGTGCTGGTGCTGGTGCTGGGATGATCTCATCGGGGTGTGTGCTCACGTACGCCTCTCTGGCCAGGCTCCTCTTATATGTCGCCTGTAAACTCCTTGGCTCTGTAGTCACCACGGTGCCTCCGATGTCCCTCAATAGACCCTCCATGAAATAGTGTGCCTGGTCGGCGTCCGTGTCAGCTATGCCTCCAGAAAATCTAACATCTGCAAATACCTGCCCATGTATTGCATCACCAACTCCCTAATATATTGTCGGATGCTCAGAAACTCGGCCCTCTTCATCTTCAGGACCGAAGGCAGAAAATACTTATGTTTGAATCGCCCTTGAATTATGCCCAATCATTGGGCTTACCCTGGGTAGCCACCACACTGCGCCACCACGCATCGGCCTCTCTAAACATCATCCCTGATGATATGGTCGGTCTCATGTGCTTACTCGTCTGCGACTCTGCACTCAGTCAAACACGAGAATGACGAGCCCATGTAAGTAAAAGCCAATAGGATCTAAACAGTAATTCAAAATAAATGAAGCAGTCTAAAAGTCATGCGGATAGAAAGAAAGTTGTATGGAATGCATGATAATAAGACTGGAAATAAAGGCAATGAAAGGAGAGTGTCGTGGGAAACAAAAGAGAGAAGCCAAGTGGTCACAAATCCATCGAGTTGCGACTATATTGCCACAAGCTCGACTTCCTAGAATCGCGGCAACGCCAACAGATTCCAAATTGTCGTGAACGTAGGGGTATCAACGACGCCCTGAATACCTCACCTCCCGTCCACGACCCAAATACAGTAACCCGAGGTATGGTTTCGGTTGCGAATCGGTCGCCATATCCCGAAAATCACCTTCCTGACTCACTTAGCCCTCGGACACTCATAAGTAGGTGGGAATTCCAATGAAGGGACCTAGTACAACATCAATAAAATATAAGCTCAAATGAAATATTGTTCATTTCATAGCTGGTTTTACTTACCTTCTACGCGAGCAATCCGTCGCGTCGTCGAGCTTCGTCGACGTCACAACCCAATGTCCACTGTTGTTGTGTCTCGTCGGGATCAATCGGTCCGGCAACGCGCCACCGCGCTGTTGCTCCACGCCGTTCCCTCGTCGCGCGCCGCCACGCGCTGCCGCCGCCGCCGCGCCATTCTTGCTGCCGCTCCGCACGCCGCTCCTTGCGCGCGCGCGCCCGCGCCGCCGTCGCCCGCTCGCTCCCTCGCTCCTCGTCATCGTCCCCACAACGCGCCCATCTCGTCCACGCCGATGGTCCGCCGCTCCGGTTCGCCGCCGCCGAGTCACCGCTCCTCTCGCGCGGCGTCCTCGCTCTCTCGCTAGCGCGCTCCCTCTCTCTCTCTCTCTCTCTCTCTCTCTCTCTCTCTCTCTCTCTCTCTTTTTTTTCTCTTTCCCTCTCCTCTCATCCGATCTCTTATCCGATTTTTTTTATTTTATTTATCTCCTCGATTTTTGTGTCCGAAATAAACCTCGAAAAATACCCCGTTTTTGCCAAAAATTGACAAAAATACCATTGCACTACGAAATACGGGTACACTGCGTCTAAACCTTAACTTGACCCTATTTCGCGTCGATTAAATCTGTATCACGATGAGTAAGTCCCACATACGACCTTGAAATGGCACGTGGTACGAGTCAGGATTTTAGGGCCGTTACGGTCTTCCCAACTAAATTAGAATTTCGTCCTCGAAATTGAAGCAATTCACATTTTTTCACCTTTTTTTTGTGAAGGCCCAAGGCCATACTCGCCCAATGCCATACCTCTGTCGGTCTAAGCCAGCGGGCTGGGCTCCTCCGCGACGAACTGGGCTCCTCCGAGACCTCCAACGCAGTGTGGGTGCACCTATGCGACCTCCCATACCATCGATGTCCTTCCCATAATATATGTCAGGGCAACATCCTCGAAACATATATTGGGAACAGTTTTTTGCCTTTCTAGACTAGAACACGCGTCCAGGGGGTTTCACTACGCATCCTAGCCCACCGTCTCTAACACACACATCCTCAGTATATCCGCGAGAATGTGAATCAATTTTTTTGACTGTCCGTCAGTCTCTCTAGTCTAGTGGGTTTCAAACCCAACTCATCGACCAAGCGACTGGAAAATAGAACATCAAGTTACGGGTAGCAGTCAGATCTGATTCTGCAACTGCATGAACCTGCTCCCGACTCTGTCGTGGTTGCCCTCTGCCCAATCGTGGACACGTCCTGGCGAAGTGACCTGACTGTCCACACTCCCAACAAGTACGCTGAGATCCCGATCCAGATGGAACAATTTGTCCCCGTCCACCTCTCGCCTCGACCACCGTCTCCTTTACCACTACCACTCCACGCCTCGCCTCGCTCATCGATATCGTTATCGCGAGAACCCGTCGGTGTGGCGGCTGCACGGTGTGCTGATATAACTCTGTACTGGAGCAGATGGTATTGGCGCCATACGCGTAGTATAAGGTGGAGATGCAACAGACCCCACACTCTGAGTTCGATCTCTCGACCTCTACTGTCTAGGTCTTTTCCTCCTCCCGTCACCTCCGGGTCTGACATCTGGCCGTGTTGGTGGTGGAGCTGCAATTATTGTACCACTGCGCGTGCTCAGAAAAATCTCACTGGCCAAACTCATCTCATATGCCTCATGCAACGTTCCTGGAGCTGTGGTCACCATCATAGAACCGATCTCACCCAACAGGCCATTCACGAAGTAGTAGGCCCGGTCGGCGTCCTCAGTTATGCCTCCGGCATACTCCATCAACCGCAAATATCGGCCCATATACTGCATCATTGTATCGTCAGGCGCCTGTCGGATGTTTTGGAACTCGGTCCTCTTCATGTTCCTGACCGCATGAGGGAAATACTTTTGATTTAACCTATACTTAAATTCAGCCCAGTCCTCGGACTTCCCCTTTGTAGCCACCATGCTACGCCACCAAACATCAGTCTCCCCGAACAACGAAGCTGATGAGATGCTCGGCCTCATATGCTCTGGTGTGGCCAAGACGTCATGGATCTTCTCATAACTCCGCATAAATTTCTCTGCTGCTCCGAGATCCGTACCACCGTGAAACTTCTCCGGGTGATGTCTCGAAACTCGCGAGACTGCCTCTCCTCAGCTGTCACTCGAGTGCTCCCATCAGTGGGTGTGTTCGACGTATCATCCGCCGGTGTATCAGGTGTAAATGGTACTCTCTCAACTTGAACATGGCGACCTGTACTGTCGGCGCACTCCCGCCTTGAGTGACTAGTGCTGCAAATGTAGAAGGTGATGGTGCGGCCTGTGCCCTCAACAATCGGAGAATCTCTTGAAGTTGCTAGGCCATGTGAGGTGACCAGCTGAGACATCGCATCTAACCTCTCCCGAACGTCACCCGGACCAGTATCACTGATCTCGGGCTGATCGGCTATCGCAATATGCAAAGAAAGCGATTTCTCGATCATGATATAGCTATCGATAGTAATAATGTACAATACATCAAATAGCTCATATAGTCTAAATTTTAATTTCCCCAACTCTCCTCACTTCCCAACTGAGACTTTAAGTCAAGATCATAGGGTTCCACTCTAAGTTCCAACCGTGCGCTAACTCTATTTTTAATTTGTGTTTTATATTGGTTGTGGGTTAATCAAGAGCTATAAGTAAAAACTTAGGCTCCGATACCAACTGTGACGACCCCAGTTTCCCACAAACTGGGCCCCGCCCGGCCTAAGCCTACGTGGACCCCCGAGCCAGTCTCGCAAGGTCAACGCAGACCTACTCAGCCTTCCAATCCATCATTATAAGTAAATTCAAATTTTTAAGTTGAGTTATTAGTATTTTTCAAGTTTT
Organism: Stephania cephalantha; assembly: GCA_039657325.1. NCBI lineage: Eukaryota > Viridiplantae > Streptophyta > Magnoliopsida > Ranunculales > Menispermaceae > Stephania > Stephania cephalantha. The sequence continues at coordinate 12,980,343 of CM077572.1, forward strand.
ACAATTTAGCGGAAGCAATTAATTAAATAACTCAACAATAATGTAAAAGAGTTAGGCAACCTAATTGTGGAACCCAGTAAATATGTACATTCATGTATATCTCTCAACCCAAAAACAACATATAAATAGGTAATACAAAACCTACACATATTCGAGTGGGAAAGTTGCTCCAATGTCCTTACAGCGAATCACCTAAAGCTGGTTCATTTCCCTTAGTCGTTTGCGACTCTGCACTCAGTCAAACACGAGAATGACGAGCCCAGGTAAGTAAAAGCCAATAGGATCTAAACAATAATTCAAAATAAATGAAGCAGTCTAAAAGTCATGCGGATAGAAAGAAAGCTGTATGGAATGCATGATAATAAGACTGGAAATAAAGGCAATGAAAGGAGAGTATCGTGGGAAACAAAAGAGAGAAGCCAAGTGGTCACAAATCCATCGAGTTGCGACTATATTGCCACAAGCTCGACTTCCTAGAATCGCGGCAACGCCAACAGATTCCAAATTGTCGTGAACGTAGGGGTATCAACGGCACCCCGAATACCTCACCTCCCGTCCACGACCCAAATCCAGTAACCCGAGGTATGGTTCCGGTAGCGAATCGGTCGCCATATCCCGAAAATTACCTTCCTGACTCACTTAGCCCTCGGACACTCATAAGTAGGTGAAAATTCTAATGAAGGGACACAATACAACATCAATGATATATAAGCTCAAATGAAATACTGTTCATTTCATAGCTGGTTTTACTTACCTTCTCCGCGAGCAATCCGTCGCGTCGTCGAGCTTCGTCGACGTCACAACCCAATGTCCACTGTTGTTGTGTCTCGTCGGGGATCAATCGGTCCGGCAATGCGCCACCGCGCCGTTGCTCCACGCGGTTCCCCGTCGCGCGCTGCCGCCGCCGCGCGCCGCGCCGCGCCGCGCGCGCGCGCCTCTGCTCGCCGCTTCTGGAGTCGCGCCACGCCGCCGGTCCGCCGCCGCTCCCTCGCTTTCGTCATCGTCCCCCTACAGCCGCGTGCCATCTCGTCCACGCCGATGGTCCGCCATCGCCGGTTCGCCGCCGCTGAGTCACCGCTCCTCTCGCGCGCGCGTCCTCTCCTCGCCGCGCGCTCCCCTCTCTCTCTCTCTCTCTCTCGTCTCTTTCTCTCTCTCTCTCTCTCTCTCTTTCCCTCTCTCTCTCTCTCACTCTCTCCCTCTCTTTCTCTCTTCTCTCTCCTCTTTTTTTTCTCTCTCCCTCTCCTCTCATCCGATCTCTTATCCGATCTTTTTTATTTTATTTTATTTATCTCCTCGATTTTTGTGTCCGAAGTAAACCTCGAAAAATACCCCATTTTCGCCAAAAATTGACGAAAATACCATTGCACTACGAAATACGGGTACACCGCGTCTAAACCTTAACTTGACCCTATTTCGCGTCGATTAAATCTGTATCACGATGAGTGGGTCCCACATACGACCTTGAAATGGCACGTGGTACAAGTTAGATTTTTAGGGCCGTTACATCAACAACCCAACACCAACACCAACACCATTAAAGTTCCAAAAATTCTCCAAAAATTTCAACAACAAAACTCGTAACTAACCTTAATTTTGGAAGCCGCCGGCGGAAGGCGCCAAGTGGAAAGACTTCGAGAGAGAGATTACCGACCTCTTGAGACTGTGGAGTGTGAGAATAGCTTGATGATGGAGAAAAAATGGAAGGGATGAGATGAAGAAGAATAAGCTCGTTGGAGAGGGGGGAGGGTGTGTTGGGTTTGGTTTGGAGAAGAGAGAGAAAATATGAGAGAGAAAAATGAGGTAGGGGTGATGTGATGGGTAAATGTGATGTCACTTATAAACCTCTGACTACCCCATACACCCACGTTACGCGCACCTCGCGACATCGTACACTCTCGTAAATACACATGCACAACGCGACCAAATAAAACTTTAACTAGTGCGACTTGAATTAAATAATAATATAACCAATTAACACGCATCACATGAAAATAACTATATATACCTTGATTGGCGTGCCCTGGACTTATCGACGGTGTCCACGTGGGTCTGAGCTACGGGTCCTAATCTCGGTGTCGACTCCCAAGTTGACCGAGTGTGCCACATCACGACAGGTCCAGGTCACCGTCCTGAGATGTCACGTGACACGGGTTAAAATTTTAGGGTCGTTACAAAGACGTAGCTGATAGAGAAACCATCGAAGAAGGACTCGATGAATCTACCATGATTTCAGCTCTGATATTAGTGAACATCACCTAAAGAGACGATGATTGAACATGCAAATCAAGAACCCTAGAAAGCATAGGGAATACACAGAGAGGAAGTCTCTGGAGATTTGTTATTCAATAATGAGAGTATAAAAACTGATTACATTATTTATAAGACTAACTAATCACATACTTACTTCACTAACAATCTGTTAACAATATGTTAATCAGTTACATAATTGGTTACAATAACCACACATACAACTCACGTGTGTACACAACTTACAACTGTGCTAACCTTGATCAGAGACCTTACCATGGTTAGGTTCTCTAACAGAACTAAAGATCTTAGATGTAGACGTTAAAGGATTCTTTGGTGTGGTTGGAAAGTCAAAACATCTCCAATGGTAATGTGGATTTAAACCATATATTAGTGTCAGATCATGGTTGTGAAGAGGATGTCTATCCTATGTTGCACTAGATAGACATTCAACTCCCAAAATATATATCCAATGGATAATGAATTTAGATCATGGATTGATGAGTTGACACTTTTTATTTTTCAATTTTCATAATATTAATAATGACCTGAAAAAATTAAAAAATTTAAAAGAGTCCATTTGTCTGACGCGTCTGTAGACACCCTCCACTTTGATTCAATATACATAAGATTGACATTATCAATCTATAGTCTCATTGGAGAACATTTTTTTGATTGAATGCGATTGTATCTCAGGCGGATCTATTTCCACCCCATTGGAGATGCTCTAATATGTTCTCTTACATTTTGAAGGAAATTACCAACGAAATTACCAACTTCGCCCTTCCCGACTTTTCCTTGGCATAGGGCATTGGGTGTTTGTCTCTGTCCATTGCATTACATTAAAGAAGAAAGAGACCGGGAGGGTTTCTTCTTCTTCTTCTTCTTCGTCCCCCCATCTCCAGATTGCGACTCGATCTTTCTTTCAGTAGAGCCTGGAGAAGGCAGGCGCACCAGCCAGAATCGACTCGACTCGACTCCAATGGCCAGCCGAAAGCTCGTCAGAGATTTCTTTCTCTCCAACCACCACCTCAATTTTCTCGCCCAACATGTTCACGCTCCCAACCCTAACCACTCTTATCTCATCTTCTCAGACGGACGGACTCACTTGGGACTTATTTCGTGGTTTTGTTTGATTTCTGTTGTTTCAGGCACACACTAGAGGAGTCAGATTAATTTCTGCGAGTAGGAGTAGGTCCCTGGGTGCTCGGAATTTCGGAGTCTTCAATGAATTCTCAAAGAAAGTCAAAGGAGAGGCAAAAAGGTTCCATTTTTATTATTATTGTTTTTAATGAACTCTCTTTCGTAAATCAATTGTTGAAGTTGTAGTTAAATAAATGGAGATTTCAGTGGTTCAAATTGAAATGCGTGGCTTGGAATGAGAAATCTTCATAATATTAAAAAATAGAAAATTTTGATTATTCCTATAACCTGAGCAGGCTTAGTGAAGGAGTTAGTTCATTTAAACAACTTTCGTGGGTTATTAATGAAATCAGAGTCCATTACTTTAGCATACCGCGTTCTTCTTCGAGCGTGGTCTTTGTTATTATACATACATATTTGCAACCCCATGATCTCGCAAGTTTTATACATATATCACTCACTTGTATGTATGTATATTTAATGTGCAAGAGATTTTGTACATTGACAGCAATCAATATTTCCAGCAGTCCGTCAAGGAACTGAAAGATAAGGCAGGCGAGCTTAAAGAGGTGAAAGAAGATCTTAAAGGAAGGTAAGTTTAGTGTGTCTGTGCGTGCGCTCTCTCCCTCTCAATCTACTCTTTCACAAGAATATAGCATTTCTAGGTTATATATAGGTCGAGACATACCTCTGTATGTCAAGGCTGGCAGAAGCTTCAAAGGAGGCCCTGAGATGTTACTCGCAAATGCAGAACAAAGCAGACGACAGACCAACTTTACAAACGCATGGATGGCGCGTGGACAGAGGCTGAAGCTACAGCCAGAAAAGTGAGTGTTTAATCCATTTTCCTTCTTGATAATAATACTATCGCATCAGATATGTTTTTTTCCCATGTTATTTTGTTACTGGTGGAAGTTTTTTCATTTGTCAAATTCCGATATCTGGCTGTTGATGATTGTCGGGTGTATTGATGATAGGTGCTCAATGTGAATGTACCTAGGGTGGGAAGTTGGAAATTTGATTTTCTATGCTTTTCATTCTATTTCTTTTCAGTTCTGGAATTCAACTTTGTAAGAGAAAATCAATAGAACAAGGAATTAATTTTCTATTTTCGTCCGAATGCATATGAACTAACTAGGCATATTCAAGAGGATATACTAGAACTGAAAAGAATTTCCTATTACGATAGGACTACATCAAGGATCGGCTTTAAGCCCATACCTCTTTATGCTAGTTATGGATGAACTAACTAGGCATATTCAAGAGGAAATACCATGGTGTATGTTATTTGCAGATGATATTGTCTCAGTGGATGAAACAAGAGATAGAGTGACTAGGAAATTAGAACTTTAGAGGGATACATTAGAATCTAAAGGCTTTAAGTTGAGTAGGACGAAGACCGAATACATGCACTGCGAGTTTAGAAATACTAGACATCGAGATGATGGAGTGGTAAAATTAGGGGAAGTAGAAGTTCCTAAGGTGAACTACTTTAGATATTTAGATCAATCGTACAAAATGATGACAATATTGAGAATGATGTCACACATAGAATTCAAGCTGGATGGAAGAAATGGAGGAGTGCAATAGGTGTGATCTGTGATAGAAATTTGCCTACCAAGTTGAAAGGAAAATTTTATAGGATCGCAATTAGGCTAGCTATGTGAAAAGTAGGGGTGGGCAAACCGCGGTTTGGTGGTGAAAACCACCAAACCGCGACCAAACCGAGGGGCTACGGTTTGGTGATTTTCCAAACCACCACCAAACCGCGAAAGTTGAAAACCGAACCAAACCGAACCGCGGTTTGGTCGGTTTGGTTTCGCGGTTTTCAACTTTTCATGCACTCTATTTTCAGAAAAAAAAACAGCAAAAAAAAAAAAAAAAAAAAGCAAGCAAAAAAAAAAACAGCAAGCATTAAAAAAACAGCAAGCAAAAAAAAAAAAAAAAAGCAAAACAGCAAGCAAAAAAAAAACAGCAAGCCTAAACACTGTTCACAACTAACACTTCAAAAAACAGCAAGCACAAAAATAAACAGCAAGCCAGTGGCACTGTGGCAGCACACCACATTGATGAGTTAACAAACATTGTCAATAATCCAAATGTAAGCAAATAAGATATGGGTCTTATAGCAATGAAGAACCTCAAGGACAGACCAATAGTACGAGCAACATATTATAGGGTAAACTATCTTCATAAAAACTATCTTGTACCATTCTTGCTAGAACGATGATACTCTTTACCACAATAATTGCAAGTTGCAAGTGCCACTTTTCCATGCTCATCTAACGTTTTAGAATAATGGTCCCAAACTCTAGAGGTTGTCCGATTACCTTTCGATTCTGCCTTCTTTGTTGATGATGGCAAACTAGATGAGTTTGGAGGAGCAACAATAGGTTCACCACTTTCAAACTCCATTGGTGTAGAACTTGCATCTGTTGATAATGTTCCGGCTGTTACGTGATGTGAATCCATCTAGAAAAAAAAAAAAACACACGATCAATGTTAGAATGAGAATGAACATTAAAAAGAATAATTGGAATACAGAACCACAATTAAGTTACACAATTAAGTTACACAAAATGCCAATTAAGGTGAGGTGCTCAGGTGATGGATCAAAACACAGACACAATAATGAAACCAAATAGCAAAGAAATACATGAACTTTAACAAATTTCCGCAGAAGAACCTCAACAAATTTCAAATGATCTTATCAAATCGAACCCAAAACCTTTTACGCTGTGAGCACGACAGGGTACACAAGGTGAGGTGCTCAGGTGATGGATCAAAAGATTCAAAACACATAGACACAATAATGAAACCAAATAGCAAAGAAAGACATGAACTTTAACAAACTTCCATTGCGCTCGATTCAAGTAACTCGTACCGGGGAAACCGATTTTCATCCTCTCTGGAATCGAAACCCAATTCTGTTCCTTCAAAAAGGACCAATGCAGAAGCATGAAAACAAAAATAATAGTAATTTGGAACTCATTCAAGCTACAAAAACCACTATTTCTACAAGCAACCGAACTAAACCGATCTACACTCTACGAAGAACAATAACGACCTAACAGATCGGATTATGACCAAACTCAATGTAGAGCGAGCAACAAAAACCCTAACAATTCAAAATAAACAATCCGCCATTGCCAACAATCCCTCCCTTGACAAACTCAATAAAAACAAAACCTAGCATTAATCGAGACGGAATCCCAGTCGACTCGGCGCACAAATTGGAATTACAAACACGATCAAGACTCAAGAGTGAATAGTACCTGCCAACTGCCAAGCATCGATTGTTCTCTGGAAATCTCTGAGAGGGAGGTGAGCGAGGAGCTGCGGTGAGGGAGGTGAGTGAGGAGCGGCGGTCAGTGAGGAGCGGCGGTGAGGGAGGTGAGTGAGGAGCGGCGGTCAGTGAGGAGCGGCGGTGAGGAGCGGCGGTGAGGAGTTGAGTGAGGAGCGGCGGTGAGGGAGGTGAGTGAGAGAGCGATCGTGACTTCGGCGATGAGGGAGGTGAGTGAGAGAGCGATCGATTCGTGACTTCGTGAGTGAGAGAGACCGAGACTCCAGAGTCCAGAGTGAACGAGAGACCAAATGTCGAATGAGGTGAGTAGTTTTTTTTGGTTTTTAGGGTTTTTGGTTTGTATTTACCAAAATGCCATCGGTTTGGTTAAACCGCGGTTTTCCCAAAATGAAAACCGCGACCAAACCGCGATTCTCGCGGTTTGGTCATTTTCCAAACCGCGACCAAACCGCGAAATTTAAAAACCAGACCAAACCGTGCGGTTTGGTCGGTTTGGCGGTTTGGGCGGTTTTTCGAAAACCGCTGCCCACCCCTAGTGAAAAGGTAGGCAGTAGAGGGAAGGGAAAGAGTGGGTCGCCTCTGAGCTTTATTGATAGCCAAAAGAGGAAAAGAAGGATTACAACGAGAGAGAGAGGGGCACTCTCCATAGTCGCCCTGAGAGATGCCTCTCAACCAGACCACAATGGGCCCTATGACTTAATTGACAGACTCACATATTATATATACATGGACACACAATAGGAATCGACAGACACACAAAACGACTCCCTTGCCTACTCACTGCATTACACATTCTTTGTTATGACTCGTTCGGGCCCACAGCTGGTTTGGACCTCTTGTTCCCATGTCGTTGTCTCTTGTACACCTGATGAATGGGTGGTCTTCCTCGAACCGTAACAATACTCCCCCCCATGAAGAGCCACCTTGACCTTAAGGTGGAAAGCCGGGAAGGAACGTTGCACGTGTTTAACAAGCTCCCAGGTAGCATCAGACTTGGACAAGCCAAACCACTTAATCAGCACCATGGGACCAAGCAGAATCAACGCGATATGCCAAGATCTCCTCTGGTTCAGTAGGGAGAGTGAGGGAATCAAAGGGAAAAGGAGGGGAATCAGGCACATCAATATGAGAGCCCAATACCTTGCGCAACTGTGAGACATGAAAAACTTTGTGGATGGTTGCTGCTGGTGGGAGAGCGAGCTTATAAGCGACTGATACAACCTTGGCGATGATCTCAAAAGGGCAAAAAATTTTGGGGCTCAACTTCATATTTGTCCTCCATGCCACCAACTGTTGACGATAAGGTCGGAGCTTGATGTAGACCCAATCCCCTACATCAAAATTTACCTCTCGACGACCGCTATCCGCTTGCTGCTTCATGCGGTTCTGAAGCTAATACGAGCTGGCCACGTAACTCAGCCAAGGCAGTGTCGCGGGCTGCCAACATCACTTCAACATCAGTGATGGTTGTGAAAGAGATTGTGCCAAAACGCACGAGTGGAGGGGGATCTCGTCCATAGACAACCCGAAAAGGTGAGCACTTAAGAAAAGAGTGGAACGATGTGTTATACCAAAATTCCACCCAACTAAGCCATTTCGACCATTCCTTTGGACACTGACTAATGAAGCAATTCAAATAAGTCTCCAAACAACGGTTGACCACCTCACTCTGCCCGTCAGATTGTGGGTGATAGGCTGAACTCCACTGCAAACTAGTTCCTTGGAATCGAAAGAGCTCGCACCAAAACTTGCTAAGGAACACCTTGTCAAGGTCTGACACAATAATTAGGGGAAATCCATGGAGGCGTACCACCCCATGAAGGAAAGAATTTGCCACTGTTTTGGCCGAGAAGGGATGCTTTAAAGGGAGAAAATGACTGTATTTGTTGAACCTATCGACGACCCCCAAGATTGAGTTCCAACCCGAGGGAGGGGGTAGCCCCTCAATGAAGTCCATTGAGATATGTTTCCAAATGGCTGTCAGGATTGGAAGAGGTTGGAGCAGTTCGGCCGGAGCAAGGGTCTCGTACTTGTGATGCTGGCGGATGGAGCAGCTCAGACGTCTTGATGTCATTCTTCATCCCCACCCAAAACAATTCAGCCATGATCCTTTTGTAAGTCTTCAAAAACCCACCATGTCTCCCATTTGGGCTAGCATGAAACTCCGTCAATACCTTCTCTTTAAGAGTTGAAAACGCATGCATCAACCCACGATTGGCGAATCGTAATTGACCCTGGAAAATGGACCAGCCCGGTGGAATCTCGGTACCCGTTAGCAAGGCATGTAAAATGGGCGCCAAGTAGGGGTCGGCCTTGACTTCAGAGTGGATAACATCCATGTCCAAGAAGGAGGTAGTAGAGAGGGACTGAAGTTCAGCAAAAGGGAACCGAGAAAGGGCGTCAGCAGCTGCATTGGAAGCTCCCGGCTTGTACTGAATTTCGAACTGAAATCCCATTAACTTAAGCATCCATCGCTGATATTCGCGGGCCACCACCTACTGTTCGAGAAGGTACTTAAGACTACGTTGGTCGCTATGGACCACAAACTTTCTGCCCAAAAGATAATGTCGCCATTTCTGTACAGCTAACACAATAGCCATCAACTCTCTCTCCTACGCATGGCGAGCTCGAGGTGATAAAGCTTGGCTAAAGAATGCGATGGGCCTGTCATGTTGGGAAAGAACATCGCCTACTCCCACCCCGGAGGCATCAGTCTCAATGATGAATAGGGCGTCAAAATCCGGTAATGCCAAGGTTGGGCCAGCTACATTGCCTGCTTCAAGGTGTGGAACATCAGACGAGGCTTCATCAGACCACGAAAACCCATCTTTAAGCAACGAATCTGGGTAAGGGGTGCAATGATCTTCCCATAATTCCTCACAAGTCGCCTATAGTACCCAGTTAGCTCCAAAAATCCTTGCAATTCCTTCGTATTGGTAGGAGTCGGCCACTCCACCATCGCCTGACCCTTCCCTGGATCGGCCATCACTCCATCCCCGGAGATGATGTGCCCAAGATAATCAAGTTCGCATTTAGCAAAACAACACTTCTTAAGATTAATAAAAAGAGAATGAGCAGAAGGGATCGAAAGGACCTTTGTAAGGTGTTCCACATGCTCGAACAAGGACCAACTAAAAACCAAAATGTCATCAAAGAAAACAAGGACGCAACGTCAAAGAAGCCCTTTAAAAATAGAATTCATTAACGCCTGGAAAGTCGCCGGGGCATTGGATAGCCCAAAAGGCATCACCAAAAACTTGTAATGGCCCTCGTGAGTTATAAATGCAGTCTTATGAACATCTTGGGGACGAACCCGAATTTGATGATAACCCGAGCGTAAATCCAGCCTGGAGAAAATTGTAGCTCCATGCAACTCATCCACTAGCTCATCAATATTTGGGATGGGAAAGCGATCTGGGACCTTGACCTTATTCAGAGCTCTATAATCAACACAAAACCGCTAGCTACCATCTTTTTTTTAACTAACATAACTGGACTAGAAAATGGACTACTGCTTGGCTGAATCAGACCGGCAGCAAGCATTTCTGACACCATCTTCTCGATCTTTGACTTCTGGATGTGTGGATAACGGTAGGGGTGCACCTTGACCGGATCTGTCCCTTCCTTCAACACAATAGAGCGATCGTAGTCACGAGGGGAGGGAGGGTTGTAGGTGTTTGAAACAGAGATAGGAAAGAACACAACACAAACTGAATACATGGCTCCACTTTTGACAGCCCTTCATCCTCAGAATCTACTAAGATCTTACATAACTCGATGAGAAAACATCCCATGGCATCTTCGTAAGATTGTTGCAACGATCGGAAAGAGATCAGTGCCTTGTGTAGATTTGTGTCCCCCTAACTGAAAACTCTCTACCCTCCGACAAGAAAGTTAGGGTTAAATTCAGCCAATTGGTGGTAGTCACCCCTAATGAATACAACCATTTCATCCCCAGCAAAACATCTGAGTTCGGGAGAGACATAGGAAAAAAATCATCCACTATATCGATACCTTAAAACTGGATTGAGGCCTCTTTGCACATTCCCGAACGCTGCACTTGATAACCATCGCCCACTAGAACACCATACTTTGACGTAGGAGAGATTGGGGAGTTGTAGGAGATTCACCAGAGCGTCGGAAACGAAATTATGCGAAGCTACACAGTCAGTTAGGATAACCACATCCACGCTCTAGACCTGCCCTTTAACTTTGATGGTCCGCGGCCCCGGGCAAAACTTCGACAGCTTGAGGGAACAACTCGATCACCGCCAAGTCTAAGTCCTCCTTCGTCTCCATGGGCTGAAGGGTCATGTCGACCTCAATGTGCTCATCATCTACGAGCATCACTTGCAACTCTCGGATCTTGCAATGATGGCAATTGAAATATTTCTCATCACATCTGTAGCATAGCCCCTTACTCCGACGAGCTTGGGCCTCTGCTTCGGTGAGCCTTTTAAACTTGGAAGGGGAAGTGTTGGGTGTAGCTGCTGTTGAAGTTGTTGGGCTGGACGACGAAGCTGACGATGCTGGCGAGCCTTTTGAAACAGATGGCCCTACACTCGATTGCGACTTGGGCTGGCTTGATGAGCTGTCTCTGCTGGAGCCCGTAATCGTGTGAGTGACCCAACCCTTGGGCCTTGGATCAGGAGATGAACTAGAGCCCATGGTGTTGGACTTCTCTTTTGGACTTCCTTTTGGCTAGAGCCCAAGATTCTCAAGCCCAAGTAATTTGGCTTCAATCCACTCGGCCCTGTCCAAAGCCACACTTATCGACTCCGGCGGATTTGCGAGAAACTCAAGCTTGATCCGTTCTTGCAGTCCGTTGATGAAGACCGCCATCTTGTGTTTCTCAGATAACACTGAGCCAAGGTGCAGAGAGAGCAATTCAAATCGTTCTCTGTACGTAGCTACCGTAGTCTCTTGCCGAACGACGAAGAACTGTTGGCACAGTTCCAGTGGGTGAGCCCCCTTAAACCTCCGAGAGAGCTCCACCTTCAAATCCGCCCAAGACACAAATATCTGCTCTTGCTCCTCCGCCTGGAGCCAAATCTGTGCCGCTCCCACCAAGCAAATATGAGCCGCGCGTAGTTTGAACGCCTCTGACATCTCATCTAGAGCGAAATAGTGCTCCGCCTGATTCAACCACACAACATACACACACATGATATGGTGGCACATCTGAAGAGTACTCACCAAAACCCCGTTGTCGCCATGCTGGATTTGGTGGATCTGGTCCCTGGGAACTCAAATCTGGACCTGGGCCACTTAGATCGACCTAGATCGGCGATCCTTGAGGAGTACTCACCGGATCTACACCTCTCACCGGATCTGCACCTCTTGGTGACATCAAAACCTACACCTGCGAGAAAAAGGCTTCCATCTTCTGTGTTAATCCTCGGATCTTTGCCTTCACATCTGAGATCTCAGATCTGACCTCTGAACAAAAACTTCCTACAGTTGACAACATCTCGACCAACGACGACTCCAAATCTGGGATCCTACTCAATTGCGTAGGCAGTTTATGCAATTCAGCTTCTAAAGACTCCACACGAGTATCGATTTTCGGCGGCATCGTTTAGGCGCTCTGATACGAATGATAAGGTAGGCAGTAGAGGGAAGGGAAAGAGGGGGTCGTCGCTGAGTTTTATTGGTAGCAAAAAAAGGAAAAGAAGGATTACAACGAGAGGGAGAGAGACACTCTCCACAGTCGCCCTGAGAGATACCTCTCAACTAGACCACAAGGGTCACCACTATGGACACTATGACTTAATGACCTGTTCGGTTCATAGGATAGGGTGGGATAAGTGGTGGTACTAAATAATACTGGTGTTCCGTTCGAGTATAAAATTGTTCATAGGATTATTTTAACCCACAGGATTGGGACAATTTAAAACCATGAATTTAACGGTATTATTTTATCCCAATCTTGGTGACTTTTAAATGACCAAAATACCCTCATCATAAACACCCAAAACACATTCATTCATTCATCATCTTCTTGACTCTCCAACACCAAAAAACCCTAGCCGTGCTTGTGCCGAAGCTCATTCGCCTCGATCGTGCCGAAGCTCATTCGCCTCGATCGTGCCTGTGCCGTGCTTCCTCCTTTCGCGTCTTCCTTCTGTGTGCAATCCCTCTCTCCAGGTAATCTCTATTTCTCTCTCTCTCTCTCTCCATCTCTATCTATCTCTATCTCACTATTTCTCTGTCTCTGCAAGTGATGTTGTTGGTGGAGCAATAAAAATACCTAATTTCATATCCAATCATCAAAACAACCATAAGTCAACAAAACCCAAAAACCCCAAAACATGAGAATCACAGATTCTGAGTCCTCACCCTCATAGAAAACCCACCTTAGACATCGAAATGCAGCAATGTCGAAATGTATGTGTTGTGTGTTTTCGTTGGGGTTTGAACGAATGAGTTTGTAGATATAAAAAGACACTTTAGTAACTTCACATATTGAAATCAGGTTTAATCCCACCCTCTATACCCCTAACCGAACAAGTCCCTCTATTGGAACTAATACCCAAACCCATATTATAATCCCAGTGTAAAATAATCCCATGATCTTGGGATTATTTTACATGTGAACCGAACAAGCTATAAGTGATACCTTAATAGACTGACTCACATGCTATATATACATGGACACACGATAGGACTCGACAGACATACAAAATGACTCCCTTGCCTACTCACTGCATTACGCATTCTTTGTTGATGACTCATTCGAGCCCACAGTTGGTTTGGACCTCTTGTTCCCATGTCGTTGTCTCTTGTACACCTGATGAATGGGTGGCCTTCCCCGAACCGTAACACTAAGTGGATGTTGGCGGTAAAGCAAGAACAACTACATAAAATGAACGTAGTAGAAATGAGGATGCTTAAGTGGATGTGTGGTAAACTTGTAAAGATAAAATAAGAAATACAAAAATTCAAAGACTAGTCGGAGTAGCACCAATTAACACAAAGATTAGAGAATAACGGTTGTGGTGGTTTGGTCACCTGCAAAGACGACCTACAAATTCCACACTAGAAAACTTGACTCAATAGAATCTGAAGAAGTTCGACGAGATAGGGGTGGACCGAAGTTAACTCGGGCACATTAATTAAGAGAGATTTGAATGGTTTGGAAAACTCACCATCAATTGCACTAAATCGAGTACAATGGAAGAGTTTGATCCATGTAGCCGAGCCCAATTAATTTGGGACTGAGGCTATGTCGTCGTTGTTGTTGTTTGAATGCATATGAAGTTCATAACATAAGAGTACCATATTGTTGATATGTCTTTATTTGGGAATTGACAGTGATACCTGCGTGGTTTTAATAATTCTGGAAAAGATGGTATTGTGATCTAATTTGTTTCTTTGTTTTCTGTTTTCTTACTTTCGTTTTGAGTTAGTAGAAGCTAAACCTCGCTTGTAAAAATTTCATCCCCAGTTTCATTTGATGTTTTGGATGACTTTAAGCTGCTCTCATGGTATGTTAAATGTGCAGTAAGAACAAACAAAGTGTGAATTTTAATGCATGGGAATGTAAAAATTTGGTAACTTTATAGTTAATTGAGATTTTTTTCATATATGAAAATGCATTTCTGCATAGCTTTGGATAGGAATTCGTTGTCCACTTGGTTAGATGCATTGAAAAGCTAATCCTCGGTATTGCTAATAATGCTGCATTCGCTCAGTAGAAAAAGAAAACATCGTTAAGGATATGGTAATCCCATCTTGAGTGGAAACAATGATGCTCCCCCCTATTTTAAATTAATCTCAACTCAAGCGGGAAATATATGTTTGGAATTAGCGTATTCTGATACTTGCAGATTATTTCTTGTGTGTAGAGAACTCACCCTCAATCTCATAATAAAAATGAAAGGCTTCATGAAAATGCCTTGTTACAAAAAATAAAATAAAATTGAAGCGTACTATTAAGCAAAAGTTTTAATTCTTTTGTGTAAGTTGAATAATGGAAGATGCTTGCAGGATTGTTGGTAGTCATAAGATTTTTGAGTATATCTTGATATAGGATTGCAGATTGCAGATCTATAGATAGGCCTTGGAACACGAGCAGCTTTATAAATTTAGAATCGACTTGTGTTTAGCTTAAATTTTGAGGTCGGAATCTGACCTTTGCCGGTTGGCTCGGGTTTCTTTTTCCTATTTGTGTTTTTTGCTTCAAAATCAATCCAGTTCTGAGGCTAGCTAGTACTTGACAAAGCAAAGTTCAGTTATGCATAAATTTATTAAATTAATGTTGGCTTTTTATTCTATTTAGAGTTGATTATGCAACATCAAGTATTGAAATCTACTTTATGAATAGTTGGAGGGTTGGCTCCCTGATTCGATTGACCAGCTTTTAACTTGCTTGTGGTTAACACTTGAACCCATTCAATTAACAAGATTTTGAAGTTGCTTTGTTAACACTTCAACATTTTTCGATTTGCTATGCTTGAAAAGTCTTACTTTTGATTGGAGTTCATTAAAGGTGTTATGGCGTAAATTACATGATTGCGATAAGAGATATGAATTACTTGATGAAGATGAAAGATTTTCTTATCAGAATGATGTGGGTGAAAGATCAATTTTAATGTGATCCAACCATACTGGAACATCAGTTTATGAGAGTTACTAGGTGCTTGCAAGACCATTAAGTGACAGGGAAGGTTCTTACAATTCGGTAGAAGAGAGTAAGTGAAGTAGAAGAGATCTCCATGGGTCGCAATAGTTAAGACAGCTTAGGGAAAGAGAGAAGATCATCTGAATAATCTGTATCTTTTGGTTTGCGCATTGTTTCGGTCTATGTTCCCTTTCAAGAGAACTAGTTTGTCGCTTTTGCTGGTTTAGATGGTATTATATTTCTAATTTGTTCAAATTCTTGGAAGAGAAGAACGAAAAATAGGGAAAAGGAAAATTGAAACTTATGCTTAGGCTTGAACTAGTGAATAGTGAATACTGATTATAGAACAGAAACTGTAAGGATCAGAATTCTTTCCACAGGAAAGTCTAAAAACAAGCATCAAGTTATTGTGACATTTCATATTTGATTGCATCAGCTGGCAAATCGATGCATATAATTAACGCGATAATATCACATGAACCAGTACAAATTCTTGGATGTTAATCCTGAATGCTGGTGTCTTAGCCACATCAGAATGTTTTATATGACATAAAAGTCTTAGACTAGTTATATGTTGTTGCAGCATAATAGCTTTACATAAAGAGTAAGAATTTCTTAATTAGGTTTTCATTGATTCATCTCAATGTATTTATTTGATTTAAGTTGTTTTTTGTTTGCATTTTATAGGTGTCAACAAATGTGAAGGAGAGGATATCAGCTGCTACTGAGGAGGTAATTAATTCTGCTATTTCATGGTTGAAGCTTCTGATAGACTTCTAAATCTGTTGCCTTGGCAACTTTTACTTTTCTCTTTCTAATCATGACATAGGTAAAAGAAAGCCTCGGTCTTGGAAAGCAAGATTCATCAAGCTCCAGCCATGCTTCTAATAACTCAAGAACAAATGCCAAAGATGGAGGATGTAGTACATCTAATAAGGAAGATAGTTATCAGAATTCAAAGTCCGACAATACAGAAGAAACATTGTATGGCAGGCTCAAGTCAAACGTTTCGTCTGCTTCTTCTAAGATGTCTGTAACCTTTAAAAAACTTAAGGATGCGAAGGTTGTTGATTTAGCTAAAAAGGGCTATAGCATTGTAAAAGATGAGTTGAATGGTAATGCAAGTAAGAAGCGGGTGCAATATGCAACGTCCGCCTCTTCAAGTGGAGAAAGAAGTGCAAAAACTGATATTGTTGTGGTGCCCACAAAGCAGTCACACTGGGGTAAGAAATGGGAATCCTTCAAGGACAAGGTTAGTTATAATGTCTGGACTATTCGATTCAGATTCACATAGGAGCAGTTTTTGTTTTTTATTGTAGATCGTCAGTTGAAATTATCTGTTGCTATGGCAGATGAGAGGAAATCCGGCATTTAAGCGTATCAGTGGGATCAGTGAACCTGTTGTAACAAAGGGGCAGGAGGTTTTTTTTTTTTTTTTTTTTTTTTTTATACATTCCAATGGCTATTACTATTACTGTCATTGCTGCTGTTTTCTTTAATTTTTTATTACTTTAATGTTATTGTTCATAAATATTGAAGAAATTGTCCATGCCAAAAACTCAAGTCCCTGGCCGGATGTAGATCAGGATAAATAATACAGATAAGGAAATTGCATTTATCCATTTTCCTTTATGAGAAAGTGCGACTTTATGTTGACCTTGCATTCCTATTGAGTTTCTCTAAGGAGGCTTTTGTTTAGGTGTCTAGTTGATTTGTAGAGAATTCATTCCCCATGGACAAAAAGTTTTGATTGTTCCTTGGTTGCTATGTAAGATTTGGTTGATTTTCCAAAAGTTGGTGGTTGACTGGTTTGTGGGCTTGCCTGCTTATGCGTCCCTTATCTGGTGGGAATCACATGATATTGACTGTTATCCTGGACTGAAATTTGCAGTTTGCTGAGGATATGCGGGAAAGGTGGGAAACTAGTGATAACCCTGTTGTTCACAAAATTCAAGAGTAAGACACATCAGTCTTGTCTTTTTCTTCTTCAAACTGTTATCCTGGACTGAAATGTTGCTCTGTTGGAATTTATTTCTCATCTTAATTTCAGTATTACTTGTGTTCTTTTAGTCAATGATGGACTAAGTTATCTATCAATGCGTGATTTATACAACCCCCCGTTTGAAGGATATATTGTGAAGGTCTATATTTAATTTGCTCTAACTTTGCTTCCCCAAAACAATTATTATAAAGTAAAACAATAACTAGATTGTGCATTTCTTACTTACTGCTGCATTTATTACTATTAAACATGTTAATGTGGATTTATTACTGGTCTGCATTCCGGTGCTGTCTTGCATGTGTTACAGTGTTCAATTGGCATGATTTGCATCTTTTGTTAAATATCCCATCTGAAAAACTACCACATGGGTTAAGTGACAAATATGTCAGTATTGTAAATTGAGTTGGAACTTGCTAAGAACTAGAGAAGGAAAATAGAAGACTAAGAACTTCTACTACTACAAACTACTACTACAAAGGAGAAGAGAAGAAATGAGATAGTTGGAATGAAAAGTTTTCATTCAACTTGGTGTGTGAATTACAATGGGGTTGTCACCCTTTATATAGGCCATTTGGTGATGATGATAATTGTACTTATACAATGTGTACAAGTTATACATACACCACAAGTGATACAACACATCACAAGCAACATAGACAATACATGGAATAGTTGGTGTACATTGGAGATGATTACAAGTTACATGACAATACATAGACAAGTGGAGGTACTATTAAGTGAGAAATACAAGTTACATGACTACACAATATGTTGGTGTACATGCATGGTCATCCATATTCCACAACAGTCAGGACTTGTGAATATATATGTATATATATTAAAGCACATAGATGGTCAACAACAAGAAAAACCAGCCTGTGTTTACTCTAAGCTTGTAGTAAGTACTTCTGCTTAAATAATTTTAGAATAAACAAGATATTGTGGAAAAAAACATAAACCTCTTAAGTAGAATTGAATCATCGTACGCTGAAAATAATAAAAAAAAAACGATTTTTGTTTAACAAAGTGATCGTAAGATTCCAAATCTGCTCCTTTATGGATTTAGCGCTATAGGAAAACAAACAAATCAAAGGTTAGCGGTTCCTTTTGCTTTGATTGTTGAACTATATTTAAGTTTGCTCGGTTTTCCTAGGCTCATTGTGGTTACGTTTTATTCATTACTCAATTTGAGTCTCTTATAGAAAAAAGATGAAGAAGAAAGAGAGCAAAGAAAAGATGATCTGTTTCCTTCTTCAGCATTAGCTTCAAGTTTGAAAATATTGGTTAAAAATGATTAATTTGCGCCATCAATATAATAAAAACCACTATCCTCCCTTAATAAGAAGAGTTGGGATAGGCAAAAGTATAAATGGTGAAAGCGTGCAAGTAACAGGAATGGTGTCAATGTGTTATACAATTTATAAAATTAATTATTTCTGTTAACTGCTATGTTTGATACATTTCTTTTGTTAGATTAATTCATGATAAAAATAGATAAATGGAGAGAAAATTGCCTCTATCAGTAGTGTAGCTCTAATGGTAACAAATTAATCAATAACTATTGGAAGTTGCAGATTGCTGGGTTTCATATGCAGAGTTTTTCATTAAATGTTTGTATAATTCTTTTTCATCCTCCCGTTTCAAAAGGTGAACGCGTTCAGATGTTTGTTGTAAGTCACCCTAATCAAAGTATAGATAATTTGATCTTCTTTTCTAGTTGAATAGCATCGGGGATGTAGTCATCATGGTGTAAAATGTCCTTAAGTTTCCTTTAACTGCTCCAACATTGTTGCTTATCTTGATTATTGATTTAGTGAATCTTTCTTATTAGTCTCAATGAATCTGTTTTCGGAGAAACAGCAACTGCCATATCCTTCAAGGAAATACGCCGCAGGGACCCGTAAATACTGCAACCCTTAGCTGCTGCATTCTTTTACTTTACGTTCTATTTTATAAAGCTTCTTATTTGGTTTAATAAAATGTTTCCCGTCCTAGATATTTCTCTTTACCGGAGTTTGTGGCTGAAGTTCAAGATATGATCAGGCCTACCCTTAATGCATACATTAAGGTAGTAGATGAAGAGAGTAAAAGGAGTTTTTACAATTGATTATTTTTTTCTTAGTTTTTGTTTGTATATTTATTTATACGTTTCTATGCATTATAAAATGGTGTTGTACCTTACACAGGGTGATATAAAAGCATTGAAAAAGACTTGCAGTCCTGAAGTAATTGAAAGGTGCAAAGCACAACATAGAATGTATGAAAGTCAAGGGTCCTTCTTAGACGACAAGGTAGGCCACCTCAACTTCTTATGTTCTCATTGCTTCAGTAATTTTGTTGATTTATCCATGAAATTCGCACATGGTTGGTCTAGAGGAGCCTCAAGGTTGGTTGGACATGTACTTCTAATTATCAACCTCATATTTGGGAGATGGGTTCCCTACCACCAAGTCATTCCTTAAATGTTATTTTTTTGACTGTGAGTTGTGACTTTTGACTTTTTTCGTATTGAATAAGTGTTGGCGTCTTTTGTTCTTGTTTACAATAATAATGTCATAGTAATTTTAACTTGGCCTACATAAAGAAAAAAATATGGGTAGGCAGAGCTAATTGATGGACTTGATTTTTTTTTTTTGAACTAAGAAAGGTTATGATTTGCTCGTTTAAGTAATTAAAAGAAGAGGCAAATACTGTGATTGCAAGGCATCACCTAGGTGTTTTGGGGCAAGATTGCCTAGGTGGTAGCTTAGGCAGACGGTGTCCTTCCAAGTAATATTCGGAAAATTGAAGGGGCTATTTACAATTAAGTTTGATAACAAGATTACCTATCCAACAACAAATCTTAACATAATTAATGTTACATCTAAAGGATTATTAAGTATTCTTGAAGCATATATTGAATAGGAATCACAATAACTAATAGAAAATTAGTGTTACTTCAGGACCTATAAATAAATAAATAAAATTATCTACAGACCTCTAAATAACTATAATTTTGTCCACCAAGGCATCGACTAGGCACCGCCTCACCTAAGCCATAGAAATAGCCTCGGGATTGCCTTGGCACCTTGCAATCCTTGGGCAAACAATGACAATTCTTGTTTGTCCAACACAGGGATTCCATCATAAGATGAAGTTTCTCATGTAGTTCAAAAGACAAAGGAGCCATTCTTGTCGATCGTTTATCTCGCAATGATCGCTTGTATATTTATTTCCTTATTTTTCCCTTTTGACTTTCATTTGTTTATCTAGCAATGGTTTACATTAAATAGAATTGAATGGAAGAGTTTGATCCAAGTAGCCATCCCTAACTAATTTGGGAGTGAGGTTTTGTTGTTGATTTCTATCTGTTAGAGTGCAGCTAGTGGAAATCTCAGCTTTTGCATGAACATGAAAATACCGTCAATTTCTGCACAAACCTGCCCGACTAATATTGATGTATGAGTAAATCAAGTTTTGGATTTCTTAATTCCAAAGAACTAAGTACTAGCCTCTATATGGGTTATAATAAAGATCACATACTAAATTGGTTGCAGTGTGCTGAACTTGGTGATGCCTATACAATTGATTTTTGGCGGCCTTGATTTTTAATCATTCTCTATTATTGCCAATGAATTTTATGATTGGAATGAAAATACTTTGAATCTTAAATATGTGAATTTGAGGAGGAAAAAAACTACGATCTTCTTACAACGAGCATCTTATGGGTATCTAGTGGGCCTGTAGCATAAAACCGCCAAAGGAATCATGTTGGTGGAATAAAGATGTCTAAAAAGCAATTAGAATAGACGTGAGTAGTATAAAAGAATACCTATATGTATAACCAATAATAAAGAAGTAAAAAAATGTCCCAAATGGTAGTTAGCGATGCCAAAGAAAACATTATCAATGAATTTGTTACAAAGTTAAGTAATTGAGACATAAAATTTATGGGTAGTGCTAGGGTGACCCATTTTGGACACGCGGTTGTTGGCGTCCCTTAATTACACATCAATTTGTGTGCACACAGACCTTGGATACCTAGACTCAACACTTTGTGTCGGAGTACCCACGTCGACGCAATCCGACACGGATCCGGACATGAAATACGTGTTGACGCGGCGGATCTGAAGTCGAACGCGGCTAAAGAGAAAGAGATGCAGAGGTGCAAAGGGAAAGGGAGGGAGGGAGATGGGTTGGGCGCCGACTTGAGAAGAGAAATTGGGTTAGGGTTAGTTGATTGCGAGAGAGGAGAGGCGAGAGAACTTTTGTGTGCCACCACAGACTTGAGAAGAAGGAGATAGAGTTTTGGGTGTTTTAACTTAAAATTATTGAAAATACCAATAATACCCTTATTGGCATATTCGCTTCACCTTCTAGGTCGGATTAGCCACATTGAACTGAGTAATCTGGTGTTCGCTTCGAAGGATTAACTATTCCACCGGACTACTTAATACCCTATGCTGGTGACTAAACTAAACCATCCTTTTGGGCTCCTTAGTTAATCCGGATGGTGGGAGTGTGCTTGTGACGAAAATACCCTTCACTTAACCGAACAATACACGAAAGAAATCGCATGTGATTGTCGACTGCGAACCCAAAATTAGGGATTTCACTTCATCTTCTCCAGCAAAACTGCTCCTCCTTTGTCGCCTACATCTTCAGATCTTCTTCATTGATTCAATGCCTAAACCCCCCTGATGATTTGGTAGAAGTGTAGAGCCTTAGCCTTTTAGCCTTGGTGGTGGTCTTAGTATCCGTCTTCTCCGAATCGATCTTCAACTTTTCAATTTCGGCTTCTATCTTCTCCAACCTCCTTCACAAGCTTTATCTTCTCCAACGAAACCACCACTTCACTTCAAATCAAGCAATTAGAGCAAATAAAGAACACATAAACGGTCGATCAGAATACACAAATCGATACACTTAACTAGTGCCAAGTTCAATCATCGTTCTTGTGATGTATAAGGGACGGGCTCGTAAGTCATTTCACCAGCACCAAAAACACGTTATCATAATGTTAAGACGCCCAACTAAACACGTGACCAACTCGGGACTAATCAATTAATCCAAGTCACAATCCTTTGTATAAGTTAATCCCATGAACTTAGAATAGTTGGATTTGTGATCCGAACATGCCATATACATGATATAACACTTAAATATAAGAAAAGGCATCAAATCAACTAACACAACATATAACACAATATGTATACCATTACATTTACTTAGAAAATACAATGAAATTATTAAATATATGTATATACATGTATTTACGTAAATTTAGTCGAGTTCGAGTACCTGTGTCCAACTATTTGGAGACATCTAGCCGAGTCCACGTATCCTTTAAATTAGAAAATAGCTGGCCCGACTCCTAGATATGTACCCGTACCCGACACTCGTACCCAACACACATACCCGAGTCCGTGTAATGCAAGCACAAACATCGATGCACAAATCAATGGACACCAACAACCGGGTTTCTAAAATCGAGCCACCCCAATCATTTTCCAAAATTTCTATATAATAGCTACTTTAAATGATATAAACAAAATCTAAGATTGGGACCAAGGCTATGTTGTTGTTGTTGTTGTAAGTTGGGTGAGATGCATTGAGTAAAAGTTTTTGAGAAGTTATAACAGGAAAAGATGACATCAACAAAAGATGGTGAAGTTATTTGAATGATTTTATTTAAAGATGACCAAATAAATAGTGCAATGGATGAAACTCCACATCAACATAGAAACTAAATTACTCGTGCAATATTACGATCCCCCAAGTTGGGGAGGCCTTGAAAAAGAGAAAAATGGTAAAAACATGTGGATTGGATGGAATTCTTGTCATGGTCAGGAAATATTTGGGAGAAATTGAATTGACATGGTTGCTATCCTATTTAACAATCTTTAAAAAAATGTCAATGGTGAATGGATTGGAGAAGCCCTCTTATACCAAATTTTAAGAACAAAGGGCATGTTCAAACTTGTTTAAACTTTTGAAGAATCACTGTAGCATCCCCTATCCCGATTAGGGTGATACCCGGCTTGAACCCTTATTAAGCCTCTGAACATCAATTAGACTTAACTAGAGCCAGAAACCTATCTTCAATATTTGATAAACACAACATGTATATCTCTAATATCAAAAAAGAAAAATCATAACGCAGCGAAAATGAAAACTTGTTCAATAAATCAAAAGATATACAAATCCACCAAAATCCTCGTCGATTTATAAAATTAATCCCAACCTTGTTTGTTACAAAATAATAGTTCCATACAATATATATTGACAAAAAGGAAATCAGTACATTGAAGAGAAGATCAAGACTTCTAAATCTTCTCCATTTCCTTGGTTGAAGCGCCTGTCGTTAGACCTAAAATATTAAATTGGGATGAGCGCTCTAACTTGCTCAGTAAGTGATGCTCGTTTACCTATCAACTATCTACTAATAGCCAATGGAGAATGAATGACAACATGATCCAAATAAATAGCTAAACAATGCATCAAAAATAGTATAATCAATAAATAAGCAGATGCAAGTCATTCGGTATATTGCTCCTGTACTGTGCCTTGCAAACTTTCTTTTGAAAATATTAAATATAACCAGAGTCAAACACTCTATTCCACACAAGTATACCACTTAAGAAACCTTCACAATGTGTCAATAATCCTTTGTGTAGCTTCTCTTAGTGTATTCAAGTATGGTCACGCTTCGCAATCTAAATGGATAGTGAATGATCCGGGTAGGTCAATAGTACTAGGGATAAAGGGTAGAATTCATTCATGGCTAAACTTTTCCTCACCTATTTTGGATCGACCTAGTCGAGCCCACTTCCGAACATTTTACATAATCATTAAGTCACAGTATAGTGCCCCACAACCTTGTCCATAAACTACTTGAACTAAGTATACTGAATAATGTAGCATAATTGATAAAATAAACAAGTCCCCCTTACCTCGGTTGCGTTTCCTAATTTTCCAAACCTTCCAGACCTCCCACGGTTGTTCACCGGATAAATCTACAAAATTTGGTTGTAATAAGTCAATGTCACTCTTAGACTAGTTCCAATACCTTTTTAGAACCCTAGTCTAAGTTCCGGTCAAATCCCTTAAACATTTACCCTTTCTTTCATTTTCTCTTACCCTTAAGTCACGACCCGTAGCAACAACAGTTGCAACTTTGACAATTTCAACATCAACTACAGTTACCACAACAACGACAATTCTAACAATGGCAGTTGCAACAACAACAACAACAACACCAGTTGCAACTTGTAAACAAATTATTACAGTTACGACAACAACCAATGCAGTTGCAACCTCAACAGTTGTAGCCACCACTATTACCACTCCATAGGACCTTCAAAGACCCCAGAGAAAGCCCATAACAAGGGTTTTATATACCTTACCAAACCACCTCATACATCAAGAACAACAATTTCAAGAGATTCAACCCAACTCTCATTTCATTCATCATTTATTTTTATCAAAATCTACCAACGCAAGTTCATAACAGCATTTTAGTTATATTTCCATCTAAACTGATCCTAAAAGGATCCATACAACATGGAATTCCACCCTCATAGCTCTGAACTTATTCACTTGCATCGATTCCTATGGAAAACTATAAATCCCTATCAAGAACATCAAGAATTCAATTGAAAATTGAAGGAAAAAAAATTGAAAAATTTACAATTTCTTTCAAGAACTCTAATTGGGCTGAAGTTGAGTCCTCCCCAAGTTCTTAACCCTTAAAGCTTCAATGAGTTCATCAATTCCTAAAGAGATTCATCAATCGATCATCTCCTTTTGCACCAAAACTTGAACCGATTACCACCGAAAACTTGGGACAGCAGCCAATGATACATTTGATCTTTAAAATTGAAATCAAGGATTCCAAATGACACCATTTAAACTCAAAAGTTCAGGATTTAGACAATATATAGCATTACCAATCATTTGCAGTAATTGGAAAGCTAGAATCGAAACTCACCACATCAAAAGAGAGATTGAACTTACAGCTGTAAAGAAACCTCCATTAAACTCTTTAATAGTTGCTCCCTTGCCTTTCTCTCTCCTCTCCTCTCTTTTCTTTTCTTTTCTCACCGTTTCTTTTTCTGTGCGATCAACAACAACACAATCAACTTTATTAACTTAGCAACTAAGTTATTTTATTTTGATCTCATCAAGATGTGCCTTGTATCTCGAGGTGGATTCTAGAGTTTCAAAACATTACAACACACCACTCTCTAGTGTTGACACCTCCATGTGCCCTTGATCAATTTAGAGATCATTTGCACATATCTCGAGATGCATCTAAGTGTTGGGTTTCTAAAATGACACACCATGTTACTACACGTGATTCGAGGTCAATCAAAGGTTGTTAATTTATTTGGTTAACTATATGTTATATATACACCTATGTATTTTCACGTTTGTAAATTAGATGCACATGCCAATGAGCACACTCGAGTGCACGCTATCCCCGCGATCCACACGTGATGCCCCCGTAACTGGCGCATGTTACTAGGCGCACCAACGATTTATTAGTCATTTATTTTCCGACTATAGGCTTTATATTAATTTACATTAATAACCTATAGTTTATTTAATTGCTTTGCACGCCAAACAAGCACAATGCACCATCATAACAAGCGCATACACTAATCGAGACAAGGTTGGTTTAACTAAGAAAGTAATCTGGGTTAATTAGCATTCAGATTAAGGTTAATCAACTGGTCAAGAACACATGTTGTTACACAAACTAATCATGCTAAGCAACTTCGAGGAAGGATTATTGACAATAAGTTGAGAAGGGAAATTGGAGTGGTAGAAAATCAATTAGGTTTCGTGCCATGAAGGTCCACAACCGAGGCGATTTTCTTTATAAGAAGATTAGTGGAAAGTACAGAGAAAAGAAAAAAAAAAGGCATGTATATGATATTTGTAGAGTTTGTAGAAGGCATATGTGAGGGTTCCTAGAGTTTAAAAAGTACATAGCCACTTTTATAGATATGTACGCATGAGTAATAACAAGTATAATAACAATTGGAGTAATTACAAAAGCATTTTCCATTGATATAAGACTTAGTCAAGAATTTGCTTTGAGCTCATACCTCTTTGTTTTAGTTATATAGGAATTAACTAAGCATATTTACCTCTTTGTTTTAGTTATGGACGAATTAACTAGGCATATTTATCATAATATAAATACACCATAGTGTATGCTTTTGTACGTGATATTGCTTGAATAGACGAAGTGTAGGATGGCTTGAATAAGAAATTAGAATTTGAAGGACTACGTTGGAGTCCAAAGGCTTTAAATTGAGACCGAATATATGTATTGTGAGTTCACTAGTAGTAAAGATGATAATGGAGTAGTACAATTAAGAGAAGTAGTGTTTCAAAGGCAGGTCATTGTAGATTCTTATGATCAATCATAAAAAACGGATGGAGTTATTGAAGATGATGTCACATGTGTAATTTAAACTAGATGAAGTGAAGTTGTGCAATAATGTTTTTTTTTTTTGATGCAACACTAAGATCATTTTGTACAACCAGAGCTACCTCATCAAGAGGTTGATTCAATACATTTGGCTTGCATATGCTCGAGAAAGTCGTGCCATTACATGAACCTCATTCGCTTGCCTACGAAGCCTAAACCTAAAACCAAAACTAGAATCATAACAAAAAAAAAAAAAAAAAAAAACATAACTTCCAACGAGGAAAGAAAACCAAAGCTTCCAACAAGGGAAAAAAATCTAAAACTTCTAACAACAGAGGACAACTACTTATTTAATAAAAAGATCATTCAATAAAAAGTGCCAATCAAATAGTTACAGGCGCAAATCCATACACAAATGTCGATAAAGATGCAATGTTGAAGGTGTGAGTGGTGCCAATGATGAATAGAGGAGATCGACAGTGGTTCAAAACCTTAAATCTTCAAAGAGAACTTTTGTTGTTGTTCAGAAGAAGAATGTGAAAGAGGAGCGTACTTTTCATTAATAGTAGTGCTCTATTTATAGCCAAAACATACAAAATTATTTAAAAATTAACTAAAGCTTCAAGAATCTTATTTGAATTTAAATTTTAAAAGAAACAACAACTCATCCTAAAATCTAGGACATCAAAGACATTTTCTAACACTCC
Source organism: Stephania cephalantha (assembly GCA_039657325.1). Classification (NCBI taxonomy): domain Eukaryota; kingdom Viridiplantae; phylum Streptophyta; class Magnoliopsida; order Ranunculales; family Menispermaceae; genus Stephania; species Stephania cephalantha. The sequence goes on from CM077572.1 coordinate 13,007,790, forward strand.
TCCTTGGCTTTGATGTTGCAATTATTTTTTAATATGAAAAACACCTCCTTGATTCAAAATATGTGCAGGCATCAAAATAATTCTTCTTCTTGATTAACGCTGCAATTTTTCCTTGTGATTACAAATCCTCTCCATATGCCCCATCTATCCACATTTCCTGCACTTAACATCAAGCTTCCCCTAACATCTTTGTGGATGATTTGTTTTTTTGCAATGTGGGCAAGGTGGATACGATTCTTCATTGTTGTTGTGCTTCATGAATTCCTCTCCTGGATTTTTTTGCCTTTGCCAGAAGAGCACATTTTATGTTACCTTTCTCTCTTATCATCTTTCTCTGTTCTTGAGCTTGCAAAACATTTAATAATTCTGTCGTACTAATCTTTGACAAATCTTTAGGATTTTCCAAGGAATAGTTACTTCAAATTTGTCCGGAACTGTGACTATAATTTTCTGGACAATTCTAGAATCAGAATAGTCGGTATCAAGGAGTCTTACTTGACTAGCTATGTCAAGAAGTCTATTAGAGTATCCTTGATCGTTTTTGATTCATTCATTTTTTGAAAGTCAAATTCTCGAATCAAGTTTATCATCTACATGTCTTTGGTTCTTTTTTTTTTTTTATAGTAAACAAAACTTTATTCAATATGAGATAGATGAGGACAAGAAATCCTCTAGTACAACAGTGAATGAATACAAAACCCATAAATGTGCTACGTTTTAATACAAACTAAGAAACTAATGTGTTTCACAAAAAAATAGAACTAAGACTTCCCAATCATAGCCTTTAAGCAATCCATCTCCAGTATTGATACCAATCCACAAAAGAGGAACCCGAGCTATGTTTGCTACAAGATATCCATCTTGCTGCCATCATTCTAGCCGAGTCCCATATATCTTCGATTGATTGCTCCTTATCTTCAAAAATCCTTTTATTTCTCTCGAGCCAAATACCCAAAAAGATTGCCAACACAGCTACTCCATTGATGTGTTTCTTTCTGCTTTTCCTTACCATTTTCTCCAAGCTAGATTTCAATCCATTCATGGATCTAGGATTTGCAACAAGTCCTCCTGAGAAAACGTCTCACCTGTTCCACACTCGACAAGCTACATGACAACTAAAAAGCGATGGTCTGCATGATCACTTTCCCTCATACACATAGAACAACAATGGGGTGAAATAACCAAGTGGGGCATCCTTCGTTGGAGCTTGTCACATCTCACATGTATTCAAACCACCATGCAGTAGAAGCCAATCAAAAAACTTAACTTTAGAAGGTACCATGGCCTTCCAAAGTCTCATAAATGCTTGATGCATAAATGAACTAGAACCATAAAAAAATGAGTAAAAAATGAATTACATGAGAAGACTCTAGAAGAATCAAGGTTCCAAATCCTTTTGTCATCAACATTAGAATGAATCCTAACTTGACTTAAGACATTAAGAAGTTCATTTTTTTTCCTCATGTAAATCTCATAGGAAGTCTATTTGGGAGGTGAAGGTTCCAAATGTAGTGAACATCATTCGACCCATGCACATGAGATGCAAAGTGAGAAACGGGTTGATTGTGATGCAAATAAAATGAGAGCATGTTTTGAAACCTAATGGAAAAAGGAGAGTTCCCCAACCATGTATCCTCCCAAAAACGGACCAACGACCCATCCCCAATTCTAATAGCAATGTGTTCTTGAAAAACTATGAAATTGGAATGAATAAACTTCCATGAACTACAGTGTGAAACCCTAGGAGCCATTCCATCCCACCAATTAGGCCTTAACCCACGAATACTTTTGACAACCTTATGCAATAATGCATCTTTCTCTCTTGGAAACCTCCATAGCCATTTAGACTCCAGAGCTTGATTCTTTTTTGAAGATTTCCTATTGCTAAAGTACCTCCTTTAATCAAAGATTTTTCCACTGTTTTTCATCTAAAGAGGCTATGGCCTTTATTCTCATTCATCTTTTGCCATAGAAATGTCCTAAATGCCCTCTCAATAATCCTAGTCACTCTACCTGGAATCCTGAAGATGGACATATAATAAATTGGTATAGCTTCTAACACCGATTTAATCAAGCACATCCTCCCCCCTTTTGAGAGATATCCTTTTCTCCAACTTTCTAGCCTCCTAGAAATGTTTCCTATGATGGGAGCCCGAAAATTAATTGAAGATGGAATACCTCCTAATGGAAGGTCTAGGTATTTCAAAGGTAGGGACCCAACCCCACATCTAGGACTGGCAATTTGGGTCATGAAACGATTAACACGACACGACACGTAATAAACATGTAGTGGGTTTAGCTTAAGTGGGTCTGGGTCATAAACATGTTAACATGTTTATACACTGTTAATAAACGAGTCATTAACATGTCAACCTGCTTAACTCATTTATGACTCGCTTAACACGACTAAAGAATAATGTATAAATAATAAATATAGTATAATAAATAGATTGATACAAAATTCACCCATTTGAATGCATGTTAATAGCATGATTTATTTATTTTATTTATTGACATCTTTTATCATATTTTATTTTATATTTGAGAGGAAATATTCATTTTACTTTTAATATATTATTTATGTTTTAGATTTTATTAATAATTATTTATTAAGAAAAAATAAAACTTTTCACCAAAGTAAAATTTAGATATTTTTTAGATGATTCTTATAATTTTGTTTATGTTATTATTACGAGTCATTTTTACTTTATTATTAAGAGTAATAAAGACTTGAATGAAAAAGTAAAGTAAAACTAATGACTATATACAACCACATTATATTTTATTGGCTATTTTAGTATGTTTGTTCGAATTTAATCATTTAGATATATTTTAAAAAGTAGTAACCAAATTATAAAAGTTTAAATAAAATAAAATTTTTAAATACAATATTTAATAAATGAGTGACACGAATACACGACATGTTTAACACGATCCACTACGATTAACGCGATTAATAAATATGTCATGTAATGGGTTTGCATTATATGGGTCATGACCTGTTTATGACACGACACGTTTACGACTCACCAACACGAATTGCCACCCCCACATCCCACATTATTAACCATTTGTTTGAAGATGGAATACCTCCTCTAGAAGCTCTAATCTTACCTTTTGGCTTTCCATTAATCATCACTGATAAATAAGAGGAACTCAAACATCCCTTTATCCATTTACGTCATCTTTCTCCAAAACCCTTCATTTCCAATCCACAAAAGGCCATTCAGTATGGTCATAAAGCCTTTTCAGAGTCAATTTTGAAGAAAATTCCTTTTTCCTTTCTCCTAATGCAATCCTCAACCACTTCATTAGCCACTAAAACCACATCCAAAATTTGTACCTTGAACAAATGCTGATTATGCCTTTGAAATGATGCAGTGGAGGAAATTTCTCAGTCTACTACCTAACACAGCTATAATTTTGTAAAGGCTTGTGACTAAACTGATGGTTCTGAAATCGGACGCTTTAAAGAATTGGCTTTTTTTTTTTTTTTCAGACAAATATGTCTCATTAACATTGGTGTTAATTATCCCATTATGAAAAAAATCTTCCATGATTTCCATGAACTCATTCTTGATTGTGTTCCATTCTTGAATGAGGAACTCCACCGTAAATCCATCTGGTCCAAGTGCTTTGTTTCCATCACAATCCATTACCGCTCTTTTAATCTCCTTTGATTCACCCTTCAAGAAATACAAGACTTCATGTGTTCTTTTCATCGTCATGATTCTGCCTTCTAGTGAAGACGGTGGATGTGACGACTGCAAACAAGCTTGCTTTGGCTTTCGATTTTCTTTGTTTCCTCTCCTTATCAAGTTTCATTTAAGCCATTATTGGATTATTCGGAAGAGGAGGAACTTCATATTCTTGTTCAACAACCTCCCACAAGTCATTTCCATCAAGGTACGCTTCCATCTTAACAACCCACATCTAGTAGCTTGTTCAGTCGAAAATGGGATGCATAAGTTGAATGGAGAAAACTTTTGAATCTATTGCTCAAAAATATTGTAATTCTGGTTGTACTTCAAGGTTGTAATTCTTGGTCGTTACTCAAGGTTGTAAGTCAGGGTTGTAAATCTAGGTTTACGGGTTATAATATTTCACTCATCTTACACATGCCCCTTAAGAATAGTGGCTCTAGTACCATTTTTTTTTATGTTGAGAAGAAGAATGTGAAAGAGGAGCATACATTGCATTAATAGTAGTGATCTATTTATAGAGCCGAAACATCTAAAATTGTTCAAAAATTGAATTTTAAAACTTAACTAATTTGATGAACTTTCTGGATTAAAAATTAACATGTCAAAAAGTCAACTAGCAGGCATCAATATGGAGGAGGATGTGGTGGCTCAAATGGCTCATACTGTGGGATGTGGGGGTGGGAGTTTGGCCACTTAAATATTTAGGTCTTCCACTTGGAGGCAATCCATCTTCTATTGATTTTTGGGCTCCGCTCATTAGAACTATCTCAAGGAGACTGGAAAGTTGGAGAAAAGGATACTTATCAAAGGGAGGGAGATTATGTTTGATCAAATCAGTGCTTAAGGCTATTTCCATTTACTACATGTCCATTTTTAGGATGTCAAACAAGGTAGCTACTACTATTGAGAAGGCTCGTAGAGATTTTCTTTGGCAAAAAATGAGTGGGAACAAAGGATATAGTTTAGTTAAATGGAGTATATAGTTGAAAGGCCTATAATGGAAGGAGGTTTAGCATTGGAAAGTCTTCAAAAAAGGAATCAAGCTCTTGCTTCAAAATGATTATGGAGATTTTAGCGTGAAAAAGAGACATTGTGGCATAAGGTCGTCAAAAGCATTCATGCTCTTGGGCCTAAGAAGTGGGATGCAGGGTGGCTCCTAGGGTAACTCATCGAAGTCCTTGGAAGTTCATTCATTCTAACCTCTCACTTTTTCAAAATCACATTTCCATAAAGGTCGGGGATGGGTCTTCAGTTCGTTTTGGGAGGATAAATGGTGTGGAGAAATTTCATTTGCATCTAGATTTCCAAATGTGTTTTCACACTATGCATCATAATCATCATGTTTCACATTTTGTTTCTCTCTTGCGTGATTTTAATGATGCTAGTTTGGTTTGGAACCTTCATTTTCCTAATAGATTTCCTGATAGGTTTCATGAAGAAAAAAATGAGTTGTTAAGTTTTCTAAGTCCAAGTTAGACTCCACCATAATAGAGAAGACAAAAGAACTTGGACCCTGAACCATCAGGCCTTTTCTCAAGCAAATCATTCTTTAATTTTCTAATTGAGGAATCCAACTCGACAATACATCAAGCATTTCAAGGGCTTTGGAAGGCCATGGTTCCCTCAAAAGTAAAGTTATTTGGTTGGATTGTGTTGCACGGTGGTTTGAAATACAAGTGAAATGCCCCATTTGCTCATATCACCCCATTGTTGTTCTATGTGTATGATGGAAAGTGATCAAGCGGACCATCTCTTTTTTCACTGTCACATTGTTTGTCACGTATGGAACAGATGGGACATTTTCTCAGGCAGACTTGTGTTAAATCCTAGATCGATGAGTGGATTGAGATCTACTTTGGAGAGGATGATAGGTAAAAGTAGAAGGAAACATATAAACGAAGTTGCTTCATTGGCAATTTTATGGAGCCTTTGGTTAGAGAGAAATACAAGGCTATTTGAAGATAGAGTTAAATCAATTGAAGACTTGTGGGACTCAACAAAGATGATGGCAGCAAGATGGATATCATGTAGCAAGCACAGCGCTGGGTACTCAGTTGCGGATTGGTATCATCATTGGCGATGGATTGCTTATTTATCATATTTCATTTTTGCAAATATATTCCATTGTTTTGTTTCAATCAATTACAGCAGTACATGAATGTCAGGTAGTTGTTGGATGAATGAGTAAGGAAGAACGAAGGGTCAAAATTGTAAACCGAGGACTCCTTGTCCTCAATGTTTCATTATTAATGAATAATTTGTTTCCTATAAAAAAAAAAAAAAACCTTAACTAACCTAATCTTAGCGACAAGAATCTTATTTGAACTTAAAATTTAAAAGAAAAAACTCATCCTAAAATTTAGAACATCAAAGACATTTTCTGACAAGAACCAAAGGGATTTAGGGAGTGGCTAAACGGACCCCAGTTTTTGCTTAGAAGACCCCACTCCAGTGAAATTACCCAACTACCCCTCCATATAAAAAGGGTTTTTACTTATTCATACCCCACCAGCCCCACTCACCCATACCCCAGTCACACCTATCTCAAATCGCATCTTCACCCCCAACCCAAATCCGATGAAGTCTTAGCAAAAACACGTCGATTCGACGTCGTGGGTGCATTGTCGATTTCGAGGTTTTTTGGGGTTTTTTTTTACTGTTTGAGTCGGTATTGTTTGTGGTTTTGTTGTTAGGTTTAGGGCTTTGATTTGGGGATTGAATCTTGCATTTTGGATGCAAAGTTTTGATGGAATCGAAAATATCAAGCGATTCCGAGCAAAATCCACTATTTTTGGTCATTTCATGTATTTTTTAGGAGTTTTGAAATTTTTTTGTTCGTTCTTGTTGCATCGCGGGTGTCGGACACAAGGAGACGACACCTCTTTAGAAGTGTCGGACACACAGGGTTGACATCTCTAAAGAGGTAACGACCGACTTCGATCGAAACTGCAAAAAGAACTAGGTTTTAGTGGGTGACGGAGGAATCCAATCGAGACCTCTTTAGAGGTGTCGGCGTTGTGTGTTCGACATCTCTTCTGTGTGTCCGACACCTTTGAAAAGGTGTCTAGCCCTTTGTGTCCGACACCTTTTTAGAGAGGGTGTTGGGGTAAGGGTGAGGGTAATGGGGTACAAAAAGGGTATTTTTGAAATTTTGAGAAAAAAGTGGGGTACACTTAGAAAAAAGTGGGATACGGCAAAGTAGAAATTAAAAAATGGGGTACTTTAAGCAAAAACTGGTGTCCGTTTAGCCGCTCCCAAAATCAAACATGAGTGCAATAGATGTTCTATGTGACTGAAATATTCTTGTTGAATTAAAAGAATTTCTTCAAGGCTGCAATTAAGGCAGTTATGCTTTACAGAAGCAAAAAATTGATCATAAAGAAACAACACATTTACAAAATTATCCCAGCTGAAATGAGGATGTACATTGATGCATGGTACAAAGGATAGAGGAAATAAATGTATCTAAAAGAATAGTATTTAGCTATGATAAAAGTTAGAGAAGGTTGGTTGTGGTTTGGTCACACCAAAAATCGACCCGCAAATACTCAAGTAAATCTATATATGATCTAGCTGAAGGAATTGGATGGTATATAAGTAGCCCAAAGATTACTTCGGCTGCATTAGTTTTGAAAGATTTAGCGCACATCATTAACTGCATTAAGTCGAGCTGAGTGGACTTGCTTGGTCTGTGTGGCCAACCTCGACTACTTTGGTATTGTTGTTTTCTTTCTTGCTACCTAATCTTAACATTTTCTCCTGCTCAGATTCTGCATATATCGGATTTGGAAATAAAGGAGACCAAGCTTATGGGATCAACTCCCATAATTATTGTTGCTGTAAGATTTTCCTCTCAGTTTCTTCTAAAGATAATGACCAATCTACTGTACTGACGTTCGTATTTCTCTATGTCTATGAACAGTTTCAAACCCAGCAAATTTACTGTATACGAGATAGACAGGGTTCAATAACAGAAGGAGGAAAGGTATACTTTTCCTTTTCCTTATAGTTCTTATCATTGTGCTTTTGTTAATAGACACGTACTTATGGTTGTCATGAAATCCAATTGATTGGAAGGGACCATTGCGCTGTTGTTAATGGACTCATACTTATTTGTATAGTTGCATGAAAATCCAATTGATTGGAAGGGGGACCTTCACCATGTTTTTTGATGGGCACGTTCCATTTTTACAAATTACATCCTGCCCTTCTAATCAGGAAAATTGTGTTTTTTCTAGGATACCATCCATACTGTATATTATTTGTGGGCAATGCAACAAATGGACGTGGAAGAGTTGGGAGAAGGTGCCCTCTACCCAGTTTGGAGGTTAAGAGAAATGCAGCAACTCGGAGTTCAAGCCCTTATTTAATTTTCTATTGTTGTATCTGTTTCGATGAAGCCGTCGGAGTCTCCCTTGGAATTTTCGATTGTCTTCCAGGGAAAATACAAGTAGCCAAGTGCTCCAGGGTATGAGAAAGCAAATTATGTGATTCTTTTTTGTCAATTAATTATATGATTCTTGATATTTCCTTCTTTTGAATAAATATAGGTTTTGTTGCTCGCTTGCTGCTTTTTGTTTGTTTTTGTTTCTTGGCTCTAATGGAACTGACAATACATACAATCAGCCAAATTGTTGTCACTACTAAGCTCTAAACATAATCTATCATAGAATGTTTGAAGAGGAAGAAGAATCTAAAGTTGTATTGGTTGGAACTTGGAAGTTGGGGCGGCCTTATTGTTTTTCTACTGTTGGGACTTGGGTTTTCCTAGTTAACATTGAAAGAAAAGGCATAAAACACCAACCATGGGAGCTTCCCCTGTATATCCCCCGCCTATACAGTACGCGACTCGGGGCGAATTCAGAGTAGTCGAATAGTTCGGATACCGAGTGATTTAGACCACAAAGGGCATAAAAGTTCGCGTCTTTGTTTGTGCCGTTGTGTTTTGCAGGTGTTGCACCATCTAACCGAAGCATTTAGTTGCAACCTTGTTTCTTCAATAATAAGGAAAAGACGCAACTGATAGCTATGTGGTCGAGTACCCATATTGTTTTTAATAGAAGAAATTGTTCTAATGGTGATTGAATGCACAACATGGATCACAAATACATAACACTGGTGATCAAGTAATTATATCAAGCGTGAATTTACATTTTGGAAACTTTCAAGATTCACATTGTTTCTCTTCCTACTCGATCTTTGTTATCTGCGTTCTTTGCGTCACAAATCTTCATAATCACATAATCCTCATTTTTTTCAACTTAATTGTTGGAGTTAAGTTTTATATGGAACGTAAAACTTCTTCCTACAATCGAAGCAAAAAAGTTATGAAAAAAAATACCAAATTTAAAAGAACAAGGAAAGAATTACTCTATATCTAACAAGAAAGAAACATCCAGCTTCTAACCAATATCATTGACTGTGAAAGTTCACTTGTCCTGAAGTTTAAGCTAATAATGATCAAGGACTTCTTATAATTATGTTTGGCGAGAAGTAATGGTATCATGATCCAAAGTTTTAATTTTTTATATTTCTCAATAGTGATTGTGCGAAAGCACATATCGAAATCGAGCACAATGGAAGAGTTTGATCCATGTAGCCGATTCCAATTAATTTGGGACTGAGGCTATGTTGTTGATTGTGCGAAAGCGAAGTACATATTTGACGGGACATACTTGAAATTTAGATCTCTACTTATGAAACTAGAGTGTTGAACTACCTAGACCGTGCAGTAATCCAGGGTATCGTTTAAATTTTCTTAAATTCACCTTCCATTCTCAAATACAAAGTTTTATTTTTCTTTTCTATTTTCAAAATTGTACTCATCAACCAAATTGCACCCATATTCAGTCATTTGAATTTTTTTAAAGGCTTTAAAAAATTCTTTCTTTTAATCAAGTACCTTTTTTTTTTTTTTTTTGAAGAAATTGAAATTTCATTAATCATTAATGGGTCTCAATACATGGACTGGAACACGAAGCCGTAGCAAATTGATTCGCTAATCCTAATCAAGTACTTAAGTATTGAAATTTAATTTCAAAAATCACCAAAGAAAAAACTAATTTCAATAAGACCAAAATCTTCTTTTTTTTTCAAAAAAAAAAAAAAAGAGATGTTGTAATTCAGTGATAGTTTTTCTACTCAGTTATAGGTAGACTGTGTTCAACGGACAGGCCCAGGCCGGGCCTTGGTGGGTTTTTTTTGAAAAGCCATGTCTAGACCCGCCCAAGCCTGCTTTTTCAATTGGTGGGTCCAAGCTCGCCTTGGGCTTGGGTGGACCTAAATGTGTATTTTACATTTTTTGTAAAAATTAGATATATTTAATAAATATTGAGAGTAACAAACAAGGAAAATGTGATGTAGTAGTTAGTATGTTTACTACTACCAAGAGGTATTGGGTTCAAAATTCATAAACAATATTTATTTTTACAAAAATATATATAAAAATTGCAACAATTTAAATTGCGAGCTGAGCTAGGGCTCGTCCAAATACCCAAACCCAAGCCCGCCCATTGGTTGGTCGGGCTTTCGAGGGTGCGGTCAAGCTTATATTAGATTTCAAGACCTAAGCACGATCCAAGGGCTGGCCCGGCCTTAACAGGTCAAGTTAGAAGCCTTCTCATTTTTTTTTAAACTACATTTAATTAAGACTCAAAAAATGGTGTAGTTGTTATAATTTTTTTTGTTCTTATTTTTTGACATCAATATCAGGTTTTCTTAGACCTAATTTGAGGTAGTTAAAAATTTGCATCTAAGCCTTAAAAATATCGTATTTCAACTATAACTTTCTTTTTCCTATTTTTTGACATCATTATTAGGTTTTCTTTTGGCCTTTTCTTTTGAGGGCCGCTATGGGCACCCCACCAATTCATGAAGGCACCCAGTTGTTGATGGCACAAAGTCATTTACCAAGGGCACCCAAAATTGAGGCCCGAAATCCCCAAAATACCCCTCATTCAAAACAGAGGCACCCCACCACCCCACCACCGTCCTCTTCAACGAGCCATACTATCTTGAACCCACATTTTCTCGGTTATTTGGATTTGTCTTCGTTCCTCTTCGTTTCTCTCCTCTGTTGTATGCAAAATTTCGAGTTTGGAGGCTCTATGTTTTGTTCGATTTCGTCTCCACATTAGGGCTCGGTTCTAGGTTTTCGTTCACACACTCAAGTCGTGAAATCGATCATTTGAAGGTACGTTGATAGTCTAATTAAGTTGCATTTGGTAGAGTAGTTGTTATGTTTGTGTAGCGGTGCATTCAACGGTTCTCGATTGGAAAGTCGTGGTTCTCGCCACACGGCCGAAAATGTTATTTACAGACTCGGCCAAGCATGGCCGAGACAGAGAGGAAGTTTTTGGGAACTCGTGGTTCTCGGCCACTCGTACTTAGAATAGTTTATACGGTCTCGCAACGAATGGCGAGAGTAATTGTGTTATCTCGGTCACCACGTCACGAGAGTAACCATAAGTGTATAGTTTATGTCCCGTCGGTGATGTACAACCGAGAATGTAGCATTGCTCTCGGTTGCCCATTACCGAGACTATTATTGTTATCTCGGTCATGCGCCACCGACATTATTATGGTTTTCTCAAAAGTGCATGACTGAGACTATAGAAATAGAAGATTTTGTTCTTTTTTTTTTGAATTGTTTTAGGTAGCGTAACGCTGTGTTTGCTCTCGGTGGCTCTTGACCGAGACTTATGTATAAGTTTCGGTCTGCGAGGCCGAAACAATTGCGCCCGTGCAACTTCTCGAAAACATGAAAAACCGAGAAAAAAAAACAATAAATTTCACAAAATACCTCTTCTTGTTCCTCCTCTTGCACCATTGCAGTACATTCGTCCATTTTATAGTGGAAACAAGTTCGGATTGGTCGAATTTACCAAACCCTACATTGACAAAATTGTGGCTTTAGGTTTCACTTGGGATCCAATGTGGTGGGGTGCCCCAAAATTGATTTGAAAATGGGTTGTGAGATTGGAGAGAGTATATATGAAGGGGCAATAGAGTCATTTACATCAAAGTGTAATTTAGAGGGGAGAATGACAAAAAAAACTGGGTGCCTTCATGAATTGGTGGGGTGCCCATAGCGGCCCTCTTTCTTTTTTACACCTTTTTTAAGTTTCATTTAACTGGTTAAAAAAAAAAAAGAAGACAAGAAGAAAAAGTCGCTCAAACAAAAATATTAACTCCATTTAAAAAAAAGGAGGAGGTTAAGAAATGGGCGGCAAATCAGACCGTTGAGATGGCGCGTGGTTAGAGAGAAAGAGAGGGAAACGAGAACGTAGGAAAGAACCATTGCTACCCACTTCAAAATTAGAAACGTTGGAATGGAAGATTATATATATAATTAAGAGAAGGACTACCGATCATGTGATGATCGATCAACTATATACATTTCTATAACAATCCTTCTCTATTCTTTCTCAGCTAATTGTTCCATCTTCTTCTTCTGCAATTTCATCAAATCAATCTGTCTCATCAATTACTTTCTCTAATTCGCAATGCCAAGGCCAATTACTAGTGGCAAGTCCTCATTCGAGATCTGAAGCACTCTTGAGAGTCTTTTTGCTCAAGCATCCATGGCACGTGCTCTTCAGCTGAATACGCTCAATAAAGGCTCTATGAAGGTCTCCGAGTTTGTTTTGAAGATCAAGAATGTTGGATAGCTCAAATCAATTGGTCAGGTGGTCACTAACTCAGATCTTATTCAATCAGTTCTTAATGGCTTAGTTCATGAGTTTGATCCAGTTCTTGTACTTGTTTCTTCGCAACAACGCGCCACGTATCTTCAAGATGCTCAATATATTTTTATGCTACATGAGCAGCGGATTGAACAGCTGAACCAAGTATCTCAGATTGATATTTTTAATTCATCTGCAAACTATGTTGAAAATGGTGATAGAAAGAATCAGGGAATCTACTCCATCTATATTTTCGAATTGTAACAATGGAGGTAGATCTGGCAATAGTAAGTCAAAAAAGGTAGATCTGGTGGTAGAGGAGGCCAGAAAGTCTTTTGCCAGCACTTTTTTCGTCATGGTTATATGGCGTTACAGTGTTCTCATCGATTCGCTCAGAGTTTCAATGGACCCCAAAACAACCAGCAGTTCACTCAGGGAAGAAAACCTTTTCAACAGATTCATCCGAATAATCAACATTTTTCTCCTATCCAGGCTCCTCAGGCACTTTACAATTAGTTTTAAGGTCTTGTTGCAACTCCAGAGTCAGTTGCTGATCCAAATTGGTGAATGGATTATGGTGCCTCAAATCTTATGACCTCTAACTTATCTTCTCTAGTGAACAAGGCTAGGTGTAAAGGTAACCATTTAGTTACTGTTGGTAGTGGTGAAAAATTACATATATCTAGTATTAGCAATAGTGTAGTACAGTCTAATATCTTTCCTTCTATGTCTTTGAACTTAAAGCATGTCCTTCGTGTTCCTCAGTTACCCAAAAATCTTGTTAGTGTGTATGAGCTTACCTCTGATAACAATGTCGTTACCGAATTTGCTCCTACATCTTTCTTTGTTCTGTTTCATTGCCTAATTCAACTATTGTTTGTAATAATAATGTTGTTGCTTTGTCTGCTACTGTTAATAACAATGTTTGACATGCTAGATTAGGTCATCTATCTTTACAAATACTAAAACATGTTTTGAAAACTACGAATACATCTACTATTACATCTTGTCTTGAGTTTTGTGATTCTTGTAAAATTGGGAAAATGCACAAATTGCCTTATTCTTTGTGTCCTATTTCAGCCACTAAACCTTTGGAATTGGTCTATTCCGATCTTTGGGGACCATTACATATACCTTCTTCTTAAGGATCTCGTTACTATGTGGTTTTTGTTGATGCTTTTACCAGATTTACTTGGTTTTATCCTTTAAAATAGAAATCTTATACTTGTGTTGTTTTTCGTCATTGCTTATCTCAAGTTGAAATTCAACTAAACTCTGAACTTAAAATTTTTCAATTTGATATGGGTTTAAAGTTCAAATCTGTTGAAACGTTTTGCAACAAGTCTAATATAGTTTATCATTATTTTTGTCCATATACTCATATGCAAAATGGAGTTCCTGAAAGGAAACACAGGTCAATTGTTGAGATGGGTTTGACACTTCTTGCTCGTGCTCATCTCCTTTTTTTCCTTTTAGGAAGAGGCTTTTATGACTGATTTGTTTCTCTTTTATCAGTTTACCTTCTTCTGTTCAACAGTTTAAGTCTCCTTATGAAACATTTTTTCATAAGCAACCCAATTATTCCCATTTTAAATCCTTCAGTTGTGCATGTTTTCCCAATTTAAGTTCTTACTCAACTCACAAGTTTAATTTTAGATAATCTAAATGTGTTTTCATTGGGTATAGTCCCAGACATCATGTCTATAAGTGTTTGCATTCTTTTGGAAAGGTTTTTATATCTCTTTATGTTCTTTTTCATGAAAATGACTTTTCTTATACTCTCTTGTTTCCCTCTTCTACATCTAGTATGCCTTATTCTTCTTCTGCTGGTGGTCTTCTTTTTAGTGTCTTGAGTAAATGTTTGAGTACTCCTATTACAAGTTCTCCTCATTCTTTGTATCCAATTGCTTTTTCTTATTCTTCATTAAGTTCACCTAGTATTGTTCAGTTTGTTACTATTATTGTTGCCAATACATCTTTAAATATTCATCCTATGCAAACACGTAGCAAAAATAATATCTTTCAACCCAAGGCATTGGTTATAACCTCTCCACATGCCTTGGTCAACTGTGTCTCTGAACCAGTTTCTGTCAAAGCAGCTCTTAAGGACTCTGCTTGGAACAATGCTATGTTGGATGAGCTTACTACTCCTGATAAAAATAATACATGGACATTGGTGCCTCTTACTTCTGACATGAGTATTATTGGATCGAAGTGGGTCATGAAACTTAAGACTACACCTACTAGTGATGTGTCTCGGTATAAAGCCAGGCTTGTTGCCAAAGGCTTTCATCAGACTCCTGGTTTGGATTTCGTTGAGACGTTTTCACATGTTATCAAACCATCTTCTCTTCGTATCATGTTTACTCTTGTTGTTTCATTCAACTGGCCTATTCAACAACTTGATGAAAATAATGCATTATTGAATGGGGAGCTTACTGAAGAAGTGTTTATGCAACAACCAGAAGGGTTTGTGAAATTCACAATTTTCCAACTATGTTTGCAAGTTAAACAAAGCTCTATATGACCTTAAGCAGGCTCCACGTGCTTGGTTTGTTAAACTTAAGCATGCCTTAATTGCTTGAGGCTTACATAATTCTTCTTCAGATATGTCCTTGTTTTATAAGAAATTTGAGAAGTTACTGCTCATGTTACTTGTTTATGCACACGATATTCTAATTACTGGCTCAGATAGTACTCAGATTTCTTTGTTGATTACTTGGTTACAAACCGAGTTTGCCCTTAAAACTTTGAGTAATGTGGATTATTTTCTGGGTTTTAAAGTCTATCGAGACTCTATAGGCTTATATCCCACTCAACAGAAGTACATTCTAGAACTCTTACAGAGAACTGGGTTGCAGGATTCCAAACCTGCTAGTTCTCCTTTCTTATATGGTGTGAAGCTTGTTTCTATGTGAGCAATGTTTTTGCTGATCCTAATCTTTACAGAAGTACCATTGGTGCTTTACAATACGTTACTTATTCGAGACCTGACTTGAGTTTTGTTGTTAATAACCTAAGTCAGTTTCTTCAGTCACCTAATAATGTTCACTGGCATGCTTGCAAACGAGTTCTTCGACTTTATCGATTGGCTTGGTATTTTGTCCCTACTCTTTCTATTTCTATATCAGCTATCACTGATTTTGACTGGGCTGGTGATTTGAATGATCGTTGATCTACCAGTGGCATGTACGTGTTTATCGGCAATAATCTTATCTCTTGGTCTTCCAAGAAACAAGGGGTTATGGCTCGATCTAGCACTGAAGCTGAGTATCAGGCTTTTGCTCTTGGTGTGCCTATATTCTCTGGACTGTTTCGTTACTTAAGGAACTTGGGTTTTCTTGTCCTGCCACTCCTATCTTGTGGACTGATAGCTCGGGTGCTCGAGCTTTGGCTTCCAATCTGGTATTTCATGCCAGAACCAAGCATATAAAGGTGGATGCTCATTTTATTCGTGAAAAGGTGCAGGCTGGTCTTTTAGAGCTACGTTATGTCCCAACTGAACATCCGTCTGCTGATTTGTTTACTAAGGCTCTTCTTGTTGCTCGGTTTCATTTTTTATATGCCAAATTGAACTTAGCTTCTTCACCTAGGTTCAATTTGAGGGGCATAATAGGGAGCCTAACCATGGTAAGGTCTCTGACCATGTTTAGGACAGTTGTAAGTTGTGTACACACGTGAGTTGTATGTGTGGTTGTTGTAACCAATTATGTAACTCATTAACAGATTGTTAACAGACTGTTAGTGAAGTAATTCTGTGATTAGTTAGTCTTATTGATAGCGACCACGAGTGTACGACAAACGTCAAAGTAATAGTAGCACCAACTCGTGTTGGTGTTAGGAATATCGTATTCATAAGGATGGTTATATGCTAATATTTAGTCTAATTAATAAATAGATTTAGGCACTTAAATATTGGGTTTTGTAAAAACAAATTATTAATTAATTTAAACTAATTAATTGCAAGTAATTAAAATAGGTTTTAAGCAATGAAGAAAATATCCTAGGAAATCTAATTCACCCAAATTGTATCATTCGAATCCAATTTAATTATAAATTCTCTCAATTCATGCAATGATAAACAAATTTCCCACAATTCACTCCATCCCGTGGTCTCGATGATGGAGATTCTAACATTTCACTCGGACTCCCGCCGGTCGGCGTGAATAACGTAAGTGAGATACCGCATTAAAAACCAAATTCAATTGCCTCTCTAGTCAATGATCATCGGTCGATGCGTCATATGTTCTAAGGTTATGTTTCCCTTAATCCGGGTTCAAAAGTCATAATGGTCATGATGACTCTCAAACCCTTGAATCTACACCTACTTGATCAAGATAAATATAACATAGCACACAAGAACACACAAATTAAAATATTGAATTGAAAGAACAAATATAATCACATTGAAATCAAAAGAATCCAATTTGGAATCCAAAGATCCCTAGAACAAAAGAGATTACCCCATAAGTGGGTTCAATTCAACACAATTCATGATCAGATAGCAAGAAAATATGAATTCAAACCTAGAATTAATATAAAATCCAAGATTTTGATCACTATTCTTCAATCTTCACATGCTCTTCTTGGTTCTCCAAAGCAAAAGATGATTTAAAACCTAATTTTAAGTTCTACTTATACCACCAAGTCAATTTTGGTCCCAAAATTACCTAAAAACCCTTAAAAATCATTTTTTATGCAATTTTCCGCAGTGGGCACCGACCCTAGCGCAGTGGCACCAGCCTCAACGCCCACTACATATTTCTTACTATTTTGGGCGCTGTGGCGCTGGGTTTCGCGCAGCGGCACCAGGAACAAAATCCTGCGCATATAGTTCACTTTGCAATGCGATTTTGGACCACTTAGAGGCCGAATTTGCTTTTTCATGAGATATGAAAACATTCAGCTTCGATTCTACTTTCCAATGGAAGAAACGACAAGTCATTTGGACTTGAAATGAAGGGGTTATGGCTAAAACACTAAAGCTTAATTGGTCAAAATAGACTTTGTTGAAACTTAGCCACTTTGATGTCGTTCTTTACCCGAACCTTGTATTCTCATCTTGAAACTTCAAAACACCTTCAAAACACATGAAACCATGTGAAATATCATCATTTCATCACTCGCCTCCAGTCTCGTTTTCTTCCTCCTCGTGATCCGTACAAATACGCTTTTTAAGGGAAATCTTCTCGGATCTTTAAAATAACCTATGAATGGTCATACTTTGCTTTCCTCACCTAAAATCCAACAAAATATATCGGATTAGCAAGAAATCACTTATCAATGGCCTAAATTATCAACAAAATGTTACTTATAAAGGTACTAAAATAGGATACGCATCATTTATAAATATTGTAATCAATCTTTATACTCTCATTATTGAATAACAAATCTCTAAAGACTTCCTCTCTGTGTATTCCCTAAGCTTTCTAGGGTTCTTGATTTTCATGTTCAATCATCGTCTCTTTAGGTGATGTTCACAAGTTCTATTTGCTTGGCCTTGATGACAAATACCTTACAACAAACTTGTGACGGCCCCAGTTACCCACAAACTGAGCCCCGCTCGGCCTAAACCCATGTAGACCCCCGAGCGAGCGTCATAAGGTCAACGCTGGCCTAGTCAGCCTTTAGATCCATCCATATAAGTAAATTTATAATTTTAAGTCGAGTTATTAGTATTTTTCAAGTTTTACAAGTTAACGAAATCAATTAATACATTAAATAACTCAACAATACTGTAAAGGAGTCGGACAAACTAAATATGGAACCCTGTAAACATATCTATATCAAACCTGTATATCAAGTGTAAATTATGTACAAAAGTGATATACAAGTCATAATCATCTCTTAAAACCCGTAAAGTACCCCAAGAGTGATAAAATAACATATATATGTAATACAAACAGTCAAAAACCTATAAAAGTGAGTAAGGGATGGCCGCTCCGATGTCCTAAGAGTAGATCACCTAATATCGCGCCTTTGCCTTGCTTGACTGCGGATCTGCACTCATTCAAGCATAAAAATGAATAGTCCAGTAAGCAAAAGCCAGTATGATCTAAACAATACTTTAAGATAAATAAAGCAGTCTAAATCTCATGCGGATAGAAAGAAAGATATAAGGAATGCATGACAATAAGATTGAATAATGAAAGTACAACGATAAATGAGTGTCAAAAGAAGCAACTAGAGAGGCGCCCAAGTAGTCCAAGACCACCGAGTGCGGGTGCCACATGGTCGAGGTATAGAGTTGTGGCAACGCCAAGCGGACTCGGGTCCTAAGACGCGGCAGCGCCTGCCGTACCTAGACCGTCGCGAATGAGGGATATCAATGGTGCCCCAAATAAAACACATCTCATCCCGACCAAACAATCCAGTGAGTCGAGGTCATGACTCCGGTAGCTCGCCGATAACCACTCCAATCAGAGACACCTTTTTGACTCATTTGACCCTCGGACACTCATATAGGAGTGGGAATTCCAAGAAAGGTAAGCTAATGCAATAACAACAAAATATAAAGCTCATTGAATTACTGTACATTTCCTAGCTGGTTTTACGTACCTCGGATCCACGCTAATCCGCTCTCTCGCGCTCTAACACGACCCCGAACTAACCCCCGATTCCCAACTCTAGCTTGCTAAGTCTTTGACATCATTTTAGTTGGTTTTGGTTTGTTAAAGTTTGTTTCTCTTACTAATCCTCTATCACTACAAGAAAAAAATTAAACAACAACAAACTAATATGTTGCTGAATTGGTACGGATTTGTTGCTAAGCGACTCTTCAGAATCAGATCAAGAATAGATCGAGATGTTGCTAAACTCTTTGTTGCAGATTGAAGTTAGCAACAGATAGATTTGTGACAAAATCTGTTGTTGAACAAAGAACAAAAACAAATATGTTGCAGATTGCGATCTGATAACAAGAAAAGAGGTTCTCATGCAAATCATTGCAAATCAATGACAGACATAGTCATTCTTGATTTGCACAATCAAGACAAGTGGCGACATTGTTTGATCTGTTGTAAATCTCGATTTACCTGATCAATAAGAAAATCTATTGTCATGTCATTGATCTGTTGTAAAATAGCGACAGATCAAGAATGATGACTTTTTATTGCCGATCAGTACAAATTAGTCTGTTGATTTGGAATAGTAATTTTTTTAAAAATTACAGTTCACAATAAATAGTAAATTGAAATCCTGCAGCAGTAAAATCTGCAAAAAAACAATTTTTACTGATGCAATTAAAACGAAAATTAAGAAATTGTTTGTATATTATCAAAATTTGACAAAAAATATCTACAAAATGTGGAGATTAACATTTCATAATTAACTAGTAGTATACTATATACTACTAGATGAACATTATCCAACAAAATACAAAACACTACACAAATTAAGATGGCTACACAAATTAATTTACATATATATCTACAATGTCAATCTCGCACTCTTACCCAATTGTGTCACCGATAGAAGATAGACACCATACAATTTCTCGGGGCTCTTCTGGCGACGGTGGTGGCGCGGCTTTTCACGACTTGCGCGCGGCGAGATCTTGCGTGTGGGAGCGACGAAATGGGTTTGCGAGGACGAGGAGGAGAGCCCCCGGTTTGTAAAAACCATTTAGAAATTAGTGACAACGTCGATAAATGGATATTGAGCCACTAGTATTGTAACGGCCCACTTGCCAAATGGACCGCCACGGGGGCCGATGCGGGCTCACTACTTGGCCTACTACGCCACCGTGTCCCACATGCCAACTCATCCACCATTTAATCATTATTAACCATTTAAATTGTTACCGAACTCAAGTCATCTGTTATGATCATTTTCAACCCAAATAAATCACAACTGAAGTCATGCAATTAACTCTGATACCTAGTGTGGAAAACCCATATATCATATTATCAACATTACAGAGTCCCAGTGTCTCACAAAAACTCCAAATCCCAAAATAAAACAAAATAAGTATATACAAACGTACAAGCCTGGCTAAACATCTTTGTATTCCGGTAGCTTGCTCTTGCTCGGCTTGTACTAGGATCTGCACTCAAGCCATCACAAAAGGAAGATGACGAGTCCAGAGTGAGTATTCCCAAGGAAATTAAGTCAAGCAATAATCGAAAATAAATTCTGAATTTAAAGAAAACTATTAAATAAACATGCGGAAATCTAAACAGTAACTATGCTCATCGCATGCATATGTAATAGTGAAAGCACAAAGTGTGTGTTCCTAGCCCCTAGGGTCAGACTAGCGCCATACTTCGGACTCCCAACAAACTACTGCCGGTGAGTAGCACTCAAGCAAGGCCAGTATTTGGATCCGCTAGGTGGTCGACGTGGAACCTACGACACACCCACACGTGCCCATCACTATCTAGGGTAGCCCTATTCACCGAGATGGCACACGTGTTATGTCATAGTGGACGTACACACAAAAATGGCATGAAGGGAGAGCCTCAACGTTCGTCCATTACAACATACCAGGAATAGAGTAATGAAAGACAAAAAATGAATTCAAAAGCAAAAGTAAATACTGCTCGAGAAATTTCAGTTGGGATACTACACACCTCACACCGCACTCCGTGTCCTGTCGCTAACCCCCGGTCCTGCTCCGCCTAATCCTGGATATCCCAAAGTACAGCCAGTAATGATCTATTTCCATATATAATTGGTATTTAGTTATTTGTATGTGTGTTAAGTCATTTCACACAAATTATGTCAAAACAGGGGTGCATTAGCGCTAGGTCTGGGCATTAGCGCGCTAGATGCCCAGACAATTATACGTTCTTAGCCCAGACGAACATTAGCGCGCTAATTTTCTGGCCTAGCACGCTAATCGCGCTCTAGACAACAAAGCTGCATAAACTTTTTGGGTTTTCTTCTCACCCAACAACCCAACAACCCAACAACAGCCACAACACCAATAACAACACTTCAAAACACTTTAAATCCATCTAAACAACAACCCAACAACCTCCAAATCTTCACCAAAACCTTTAAAACTAAAATCAAAAGATAGAGAAAGGTGTGATGTTTGTGTTATTCACCTTGGATTTGATGTTTTCCCCCACTCCAAGCTTCACAAATCACCAAGATAAATCCCCAAAACCCTGGTTTTCTTCTCTCAATATCGGATAAGATGGTGAGGAGAGAGAAAAGGTGGTGGAAATAAGTCAAATTAACTTATTTATAGTGGACTTTGCATCTCCACTCATTTGTACATCACTAGGCCATCAAATGGTCCTCATTTGCTCATATTCTAACCCCTCATGACTCAAATTATGACTCCTTTGGCTCACTTGCTTTTGTTCTTAGCACAAAAGTCCATTTTCGGGTGCTGACGCCCGGTTCCGCATCCCGAACCGCGACATACGTGTACTACCATGTCCCTAACCACCATATGTGCATTCCATATTAATTATTTAGCTAATTTTTATTCATTTTGTGTGTATTATTTCCCCCAGCCTAATGTTAAGTCATTTAAAATACCCGGTACCCGCGTCGACACGCATATCGATGCAACTATTGAACACTGGGTTTTGCACGTCAAATGTCCTATAATAACACACATTGTGATGTCATTTACACCATTTCAATATAAACATCGCAAATTAACAATTCAGCATACAAAATTTACTATTTACCTAGCTCGAGGAGCGCACAAGCCTAACTGCGGGTCCCACAAGCGTCTGAGCTGTTCGCCACGTCTGCAAATATGTCATAGATAACGACGAATTATATTCAAGCCTATACAGTTCTTCCCAACTAGGTGAAATTTCGTCCCGAAATTTAAATTAAACTGAAAATTCTTACCGGCAAATAAGTGGGGATACCGTTGTCGCATAATATACTCAAGCTCCCAGGTGAGTCCCTCGGTCCCGTGATGTTGTCATCTGACTAAAAACTTCGTGATCTCTTTATTTCGCAAAATTTGAGTCATCGTATCCATGATTTCCACAGGTGCTATTCATATGACCCGTCTGGCCGCACCTCAATTTGTCGTACATCAACCATAGGCCTCGGTCCTGACTTAGCCAGACTTAACATGGAAATATGAAACACGAGATGTACCCATGCCAACTGTGATGACAACTCCAGACGGTATGCCACTTTGCCGACGCGTTCCGCAACTCTGAACGGCCCAATGAACCTTTGTGCTAGTTTCCCCTTAATGTCAAACCTCCGATGACCTTTCCAGGGTGGAACTTTCAAATACACCAAGTCTCCAACCTCATAGCTCAGACCCTCAAGGTATTTATCCGCATATTTCTTTTGCCTATCCTGCGCTGCCTGAAGTCTTTGCCTGATCTGTCTTACCTTCTCTGTATGATCAATGACAACCTCAGGTCCTATAGTCGTTGTATCTTCCGGTGCCGCCCAACATGCTAATGACCTACACGGCCTACCATAAAGTGCATCAAACGGTGGCATCCCGATACTCACCTGATAGCTGTTGTTGTAAGCAAACTCGCAGAAAGGTAAGTACTCTTCCCACAATCCACCAAATTGTAGAATACACGCCCTGAGCATATCCTCGAGAACTTGAATCAATCGCTCTGACTGCCCGTCAGTTTGAATATGGTATGCAGTGTTAAACTATAAATGAGTGCCAAACTGCTCCTGCATACTCTCCCAAAGTCTCGATGTAAACCGCAGATCTTTGACTAAAATAATAGAGACCGGTACACCGTGCAATCTGACAACCTGTCTCTCGAAGATAGTGCTCACCTGTGTAACCGAATATCTCATGGCGATCGGTATAAAGTGTGTCGACTTCGTCAACCTGTCGATAACCACCCAAATCGCATCGTGTCTCCTCGTCGTCTGAGATAGGCCACTGACGAAGTCCATAGTTACGTGTTCCCACTTCCACTGAGGAATAGGCGCGACTATAGCAACCCGGGCGGTCTCTTGTGCTCAACTTTCACTTGTTGGCATATATGACGACTCCGAACGTATTTACCCACGTCAGCCTTCATCCCAGGCCACCAGAACAATCTCCGCAGATCGTGATACATCTTGGCCCAACCAGATGAATCGTATATCGCGACCGGTGTGCGTCCTCGAGAATGCCATCCCTGAGCTCTGATACCCCTGGTATCCACAAACGACCCCTGTCTCTCAAGCACCCGTCTGACCCCTCAGACCACTCAGTGCATCCCAGATCCTAAGCCAGGCCACTAATCTGCACATATCGGTCACCAGCTCTCTGCAACTCAGCAACCCGCTCTAGAGACATTGTATGAACTCGCATCTGACAGTAAATATGTAGCTCAGCAATAGCCTCTGTCAAACACAACACCGTCGCTGCCTCAAGCTACCCGTGTTCATGTGTCATATGTCGCAGTACTGTTTGGCTCTCCATGCCGCTCCTGCTGAGCGCATCAGCTACAACATTCGCCTTACCTGGATGATACTCAATGGCGAAGTCATAGTCCTTAAGTAACTCGATCCATCATCGCTGTCGCATGTTCAGCTCCTTATGAGTGAACAGGTACCTCAAACTCTGATGGTATGTGAACAACACGAACCTTTCACCATACAGGTAATGCCTCCAAGCCTTCAGTGCAAACACGACCGCTGCAAGCTCCAAGTCGTGCACTGGATAGTTCACGTCGTAAGGTCTCAACCGTCGAGATAAATAGGCCACTAGGTGTCCATCCTGCATCAACACGCCACCCAACCCAATGCCTAATGTATCAGTATAGACAGAAAAACCTTTACCTGTCACCGGTAAAGCCAAAACTAACGCCGAAGTCAATTTCCTATTCAGCTCCCAGAAAACATCCTCACACTCCTGTGACCATTCAAATCTAACATCCTTCTTGGTCAGCCTCGTCAACGGCGCTGCAATCATCAAGAAGAACTGCACAAAGTGCCTGCAATATCCTGCCAAACCCAGGAAACTCCAGATGTCAGATACAGACTCGGGTGTCTTCCAGTCAATAATCGCCCGAATCTTGTCGCCATCAACTGATATACCCTGACCACTGATGACATGGCCTAAGAATTTCACCTCACTTAGCCAAAATGCACACTTGCTAAATTTGGTATACAGTATGTGCTCTCTCAGTGTCGACAATACATATCTGAGATGCCTCTCATGCTCCACACGAGTCTTACTGTAAATCTGGATGTCGTCAATAAAAACAATGACGTATCAATCAAGGTATGGCCTTAGCACCATGTGCATCAAATCCATGAAGATCGTCGGTGTATTCGTCAGTCCAAACGGCATGACCGTGAACTCTAACAGTCCATAACGCGTACTAAACGCAATCTTCTTTACATCCTCTTCTCGAATCCTCAACTGATGGTATCTTGATTGTAAATCGATCTTCGAGAAGAACTTGGCCCCAGCCAACTGATCGAATAAGTCGTCGATTCTTAGAAGTAGGTAACGATTCCAAATCGTCACCTGATTCAGCTTCCGGTAGTCCACACACATACGCATCGAGCCGTACTTCTTCTTCACGAACAAAACTGGAGCTCCCCAAGGCGACATGCTAGGGTGAATCAAACCCTTCTGCAGTAAATCCACTAACTGAGTCCTCAACTCCTCGTGCTCCGATGCTGACATCCTATACAGTATGTTGTAGATTAGCCGAGTCCTCGGAATTAGCTTAATGATAAACTCCACAGCTCTTGGTGGTTCCAAACCAGGCAAATCATCCGAAAATACGTCTGGAAACTCACAGACAATAGGGACATCCTCAACCTTCAGCATCGTCTTACGTTCCGGCTCAACCATAGCCGCGTGCGCCTCCATCTCCTACGACGTGGCTAATATACCCCGAGTGATAGGTAATGCGGTCTCAACTCCGACGAATGTAAACCTGGAAATCCCCTCGATGTCAAACGTCACAGTCTTGCTGTAAAAGTCGATCTGTGCGTGATAGGATGATAACCAATCCATCCCGAACATCGCGTCGAACTCCAAGTACTCTAACACTCTCAAATCAGCTGGTAACTGATGTCCCTCAATCTCCACGACACAATTCTAGCAAATATGGTTAGGGTAAATCTTATCCCCAGTTGTCGTTCTGAGAACAAGATGTGTATCTAAAGTCTGTGCATGTAATCCTAACTTTCCTATTATGCGTCCAGAAATAAAAGACAAAATACTACCAGAATCCATCATAACATGCATAGGAAAACCACAGACAGATAACATACCCTCAACTAGTTGTCTGGTCGCCTCCCTGTCCGGCGCGCGACCCCAAATGCTTTGATTGATCGAGCCCTATCTCTCGGCTCCGCTTCGTCTGTGGTGGTACTGGTGTTGGTCTAGTACAATCTGCCACAATATGCCCCACCTGACCGCAATGGTAACATGTGCGAGTCTCTGATCTGCCAAAACTCCGCTGACTCGACGTTTGACTCTGGCCTCGCTCGGCCTCTTTGTAACGACCTACTTGCCAAATGGACCGCCACGGGAGTCGATGCGGGCCCACAATCTTGCCTACCAGCGCCAGCTGTGTCCCACATGCTAACTTATCCACCATTTAATCATTATTAACTATTTAAATTGTTACTGAACTCGAGTCATCTGTTATGATCATTTTCAACCCAAATAAATCACAGCGGAAGTCAATTAACTCTGATACCTAGTGTGGAAAACCCATATATCATATGTACCTCAATGTATCAAAATATCAACATTACAGAGTCCTAGTGTCTCACAAAAATCCCAAATCCCAAAATAAAATAAAATAAGTATATACAAACGTACAAGCCCGGCTAAACGTCTCTGTATTTCTGTAGTTTGCTCTTGCCCCGGCTCGTACTAGGATCTGCACTCAAGTCATCACAAAAAGGCAGATAACGAGTCCAGAGTGAGTATTCCCAAGGAAATTAAGTGAGCAATACTGAAAATAAATACTGGAATTTAAAGAAAACTGTTCAATAAACATGCGGGAAATCTAAACAGTCAACTATGCTCATCGCATGCATATGTAATAGTAAAAGCGCAAAGTGTGTGTTCCTAGCCCCTAGGGTCAGACTAACGCCATACTTCGGACTCCCAACAGACTCCCAAATACTGGAATTTAAAAATTACAGTTCACAATAAATAGTAAATTGAAATCCTGCAGCAGTAAAATCTGCAAAAAAACAATTTTTACTGCTGCAATTAAAACGAAAATTAAGAAATTGTTTGTATATTATCAAAATTTGACAAAAAATATCTACAAAATGTGGAGATTAACATTTCATAATTAACTAGTAGTATACTATATACTACTAGATGAACATTATCCAACAAAATACAAAACACTACACAAATTAAGATGGCTACACAAATTAATTTACATATATATCTACAATGTCAATCTCACACTCTTACCCAATTGTGTCACCGATAGAAGATAGACACCATACAATTTCTGGGGCTCTTCGGCGACGGTGGTGGCGGCGGCTTTTCGGCGACGGTGCGGCGGCGGAGATCTTGCGTGTGGGAGCGACGAAATGGGTTTGCAGGGACGAGGAGGAGAGCCCCTGGTTTGTAAAAAACCATTTAGAAATTAGTGACAGCGTGCTGATAAATGGATATTGAGCCACTAGTATTGTAACGGCCCACTTGCCAAATGGACCGCCACGGGGGCCGATGCGGGCTCACTACTTGGCCTACCAGCGCCAACTGTGTCCCACATGCCAACTCATCCACCATTTAATCATTATTAACCATTTAAATTGTTACTGAACTCAAGTCATCTGTTATGATCATTTTCAACCCAAATAAATCACAACTGAAGTCATGCAATTAACTCTGATACCTAGTGTGGAAAACCCATATATCATATTATCAACATTACAGAGTCCTAGTGTCTCACAAAAACTCCAAATCCCAAAATAAAACAAAATAAGTATATACAAACGTACAAGCCTGGCTAAACATCTTTGTATTCCGGTAGCTTGCTCTTGCTCGGCTTGTACTAGGATCTGCACTCAAGCCATCACAAAAGGAAGATGACGAGTCCAGAGTGAGTATTCCCAAGGAAATTAAGTCAGCAATACTGAAAATAAATTCTGGAATTTAAAGAAAACTATTAAATAAACATGCAGGAAATCTAAACAGGCAACTATGCTCATCGCATGCATATGTAATAGTGAAAGCACAAAGTGTGTGTTCCTAGCCCCTAGGGTCAGACTAGCGCCATACTTCGGACTCCCAACAAACTACTGCCGGTGAGTAGCACTCAAGCAAGGCCGGTATTTGGATCCGCTAGGTGGTCGACGTGGAACCTACGACGCACCCACACGTGCCCGTCACTCTCTCGGGTAGCCCTATTCACCGAGATGGCACACGTGTTATGTCATAGTGGACGTACACACATAAATGACACGAAGGGAGAGCCTCAACGTTCGTCCATTACAACACACCAGGAATAGAGTAATGAAAGACAAAAAATGAATTCAAAAGCAAAAGTAAATACTGCTCAAGAAATTTCAGTTGGGATACTACATACCTCACACCGCACTCCGTGTCCTGTCGCTAACCCCCGGTCCTGCTCCGCCTAGTCCTGGATATCCCAAAGTACAGCCCGTAATGACCTATTTCCATATATAATTGATATTTAGTCATTTGTATGTGTGTTAAGTCATTTCACACAAATTATGTCAAAACAGGGGTGCATTAGCGAGCTATGTCTGGGCATTAGCGCGCTAGATGCCCAGACAGTTATACATTTTTAGCCCATACGAACATTGGCGCGCTGGATTCCCTTTTCATGAATGTAATTGAAAGTGCTCAATCAACTGTAAATAAAAACAAACACAACAACAATGTAAAATAGAAAAGCAAGACACAAGATTGGTATTGCAGTTCGGACCTCCGTCCTACGTATGTGGGGTCACGCTCAGGTCTATAATCCACTAAGAAAAATGATGTATATATTTATGCAAAGTTCCTAACTAATGATCCTTCATCTAGCCAGTGAATCCCTCACCAAAATTTGCTACACTAATCACTGATCCTACACGGTAGTCCCAAGTTCCCCTTGGGCAATCAACCGAGATCCCCTCGGCTATACGTTTGTGAAAACAAAAAGAGCTATCTCTCGAAAACTCTATCTCACAGTAATTTTGAAAATGCTATGCTTAATAGATGCATTGCTACTTCGATTACGTGAATATATAAGAAGATCATGCAATGACTTTCTTCTAGAAGTTTCCTTGTATATCTTCAATCAAATGAGGTGGTGAGTATTTAGTTTCATTTTTCTCCGTTGTTGAAAGGAAACATGCCTTGATTGTCTTGCGAGTTGTTAATCGAATATCATCTCTTTGCTGGATGGACATGTGTGGGTTGCCAAAGATATCTTGTCCAAATTAAGTGAATCTGTCGAGAATATTTGCTAAAATTCTGGAACGAGTATGATGGGGCATGTGCCCTAGGTCAATCCATTAACTGTCTTTATGAATACTTTTAGTTAATAAAATAGAGGATTTCATTTGTCGTTTATTATAATTAATTTGCATGTTTACATTATAATAATATCCATGGGTATTTACATAAATATCCTAAATGTCCCTAGTCAATCATTATCTTGGGAACTATAATGAATTAAGACTAGTGTGAGTCTTGATTGATGATCATATGATGATTATACGTATAGGGATACGAATCAAGATCACGAGTACTTGTTAGGGAACAAAGTAATCTTGACCGACCCGCTATGAGAACATCACATGGATTAAGTCATAATTGTTTCTCATGATAGGTATATCTTTCAGTCCTCGACTTGAGATTGCCGAGACTTCAACATTAGGAACACAATAATTTGACACAATCAAACGTTGTCTTTAACCTAGGACGATTATAAAGGTTGTGATTGGTTACTTGTGTGAGCAATGTGATGAAGTTGTGTAATCGAGATAGAATTTGTCCCTCTCATATAAAGAGAGATATCTAGTGGATCCCTCGATGTATTAGATCATTAAAAGGCCTAGTCTAAGTGAATTGATATTGATCAATGTCACTTGGATGTTTTCATCTACCTAGAGATCGAGACTAGTACGATTGAACATGTTGGATGACAATTCCATGCCTTATGTTTGATCAAAAGGATATCGTGTGACAAAAGGATGTTATATACATTATTGATTAGGTTGTATCGATTTGATATTCGTACGACTTGGGTTGTCATAATGTCTTGCTAGAGGCCGCTTATGACTTGTATACCAAAATGTGTTTTATTACACTGCCAACGTTGTATGAGCCTATTGGGTCGCACACTAAGAATAGTTTTGCGAGATTTTAAGATGGTTCAGAAAACCGAATTTTATATGATAAGATTCATGACGGAAACGTCCTTGTGGTGTATTACACTTATACTTCTTTCGGTAGGGGTATATGTGTAATTTACTTAACCGTCTATATACAAGGGTTGTATAAATAGACGCTTTAAGTTAGAATACAAAGAACAAAAGATTAAAAGGCCGAAACTCTATTTTCATTTAAGAAAAGACTTAGGGTTTTTGGTATGCTCTGATCGTTTTGGAGAGAAACAAAAAGATTTGGTATTCTCTCGAAGCTAGCACTTCAAATCTCGGCCATTGTTCGTGTGTGTGGATCGCGATAGAGGCGTTCGTCTTTAGCGGCGCCTTAGAGATCGATTAACCTTCGAAAAGGTATATTGCGATCGAGGTATGATTAAGTTTTCATGGTTTAAACGTTTTTAATGGAATTAGATTCGGATCCTGTTGGGGTTTTTGTCAAAATTGTTTTTTGTAATTTCCGCTGCGTATGAACCCCAAAACCCAACAGTGGTATCAGAGCCTTCGAGTTTGATTCCATTAAACTCATTGCATGTTTTCTTCTGATATATACATGATATATGATTGAAAACATGTTAATAGTTGATGTATATGTGATATACATAAGTTTTCTCATGAGATTTATTATCATGTTTTGTGTATATGATACATATATTCGTGATTTAATTGAAATTAGTTTCGTACATGATAGTAACCATGTTAGGTTAATTTGAATAATTTTAATGAATTGAGTTTCGTGTTCTATGATCCATGACACCATTAGGTTCGATTGGGATAGTAGTTCATGATTCAATTACATGTTTGTGATTATTTGGATGAAGACCAAAATTGCAAATAATTAATTTTAGAAATTATTTATTTATAAATAATTAATTTTCGAAATTATTTATTTATCTTGTTATATCTATTTTGTTATGAAGTTTCTATTTGATAAAGATAGATAACAAATTAGAATAGGAGATAAATATCAAGAATCTAGTTATTGGTGATATACTAGGATTCAAATATCTTAAATCCAAAATAAATAATTAATTCTCGAAATTATTTATTTATCTTGTTATATCTATTTTGTTATGAAGTTTCTATTTGATAAAGATAGATAACAAATTAGAATAGGAGATAAATATCAAGAATCTAGTTATTGGTGATATACTAGGATTCAAATATCTTAAATCCAAAATAAATAATTAATTTTCGAAATTATTTATTTATCTTGTTATATCTTTTTTGTTATGAAGTTTCTATTTGATAAAGATAGATAACAAATTAGATTAGGAGATATAAGCAAAATCGGTTTCGTTATCCCTATTGGATAGGAGATAAATATGGAGAAGTTTGTTATTGGTGATATGCTAGGATTCAAATATCTAAAGTCCTAATTGGATTAGGATAAGATGATTAGTTAGATGTGGGCCCGGGTTAATTAAAAATGTTTTAATTGACTTAATTTTGGATAAATTAAGGGGTAAATTTAGTATAGTAAAATCAGCGAAAAATATGATTTTCTATAGCGAATTTCAATTTTCGGAATTGAGATTCGTCTTCTAAAAAAAAAAAAAAAAAAAAAAAACTTGAATCTAGCGCCATTATCACCATTGGCTTCAATAGCCAGGACCATGCTTCATTGATTGGCCAATGGATTCATGCCTAACTAATCCTAGCGCACGGAAATTCTTTTATTAGTGAATAGTATAAAAATTTCCAAATTGTTTAGTGATTGAACAAATCAATAGAATATATGATATTTCATTGTTTACATAAAAATCACTAAAACTGAATAAAATCCCTCTATTAAATTTTAAGTCTCATGTCATCCATTTTAAACACTTGTCAATGGCCTCGATCACACTAATATAGTTTCACCATAGCCGGGTGTATTGTGTTATCTTGGTGAGACAAGTTGGGTAAGAGTTACCTAAATGTTTAAAATGGTCCGACTTAATAATGTCATCAAAATAGTTTTGAGCTTTAGGCAAATGATGAGATAAAAACATGCTAAGACATAAGATGTCCCATATCTCATAAAAGGATCTAAAAATTACGTAAAATGTAATTGGTAATTGTTACCTACCTAAATAATCTAGTTCTGTGTTTCATGCCATACCGTCATAGAATTAGGTGAAATATGGATTTTAGTCCCCTAAATAAACAAGTGTGTTTTACGAGGGTTGTTAATTTAGTGGGAGTCTATTCCTCTATGCTAAAATAAACTTTGCATAATCTTTATTGTAGATCAATGGCCTCTTCAAGTAACAATAATCCCCTGTCATCATCGATCAATCCTTGAGAAGGATAAGCTATCTCGAGACTAACTTTCTTGATCGGTTCGAAACTTGAGAATCATTCTCAAGCATGAACGCAAGTTGTATGTCCTGGATGCTCCAATCCCTGAGGACCCACCAGCCAATGCTACGAAAGCTATGAAGGATGCGCATAGTAAGCATGTCAACGATTCTACTGATGTTGCATGTATTATGCTGGCAACTATGGTTCCTGAACTTCAGAAGGACATGGAACTAATGGAAGCCTACGACATGGCTATAACGCTGAAGGAAATGTTCCAACAGCAAGCTAGGCAAGAAAGGTTCGAGACAGTCAAAAACCTACATTCTTGCAAGATGACTGAGGGTGCGTCAGTTAGTCCTCATGTTCTGAAGATGAAGGGCTATGTTGACCAGCTTGATAGACTCGGATTCCCCATAAGCCAAGAGTTGGCTACGTATTTGATCTTGAATTCATTACCGAGAGAGTTACTCACGATTTGTGATGAACTACAATATGAATAATATGGAGAAATCAATTTCGAGTTGCATTTGATGCTCAAAACTCTGAACAAAATATCAAGAAACCTCTAGTAATGTGTTGATGGTCCAAAAGGAAAACGGAATGAAGAAGAAAGGCAAAGGCAAGGCTAAAGTTGTCAAGGCTGCTGCTGCACCTGTCGCAAAGCCTGTGGAACAAGTCAAGCCCCAGCCTGTTCCTGCTTCAAAACACCCAAAAGAAAAAGAAGGAAATTGTCATTTCTGTCATGCACCTGGACATTGGTTCAGAAATTGCAAACTCTATCTGGAAGATCTAAGGAAGAAAAAGGGTAGTGCGACTACCACTACATGTATTTATGTTATTGAAATTAATTTATCTACTAGTGATTCCTGGGTATTAGATACCGGATGTGGATCTCACATTTGTATAAATGTGCAGGGACTCACCAGAAGTAGAAAGTTGAAGAAAGGAGAAGTCATCCTCCGCGTAGGGAATGGAGCAAGAGTTGCTGCCCTGGCTGTTGGATCATATGACTTAGTTTTATCTAGTGGACTTATTTTAACTTTAAATAATTGTTATTTTGTGCTCACTTGAGAGAAACATCATTTCTTTCATGTTTGGATATGGATGGTTTTGATTTTATTATTGCAAATAATAGATGTTCCATTTCTCGTAAAGGCATATTTTATGCAAATGCTGATTTGTATGATGGTCTTTATATTCTAAGCATGAAAAAGTCCACTGATACTCCGCCTTTAACATAAATACAAAGAGATTCAAGTCAAATGATTTGAATCAAACCTATCTTTGACATTGTCGTCTCTCTGGCAC
Source organism: Stephania cephalantha (assembly GCA_039657325.1). Taxonomy (NCBI): domain Eukaryota; kingdom Viridiplantae; phylum Streptophyta; class Magnoliopsida; order Ranunculales; family Menispermaceae; genus Stephania; species Stephania cephalantha. Next base: position 13,041,052 of record CM077572.1, read on the forward strand.
ATAAATGAGAAACGCATAACGAAGCTCCATAAAGATGGACTTCTAGATTCATTTGATTTAGAAACATATGAAACGTGCGTATCTTGTTTATTGGGCAAGATGACTAAAAGTCCCTTTATCGGACACAAGAAAGGGCAAATGATTTATTGGGTCTAATACATACCGATGTATGCGGTCCTATAAACACAATGGCTAGAGGAGGTTATCGTTCATTACATTTATGATGATTTCAAGAGATATGGTTATGTATATCTTATGAAACATAAAGCTGAATCATTTGAGTTGTTTCGAACGTTTCAAAATGAAGTGCATAATCAACTTGGTAAAACTATCAAAACACTTCGATCGATCGAGGTGGTGAGTATTTAAGCCAAGAATTTGATGATCATCTTAGAAATTGTGGGATTGTCTCCCAATTGACTCCACCAAAGAACTCCACAATGGAATGGAGTTTCGAAAGGAGAAATCGAACCTTATTAGATATGGTTCGATCTATGATGAGTCATGCAGATCTTCCATTATCCTTTTGGGGTTATGCATTACAAATCTGCAGCTTTCACTCTAAATCGAGTTCCTTCTAAAGCGGTTGATAAAACACCATATGAGATATGGTACGGGAAGAGACCTAGTTTGTCTTTTCTTAAGATTTGGGGTTGTGAGGTTTACATAAAGCGACAAGTCTCATAAAAACTAGCACCTAAATCTGATAAGTGTTTATTTGTGGGGTATCCTAAGGAAACAAAAGGATATTACTTTTATAATCTCGCTGAGAATAAAGTGTTTGTTGCTCGGTATGGTGCCTTTATGGAAAAACAGTTTATTTCAAAAGACACTAGTGGGAGAGAAATAAATCTTGAAGAAGTTCAAGAATCACGATAAACACCGAATCCGCTATCGGAAGTTCAACAACGTTCGAACCAGGTTGAACCTCCGCAAGTGACACAAGGCCCACGTAAATCGGTAGGGTAAGACATGAGCCGAGAGAGATTCGGATTTCTCATTACCGATAGTCGTGATGTGTTGCTTATGGATCAAAATGAACCCACCACTTATCGGAGGCTATGTCCGGACCGGACTCGGATAAATGGCTAAGTGCCATGAATTCCGAGATGCAATCCATGTATGATAACCGAGTTTGGAACTTGGTTGATTTACTGAAGGTGGTAAGACCATTGGATGTAAATGGGTTTTCAAGAAGAAAACCGACATGGATGGCAATGTGCATACTTTTAAAGCAAGACTTGTAGCAAAAAGTTTCGGTAGACTCAAGGTGTTGATTATGATGAAACTTTTTCGCCAAGAGCCATGCTTAAATCCATAAGAATTTTAATTGCCATTGTTGCATATTATGACTATGAAATATTGCAAATGGATGTAAAAACAAAGATTTCTTAATGGAAAGTCATTGAGGACGTGTATATGACACAACCTCGAAGGTTTTGTACATCCCGAGAATTCTAGGAATGTATGCAAGCTTCAAAGATCCATTTATGGATTAAAGCAAGCTTCTCGGAGTTGGAATCTTCGTTTTGATGAAGCAATCAAGGATTTTGGTTTCATTAAGAACGAAGATGAGCCTTGTGTATACAAGAAGGTCAAATGGGGAGTGTAGTTGTTTTTCCGGTACCGTATGTCGATGATATATTACTCATTGGAAATGACATCCCAACATTGCGAATGTCAAGTCTTGGTTAGGGAAGTGTTTCTCAATGAAAAACTTAGGAGATGCACCTATATCCTAGGGATAAGGATCTATAGGGATAGATCTAAGAGGCTAATCGGTCTAAGTCAGAGTGCTTACATAGACAAGGTGCCGAATAGGTTCATTTGCAAGACTCTAAAAGAGGATTGTTGCCAATGTCTCATGGCATAAGTCTCAAGAAGAATCAATGTCCTAGGACAAATGATGAGCGAGACCGTATGAATAAGATTCCATATGCATCGGCTATTGGATCTATCATGTATGCCATGCTATGCACTCGACCCGATGTATCATATGCTTTGAGCACCGCAAGCGTATATCGCCGATCCTGGTGAGAGTCACTGGATAGCAAGAAAGAACATCCTTAAGTACTTAAGAAGGACTAAGGAAGTGTTCTTGGTCTATGGAGGTTTTGAAAATGATCTAGTTGTAAATGGTTACACGGATGCAAGTTTTCAAACCGATATAGATGATTTTAGATCGCAGATCTGGATATGTGTTTACTTTGAACGGGGTGCGAGAAGTGGAAAAGTTCGAAGCAAGAGATCGTGGCGCATTCTACAACGAAGTTGAGTATATTGCGGCGTCCGATGCAAAGAAAGGAGGCGATTTGGATCAAAAAGTTCATTTCGAACTAGGTGTGGTTCCAAGTATTGCTAACCTGTTTGTTTGTATTGTGACAATAACGGGGCAATAGCACAAAGCCAAGGAACCTAGATCACACCACAGATCCAAACATATACTCGAGCGTTTTCATCTCATCGAGAAATTATTGAGAGGGGAGACGTAAAGATTTGCAGAGTACCTATCAAGACAACGTTATGATCCATTGACAAAAGCTCTTCCACAAGCAAAACATGATGGTCATGTTAGATCATTAGGCATTAGATGCATGTATGATTGGCCCTAGTGCAAGTGGGAGATGATGGGGCATGTGCCCTAGGTCAATCCATTAACTGTCTTTATGAATACTTTTAGTTAATAAAATAGAGGATTTCATTTGTCGTTTATTATAATTAATTTGCATGTTTACATTATAATAATATCCATGGGTATTTACATAAATATCCTAAATGTCCCTAGTCGATCATTATACTCGGGAACTATAATGAATTAAGACTAGTGTGAGTCTTGATTGATGATCATATGATGATTATACGTATAGGGATACGAATCAAGATCACGAGTACTTGTTAGGGAACAAAGTACTTGGACCGACCCGCTATGAGAACATCACATGGATTAAGTCATAGTTGTTTCTCATGATAGGTATATTTTTCGGTCCTCCGACTTGAGATTGCCGAGACTTCAACATTAAGAACACAAGTGATTTGACACAATCAAACGTTGTCTTTAACCTGGACGATTATAAAGGTTGTGATTGGTTACTTGTGTGAGCAATGTGATGAAGTTGTGTAATCGAGATAGAATTTGTCCATCTCATATAAAGAGATATATCTAGTGGATCCCTCGATGTGTTAGATCGTTAAAAGGCCTAGTCTAAGTGAATTGATATTGATCAATGTCACTTGGATGTTTTTAGTCTACCTAGAGATCGAGACTAGTACGATTGAACATGTTGGATGACAATTCCATGCCTTATGTTTGATTAAAAGGATATCGTGTGACAAAAGGATGTTATATACACTATTGATTAGGTTGTATCGATTTGATATTCGTACGACTTGGGTAGTCATAATGTCTTGCTAGAGGCCGTTTATGACTTGTATACCAAAATGTGTTTTGGTACACTGCCAACGTTGTATGAGCCTATTGGGTCGCACACTAAGAATAGTTTTGCGAGATTTTAAGATGGTTCAGAAAACCGAATTTTATATGATAAGATTCATGACGGAAACGTCCTTGTGGTGTATTACACTTATACTTCTTTAAGTAGGAGTATATGTGTAATTTACTTAACCGTCTATATACAAGGGTTGTATAAATACACGCTTTAAATTAGAATACAAAGAACAAAAGATTAAAAGGCCGAAACTCTATTTTCGTTTAAGAAACGACTTAGGGTTTTTGGTATGCTCTGGATCGTTTTGGAGAGAAACAAAAAGATTTGGTATTCTCTCGAAGCTAGCACTTCAAATCTCGGCCGTTGTTCGTGTGTGGATCTTTCGATAGAGGGCGTTCGTCGTTGCGCGCGCCTTAGAGATCGATTAACCTTCGAGAAAGGTATATTGCGATCGAGGTATGATTAAGTTTTCATGGTTTAAACGTTTTTAATGGAATTATATTCGGATCCTGTTGGGGTTTTTGTCAAAATTGTTTTTTGTAATTTCCGCTGCGTATGAACCCCAAAACCCAACATTCTATACGTATAGACAAGTCTGTAAGTACAGACCAAGTCTTCCTACATACAACTCACAATGTTTAAATCATATCCTAAGTATTGGTTGAACAAATAATGACAAGAAATATTTTACCTTATCAATCTCTCCCTTTGTCATTTATTTGTCACAACCCAATACAAAAGGATTATGACATATTTAAACAAATAAAACATGCATTTATAAAGCAAATAAGATTAATATGAATAAGTGAAGACATGCGTTAGCAATAAAGCAAAATCCTGTAAGATTAAATTTAAGAACTGAATTCAAATTGCAGCAGGACCAAATATTCAGACTTAAACAAAAAAAAACAATTTGTAGAAACAAAAGAAATGAACTGTTATGATAAGCTCCCCTATATTGGAGTTATTCTCCCATTTTATGATAAAATGAAGGGCAAAGGAAGGAGAAAAAGATAACTGGTCCAAGAAGAGGAGAGGCTTTTCCTGCAGCGTGGAAGTGACTACAAATATCCTCCATTTGGCGAGTATGATCCCTCTACTGAAAGGCAAGGAGTTCAAAGGTAGCATTGTCTATGTTACAGACATTGGGATGTCTGCCAGAAGGCTTTCCAAGGTCGTTAATGGCTGTCGGACTTGAGGGTGGAGTCAAATAAGGATCGACTGGGATGTCATCAACAATGGGAACAGTTAGCCGAAGATCATCATTGCGAAGGGGAAGGTTTGGGAAATGTGAGGACCGAATGGAGAGGGTGGATGCCTTGATCCTTCATTTATCCACCTTGACTATGCGATATGTTGGCAGACGTGGAACCTCATGTGACTCAAAAGGCCAGTAAGTAGGCATGGAAAAGATAGCTTCTTCCACCGTTCGTCCCCCGCCGCTCATTGGAAAATTGCATTAAACACAGCTTGACCCAAGTCAATGGGAATACCTTATCAATGGCATGGAGAAGGATGGCATCCTCCAAAATAACAATGGCTTCATGAGCTATAGGAAATATATTATAAGTGTCATACATGAATAGATGAAAAAATTTCGTAGTAAGGAGTTTGGATTTGATACGAACATCAGGAGTACCATCTTCGATCCATCGGCGTGTAAATCGGAGGCAATTGCTGCATGATCAAAACTATCCTCAAAGCCAGGAGGGTAGATGGAGCCATTAGTGTGATATATTAGATGTTGTAGAAAGGAATTTATAGTTAAAAGAGAAAAACGAACAATGTTACCTCTGGAATAAGCCCTGAAGAAAAAGCCGGATTGGGGATGTAGAACTGTCCATGTGAAGTTGGCATAGAATTCCTGAACAAGAGTGTCGTTGTATTCAGTTAGGAAGGTGAAGAGACGGAGCATATGGCGGTTGGCTAAGTAATCACATAGCTTGGTTTCCTGATAGGACTTGTCGACAACACCCAATTCAACCCAAAACTCCATTGATTGAAGCATTTGGAATTTGGTGGCTAATTTAATATCGAAGAAGGCAAAGGAAACAGGTTCACTTGTAGTGACAAACTTCACCCGAGGGGTGGCATAGTATGAGGAGGATAGAAGGGTGGAGTCTCAGTGTGGCTAGTCTGCTGAGGCGAATGTACTCGAGTGGAAGACTCTGCAGGGACAAAGGCGCCTGTGGGTACAAAGGCATCTGTAGGTTTAGTGGCCTCTGTAGGTATAGAGTGGTATGTGGGTACATAGTCGTCTGTAGGTATAGAGCATATGGTGATTCATAAATCTCAGCGAAACGACATCGGATCGATTCCCCATCGGAGTGAACAAGTCGCCGTCTGCGAAGAGGCCGGGAGATAGGGTTATGAAAACCTTGAGACAAATCCTAAGATAAGTTACGTAAAAGATCAAAAGAGGGCATATCATTTACTGGTGAAGAAGCTGTAGGGACAGAGGATGAGGACAAAGGTTGGCCCATTTGAGGAGATTTAGGCGGAGCCACAGAAGGACGGTTGGGAGACGAGGCGGGAAGGTCACGCACTGTAGAAGGGGGAACAAATGAGGCTTCCATGGCCTTCGACTTTGTCATCCGCCGATAGTACTTCTTCAATGGTGGTTGTAAGACACTGGGTGGTTTTGAGCATGAGCAGAGGTGATAGAGAAGGATGCATGGGTGCTAGAAGCAGTCGAACCAAAAATGATCATCATGTAGATTGAGGTATCCAAATAGAGACGCAGACGAATATGAGCGAGAGGTGACAGAGGAGAATGAGAGGGAGTAGAAGAAGAATAATAATAATAATAAGAAGAAGAAGAATAATAATAATAAGAAGAAGAATAAGAAGAAGAAGAAGAAGAAGAAGAAGAAGAAGAAGAGTGAAGTGGGTTAGTGGAGAGAATTAATGCCCCATTAATGCTTTAACGTTGAGAGGGAGAGAGAAAATTGGGTTTATTTGAATAAAGAAGGAAATTTTGAAAAAGAAGTTAAGAAAAATGTTTCCTCCCAAAGTATAAACCAAACAAGGAAATCAAATAACCGAAAATAAGAAAGAGAACAGCCAAAAATGACAACTGCACAAAAAAAAATTCCCCCAAAAAATAACAAAAAAAAATGTTTGAACAGTAAGCCAAATGTAAAAGATGAAAAAAATTACCAAAAATGGTTGTTGCAATTTTTCCTACTAGTGCAGTGGAGAAAGACAAATACCTAACTCACCGCGAAGAAACTCAAATCGAGCTCGATCAAGAGCTTTTGTGAGAATGTCATCTAGTTGTTTTCCTGTGCTAACATGATCCAATGCGACAACTTTACGTTCAACCTAATCACGAAGAAAGTAATAGCGGAGATCGATATGTTTGGTGCGAGAGTGCTGAACCGGGTTCTTAGAGATATTAATCGCGCTCTTCTTGTCGCAGAACACAGAGAGCTGTGCCCATGGAATGGCATAGTCATCCAACATTTGTCTCATCTAAATGAGTTGAGTACAACATTGTCCAACAACTATGTATTTAGCCTCTGCAGTGGAAAGGGAAATTGAATTCCGTTTTTTACTATACCATGAAACCAAGTTAGTACCAACATACAAACAACCCCCCGAAATACTTTTACGATCATCGACATTAACCCTCCCAATCTGTATCACTAAAACCATCAATGAAAATATTAGACTCATTAGAAAACCATAAACTAAAATTAGAAGTAGAAGAGACACAAGGATACGCTTGACAACTGTGAGATGAGAGTCCTTTGGACAAGCTTGATAACGTGCACATGCACCAACACTAAAGTATATGTCGGTTCTGCTTGCTGTTAAGTATATGAGGATGCCGATCATGATTCGGTAGAGACTCGGGTCTATATTAGCTCTCGTATCATTTTTGGTAAGTTTATCGGTAGTACTCATGGGAGTGCAAATATGTCGGGTGTTATCAAGACCAAATTATTTGACAATACTCGCAACATATTGACTTTGGGTAATGAAGGTTCCTGTAGCACTTTGATGGACTTGAAGGCCGAGAAAGTACTTGAGTTCACCTACCATACTCATATCAAACTCAGTCCGCATACTGTGAACAAATTCTTGAACAAGTGAGGACGATGTGGACCCAAATACAATGTCATCGACATAGATTTGAGCTATGAGAACAACAGAAGACTTCGTCATGATGAAGAATGTCTTGCAATTCCCCTCAACGGTAGCCCTTATCAAGAAGATATGAGGTTAATCAATCGTACCATGCACATGGAGCTTGCTTAAGTCCATACAAAGCCTTTTTTAAATGAATCCTTTTGGCTATTCAACATACTCTTCTTCAGTTAGTATACCATTCAAGAACACAATTTTCACGTCCATCTGTTGCAAGGTGATTTTCATAGTGCATGCATAGGCAAGTAGAAGTCGAATGGATTCCGATCTTGCTACCGGAGTGAAGGTCTCATTGAAGTCAATACCTTCAACTTGATTGTAACCTTGAGCAACAAGACGAGCCTTGTTGCGAGAAAGGTCCCCGTTGGTGTCAGTCTTATTACGAAAGACCCGCTTAGTGCCAACAACGTTTACATGAGACGGTTTGGGAACGATTGTCCAAACCTCATTGTGTTTGAATTGGAGAAGCTCTTCGTGCATTGCTGCAACCCAGAACTAATCTTGCAATGCCTCCTTAACATTCGTTGGCTTGAGAGAAGATACATAGCACATATAACCTACCAATTTTTTATAGTTTACCTTTGAAACATCCTTTGTTTTGATGCCTTGTAAGACATCTCCAATGATGTTTGAGGAAGGATGATCTTTCTGAATCTTGGAAGAAGGAGCTGTAGAGCTGGTAGAGGCCAAATGTTGTATTGAATTGGATGGTTTGATGATGATGTTGGTTTCTGAAGCAATGGAAGATTCTTGTGAGTATAGAGATGCCTTGTAGGTTCATACGGTTCTTTAAGTATATACGAGTCCCCTGTAGGTATAGACAATTATGTAGGTACATATAGTTCTGTAGGTACAGACTGTTATGTAGGTATAAACGATGTTTGTATTGGTTTTGATTGTTGAACAGGCAGATCGATACAAATGTTGTCATCATCATTTCTTCTGTGTTGTAAAGGAGCAACAGATGGAAATGAGGAGCCGATCGCCATCGATGAAGTCACCATCTAAGTGAAATCGGTGGTATCGTCAATGACGACATTGATCGATTCCATCACTCGTTTAGTGCGCATATTGTAAACTCGAAATGCTTTACTTGTATTAGAGTATCCAAGGAGTATATAGCATCCCTTACTTTTGCAAATCGAAATTCCCTAGTGATTCCCTCGTCTTTCAACACTAAGCACTTGTTGCCAAAAATATGGAAATAATTCAAATTAGGCTTTTTACCTTTCCATACCTCGAAGGTGTCTGAGTGGAGTGAGGACGAAAATAGACACAATTGATGATATAGCATGCTGTATGTAGTGCTTTTGCCCATAATCGTGAAGAGAGATTTTTGGAATGTAACATTACACGTGCCATTTCCTGGATGTGTCTATTTTTTTGCTCAACCACCCCATTTTGTTGGGGTGTAATAGGTGCAGAGAACTCGTAGTGGATGCCTAAAGATCTGCAAAAACTATCAAAGTTAGAATTTTCAAATTCCTTACCATGATCGCTTCGAATGCGAGTGATGCAAATGTTTGCTGCAGTTTTCTTGGTGTGAAGCTTTATGCACAGATCTCTGAATTTCAAGAACGCATCTGATTTTGCTTTAAGAAATAAAACCCATGTGAATCGAGAAAAATCATCAACACAAACAAGAATGCTCTATGCTCGGCCATGTGGTTCATTTGGAGACAAAGGAATAAATTAATTTTTTAAGGCAAGAACCATCCCACACCCTTATAGTGGGAATCGATCTCGATATGGCTTGCGGACTTCCAACAACACAGATATAAAGGCATGCATGTCTCTGAGATCCAGGATAGGGTGCTCTAAGCTTATCTAGATAGATCTGGCATGCTCCAAGCCGTGGCTTGTTGAAACTCAACGTTGATGCCTCAATGATCCCTAACTTGAAGCATGTAGGAGTAGGAGGAGTCATACGAGATCATGCAGAAGTAGTCTATGAGATTTTTGCTAAGAAACTAAATGGATCTTTCCCTCCAGAATAGCTAAGCTCCTAGCAGTCAGGGGGGCCTTAGAACTGCCTAATCTTTGGGGTTGCAAATATATATGGTTGAATCGGGTGCTAGTTCGGTTGTGGCACAACTGAAATTGCCCACACTTGATTAATACACGGAATTGATTGTAAATGACATCCATGGCTTTTTCGATGGGAAGGCTAGAATGGTCGTCTCACATATCTCCAGAGATGGGAACAAAGTTGCAGATACCTTGGCTTGTCATGCTTGTGTACGAGAGCAATCTCTTGTATGGGGTGATAATATCCCACTTTTCCTTACTTTAATTGTAAGAAAAAACTTATTAGCAATTGAATAATAACATATATGGGCCCTTGTTCAAAAAAAAAAAAAAAAAAAAAAAAAACAAAATAAACTTAAAAGGTGCATCTCTATGGTGGTATTTTTCATTATATTAAAGTCCTAACTTTGAGACTCTGCAACTGTCACCAAAGTAGATGGAAGCCTTCACAGACAAATATTGATTCGCTGCCTCTCTATTACTTGAAGAGACTTCACCCTCTATGATGGATGAGACCATCAAAGATAAACTCTATATTGATATGCTTGTTTCTTTCGACACAGAAAATAGCAAAATCACTAAACTGGATTCACAATTTTTTCTTTAAGTAAAAGGAAACTGAATTTCGCAAAGAAAAAAGTGAAAGGAAACTGAAAGGATACATATATAATCAAGCTCGCCATTAATTATAAACTTCAAACCTAATGGATAAAATGATGGGAGTCGCTAGTGTGAAATACATCAAGTTTCATATTACCGTTCAAGTCACACACAATAAATAATGTATCATTTTAAAGTACTTGGTAGTTGGTATCTATATGGCTAAATCTTATGTAATTTTATAATTACACAAAAAATTCCTATGTTGAAAATAATTTGCAACTTATCTTTCTAGAAAAAATCTGCAATTTATATTTTTCACTAAATTAAATCATTGAAACCATATAGACTTTGCTAGTGCTCCGCTACAATCGTTGAGCCAATGTTATGACACAAGTCAATCTATGACACGTGTCGAGCGTGCACAATATTTTTCATATTTTTCTATTATTTTGTAGTAGTAGTAAATAGGATATCATCTCCACAGAGATTTTTCAAATCTCAAAGGAGAGTATTTTTTTCTTGTTTTTATTAACTTAGTTAATCTAATTAAACGCGAATGAAAATATTAAATAACTAAAATCTATAAATACTAACTTAATTAACCAAATTAACTAACTTAATCTAAACAATTCAATGCAAACTAAATCAAACAATAACTTAAACTCAATATAATATACTTAAACAAACATCTAAACAAATCCTCGTTAAACAATGTAATATACTTAGATTGCTTTCAAACACTAGAACATAACATCACTGTGATGGCCCCAGTCCCCACAAACTCGGCCTCACCAGGCCTCGACTCACGCGAACCCTCGAGTCCGCCCTTGCAAGGTCAACTCAAGCCTAGTCAGCCTTCATTTCTATTATTATTAATTATTCAGTGTCTTAAAGTTGAGTTATTAAGTTTTGCAAGTTTTACAATTAAAAATAGTGGAACTAAACTTAAGCAATTTAAATAACTCAATAAATGACAAGTTTGACAACCTTTCGTGTGGAAACCCAAAAAATATGATCTCATGTATATGTAAGGTGACAAAATATGGAAATATACATGTATCAAAGTGCACTCAGCCCATTTAACCAATTTTATAAAATATATATAACATAATTACACCAAAAGGACTTACGCGTAGCAAAAGTGGAAGCCGACTCTGAGGAAAGCTCAAAGGAAGTCACCAAGTATCGACTATTTTCCCTTGCTAGACAATATACCTGCAATTGTTACCACGCAGAAGACAATTCCAGTGAGTAAAGCCAGATGAGAGTCTCAACATTAATTCTAGAATCCAATAAAAGGTTGGCCAATAGATCATGCACGTAATCACAAAGAAATGAAATAGAAATCGCATGATAAATAAGCTAATAAGGAACTCAAAGAGAATTGAGCGACAATATCACACAAATTTGGGTATCTAAGTGATCCAAGTCCATCCGGTTGTAACACACAGTACACAACCTAACTTCTAAGGCGGGTTGTGGTATTAACTAAGTCTCCAACAGTTTAGATTAGTTCCATCAACTGAAGCAAACATACACTCACCTCTACCAGCTTAACTCTCTAATCTTAAACTGCAGACTTAGCAAAATCTACAATCCGTTTAGTCACGGTGGTACATATGATCACATAGCCCGTATACTGCACTCGTGACTATCATTCGACCACTTAGACCCAAGTCCCGCTCGATATTAGAGTAAATCACAAAGATAAACAATATTGACCACACATGTATATCATAGCCCATAAAAATGAATTTAGATTTGCAAATGATGCATGTGTTTTAGAAAGTAAGTCACGAAAATCAATAATGAATCGCACAAATAATTCATAGATAATGAATTCACGAGGAAAACATATCGCCAAGATACGAAATGGGAATCACAAAGAGAGCATCAACATCGACGATAACATGACAAGAAAGTTCACATAAAATGAATTACCAAGTATGATGACAAGAAAATTGATGAGAATTAGTATTGAGGCCCCCGCTGGTTTATTTACCTTAAACCTGCGCGAAATCCAAACTTTCGCGGCTCCCACACGCCTCCAACCGATCCCCGACACCTGACACTATGCGACTAGGCTCCCGGTATCCATTTGGATTAGTTCTACTTGTGTTAGAGTCCATTTAACGTGTTTCACATCTATTAATATAATCTCAGCCATATATTGATTCATAGCTACCTTCTTACCAATTTTATTTCAAAAAAAATTACTTGAAAATGATGTCTTGAAACGCCTAGAAAAGACTCCGGATATGCTTGAGTCTCAATCCCGATGTTATTGAATGAAACTCAGCAATAAAAACTCAATTGAAACTCATTTGGATGGTTTAAAATGAAGTTTTCATAATTCAGAATCCATAAGAGGTTAAGTTTTTAGTTGATTACCTTCTTGAAAGTAATTCTTTCAAGTATGGAACTCAAAACTCTTCTCTAGAACATTCCTTCAAGCTCCAATTCGAACTCCCTTGCTCAAGCTCTAGATGGTTCTACACTCTCAAAACTCACCAAATTTGGGTTGAATGTGTAAAGAATGAGGTAGGAATAACTTAAATACACTAAAATTAAGCTTTGGAAGGTTGAATCTAGTTGAAATTTGGCATTTTGATCGAAAAGTTGCAATGGTTCGTGAATGTGAATGGTTTAATTATCTTATATATATATATATATATATCCAATAAAGGTTGATTTAGCTTGACTACTCTGTTGAGTACTTAATTTACTTATTTGTAAATTTATTTGACTTAATTGATTTTTCAGTTCATTAATTAATAGTAGTATCAGTCTTAATCTGATTTTTAGAAATCTGTGTAAAGTCTTGATGACTTTGACTTATAAAGTTATGTAAAATTTGTTCTAAATTTGGATTCGTAGGTCGAATATTTTGTTGAGGCTATTGATTAGGTGCAGGTTGTATCTAAGCTCTTGGTCTATAAGTATTATAATTCTAATTTTGAGGACCATAACTAAAATTTGGATTTGGCCTTCCAAGATAATAAGTATTATTATTATTATATTGATTTCTTGGAGGACCAGAAAATTGATTCATAATTGCATTAACCTCTTAAGTATTTTCTTCATGTAGAGTAGGACACGCATCCGTAGGATGTGTAACCTCGTTATAGAATCCACAAGCCTTAACTTAATTAGATCTATCATTAACTAACAACTTAACCTTCTTATATAACTCATCAATTTTATCATTAGATGCATTATTTCTTTTATTATCCACTTCATAAAGTTTGTTTCTTCAGGATTCAACATTTTCACCATATTGTTTGGATTTTTTTGCCACTTTATTAATTGTTTCTTTCGCTAAAGTAGGTGTTGTCTCAAATAAAAATCCACCACATACTGCATCTAATAACCTTTGTTCAAAGTGATTGAGTCCTTCATAAAAATATTCTAGTAAAACTCTTTGAGTATATCCATGTTGTGGACATTAAGAAATTAGTCTTTGGAATCTATCCTAAAATTTATTGAGATTTTCATCGTCTTTCATCTTTGCAACTATGATTTGTTTTCTATATAAACTAATTTTTCTAGCGAGACACATATTCATCTAGGAAAGCTTCTAACATTTGAGTCCATATAGTTATTGAATCTTGTGGGAGGTAGAACAACCACTCCATTGCTTGATCTTTTAATGCAAAAGGGAAAGCCTTAAGTTTGACTTGTTCTAAAGTACTTTCTTTTGGTTTCATTCCATTAACTTTATGTTGATATTCCATTGTAAATTTATGTGGGGTCTTCATTGTCTTTACCATACAAGTTAGGTAAGGCACTAATAAATCCGGATCTAAATTCAAATTCAGGAAATCCATCGAGTATGCTATGCATATATATAGGCTCATATGCTGTAACATTTTGATTTGCTTGTCTAAAAGTGAGTTCTCTGTTATTGTTATTATTATTGATAACTCTGTTATCTTTATTATATATTATCATTATTCACATTGTCATTAATATCATTATTGTTGTCTTCCATCCTATTAGCTAAATTTTTCCTAAGTTGTTGTTGTCTTAAGCTCCGATTAAAAGTTTTATCTATTTCAGGATCAAACGGATGTAAAGATCCTGTTGAATTAACACGATGCAAGAAGTGTGTGTTACACTAGCATTTTTCTTTGGCAAAGAAATGAGTTGGGTCGGGTTCAACTCGGGTTAGAGTCAAAGATTTTGTAATTTATTAGTGTTGTATGTATTTTTATTTTGACAATAGGGGCATGTGTAATGGCACTATGTGGTATTTAAGTTATAGTTTTTGTTTTTCTTATTTTTTAAATCAATATTAAGTTTTTTTGGACTCAGTTTTTAAGTAATTTAGAATCAACATTTCAGTCTCAAAAAATATTGTATTTCAGTTAAAGTTTTTTTTCCTATTTTTGACATCGGTATTAGGTTTTTTTTAACACCTTGTTTAAAGTTTCTTAAAAACTGCATTTAAGTGAAGTAAGAAAATAAAAATAAAAAAAATCGTCAAACAAAAATATAAACTCGATTTGAAATTAAGGCGGTTAAGAAATGGGCGGCAAATCAGTCCGTTGAGAAGGCGCGCCCTTAGAGAGAAAGAGAGGGAAATGAGAACGTTGGAAAGTACCGTTACCACCCACTTCAAAATCAGAAACGTTGGAATGGAAGCTTATATATATTAGAGAGGGACTACTGATAATGTAATGATCGATCAATTCTCTCTTCTTTCTTAGCTAATTGTTCGATCTTCTTCTTCTGCAATTTCATCAAATCAATTTGTCTCATCAATTAGTTTCTCTGATTCGCAATGCCGAGGCCAATTACTAGTGACTTTGGGAGAGATTTCAACAATCGCCATCATCATCATCATCATCATCATCATCAAGGTGTTAATGGAGGAAACGGAGGCAATTCATCAATTGGGATCAACCCCTCTTTTGACGCCCCTAATTACTTGCAGAGTAAGTAAACCCCATCTATTAATTCTCTGTCTTTTCAACTTTTTTGTTTAGTTTTCTACTTGTTTTAGTTCTCTGTTTTTGTTTTTTTATCTAATCAGCTGAGTTTCCAATTTGCTTCACAGGGAGAAATTTCAATGCCCCTGCTGCCTCAATTAGGAGACACCACCCTCCGCGCCGTTCTTTTGCAAATCAGTCGTTTCACCGCCAAAACAACTATCGTCCTCCCTATGAAGTACCTCCCAGAAACCAGAACAACTACTATGAAGTACCTCCCAGAAACCAGAACAACTATCTGCGCCACTATCGAATTCCACCGGCACAGCAAGACAGCGATCTTAGGCGCAATGAAATATCTCCCCACCTTCGAAATGAGCCACGCCATCACCAAAACTTTCCTGCCCAACCACTTACAATGCGCATCCCAATTGCTAACTTTGTGGTTACTCTACAAGATGTAATTCTCTCACTATCACACATCCTTGAATTCCCAATTTACACTGGGAAATATGTTGCTTGAATTAGAACTAATACATTCTCTTCTATATGTTGCAGGGAGTGGACATTGAACTGACTCCGGAAGAGTACCAGGCGATAAGGGTTCGTGAGATTTTAAGGGCTCGTGAGATTTCAAGGGCCCGTGAGATTTTATATGATCGTATACAGCAGGTAGATCCTATTAATGACAAATTTTTTTTTTCCTTCATCTATTGAATAGCTAGCTTAGATTTAATTTTGATTTCGAGCTAAATATAATTTTTTTTTTCGAAACAATTTTCGCAGATGCTGCTGCAGAGAATGTTAGAAGAAGAAGCTCGCGAAATGAGAAGCGGGTGGACTGAGGAAGACATAATGAAATGTCTGAAGACTAGAAGTAATGATGCTTCACTTGGCAATGATCAGGAGAATACAATCTGCACCATATGTCAGGTAAAAATTAGGAATTCTTCAACTCCATTTTTATGTCAGGTAAAAATTAGGAATTCTTCAACTCCATTTTTATCTACTTAGCTTTCTCCAATTAATTGTGTTTCAATCTATATATGTTATGTTTGTTTTTAGGGATTTTGGAAACCAAGTGAATGATGTAGACCAAATTGAACTTCGTTTTGCAGGATGAATATCAGATCGAAGACATGATCGGAACACTGGATTGTCAACATGAATTTCATAGAGACTGCATTAAGGACTGGCTGCTAAGGAACAACATATGCCCAATATGCAGAAGACCAGCATTGGACAGTGAGAGTAGCACTAATTAACACCAAATACTTGTTTTGTTGATTAGTTTCTTCATGTACTAATTCAGTATGTGCAGTACCTGTATATATGAATTCAAATTTTGTTTGTACCAATCGGCTCAGAAACTGTAATATACTCTGAGAATATTGTAGATAGTCTACACATCAATGAAGTTGATTCCTTTGTGTATAGTTTTCCTTCTTTAATATGTTATGCTATTCTTCAAGTCCCAGGAGTCCATAGGAATAACAGGTTCAGTCCTAAATTCAAGGAATGATTGCCCTATCTGCGGAATTGGTGTTGTATTCTGTGATGCTTGTATTTTCTCTGTTTCTATGGAATCAACGTTGTCTGCTGCTTCAATAAGGATTTAACATAAGGTGTTGGGATGTAAGTAGTTAAGCGGTTATCTCTCCTCAAATAATATCGAGGCATTTTGGAGTAAAACCCCACACATGTGAGTTGAATGTGGTTATGGTAGGGATAATATCGGTACTAGTGAGATCCATGGACCCCCGGATAAAGGCGCGGGCGGGCCCAACAGAAGCTAACAATTTACAATATTTCTCAAGTTACCAACTCTAACCGGAACTTAAGAATTGGTGGGTGGTAGAAGAGAGATAAATGCAGAGAAAAGTTAAAACTGGATATGGTCAGGTCTATGGTCTCTTCTCTTTAAATTTTTATGAGGTTCGACTAATTAATAATGCATGTGATGGTGTTTTGATTTACAATCAGAACAACCTTAAATGAATATGATTCTAAGATAAAGGTCATATGCAAGTTATGCAGTCATCTCATAATTCTCATTATTTGGCAGCCAAAATGGTAAAAAGAGCTGAACAATGCCATTTTAAGAGGTAGAATCTGTTCTTTTCCACAATGCCTTTGTGTTTTCTTATTGGTGTCACTGTTTTTAGGTTTTGACTAGCTTTCCCAATGAAGTTAAGCAAATCCAACCAATTGAATTTTTTCCGAGGTCATATAGAACCTTTTTTTTTGGGAGAATATAAATTCTTATCCACAAGGATCATCAATCAACAATTGCCGCCGAGGTTCTTTTGTATTCTAAGACTTGTGCGTGTATATATAGATTACCAAGTACACAAGATCAATACACAATAAACTTATTCTCTTGAGAAATTATCATGGTATCAAAGCCCTAATTGTGGGTTTCTCTGGTTGTGCGAGACACAATTATGTCATCTCTGGTTGTGCGAGACACAACGCTGCCAAGCCGCCTCGCGTTCTCCATCTGTCCGCCTGCTGCTGCTGCACCAACCCCTGCACGCCCGACGGACGCCATCTGAACCTTGCCTGCCTCGCCAGCGCGTCCTCGTCTGCCCAAGTCTCGCCTGCACCAGTCTGTCCTGCTGCCACGTGCCGCATGTCGCGCCGCCGCCTGTCTGACGCATGCTGCCACACGTCAGCCGCCGTCACCTGCTGCTGCATCACCGCTCGCGTTCTCCATCTGTGATCCCGCTCTCCACTAAGTCACCTGCTGCTGCATCACCGCCACGCGTTCTCCATTTGCACGTCTGCTGCTGCTGCCCAGCCGTTGCGACGTCTCGCCCTCTGCTGCCACGAGTCGCCTTCTGCCGTCTTCGCTTCGTAGTTGACTAAACTTGTTGCTTCATCAGCCACACAACATAACCGCACCACTGTCCACTATCCGATGGAGAAAAGTGACGTCTCATAACCCATTTCTATGATTCTTGATGGTTCAAACTACACATTTTGGTCCCGACGATTAAAAGTTTTCTGATTGGTCGAAAACTCTGGCGAATCGTAACAGGAGACAACCCCAAACCAGAAAAAGATACCACAGAAACACAAGCCAAATTTCTTGATCGACTTGACGAGTGGGACAGTAAGAATCATCAAATCATCACCTGGTTTTGTAACACATCTACTCCTTCTATTCATATTAAGTTTGTTGATTTCGAAACGTCTAAGGAAATTTGGGATTTTCTGTCTGTTAGATATAAAACTTCTGGTTTGGCATAATATTATCAATTGTTCACCACTCTGAATAGTTTGAAACAAGAAGTTCTGGTCAATCCATCAATGATTTCTTAGCACTCATTCAAATTAATCTGGAACCAGTTGCAACAAGCTGAGATTAGCAAATACCACTTTCATCTCATCTAAGTTCTCATAGCGCTTCGTCCTGAATATGAATTAGTTCGAGCGCCTCTTTGCATCGTGATCCCCTGCCTTCTCTTGATGCAGCTCTGAAAGAAATTCTGTTTGAAGAAACTCGGTTTGGTTTGGTCAACTCCACCCCTGCATCAGAGGTGGCCCTCGCAACCACTCCATCATGGTCGAAGTCTACCGCACCTTATTGTAAGAACTGTAAAAGAACGGGCCATTCGATCGTTAATTGTCCCACAGTTGAATGTCAATATTGCCATGAGCGCGGTCATATTCTGTTGAACTGTCCAACTTGAAGACCTTGCTCTAAAGGTGCATTCAGGTCCCCATATACTTCTACAGCTAGTCCTTCTATTGTTGCTGCTGCCTCCGATGGGTCACACCCCTCTCCGATGTTTTCTATGAGTGATTTGGAGGCAATCATCAAACAGGTGATACCTTCCCAACCCACTGCCCTATCTGTCACCTCAGGTAACCATTGTTTTTTGGTTCAGGGTGTTGTAATCACATGACACCAAATTTGTATCTTCTTTCTAATAGTAGCCCCTCGTTTCATTCTTCGAGCATTCAAACTACAAATGGTAGCTCCATGTCTGTTACCCATTCAGGAACAACGTTCAACCCCAGTTTAACTCTCCCTGACACCCACTGTGTTCCTGATCTTACTCTAAATTTGATTTATGTTGGTCAATTATGTGAGCAAGGCTTGACTATTTTATTTTCTCCTACTGGTTGTCAGGTACATGACATTTAGACGGGTCATATTCTGGGAACGGGGATCAAAGTAGGACGATTATTTGAGGTCATGTCACTTCACATGCCTGCCGTTAAACAAATTTCTGCTGCAGTTTCCACCCTCTCAGTCTATAAGTGGCACCTTCGTTTTGGCCATACATCAGCCAGTAAACTCCGTACTCTTGTTTCTAGTGGGTCATTTGGTATTTCTAAATTTGAGTCTTTTGATTGTGTGCATTGTCGATTAGCAAAACAACTTGCTTCTTCCTTCAGTCTTAGCGAGTCAATCAATAATACTCCGTTTGGGTTAGTTCATTCTAATGTTCACCTACTTCCACTGTGAATGGTTATCGATATTTTGTATTGTTCATTGATGATTATTCCAGATTCACTTGGATATATTTTCTAAAGCATCGATCTGAAATATCTCAAACATATATTGATTTTGCTAACATGATCAAAACTCAATTTGCACGTACAATCAAAATTCTTCGTACTGACAATGCTTTAGAATACCGTGATTCTGTCCTTCTTCAGTTTCTTAAACTGCAAGGTACCATTGTTCAACGTTCCTGCCCATATACCTCTCAACAAAATGGTCGACCTGAAAGGAAACATCGACATATCATAGATTATGTACGAGCCCAACTTCTCTATGCTTCTTATCCTGAAAAGTTTTAGGGTGAAGCTGCTTTTAAATTGTGTCTTTACCATTAATCGACTTCCTACACCAGTGTTAAAGAACATCTCTCCTTTTGAACGATTATATGGTACACCCCAGACTATTCTCATCTTCGGGTATTTGGTTGTGCATGTTTCGTTCTTCTTAACCCCCCTGAGCATACCAAACTTGAACCGCGTGCTCGTCTGTGTTGTTTCCTCGGGTATGGAATTGAACATAATGACTATAGGTGTTGGGATCTTCTTTTTAGGAGATTAAACATTTCCACACATGTCAGTTTTTGGGAAAATACCATGTTTTCTACCTTATCCAAGTTCGACAGTTCCCTCTCCCGTCCTCAACCATTTTTCACTAACTCCTCTATCGAGTTTTTCCCATCTCCTGTTGCAGGTACACCAGATGAGCTCAATGATCGTGATCTCGTTCCAGCACTCGTCGTCGACGAATCTGTCCCCTCTGATATTCCTATTCCTGCTCTTGTCCCACCTCGTCGGTCTGAACGCAATCGAACCTCCCCTTACCTCAAAGATTATCATTGTTTCTCTGTTATTTCTTCTTTACATGAGCCCTCCTCCTACCGAGAGGCTAGTTCTGACCCCTTGTGGCAGCAAGCAATGTCAGAAGAACTGTGAGCATTAGAGAAGACACATACTTGGGACTTAATGGAGCTA
Source organism: Stephania cephalantha (assembly GCA_039657325.1). Classification (NCBI taxonomy): domain Eukaryota; kingdom Viridiplantae; phylum Streptophyta; class Magnoliopsida; order Ranunculales; family Menispermaceae; genus Stephania; species Stephania cephalantha. The sequence continues at coordinate 13,061,699 of CM077572.1, forward strand.
CCCTCTGGCAAGACTTCGATTGGATGCAAGTGGATTTACAAGATAAAAACTCGCTCTGATGGCTCTATTGAGCGGTATAAGGCTCGTCTGGTTGCTAAAGGCTACACACATGAATATGACATTGACTATGAAGAAACGTTTGCCCATGTAGCCCGCCTGACCTCTGTTCGAAGTTTGCTTGCTGTAGCAGCTGTTAGACATTGGCCTTTGTTTCAAATGGATGTTAAAAATGCCTTTCTGAATGGTGATCTTGCAGAAGAAGTTTATATGTGTCCACATCCTGGCTATTCTCATTCTCCAAAACAAGTTTGCCTTCTTCGTCGTGCATTATATGGGCTTAAACAGGTTCCACGTGCCTGGTTTGCCAAGTTCGGCCCACTATTACATAGTTTGGCTTTCGAGACAAGTCCTCACGATTCTCGCTTGTTTACTCAACGAACCGACAGGGGCATGGTTCTTCTCATACTTTATGTTGATGACATGATCATCACCGGGGACGACTCAACCGAGATTTCGATTTACAACAATATCTCAAAAGTTACTTTGAGATGAAGGACTTGGGTAACTCGAGCTACTTTCTCGGTCTTGAAGTCACTTCTACTTCGATGGATACTATCTTTCACAAGTCGAATATGTCTCGATTTGATCTCTCGCTCTGTGATCATTGATACTAATATTGCATCCACTCCATTAGATACGAATGTCAAGCTGGCTCCATCAGATGGTACACTTCTTTCAGATCCTACCGTATATCGTCGCCTTGTGGGGAGTTTGGTTTATCTTATCGTTAGTCGTCCTGGACATTGCTTATGCTTGTTCATGTTGTCGATCGCTCATGTCGCCCCATCGCTTCTCACTTCATCATTGTTTCTCCGCATCCTTTGATACGTGAAAGGTACTCTATTTCATGGCCTCCACTTCTCCGACAACTCTCCATTGGTATTATCGGGTTAAAATAATCTCATCATCAATTTAAAACTCAAATCGAACACCAGTATTATTTAGTACCACCACTTATCCCATGCTTATCCCATGAATGGACAATTAATTGATTGATTTAAGGAATGGCATTCAATTCTGGAAACCCATGATCAGAATGGAGTTTGTGAAGGCCTTGACATCGGATTCAGGCAACCCATGATCAGAATAATCCTTGATAAAATCAGCTACGGTTATGTTGTGTGAGTACTCCATTAATTCCTACATGTTCAATGTAATGGACGATTGAAAGCCCATCCCTTATCAGTAATGAAAGTCTAAAAAAAAATAGAGTTTGCGAAGGCCTTGACATCGAATTCAGGCAACCCATGATTAGAATAATCCTTTATAAAATTAGTTAGGGTTATGTTGTGTGAGTACTCCATTAAATCCTACATGTTCAATGCAATGGACGATTGATTAATTGATTTAAGGAATGATTTATGAGAGCAGAATTAGGGATAGGGAATTGAAGAAAGAATGTGGGTGAATTAGAAAGTTGGATTTGCAAGTGAGTATTTGTATTTGTATTAGTAGGCAGTGTTAGAGAGTCGGCGTTGTAAATTGTAATGTGAGTTCAGTTGGGTTTCTTTTTTTGTTTGGGAAACGCCAGTGGCAGTTTTGTAAATTATTAGACCGATGGGGGGAATAAAATGTCCAACTTTCTCATTTTAGGCGCCACTTTCAAATATTAAACCGTTGAGTTCCGCCGTTCGGGCGCCAGCGCATTCCTCTCTAACGGCTACATACTCTTAATGAAATTTGGAAAAGAAGTTTGCAAGAATTGTTTGATTAAAGCCTCTAATTCAGACGTGACCTCCGTCATCTTAGATTTTACCTCAGATCAAAATCCCTCTATCTTCTCTGCTGTTTATGAGACTGTGCAGTTTTCAGTGCATCTACCTGAATGTCGGTCTTCAGCGACATGATGTTGAGGATGCTCTGATACCACTATTAGAAGTGAAGCCGGACTAAGGAAAAGAGGGGGTTGCCTTTGTATTTAATCAATAGAGAAATCGAACCAAAAGGGATACAACGAAAGGGAGAGGGACAACCCTCCACATAGAGTTTCCTCTCACGACTTTAGGTCACCGCATATGTTCACAATGTAAAGATGAACGGTGACCACACTGATATACTCTTATTTACAATGTTTGATTTACTACACAACCATAACCTAGTCACTGACCCGGTAGACTCACTCAGTAATCCCGCTCACGCAAATGGTCTGAGCAATTGTCCCACTACGCATGACGCGCGGCTACATCGCCTTGCTCCACGTCATCGCTTGATCCTGTGCTCCCGCGATGCCTTCTAGTGTAGAATTTCCTAACTGGGAGCATATGGATCGTATCATAATGGTATCATGATCCAAAGTTTTAATTTTTTACATTTCTCAATATTAATTGTGTGAAAGCACATATCTAAATTGAGCGCAATGAAAGAATTTAATCCATGTAGCCGACCTCAATTAATTTGAGAACATGGTTATGTTGTTGTTAATTATGCAAAAGCAAAGTACATATTTAATGGCACATATTTGAAATGTAGATCTCTGCTTTATGAAACTAGAGTGTGGAACTACCTAGAACATGCAGTAATCCAAGGTATCATTTAGATTTTCTCAAAATCACTTTCTTCTCAAATGCAAAGTTTTGATTTTCTTTTTTATTTTCAAAATTGTTCTCATCAATCAAATTGCACCCATATTCAGTCATTTGAATTCTTTTTTTTTTTTTTGGTTCAAGAATTCTTTTTTTAAGGCTTTAAAAACGTTTTGTCCTTTTAAACAAGTACTTTTTTTTTTGAAGAAATAGAAATTTTATTAATCATCAATGACTCTCAATACATTGAATGGAACATGACGAGACATATAATTAATCATCGTAGCAAATTGATTCGCTAATCCTAATCAAATACTTAAGTATTGAAATTTAATTTCAAAAATAACCAAAGAAAAAAATTAATTTGAAAAAGACATAATCTTTCTTTTTTTTTTTTTCAAAAAAGACAGTTCAATGAGCAGGCCCGTGCTGAGCCAAGGTGGACTTTTTTTTTGAAAGCCATGTGGTTGTTTACATTTTTCTTAAAAAACTAGATATATTTAATAAATATTGAGAATGACAAAGAAAGAGAAGGTGGTGTAGTGGTTGCCATGTTTACTACTACCAAGAAGTTTTAGATTCAAAATTCATAAACAATATTTATTTTTCCAAGAATACCCAAAATCAAGCCCGCCCATTAGTCGGTCGGACTTTCAAGGGCTCGGGCAAAGCTTATATCAAATTTTAAGACTCAGGCTCGGCCCATGTTGGACGGGCTTAGGACATGCTGGACGAGCACCGACCCGCTGAACAAGTCTAATTACAGATCTTGTTTTTTTTTAAGAAAAACTATATGTTTTTAGGTTAAGAAAAACTACATTTAAGTCTCAAAAAATGGCGAATTTGTTATAACTTTTGTTTTTCTTATTTTTTTTTGACATCAATTTCAAGTTTTTTTAGACCAAGTTTTAAGTAATTAAGAATCAGCATTCAAGTCTAAAAAATACTGCAATTCAATTTAATTTTTTTCCTGTTTTTTGACATCATTATTAGGTTTTCTTTTGGCCTTTTCTTTTTTACACCCTTTTTTAAGTTTCATTTAAGTGAAGTAAAAAAAAAAAAAAAAAAAAAAAAAAAAGACAAAGAAGTGGCTAAAACAAAAATATTAACTCGATTTGAAATTAAGGCGGTTAAGAATGGGCGGCAAATCAGTCCGTTGAGAAAGCGCGTTCTCTGTTCTCAGTTAGAGAACGTTGGAAAGTACCGTTGCCACCCACTTCAAAATTAGAAACGTTGGAATGGAAGCTCATATCATATACATAACAGAAGAACTACAGATCAACTATATACACTTCTATAACAATCAATCTCTCTTCTTTCTCAGCTAATTGTTCCATCTTCTTCTTCTTCAATTTCATCAAATCAATCTGTCTCATCAATTACTTTCTCTAATTCGCAATGCCGAGGCCAATTACTAGTCACTTTGGGAGAGATTTCAACAATCGCCATCGTCATCATCATCAAGGTGTTAATGGAGGAAATGGAGGCCATTCATCTATTGGGATCAACCCCTCTTTTGACGCCCCTAATTACTTGCAGAGTAATTAAACCCCATCTTTAATTCTCTGTCTTTTCAACTTTTTGTTTAGTTTTCTACTTGTTTTAGTTCTTTGTTTATGTTTTTTTATCTAATCAGCTGAGTTTCCAATTTGCTTCACAGGGAGAAATTTCAATGCCCCTGCTGCCTCAATTAGGAGACACCACCCTCCGCGCCGTTCTTTTGCAAATCAGTCGTTTCACCGCCAAAACAACTATCGTCCTCCCTATGAAGTACCTCCCAGAAACCAGAACAACTACTATGATCATCCCTATGAAATACCTCCCAGAAACCAGAACAACTATCTGCGCCACTATCGAATTCCACCGGCACAGCAAGACAGCAATCTTAGGCGCAATGAAATATCTCCCCACCTTCGAAATGAGCCACGCCATCACCAAAACTTTCCTGCCCAACCACTTACAATGCGCATCCGAATTGCTAACTTTGTGGTTACTCTACAAGATGTAATTCTCACTATCACACATCCTTGAATTCTCAATTTACACTGGGAAATATGTTGCTTGAATTAGAACTAATACATTCTCTTCTATATGTTGCAGGGAGTGGACATTGAACTGACGCCGCAAGAGTACCAGGCGATAAGGGCTCGTGAGATTTCAAGGGCCCGTGAGATTTTATATGATCGTATGCAGCAGGTAGATCCTATTATTGACAACTTTTTTTTTTTCCTTCATCTATTGAATAGCTAGCTTAGATTTAATTTTGATTTCGAGCTAAATATATATTTTTTTTTTTCGAAACAATTTTCGCAGATGCTGCTGCAGAGAATGTTAGAAGAAGAAGCTCGCGAAATGAGAAGCGGGTGGACTGAGGAAGACATAATGAAATGTCTGAAGACTAGAAGTAATGACGCTTCACTTGGCAATGATCAGGAGAATACAATCTGCACCATATGTCAGGTAAAAATTAGGAATTCTTCAACTCCATTTTTATCTACTTAGCTTTCTCCATTTAATTGTGTTTCAATCTATATATGTTATGTTTGTTTTTAGGGATTTTGGAAACCAAGTGAATGATGTAGAACAAATTGAACTTCGTTTTGCAGGATGAATATCAGATCGAAGACATGATCGGAACACTGGATTGTCAACATGAATTTCATAGAGACTGCATTAAGGACTGGCTGCTAAGGAACAACATATGCCCAATATGCAGAAGACCAGCATTGGACAGTGAGAGTAGCACTAATTAACACCAAATACTTGTTTTGTTGATTAGTTTCTTCATGTACTAATTCAGTATCTGTACCTGTATATATGACTTCAAATTTTACTTGTACCAATCAGCTAAGGAACTTTAATATACTCTGAGAATATTGTAGATAGTCTACACATCAATGAAGTTAATTCCTTTGTGTATAGTTTTCCTTCTTTAACATGTTGTGTTATTCATGATGTACTGATTCAGTATGTGTACCCAATATCTTGTATGACTTCAAATTTTGTTTGTACGAAGCTCAGTAACTAATATTGTACTCTGAGAGTATTGTAGATAAAACGATAAATATTCATGTCTAATAATGCATAAGAACTTATTCATTTGACACTTTTGCGTCAAGCACCATGACTACCAAAAGAGAGCATGAAACCAGGAATTAATACTTTTCTCAAAAAAATCAAGTATTTGAGAATTCACTAGGTTCTTCATATATAAGATGGCAAAAACATAGTTAATTGTAATGCCAACGCCTACTGGAACTCACACAAGGAATGATAACTTTCAAAAAAAAAAAAAAATATTGGTCTTCACTGAAGGTTTTTGCAGGTGGTTGCAGCTGGAGTATATGCGATAAATGCATATCGAAACATACCAAATACTGAAACATCATCCTGCTCATAAATGATCAAAAATCAATCCCTGAAACCGAGTTTCATGTTCTTGAGAGAGCCGTTTATCTAAAAGCAATGCCTGGAGAATATTATCAATATATAGGTCGAACAGTAATCATAAACATAAGATAAAAGAAGTTGCTACAAGGACAATCAACGACATGTATTGTTAATACAATACACAAAACATGCATATAATTGAACTATATTATATCATGCTTGAATTCAATTACAAAGAACTAGATAAAATGATACCAGAGGCTTGCACTGAATGGCAATGTCCTAAGACGAAATTTCCTCCAATTCGGTGTATGAATGCTTCAAGAGGTTCGTCTCCAGGATACAACTGGATCGATCTTTGATTACACACCAACCAAAAATCCTTACTTCTGCAACAGCAAATCTCTCTCTCAAAACCAGAAAAACGAACTTAATTTCGAAATTTTCCCCTTGTTTTCAATGAAGTTAAAAACCATTTTTATAAACCAACAACTCCCTCTTTTGAACAGTTACAACTGTTCAAAACGAGGTCATTAGTGGTGTGGTTCATTAACCACCAATTATCCCACTAATTAAACACCTTTTTAAAAACTAAAAGTGGTAATTGTTCACCACTAATCACACTTACGAAATTAACTAAAGTTAATGTAAAAAGTAAAAAATTTGTGTTGTGAATTGGCTAAGTTATTTTAACATTAGCCCCAAGGCCCAAGGCCCTATCAAAGACATATTAAATATCAAGTATTTAATGTGTATTAATCAATGGAGAATACCCATGGTCTTGTCCTCCAACCCCACATTCACTTAACCATTTACTTCAAGTGAAAGATTTCTTATAAGGAACTTTCCCATGTGGGACTAAAATTGGATACAATACAAACTCTTTGAAAGTTCAACAATACCCCACATTTGTATTGTATCCATCGACAACCCTGGCTGAGTTTACTTTGCCAAATCACAAACACAAATTTTAAAGAACAAACATTACTTTAAAAACAATTGAGAGAGATTATCATGTCATGTTAATCAGGAAAGTGTCGTATAGACTTGAACTTACCCTAGTAAGATCATATCGAGTTCACTTCGTGACGCAAGGAATGCATGTATCTTGAACTGTTCACTTTTTATAGTAAACTAAGACAATATGTCTCACTTATGACATGATTCCTGATGCACTTTATTCTATGTTGTTCATTTTGGTCCTGAACATATCCTGGGTTCATGATAGCTTTAGAGAATTTAGCCTATTCATTCTCATAAATGCGACCCCACATTTACTATCATATAGGTGACTTATCTTTAATCATTAAATGCAATATTGCATACCCTAAACTTCTTATCGACACACTTACTTCATCATAGGAACATGTAATTGTGTGTCCTGTTTGTTAAGTCAAGTCTAACTAGTTTGCCTATTGAACCTAGACCATGGGATCTCTAATCGCCTAGGTTAGGTTTCCGCTGACTTGACTTACTCTATAGGCTTTAAGCCCATTCCCCGATAATATCTTCATTTGATCTCTTGGTAAGCCTTTAGTCAAAGGATCTCAATGTTTTCCTTAGACTTAACATAATCAATACTAATTACTCCACTTGTGAGTAATTGTCTTATAGTATTATGTCTCGGCGCCTTATATGTCTCGACTTACCATTATATATGTTGTTCTTAGCTCTTGTTTGTGCTGCCATACTATCACAATGTATGCATATTGATGTGACTGGGTTTGGCCAGCAAGGAATATTTTCTAAGAAATTTCTTAGCCATTCAAATTCTTCACTTTGCCTTGTCAAGAGCAATAAATTCAGATTCCATGGTGGAACGTGCTATACACGTTTGTTTTGTTGATTTCCAAGAAATCGCTTTGCTCCACCTAATGTGAATATATATCCACTTGTTGATTTGGTTTCGTATTATCGTAAATCCAATTTGCATCACTATACCCTTCAAGTACAGGATATTTTGTATAATAAAGTCCATAATTTAAGGTATATTTAAGATACCTTAGAACTCTTATTAATGTTGTCCAATGAGCATCATTAGGATTACTTGTGTATCTACTCACTTTTGCTTACCGCATAAGCTATGTCGTCTAGTAGAGTTCATCAAGTACATCAAGCTTCCAATTACTTGAGAATATTCCAATTGAGAAATTGCTTCTCCAATATTCTTCTTAAGATAACAATTAGCATCAAAAGGAGTCGGAGCAGGTTTACAACCGAATTGATTGAATCTTTTAAGATTTTCTCAACATAATGAGATTGTGTTAGGATATAACCTTCGTTATTCCTTTTGATTTGAATTCCTAGTATTACATCACTAGACCTAAGTCTTTCATGTCAAAACTGAATTCAACATCTTTTTGATTGACATTATAGCATCCTTACTTGTGCTCATAATCAACATGTCATCAACATATAAGCATACTATGACGCAAAATTTTTTCATTTCTTTAATGTACACACATTTGTCACATTCATTTATTTTGAAACCATTTGCTAGCATAGTATGATCAAATTTTTCATGTCATTGTTTTGGAGCTTGTTTAAGTCCATATAATGACTTAACAAGTCTACAAACTTTATTCTCTTGGCCTTTTACTATGAACCCTTCAAAGTTGGCCCATATATATTTCTTCTTCTAACTCTCCATTTAGAAACGCTTGTTTTAACATCCATTTGGTGTATTTCCATATTGTATAAAGCAACTATGGAAATCAACATTCTAATGGAAATTAGTTATTCTCGAAACAGAGAATAGGTGTCAAGTAATCTACACCTTCCTTTTGTCTATAACCTTTTGCAACCAATCGTGCCTTGTATTTATCAATAGTACCGTCGACTTTAAGCTTTCTTTTGAATATCCATTTATATCCAATTGGTTTTGATTCCAGATGGTAGATCAACCAATTCCCATGTATTATTTTGTAAAATGGATTCAACTTCACTATTGATTGCTTCCATCCATAAAGGCGCTTCCGGCGAAGACATAGCCTCCCTATAAGTCTGTGGTTCATTTTCAGTTAACAGACTTATAAAATCGAGTCCAAAATTCTTTGGGACCGTAATTCTTTTTCCCCTTCTAGGTTCCAATTCTTGTTCTTGAACCCTTGAAGTGGTTGGTTCTTCTAGACTCTCTTCACTAGTCCCTTTTTCGTGATGAACCATTTTGTTTTTCCTTGAAAGGAAAAATATGCTCAAAAAATGTAGCATCAATGAGATTCTATAATAGTATTTTCACCGATATCCGAAGTATGTGATTTAACTACTAAGAATCTATATGCTGCACTATTCTTAGCAAAACCGATGAACACACAATCTACGGTTTTAGGACTAATTTAGTCCTTTTTGGTAAAGGAATTTGAACCTTTGCTAAGAAACCCCACACTTTTAAAGTTTTGTAAGCGGGCTTTCTTTTTCTCCAAATCTCATATGGAGAATTATCAGATTTCTTGAAAGGAACCCTATTCAAGATATGATTTGCGAATACTAGTGCTTCACCCCATAAGTTTTGGGAAGTCCGAATCATTCAACATAGAATTAATCATATTCTTGAGAGTTCTATTTTTCCTCTCTCGCCACACCATTTTGTTGAGGTGTATATGGCGTAGTGGTCTGATGAATAATTCCATTTGTATTACAAAATTCTGTAAATTCAATGGAATCATATTCTTCACCTCGATCAGTTCTTAATACTTTTATCTTTTTGTCAAGTTGATTTTCAACCTCTGCCTTATATATTTTAAATACATCGAAGGCCTCGCTTTTATTCTTGATCAAAAAGACATGACAATACTTACTACAATCATCAATAAAAGTGATGTAGTAGTTCTTTCCTCCTCTCGTAGGATTTGATTTGAAGTCACAAAGATCATTATGAATTAAATCTAATAATTCATTTGATCTTTCTTGAACAGACTTAAATGTTTGCCTAGCAAACTTTGATTCTGCGCAAACTTCACATTTATGTTTTAAATCAGTTTTAAACTTTGGTAACATGTTCAAATGTACCATTTTATGAATTAATTTGTTATTTACATGCCCTAATCTAGCATGCCAAATATCAAATGATTCAATCATATAGGCAGAGACAGTCATATACGCATAAACAATCATTTTATTGCCAGTTCCATTAACGATTACAATGCTTAACTTGAAAAGACCTTCAGTAAGGTACCCCTTCCCTATGAACATGCCACCCTTGGTCAATACAAATTTGTCAGACTCGAAAACAAGTTTGAACCCTTTCTTATATATTCAGTAAAGGGCCAGATACAAGATTTTTCCTTATATCAGGAACATAAAGAACATTAAGTAAAATGATTACTTTTCCAGACGTGAACTTCATCTTCACTGTTCCTTTGCCTTCAACCATGGAGGAGGATGAGTTTCCCATGTAAAGTTTCTCTTCACTATCAGCCGGATGAAACTCAGAAAATAAGTTTTTGTCACTGCATATGTGCCTTGTTGCACCAGTATCGATCTACCATCCTTCGGCATCAGAAACCATATTAGTTTCGGATGCGGTGAGATCAAAGTCGTATCATCAATTTCCATGTCGAACATTTGTTTGGTTGTTCAAACCAATTATCGAATTCGATCTTTCCTGTGGCGACATTCTTGAGCCCTATGGCCCTGCTTTCCACAAACCCAGCAACTTCCCTTAATTTTCTTGTAATCCTTCCCCTTTGGTGCTAACGGCTTGGTGGTTCTCTTGAAATCTTTCTTGAAATTCTTTTTCTAGAATTTCTGAAATTTGGACTTGCTTGATTGTCCTACCACCATGTTAGCATTAGCATTAGCCATTTCCTTTTTGTCTCCCTTCTTGTGATCTTCCTCAACACGAAGTCGCAGAATGAGATCCTCAATGGACATGTCCCTTCGCTTGTGCTTTAGGTAGACCTTGAAGTCATTCCACGACGGTGGAAGCTTTTCAATAATGGCTCCAGTCTGGAAATGTTCATTTACAATGCACCCTTCCGCGTGCAATTCATGTATCAGAACTTGCAGTTCTTCCACTTGCTTTACCACGGACTTCGAATCCACCATTTTGTATTTCAAAAACTTGCCTACTACGAACTTTTTAGCCCCTGCATCTTCAGTTCGATATTTCTTTTCGAGAAGATCCCAAACATCCTTTGCAGTTTTACATTCTGAATAGACATCATACAGTGTATCATCAAGTCTATTCAAAATATAATTCCTGCAGAGAAAGTCGAAATTTCTCCTTGCTTCAATAGTAAGGAGAGTTCCCTTGACAAAGGGTCCTCATCGATTTCAGAACTTCTTCCTTCACTATGTTGGCAAGATTCATAGTGGTCAGCCATAAGAGCATTTTCTGCTGCCACCTTTTAAAATTAAGACCTTTGAACTTCTCTGGTCTTTCATCTTTGGGATTAGCGAGGTAGGTAGCGTAAGTGGATTTCTCAGTTACAAGAGATGCCATTTCAAACTAGTATGCAAACAACAATTTCGTATAAATCAGTGACTAGTTTTTCTAAAATCAGTGACAATTGACAATTATATGCAATCGACTATTGTACGTAAACCAGTGATAACATTAATAAAACACAATAGAATAATTTTCGTCTTAGATTGTTAATACAATACACAAAACATGCATATAATTGAACTATATTATATCATGCTTGAATTCAATTACAAAGAACTAGATAAAATGATACCAGAGGCTTGCACTGAATGACAATGTCCTAAGACGAAATTTCCTCCAATTCGGTGTATGAATGCTTCAAGAGGTTCGTCTCCAGGATACAACTACATTGATCTTTGATTACACACCAACCAAAAATCCTTACTTCTGCAACATCAAATCTCTCTCAAAACCAGAAAAACAAACTTAATTTCGAAATTTTCCCCTTGTTTTCAATGAAGTTAAAAACCATTTTTATAAACCAACAACTCCTCTTTTGAACAGCTTTACAACTGTTCAAAACGAGGTCATTAGTGGTGTGGTTCATTAACCACCAATTATCCCACTAATTAAACACCTTTTTAAAAACTAAAAGTGGTAACTGTTCACCACTAATCACACCTACGAAATTAACTAAAGTTAATGTAAAAAGTAAAAAAATTGTGTTGTGAATTGGCTAAGTTATTTTAACATTAGCCCCAAGGCCCTATCAAAGACATATTTAATGTGTATTAATCAATGGAGAATACCATGGTCTTGTCCTCCAACCCCACATTCACTTAACCATTTACTTCAAGTGAAAGATTTTTTATAAGGAAAGAATGTGGGACTAAAATTGGATACAATACAAACTCTTTGCAAGTTCATCACGTATAAGATTTTCAATCATGTTTTTCAATCATGTTAATGCTCCATACCCCACAGCGATAAATAATTTTTCGCGAATGTAACCAAACAAAAAAATTAATTGATTCAGCAATGCAATGGTTAGTAAATCTTCAGAAAATCTAGTAGATTCTCTCTAATCATTCAGAGATAGAGACTTCTGAAATTTTAGTAGAATAAACACACAGTATTCTATCAGGGACAATTTGGGAAAGGAAAGTAAACAAAGCAACTTTCCCTGCATCTCTCACAAAACTGATCACATCAGTTAAGCTACTGATAATAAGTTAAGAATAAGAAGAGTTTTCTATTCGATGAATTTGTTTTCTGTATTTTTGCAATTTACACATTAATTATTCTTCTCATATATGAGAAATATATAGAGTACTATCAAAGATAAAAGGGATGAAAAAAAATATACATATAGATTGCACAAGACGAGCAGCAAGTAGTTTTGAAGTCTACACTTAAATAGTGCGTAAGTTTCTTGGCATTGTTGCAAACAGCATATATCAGATCATAAGTGACTTATGCGTACATCTCAGTGTTCTCGTACTTCAAAATGAGTAGTATCACTCTTTTCCGTAGTTCCTCCATGTTGTCTCTTTGATGGTTTTGCTCATAGGTTTTGAAATAACCAAATGATGTTAAAACCAATTAAGAGTACGATACTATCGATACAAAAGAAATGAGAATCCGAAACTCTTGAAGTAATTTTCTTAACATTCTGCACTTGCTTTAGTTCCTATACATTCATCTGCTAAAAAAAGGACACAAAAAATGTCTAATCCACTCTAACTTACCATTGTATCGTACCCCTCTAAGTCCTGATGAAACCAATCTAGTAACTTCTCTAGTTTATTGTGTAACCTTCTTTAGCGCTTCAGTATCGGAAATATCCTCCTCTAAGAATGGGTGAGAGAAGACAAAACCTTTGATATAAATAAGTAACTCCAACAAATAGATTCTGTTTCATTTTCTTTTTCTAAAAAATAAAATAAGTAATTCCATTGTTGGATGAAAAAAAAAAACACTGATTTAAGAAACTATGATAGAAATCATCAAGTAGAGAGAAGACAAAACCTTCGATTGCAGTGAATTTGATGTCATGGAAAATCAATATGTATACATTTACAAATTGCACAGTATATATATCTGTCATATGAGGATGTATTGAATTAATGCCTAAACAATCAAAATTTGGAAAACAAGACACTACTAAACAACTATACATATGTATCAGACATCAACATGCATCTGTTCTGTTCATCAGAGGCGCCATAAGCTTCCTACACATTGATGCAGTGGATGAATTCATTCCATGGCAGCTAGCGTAAGCGAAATCAGTTGGTCTCAATTGGTCTTCTTTATATTTCATTATATTATCGGGCCTTCTTCGGCCAGCCCCACTTGAGTATCCGAAATATCCTTGAGATCTTGTAAGAAAGGGTGAGACAAGAGACTAGCAGCATCCCACCTTAACTTGCTATCTCTCACAAAGCATCTCTTCAAGAAGTCCAGCGCTTCTTCTGATATCCCATTATCCGGTAATCGAGGCGAATCGTCGCCAAATCCCATCCTATACAGAAACTCATCCATCCTCTCACCAGGTTTGATACTAAAAGCAGGTTGCCCACACAACATCTCCACTACAACACACCCAAGACCCCATACATCACAGGCAGTCCCCTTTTCGCATTCGGCAATAAGCTCCGGCGACATGTACCCCAGAGTGCCTCTCAAAAACCACCAATCTTTCCGCTGCTGCTGTTCCGCAGATATCTGACTAAAACTCTTGGCAGTCTTAAAATCTGCAATCTTGGCAACGAAAGGATCAGCAGTCCTCTTCTTGTTGGAGGAATACCGCGGCACAAGTAGTATATTGTTGGGGTTGATGTCGAGATGAGCGAAACCCTTTTCGTGAATGTAATGAAGGTCTAGAAGAATAGAATTTGTGAAGGACTTGACATCCGATTCAGGCAATCCATGATCAGAATAATCCTTGATCAAATCAGCTAGGGTGACGCTGTGTGAGTACTCCATTAATTCCATCATATACGTTCAATTCAATGGACGATTGATTGATTGATTGATTGAAAGAAGGAATGATTTGGGAGAGCAGAATTAGGGTTAGGGAAATGAAGAAGGAATGTGATTGAATTAGAAAGTTGGATTGATTGACGAGTGTTTGTTATTTATAGGCAGTGTTAGAGAGTCAGTGTTGTAAATGGAGTTAAGTTGGGTTTACTTTCTAATATCGTGTGAATCGCGGGTGGCAGTTTTGTAAATTATCAAACCGTTTCGGGAATAAAATGTCCAACTTTCTAACTACGGCTTCACTTTAGGCGCCAGTTTCAAATATGACCATTGTGTTCAACCGTTTAGGCGCCAACGTGTTCCTCTGTAAGAATTGTTGATTTAATGAACCCAATTAAGTTTTCCAAACAAGCTTGCAAGAATTGTTGAATTAAGTTAGATTGTGGGTTCACAACTACAATATAATCATATACACCGGTAAAAAAAGTGCCGAAGGCTCTCTCTCTCTTCTTCTGAACCCTAGCCGCCCCCTCTTAGATCTGTTCTTGGGGGGCGAGGCCATCGTCGCCGCCCCTCCTTCCCCTTTCTCAATAATTCAAATCTTTCTCATCTCTTTCTCCCTCTCTTCCCTCTTCTTTCATCTTCCCATCTATGCTCATCTCTTCCTCTTCTCATAGCCGCTGAGCCACCACCGCCGACCATCACTCTTCTACTCCTCGTCTCCCACCCACACCATACTTTCTCCTTCCCTCTCCCCGTCTCGTCGCCGACCATCACTCTCCCTTCCCCTCTCCCTCCTCTCTCTTCTCTCTCTCCCCAACGACTTTCTTCCCATTTCTTTCTTCTCTTCTCCCCTCTTCTCACTTTTTTGGCAGCGGATCCGGCAGCAACGGCCGGTAGCTGGTGGGTTTCCGGTGTCGCCGCGACTGATGGCCCTATTTTTGTCTAAGTTTTTTAGGCGGATGGAGGAGTGACAGTGAGACAAATGCTGGTCTTTGAAGCCTCTGTTGGCGAACGTCGACGACCAACCGACTTTACGGTGAAACAAGCGTGTGCCCCTGCAGTGGTGGAAGTACTAGTAGTCTTACTGGTTTTCCTTCTTTTTGCTTTAGAATTTAGAGTTTTTTTGGTAGCTTTTGTGGGTTTGTTCCCCCTGTGTGGGATTGTTGCCCTCCTTTGTGTGGTTATTGTCCCTTGCATGAAATTGTTGTCCTCCTTTGTGGAAATGATGTTCTGAGCTTCATAGCATGTATTTTCTATTACTCTTGTTGTAATAGATTGTTGTACCCTTCATGGGTATTGGTAACATTAATGCAACAAACTTGACAAAAAAAAAAAAAAAAAAGTAAGATTGTGGGTTTTATTGGTTGAGGAATTGGTCACGTTGAGGACGAAATTGGTGATTTTGGAGGAAGGGATAAATACGGGTTAGGGTTGGGCCGCCATTGTATTATTTAGCTAGGATTTAGTACTATCATTATACTTTTTTTTTTTTTTTAACTTGTACCATCATTATATTTTAGGATCATAATTCAAATCAAAATAAGTACTTTTTGTAATTACATTACGGAAACACTAAGGGTGTGTTTGATAGCAAAGAGAATTTTCAATGAGAAAAAAGTATTTACTTTGGCAAATTTTCTGTGGAAAATTTTTTTAAAAGAATTTTCTCATTGCTGTTTGATTGCACGTGATAATTTTTTTTTCAATTTTCTGTTGTTTGATAACTAATGTAATTTTTTTTTTCATTTTTTGCAGTACCCACGAATTCATACTAAATGAAATCAAGTGGACGATTAATCAAGGTTACGCACCGAAATTGAATCGGCAACAACTATCTTCACAACCATTAATGAACTCAAAAAAAAATCATTCAATAATTAATTGATAAGTAATATAAATGAAAGAAATAAACAATGTACTAAAATTAATTAAAAAAAAAACTTATGGTTTAACTTCTAAAAGTAATCTAAAATTTCCTCTGCAAATATAAAATCACCCAATCTTTCTTCAAGTCTTCATCCAAGTGAAAAAATATATTCGCATCCTTAACTTCACCTCCCAATAAAAGCATGGCACGCATTACGTCTTCTCGACTTAGTTCAGGAATGTTATGAAGCTCTTTCTAGAGACGTGCACAGTCTGTATGCGCAAATGCATCCGCTAGTCTATTGGCATTGCTTTGTTAGTCCTTGCTCGGTAGCATCAATGTTACTACTCTTTTTCCTTTTAGTTCTCTCGACCATTTGATCCGGACGAGTTGCACTAGATGACGAGAGTGATTGATCTCATCTATTTCTTCTTTAGTTGGGAGTGACTTCTCTGCATTGCCTACAAAAAATAATAAAATTACTTATAAGACATGGATTATTTCTACTACAATTTCACAAATTGGGCATGATAGCAACCATAATTCAATAGCAGAACAGTTGAGTTTCTTATATTGCATTTCTTTCAAATTGGACCTAATTGTTTACATCAAACTCTACAAAAGAATTGATCATTCAAAGTCAATGAAAAAGAATGTACAAAAAAAATTGTAAAATTAAATAATCAATTACTTATTCTACAAAATTTACTCACACATTTCTTCCAAAGAAGGTAATTCTATGTTTGCCTCGTTACCAGTAATTGCATTTCCTCCAGTAGCTTGATCATCTCCAAATATGACACATAGCTCATCGTAGTACGGCACACACTTCCTGCGATATGATTCCTTCTCTGGATGTTTTTACATTACATATAAACATACACACCAACACACAAAGAAATATAGTTAGTTAATATACATCACTAATACAATTGTATATTCCAACAAAACCTAAAATGTACCGAAGATATTCTTTCCATGTCAAAACATCTGCTTTGTGACAAAGTTTGTGTATCTAGATCCCATCCGAAACCACTTTGAGATATTATCTCCCTTGCAGAGAAAGTAATTGGCTTTCAATGTTTTGATTCTAGCCTTCACATTAGCCGGGTGTACTTGTTGTTTTAATTGTTTTAGCAAGTCTAGGCAAACTCGAGTATATACCTCGGGTTTCCATGAATTACCAAGCATTGCCAAATCCGTACTCTTCCAAAATAATTTCAATCATGATCTTATCCATGCGGTCATTCCATCTCACTTGCCCCTTTGATACTACTTTCACGCTCCCAATTGATTCTTCCATCTCTGTTTTACATGATACTAAAGTTGTATATATTTTTAATGAAAAAAATGAAAAACTATATATTTAACATAAGACTACATATGACAATGCACTAATTAAGGAAAATTTGAAAGAAATCAAAGTTAAAGTGATAAAAAATTCATACAAACAAGGTACCAATTCATATACTCAACATTATGGAACATTTCATCTAAAACTAGTCAGTAAGCTTGTCTAACCTAGTTGTACTCATTCCACATTAACTCGGCCAATGCATCTCGCTTAGCTATCCAAATTGGAGATTGATGTATGGAAATATTATCTTCTTGTAGGCTATCATCATCTTCATCATCTTCATAAGTATCTTCATCATCTTCACATAGATCTTCGGATCTTCTTCTCTCAAAAAATTGTGTATCGCACAACATGCTAAAATGACATTTGATTGAGTTTTAACGTCATAAAATGGTTCGTGCCGCAAAAAATGTAAATCGTTTCTTTAGAAGCCCTATTGTTCTTTCTACTACGTTACGCAAGGACGAATGTCGAAAGTTGAACAACTCTCTTCCATTTCTAGGTGTACGACCAACTTGATCTTTTAAGTGATACTTTGTACCGCGATAAGGTGCTAAAAATCCAGGAACATTAGGGAACCCAGCATCAACCAAATAATACTTTCCTACATTAAAATGATATCATAGTAGTTGTAATTAGTTATAATAATCACAACAAAAAAAAATAACAATAGTACTTATACAAATGTTAAACAAAATGTTTCTAACCTGGTGGTATAGTTAGTCTATCCACTCGATTTGGCGTAACAACATCTCTTAATATACGACCATCGTGAGCCGAGCCCTCCCAACCTAAGCAAGTACGTATGTAAATCTCATATCGAATGTACATGCCACTAAGACATTTTGGGAAGTAAAACCTTTTTTGTTGCGGTATTTTTTGCTCTTTCAATCGGTAAACCGTGCATGACAAATGAGTTCCATCTAATGCTCCGACCGCATCCTAATATTTAATATTTATATAGTTTATATCCAGGAACATTAGGGAATGCATTATTATGCTATTTACAGACAAACTTTAAAAATATCTTAAATAAATCAATTACCTCAAAATAGTGATACCAAACACTTGGGTTCGATTCTTTGTCTTGTGGAGAATTATTTATATTTGCAGCTTGACTACGCCTTTGTACATACTTGATTAGAGCTCTTGTAACAACGTGGAAGTAGCGGCTAATCATCTCACCGAACGAATAAATTCAAAATTTGTTCGTCTATTTTGATTATCGTGTCCAACTATCAAAGCAAAAACATAGCTACTTGTTCTTTTACTTTTACACTTTGCATACCGACAACTAGCCCATGCGTACGAAGAATTCTCGCAAAGCTCTTTGAATGGACCTCGTTTCAATCGTAATTGTTCCTTACGCTTTTGTCGATTCTTTGTAAAAACGCTTTAATATTAGTTTCATTTCTTCATTTCTATTAACTCGAGGTTGTATGTTAAACGAGTTGCGACGTTGTACGTAATCGAGCAATAACATCATCATCATTATAGCTGCTGTTTTTTTTCTATCTTCTTCAGTAGGCATCTAAGTAAATGCATGTAACCAGAATTCAATAGAGTGAATGATAGTAAATCAATTTTTATAAAACAAATACATACTTAAAAGTTGATAAAACAACTAGATCATTAGCATACTTTTGAACCTCAATTCAATTCAAAGATACTGTCAAGTTGTCATCATGAATCTGCAATACCCATGTTGTGAAACTTGTTTTCAATGCTTAATTAGCATCTCTTTTGTGATTTTCTTTAGTGGGTATTGTTCTATGTTTCTCATTATGTTAGATCTGAAGCTAAGATTTATGTATGTTTGGTTATCTATCAGAGGAGCAAAGTTCAGCAAACAAGAACAACAACAGCAACAGCAACAGTGTACAAATTTCATGCGTTTCAGGCGAATTTGAGTCTCATTTCAGTAAGGAAACCATAGTCAAGTTTTAACCCACATCTAACCCAAGTGAGTCTTTTATTTAAAGTGAGAGAGCCAGAGAGTGACGATTCAGACTGTGCTCAACAAAAGCCTTCACACACTCGTCAAAGCTTAATAAACAACAACAACAACATCATCGACAACAACAAGAACACCTCTTATTGATCTGAATCTAAAGTGGGCTTATCTCAGTCATGAAGAGGACTCTTGGTAGCTCAGACTCTCTAAGTAGTCTGATCCCCATCTGTCAATCAGGTAGAGAGAAGAAAACAACTAGATCATTAGCATACTTTTGAACCTCAATTCAATTCAAAGATACTGTCAAGTTGTCATCATGAATCTGCAATACCCATGTTGTGAAACTTGTTTTCAATGCTTAATTAGCATCTCTTTTGTGATTTTCTTTAGTAGGTATTGTTCTATGTTTCTCATTATGTTAGATCTGAAGCTAAGATTTATGTATGTTTGGTTATCTATCAGAGGAGCAAAGTTCAGCAAACAAGAACAACAACAGCAACAACAACAGTGAAATTGTCTAACTTTCATTTCTCTTATGTTCTCTAATCTTTTCTTGTATAGATGAACAAACAATATTAGTACAACATTTGTTCTTCTAAATGAAGTTTTGTTTTTGAGAGGCTGAGATGGGTTTCTGATTTCTTGTCTTGATTGGCTTTCATTACTTCTGTATTGGGTTTTCTTCCATAAAATTTTCTCCTCTTTTGATGGGTTCAGTAGTGAAGAAGCACAAAGATTGGACAACCAGGAAAATTTGGTGGTTGTTCAGAGGCTCAAAAGCTGATTCTGAGCTTTGTTTACTTGTAGTTAATAATCAGTTTTTTTGCTCTAAGCATCAAAATTGTGCTCCAATGGATCTCATTTAACTGTGCTCAACAAAAGCCTTCACACACTCGTCAAAGCTTAATAAACAACAACAACAACATCATCGACAACAACAAGAATCAACCAAAGATGTACCCAAAAAATAAATAAACTGCATAGCTAACCTCACAAAGCTCTTAGGGCTTGTCGTGCCTTATGAAGAGATCGTGGTGGGTTCCAGAGAGGAGAGATCGCAGAGACGAAGGAGGAGAGATCGAGACGAAAGAGGAGAGCTCGGAGAGATTATCAAACACACCCTAAGAATAAATTCATATCAAAATGTGGTTGCTAGCTTTCATACGGTGTTGTTATCGAACTAACTTTACATATATTTTCAGAAAAGCAAAAAATTTCTTCTATTGGAAATAAAACTGTGACCTAAATATATAGCATCACATGTAAGAGCAGCGCGACAATCACATAATCTGCGAATCAGTTAGTTTATTATTCGGTAGTGTTAACTTCAGTTCATTGTACTGGATCATTTAAGAAACTTGGAGTAAATGAATTCTCCAACATATAAATAACAAGACTGAAAATGGCCTTCAACTGCAAATTCTGAACAGGTTTGTCAATCTGCGGATTCCCCTTAATCAAAGAATCGATCACAGATCAATCTAACTTCATTTTGTTCTTGACCGACAATGCGTCACTGCAGAATACATCTTCATGGTTTCGCTGAAAATGCAGTCACGATCAAACAGAGCTGACACAACTGCAACGCCTCGAAGATTTGCTGCACCTATTTCCATTACAGACGGCACATTATCAGCAGAAATGCCACCAATGGCCACAACAGGCAACTTGGAAGTCAAGCACACAGCTTTAAGCCCGTCTAACCCAATAGTCCGGTTGTTTTCCTTCGTGGAGGTCGGAAAGACACCACCACAGCCAATATAATCAGCACCATCATTCCATGCTTGCAAGGCTTGTTCCTCAGTCTTGCAGGAGACTCCAATGATTTTATCTGGGCCAAGAAGAGCACGCACAGTACGTGCCTGCATATCAGACTGACCAACATGTACTCCATCAGCATTGCTAGCAAGGGCGACATCTACTCGGTCATTTATTATCAGAGGCACTCCTTTAGAATGACAAATTTCTTTGCACGCCAAAGCCAACTCCACAAACTCCCGTGTTTCTACCTCTTTCTCCCTGCAAATTCAACAAATGAACACCACCTCATTATCTTGACAATTATATATGCCTGTCGTCAAGTGCTTTTAATATCGAAAAATGGTGAGTAAGATTATCTTCACAATACAACCTCAAGGCAGATCTATACCTCACTGATAAGCATGGAAAAGTTGTTGATTTTTCTAGTAGAATTAAATCGATACATAGCAAGTGGAATAATGCACATTAAAGAAAGTAATCATTTGTGAACTCCATGCATTCACATTTTCATTGTTGGAATGAATTATGTATTCCTTGTTCAAAGATTCCGCGACACACTTTTCATACATACATTCTGACAAACAATTTTCAGAAACCTTAGCAACTGTAAGCGTGATATCTGTGTGCACATTTCAATGTGTGTTCAAACTCCAAAGAACTATAACAACTGCGCAGGAAATGTATACATCAAAAGTATGTCACCAATGACTACAGTACTAAATATTGTAAACGAAAACATGGATCTAGTTGGTTGCTTGGGAAATTACAAGGAACGGAACTAAAAGTAAGTGTATTAGGAAAATAATGGAGTTACACATTTACAAAAATAAATAAGCAAACAAATAAACAACTTGTGCTATTGATTGCAAGGTGCCAGATAGGCGTTTTCAAAAGAAATCGCACTGGTAGCCCCCCCTAGGTGGGAGATGGCTTCTAAGCCAATTTTGACCAAATAAGGTCTAATATAATTTTTTTAAGACAATGAAAAGGCTCATAGTAAATAAGTCATTTCACATAAATACGCCCCTCAAGCAAAAAAATCTTGACCTTTTCTCTCTCACAACTCCACCCTTCCAACGTCCTCCAGCGACTGGTGCACCCTAAGTACTGATTCTTGCCCTCTTCTTTTTCTGCTTTTTCCTTCTTCCTGTTCCCTCTCCCTCCCTCTCTCCATCTCTTCCGATGCTGCTGTTCGTGCAGCACCCTTTCCTATGCATGTAAGGGGGTGTAAATACCTTGAGCGTGCATCCCACGCTCTCCATGTTCTGTGATGCGCATAACACAGAGCTAGATACGTCGATTGCCTGTGTAGGCATCCAAAACCTGCATAACACTTGCACAGAGAGCACTGCAGTTGGCTGAGCTATGCTTATGATGAATTGAGGAGCTTGTTTGACAATGTTGAGCAGTATTTTGTTTATGACGATTTTAGAACTTGTCCGTAATTGACTGGATTGAACCAATATTTTTTCAATTGGAATAAAAAGAATATGATGAATGGTTGAATATGAATGAAGTTATAATTGGTGCACATGCCTAATTAATGAGAAGTGTTTCTAGATAGTTTCAGCAAGTACAAAATTGTTGTTGAAATGTATATAGAATATGAATGACACTGACTACTAGTTAATCATTGTCAACTACCTGTAGCTATAGGTTCATACATCCAAAAGAATGTTGTTGGTTAGAATGATTTCCAGATTTCCATAACAAGACCATTTTCACCCAAATATTACGACTCTTTGTGATATCATAAGATCCACCTCAGGTAACTTCTTCGGTGAAGGTTTTTCTCCTCCATAAACATTTTCAGCCAACTCTTTTCTGAAGCATCCCATCTCTCTGATTCTAACCATAATAGGGGGAAAAGAACAGTTCAGTAATATACCGATTCAGCCATCATCCATATAAATCATCATATGTTTTAATGATCTCCATAACAGGATCATCTGTACCTTAGTCATACAACTATTTATGATGCCTTGAGATCCAAATCGAGGCGCTGCTTTTGGGTGAAGTTTACCTTTTGCCCAATCTCCCATAAACATTTCCCTTAAATCAGCTCTTTGCTGAAGCATTCCATCTGTAAAACTGTTAATCATACCGTAAGCAGAGAGTGCAAGATCATGATGAACAGAATAGTAAAGATTGTAGATTGTTTTCCATTATATGCTCTTGACAAAGCTAAAAAAAATCATGTTCAGCTTTCTTTGAAAACAGTAAACTCCGACCATAATGCAAAGTAGGGAGTTATTCAAGTTCAACATAAAAAGGATAGTGTAGGGCAGACTTGTTCTCGATACTAAATATAACATCTCAGGCTTTTAGCTGTTTCTAGAATACTTGATGTCTGAAACAAAGAAAAGTTTTGTAGACCATTGCTGTTCCCAAGATTCCTCAAACCTAAGAAATATCATATGAACAACATGTTATTAAATTTAAAACAAAAGAAATAAAAAGATGATTTCATTCATGCTTCTCTAGGTACAATAGCTCCATATTTATAGAGTTACAGGGATAGTGACAATTATGGAAACTTCCAACAAAATCTCCAATCAACCAACCAATCAATCAATCAATTATTTCCTTCTTTCCAACACTCCCCCTCAAGCTGGTGAATAAAGGCTTTTCATTCCCAGCTTAGAAACATTTATTTGAAATGAAGAACTGTTCAGACCTTTAGTAAGCACATCTGCAAGCTGATTTTGACTTGAGACATAAGGAATACAAATGAGCCCCTATCCAATTTCTCTTTGATAAAATGTCGATCAATCTCGATGTGCTGGGTTCGATCATGTTGCACCAGATTATGAGCTATGTTGATTGCAGACTTGTTATCACAATAAAGTCTCATTGACCCATTCTACTTGATTTTGAGATTTTCTAAGATAATCTTCAACCATAAAAGTTCACAGATTCCACGAGCCATTGCCCGAAATTCTGCTTCAGCACTTGATCTAGCAACCACATTCTGCTTTTTACAGCATCAAGTCACCAAGTTTCCACCAATAAATGTGCAGTATCCGGTAGTTGATCTTCTGTCAACTACTGAGCCGACATAATCAACATCTGTATAAGCTTTCAAAACTATCCATGTATGTCTTTTAAACAAAAGAGTTCCATTCAAATATTGCAATACTCTATAAGCAACCTGTAAATGGATTTCTTTAGGATTGTGCATAAATTAACTAATTACACCCACTACATATGCAATGTTGGGTCTAGTGTGCGAGAGGTAAATTAGTTTTCCAACCAATCTTTGATACCTATTTCGATCCACGACAGTAGCTTCTTCCGCTTCTCCAAGTTTGTGATTTAAATCAATGGGTGTACTAGTTGGTCTGCATGCTAGCTTCCCTCTCTCCTTAAGAAGATCTGTAATATATTTCTGCTGAGATATGAAGATACCCTCTTTCGAATGTACTACCTCGATTCCCGAAAAATATTTTATCTTTCCCAGTTCTTTGATTTCAAATTCTTTAGCCAAAGACTGTTTTAATTTCTGCTTCACATCGTCATTATCCCCAATTACAATGATGCCATCCACATAAACTAGAAGAAGGGGTGTAACTCCCCTTGAAGACGAGTTTTTGATGAATAGAGTATGACCTCCTTGACTTTGTTTATATCCCATATCGGTCATCACTTTGACGAATCTACCAAACCATGCCCTTGGTGATTGCTTTAGTCCGTACAACGCTTTCTTTAATTTACACACCTTCTTGGTAATAAGTCCTATATGATACCCAGCAGGTACCTCCATATAAATTTCTTCCTTTAGATCACCATGAGAAAACGCATTCTTGACATCAAATTGTTGCAAACCCCAATCATAATTAGCTGCTAAGGCCAATAAAATTCTTACTATATTCATCTTTGCAACTGGAGCAAATGTCTCTTGATAGTCCACACCATACGTTTGAGTATACCCTTTGGCTACTAATCTCACCTTATATCGCTCTAGTGACCCGTCTGTCATGTATTTCAATGTATAAATTCATTTACATCCAACCGGCTTCTTACCTCGGTAGATCAACTAATTCCCAAGTTCCATTCTTCTCTAAGGCCTCCATTTCCATATTCATGGCTTGTTTCCAGTGCTCATTAGATATAGCCTCAAATAAGGTGGTTGTGATTTGAACATTATTCAAGCTTATGAGAAAATTCTTGTGAGTGGGAGAAAATTTCTCGAATGAGACAACATGGGAGAAAGGGCACAAGGGACGTTTAGTGCATGCTCAAGTTCCTTTTCTTTTGGCAATAGGGAGATCCAAATCAACACATTTGTCAAGTTGGGACTCAGAGATTGGTACCTCATTTTCAGGAATTTGTCCAAATTGTTGGACTTGCATCGATTCAGAAATCGATACTTCATTTTTAGGATTTGGTTCATACTCTTAGACTTGCACTAATTCAAGTGGGGTGACTTTGTTTCTTGAGTAGACTTGCCTTGTCATGCGATCCTCAAGATTAGTTGGTTCTGATTCATTAGCCTTGGGCTCAGAAGTGTTAGGCTTTGAGATTGACCTGATCGGTGGCTCAAGTAAAACATCTATCTAAAAGGCAAAAAATAACTCATCTCGCTCCTTGTCTTCCATTATGGAACTCTCTCCCTGAAGAGAAGGAGCGGGGAAATATGACTCGTGCTCATTGAAGGTTACATCCAATGAGACAGTTTTTTCAAGAAGGTGGGTGATAACACTTATAACCTTTTTGAGTGAAGAAATACCCTATGAAGACACACTTTAGAGCTTTTGGATCTAATTTCTCCCTATCCGAAAAGTGGATATGAATGAAGGTGACACATCCGAATATTTTAGGAACTAAATTGTTTGAGGTTCTAAAGTTATGATAAAATTGGGATAATACTTCCATCAAACTTTCAAGGGCAAGAACACTATTTATAAGATGTGCGCAGTTAGGATTGCTTCCCCCCAATATGACTTAGGTACATGGTGATTAATAGGAAGGCACGGGTTGTATCCGGTAAGTGACATTATGTTGTGGGGTGTGAACACAGGAGGATTCGTGAATAATTCCTTCCTTTTGAAATTATGATGTAAGAGTTTGATTGAAATAATCTCTTGCATTATCAGACCGAAACGTTTTGATCCTAGTGCCAAATTGAGGGTATGATTTCATTCATGCTTCTCTAGTTACAATAGCTCCATATTTATAGAGTTACATGGATAGTGACAATTATTGAAACTTCCAACAAAATCTCCAATCAACCAACCAATCAATCAATCAATCAATCAATCAATCAATCAATCAATCAAATATTTCCTTCTTTCCAACACAACATTGTAAATCTACTCTCTCCCGTATGAGCTCTCTTTATTAAAAACGAAAGAAATGATATAAGAGCTCTGACATGCGACATTAGTGATCTGCTAAACCACTTCGTTTTTAGTTCTAATGAGGAGTGAAACAAAATTACTTCAATTTAGCCATGACAAATTTTAGTCATGCGGCAACCCCAACCACCGTGGGCCGAGTTGCTAGTTGGTATCAAAGCCTAGGCAAATATAGCTCAGGATTGTTGATTGCGCCTTGCTAGGATATGGGTTGGGGAAATAGACATGGTTATATGAATGTGTTATTTGCTTCATGTAACTATCAAAATATCGTAGTAGATAGTAGTACATTGCCTTACTTGACTGGCTTCTAATGATCTTCTACTCTCTATGTAATTATGTATATCATTGACATCATGAGTACTCGAGGAGGAAGATCCGATCACGTAACTAGGTCCACTAGTGGAGGGAGGTCTAGTCATCAAGATGAAGCAAGTGTAAGAAAACCAAATTTTTCCAAGGCCCTGATACCCTTGGAAAGTCGAATGCTAATCAAAGGTGGTTCAACATGACATTGGGGAGCTCATTAAAGAAAAAAAGTGAATAGGGTGTTGTCAAAATCATTATATGACTCTGATAAAAAAAATCATTCTATCACAATAGCATTCCAACACAGCTACTAACAATTCCCATTATCAAGCTGCAATAGATGAAATAACAAATTGTGGACCTGAATTCAAAGGACCTACAACTATGAGGTTATGCATGACCTTTTAGATGATGAATATAATGAATTGCATACTTGCATTGCATGCTTGAAGAAAAGTCGGTCACAATAATGTGTGATGGTTGGACGGGACCGACAAGATTGTGGATAATTAACTTCATAGTCTATTGTGATGGAAAGACAATCTTCCACAACTCTGTTGATGTCTCAATGGCAACAAAAGACAATAAATTCATTTATAAATTGATGGTGGATGTTGTGAAGGTGGGAAAGAGTACGTTGTCCAAATCGTAATTGATAATAGATCTGCTTTCAAGAAAGTTGGTAAAAAAATGATTGAGAAATATAATCTATTTTGGACAGCTTGTGCAACACACTGCATTGATTTGATGCTAAAGGATATTGGAAATCATAGAAGACTCAAAAGGATTGTTGACCAGGCCAAAAAATTACTAATTGCATTTACAATCATGGTTAGGAGTTGGCATTCATGAGGGAAAAATGAGGTGGCGACATCATTAGACCTAGGATCACTCGGTTTGTCACCAATTATATTTCTCTAAGATGTCTTTTGGAGAAGAAACAAGGTCTAAGAGATATGTTTTCATCAAGAGATTGGGCAAGCTACCTCTATAGTAGAACTCCACAAGCGATAGAAGTTGAAGAATTGGTTGTGTTACCATTTTTCTAGGATAAAGCTCGAGGTATAGTAAACTCTCTTGATCCAGTTGTCAAAGTAGTAAGGATGGTGGATGGTGAAAAAAACCCACAATGGCAGCCTTGTACAAGCCTAGAAAGCAATAAGATTGATGAAAGAGGCAATCGAGGCAACATCACCTAGGTCGCACGATTGGATTATAAAAATTGTGGAAGAAAGATGGACAAAGCAATTGTGTCACCCACTTCATGAAGCTTGTATATTTGAAGTTTTGAACTTAATTGAATATTAGATTATTGGTTGATTTATACTGTTGCATTTAAATGACTCTTAAATTTTTGTAGCATACTTCTAAAATCCAATGTACCAATATGAAGAGGATACATGCATCGACTCAAGGTTGCAACAAGCTTTAAATGAAGAGATTGAAAAATTAGAACCAGACCCAAAAATACAATCAACTGCATTGAATGAAGTAAGATAAGTTCTAAATTAGCTTTATTTTATTTTCTTGATAATATCTCTATCAAAACTATAAAACATGCTTATTGTTTTGTAATTGAAATATTTTCGGGAGTCAATGGGGTGACTGGGGTTATTTGGATCTCGAGCAGCTGAAAGTGGACATAAAAAATTTGCATCCAGGTTAATTAAACATTAGGGCATTGAGATATTTCCTTAAAAGTTATTAGTTGCACTTATTATTTTTATTGAATCGACATTTGTTTTGGACATGAGCAGTAGAGTGGTGGTATTTGTTAAGGTAAAATTCTGTGATTGTCAATATTTGTTACAACTCGGGTATAGTAAGCAAAGGAAATAAACTAAAATGTGTACAACTAACTGTTCCTAAGCTTTCTTTCATAGGTTGTGCCCACAGGACAATCAGTTTGTGGTCACAAACAACTATCCTTGACAGATCAGCTGATGTTCTCGCAAGATCGACAAGCATGTTAGTTGGACCTATCATCAAAACATTCCATATCCAGCACCTTGTGCAACTAATGAGGTACATTCATCATGCCATTCATGATTCAAACAAGAAGAGCGAGAATGGAAAGTGTGGGATGTCAAAGGATATGTGATTGGGAGATCTTTCCATATATGAAGATCTTGATAGAAGAAAAGATGGAAAGAAAGATAAATCATAGCTGCAAATTAAAGAAAGAAAGATATATCACAGCTACCTTGAAGACCAATTAGAGAACTTTCATGTTTATACAATCTTTGGTTTTCTATATAAGTAGGTAATGGCTAATATGAAAGACACATCTTTTGTGAGATTGATTTTCATAGTAATAGTGAGATAGAGTAAGCATCAGCTAACTCTCTTCCTTTGTTTTCACACACACCTAGCTAAGGGGACTTAGCCTTTTCCAAGGGGACTTGGGATTTGAATGTGTAAGGTCATTGTAAGGGAATATAGTGAGGAGAGTATCAAGCTTTGGTGAGGGATCACTGGTGCTAAACCTTGTGTAATTCTGTAATCCGTTTCTCTTAGTGAACCTTACGCTTAGGCGCAGACGTAGGACAAGAGGTCCGAACTGCGTAACCAATTCTTGCGTGTTCTCTATTTACTGCAATTTAACTTTACTTGTTGCCTTTGTATTTACGCTAAAAGACAAGCAGTTTTGTATATGTGACCACAGACACAATATATACAAATCTGGTTGTCTGTGACCACAACAACTTTCTGTGAAACAGAGACATTGTTTTTATCAGTATTTATATGGTAACTATGCTCCAAACTTGAGGAATATAGCCAACAAGATTTTATCACAAACATCTTCAGGTTGTGAGCATGGCTATTAAATCGTGAATCGGATTAAGAATCGTATTGATGAAAAAAAAAAAAAAAAAAAAAAAAAACGAATCGCGGATTGTATCGTGAATCGTAAGATTCGGTTTGTATCTTGAACACATTGTGTGTGGGTGGTCTTTAAGCATTTAAATAGCTGGTGTGTTTTTTAGAAGTTTGCATTTTTTAGAAAAATCTATTTGGAGACATCTAATAGAAATGTTTGAGAACACAATTTTGGATAAAGTTAATGTAAACAATTTATCTTTTTATTTGACCAAGAATAGTGTTTTAAATAATAGTTAGTGTGAAAGCTTTTTTTTTTTTTTTTTTGGAACCTTCTTAAATAGACGACTTTCCTTTTCTTGTCAATCAAGACAGGTTTTTTTGGAGAACAAGTTAAATGCAAGCCACGTGGTACCATGCCTTTTATATTTCCAAAGTTGTATACTTGGAATTACTCCATTACCCTCCACTAACAAAAAATGTTTGCATGCTTAGTTTTTTAAAAAGTGGGCGAACAGTGAGAATAAATTAGTCTTTTCGCTGTCCACACACCTTAAAGAAAAAGTTGTCATGGTTGGAATCTCAAATTTCCAAACATGCCCACACCAGTTAGTCTCAAATACCAAATAAGTCCCCGAGTTCCTCCCCAAAACCAGCCCTAAGCCAGTTTTTGTGCAACGAAGACAGCCCCCAAAACCCACTCTCTCTACAAGCAAATGAAGAACTTGTTGGATTGCACGAACCCAACTATGGAGTTGTGCGATTAGAGGAAATCCTGCGATCCACCCACGAGTTGTCTCGTGGGTGGTCCAATCCGAGCAAACTCGGAAGATTCGAACGAGAATCGAACGAGTTTGACAGCCCTGGTTGCGAGCATAATTGGAGCACATTTGGCTTGATACATTCAAAACAAAGAACTAGCTTGGGGTATGAAAGACTACAAAAGCTTGTCTTTGTAATATGAGGTTGTGTCTATGGGATGCTAAAACAAGCACAATTAAAGATATTTTATGGTAGAAATGTGCACTAATGGATTTAGTGTACTTAATGGTGCGCTTTCCAAATCCTTAAAATTTTTCCTAATCACATCCCAAGTTAGCTTAGGTTAACCACTATATCGTCTAATATCTTCGGTTTCCACTAAGTAGAGTTTTCTAATTGAGGCAGTTTCTACATTGCGGACCTTTAAATAAATGATGTCATTATTTTAGACCTCCTAATATATGCATATTATCCGTCTTGGTTTGGGCGCTACCTCGTCCTAGGGGGTGGAGTGCCTCATCGCCTAATCAACAATGATGTCATTTGCTAAGGAGCTTAAAATAGCATTAGAACTAGTTGCTCCAACCAGATATTGGCCTTTTCAAACTCTTGAAGTCTAGTCTGAGACGGGCTGACTTTTGCTGAAAGTATCAACAAACTCAAAGCAGGCATCACTTCCACTAAAAGTTAAACTCCACTAGTTTCCACTTTGAACTTAAGTATATATCTTTATTGCGGATGACTCTACGATATGATATAAAAACACAGGCACAACAATAAGAACGAACCTTAGTTGAATAATAGTTGCACCACCTTTTATGGAAGCTTTCACGGCTTCAACCATTGAACGACCCCACTTTTTATTCATTCTTGAATCAGTGATGGCGTACAAGAGAAGGTCACTCTTGTCGAAACCTCTCCTCAAAGAAAAACTGTTGGTATTCTGCTTCAACTTTAAGAGATGGTCAAACGGTCCCTGTGCCCCACTTCCAATACTTATATTTTTACTGTAATGAAGAGCACTCTCAACAAAGCGTTTAGCTACCTAGAACAATCCAAACAGAAGATTCATTTAAGACATATAAAAGAATAAGAATTAATCGTAATAGATAAAGAAAGTCTACAAGAATCTCATGGAGAACCTCAAAAAATTGTAACAATAAAAGAACTACCAAGAATTCTTTCTAGATCTTTCTTCAAAAGATTCTTTCTAGATCTTTCATAAGAATTAATCTAGCTACGCCTTAATAGCTATGATAATAACTTTTAGGGGAGTCCCAATTGCCCTTAACGTTTGCATCTCTTCATCAATCTCTTATGCATATTCATATTTCTGCATCTCTCTTCTTACACCTCTAGACGGATGAATTGCACAAAGGAGTGAAAGATCACTCACCATTACCTCCGAAGACAAGAAAGGAGCTAATGGTGCTACGTTTCATCACAGATTTTTTACAAAGTTTAAAAGGTCCTTGCTTATAAGTACTTAAGTTAGACTCTAACTTCTTCTAGATGAAAATCAGTTGGATTTTATATTCCTTTTCTAAACTGACGGATTCCAAAATGCTACAAGTTTTAAAGCACATAAAGTTATTAACAAAAGTGAAAATGAAATTGGAAACAGATAAAGACACAACGCTATTGCAATTTAAATCACAAAAGTCAAGCATTCTGATAGATTGTAGAAAACTAAAAAATGAAGCTCAATATTACCTGAACAGCTTCAAACATAGATAAGCCCTTTGCTAAACCAGCTGCTATAGATGAAGCAAGAGTGCAACCAGTTCCATGAGTATTTCGAGTTTCTACGCGTGGCCCAAGTAGCTCATGATATTCTTGTCCTGCCAAAGTAGAACCACATAATATTAACGGATCAAAAACGCACAAGACCCAATGATTAATAAATATCAAAAGGAAAAGAATGAAATTGAACGATGTACATGCTTGGTGCTATCAGAATATATATATATATATATATATATAGCATACCATCAAAGAATATATCTACAGCATCGAATGGAGCTGGAAGATCACCACCTTTAACAAGCACATAACTGAAAAAAGAAAGCACGACAATTTATTCACCACAAACCTATTCCAAATCAGAAGAAAATAAGTCATGTTTCATTCACTACGTATGATATTTATAATAGTCTCCGACCAAAAAATACTTATAATTAAAGTCAGATTACAACGACATAGCCTCGGTCCCGAATTAATGGTCGGCTACATGGATCAAACTCCTCCATTGTGCTCGATTTAGTGAAATCGATAGTGAGCTTTCCAAACCATTCAAATCCCTCCTAATTAATGCGTCCCAACCTCGGTCTACCCCTACCTCGTCGAATTTCTTTAGTTTCAATTGAGTCAAGTTTTCCAGTGGAAGCATTTGTAGGTCGTCTTTGCAGGTGTTCAAACCACTGCAACCGCCATTCTCTAATCTTTGTGTCAATTAGTGCTACTCCTACTTGTCTTTGAATTTTTGTATTTCTTATTCTATCTTTATGAGTTTTACCACACAACCACCTAAGCATCCTGTTGAATTAAGTGGCTCAAACTTGTAATTTGAGTTGGACTCAAATTAGTGTCCTACATGGATTCATGCATACACAGTGATTACACATGGGATTAATTAGTAATTGGATACAAACTACATTGATGTGTTGTATTCCAATTAGGAGTTAATATTTGTGTTGGTTTATGAGTACAAGCATGTAACACCTATAAATAAGTGTATGGGGTCATGAATTAAGCATAGTGTTGGGTACGATTAAGCATAGTGTTGAGGTGTTAGTTGAGAGCCGAGTGTGTGTCGTAGCGTACGGGGCTGCGAGCGGGTATGCGACACTGTGAGATTAAATCTTGTTGGGGTTTCTATTTGGGGTTTAGATAGAGGAGGTTTTTCCTTTGTGTGTACCGAACTATTGATAGTGGATTGCTTTGTTTTTTGCCCGTGGTTTTTTCCCTGATTTTGAGTTTTCCACGTAAATTCTTATGTTCATCTTTTCTTTGTGGTTTGTTTTATCTTTAGGTGTATTCGTGTGACTGTGATCTTGGGTATTCCATAGTGATTCGTCACAACAAATTGGTATCATAACCAAGATTCAGATCTGAGGGGGTTACACTATTAAGGTGAAGTTTCCAGAGACGTCGAAGTACACAAGTGCGATGAAGTTCGATGTGGAGAAGTTCGACGGGAAGATAAATTTTAGCTTGTGGCAAATTCAAGTCAAAAATTTGTTGATTCAATCTGGGCTACATCAAGCGTTGAAGGGTCGTGGGAAGGAAAGTGATGAGAATTGGGAAGAGTTCGATTTGTGGGCGGCGAGCGTCATAAGACTCAATTTGGCAAAGAATGTTCTATCGAACATGAGGAATATTTCTTTGGCGAAGGGTCTTGGGAGAAATTGGAGACTGTATATGACGAAAAGCATGTCAAATCGTTTCTAGCTGAAGGAGCGGTACCATCACCCGAAGATGGATGAAGGTACAAGTATTACTGATCATCTTAGTGCTCTTAATGAGATTGTCTCAAAACTTGAGGAGTTAGGAGAGCAACTCAATGATGAGGATTAGGCGCTCAAACTCATCTGGTCACTTCCGCCTTCGTTCAAGCACATGAAGTCAACACGATGTACGGGAAGGAAACCATCAGTTTAGCAGATGTCACTGCCATGTTAATATCGAGGAGAAATTGATGAAAGGTGAAAAGGATTCATCTGAAAGCTCGGATTTGGTAGCTACTGGGAAGGGTTTCAAAAAATACGGGAAAGTGGTCTGTTGGAGATGCGGTCAAGCAAGGCATCTCAGGAGAGACTGCGGGAATAGGAAAGATAAAAGGGCAGGTTCGACAAAAAGCTCCGGTTCAACAAAAGGGGATTCTGATGTTGAAGGTGATGACGCCAACAATTTGTTAGTTCTCAAGACTGATAGTAATTATCCTATGTGACCAGCAAAGAATATGATTGGTGATCAGAAGGGAGAATAGGTAATTGACAGCGGGGCCACACGACATGTTTGCATGCATAGGGCATGGATCGGTAATTATGCATGTTGTACGGGTGGCAAAGTTATGTCGATGGCTGACGGCTCTCTGTGACCGATATTGGGAGTCGGTGAAGTTCAGCTGAAGTCGTTTGATGGACGCGTCATAACGCTTCGGGATGTTCGACATGTGCCGAGTTGTACTCAAAATCTAATTTCTCTTTCCGAATTAGATTCTGAGAGTTACAGGTACTACGGGCGAGGTGGAGTGTTGAAAATATTCGGGAAGTCTTCGTTGGTCATGAAATGTGCGAGGAAGAGGAACTTGTTTGTTTTGGTGCAGAAACATGGAGCAAGGTCTGGGCCTCAAAAGTCGATCAAGAAGTGGGTTTCGTTTGTTGGTAAGTCCAAACAGGCTTGATTGGACTTGGTTAATTCTTGGTGTTGAGGATGGTGATTCGGGAGGGCGGTGGGTCAGGAGCAAGGTAGTGAGTTTTTGCCAAGGTGAAGATTTGTTGAATTAAGTAGCTCAAACTTGTAATTTGAGTTGGACTCAAATTAGTGTCCTACATGGATTCATGCATACACAGTGATTACACATGTGACTTATTAGTAATTGGA
The DNA here is from genome assembly GCA_039657325.1 of Stephania cephalantha. Classification (NCBI taxonomy): domain Eukaryota; kingdom Viridiplantae; phylum Streptophyta; class Magnoliopsida; order Ranunculales; family Menispermaceae; genus Stephania; species Stephania cephalantha. The sequence continues at coordinate 13,096,816 of CM077572.1, forward strand.
AACAAACTACATTAATGTGTTATATTCCAATTAGGAGTTAATATTTGTGTTGGTTTATGAGTACAAGCATGTAACACCTACAAATAGGTGTATGGGGTCATGAATTAAGCATAGTGTTGTGTGCGATTAAGCATAGTGTTGAGGTGTTAGTTGAGAGGCGAGTGTGTGTCGTAGAGTACAGGGCTACGAGCGGGTACGTGACAATGTGAGATTAAATCTTGTTGGGGTTTAGATAGAAGAGGTTTTTCCTTTGTGTACAAAACTATTGATAGTGGATTGCCTTGTTTCTTGCCCGTGGTTTTTTCCCTGATTTTGGGTTTTCCATGTAAATTCTTATGTTCATCTTTTCTTTGTGGTTTGTTTATCTTTGGGAGTATTTGTGTGACTGCGACCTTGGGTATTCCGCGGTGATTCGTCACAACACATTCTCATTTTTGCTACGTTCATTTTATGTAGTTGTCGTTGCTTTACTGCCCAACATTCACTTTCATAGAGCATAGCTGACCTAATTGCGGTCCTATAAAATTTTCCTTTTAACTTGGTAGACATATTTCTATCACAGATCACACTTGTTACACTCCTCCATTTCTTCCATCCAGCTTGAATTCTATGTGTGACATCATTGTGGTAACAACACTCATCTCCACGAATTCGTAACCGTCTAGTTTTCCTTGTCGGAGTCTGCAAAAAAAAGTCTCGAAGATGGGCCTTTGGGGAAAACACTATGCCGCTCAAGCGAGTAAAACTCAGAGAGGGCTTATTTTTAGAGTATTATACGAACCTTTTACTGTGAGTCGGTTCCCCTATTTATAGATGTTATTTAGATACAAGATAAACTTGTATTTTAAGCATCAAATCTAGTTAGATTGTCCATATCTAAATCATATCTTATGGGATCATCTGTATCCATACAAGACTACAAGTTGGACTCCTAATCAGATAAGTTCTAATCAAAATCGTATTTTGTATAACATGTAGCTTGAGGTATGATTTATTTGCCTCATTCAGGGCAGACTCAGCATAAATAGTGTCATACATTGACTTGAATATCGCATGACACGTATCTCGAGGCACGTGTACTACCTCTATATCATTGGCCCCTATCTTTTGTAAATTTATTTACAAAGGAGTTCAAAATTATTGAGAATCGAGTGGTGTGCACGACCACTCGACTTTTGGTTTTATTAAACCTAACGGTGACACCGCTCAATTTTTGAATAACAGAGTGGTGTGCACCACTGCTTGATTTTTCTTTTCAACCGAGTGGCGACACTACCCGATTTTTGAAAAACGGAATGGTGCACACCACTACTTGGATTGGTTTAAATCGAGTGGTGACACTACTTTCCTTTAAAAACAATGAGTAGTGGTATTCCACTTCTCATCTCTTTTCTTAATTAGCAGTGGAGTACCACTGGTCATCTTTCTTAATGACCCCACTGCTCATCTTTTTTTTTTTTTTTTTTTTTTTTAAGTTGTTGTCACTTTTTGACTTACGATTGATTGAATCAATTAGTCATACTTCAAGGAAGAACATTACATTACAATAAAAAAGGCCTTAAAAAAGGGTTCAAGAGAAAGTACCAAGTAACAAAAGAAAACGAAGACAAAATATGTCATCATATTCAAACGCAGAAGTACACCCACAAAGAAACTAAAGTCAACATGGTCATCGGTGCAAATAGGGTTCTCGAGCCAAATCCGGGAGCTGTGTTGAAAGCCGGTGCTTCGGGCTGCAAGAAGGTGGTGGTGGCAACATTCAGTGTTGAATCCATAATGTCAGGATCTGCAACTTGCTCATCAATGATTGGATACCATTTCCTCATATTTCTAACACATTTGTTCCACCCATTCTCATAAAGAACAGAGTGGTGCACACCACTAATCTATTTTCTTAATGAGCATTGGAGTACCACTAGTCATCTTTTTTAGTAACTCCACTGCTCATCTTTTTTAAAAAAAATAAGTTGTTGTCACTTTTGACTTAGGATTGATTGAATCAATTAGTCACTTATTTGAGTGAAGTGGAGTGTAACCATATCTCCTTCAGTCATGTTACTTCTTATGACATGTTGTCACCTTCCATGACCTCATTTTGACTTTTCTAGGTGACTAGTTGTACTACTCACATCAAAAAAAGAGATGGGCAATGGACTACTTATTAACTGCTCATTAAGAAAAGAGATGAGCAGTGATGCTGCTCATTGTTTTCTTTATGAGCCGTGGTAGTATGTACTCCACTGCTCCTATATTTTTTATAAAATACTAAACGTACCTCCGAAACTTTTTACTTCATCTATAAAAGAGAATGTGTGGTTGGGGTCCATTTTATCTCATTCCACACTTTTGAAGAGTTGAATTCCTTTTATTCTCAAATCTTTTTCACTTGTACTTTAAGCTTTTCCTGTTCAAGGAGTTCTTCATCGAGTTCTACATTTGCTCAATTTTCTTTTTGGTGTCAAGTTGTTCGTGGAGGCCTTCACTTTTCAATCCAATTTACTCCAAGCTTGAAGTTTTACTGAAGACGAATTCTGAAGAAGGTAATTCCACTACCTCTAAGGTATCTCTTTCTCATAAATCTCTTCGATTACGCGGTTGTCGTAATCAATCTTCAAAAGACTCCATTAACGATGCTCAATACATTGTTAACTCTTCAGAGTTAGAGGCCTACAACATTGTTTCCTCAGTCGTTGAACAAAGACATGTTAGTGATCTTGCTTTTTGTTTGTATTTCGGATTCGGAACATAATTGTGAAGCTCCACACCCTTTCGATCGGTCCTGTAATGTAGACCCAAAACTTTATGTTTTTGAAAGTGCCTTAGACGCGGGGTTTAAGGTTCCATCCAGATCCATTTATTTCAGAGCTTCTTTTTAGTTATGAAGTTAGCCATGTCCAGATAGTCCCCATTTCTTGGCATATCATCGTGTGTTTTATAGTATGTTGCAAACAACTAAGGTTTCGTCCCCCAATAAATGTGTTCAGAAACATTTTTTATGTGAGAAATAGCAAAGCGAAACACGCAGGGTGGATACATTTTTACCACCGAAAGTTTGTCCCATTCATTGTAGACACTCTTTAATTTCCTCAGTCACTCTATGGTTGGAAATATAAGTTTTTCTACTTTGAATGACTTAATGGCTCCTGGCACTCTCTTTTCCCCCCTCAAATAGGACATTGCAAAAGATATTTCTCTTAAACATTAACCTCTTAGTGAATAGGAGAGAAGCATAAAAAAAAGCACTATGTGATAAAGAACGTGCCCAACCGTGGTTGTTGATCTCTTGGGAGAGTAAATATTAGTGGACCACGGCCTCGTTGGCGGGAAGGGTACTCTTCTCTCCTTATTTTTTAATGTAACTTCATTGCATATGCTTACTTTGTTTTAAATATCTTCCTATTCTTCTTCAAAAGCCTTAAAGGTTCAAAATCAATTTGATGTCAAAAGAAGGAGGCAAGTAAAGGGTCAGTTGAATAGGATCAACAATGTTGACAGTCTTCTACTCGAGACGCTGAAGTTGAAGTGATACCCCCACCTGTCGATGCTGCCACTCAACTAGTTATTAGACAATATGATCAATCTTTTGTTCTCTCTTGGGGAAAAAGAACTGAAGACATCATCATTGTGATAGCACCATTGCTAGGCACTTCTGCTGGAATTGGTGCACTCTGTATGATTGAGTTCAAGCTTCTTTACTGACTACAGATGCCCTTGATGGCCATGGCGCAAGCGCTGCAGCACAGGTAAGCCACTTATTTTCTTTTTTATCAAGAAAATAATCATAATTCATATACATCTTAATCTCCACTTGTTCTTCTTTTCTTAATAGGTCGTGTTGTATTTGAGTGAGACCTCACACCGCAATAAGGAGCTATGTCAAGTGAATGACGACCTCCAAATTGCCTTGAATGAGAACGCACTTTTTAAACAAGTATTAGCTGAAAATTGCAACTTTAAGTCTTGAGAATGAGAAGTTGAAAGTTGATAACAACAGGTTGAATGAGTCCCAAGAAGAGGAAGTACGCAGAGGTATTGAGTCATATAAGGCTTCTTATAAGACTACTCAGGAATATCGCCAAGAACTCAAAGACTATATGATTGAAAATGGTGATTTTCTTTATGAGAATGGGTGGAACAAATATGTTAGAAATCTGAGGAGATGGTATCCAATCATTGATGAGCACGCTGCAGATCCTAACCTTATGGATTCAAAACCAAATGTTGGCACCACCACTGTCTTGCAACCCGAAGCATCGGCTTTCAACACAGCTCCCGGATTTGGCTCTGAGAACCCTATTTGCACCGATGATTATGTTCTTCCTTGAAAGATGACTTTAGTTTCTTTGTGGGCGGACTTCTTCTGCGTTTGAATATGATGATATATTTAGTCTTCATTTTCCTTTGTTACTTAATACTTTCTCATGAATCCTTTAAGGCCTTTTTTATTGTAATGAAATGTTCTTCCTTGAAGTATGACTAATTGATTCAATCAATTGTAAGTCAAAAGCAAGGTTTAGAAAATCGACAAACTTCGCCGAAGTTCGTGCGAAGTTTGTTGATTTTGAGGTGAGCGAAGCGAAATTCAGAGGCGGTAGAAAAATTGCAAAAATTCGACTCAACTTCGCTAACTTCGACCGAACTTCGAAAACATCGATGAAAGTTAATAAAACATAAAGTAAAATTGTTATGTTTCGTGAAAGTTGAGCAAATTTCGACTAAAACTTCGCCTATGCTAGAAATATACTTAAAATTCGGAATATCCTCCGGTGGCATAAGTTTTATGCATTTTTGTTGTATGATTAAGTATATTTCTAGCATCTCTACGAACAAACTTGAGTTTTATGCATTATTGTTGTATGATTAAGTATATTTCTAGCATCACTATGAAGAAACTTGAATTTTCTAGCATTTAAAGTGAAATTCCTTAAACTTTCGTACACCGGCGAATTTTTGTCAAACTTCCATCGTCGAAGTTAACTTCCTCGAATTAATTCCGAATTTTAAGTGAGCGAAGTCCTAGGCGAAGTCGAAGTTTCGAACCTTGGTGAAAAGTGACAACAAATTTTATTTTATTTTTTAAAAGATGAGCAGTAGAGTCATTAAAAAAGATGACCAGTGGTACTCCACTGCTCATTAAGAAAAGAGATGAGTAGTGGAATACCACCACTCATTTAAAAAAGGAGAGTAGTGTCACCACTCAATTTAAACAAAACCAAGTAGTGGTGTGCACCACTATGTTTTTCAAAAACAGAGTAGTGTCCCCTACTCGGTTAAAATTTAAAAAAAAAAAAAAAAAAAAAAAAAAAAAAAAAAAAAAAAAAAAAAAAAACCTAGTGGTGCACACCACTCCATTATTCAAAAATTGAGTGGTTTCACTAATAGGTTTAAATAAAACCAAAAGTCGAGTGGTCATGCACACCACTACTTGGGTTTGACAACCAAGTCAATCCAATTTCTCCTAAGCATTTTCGAACATTCGTTTGGACGACATACTTTTCCTATCTTTATATTTTTAACGCCTCTTTTAACTTCAGAAATCCTAATATTGCATGTGTAGTTTAAATTCTTTCCTTGGACTTGTTCATTGGCCTATTATCAGATATGGAATCAGATAAGACCCCAATCTATAAGAGACTACGAGGACAGGGGAAGGGAAAGTATTAAAGAGGCATGGCAGCAAGAGTCCAATTCCTTACTTGCGTTTGGCACAAATTAGTTTACTTGGGTTAGATCGGATTAGAGACTATAAATAGTAATAAGGACAAGAGTAGAGGCACCAAGAATTATGTTGATGTAATAGTTCGACTCATTAACGAGTTTCAGCAAACACTAACGATGTTTCAACTCCCACTCCTAAAAATGCCAACTGAAATGGGATGCTTCAATACTTAGTTAAGCTGAGTGATTTGAATTGGAACATTCATTGGACTCGTAGAGTTCACCCCCTCCATATTTTTCAGATGCAGGTAATGCTCCTAGATAGAGAAGGGCTTATGGAGATCTTGATGTTAAAGTCATGGAGTCTAGGATGTTCATTTACTTTAATCATTTGGTTGAGTTATCTTTGTCAAATCTTGATTATTACTTTAATTAGGTTCAACCTTAAAATCCTATTGGAAATATTAAGTTTTACGAGACATTGAGTTACTTATTTTAATGTTTTCCTAGAATGTGCTCATCTAGACAAGATTATCATTTAATATTTTGGGTTGATGTTAGACATATATTTTATGGCAAGGAAGCCATGGTTTAAGTACTTGTTTTCTTTGTTCATTGTCTAGTATACATGTTAGTTACATATGTTAGTGGAGTTATTGCGGTATAGGTGGTTGTTTCGACAAAGGGAATGGTCCAAGGGTTAAGACCACGTAATTGTTCTATCCTTAAAGAATGTCCTAATAGGTGTAGACAATGGGTGATGGATAGTCACAGTTAGCGATCTTGCTCTGGTTTCGAAAACAAGAAATTAGTTGTGCATTATCGTTCTCCACTTGTGAGTGGACTTATGAAGTTGGGGTATTAGAATATAAGATGAATCGGTAGATATTAGTTATTGAAGTTTTAATAAAAAGTTATATACACAAATCATTTAAGTAGAAAAGGAACATTATATTTAAAAAGGAAAAAAGCCTCTTTAACAAGCATAAAACTAAAGCTCAATAAAAATGTCAAAGCAAACTAAAGAGCTTACCGAGGACCCAAGTCATGTATTAACTTTGCAGCACTCCGCAAATGAGCTACTGTTTCTAAAGGCACTCCCCCAAGTAAAATAGATGCCTCTTTTAGATTTGGAGTCACTATATCAGCAACTGGTAAAAGATCCTTCCTGTATGTATTAAAAGATAGCAGTGTTACATGAGATTTACAGTGAAGTTCGACAAGCTTCATACAAGCATCATCAATCCACTGACTCACTTCTTCAACTAGAGAATGGAAGTGGAAAAAAGAGATAATACAAATTCTCCCAAGTTCCAAAGAGAATTAATTTGAGTATAAAGATGGAGAGAAAGAGATGTTGCATGGTTGAGTGAGCTTTTTACTTAAGGGGGTCAGGCATTCACAAAAGACACTCTAGTGTTGCAGTTCAGCTTGGGAACAAAATTAGAAAAGGTACAAAGAAATTCTACAGAAGGTACTATCAAAGATTTTGTCCCGTTGTCATTTTGTCTTGGTCAACCATTGAAAACTCAATTTAATAACTTCCAACCATTCTTCATTCGTAAATAATCAAATAAAACCTGCTAATCTAAGATAAACACGATCATTCAAATGTACAAATAGTTTCTAAAATGGACCTAAACCTTAATTTCAAGTTCTTGATTGACTTGAAAACTTGCCTTAGATGTAATCATGCTATGTAGACTTTATAAGCTTCTCCGTTGACTTTTGAATATTTTCATTGTATATTTAACGTGAATTTTATACCCTTCCTATGCTTGGCAGTTTCTAGTATGGTCAACTTTGAAGGTCTCAAATCAATTGCATGTGCAAGTGATTTAGCATCACTATTTCCACTACTCCCCCTATAACTCTACTACCTGACCCCTTAGCACTAGACGAAGAAGAAAACAAAAACGTATGTACAAGTGGTACACCACTAACTACTATTTACAAAAAGAGTTAAATCGACTCATATAAACGACAAATGCTTTAACAATAGCAGTTCTAGTATTTAACTCACCTATCGAAGTATATATAACTTAATCATGCATATTAAAAGTTACAGATGATGTAAACATTTAAAAAAGCCAAAGCATATCTAGTGAGATGGATAAGGCATCACTTGCCAAACGACAAGGTTTGGGGAGGTCGTGGGTTTAACTCCCGCTGAAGTTTTTTTCTAATAAAAAAAATTGCGTGCACATTGACTGTGCTGCATAAAGTGTGTTGCACACACACATGATCGCTACAACGCACTCATGTGCGTGCACATGAGCGTGTGCAATGTGTTGCTCAAGTGAGTGCTGCACACACATTGTGCAGCTGATGAGTCATTATTTGTACTCTTATTTATATAGTATTTAATATGAATAAAAGTCCAAATATCCCATTTTATCTACTCACTCCCTATATTTCGTCATTCTCAGGGTTTTTGAAGGTTTAGAAGTGTTTGAGGCAAATTTGGAGCAAAACGTGAAGATTTGAAGTTCTCTCTATCGCATGCATCGCGATGCTGTCCACTCAATATAGGCGGCGCCGGACGGCACCAAGGCTGCCGTGGATTAGATCTCATAAAAGATAAAAGAGACAATTGAGGAAACCAATATGAAGAAATCTTCACACAGTTATCTTACTGATTATAGAGGAGTTGTTTATATAGGCTTATACAACCTAAATCAGATCCTAAAATCATGGGATATTAATTCCTAGCATTAAGGATCTAAATATACTATTGCCTAAATACATAGTTGCCTAAATACATGCTATTCACATCGTAATTACAGCTAATTAATTAATGTTTTCTTACACCATGTTGTCCTTAAAAACTGTCACACATGTATGTGTTTCATTCATGAAAATGATGGGTTCTGGGTAGGACAGCATTAGTTGAACTACAGAGGTGTTTAATGAGTGTAATGGGTTCATTTGGGCCTACTTCAATGATAAAATGAGTTGTGTAAATGGACCATCACTGCTGTCCCATGTTTATGTTTGAGTTCTTCATGTTTATGCTCAAAATGAGAAAGAAACTTGGCTTGATCTCATATTTAATTGGTGTTTAATCTTGTTGGACCACTTTTACATGTATTATACCTCCTAAGGGAGTGTTCTGGACGTTATGAGGTGGTTCGGAGGGGTTTTGAAGAGGCAAGTCACTGCTGTCATAAAACAGCAGTGGGGCTACTACTGTTGAAAGCAGCCCTAGTGCATTACGGTTGAGAGCTTTAGCCAAAACTTCGTGACAGTTTTAGGAGTCTCTAAACATTATGAATAAGTTATGAATTAATACCAATTGGTTGGTTTTAGGTCTTTAATCCGAGGAAAACAAATCAAGACGTATGGGACTTAGATAAAGTTAGAAAAACTAGGAAGTGTGACCGAGGTAAGTGGGAATTCACTTAGTTTATCTTTTATGTAATGTCTATAGTTATATTTAGTTTCAGATAGCTTATGGACTGGGTTTGGGGGCCTTTGTACTGGAATCTATGTTTTACAAACATATAAAGTGAATATGCAAGATAGGTCTGTGACAAAGCTCCCGCAAAGAGTTCGGTTGGGATCTAGTGTAAACCCACCATTGCAAAGGTTCACAGAATGATTGAGACATCACTAGGGATGTTGGAGAGCTAACTTAAGATGGAATAAATTATCGGGACCACACAGCGGCCACTGTGTGGGTCAGACTTTGGAATTCTTGTGTAAGTTAGTTTCCAATCCTTGTTTATTCACTTAGTTATTGCAAATGAGGTAATAGTGGATAATAGATGGTCTAAGTGGAATTCCATTTACTGAGCCTGTTGAATGCTCACTCTCCTTTTCAAAAATCTCAGGTACCTCGGTCCTCGGCTAGCACTCAGGACAAGGGAAAGGGCAAAGCTTAGGAGTGTAGCCGTCCTTTCTTTGTATGTGGTGAGACTCTAGTTGTTTATATATTGTTTGAGGTTTTGATATAGTATTATAATTATTATCACAGGGATGAGACCGTGTATCTCTTTTGTTTTATCTTATTTTAGAAAACTTTGATGTTTAAGTCTTCCGCTGCTGTTTACTTTTATTTACGTCAGTTTTCTCGAGATATACAGGTTGTGTTTATTAGGTACTGAAGGTTAGGCTTCTGGCATGGGTTGAGTCTGGCTAGTTTACCGGGGCTTAATCGTGTTTCAGGCCAAATGATTCCTTACTCAGGACAAGGGTCGTTACAAATAGGGTTCGTGGTGCGAAGGGTCTCGAAGAAGGTCGTGGACTTTGTAGGTGTTATGGGTTCGACATTCACACGAAGGTTAGTGTCTAGTTTCCATGAATTTGTTGTTCATTTGATTTGGTTTTGGTCGTCATTCACGTTGATGTACCCATTTAGGGTTAATTTCCCATACCTGTAATGGTCAGTCACACAAGTCAGTAACTAGTGTTATCTTCTCGGTCTTTCATTCCTGAGATGATTCAGGAAGTATCGGTCAAACCCCACCAAAACTAAACTTTAAGGGACCCCAAACCCATGTGGTTATAGACCACCGAGATAACCCGTTTGGTCTTGGTGCCAAGATATCGATATATTAAGTTTTATTTCGATCTAGGCCAACCGACTTTAGTACAAGAATATGGTTGGAAGGGGGCTCGGAGGTTAGGTTCCGAGACCCCTTGCAAGGTCTCGGTGTTGTCACCGAGACACATTGGCATGTCTCGATTATGTAGTCACGAAACTCAATATTATATCATTTTTTTGGGTTTCTTGACATGACTCCAATGCACTGTTCTAAATTTACTTTCCTTAACAGATATAGCTCGAAAGAAGACTATTGTTTCCATGCAACAAGTTTATGGTGAGCCCTCGAGAGCAAAACGACCGGCCGGTACTTCGGATACTCATAGTGGGCGGAAAGCACAAACAACCTCTTATCGGAGGGAGAAAAAAAAGGTTACTGAGCAAAAGGGTATATGTGCACGCCGCCCTGCGGGAGATGATGTACAAGATGAGGCATCTTATGTTCACGAGCGGGACCTACATATTGGTCGTGCTGAGAGTGGGGACATGACATCTAAATCATCTAAGTCTACTGATGAGGCCATAGGAGAAGAAGAAAACGAAACAATCATTGCCCAACGCCGCGTTAGCGGGAGTAGTAGTGGTGCAGCTGGTGGGAATGTAGAGGAGCCTGAAAAATGACCCATCCACTCCTTTCCCCGGTGGTCCTATCGACCACTCCTTGTTGAAGAGCTTCCAAAATCATATCGCGGCGGCAATTTGGAACAATGAGGTATGATTTTTTTATTTTTTTTGCAAACTCAATTTGTTCCAAATAATTATGCATGCTACACATCACTCCAAGTTGTGACAATGTATTCTGACGTTTGTTTTCTTTTTGCAGCGTCACCCCTTGCTTATGTGCATAAACCTGTCTTACACGGACTCACTGTTTAAGTCAAAATACCCGTGTCGACACGAGTGGACACGGACATGAACACAGAATATGCATCGACTCTTCCAAATTGAAGTTGGACTCGTCCCTCTAAAACAAGGATAGAAATTTCCATAAACATAAAACAAAGAGTTGAGAGATGAAACATATCTTGGATATGAGAAGAAGTGTACTTACCTCCAAAGGCACATTACTTGCTCTCTACTTAAATAAAGTTTAGTTACCATTCTTGCAATAGTCTTTGAAATGTTATTGTGGAGAGTATTTTAAAGAAGAAGAGAGAGAGACATGCTTAAACATTTTCAAAATTCAGGGAAAGGCATGTCTTGTTTTTTTGAGTTGAGACGGTGCATGAGAAATAGAAGAAAGAAGTAGCTCCATTAATGAACAACGCGAAGCTGAAAAGCGATGATGGATGAGGCTGAACTGGGAGTTGATGGCATTCTCAGTTTACTACAGTTGCAAGCCCGCTAGCATGGATTGGTGAACCATCATTTGCTTGAAAAAATTGCAGAGAGAGAGAGAGAGAGAGAGAGAGAGAGAGAGAGAGAGAAAGTTGTTGGTCAATGACTTCTTCTCCAAGTAATAGAAAAAAAATGGAGAAAGATGAGACCAGAGCCATCAAGTGCTTGTCTTTGTCTATGACTTCTTCCTCAAGTAGTAAAATAAAGAATTGAGAAAGATATCACAAGTGTCATGTCAGTCATTATTTATTTTCTCATTTGGAGCAATGACTAGTAAGTTGTACAAGGTGCAACTCACGGTGCCTTATTAGTGTCACACAAATAGACTAATTGGCATTTGATTAATGCATTTGCTTTAATGATTGTTTTTTACCATATCCAAGTACTCGTGTCTAAATTTTTGGGTACTTTTAGCCGAGGCCCCGTGTCCTCTAATTGAAGAAAAGCCAAGCCCGACATCTAGATAAGTACCCGTATCCGAGTCCAGGTAACCTAGGCATAAACCACGAGGCTCAATTTGTTGAGTGGGACTTGCAGTCTTGCCACCCCAACACTGAGAGCCTGCAGAGGATTATACAAAGGTCTAGGTTGATGCCACCCATAGACTGCTTGTATCGGAAAGTCAACAAGGAGCTTATCTCCGCTTTTGTTGAGACGTGGCAGCCGGAGACGAATACATTTCACTTACCGTTCAGAGAAATGTCTATCACCTTGGAGGATGAGAGTATTCTATTGAATATCTCGGTGATTGGCAAGGTGGTAGCGGTAGAGAATTTTGTAATGTACACTGAGGAGTCTCGCACGGAAGTGATTCACATAGTTTCCAAGCTGCATGGGATTAGCCTTGAAGACGTTGAGGAAGAGGTCAACATTACCAGAGGTCTCACTGTGAGGAAGTGTTGGCTGAAGAGTAGATGGTGCCCTAAAGCCAAGTCGTCTACTTACCCAAAGGTGGAATGCACTGCATGTGCATACTTCTTGTACCTGCTATCATGCACTCTTCTGTCGATAAGAGTGGGTCACGAGTCTCCATTGCTTTGCTCAAGGTTTTGGAGAATTTGGATGAGGTGGGAACCTGCGCATGGGGTGCTGCCGCTTTGGCTTACTTTTATTGTCACCTAGGGTCGGCAACTAGAGTCGAGGTATCACAGATTGCAAGGTATCTGACTTTGCTTGAGGTACCAAATTCGTATTCTTTACTTGTTTTTTAAGTTGTGGTTTTAATTGTGTACTTCCACTACTTCTCGTGACTTGTGTCTTTTAGGGATGTGTGTACGAGCACTTCAAACTCCATCTCGCCGCACCGAACGCAAAATACATTGACCACATTCAACCCCATGTTTATAAGTGAATACAGAAACACGAGACAGTCACGAATGTGGACAAGCTAGCTTCTATTCACAGGACCCTGGATAGGTTGCGGCCGAGTGAGGTGTGTTGCTTGCGTTGTTTGATTGCATCTGCAATTTATCACACTTATGTCTTGTTTATAACTTGTTCCCTTGGTTGGTGTATGTGACTTGGGATCTATACGTTGAGATCAGACCCGATGTTATCGTTTAGCCAGTGGTCTTCTAGTTTAGCACCTTGAAATACATGGACATTGTGGAGCCATACCATTCAAAGAGGTTCCTAAGACAGCTTGGTCATGTTCAAGGGATACCCGACCCTCCGTACCGCCCTCTCTAAGCAGTATGAGGCTCTTCTGCACTGAAATACTCGATTAAGTACGCATTCCAACCGGAGAATTGGGAAAGGTAGCGTAACCATTTACTCTCCCCTGAAGGTCGAGTCGAGAAGGCGCGGTTCGAGTTCATGGCTACACCAGAATACCCGCCTTGGTTTGTACAAATTTCACATCCTACAATTGAGAACCCAACGTACAGTGAAGATGTCGGCGATACTGCTGCAGACTATAAGTTGTTGGAGGTAAGGTAATTTGTAGGTTGTATAGGAGATTGAAGTTGTATTGTTTTTTGATTGTGTGTCTTTGGTTTTGAATAGCGTAATAGACGAGGCTTGGACACCGTGTTGGCATGGATAGACTTGCCCCAGGGTGTGGCCAAATTAGAGGCTGCAAGAAAAATGGCGAATGATGTCGTGGACTATCTTGACGGGTAGGGGTCTTGGTCCGAGTACCACCACAACCACCACAAACACCACCACGACTATCCCCAACTGCACCTACAAGAGATTCCCAGCACAACAGTGCCTAAACCGTGTCCATTCCAAGTGCTTAGCGCATGCACGGTAATACATACCAGAGTCACAAGTAGAAGAAAAACAAGAGTTGAGTTTTGTGAAAGTTGAATACTTGGTTGTTAAGTTTTAAATTGTTTGTGTTTGAGTACTAATTTTGAGAGTTGAATAATTTGTTCATGAATGTGTGAAGACTATATCAATATGATGTTGTTTGAGTACTGTTTATGCTAAATCGTTGTGTTATGTGAAACAGGATTCAACATGGGGTTGCGTTGCAATGTGAAGGTTCTTTTATTTTGCGTTCTTTTCATCATAAATTTGGAATTAAGTTTTTCGAACGTGGTCTCGGGCTTACAGGTCCGATACAGTAGCCAAATGTTTCGGCCCTGCAGGTTCGATAGGTATCCTATAGTTTCGGCACTGCAGGTCTGAAGTCTAGTGTGGATCGATTTTTAAATTGCTCTAGGACGGAAAGGCCCGAAACTGTAATGAACAGTCTTGGACATGCCATTCCGCGAACTGACAGTTATTCTCGGTACTCCATGTGCGTGGCAATTGTGCATGCTTGTTGGTTTTACTCTTGGACATACAACTATGATACAAAACCAACACTATTGTCACCTCAAAAATCAGTGAACTTACATCATTAAACCACACAAAAACGTGGAATCAGAGACTTACAAGGTTGGTGCATCCTCTATGATCGACGAAGGAGATGTCTGGCTGGCGACGGATCGACTTCACTTGGTAAAAAAATTTGAAGTTTGAAGGTGGGGTGCGCGGGAATGTGAACGGAATGGGCATGTGAGTGAATCGATTGGGTAGGGAAGGCAAATAAGACATTTCCTTGTGACACCAATTTTTAATTCGAAATTGCTAAGTGCCATGATCACAGGTCGAGGTGCACATAACGCAACTCTTTATTTTTGGACATGTTTTATCTTTTTATTTCAGTACTTCACTCATGCATGAACTCGTATCATTTCTTTTTCTTATCTATATATCCATGTTCTTTCACCACTGCTATTTCTTTTTTCTTTTTTCTTTTTTTTAATTTCTCGACTTGTTTTGAACCTTAGGGACAAGGTTCAAAATAAGTTTAGGAGTGTTAGGGATTGTGGATTGTTTTGGATGGATCTCATCGTTAAAGACGTATGAATGTTATTTTTTTTTTAATATGGTGGTGTCATTCCCCTCATTTCACTTCTCTTTCCATTTCTTTTTCTTTCATCCACGTTTTGTTCTACCATTTCACAGGATATGATACATTTTCATGCATACATTTAGCATAGTTAGTAATAGAAGTTGACGTATTTTTATCTAAGTTTTTTTTTGCGTTTAGACCGTTCATAGTATCATATGTCACATATAGTCACCCGAAACCGAATGAATGTCTTTGGTTGTGTGTGGATGAGTGAATTAAGGTCATCTTTTTAACTAGATACTTACAGAAAAATTAAGAGAAATACTCAATCTGACCTGTAGCCTGGTGCCTCATGATTGCATATTAGGGACATGGTACGAGTGATAGTATTTGTTCCAGATACCAAAGGGGGTAGACAGTCATAATTGTGCTTGTGGAAAGAGTTAGATCTCTTGGATTCTGGAACGAGGGTGTAGCCCACTCAAGGCAAATTTTATATAACCGAATTACCTAAAAGGGGAAGATTTAGGCTATCTTTGACTTAACTAATAGCCTTTTCAGCCCACCTATCATCATTCCCTAGTTAACCACTTTGAGCCAACCCAACTTGATTTCTTGACCACATATCATTAAAAATCTAGTTGGAGAACTTGCTTAACCATAGTGAAAATTAGAAAGAATTGATAGGAGAAAGTCAAGCAAAACCTCAAGTTTGGGGGTGATGTAATGAGCGGAAAAGTCCCACCAACTTCAAACAAAAACAAATTTGAAGTACACTCTAATTTCAAAAAGAATTCAATAAAAACAGGAGTGCAAAAATGAATTGGTGGTTGGAAAAAGGGGAGGATCATGATATGAGTGAAAATGCAAAATTCTTGTGAACTCCATAAAAAATCAGTTCTTAGTGCTTCCAGCTAGGTTGAGTTAAGTTTTTCAAACACTTTGCACCC
This sequence comes from Stephania cephalantha, assembly GCA_039657325.1. Taxonomy (NCBI): domain Eukaryota; kingdom Viridiplantae; phylum Streptophyta; class Magnoliopsida; order Ranunculales; family Menispermaceae; genus Stephania; species Stephania cephalantha. The sequence continues at coordinate 13,112,654 of CM077572.1, forward strand.
CATATATATATATATATATATTTATTTTTTTTTTTTTTTTTTTTTTTTTTTCGTTGATACCCCACACAAGCCATAAAATAACCTCATAAATAAAGTCCTATTGACTCTTTGAAGTGTTAAGTCTACAATAGCAGAGAGTGTGATTGCATACTCGCCTATGGAATCCTTGAGCTTAATGTCATATACAGAGATCGTATACTTGTTGCTTGAGTGTATAGGCCAAGAAAACTCATGAGTAGTTGATAGTCTTAGTCTTGACCGGATCTAAGTTTTGAAAGTGCTATCTTGATTGTATTTGGATTAAGGGTTTTGACAAATCTTAACTCTGAAATTTCTCGAGTCTTGTTAAATTGTTGACCATTTAAACCAAATGAACTCCAAGAATTTGGAATCGGGTGTAGGATCGGTAGAGTAGAGTCATGACTATATTAGGAATCGAGTTTAGTTGTTGCTTGTCATATGCACCTTTGCTCGGAACGTGCAAAGTCCTAAGTGTGGAGGTGTTTGATGAGTTGTTATTTATACTCTTATTTATATAGTATTTAATATGAATAAAGGTCCAAATATCCCATTTTGTCAACTCATACCCTATATTTGGTCATTCTCAGGGTTTTTGAAGGTATAGAAGTGTTTAAGGTAAATTTGGAGCAAAACGTGAAGATTTGAAGTTCTCTCTACCGCATGCATCGTGACGTCGTCCACTGAATACAGGCGGCGCCAGACGGCGCCAAGGCCACCGTGGATTAGATCTCTGCCACGCCTTCCCACTCTCAATCCCACGCCACGCCTCAGTACATACGACCCCAAGGACCACATAGAAGAGGAGAACCTCACTACCATGCTCATGCCTCCTAACGTTGTGACCCTTGTACATAGGCGTCAGGCGCCGTCACCACACCAGTGAGCCGAGAACTTACAAGTTAGGAGCCCACGCCTCGCAACGTCGTGCACTTGTACTGATGGCACCACGCGATGACAGACTTAGGGAGAACAATTTTCAGAGCGAATTTTCAGAGATTTTTAGATTTGTTTCCGATTTAGGGTTGTTATCCCCACTTAGTATAAATAGTTAACTCCGTTTTAGGGTTAGAAACATTTTTAAGGAGAAAAACCTTGGAGCTTGTTCTACTATGTCCGGCTAAGCACTTCAATCCTAAGTCGGAGGTGAAGCAAACTTAAAGACCATCTAAGTGAGTTAGTGGAGCTGTAGACCTAGGTAATTACTTCTATTGTACTCAAAATTTGCAAGTTTTTAATTCCAGCTGTTTTTATTTGCTTCTTGCCCAAAATTCTTCAAAACCCCATGTTTTCTTACTGAACTCAGCATAACCTAAGTACTCGAGGTACGACACTCGTACTACTACAAATAATTGTCGAAATTGATAACCAATTTCGGATTATTTCATTGACGCATTCGGCGCGTGCACATGAAAGAAAAAAAAAATGTTGGTGCACACAATGTGCGAGTATAAATGTATTGCACACACATGTGCTGCGGACACAACGTGTTACCTAACATATATGACCAGCACTTGGCTCCATACGTGACAAAACACATTTCTCGATCAAAGTGGCCCAAAACAACACTGAACAACTAAAAGCAGTTGCACCAAAATCATATTCAAAAAAACGATAAATTGTCCGAAATACCAACATTCTTCAAGGAATTTCATCAAACATCTTGAGGTTTTCTTTTAGATCACTAAAATTCAGATAACCAACAAGTATTGTTGTCCAAGAAACCTCACATATTTGAGACACATCTTCAAACATCAAGTGCATAAGGTGGGGAAACACCAAATTTGCTAAGAATTGGCACTCAAGTAAGGTGTTTTCCAATAGGATTCGAGAAAGTTAAGCAAAACAAGGTCATCCAAGTATGGACCAAAAAGTAAAAACAAGTGACAAGATTGTTTTCATGATTTAACAACAGCACATACCTTCGATCAAAAACAAAATGTGGGAGATCTAATTCACTATATAGCATAACCCATCAATGGAATTCCGAGAGACCAAATCTCAAGTAGAACACTTCGTAAACAACAGTCCACCAATAATGGATCGATATGCAGCCAAGTAGCCAACACAACATCTCTAAGATTCCCAAAGTCAGCATCAAATCTTGAAAGAATCCTCTTGGGAAAGGCAAGAAGAAAGAAAGAAGCTTGAAATGCCTCTCTCTAGTTATTCATGATATTGTAGACCCTCTCTATAAGGCTGGAATAAAGATCAAGAGTTCTGATTCATGAACTTGTCATGAAGAAGAATGGGTTTGCAATGATCGTACAAGACCATCTTAATGCTGGTAGAAGTTTATAGTGATAGCTTGTTTGATATGATCGATAACTAAAGGCCCAACAGAGACATGGATGGTTTCTAAGAGATTAGCCGACATATCATGGATTGGCTTTGCATCATCGATAACCTCTACTTGACCAATCTGAAAGTTGGTCACAGAGGAAGAGATGAAGTTTTAATAACTTCAATAGTGGAAGAGGGGTCTCATAGCAATCCGAGACAATCTCTTCTTGTACCTTATCGCCAATCACATCAAAACAATATTAGTGAGGTTCTTGTCATTTCCCCCCAGATCTTCATTTCCTTTTAGCTTTTCATTTCCTCTTATTAAAAGAGGGTCAGTCAATCAGCAATGGGGAATGGAGCTTTGGGCAATGGTAATATGGTATAGACTTAAAAGGAGATGGTGGAAATGAATTTGTGGTTTTGGTGAAGGCAAAGACAGACATATGGGATGTGGGTTTGGAGATAGTGAAAGAAAGGACGAGGAAGAAAACTGATAAGGCTTGGAGAGTTTTGGTGAAGTTGGGGGTGGAGACGGGTTAGGATTAGATTGGGTTAAAAATTGGGAAAGATAAAGTTGAATGCGCGCGTTACGATTTAAGCACATGAATGTTATTAAGAACAGTTGTTGTATCTTTTGGATGCAGAATGGAGAAATAGAACAAAAGAAGAAAATAATAGAAGTAGGGCATATTGTTCGCTACCCTAATGTTTCATTAATCATTGTGTGTGTATGTGTGTAGGTGTAGTTACAATTATTTTGGCTACTCACCTAATTAACAAGTATCCTTTTGATTTTATTAGTACTTACTAACTAATATCATCTACTATTTATAATTTTATACCTAATATAATATCTACATGTAGCTTTTACTTGGGCATATTTGCATCAGAAAAGGTCACCTAACTTACATGGATGGAACCATAAATTAAGGTCGTGGGTCGGATGTCGACCAGTGAACACTCCCAAGTCTATGTGAATATAATATAGATAAAAAGGTAGAGCATAGACCACAAAAATTGGACAAGAAGAACAAGGTTCAAATTCTAGAATGGTCACATACAGATGCACGATACAAAATATCAAATAGAAGTATTATACGTTCATAACAACTTAACAAGTAACAACTGAAACGTTTTCAGCAATACCAAGTTTCTAGTCCACAGGGGCAAACTATAGGGGGAAGGATCGAGAATTCGACTTCAAATATGACTGCACTCACTTAAAATTTCAGAATCAATTTCGAGAATTGTAATTCGATGTGGGTAATTTTTGTAAAATTTCGATATTATGGAAAAGTAAAAATAACTTCATCTTAGAGCTAGAAAGAATCCAAATTCCATCAAATTCAAAAGACATTGAAAAGCATGTGTTTTCTAACATTTTCATGCATTTCCCCTTTCTTTACTTGATATTATGTTTTTAAACTTTGCCCCTTTGATGGAATTTGATCATTCTGGAAATTATTTTCTTCTAGGCATTTGTTAGAATTCATTTCTTGTAAGTGAGATTGATTTTCATCTTGTATCTTCTAATGTGAGATCATTCTTTAGTGTACCTTGTAACAAGAAGCGGCACCAAGTGTATTTCACAGTTTCACTTTTCTAAAAAGTTATCATTAAAATTTGTAAATAGTATAATTTTTCTCTAATTTCGATGGATTTTTTGTAAGATTTCATTTACATCTAATTCTTAATTCAGTGTTTCAAAAAATTTAATTTATTTGGAGACGTTCTAAGAACTTAGGAGAATTTTCAAAACTATAACGAGTAAATAAAATTTTCTTAACATTTACATGCAATCCCCCACAACACAAAGATTTATCCCTTAATTGATTTTTTTCTTCTTCAACGATCGATCTCTCTATTTCCATGCCCTTACTTCACAAGTCTTAGTATTTTACAACTACACTTTCTTTATTTCTAAAGCTTTCACCGCATGCAATCGGGTATCATTGAAGTAAGACTCGTTTATTTAAGTTGATAACTGAACAATAAAAAAATGCTATTCCTCCGACTACGTTACATATTTGTTTTAGATATCATCCATATTTACACCATTGTGCATCTTGAAGGGTATTTTGACGTCAAGAACATCAGAAACAGATCTATATAGCGGCACCAATGATGTTATTATCTTTCCTGTGAAACAATGAAAAGAAATAACAATACAAACATACCGTAATACAGAAACAATAGATGAATCAGCTAGCACGTCACCACTGGTAGAGACCATAACAGGATCAACCACTAAAGCTGCCTTCAAAGTATATGCAGATAAATTTAGACTCCATTTAGGCTAGATGAGAAAAACAAATAAATTCACATGAGAACAAACCTCGAACAGGGAACTCTTGAAGACTCTGGCATAATATTTTAACCATGCCAATAGAAGGAATCATGCCAGTTTTCACCTAAAAAGTAATCCATAGAAGTAGATCTATTATCAATTGCTTCAAAAAGCAAATTCTTTAGTACATCAGCATTCAAGGCGAGAAATTGATAACTTTGTCTTAGCAAAATAAAAGGAAAGCAACAATATTTTATTCAATTACCTTGGCTAGGTCCGTAGAGTTTTTTCCTTTGTTTCTTCGACCATGGACAGCTCGCATATATATTTACCGAGTAATAATTTGTTGTATTACAGAGATAATACCTCAAAAGATATGCCTATAGTGGTATATAGAGTCTTTGCTACGAAATATTAAGATCATTTTTGTAAATAAAAGAAATTAATTAATTAACTAGAAAAGCTAACAAAAATTAACAATACTTCTACTCATAGACGTCACTCGCACTCTACTCACAAATGGAGCTTACAACATCCTAAAAAGACCAAATCCTTTGACTTGAAGAATCTAAAAGAGCAAGTTCGAATCACAGTAAAAACAAGTTTCTGCAAATAAGGCCCTTTTAAAGGATATTTTCTTAGTTCAACATGTTTAAAAACAATAAAATACAAATAACTAACTCTGTTGGGCAAGCATTGAATGCTACTAATTTAAAGATACAAAGAACTAACTTTGCAGGGCAAGCGTTGAATGTTACTAATTTTTGTTTTTTTGGCAAGTGAATGTTACTAATTTAATTAAGTGCATTTGTAAATGTTACATAGGCTCTTCCATGTGAATCAATGACACGTTAGCACTCAGCAGAATCATTAAGCAAAGGCATCAAAGTAGAATAAGTAAGATCCTCTAATCAACATCATGTTGGCCTTTCACAAATCACAAACCAATGTTTTTTTAAGGGCTAAATGTTCTCCAACTTTAGCAACCTTGGGCATGTGAAAACCAAGAATTGCAAGCAGCCAATGAGGTGCCTAGGTGGTTTATATATTCAGAGTTCCCTGGATAAATAGTTATCTTTCTGCAAGTTCATGTCTGTCTACTAGTACTACAGGTACTTAATACGTAATTCATAAATTACTAACTGGAGACAGTTTAAAATTCATAGCATTGCAATGAAGGCCATAGGTCTTGGAGGACCTCATAGATTCATAGTAAAGATCCCCAGCACCTCTGCAACCTATGCGATGAAGTTGCAGAAATTCACTTTTGTTGTTCATTGCAAAAGGCATAGGTCGAAGGCACAAGTCTTGGAGTCCTACAGCTTCATCGCAGAGAAAGAGAAGGAGAAAAGAGAAAGAAGAAGGAAAAAAGAAGACAAAGAAATTAAAAAACAAAAGAAGTACCTTCGTTAGAGTTGTAAGAAGGTTACAGAAGTTTGTCATCGATTTTTGGCCCCCAAATTGTCGCCTATGATGTAGTTAAAGGTAGGGGGACAGTTGAGCTTTGAGATCGGTTTGAGGTAGAGTTTGATTCATGAGATTGAGACTTATATATGGAAGTTTTCTCAATTTCTTTCACCTCCCTAAATTTACAAAGTACTTGCTAAGATGTGGTTGTTGACCAGTGAACTTCTCACGTGATTTCATCATTTATCATGGTCAACACATACTATGACCAAATTTATAAAAAAAAAAAAAAAAAAAAAAAAAATGGGACGGTTTATTGGGATCTTCATCTATTCAAACTTTTCAATTAGTCGAACATCCAAATCCCGATCTAGGGGCGCATGGTACTAATTTTCCATATCATGATGCCAATGAAAGATAAATCAAAAGGTAAATATAAGGCAAAAGCACTACCCGTGTGATTGACTAGTATTACTTCTCCAAGTAGCAACGAAATATCCCACGGTCACGAGTAAACTAAGAAATACGAGCATGACCAAACTTTCACACCCTAAAAGTGTTTGAATACGCTTCAGTCCCAAATTAATTGGAGTCGGATACATGGATCAAACTCTTCCATTGTGCTCGATTTAGTGCAATTGATGGTGAGCTTTCCAAACCATTCAAATCCCTCCTAATTAATGCATCCCAAGTTAGCTTTGGTCTACCCCTACCTCGTCGAATTTCTTCTGTTTCTGTTGAGTCAAGTTTTCTAGTGGGGCATTTGTAGGTCGTCTTTGCAGGTGACCAAACCACCGCAACCGCCCTTCCCTAATCTTTGTGTCAATTGGTGTTACTCCTACTTGTCTTTGAATTTCTATATTTTTTATTCCATCTTTACGAGTTTTACCACACATCCACCTAAGCATCCTCATTTTTGCTACGTTCATTTCATGTAGTTGTTGTTGCTTTACCGCCCAACATTCACTTACATAGAGCATAGCTGGCCTAATTGCGGTCCTATAAAGTTGTCCGTTTAACTTAGCATGAATATTTAGATCATAGATCACACCTGTTGCGCTCCTCCATTCCTTCCATCCAGCTTGAATTCTATGTGTGACATCATTCTCAATATTACCATCATTTTATATGAATTATGATTGATCCTAGATATCTAAAGTGGTTCACCTTAGGAACTTCTACTTCATTTAATTTTACCACTCCATCATCTCGATGCTTAGTATTTCTAAACTCACACTCAAAAGAGAACATAGGAAACAATTTCTTATTTCTTACTCAAAAAGAATGTACCCACTAAATCCCAATTAGTAATTTTAAACATGAAAATTTCAGAAGTTACGAATAAATTCAAATACTAAGAGTTTTAGATAAAGATAAGTCAAAGCATATCTGAGAGGGCATACTCATAATTTTAAGTTATTGAAAAAATGTGATTCACATCACATAATCCAACAGCCACAAATACGATATAAAACATAAATTTCAGGGGAACAATAAATTCTGGGCCTTCGTAGATGAAAGGTTAAAATCTCCAAAGTCATTTATCAAAACACACTAATTTTAGCAATGATTCAAGCATCAAAGTCTACTAATGACAGATTGGTTGGATGACTTACCACATCAACTTGCATATCAGAAAGTACTGATCTCAATTGTGCCGCAACAAAGGTCTCTGGCACAGGATGAATGCCCTAAAATTTGAAAGAAAAAGAATGTTTCACAAACAAAGTAAAAGACACCATTGAACTATATAGACAAGAGGTAGCAATTCATCCTTTCAATTCTGTTGGATTTAAAATCAGTAATTGAAGAAAAATACAAGACGTTTATAGCAGCACTTAGAAGACATACAAAACTTTCGATTACAGATAGCAACTTAAAACAACAAAAGAATGACTCTTTAACACCCATAGAGTTTTCTAATTAGGGCCCATAAGTCTTGCCTCAATATGAGGGTCTTAAAAAATGTAAATAAACAAATAAATTGTGATATTGATTTATGTGTGATTATTTGAATGTGTATATCAAAGTTATTAAAATAATAGGTGTAACATGTTAATGGTAAGGAAAGACATAAGGTTAATAGTATAGAGTTTCAAGTGTTTAAGATTTCAAACTTTCAGTTTTAAGTAGCTAAGATAAGTAGCTAAGATCTTAACTGATCAATGCGACTAGTGCTCCCGTAAACTCTTGCATATTATCATCATTATTATGTATAAAACGGTAGTGTACGTTCATGCATCATATCGTTGCATAGTGGTTTTATAGAATAAATAAGACAAGCAAGAGATAAGTTTGGTTTTAAAAGTTGAATGTCGTCTTTTCCTCCCTCTTGGTCTGGCATTGATGTATGATTCCAGGCACCAAGTACATTGAGATAATTTTGCTATGAAAAACAATGGCAGAGTTCATTGAGACTGAGGCTCTCCTATGGAGAGTGTGATACGATCCCACGTAGAGTCATGTATAGAGTTAGTTAGAGGTGAGCATTATAAATAGGGGTAAAGAGTCCATGTGAGGGCATTTAGTACATTTGTCTTGGTTTAGAAACTCATTTGAGTTCTTGGAGAGTCAAGCCTCTTGAATGTTGTGGGATTGCTTGTACTATGGTTCAGTTCAGCAATAGATCTTTTCTTCTTCACAATTTTGTTGTTTTTTTCTCTTCTTTGTTACCTCAACTCAACAAAGGTTGAGGGTTCTATCAGAGTGTTCCCCTTGAACTAAGTTCAACTGCGTTTGAGCTAGCAGTTAATTTTGTTGAATGAACGTCTTGTCTTCTCAAACCAGAGAGGCTAGGTGCAGATCTAAGAAATATTCATCTATTGAATCGTATTTTATCAAATTGTCTTTTACTTTGGCAAAGGCTACCGAATCTTGAATCAAATCGAAAATCGTGAGAGTCAAACAAAAATTGAATATCGGAGCAGATCGTGAATCATAAGTCATTATTTATATTTTCATTTTGCTAAAATATGAATGTATACGTTAGATTTCAAGATTTTTATAGATAAGCTATGTATTAAATGGTTTTTAAAGATATTTATGTGTGTGTTTTATAGATAGATTGAGGCAAAGATGTATATAATTACTAATTTTAAAAATAATTTTATATTAGGCACGCATGTACTGTGTATGTGCATGTAGATATACATATCACCATATCTAGTTCATTTTCTTCTACTTAAGACTCTTAAGAAACTTTATAAACCAGTCAAAAATCAGCATTGGTTTAAGAAGTGTCAGAAACCAGACTTCTTTATATAAAGTTGAGAAAGTTCTAGAAACCAGCATTAGTTGGATAGGATAAAAATTCTTTTAGAAAAATAGAAAGTTTGAAAAGTTTGAAACTACCCATGGCAACTAAACATCATTGGTTTTTTATTTGAGAAAGTTTCCACTTTAAGAAACCAATAGAAGCAAATAAATAAAAAAGAAAAGAACGAAAGAAAGCAGACATTAGGTGATAGACCAAAAATCGTTGGCTAGGAAAATTTCCAACAGGAAACTTGTTAGATCCAACAAGAATCTATGATTCACCCACGAGTCTTATCACAAGCAAACCAAATCAAACTGACTCGTATGAGTTCAATAATCATGATGCTCACATTCATATGGTGATATTGAACCATATGAGCGTGAACATGTATTATTATGTATGCAAAGTCATCACTTACTTCTTCATTAATATTTGATGGTTGATGTGAGACTATTCAAAAGGATTGTTTCTTCGCTCCCTTTTCCTCTACTTCTCCCTAGGTTCTTTTTTATAGATGAGCAAGATAACATTTCCTTCTTGTTTATAGCAGTGTTTTTAGCACCTATGCACCACAAGTAGGATTAAACGAGAGCATCAAACGCAAATCTTGGGACGATATGGATGGATTTATGCAAAGTATATCATTAGATGAAAAGGTTTTTATTGGAGGACATTTAAATGGGCGTGTCGGGCAAGTAATGATGGGTTTGAGAGAGTTCATGGAGGTTTTGGCTACGGTAATAGAAATGAAGAAAGAGAATCAATCTTAGAATTCGCTTCAGCATACGATCTTGTCTTAGCAAATACTAGTTTTAAGAAAAGGGAGTCGCACATAATTACTTTTAGTAGTGGTCATAACAAGAGTCAAATAGATTTTCTTTTAACAAGAAAAATAGATAGAAAAATATGTAGAGACTGCAAAGTAATACGTGGTGAAGTGCTTACTACCCAACATAAGTTAGTAGTCTTGATATTAAGCTAAAACGAGAACTTAATAGGAATAAAAGAGACAACGACCTTAGAATAAAGTGGTGGAACCTAAAAAATAGTAAACAAGTAGAGTTTAGAGAAAAAATACTAAAGGAAAATGTTTGGAATCTTGATTTAGATGCTAATACAATGTGGCTAGAAGTGAGTAGTTGCATAAGGAGAGTAGGATCAAACGTATTAGATATATCTAAAGGCTTGGGACCACCAAAGAAGGAAACATGGTGGTGGAACGAGGATGTCCAACGAGCAATTAAGACTAAAAGAGAGATGTATAGGAAAATACCTAAGTGTCAAGATGAAGATGCGTACAATCAATATAGAGAAGCTAGAAAACAAGCTAAAACAGTAGTTAGTCAAGCTCAAACAAATTTCATGGAAGATCTATATACAAGGTTAGGTAATAGAGATGGTGAAAAAAAAATATATATATATATATATAGGCTAGCCAAATTAAGAGATAAAAAGAAACAAGACCTAAGTCATGTAAATGTATTAAGGACGAAAATCAAAATGTTTTAACGCGTGAGGATGATATTAAGGAGAGATGGAGAAGTTACTTCGATAGTTTATTTAATGATGGCCAAGTTGATTTATAATAGATGAAAACCCATACCAAGAAAGAAATGTAAACTATACACGCAATATTAGAATTGTAGAAGTTAAACATGCATTGAAAAGAATGAAAATAGGGAAAGCATGTGGCCCAGATGAAATACATATAGAGGTTTGGAAATGCTTAGGAGAAATTGGATTGACTTGGTTAACAAAACTTTTCAATAAAATTTTAAAATCAACACGAATGCCAATGGATTGGAGAAGAAGCACGCTTGTGCCAATCTTCAAAAACAAATGAGACATTCGAAGTTGCTCAAACTACTGGGGAATTAAACTTATGAGTCACACTATGAAACTTTGGGAGAGAATAACTGACAATAGGCTAAGGAGAGAAACAACAATATCAGATAACCAATTTGGCTTCATGCCTGGGAGGTCAACTATGGAGGCGATTTTCCTTGTAAGAAGATTGTTGGGAAAATATAGAGAAAAGAAAAAATCTTCATATGGTATTTGTAGATTTAGAAAAAACATATGATAGGGTCCCTAGAGATGTTCTTTGGTGGGTTCTAGAAAGAAAAGGAGTGCATGCTAGATACATAGACACTATTAAGGATATGTCTGATGGAGTAGTAACGAGTATAAAGAAATTTGGAGGAGCTACAAAAGAATTTCCCATTACGATAGGACTACATCAAGGATCGGCTTTAAGCCCATATCTATTTACTTTAGTTATGGATGAACTAACTAAGCATATTCAAGATGATATACCATGGTATATATTATTTGCAGATGATATTGTCTTAGTGGATGAAACAAAAGATGGAGTGAATAGGAAATTATAACTCTGGAGGAATACATTAGAATTTAAAGGCTTTAAGTTGAGTGGGACGAAGACCGAATACATGCACTGTGAATTTAGAAATACTAGACATCGAGATGATGGAGTGGTAAAATTAGGGAAGTAGAAGTTCCTAAGGTGAACCGCTTTAGATACCTAGGATCAATCATACAAAATGATGGTAATATTGAGAATGATGTCACACATAGAATTCAAGTTGGATGGAAGAAATGGCGGAGTGCAACAAGGATGATTTGTGATCGAAATATTCCTACTAAGTTAAAAGGAAAATTTTATAGGACCGCAATTACGTCAGTTATGCTCTATAGAAGTGAATGTTAGGCGATAAAGCAACAACAATTACATAAAATGAACGTAGCAGAAATGAGGATGCTTAGGTGGATGTGTGGTAAACCTCGTAAAGATAGAATAAGAAATGTAGAAATTCAAAGACAAGTAAGAGTAGCACAAATTGATACAAAGATTAGGGAAGGGCGGTTGCGGTGATTTGGTCACCTGCAAAGACGGACTACAAATGGCTCCACTAGAAAACTTGACTCAATAGAAACCATAGAAATTCGACGAGGTAGGGGTAGATCAAAGTTAACATGGGATGCATTAATTAGGAGGGATTTGAATGGTCTGGAAAGCTCACCATCAATTGCACTTAATCGAGCACAATGGAAAAGTTTAATCCAGGCAGCCGACCCCAATTAATTTTGGGCAGAGGCTATGTTGTTGTTCTAGCAATGTTTTCAAGGCATCAATTTAGACAGTAGGGTGACCCATCGCTTAGGCTCTTAGTTAGGCAGGCAGCAAGGTTTAAGAAATCGACAAACTTCGCCGAAGTTCGGGCAAAGTTTGTCAATTTTGAGGTGAGCAAAGCGAAATTCAGAGGCAAGAGAAAAATTGCAAAAATTCTACTCAACTTCGGCTAACTTTGACCGAACTTCGAAAACATCGATGGAAGTTAATAAAACATGAAGTAAAGTTGTTATGTTTCGTGGAAGTTGAGCAAACTTTGACTAAAACTTCGACTGAAACTTTGCCTATGCTAGAAATATACTTAAGATTTAGGAATATCCTCTGGTGACATGAGTTTCATGCGTTATTGTTTTATGATTAAGTATATTTCTAGCATCTGTACGAAGAAATATGAGTTTTCTAGCATTTAAAGTGAAATTCCGGTGAGTTTTTGTCAAACTTCCATCGTCGAAGTTAACTTCCTCGAATTAATTCCGAATTTTAAGTGAGCGAAGTCATAGGCAAAGTCGAAGTTTCTAACCTTGGCAGGTGGTGGGCCTAAAAATTTTAAAAATTTGAGGGTGGTCTTTGTAAATTGACTTTTACATTTTACTTTTACCCTCCCTCCTTTTAAGAGAGGCTATGGACCTAAAAATGCATCCCTCTGTCCAATCAAAGAATGCGGTGGGCCTAAAAATAATTATTTAAGGGAGGTGATTCTTCCACCTGTGAACATTCACAAATTGCTAATGATTGTTCAGCCCTTTCAATGGTGCTTTCCCCCCTTCCTGCGAACGGTCACGGATTGCCAAAGTATAAGAAGGTGCCCCTAAAAGAGAGATAAGAATAGAGCATATTTATCCGATTATAAAAAGGCTAGGAGGAATAACCACAGAGACCCTAGTGTTGGCTCACGCGCGTCAATCTACCAAGAGTATGACATGGAAGAGGAAGTTGACATGGTAATATTGTCAAATACTAGTGGAGCAACTAGCCCTCCTAAACGGAAGGGGGGCTTATTGATCCATTTTGTTATCCTTGTCCAGCTAAGCAACATAAGAAAAAATACTGCAAGCAACCAACCATAGAAAGCAAGTTCAAAAAAGAAAAGAGGAGAAAAGTAGTATAATACATCGCAAGGTGGTTTTATCAAGCGAGAATTCCTCTTAACACAACAAAGCTTAAAAGCTTTAAGACAATGATTGAAGTGATTAGGAAATTTGGCCCTGGTCTTAAGCCCTCAAGCTACTGTAAGCTACAAGTGTCTTTGCTTAAAGAAGTGAAGCATACGAAAGAGCACTTAAATGTAGTGAAGGAGTCATGGTCGTAGGTTGGTGTCAGTATTAAAAATGTTGTGCAAGTGATAACTGATAATGCATCCAACTATAAAGTTGCAAGCAAAATGTTGATGGAAAAGTGGCCTTATTTATATTGGGCTTTGCATTCAGCCCACTGCATTAATTTAATGCTAGAAAATATTGGTGGACTTCCCAAGGTCAACGCATTGATTAAGATAACTACGGTTATGTACTCAACTTGATGAAGAAGCACACTCGCAATAGCAACATTGTTCACCTAGCGGTTACAAGATTTGCGACAATATTTCTTACGCTGCAAAGTATTTACAAAAAAAAGATGCATTGAGGAAAATTCTTACAAGTAAAGAGTGGTTATCTTCTAAATGGCCAAGGAATACTAAGGGGGGGCAAGTAGAAAAATTAAATCGTTTGAAATTCATTCTGAAACGGAGTTCTTTATGCATTGAAAATGTCCACTCATTTGGTTCGTGTTTTAAATTCGTGTTTTAAAAATCGACTATGGAAAAGTTCCTGGTATGGGCTACATTTACGAGGCAATGGATAGGGCAAAGAGTATAAAAATTGCTTTGGATGAGAAAGAGACACAATAAGTAATTAGATTGAATTAAAGTATTTAGTTCTATCTTATTCTGTTCATTATTTAATAACTTCATCATACTGACTTTTTTACATTTTGCAACAATAGGTACATGCCAGCTAGAAAAATCATTGATATTAGATGGGATAAGCAACTCCACCGACCACTTAACGCCACTGGCTGCTTCATAATCCAACATTTCTTGAGCCAACAAGTTGGAGGATGATAATGATGTCGCTTCTAGGACGCATAGTTTCATAGAAAAACTTTCCCCCAATCTTAACCATTCAAGTCGTATGTTCTCAAAATTGATTATGTATACGCATGCCAAAGGAATTTTTGGCTCGCCTGCATCAATTAGACAAAGACGTTTCATAGCATCGGGTTACTTAGTCTTTCGTTTTTCTTAATTACTTATGCAGTTTAGTTTAAAGTACTTGCAATGACTTAAAAAAAAATTTAATCATTTATGTAGTTAAATGGTGGAGTCTTTTTTGGAAGTTCCAGAACTTAACTGCACTTGAAGAATTGGCAATCAAAGTCCTTAGCTTGGCATATAGCACAAGTGGCTACGAAAGAAATTGGAGCGTCTTTGAGCGTGTGAGTTACACCAACTCATTGCTTTAACACATTGTTGTTAAAAGAATATTTAGTTCTCAAAGCCTCAAAGGATTAATATAGCTTTGCCTTCTTTCTGAACTTTCAAACCCACTAAAAGAAATGAATAGAATGGAAAAGAGGTTGAACGATTTGGTGTACGTTAGATACAGTTGGTTAAGAGGTTCAATAAGAGGGAGAAATTGGACCCACTCACATTACCAAAGATTGATGATTGTCTGATCAAAAAAATCATATACTGATGATTTTTGCGACTTGCGAGTGGCATACTGGAAAAATGCAAGAGTTGGATCTGTTCGTGGTAATGAAAATTTAACTTGGGAAGAAGCCACGTGGTTGTTGAAGATCTTCCCTTATTGTATTTATAGATACAAATATGAATCATGTTGTGCTTCCTATGCATGTATTTGACTTTTATTTTATTTAGAACAAGTGGGTGAAAATGTGTGGGTAAAATGTGGAGTTGAAAATATGTTAGTGAAAATATGCAGGTGAGAAAATACGGGTCTTACTATTGAGGGGTCTCTCAATAAATTGTATTATTTCTTAGGGAGGTCTAAGTAAATATTTTTAGTTCACCTAGGCTGCGCCAAGACACCGATGCGCCACCTTGAAAACACTAGTTTATAGATTTTCTGTGACATACAAAATTATTTTGGGGCACTCATTTTATAAAGAGTGACAATGGAAGAATTTGATTCATGTAGCCGTCTGTCCCCAACTAATTTGAGAGTTGAGGCTTTTTGTTGTTGTATATGAATGACTAATCTATTAGATGATTGATATAAGCGAACTAAGAATGCCGGTGTGACGAAATTAGTCAGTCTATTTTGGCTCCGTTTGGTAAGCACAAACTAGCTTATAATCTAGCTGATAAACTAGTTTATTAGCTCCTTCCAAAACTATGTTGTTTTGGTTAGGAGATGATTTTTACAATCATCTAGATGAAATGTCAAAATTGTAACCGCTACTATAGACAGCGTTTACAATTTCAAACGACAAATTATTTTTTTGGTTTCGCTTTTACCCTGTATTTTGTATACAAAATTAATACATTGTGGTAACAATATATATTGATGTGCAACAAAAGTAGTTGGTTGTCTCCATCTACAACACGTGATGGGTGGTTTAACCATGTTGTTTGATCGATCAATGTATGTCCGCAAAATGTGCAAGGTGGGCATTAGGATATTCTTTTTTTTTTTTTCTAAATGGCGTTAGGCTAAATTGATATCACATAGTTATTATATTAATATATATTATTTATATGTAATTTTTAAATTGTACAGTTATTTTTCAATATAAATATATATAGTTAAATTATATGTAACTGTCAATCCTAACAAAAAAATTTATTTTTATAAATATAATTTATTTAATTATATAACATGCCCTTCAACTCCACCTATGTTGTACACTATGTGCGCTACATAGCCGGTCCCAAGTCTCGGATAAAGGAGGAGGACTCTGACGCCCATTTTTTCATACCGAAAAATGGGTAAGGGAGGTCCCAAACTCACTTTTCATACTCGAAAAGTGGGAGAGGGAGGCCCCAAGCTCATTTTCCATTCCTGAAAAATGGAGCGATAAGTTGACAGCCAGCGTAAAACTTGTCACTTTTCATGAAATGGATCAAACATATATAAACGTTGGGGCGTTCCCACCTAGCGACACGCTGCATCGGAGCCCGGGTGTAGTGAGAAATGAGCAAGGGTGTGTTTCACATCGCCGCCTGGGTGTGAAGAAAAATTAGCAAGGGTTCCCACACATAGGACGTTTGTGGGTAAAGAAGCTAGTCCCTTCACATCGTCGCCCGGATGTGAAGAAAAATGAGCAAGGGTTCCCACACAAAGGATGGGTGTGGGTAAAGAAGTTAGTTCAAAACAAACACGAAAACAAAAACAAAATCATAGATACGGATACTAGATCTTTTAGACAAAATAGAAATAGAAAAGGAAAACAAATACAAATGGGAGAAAAAATTCGTTTAGGAACTGGAACATAAGAACACTTATGGGGAAGTCAATAGAACTAGTAGATACCATGATTAGAAGGAGAGTCAATATTGTTTGCCTCCAAGAGACAAAATGGGTAGGAGAAAAGAGTAGAGAAATAGGAAGCACAGGGTTTAAATTGTGGTACACTGGTATAGATAGAAAATGCAATGGAGTAGGAATTGTGGTGGATAATGATTATAAGGATAAGGTCGTAGAGGTTAAAAGAATGGGGGATAGATTGATTCTAGTTAAATTAATTATTGGAGACGAAAAATTAACATACTTAGCGCCTATGCACCACAAGTAAGATTAAGCGAGAGCATCAAACAAGTTTGGGGACGATATGGATGGATTTATGCAAAGTATACCATTAGATGAAAATGTTTTTATTGGAGGAGATTTAAATGGGCATGTCGGGGCAAGTAACGATGGGTTTGAGAGAGTTCATGGAGGTTTTGGTTACGGTAATAGAAATGAAGGAGGAGAATCAATCTTATAATTTGCTTCATCGCATACGATCTTGTCTTAGCAAATACTAGTTTTAGGAAGAGGGAGTCGCATATAATTACTTTTAGTAGTGGTCATAACAAGAGTCAAATAGATTTTCCTTTAACAAGAAAAATAAATAGAAAAATATATAGAGACTACAAAGTAATACCTGATGAAGCACTTACTACCCAACATAAGTTAGTAGTACTTGATATTAAGCTAACACGGCGACATAATATGAATAAAAGAGTTAGCGACCCTAGAATAAAGTGGTGGAACCTAAAACATAGTAAACAAGTAGAGTTTAGAGAAAAACTACTAAAGGAAAATGTTTGGAATCTTGACTTAGATGCTAATACAATGTGGCTAGAAATGAGTAGTTGCATAAGGAGAGTAGGATCAAACGTATTAGGTATATCTAAAGGCTTGGGACCACCAAAGAATGAAACTTGGTGGTGGAACGAGGATGTCCAACGAGCAATTAAGACTAAAAAAGAGATGTATAGGAAATTACCTAAGTGTCAAGATGAAGATGTGTACAATCAATATAGAAAAGCTAGAAAACAAGCTAAAAAAGTAGTTAGTCAAGCTAAAACAAATTTCATGGAAGATCTATATACAAGGTTAGGTAATAGAGATGGCGAAAAATATATATATAGGCTAGCCAAATTAAGAGATAAAAAGAAACAAGACCTAAGTCATGTAAGATGTATTAAGAACGAAAATCAAAATGTTTTAACGTGCAAGGATGATATTAAGGAGAGATGGAGAAGTTACTTCGATAGTTTATTTAATGATGGCCAAGTTGATACTATAATAGATGAAAACCCACACCGAGAAAGAAATGTAAACTATACACGCAATATTAAAATTGTAGAAGTTAAAGAAGCATTGAAAAGAATGAAAATAGGGAAAACATGTTGCCCAGATGAAATACCCATAGAGGTTTGGAAATGTTAAAATCAAAACGGAATTGACTTGGTTAACAAAACTTAGGAGAAACCGAATTGACTTGGTTAACAAAACTTTTCAATAAAATTTTAAAATCAAAACGGATGTGTCAATGGATTGGAGAAGAAGCAAGTTTGTGCCAATCTTCAAAAACAAAGGAGACATTCAAAGTTGCTCAAACTACCGGGAATTAAACTTATGAGTCACACTATGAAACTTTGGGAGAGGATAATTGACAATAGGCTAAGGAGAAAAACAACAATATCGAGAGAACCAATTTGGTTTCATGCCTGGGAGGTCAACTATGGAGGCGATTTTCTTGTAAGACGATTGTTAGAAAAATATAGAGAAAAGAAAAAAGATCTTCATATGGTATTCGTAGATTTGGAAAAAGCATATGATAGGGTCCCTAGAGATGTTCTTTGGTGGGTTCTAGAAAGAAAAAAAGTGCATGCTAGATACATAGACACTATTAAGGATATGTATGATGGAGTAGTAACGAGTATAAAGACATTTGGATGAGCTACATAAGAATTTCCTATTACGATAGGACTACATCAAGGATCGGCTTTAAGCCCATATCTATTTACTTTAGTTATGGATGAACTAACTAGACATATTCAAGAGGATATACCATGGTGTATGCTATTTGCAGATGATATTGTCTTAGTGGATGAAACAAAAGATGGAGTGAATAGGAAATTAGAACTCTGGAGGAATAGGCTTTAAGTTGAGTAGGACGAAAACCGAATACATGCACTATGAGTTTAGAAACACTAGACATAGAGATGACGGAGTGGTAAAATTAGTGGAAGTAGAAGTTCCTAAGGTAAACCATTTTAGATACTTAAGATCAATCATACAAAATGATGGTAACATTGAGAATGATGTCACACATAGAATTTAAGCTGGATGGAAAGAAATGGCGGAGTGCAACAGGGGTGATTTGTGATCGAAATGTTCCTACTAAGTTAAAAGGAAAATTTTATAGGACCGCAATTAGGTCACTATGCTATGCTATGGAAGTGAATGTTGGCGGTAAAGCAACAACAATTACATAAAATGAACGTAGCAGAAATGATGATGCTTAGGTGGATGTGTGGTAAAACTCGTAAAGATAGAATAAGAAGAAATTCAAAGACAAGTAGGAGTAACACCAATTGATACAAAGATTAGGGAAGGGCGGTTGCGATGGTTTGGTCACCTGCAAAAAGGGCCTACAAATGCCCCAACTAGAAAACTTGACTCAATAGAAACTGTAGAAATTCGACGAGGTAGGGGCAAACCAAAATTAACATGGGATGCATTAATTAGGGGGATTTGAATGGTTTGAAAAGCTCACCATCAATTGCACTTAATCGAGCACAACGGAAAAGTTTGATCCATGTAGCCGACCCCAGTTAATTTGGGACTGAGGCTATGTTGTTGTTGTTGTTGTATATAACATGCCCTTCTTGTCATTTTGCATTTCTCGCCTACTAAATCAGCTTTTTTATCCAAACAATTTTTAGTTGATCAGCTAGATTACTAGCTTTCAACTACCAGCTATTAGATTATCGGTTATCAGCTAGATTATCAGCTATCAGCTAAATTATCGGATAGTGTAACCAAGTAGAGCCTCTCTCTACCATGGTATGGCCGCATCTTTTTTACTTTAGTTATGGGTGGATGTACTATAAGAAGGCACATTCAAGAGGCTATACAGTACAAAAATAAAAGCAACATCGAAACTATTAACACAAGAACCCCAATCCTAGCCCTTTGGAATCCAATCACATCTCCCTTTAATCCAACTAAACCAATTACGACCGAGAGAGGAAAAGGAGCGAACCTGAACTCCGACCGTATTCTGAGCAGTGACGGCAGTGACGACGGTGGAGCAGTAGACGCCGAGCGCCGCGCAGGCTTTGAGGTCGGCCTGAATGCCGGCGCCGGCGCCGGAGTCAGAGCCGGCAACGGTGAGGACGTGAGGGACTCTGTGGGTCGGAGTGCACATCGCCGTTGTTGTGGGCCTAATGCTGCTGTTATTGGTACAGAGAGTGAGCGGCGAGCGGACGGGGATAGTGGGAATCATCCCCTCTATTCTATAGAATCTTGTGCCGAGGTGAGGGATTTGGAAGTGACTTGCTCCTTGTGGCACAACTGGGCCTTCTTGGGAGGAGAAGCTTCGTTTTGGATTCTAGTTCTCTTTGCACTAGGGATGCAAATGAGGAGGGTAGGGGATGAGGACTTAACTCTCATACCCATACTCATACTCATACTCATACCCATAAAAAATTTATCACCTATACTCAAGACCAATATCCATCTGAGGATGATTTCTCATATTCATCCCCATACCCATTAAATCTTCATGGGTATAAGGAATCCTCACTGGGTAAAATGTTTTACCCATTTCACTCCTCATTAGGGATCCCCGTGTGGATTTTCATGAAAATTTTTGCGGAGATGAAAAATCCCCGTGGAAGGTTTTTTTCCCATTTCATTCCTCATTGGGGATCCCTGCGGGGAATCTCAAAAAAAGAATTGTAATAAATAAGGTGCTAAATATACATACATAACAACACTTTGTTGAAATTCCAACAAAAATAAAAAATAACATATCGTGCAATAAAAACTCTAACTACTAAGTGCTAACACTTATAATTAAATTTCTTCAAAATCATTGGCATATGCAAAACGAAAAGCTCGAATTCAAAATATTCCTTAAAGTCACTATCTCTTTAAATCACTAAGTCATCAACTTTTTTTCAAGTACTTTTGATCCTAAAATTCTAAAATATAAATATAGTTGCAAACAATTCAAAACAAAACATATAGCTATTAATTAACCAAATAAATTGAAATTATAAATCTCATTAAGAGGTTTTTTGTTATACGTATGAGTGTTTCGGAGTGGAAACTATGTAAATTATATAATATTTATATATAAATATCATATGGTGTGTGTGTAGATATATAGTAGAGTGAATTGATATATGGGGATCCCATGGGTAGATAGGTATCCCCGTGGGGATCCCGGTGGATATATTTTATTACTCATATCCCGTGTGGGTATGAGATTTTGTACTCATTCCCACCCCATCTCCATTTAAAATCATCATACCCGTACTCGTTAGGGTAAATCCTCATCACTCGTAGGTATTCTCTAACCCATTTGCATCCCTAATTTGCACCCTTCTTTTGCTATGGCACCACAATTTTTAATTTTTAATTTTTATTTTTTTTCTAAAAGGCACATCAAAATTTGAAGGGTACTTCTATGTGCACCCTACAATTTTGTAAGGGCAAACCACAAATTTTTTGGCACTCCAATTTCATATTTGCTCTCAAACGAAACGACCTACTTACCCCTCACAACCCCCCCCCCCTACAATCCTTAACATGTAGCTCTCTCTTATTGTGCACCACATGTAACGATAGCTCTCTCTTATTGTGCACCAAATGTAACGACCTAAATTAATTAAACCAGGATTAACGTTAATCTCGGGGATTAACGGTCGTAATTCGGGCGTTACGTGGATACTTGGATGACTCGGACACGCGAACCGAGGGAATATATTATTTGTGAAGATGGTTGTGTATATGTGGTGTTTAAAATTATTATTATTGTATTTGCACCGCATGCGTGTACATTGCTATCGAGCGAGTTAGTGTGACGGGTATTTGCCTCGAAAGGTGTGTCAACGCGGGTATCGAGTAGGCGAACTACGGGTACACTAGGAAACTCGACTAATTCATGTTAAGATGACTATTTAATCAATTAAAATGGGTAATGTAACTATAGGCTAAGTTGATTCAATTAAAACAATAAGCTACGACGTACCTCGAAATACGTGTCGAGACACGAGGCACCGGGGGCCGAGTAGTTGAGGGATTAGTGGAACCATTAATGTGTCAATAGGAGGTTCTAAAAACACTAACCACCTGTATTATAATGAGCCTAAGCTAAGTTGGTTAGATTAAATAAATCAAGTCCTATAGTTGGTTATTTAATTGGAACTATAGGATTTTCCTAGAGATATGTATTGACACATCTATGAACCATGTAAGTAGCTCATTAGTGTCACTTGGATTGAAACAGTGGGAGTTAGCGAGATACATGTCAAGGTGTTGATTATTAGATGAGCTTCGAGATACGTAAATACATGGAGATCAATGGCTAGGAATCAATATTACCTTAATATATAAGATCAACGCATGCAAGTAAACCATTTTCATTTTCAACTTATGAATCGAGAGAACTTGCTGGAGAAGAAGGAGGTTGATGGAGAGAAGGAATCCTTGGAAGATTGGTGAGAATTTCTTAAGCTAGGGTGGTATATCAACTAGATACACATCTCTCTAGTTCAAATTGATACAAGTTCTGGTTTTTTGCTAATTTCAAAGGGAAGATGATTAAATATTTGAAATTGATTTATATATTTTGATTCCTCATTTCAAGCTGATAATCCAACTATATTGAAGTTCTTAAATTGGTTTTAAAATCAAATAGATATGAATTTTTGAAGTTGTAAGACCAAAACTAGAATTTTGCATGTTGTATTAGGAATTAGCCTAGGTAATTTGGTCATAACTTGCTCATTTTATATTCAAATCGACCCAAACTGGTGGCATTTGAAATTTTATTCAAAGAGGAACAACTTTGTTCAACTGGAGATCTTGTAATTCTAATGTATTCATATCCGAAAGTGCTACACAAATAGGTAATTGAATGCAGTATGATATTTTTGAAACTAAAATTATTAAAGGCATAACTCCCTAACTACTTATTCAAATGAGCTGATCTTTTAGTATGTTGTTATTGGGTATGTTAGCTATCTTGTGACCAAAAATCACATTTTTTGAAACTATAAATTGGGAGAAATAAATTTTCTAAGTTCGCTGGTCGGATTAGGTTCCAATTAAGGCTATGTTTAGTAGAATTATGATATTTCTTTCATTTTAAATCAGAATTTTGCAAACTAAACCTTTTCGGAAAGCTAAGATAGAGACCAAAAAACTTTTTATTGGTAGAAGATTTTGAGATTTGGACCATTTCATGGCTAAAAATGAGTTGTAACATAAGACTGAAATTGAGACTTAATTTAGTCTATAGGGGCTAATTTGGGAAGATTGATTTAAAAACTATTCAACCAATTTGAATACACAATAAACACACTTAACTGACTTCAGGGACTTAGGGGACCATAGCTCAGTGTCACGAAGCTTGTCGAATCGGATACGGGAGTCCGGAGAGTCGGAGCGCGGCTTGAGGTGCGTAAAGCCATTAGAATGCCTCACAGAATTCATGGTTTTGTTTTATCAGTATCGGATCACATGTGTGACTGTTAGTGGGCACACATGGGGTTTCACTCCTAACTCGATTTTCGTATATATTGGTTGTGGCTAAATCACTTGCACGGGTTACGTTTTAGTGCTCGTGTCGAGGGCAGTAGGATATACTTGCGACCGTCGAGAGGGATTTAGGGTATTCTCTTGACTTGAAATAGCGTCTGGAGGGGTTCTTCCGGTAACCGTAGTTGGGGTTTAGTCACTGGAAGCCTGTAAATATATATGTGGTTCCTACTTGGTTTTATCGATTACTGGCTGGTTTAGGTCAGGGTTTTCTCGTGATTATACGGCTGTGTACTTATTAATGCTTTATTTCTGAGCATGTTTAGTTGGTATGTGATGTTTATTTATCATTAATATTTTTGCTTGTCGTGTGCTACGTACATTCGTAGGAATATGGCTTACTGTTTCCAGGAGTTATATTCGCATGTCTCGTAGTTTATAGTTTTATTTCACGAATATTGTGTGGACTTATCTTGGGATTTTACTCACTGGACTCGTCACTGTATTTATGTGAGTGGCCGAGTGCAAATCCTTTGACTAGCAAGGGCAAGGGCAAGGAGGTATTGGGCGACTACCTCTGAGATAGTGACGCCAGCTCGTGTGTGACTACAATATGTACGTACTTATGTTTTTGTTGGGTTTTAGGGACTATAGAACACTGAATACATGTATATGGATATTTTGTTATACTTATTCCGCCTTGATATATACTTAATATCTTTTTTTCGGGTTTTCCACTACTTAGGATTGTTAAATGCTGCATAACTTACTTAATTTAAGGCTTCTGCTGTAAAATTGTAATATAACTTGATAAATTGATTAACTGGCTAATGAAATCATTAATATTTATATGGAGATTTATTAGTTAAGTTAGGGTTAAATGGAAAAGTGTAAGCAACCAATTAGGTCGCGGGGCGTCAAGGATAAGAGAGCCATGACATGGCAGGGTTTGGTGATGTGGAATGCGACATGGCGGGTCCCAAGGTTGCCTCAGGATTTGGGGACGTCACACCCCACACAAATCGACAACCTTTCGACTCCGACGATCCCCTCCAACCACTGGCGACGCAAACTTACAATTTTGGAGCCCACTACCATTATAAGATTCGATTTCCTTATGCTTTTTATGATGGAAAATGTTGCATTTTCTATTTAAAATGTGCATTTATGGGGTTTGAACAAAGTTTTTTGTTTGCTAGCGTGTTGTTTGTTTAGGTTGTTTAGTGGTTATTGGCCTTACAAAATGGAGGATGAACGTGTAGGTGATGCGGATGCGCAAGATGGAGAGGTATTTCTTGAGTTTTCTTTCGATTTGTTCTTTTTTTTTCTCGTGTTCAAAACATGAATTCCGCCTCTGATTCGGCCACGCAGAGCTGAACCACATGTTGTAGGTCGGTCATACATCGCTGAACAATCTTATATTTGTTCGGTCATGCATGACCAAACTATATATGTTTTTTTAAAAATCCCCAACTTCATTTATTCCAAATATTTGGCTATTACATCAGAGTGGAACAAGGGAACAACACTCCATTCGCCTCGACCAGTCATAAAACTAGCTTCCCTGATGACAATATGGGCCGCTAAATTCGTTGATCTACGAACATAGGAAATACGACAGACCTCAAGTCCATTAACATTTCATTACATTCCTTAATCACTGAACCAAAGTAAGATATATCTCTTTTCTTGCTATTCAATGCTCGGACCACCAGCAGCGCATCAGTTTCAACCACCACATTCGATTCTCCTCTCCACAGCCACCTCAATGCTTCCCTTACTCCAAATGCCTCTGCAACTTTCGGCTCTAGTATACCTTCATACCTACCCGACATTGCAGCAATGAAGACCTTATTCTCATCTTGTAACACCATCCTAAAAGAGGACACTCCCTTATCACTAAAAACTGCATCATCAACATTACATTTGACATATCCTTTTGTTGGCCTTAACCACCGATCCACAATAGTACCTACCTCCCCATTCAGACTCGGCAACCTCCGATATTGTGATGGCCCCAGACCCCAGAAACTGGGCCTCGGCTGGCCTAAACCTACGTGGACCCTCGGTCAACTCCCGTAGAGTCAACGCAAGCCTAGTCACCCTCTTATCTAAGTTATTCAATCATTAGTCGCTTATTAGGTTTGTTGTTTAGTTTAACAAGTCTTAATGTTTATGTATGCGAATTTAAAAATATTTAAAGCAAATTAAATAAGTAAACGGTAGTCGGGACATGCCTAGATGTGTAAATCCTGCAAAAATAGATCTCATGTACATATTTGGTGACAAACAACATGAAGAAGTGTCATAAATGTATCAAATGTCTCACAACGCAAAATAAACCCCAAGGTAACCAAAAACGTAAGTATATATCTTATGTACAATCCAAAATATCAAAAATAAACCCACTGTAGTAACAGATAGGAGCTGACTCTGAGGGAAACTCAGAGGAAGTCACCGATCACCGGCTCCTTGCCCCTGCTACTAGAGGGACTGTAATTGTCACCAAAAGTGAAGACAATCCCAGTGAGTAAATCTAAAAGAATCTCAACAGTAATTCAAATTAAACAATAAACAAGTCTATGAATCATGCTGGAAGGAAATAAAGTGCTGAGAAAGAACAATAAAACGCATGATAGAAAAATTACAATAATCAATGGTAGGGACCAAGTGACCCTGAAGCAAAGGATAGGGAGTAAGTGGTCCTGACACCCTACAAGTGGGCTCAAAGCCACTAGAAACGTGTAAGTGTCTAACACTGGTGCGGTGGGTCAAAGTTGCTTCGACCGCACCTAATCCATTCGGCACTATCGGCACACTTGAGCCGCAGTTGGAGAAAATTCCAAAGGGTGCCAGAGACTAAACCGGATGCTCAACCACAATGGAACTCGAATACCTAAGAGGAGTCACGACCCATGGCAGAAGCTCACTCAAAGGGTTCAGACCCGTCGGGAAGCCACGAGAGCTAGTCGGCTGCTCAACCCGCGAGTGGACACGACTAGACCTGTCCACTTAAACCCTAGGTCACTCGATAGGGAATTAGAGTCCAATATTGTTAATCATTTCATCAAATAAAGCAAGGAAATGAAAAGAATTAATATTGAATTTCTTACAGGTTTACTTACCTCAATACGTAAAATACCAATCAAATTGCTGCTCTCACACGCCTCAAAAATACATACCCGATACCCGACACTAGTATCCTAGGCCCCCTGGTATTAATTTACAATGAAATAGGTGTATTTGAGCATATTTGATATGATTTAGATCTTTAAATCCCAAAAAGTTTCAAAATAAGAAATTTATAGTGGTGGCACGTCTTTCGAAAAAAAATCTCGATTTAAAATTTTTGAAAAATCTCCGAACTCGGTTTCCTACAATTTTTCTCACTTTTCTTATTTTTCCTAATTTTTTTCTATTTTTCTTGAATTTCCTGTTATTTTTTTATAATTTTTATCAACTAAATATAAAAATTACGCACACACACACATATTCATTTTGGGGGTTTTGGGCCCCTTGAACCGGGCTCGATTCTGCCACATGACCTGGCCCGGTTCGCCCCTTGGGTTGGGCCTCGCCAATGTCATGCCCAGTTTGAGGACCGCATGCATGCACAATGTGTGCGTGCTTCCCTACCCCTCCCCCCAAAAAATAAATAAAATAAAAATAAAATCACCAACGTGGCGATCTGATCTCCTTTCCATTTTTTCATTTTTTTCTTGCCTTAAAATAGGGATGCAGGTTGGGCGAGTGTGGGGCGGGGAATGCAATCCACATCCCCATCCCCACTTATAGCGGGGCGGGGATTCCCCGCTTGAAATTCCCCATTAAAAAAATCTTGACCTCCATTCTCAACCCAGCGGGGATTCCCACCACTATGGGGATTCCCCACCCCATCACTTTTTCACATAATATCTAAAAAAAAGATATCAAATACATTATAGATCTGAAATTGAAATCATTAAAAGCTTTTTCTTCGCAATTGTAGGTTGGTTTTCAAATTTTATGTAAAACATTCACCATACAAAAAAATAAGATTTAATGATTTTGATGCAATTCCCTCATGAAATATTTAGGATCCCCATGGGGAATCTCCACTGGGTAGAGTGGGGAATCCCCATGGGGATTCCTCATGGTAAAGAAGAGTAATACTGCCTCCGCCCCACCCCCAATGGTGGGAATAAAATTTCCCACGTCCCTGGCCCCATCGGGGCAGATCCCTGTGGGGAATGAGGATTCCTCGCCCCACCTGCATCCTTATCTTCAAATCTAATACTACACTTTCAAGAATACAACTTTAACAATATCCCAAAACTTATGTAAATGAATTTCTCATTTAATTCACAAATAACTTAAACCATGTTAACTATGCAATTTTTTTTCAAATATACCACATCAAATATTCCACCATTAATGAGAGGATCTCAACATTTAAAAGGCTAAACTATACAAATCATGATGATATATTTTAGATTATTCAATCATATTTTAATATTCATACCTCAATTTCATCAAGCATGAGAAGAAGCACACTTGGGGTCTATAAAGAAAGTTGTGAACACCCACCACCTTAACTCAACATCTACTTACCTTTTTCTTTCCAATGTTTTGGACACTATAAGAGAGAAAACACAAGAGAGTGAGAAATGAAAAGCAAATGAGCTCCAGATCTCTTGTTTTTTTTTTGATCTTTTTAGTTGACTTCTCCACCACTACATAAGCAACAAGTGTCCCTATCCCAACCTTTCATTCCTTCAATTTAAATTTTTTTTTTTAATTTCAAGATATAAATATCTATTATACCTTTTGACCTAGTTAGTTAACCATTTGTCCCCATTTGACTCACTTTAACTTTACAAAACTTAGTCAAATCAAATATTTTCAAGGACTTAGATACATTGAATTAGAACAATAAAACATTAACTTCAATTATTTTATTAATTGTGATATTCTCACCACTTAGCTCACATATTTAAATTAATAACCTAAATTCCATCAATCTCGTCGACCTAACCAACCCCGTGTGCGCATACATTCCGAGGTCTATGCTCACTCGTAAGTTCGACAACAATGCCAATAAAGTTGTGCGTGCACACATATATAAATATTTAAGGCATCACACAGAAGTAAAATTATTGAATTATTACCTCGGTGTCGATGCCCGAGTTCTGACCGAGTCGCCACGTCACGGTTCTATTAGGCAAATGACTAGGATTAGATTTATTAGGGTCGTTACACTCTTCCTGACTAATAAGAATTTAATCCTCGAAATTGAAATATCTAAAACAAAATTGCTTACCAAAATCAAAAGAGAATGTGAAACTCTTGCGCATATAGGAATCCTTTTCCCACGTCAATTCTTCGTCTTCGTGATGCTGTCACTTGATGAGAACTAATAGGATGTCCTTGTTCCTCAAACTCTGTACCTTACGGTCTAAAATTTGTATAGGGTGCACCTCTTAAGAAATATCCTTTGATAGGTCAATCTGAGTCAGGTCCATTATCGGTCTGTTTCCCTATATCGACCTAACCAATCTCATCATCAATATATGGAACACTAGATGAATGCCTGCCAATTGCAATGGTAACTCAATCTTATAAGCAATCTTGCCAACTCTCTCAATGATTCTGAAAGGACCTATAAACCTTGGCATGAGCTTTCTCTTGATTTTGAGCCATTTGTAACCCTTCAGTGATGAAAATTTTAGATAGACATAATTTTCCACTTTGTACTCTAAACCATCTCGGTACTTGTTAGCATTATTCTTGTCTTTCTTGAGCTCCTCGAAGACGCTGACATATCAATCGTATCTTCTCTATGTGATCTACCATAATCTCTGCCCTAACTACTGCTATATCCTCAAGCTCTACCTAACATGTTGGCGATCTACACGATCTGTCGTAGAGTGCCTCAAACGGTGCCATCCCGATGTTAGCCTGATAACTATTATTATAGGCAAATTTACACAAAGGTAGATACTCCTCCCACGACCCACCATACTCCAACACACAACCTCTAAGCATGTCCTTTAACACCAGATTCAATTTCTCTGACTGTCTATTAGTCTGCGGGCGGAACGTCGTACTATGTTGTAACCTCGTGCCAAACCGTGCTTACACGCTCCTCCACAACATGGACGTGAATTGTGATCCTCAGTCTGACACAATAGATAATGGCACCTCATAAAATCTGACAATCTCTATCATAAATGATGCTCAGTTGCTCGAACTTGTGTTTGGTAGAAACTGGCAAGAAGTGTGCAGATTTGGTCAGTTTGTCCACAATTACCCAGATACTATCATGTTTGCACAAAGATCGAGGTAAACCACTAACTAGATCCATGGCAATATGCTATCACTTCCACTCAGAAACGGGAAGTGGCTGTAACAATCATTCATGTTTCCGATGCTCAGCCTTAACCTGCTGGCAAATTTCACAACTCCTAACGTAATCCCTTATG
This sequence comes from Stephania cephalantha, assembly GCA_039657325.1. NCBI lineage: Eukaryota > Viridiplantae > Streptophyta > Magnoliopsida > Ranunculales > Menispermaceae > Stephania > Stephania cephalantha. The sequence goes on from CM077572.1 coordinate 13,142,787, forward strand.
TCCTCTTTCATCCCAAGCCACCAAAATAGACGTTTCATATCTTGATACATCTTGGTTCTGATGAATGGTATAACGTGAGCAGTGAGCTTCCAAAAACATCTCTGTACGTAACTCAGCCACTGATGGAATCCACAATCGTCCCCTATATCTCAAGCATGAGTCCGTCGATTGACTCCACTCTGGATGATCTGAACTCTTTGCCAACTCATAGCTCTGGACATGCTCATCAGTCTGTTGACCCTCTAAAACCATATAAATAGAGACAAGTTGGGTCCTCATCTGTCCAATGTATGCCTATGTAATAGTCAGAATATCAACCGAACCCATCATATGTGCCGCCTCGAGGAATGCAAACTCATGTGTCATCTGACAAATAACAACCTTTGAATCTGATCTCTTACGACTCAATGCGTCCGCCACTACATTCGTCTTCCCTGGTTGGTACTCCAAGGAGAAGTCATAATCCTTAAGGAACTCTAGTGTGATGACCCCTTCTCAAATTAGGGCACCGCCCGACCTAATCCCGTCATTAAGCCCTTACCTCCACCACGTAGGACTTAATAATGTATTAGTTAGCCTTACTAATAAAATAATCACATTAGCTCTTTTCTAATAACCTTATATTATTTTTAAGTTAGGATATAATATTTCAGAGTAAATTAGATTTTACGCAATTTAAAGATTATTTAGCGGAAGTTTTAACAAATTAGCGGAAGCCATTTATAGAATACCCTAGTATGTGGAAAACCAGAAAACAAAGATCACATGCATATATATAACAAACGACGATAACTATATATCAACACGTGTCTGGTCGGGTAACTATACGTCCCAAAGAGTATATAAAGACATATATAAAAGTCATACAATAAAATAAAAAATCGACAAAATTAGACGTAGCAGCACTCCACTGGCTCAAAGGTAGTTGCCGATCTTCTCCTTGCCCGGTCTGCTACTCGATGTATATGCACCCACCATCATAAAAAGGATGGTGAGTACTGGAAAGTAGAAAGCAACACTGAGAGACATTTGTTCACATTTTCAAATATGCAATAAGTATCTAAAAGTATAACGCAACTATGCTGAAAATAATTCATGTTATAAGATACTTTAGTTAAGTAAAATGAATCTGACACTCGGCTAAGTAGTATTGATCTAGGGTCGATCCGCCATGAGTTATCAACCTTTTTCCACTATTTAGGGCATAATCAATTCTTTTAAGATGCATTCACATCATTATAAATGCCCTTCCCATATGTAAATACGAACAAGTGCCCTTCTCATGTGATGTATACTTGCCAACAACCCTGGGTCCCTTACCTCGTATGCTACACAAGCTAGTGGTGAGATCCCGACAACCCCGAAAGTCTAATGACCCAATGTGCTGTGCACATCTCTATCATATCATGGTCCTAGATAAAAACTACTTTCATAACCCAATAAATGACATGGTTTAGGAATCCAACAAATGTAATTGCATATCTAATGCATGAAGGAAAATAGAATGCAATAACATCACACACCTACCTAATAGCATGCTATTTCATTGGACTAGATATCTCCACAATCAAGAATGACATAGCACACGATTTGGATTCAATGAAACCATTTAATCAAAAACCAATGCCATGATAGTAAACTCATAAAATGAGAAGAAACAACAAGTCATGACATGTAGAGTACAAAGAACAATTTAGTTCAATAACTGAAAATGAATAACAAAACAAGAAAGAAATATAAGTAAATACCTCAATCAATTTACTTACAATCAACGCAAATTCCTAGCTAATCCGGCCTCCCAACACCTCAAATCACGTATCCGAACCCTCGAGACTTTCCCCTAGGCTCTTGGTGTCATTTCATATGTTGTAGAGTGTATTTAGACCTTTAGTTAGGATATTAGAGTTGTTTAAAATGTTTAAGTTGAAATTAGAAAATTGTTGTTTTTGTGCTATCAGAGCATCTAGTGCGTTGAGTGACTGGTCTAGTGAACTACACGCAGGTAGCACACTACCTAGCACATCTTGTGCGCTATGTGCAAGGAAACTCAGAATTCTGCATTTTGAATTTTGAGTTTTCTCCACACATGGCAATTTCCAACACTTTGGGCTCTCTTGTACCACACCTTTAAAGACCCAAGACACCCATCACAACATAAGAACAACCCACACTTCATATTTTTCATGAATTCACCAAATTAAACTAAGTTACTAGTGTAAGTAAAATTACCTAATTGATGAACACCTAGCTTAATCTACTCCTTATCCAAATCAATCAACCTTCCTTGATGATTTCTTAATCTCTGGTTTTCTTCTCCAACTTCCTTAGCTCCTAAGTTAATGAAATGAGAATTAAGTAGTTGTATGAGTTGATCAATTCAATTTTATATACTTATATATAAGATTGATTATTAGCCATTGGTTTTTATGTACATACGTATCCCGAGACTAATCTAATGGCCTACATATTGACACAATTCCTCTAACTAACACCAATTGAAAACTCAATTAGTCACTTGATGAGTCAATACATATCTCAAGAAGTATCAATGACTAATATTTTAACTTTCCTAACTTCGGTTACATTTAATATAAAATTAACTATAGCCACATTAATACTACTATTTAAGCTACACTAAGCTTAAATCAACATACCACATCACTCACTACCTCGGTTTCATGCCAACATGCATATCGAGGCGTATCCCCGCCTACGTCTCGACACCTAAATACAAGTATGAGTGACTTAATAGCCGACACATATACAATACATTAGGCATACATCAGAACCAATCTAACATATACCTTGGCCACATCGCCTCAGTCAGTGTACGTATCTCGATGCAGATCCCATGTCATGGGTCTATTATCCTGATTAAGGAATGAAACTAGGATTAAGAAGTTAGGCCGTGACAAATCTTCCTGCTCCCAAGTGAGTTCCGAGTCACCATGGAACTGCCACTTGACTAACACCTTTGGGATAGACTTGCCTCGCAACTGCTATATCTTCCGGTCTAGAATCTATACTGGCTGCTCCTCATAAGACACATCCTTACTCAGATCAATCTGACTCAAATCCACCACTAGTCGTACACTAACCTTCGACTTAGCCAGTCAAAACACATAAATATAAAAGAATGGATGAATCCCCGATATCTGTGGAGGTAACTCAAGCTCATATGAAACCTTTTCAACCCGTTTCTTAATGTGAAAGGCTCGCTGAATCTCGATGCTAACTTGCCTTTCAAACCATATCTATTAAGACCCTTCCAAGGACAAACCTTTAAATACACAAAGGCTCCCTCGGTATATGTGAGATCGCTGCGATACATGTCTGCATACTTCTTTTGCCTATCTTGGGCTCCTTTAAGCCTCCGACAAATCTATTGTACCTTCTTTGTGTGATCAACAACAATCTCAAGCCCCACTAGCTTCCGGTCCTCTAGCCCAACTAACAAGATGGTGAGCGACACGGTCTACCATATAAAGTCTCAAATGGCGCCATTTCAATGCTAGCCTGATAATTGTTGTTGTATGCAGACTTACACAATGGTAGGTACTCCTCCCAAGATCCGCCAAACGCAAGTACGTAAGCCCTGAGCATATCCTCGAGAACCTAAATCAACCTCTCAGTCTGTCCATCTGTTTGAGGGTGAAAGGCTGTACTGAACTGTAGGTGCGTACCATACTGTTTCTGCATACTCCGACACATCCTGGACATATACATAACATCTATGTCTTACGTAATAGTCAATGATACCCTATGCAGTTTGATAATCTCCCTCTCGAATAATATGTTCAACTAGTCAAATGTGTCGTGAACTACAACTGGTAAGAAATGGACAAATTTTGTCAATCTGTCCACAATAATCCAGACAGAATCGTGTCATCAGCCAGTCCTCAGTAATCCCTTGACAAAGTTCATGGCCATGTCTTCCCATTTCCATCGTGGAATGGGAAGTGGCTGCAACAATCCTCCAGGTCTACAATGCTCAGCCTTTACCTGCTGGCAAATCCGACAGTTCCTGATGAACTCCGATATGTCTGTTTTCATCCCAGGCCACTAAAAATGTCTCGTCATATAATGGCACATTTTAGTCATTTCTAGATGAATAGTGAACCGGGAACGGTGTGAATCTTAAAGAATCTCGTCTCTTAGCTCTGCCACTAACGGTATCCACAATCTGCCTCTAAATCTCAGAAACTGATCCGTTGTCTCTGTCCAATCGTTAAAATCATCAGTCTGAGCTAAGTCACTGAACCTCGGGTATAGAATGTTGGCTCTCTGACCCTATGACACTCTCTATGTAGACACTGTATGAAGCCTCATCTATGCACAAATCATCGCCCGAGTGTCTGTAGGAATATCTGACTGACTCATCATCGTCGCTGACTCGAGTGATCCATACTCAAGTGTCAGATAACATCTAACAATCTCGGCATCACCAATAGGTATCATACTCAACGCATCAACAACTACGTTAGCTTTTCATGGATGATACTCTAGAGAAAAGTCGTAGTCCTTCAGAAACTTCAACCATCTGTGTTGTCTCATATTCAACTCTTTATATGTGAAGAGATACTTCAGACTCTTATGATCAGTGTAGAGTGTGAATCTCTTTCCATATAGATGATATCTCCATATTTTCAAAGCAAATACCACCGCTGCCAACTCTAAGTTATGAGTGAGATAATTCTTCTCATGTATCTTTAGCTGTCTAAAGGCATAAGCTATAGTACCTCTGTCCCACATCAACACACAACCTAGACCTATATGAGAAGCATCAATATATACCAGGACTCCCCACCTAGCCTCTGGCAATATCAACATTGGGGCGGTGGTCAACAACCTCTTTAATTGAGCAAATGCTTACTCGCATTCCTCAAACCAATCAAATTTGACGTCTTTCTGGGTTAATCTGATAATCGGTGAAGCAATCAGTGAGAAATCCATTCACGAATCTACGGTAATACCTTGCTAATCTTAGAAAACTTTGAATCTCTGTGACTGACATCGGTGCTGGCCAATCCGTAATAGCTTGAATCTTAGCTAGATTTACAGAAATACCCGTAGCTCCAACAACATACCCTAAAAACTTGACTTCTGACAGCCAAAATTCCAATTTGCTAAACCTGGCGTATAGTCGGTGCTCCTTTAAAGTCTGCAACTTGTCCCTAAGGTGCTGCTCGTGCTCCTCTTGAGTCCTCGAATGTAACAATATATCATCGATAAAACTATCACGAAGCGGTCAAGAAACAGTTTCATCACCGATGCATCAAATCCATAAACATGGCAAGTGCATTAGTCAAACCAAACGACATGAGTGTAAACTGATAGTGTCCATATCTTGTGCTGGAAGCTGTTTTGGACCTATCCTCATCCTTGATCCTAAGCTGATGATACTCTAATCTCAAGTCTATCTTTGAGAAAAACTATGCTCATCTCAGCTGATCAAACAAATAGTCAATCAGCGGTAATAGATATTTGTTCCTGACTTTGACCTTGTTCAACCGTCTATAATCGATATACATTTTCAAAGTACCATCTTTCTTCTTCACAAATAGAACATGTGCTCCCCATAGTGACATAGAAGGTTAAATAAATCCCTGTTGTCCCAAATCTTGGAGCTGACTCCTCAACTCATTTAACTCTCTCAGGGCCATGAGGTACGATGGTATAGAAATAAGTCTGATGCTGGTACCAACTCAATAATGAATTCTATCTCCCTCGATGGTGCTAAACTAGGTAAGTTTTTCTGAAACACATCAGAAAACTCACACACAATCGGAATCTCTTTAAGTTTGGGTCCCTGACTCTCTGCCACTGTATATAATGATACCAGAGTCTCCATCTCTCCACTAGTCGCAGTGCGCTCAGCTCTCGGTAAACTACCACTGTATGCAAATATCGGACGCCTTGAGATCTCCAATATCACTATCGTACTGAAACAGTTGATATGAGCGTGATACGCTGCTAGCCAATCCATCCCTAACAACACGTCAAAGTTTAAGAACTCGAGCACCTTAAAGTCTGCAAGTAACTCTACCTCGCATATCTTTACTAAACATCCCTCAATAAGACAATTAAGATAATCCAGATCGTGGTACTCAAAATCAAATGTACGCTAACTCTAACCGTCGTCAACCTTAAGATGCCTATCATGCGACTAGAAATGAAAGATATTGTAGAACTTGAATCAAACAACACATATAAATCTATACAACAAATTGAAAACCATACCCTCAATGAGTCTTCGCGTGGAGTCGACATCTGGATGTGCTACCATGTGTACCCCATCGCGACTCTATGATGGCAATCCTGCTACTAGTTGTGGACAATCTCTAATCATATGCCTAATCTGGCCACACCTATAGCAAGTAATCAACTTATGCTGACTCTGTGCCTGATCCTGGGCCTATATTTGTCTGTGTCCCTATCAAGAACCATATCTGCCTTTACCTCTACTTTTACCTCAGTTTTTACCACCTTGCTGATGCTGATGTGATGCTGGTGGTACTAGAAGAGCTAGCAAAGTAGTAGGAGCTGGCAACACAGGTCTAATTGGTGGTGACATAGGAGGTCTACTAACTTTAGTCTGCAATGGCATATAAGATGATACATAGGGCACAACTGAAGTAGTTTCCTGATCCCTGAGAACCTATCTCCTATCTCCTCTGTCCCTTGCCCTTCTGTTTCCTTCTCTCAAACTCTGCTATCGGATCAGGTGTCAATGCTGGTCCTAATGGTGTCCCATCAGTAACTCTACTCAAATAGTAGGTCTCGTGAGAGAGTGCACGCTCATAGATCTCACCCAAAGTCTTGACACCTGAACTAACCACATAAAACCCTATATCTGGCCTCAGTCAATCTCTGAAATGGTATACATCCTCAGAATCACTTCTCACTGGATCCCGAACAAACTGCCTTAGATAGCTGTATATGTCTTTGTAGCTCATCACCGATTCATCTGCTCTTTGTCTTAGATTCATGAACTCCTTCCTCAACCTCTTCATCGCTGCGTGTGGGAAGTACTACTGATGGAATTTCCTCTTGAAGGCATCCCACGACTCAAAATCTCCATCAGAAGCTATCATCGCGTGCCACCAAACATCGACATCTCTCTGCAGTGTATATGACGAAATCTCGGACCGAAGTCTATCCTCAATCCTTAAGACTTTATGCAGATCCCTTTGAGACAATACCCACTTCTCAATCTTCTCAAAATCATGTTGACCATCAAAGTAAACTAGCTTCAGTTTGATGAAATCCTTCACCAACTGAACCTCTATTGTCGAGCTAGAAGATGCATGGGTGAAAGACGGTATATAAACTGTCTCTATGGCTGGAGGTGTCACTATTGGTACAATATGTACTTCCGGAGCAGCTAGTGTAGTAGTAGGAAGCTTTTGTGCCGGTAATATGGAAGTAGTAGTAGTAGTGGTAGGGGTCAGTGCTTGTGCTGGTGGAGCAAAATGCTATCATTATGGAATTGAAATATGCAAATTGATGTCCCTGAGCAGCTACTCGATTAGTTAGTCTCTGATAATCCTCAGCAGATGGGATAGTAGGCTAGCTACCACTAGCACCTGCATCCCCGCTATCGCGCGAATCAGCCATCGGTGTCCGCAAGTTGATAACGAAGGCGAATCAGCTAATACGTAAATAACGCATATATATATATATATATACATATAGAAATTAACATGTACATATAGGAAATCCCCATCTCACTTTCACTCACTTCCAAACTAATGGTTTTGATGTAAGGATCATTTGGTTTCTACATATGAGTTTGTGTTTTATGGAATTTTATAGGTTGATTATTATTGAAAAGTTGGTCTCTGATACCAATTGTGATGTTGGTATCACTTTATAAAATAAACCATATTCCAATTGCCTAGGCTCTATAAACCTAGGCTCTGATACTAACGGTGACTACTCCTTCTCAAATTAGGGCACCGCCCAGCCTAATCCCATCATTAAGCCCTAACCTCCACCACGTAGGACTTAATAACGTATTAGTCAGCCTTACTAATAAACTCATCACATTATATCTTTTCTAGTAACCTTACATTATTCTTAAGTTAGGATATAGTATTTCAGAGTAAATTAAATCTTACACAATTTAAAGATTATTCAACAAAAGTCTTGACAAATTAGCGGAAGCCATTCATATAAAACCCTAATATGTGGAAAATCAAGAAACAAAGATCACATGCATATATATAACAAACAGCGATAACTATATATCAACACGTGTCTGGTTGGGTAACTATCTCTCAACCCGTAATATACATCCCCAAGAGTATATAAAGACATATATAAAAGTCATACAACTAAATAAAAAACCTATAAAATCAGATGTAGCAGCACTCCACTGGCTCAGAGGTAGTCGTCGATCTTTTTCTTGCCCGGTCTGCTACTCGATGGATCTGCACCCACCGTCATAAAAAGGACGGTCAGTACATGAAAGTAGAAAGTAACACTGAGAGACGTTTGTTCACATTTACAAATATATAACAAGTACTTGAAAGCATAACAATAACAACTATGTTGAAAAGAAATCATGCTATAAGATACTTCAGCTAAGTAAAATGAAAATGACACTTGGCTAAGTAGTAATAATATAGAACCGGTCGACCGTGAGTTACATAACATCAACTTTTTTCCACTATTTAGGGCATAATCAATTCTTTTAAGATGCCTTCACATCATTATAAATGCCCTTCCCATATTTAAATACTCACAAGTGCCCTTCACATGTGATGCATACTTGCCAACAACCCCGGGTCCCATACCCCGTGTGCTGCACAATCTAGTAGTGAGATCCCGACAAACCCGAAAGTCTAGTGACCCCGTGTGCCGCGCACATCTCTATCATATCTTGGTCCTAGATAAAACTACTTTCATAACCCAATAAATGACATGGTTTAGGAATCCAAAAAATATAATTGCATATCTAATGCACAAAGGAAAATAGATTACAATACCATCACACACCTACCTAATAGCATGCTATTTCGTTGGACTAGATATCTCCACAATCAAGAATAACATAACACACGATTTAGAGTCAATGAAACCATTTAATCAAAAACCAATGCCATGATAGTAAACTCATAAAATGAGTAGAAACAACAAGTCATGGCATGTGTAGTACAAATAACAATTCAGTTCAAATAACATAAAATGAATAACAAAACAAGAATGAAATGTAAATATATATCAATCATTTTACTTACAGTCCATGCAAATTCCTAACTAATCCGGCCTCCCGACACCTCAAAACACGTATCCAAACCCTCGAGACTTTCCCTTAGGTTCCTGACATTATTTCATATGTTTTAGAGTGTGTTTAGACCTTTAGTTAGGGTATTAGAGTTGTTTAGAATGTTTAAGTTGAAATTAGAAAATTGTTGTTTTTGTGCTGTCAAAGCACCTAGCACGCTGGGTGACTGGTCTAGCGCGTTATGTGCAGGAAAACCTAAAACTCTGCACTTTGAATTCTAAGTTTTCTCCAAACATTGCCATTTCCAACACCTTGGGCTCTCTTGTACCACACCTCCAAAGACCTAATACACCCATCATAACATAAGAACATCGCACACTTCATATTTTTCACGAATTCACTAAATTAAACTAAGTTACTAGTGTAAGTAAAATTACATAATTGATGAACACCTGGCTTGATCAACTCCTTCTCCCAATCAATCAACCTTCCTCGTTGATTTCTTGATCTTTGGTTTTCTTCTCCAACTTCTTTAGCTCATAAGTTAATGAAATGAGAATTAAATGGTTGCATGAGTTGATCAATTCAATCTTATATACTTATAGATAAGATTGATTACTAGCCATTGATATTTATGTACATAAGTATCCCGAGACTAATCTAATGGCCTACATATTGACACAATCGCACTAACGCTCCGCTAACTTCCTCTAACTAACACCAATTGAAAACTCAATTAGTCTCTTGATGTGTCAATATGTATATCGAGAAGTATCAATGACTAAACCCAAAATTGCTTGAAAGGATACACAACTCCCCGCAGTTCATGATATATATCAAATTTAGCTTTAAAAACTAACTTAGAGTCTCCAATAGCTTATTCATAACTTTACTATCCCAAACTAAACCCAAAATTGAAAAAAAACCTTTTCTACTTATTTAAACTAATTTAGGAGACTTTCATAACCATTCAACAAAATTTCATGTCCTACACCCACCCCAAGAATCCGAAAACAATATATATAAACAAGAATTTACTTTAAGTTTTGAAAATAATTACCACAATTTTCGAGTTTTGTCCATTCTTCTTTTGTCTTCATATAGAATCTGACACCATAAAAAACAACTCAAAGATATCAGACAAGTAAATTCCTACATTGATCTGTACTCCTGGAATTGTAGTAATTGCATTTCCAAATAAACAATAAGATTTATGCGTCAACATGACATGCAATCCACTATGTCGTTGTCTCCTAAATATAATCAGATGTCGACTTCCAGAAATAGTACAAAGATAGTATTAAGAGATCATGAAATGCAGAGATAACTTATCGACGTTAGACTCCGCTAGTCTCACTAGACGGCGTAGAGGCATGAGTGAAACCTAGTTTCAATAAAACTAGACTCTGAAACAAGCTTATTCCCCTCACTCACTCAATTTATGAATGGCCAAGAATGATAAAATGGAATGCAGACTATGATACAATTACAGGTACAAAGATAAATTCCTTAAATAGTAAAAATCACTGTAGGGTTTACTTACCACCAAACCAACTCAAAGTTAGTTACGAAGCCTCACACAATGTTTCCCCCACTTTCACGTATTTTGAACTTATTCCCCAAGCTTTGTTATGAGTAGTTTCAGAATCCTCGATGTTACCTAAAACCATTGAGAAATCCGGATAAGTTCCCTATTCGAATTTCATAAGTTTTTGACCAACTTTCAAGTTATTTCGATATTTTCAAGTCCTAAAAACTCGGGTTCACTCCAAAATCAACTCCTCAGATGTTCGGATCCCAATTTTGACTGTAAATTGTGGTTTGGAATCGAGAATTACCCTTGACTAGGCTTTTAAATAATTTTCCAAATTTCGGACATTTTTGAGTTGACACGTTTTACGAGGAAACCCCGGTACAAATCCTCGAGAAAATTCAGAAATCCTCATTTTTCATAGAAATCTACAATTCCTATTTATTTGGCTCGAATATAATCTTTTCCTATTTTTACATTTTTTAGCCTTTTCTTTAATTGAGAAGATGTGGTTTGACCCTTGAACCGAACTGGTCCGGTTCAACTGAATTGGACCCGGTTCAGTCCGGTTTGGGGGATCAAAATGCCCTTTCTTCTTTTTCTCCTTCCATCATGTTCCAACAACAAGCTCTTTTTTTTCTCTCTCTATATCTCTTTAAACTTTCAATTGAGTTTCACTGGATTGGGGTTTGTTGTGCTTTTTGGGAGGGAAGATGAGGTCGTCTCCTTCCTCAGACACGAACCTCCCCTCTATCTCCAACAAACTCTATTAACAACAATCACAACAACATACAACAGCAAACAAAACATCATCAACAACCAACAATAACAATAACACAACAAACAACCTCACCTTCTCCTTTGATTCCGATCCCACTCTTTGGTTCGATCTCTTTCTCAACCAATTTCGATCTCTTTCTTTCTCTTGTTCGAACTCAATTTGGGAAAATACAAAGATGTGTGGTTTTGAAGATAAATATTAAGGTTTCCTCGAGATTTGCATCGCACGAATCTAGAGGCAAATCTAATGATTCATTTCAATTATATATTTTGATCTTCATCAAGATACATGTTGCTTATCTCGAGATCGATCTTGTGGCTATTAACAAGATAATCACCACTTAACCGAATTAACCAAAATCAATTGTATTGATCTCATCGAGATACATATCGCGTATATGGAGGCAGATCTTATGGTTTTTATAACAAACCATACACCACTTGATTCTCTTTGAGATATGGTTGCACGCATCACATGGCATTGACACACCTCTTCAACTGTAACGTTCAACCATTTCCTTCCTCGATGCTCATGCTACGCATATCTCGAGGCAAATCCAATGTATACTTTTATTTAATTCAAATTATATGATCCATTCATGACACACACACACATATAGACTTATGTATTTCCGCTGCTATAAATTTGCCACGCGCGCCAACGACTACCCTCGGGCATGCACATTATTGTACATCCCACTCGTGTCACCCTCGACCCCGTGTATCACTAGGCGCCCACCAATTTATTAATTATTTTATTTAATTTCATGGTTATCTTTTATTTTTAGGTCCAAATAAAATTTCAAAAAATACCCCAATTTTACAAAAATTGGAGAAAATTCCCCAACGCGCTCCGAAACTCACGGACACCGCGTATACACTCCATTTGACCATATTTCGCGTCGAAATAATGTATAATACATCAAATATTAGGGCGACACACAAAAATAATACTTAAATTTATGATCTCTGATACGTAACGCGTGTGCCCCACCATTGATACTTAAATCCCAAATTAAATCCAAAAATACTTAATTAGCATTCTAATCAAGTTTATAAAAATTTTGAATGTTGCGGAATCCAACGTTCAATGATCACTATCGTTTGCTCCTCGTAAGTCGCGTCAAACTGAACCTCAATATGTTTCAAGTCAACCATTGATCTCAACCCTGACCTAGCTAGTCTCAACATAGAGATGTGAAATGTAGGATGAACCCCGGCTAACTCAGCAGGTAACTCCAAACGATATGCAACCCTACCAAACGATCCAATAAATATCGGCGCCAGTTTCCCCTTAATCCCAAATCTCTGTCGACCCTTCCAAGGGGAAACCTTCAGGTAAACCATGTCACTCTCCTCGTAGCTTAGACCCTCGTGATATAGTCAGGACCTGTCTCACTAAGTCTTGACTTAGCCTAATTCCTTTAATTAGACACCTAATCAATACAATTAACTTTAACCTCAAAGTGATTTTGATTTCCATCCTTAATAATGCACCAAAACTAAATTTATATCCTCAATGAAACTCAATTCATGATTTTTTTAATTAGAACAAATTGGAAAATCATATGGATTATCCTCCGTATTTTTATAAAAATTTCGACAACACCTCCCTTAAAAAAGACCTACCAGAAAACTTTCACCTAATAGACAACAGGATTGGGGAGAGGCCTAAAAGGACTTCCAACTCCCTGCAGTTCACAATATATATCATATTCAAACTTTAATTATTAACTTAGAGTGTTCGATACCTTAGTTACAACTTTATAATCCTAAAATAAACCAAAACTGAATCATAAGCCTCTTAACTTACTTAGTAGACTCTTAAAACTTAGTCAAAAGTATTTCACAACCTACGCTCACCCCTGAACCGAAAAAAATAATATATAACATAATTACGATGAGAATTGAACTCTTAAAACTAAAAACATTCACCAGGATCTTCGAGTATTGTTCATTTTTCCTTGCCTTCACAAAAAATCTGACATCATAAAAAACAACTCGAAGATGTTAGGTAAGTAAACTCCTACACCGCTCTATACTCCTGCAAATGTTATCTAAATACATGGAGACATGTAATTGCATTTCCAAAATAACAAGAAATTTATATAACAACGCGTTTGTTCTAAGCTCATAACAAGCGGGCACACTCAAGATTAACCAAAAACAATCATGTGAGTTCAATGCATGCTACCCGGAGTTGACATTACCCACCTTAGACGCCTGCAATACGTATAGTCTGGAGTGGAGCACCTTATACTCTTACGACTGAAGCAAGGGCAAATCTATCCAGATGCAATGTATGCATGACCAAGAATGATGCAAAATGCAGTGCAGACTAAAAATAAATGCAGGTACAAAGATAAAATCCATAAATAGTAAAGACCATTGTATGGTTTACTTACAACCAACCAACTTTGAGCTTAATTTTTGAGCTTCCTGGAGTGAAACCAAATCACGAAACCCAATGAAAATTGCGGCCAAAATACGCTTGATGATAGTTTCCAAAACATTAATTTATATAACTATTTCAACTGGCTTTCAACTAGCAATCTAGGGGTAACTTTTTAACCTTAAAAACCTCAATATTTTTCGCGATTAAATCTTTATGTCTCAACAACAAACACCACAAAATCACTCGATACCAATATCAAAATATTCACGCAGCCCGTGGAGTCAAATTGGATAAAAACCAATAATCAATTCATCCAGAAACCCAATGTAAATCAATATCAACTATAAAACATCTCCAAAATAGTTATTAATTGAATCACATTAGTTCAATTCATCAAAACCCTACCCTACATCGGTAGAAATTTTTCCAAATTGGTGCAAATCAATCAAATATACCAATTCACATCAATCCCTTCCAATTTCTACCAAAACCCTACAAAAGAAATGGAGAAATCGTGATAATTCAAATTGAATTGAGGAAAATTCCTTGAATTGAGGACTTACCAAATTTCGAGCTGAATACCTTGTTTACCCCGCAAAAAATTAGCTCAAATCGACCGTTTTGTGATGCTATATGGTTTTGTAGAAAGAAACTGGGAAAAAATTGAACGTCGGAGATCGTGGAATGAAAGACTACGCGGAGAGGGTTAGGTATAAAATGAATGAAACGTTCGGTTGAAAGTTTCTAATCAAATTGATTTCATTTGATTATTTTTTATATATTTATATATAAACACTCTTCTGCTTGTCAGCAGCTTAATTTTATTATTTATCAAATCTCGAAATCCTTTTTTGACGTGTTTCGACTTTTGGTGCTCGTTTTGGATCTGATTTTTTCCCAAATTGAACCAACCTCTTGACTAAAAAGTCCAACTCCATAAGACGTCCATAACACTGGTCTTGATCACACCAAAATCGCAAAAATCTTAAATTTGTCCATGACATACTATAATCATTCGGACCAATTTCGTTGCCTTAGCCAAACTTACAACAATTTGAACCCTATCTCATTCTCGACCATCGCCGACAGACATAAAGCTCGAGGTAAGGTCTTGCACCAACTTCGTTCTCATTTTATAATACCAGTGATCCCGCCTTCCATGCAAACCGAGACAAAATCTTCACTTAAGGATTAACACTTGGTTATTTAGTTTTTGAGCAACTAATAATTTATTTTCACTCGTGCCTTTCAGACACGTACTTGCAACCCTGATTGACAAATTGAGGATATATCTCAACACACTCTGTGTTCGCGACAAAATACCATATAATACACACACTAGGCATTCATCATCATAAAAAATAACATTTTACCTTATGATTTCTGGTCCGTAATGCGTGAGTCCCACCTCGGATATCTAAACTCTAATTAAAATCCAAAAATACTTAATTAGTCGTCTAATCAAGTTTATGAAATTCTCGGATTTCACAATTCTTCCCAACTAATTAAAAATTTTGTTCTCAAAATTTAAACTTATAAGTTACTGAACCAAACGAGATATGAGAATGTGATCCTTCATATACAACTCCTTTAATCCGAACTTGTAAAAACCATATCCAAAATGAAACCGTTAAATGACCTAATCACTTTTTCGTTGTAATTAACAACTCGGTGGTAGAGATCATAAACATTTCAACTTTTCATTTCCAACATCTTGGTTTAATGAAAAGTCATCTCAGTTACTTTGCAAATCCTGACAATTTGTGAATTTTCGACGAGTTAATTGATCAACTTTATGGAATATCCGATAAACCTTGTTGTACTTTACATTTCATGCTTTAAATCTCATTCAAGCATCAATTCATAGCAAAATCAAGCCTATCTTGCTTTTCATAAAACAATTTTCATTCTTTAATGAATAGCAATTCCACAACCCGTTAATAATTTTTTCCCTATCCATCAAACTCTAGTACACATATGCGAGTTTGCTTTCTCGTCACTGATTATCTTTTTATTTGAACTGTCGACCTATCAATTCTTAGACTATCTGCAATCTGAAATTACATATTGATGCAAATAATATTTGAACACAACATTAGATACTAAGTAAATTTGCGTGTCTATCTGATTCATCACCATTCCTGCGTTCCTCAACATAAACCTAGAATTATAAAAGTCATCCCATGACAATAAATTTCATAATACATTTGTGATCCTATGCCAAGAGATCTCAAATTATAATCTAATCAGAAAATGCAACCTTACACATCATGCAACTCTCACTCATTCTCAAAATGTCTACTCACAATATCATTTAGGTTTATGGAGTAGAAAGTAATTACCAATTTCAACTCGTCAGCCAATTCACATAACTTTTCATTTGACTAATTAAAAATTAACGACTTTTCTAACTTTGTCAAACCATTATCTATCCATAAGTTCTCAATGAAGCTCATTACATTCGCTAAACTACTAATCTCTTCTAGATTGCCTTGATCACTATTCTGAGTTTTTACATTTCTACAATTTCTAAGACTTCATATCATTTCACATTTCAATCACTTACTATTCTTTAAACTTCTCTCATTACCTGAATAGAGACAATTATCCTTTTAGTCAATAGATATATGAATTTTAATAAAGATCAACATATTCCTTGATTATATTATTATAGTATAACTTTTAACTTGTATCACATACAAGTTTTTAAATATGTTACCTTTTTTCCATCTCTACTCAATACATATTTCTGACTTTTCTTAGATTACAGTGAAAGAATATTCAATTCTTCAAACATGTCAAGTCAGATACCTTGTACTCTATTCAATATTTCCAAACCAAAGAAATTGTACTGACTAACTGAGCTATAAGTCATGCTTCTCTTTTCATTTCATTTGTATCTTCACCGTCATACATGTATCTTGCATCAACTCCAATTTACAATAACTAATGCTTTAAACTTCACCATTGACTGATCACGTGGTGTAGCACAACATTTGAACCAATATAAAACATCTTCACTGATATTAGTTATATATTACTTTGGTTCAAAACTCTCAACATTTGGATTTTAACTTCTCGTAAGATCCTTATGAAGATACAATATATTTTTATCAAATTTATAGTTTGATATTCTAAGTCTTATTGAAACTTGTTCGCCTGAAATTTTCATTTTCCATACTTATGTGATAATTTATTGAGTTTGTTAACCTATACTCAAACCTCTAATTGACTTTGACGAAACTTCATAGACTCTTTTATCCCGACTATCATCAATTTATTCGATTATTCAAAGACAGGTGGGCACCACACACTAGTCTTCTACGCTGTGAATGAATCGTGACTATGAAATGAAGTTACTTAGACTTTTGGTCATGCACAACTACTCCAGTGCCTTACCTTGACTAAGAGTCCGTTCGTGTCACTTCCAACAATCACAAGTCATCTCAACGTCTCATTTTATTTTATGAATAGAGTCTATTTCGTTCGATTTTTGTCAATCTTAGCTATTCTCACATTAATCTCACTTATTAGCCCCATTTTCGAACTTATTATGACTTTTGATCAACACCTAAACCACTTACAACTCCTTAATCTTAACTGATAAATTCAATTTATATATTTCTCTTTTTGAAAACTTAGCTAAGGATGTTGCGACTTCTTATGATCCTTTCAATCAACTAAAGTCTTTCTTAACTAATCTTTGTTCGAAATAGAGAAGTTTTAAGAACCAAATAGTTCAACTATTTGTTATTACCTTCATTTTTTCCATTTTCTCAAATTTCCCGACTTGTCTTTTTTCAAAAAGAATTTTAGTACTTTTCAAGAGACTATGTAAGAAATTAAAGTACTTTACTTATAATTAATTCACTTTTGATGATTTCACTTGTTCATTGTTGTTCAACCGAAGAGATAGAAGAAGTAAAATTCCAGAACCAGGATCAACTTTACAGCTAATTGAATTCTTAAAGGATGCTATTACAATCCTATAAATCATATCAATGGAAACTCTCGTATATGGAGTTTCATACTAACTTCCATACCAATCAGTTACTTATTATCCATTAGTATATCTATCTCTTCATTAGTTATATTTTATATTGTAGTAATAGGCATCATAACTTAATTTCGTTAGAAGTGACTATTGAGTATTCGAATCTTCCAAACATAATCACTTATGTTAATTTTTAATAGCTACTCCTAGCTATTATCATATCATTTCTCTAATCTCAGCTTCTAACATGTTGATCTTATCACTACACTTTTCATTTTTATGTTAGAAATCTCATTGATCTTTGTTTCGTAACAACACCTAATCGATTTTAACAAAGATTACTTATTACTTGTGTATTTCCCTTTATTTTATCAGTACTTTGTTCGATTCATAGAACCACTATACTCACGTCATTTATGGATAAGTAACTTGAGTAATAAACATCAAAGACATTCAATACTTTTTTTAGAAGTTATTTGATTGTTTTAAACCATGGTTCTACTTAAATTTCACTTGGTGTTTCGTTTCGCAAATGAGACAATACTTTGCTTCAAAGTATTTTGTTTTAGTAGGAATCGACTTAGACAACTTGACTGATCCAATCACAATCCCATTGTGATTTTCTTGTCAAAATTCAGTTTTTCTAATCAATTTCCATTTTTGAAACCATTTGTCTCCTTTTATTCTTTTATTGAGTCTATTTTTGTAAGCAACTCTCAATTGGCTGTGAATTCAACAAATATTTCATAGAATAGGTCCTTTCAGTTACTAACTCAACCGTGTTGACCTTATTCTAAAATCCAAAACTTACATATCTGGTGCTTCCTAAAAGTCTCGATTTCATTTTTATGTTTTTCAAACGATTCGCAATCATTTAAAACTTAATTTAAGTCCATTTTGGCACTTTCATGAGTGTTTTATAATTGTAGTAGTTCGATACTTTCGATTATCAAGAAATCCATATTCGATACTTACGTTCCTGAATCGTCTAGACTTCTTGCTCAACTAATTTCCAATGGTTTTATAACTAACTATTTCCCTCAGTTATATAGATATCGAACTACTTACAATACCCTTATGAATTTAGACTTCTCGAGTCTATTTCACTTATAATCACGCACAGTTACGTTTCACAAGTCTATTCTCTTTTTAATTGCCTGTTTTTAAAATCTCACTTGTCAAATCTCGCGAGTTAAGTATCAAACAGACAATGAGAATAAACTTCTTATTGTATATCCAACGATAATATAATAAATACATACCAAACATAACATAATAACAAAGTATTCCCAACTCACAGTCACTTCCCAACTAATCGAGACCTCATTACTGAACCTTGTTCCTCAAGACCATCACTTAAGTTCATACAACTTAATGTAATCTAAGAACCTTAACCCTAACTCCCCGATCGACTCAATCCTAAACTCAACATCATTATTATTTCTTACATTTCCTTGAATGAGATTAACCAAAGCTCTGATACCAACTCTGTCAGGACCCGTGTTACTGAGTCCTGACTTAGCCTAATTCCCTTAATTAGGCACCTAATCAATACAATTAACTTTAACATCAAAATAATTTTGATTTCAATTCTTAATAATGCACCAAATCTAAATTTATGTCCTTAATGAAACTTAATTCATGATTTGTTTAATTGGAACAAATTGGAAAATCATACGGATTATCCTCCGTATTTTTATAAACATCTCGACATCACTTCTCTTAAAATTGACCTGCCGAAAAACTTTCACCTAAAAGACAGCGGGATTGGGGAAAGGTCTAAAAGGACTCACAACTCCCCGCGGTTCACAATATAGATCATATTCAAACTTTAAATACTAAATTACTGTCTCCGATACCTTAGTTACAACTTTATAATACTAAAATATACAAAAATTGAATCATAAATCTCTTAAATTACTTCAAAATAAGTTAGGAGACTCTCATAACCCAGTCAAAAGTATTTCACGACCTACGCTCACCTTTGAATCGAAAACAATAATATGTAACATAATTACAACGAGAATTGAACTTTTAAAACTAAAAACATTCACCAAGGTCTTCGAGTATTATTCGTTCTTCCTTGCCTTCACAGAAAATCTGACATCATAAAAAACAACTCGAAGATGTCAGGTAAGTAAACTCCTACACTAGCTCTGTACTCCTGCAATGTTAGTCTGAATACATGCAGACATGTAATTGCATTTCCAAAATAACAAGAAATTTATATAATAATGCGGATCCCTCATTTCTTATTCTAAGCTCATAACAAGCGAGCCCACTTAAGATTAACCAAGAATAGTCCTATGAGTTCAATGCATGCTACTCCGAGTCGACATTACCCGCCTTAGACACCTGCAGTACGTCTAGTCTGGAGTGTAGCACCTTACACTCCTACGATCAAAGCAGGAGCAAATCTATCTGGATGCAATGTATGCATGACCAAGAATGATGCAAAATGCAATGCAGAGTAAAAACAAATGCAGGTATGAAGATAAATTCCATAAATAGTAAAGGCCGCTGTAGGGTTTACTTACAACCAACCAATTTTGAGCTTAATTTTCGGGGTTCCCGGAGTGTCGGATCACCTTGAAAATGGTTCCAATAGCTTCTCTGCATATCTAATTATATTATGGGTTAAGCTTCAAGTGAAACCAAATCATGAAACCCAATGAAAACTGTGGCCAAAGTATGCTTGATAATAGTTTCCAAAAACATTAATTCATATAACAATTTCAACTGGCTTTCAACTAGCAATCTAAAAGTAACTTTTTAACCTTGAAAACCTTAATATTTTTATGATGACCTGAAAGAACTTGTAGTACTCATGTCCTAATTTCCATAGACTTCTAGAACACTCAAATCAGATCATTGACAAAGAAGTTATGAATTTTCCAATATGGCCTATCAACTAGGCAAACTTTATTTATTTTGAACTAAAAAACTTCTCCAAATCAATATTTTCGCAATTAAATCCTCAAGTCTCAATAACAAACACCACGAAACTACTCGATACCAGCATCAAAATATTTCAACAGCCCGTGGAGTTAAATTAGATAAAAACTAATAATCAATTCATCAAAATTGGAAGGGATTATTATTTTTTATATATTTATATATAAACCCTCAGCTGCTTATCACGGCTTAACTTTTTGTTATTTATTAAATCATGAAATTCATTTTTTGACGTGTTTCGACTTCTGGTGCTTGATTTGGATATGATTTTTCACCAAATTGAGCCAACCTCTTGACCAAACAGTTTAACTCCATAAGACGTCCATAACACTGGTCTTGGTCACCCCAAAACTACAAAAATCTTATTTTGTCCCTGAAATACTATAATCATTCAGACCAATTTTGTTGCCTTACTTAGCCAAACTTACACCAATTTGAACCCTATCTCATTCTCGACCATCGCCAACCAACATAAAGCTCGAGGTAAGGTCTTGCACCAACCTCGTTCTCATCTTATAATAATAGTGATCCCGACTTGCACGCAAATTGATGCAAAATCTTCAGGTGATGATTAACACATGGTTAATTAGTTTTAGAGCAACTAATAATTTATTTTCACTCATACTCTTCGATACGCACTTGCAACCCCGATTATGACAAATAGAGGATACATCTCAACACACAATGAGTTCACGACAAAATACCATATAATACACACACTAGGCATTCACCATTATAAAAAATAACATTTTACCTTATGATTCTCGACCCGTAATGTGTGAGTCCCACCTCGGATACATAAACTCCAATTAAAATAAAAAAATACTTAATTAGCCCTCTAATCAAGTTTACAAAATTCTTGGATTTCACATATACTTATCCTCTTGTTTCTTCTATCTGTCTGTCTTGCTGCTCGAAGTCTTTGCATAATCTGTCTACTCTTCTTTGTGTGATTAACAACTATCTCTGGCCCAATGGTAACCATAACCTCTGGCTTTGCCCAATACGTAGGTGACCTACAGGGCCTCCCATATAATGCCTCAAATGGTGGCATCCCAATACTCACCTGATAGCTATTATTGTATGCAAACTCATACAGTGGTGGTAGATAGTCCTTCCATGAACCCCCAAACTGCAAGATACAAGGCCTGAGCATATCCTCCAAAATCTGTGTCAATCTCTCTAATTGTGCTTCTGTGTGAGGATGGTAAGACGTATTAAACTGCAACCTGGTGCCAAACTACTCCTACATATCCTCCCAGAATCTCAAAGTCAACCCGGGATCTCTATCCGATACAATAGAGACTAACACCCCATGCAATCTAATAATCTCCCGCTTAACCAATATGCTCAGCTGTGGGAATGTGTGTCTCATCGAAATAGGAATGAAGTGAACCGATTTTCTCAACCTGACGATCATAACCCAAACAACATTGTGTCTCCTCGACTTCTTTGGTAGTCCATTGACGAAATCCATAGTGATATGCTCCTATTTCCACTGTGGAATGGGAAGCGACTGTAGTAGTCCAGCAGGTCTCCCGTGCTCAGCCTTCACCTGCTGGCAGATGTGACAACTCTTGACATATGCTCCTGCATCAGCCTTCATCCCTGGCCACCAAAACAATCGCCTCATGTCATGATATATCTTGGTCCAGCCAGGATGAACTATGTACCGAGACTTGTGGGCATCCTCAAGAATCCCATCCCGTAGTTCCTCATTCATAGGTATCCACAACCTCCCTCGGTGTCTCAAACATCGATCTCTAGACTCTGCCTAATCAGTACACTCTGTATCTTGAGCCAGACCACTGAACCGCTCATAGAGCCCATTAGCCCTTTGACATTCGGCAACCCACTTAATCAATATAGTTGGAACTCTCATCTGACAATAAATGTGCGGCTCGGCCGTAGTAAATACCTCTGTCGTGCACATAACTGATGCTGCCTATAGTAAGCCATGCTCGTGTGTCATACATCACACAATTGTCTGACTATCAATCCTTCTTCTGCTTAATGTGTCAGTTACGATGTTCGCTTTCCTAGGGTGATACTCAATAGCAAAGTCGTAGTCCTTCAGCAGCTCAAGCCATCTCCTTTGACGCATGTTTAGATCTCTCTGTGTGAAGAGATAACGCAAACTCTGGTGATCTGGTATGTGTCAGGTGAACATTTCTCCATAGAGATAATGTCTCCAAACCTTAAGTGCAAAGACGACTGCTGCAAGCTCCAAGTCGTGCACTAGATAATTCCCCTCATGGGGTCTCAATGTCTGGAAAGATAAGCAACTAGTCTACCCTTTTGCATCAATACACATCTAATGCCTGACACATCTGTATAAACTGACAAACTCTTGCCTGCCTATGGAAATGCCAATACTAGTGCGGAAGTCAATCTCCTTTTCAGCTCCCAAAAAGCCTACTCACACTCCTCTGACCAATTAAATCTAACATCTCTCTTGGTTAGTCTCGTCATTGGCACTGCAATCGAGTAAAAGTCATGTACAAATCGTCGGTAATATCCTACTAGTCCCAGAAAACTCCAAATATCGGCAATAGACTCAAGCGTCATCTAGTCAATGATAGCCCTAATCTTCTCTTAATCCATAGAGACACCATGATCGCTGATGAAATGTCCTAGAA
This sequence comes from Stephania cephalantha, assembly GCA_039657325.1. Classification (NCBI taxonomy): domain Eukaryota; kingdom Viridiplantae; phylum Streptophyta; class Magnoliopsida; order Ranunculales; family Menispermaceae; genus Stephania; species Stephania cephalantha. Next base: position 13,166,310 of record CM077572.1, read on the forward strand.
ATCTCACTGCACTCAGCCGAAGTCACATTTGCAGAACTTGGCGTACAACCAACTAGTGAGAACTCTTGTATCCTAAGAATGCGAAACTCAACTCTCTTACCAAAATAATATATCCGTACATGATAAGGGGATAACCAATCCATTCCAACAAGTGCATCAAAACTCTAGGTACACTAACACTCGGAGATCCACCAGTAATTGATGTCCCTCAACCTCTATCATCACGTCTCTACATATCCAGTTAGGTTATATCTTGTCCCTAGTGGTCGTACTAAGAATAAGGTGTGCATCTAGTGTCTTTGCAACTAACTCTAACTTTCCAACAATTCATCCAGCTATAAATGATAAAGTACTACCAGAATTAAACATATGTATAGGTCTACATTGGATAAGTAACGTACCCTCGACGGGCTATCTGGTCGCTCCACTGTCCGGATGTGCTATTGCGTGGGCCCTCTCTCTAGTTGATCTTGCTCTCATCGCGGTGATGGTGGTGCTCTATAGTCTACCCTCAAATGTCCTCTCTGACCACACTTATGACACCTATGCCTCTCCTGACTGTCAGCTTGTCCATCTCCAGATCTTTGACCCTGAATTTGGTCTCTCTAACCCCTGTCATGTCCTTCCTGATCTCTATCTTGACGATACTGATGTGGCTGCTGCCTATGCTGCTCAATCTATGCTGGTGCCATAGCATGAACCTAATGCCTATCTTCATACTAAAATCAACTATCTTGGTGATCATCCTTGCGGTCCCTATCTCGTCTATCGTCCCTCCGACTCCTGCTTGAATGGTCCCTCTGTCTCTTCGACCTCCGGTCCAGCTGAGAAGTCTGTCTCTGTGCTAAATACGCTTGCCCTACTGTATCGTGTGCTATCACTCGGTTAAAGACCTCGTGCAGAGTAGGAGCCCCAAATAACACTACTATCGCAACAATCCTCTCATCCACACCTCGGGTGAAGTAATAGATATTTAGTGGCTCTGTCCCTGCCACATCCATTAAGAACGCAATAAGTACCGATAACGCTCCATGTACTGCATCAGTGAGTGGTTAACCTATCGCAGGCCATAAAATCCTCTCTTAACCTCAACCTCACCTCCATAGGAATATACTAATCATAAAATAACTCTCTGAACTCGCCCATATTGTTGGCTCTAGGTGTGTATCCTAATACGTGCTCCACCAAACTGCTGCATGACCTCTAAAAATGCTCCAGATAGATGTCCCTGCAACCTCTCGTCATTCCTCATTAGGTTCTGAAAGCGCTGATGGGAAACTATCCATTTCTTTGCCGCATCAGGGTCACCACCTCCATGGAAGAAACCTTGCTAAAAATTCATAAATTCTCTTAAAAGTTTTGCATTTGGGGACAAAACGAACCCTGATGTAGCGGTAACAATAGTGGTATTCAACTGCTCTATAGTTGTGGGTGGGGGCGTAAGAGTCGAAGTCTCCAATAAAATGTCAACTGGTGTAGCTCCCTCTGCCCGTGTCCCCACAGCTGCTCTATCAATTGGTGTCTTTGGGACAACCAAGGCGACGGCTATCCCTGCGAGTGCGGTACTACCACTGGGTCTCGAGGTGCTGTAGCGGTAGGCCGTCGAGTCTTGCCGCAAGTGTGACAACTTGATCCCGTAATAGTCGGAGTATCTCATGCATCTGAGTCTCCTGAGCTGCGAGCCGGTCCTCTACACTCGCTGTGATAGGGGATCCCTAGCTGTATCGTAGTCTATCCAGTCTCCTGAGGCGTAGTCGACTGTCCTTCCATGATCTGCATCGAGAAATGTGCATCGAATCAGCCTTGGTATATATACGTTTATATCATATATAATGAAAATATAACACATATAAACCCTAACTCTACCCTCCTCACATCACTTCCCAACTAAGGTTCTAAGGCAATATCATCGAGTTTCCACATCTAAGGTTTGTTTATTAAATTTTTATGCTCTTTCATTTAAGTTTCCCAAATTCCTAGAACTGGGCTCTGATACCATCTGTGGCGGCCCCATGCCCCGAGGCTGCCTCGGGGTTTCTTCATGTCGTGTTTTCTATTGTATCTGTATTTCGCCTACCTGATACCTGCATTGACACGCATTACAAAATGAATACCCGTCACATAATCTCAAACGATATAACAATACAAACACAAACATGTAATGTATTAATGAATAAAATCATAAATATGCATCGCAAATAAGCAATCAACAAACAAATATCTAGTGTACCTAGGTCGACGTGTATCCTAGCCTATCCGCGACATCCACGTGGATTTGAGTTGGTGTCATAATCTGAAATTACGAAATAAATAACAACGTTAATAAAACAGGCCATTACAAATAGGGACTGGACCTATAGGTCCACTCTCATCGCTAGTGTCTCACGATTGGCCATCGTGGTCTACAAAGTCAAATAGCGAGTTTCGATCAATTTTTATAGCTAACGGTAATAGTATATAATACATATTAGACAATTAACATGTGTAATTCAAACTTACTTTCCCCAACTCTCATCACTTCCCAACTAATACTCTAAGTCAAGATCACATGATTTCCACTCTAAGTTCAGCTGTGTCCTAACTTTAAATTTGCATTTTAGTTGAGTTGCGGGTTACATAGAGTTAAGGTATAAACCTAAGCTATGATACTAACTGTGATAGCCCCAGACCCCACAAACTGGGCCCCACCCGACCTAAACCTATGTGGACCCCGGTCAACTCCCACAGAGTCAGCGCAAGCCTAGTCAGCCTCCTATCTAAGTTATTCAATCATTAGTTGCTTATTAGGTTTATTATTTAGTTTAACAAGTCTTAATGTTTACGTAACGAAATTTAAAAATATTTAAAGCAAATTAAATAAGTAAACGATAGTCGGGACATGCCTAGATGTGGAAATCCTGCAAAAGTAGATCTTGTATATATATATATATATATCTAGTGACGAAAAACAACGTGAAGAAGTGTCACATACATGTATCAAACATCTAACCCAAAATGAGCCCCAAGGTAACAAAAAATGTAAGTATATATCATATGTACAGTCCAAAATATCAAAAATAAACCTACTATAGTAACAGAGAGGAGCTAACTCTAAGGGAAGCTCAAAGAAGTCACTGATCGCTGGCTCCTTGCCCCTGCTACTAGAGGGACTACAATTATCACAAAAAATGGAGACAATCCCAATGAGTAAATCTAGAAGAAGTTCAATAGCAATTCAGATTAAACAATAAACAAGTCTATAAATCATGCTGGAGGGAAATAAAGTGCTGAGAAAGAACATTAAAATGCATGATAGACAAACAATAATGATCAACGGTAGGGACCGAGTAACCCGGAAGCAAATGATAGAGAGTAAGTGGTCCCGACACTCTACACGTGGGCTCAAAGCCACTTGTAACGTGTATGTGTCTAACACTGGTGCAGCGGGTCAAGCCGCTTCAACCGCACCTAATCTGTTCGGCACTATCGACTCACTTGAGCTGCAGTCAGATAAAATTTCAAAGGGAGCCACAGACTAAATCGGATGCTCAACCACAATGGAACTCGAATACCTGAGAGGAGCCACGACCCATAGTGGATGCTCACTCAGAGGATTCAGAACCTTCCTGAAGCCACGAAAGCTACACTACAAAAAATGGCCAAAATAATGAGGGAAAATAATGAGGGGGTAAGGCCGTTACAAATTTGTGAGGGTTTATCGATAGATTTGCAATGACTTTCAATTTTGACAGTTTGACCCAATTGCGAGGAATTTTGCGAGGGTCGTGTGACAGATTTTAGCGAGGGAACTTAATTCCCTTGCTAAATATTGGGCGGGAGTTTTCCTGCTTATTTGCTCATAATTACGAGGGAATTAGCGACGGATAGCGCACCCTTGCTAAATCCCTTGCTAATTTGAGAGGGGAACAACAAGTCGACACGTGACCCTTGATCTCATCATGCTTTCATCATCTCATCACATCCTCACCAAACTCATCACGCCCTTCCCTCCCTGCACATTCACTTCCATCGCTCGATCAATCCCTTGACCTAATTTACTCCCCAAAGAAGACGAACCCTCCGTAATCTTGCACGCTAGTGAACCGAACATCACCATGTTGTTCGCTGCCACCGCTGGTGGAGTCCAGGGGCTCGCCGGACTGAACCCAAAGTTGAGGCGTTGATTAATGAGGCAAGGTTTTGATCCTCAACTCTTGTGTTGTTGTATTAGTGTTATGTGTTTTGTTGTTGTTATGTGTTGATTCAAAAAACTTGATGTCTCTCTCTCTCCCTTATTGTCAAACCATCGCCCTCCCCACCCCACTGCCACCGCCCTTGGTCCCAAGCCTGTCACGACCCAAAACCCTAATCCTAGTTTAATTTCCTTAATCAGGATCAATGACTTGTGACGTGGGACCTGCATCAAATATGAGCAATAACTAAGGCGATATGGTCGAGGTATATGTTATATTTGCACTATGTATGTCTAGTGTATTGCATATGTGTAGACTACTAAGTCACTCCTACCGATGTATAAATGTTGAGGCATGAATGGAAACGCACCTCGAGATGCGTGTTAGTGTGGGACTGGGGTAAATAGTGATGTGGTAAGTTTATTTAGGCTTAATGTAGCTTGAATAGTAGTATTAATGTGGCTATGGTTGAGTTTATATTAAATGTAACTAAGTTAGCAATTTAGAACAATTGCCATATGATGATTCTCGAGATACATGTTGACACATTAAGAGACTAATTGAGTTTCCATTTGGTGTTAGTTAGAGAGAGTTAGTGGAGAGTTGGTGGAAAATATGTCATGATGTAGGCTATTAGATGAGTCTAGAGATACGTGTGTACATTAAGATCAATTGCCATTAATCAATCCTATCCTTTACATACATAAAGCTTAAGATCAACCCATGTATTTCATTTTACAAACTTAGGAGCTAAGCAAAGTAGAGAAGAAGAATCAAAGAAAGAAAGATCAGCAAGAATTGTTGTGGAATTCTTGAGTTTGGATATACTAGAAACTTAGCTTAATTTGATGAATTTATGAAGTAAATGATGTATGGCTGATCTTGTGGTGTTAATGGGTGTTCTGGGGTCTCTAGTAGGTGAAGAAAAAGATCTTAAGGTGTTGGAGTGTCTATGTGTGGAGAGAACTCAGAATTCTAACTACAATATTTTGGGTTTTCCCGCACATATTACGCTAGGTGAGCTAGCTAGCGCACTACCTGTGAGTAGCGCACTAATAAATCGACTAGCTTGCTAATAAGGTCACTAGTGTGCTAGACAGAACACTCAGCGCGTTAGGTGCTTTGACAATACAAAATTAGAAATTTCCTAATTTCAATTTAAACACTTTAAACAACTCTAATACCCTAATTAAAGCTCTAAACACACTATAAAACTTATGAAATGATATTAAAGACCTAAGGAAAAGTCTCGGGGGTTTGGATACGAGTTTTGAGGTGTCAGGAGGCTGGATTAGCTAGGAAATTTGTGTGGATTGTGAGAAGACTAATTAAGATATTTATTTACATTTCATTCCTATTTTATATTTTATTTACAGTCATTTGGATTGATTTGCCTCTAGTAATCTATATGCCATGACTTGTTGATTCACCTCATTTCGTAAGTTCGCTATCATGGCATGTTGGTTAATGCTTTCATTGACTCTATATGATGTGCTATGTCATTCTTGATTGTTGAGGCATCTAGTCAAACGAAATAGCATGCTATAGGTAGTGGTGTACGATATTGTAAATTTCATTTCATTTGTGCATTAGATATGCAATCCTATTGTTGGATTTTGAAACCGTGTCATTCCTTGAAATATGAAAGTAGTTCTTGTATCTAGTACCATGAGATAATAGAGATGGGCGCAACACTCAAGGGTCACTAGACTTTCAGGGATGTCGGCATCTCACCACTAACTTGTGCAGCACACGGGGTATAAGACCCGCGATTGTTGACAAGTATACTTCACAAGTGACTATCACTTTTGATTGATTTTGGAGGCGTAGAGCTCAACTCCATGCTAATATAGTGGAATAAAGGCATTGGTGATAGGACTCACGACCGACCGGCCCTAGATCATTACTACTTAGCCATATGTCAGTTTCATATTTACTAACTAAAGAATCTTTTAGCATGACTTTGTTTTTAGCATAGTTGCTATTATTATGCTTTTAGATTCTTGTTGTATATTTGGAAATGTGGACAAATGTCTCTCAGTGTTACTTTCTACTTTCCTGTACTCACCGTCCTTTTTATGACGGTGGGTGCAGATCCATCGAGTTGCAGACTAAGCAAGGAGAAGATCGGCGACTACCTTTGAGCTAATGGAGTGCTGCTACATCTAATTTTGTAGGTCTTTTACTTTGTTATATGACTTTTATATGTCTTTCATATACTTTTAGGGTTGTATATATTGTGGATTGAGAGATATCACCCTGACCAGATACTTGACGATATATTATCGCCGTTTTGTTATATATATATGCATGCGATCTTTATTTCTTGGTTTTTCCACATTCTTAGGTATTATGTTAAAAGTTTCTGCTAATGTATTAAGACTTCTGTTGTATAAATTTTAATTAACTCTGATTTATTAATTGACATAAAATAAGAAAATGCTTATTTGAAAAAAAATTAGTAAGGGGAAAGGTTTTTGAAAAAAGGCTGAGTAATTTGTTGTTAAGTCCTTCCTAGCGAGATTAATGGTTTAATGAGGGGATTAGGCCGAGCGGTGCCCTAATTCGAGAAGGGGTCGTCACAGTTGGTATCGAGCCTAGTATCTAGATACTTAGGGAAAGATTATAAAGTTGTTTGAAATTTTGATATCAACGTCACCGATGGTATCAGAAACAACTTTAAGACAAATCATGAATCAAACATAAATTTTAGATGTGGAAAGTAGATGATACTTGCCTAGAAACCATTAGTTGGGAAGTGAGTGAAAGTAAGATAGGAATTTCTTATATGTACATGTTAGTTTCTATATGTATATATGCGTTATCTACGTAGTAACTGATTCCCGTTCGCTATCAACTTGCATACACTGATGTATGATTCACGCGATAGTGGGGGTGTAGGTGCTAGTAGCAACCAACCTCCTATTCCATCTGCTGATGATTTCCAAGAGGCTATCTGACCGAGAGTTGCTTAGGGACAACATTTAGCAGATTTCATTGCCATTATGATGACATATTTTGCTCCACCAGCACAGACACCAGCCCTTACTTCCACATTACCGACACTAGAGCTTCCTACTACTACACCAGGCGCTTCGGTAGTACAGACTGTACCGATAGTAATAACACCAGCCATAGAGACAATTTATACACTTTTTTTCACTCCTACATCTTTTAGCTTGATAGCAGAGGTTCAATTGATGAAAGATCTCATTTGACTGTAGCCAGTTTACTTTGATGGTTAGCAAGATTTTGAGAAGATTGAGAAGTGGGTATTGTCTCAAGAGAAGCTGCATAGAGTCTTGAGGATTGAGGATATACTTCGGCCTGAGATTTCATCATATACACTATAGAGAGACGTCGATGCTTGGTGGCGTGCGATAGCTTCTGATGGAGACTTTGAATGTTAGGATGCCTTTAAGAGGGACTTCTATCAGCAGTCTTTCCCACCTACAGTGATGAAGAGGTTGAGGAAGGATTTTATGAATATGAGACAGGGAGTCGATGAGTCAATGATTAGCTACTATGACCGATATGACTATCTGAGACAGTTTGCTAGGGATTTAGTGAGAGATGACTATGAGGATGCGTACTATTTTAGAGATGGATTGAGGCCAGATATATGATTTTATGTAGCTAGTTCAGGAGCTAGGACTTTGGGTGAGATTTACGAGCGTGCACTTTCTCACGAGACTTGCTACCTGGGTAAAGTTGCTGATGGGTCACCGTTGGGATCGACATTGTCAGCGGATCAGGTCGCAGAGTTTGAGAGAAGGAAATAGAGAGGTAAGGGATAGAGGAGATATGAGAGAGGTTCTCAGGGATCGGGGCCGCCACACAGGCTGTACCCTATAATCATACCTCATTTCACTAAAAGTATAATTAGTAGACCCTCATTGTCACCTCCAGCCAGACTAGCTTTACCAGCTCCTACTTTACTAGTTTTTCCAGCACCACCAGCGCCACATCAGTAGTAGGGTGGTAGAGGCGAGGCGCAGAGGTAGAGGCTGAGATGGTTCTCGATAGAGATAGTCACAGGGACAGACCTTGTATTAGGCTTAGGGTCAGCGCAGGCTGATCACTTGTTATAGGTGTGGTCAGGTTGGACTATAATGCGAGATTGTCCACAGTCGGCAGTAATATTCCAATAGCAGAGTCGCGAGAGAGTACATATGGTAGCTCAGCCAGATGCAGAGGCTACTTGAGGACTTATTGAGGGTAAAGCTTCATTTCAAGTATAGATTTATATATTTTATTTGATTTAGGTTCTACAGTATCTTTCATTTTTGGTTACATGATACATATCTTAGGGTTGACACCGATTATAGTTAGTGTAAATCTGATTTTGAGTACCCCAGCCGGAGATAGGTTTTACCCTAATTTTCTTATTGAGGGATGTCCAATAGAGATAGGCGGGGTAGAGTTACCTGCAGACTTCAGGGTGCTCGAGTTCTTAGACTTTGACGGGTTGTTAGGGATGGATTGGCTAGCAACATATCACGTTCATATCGACTGTTTCAGTAAGACAATGATATTTGAGATTCCAGGGCATCCGATGTTCACATATAGTGGTAGTACATCGAGAGCCGAGGGCACTAGAGGTCGACTTGCTACTAGCGGATAGATGGAAACTCTGGTATTATTATACACAGTAGCATAGTCAGAGATTTAGACTTGAGGAGATTTCAGTTGTGTATGAGTTTCCAGATGTGTTTCCAGATGACTTACTTGGTTTACCACCACTGAGAGAAATAGGCTTTATTATTAAGTTGGTACCAAGCACCAGACCTATTTCTATACCATCGTACCGCATGGCTCCAAGAGAGTTGGAGGAGTTGAGAGTTAGCTTCAGGATTTGGGATAAAAAGGATTCATCACACCTTCTATGTCACCATGAGGAGCACATATCCTATTTATGAAGAAGAAGGATAGTACTTTGAGGCTGTGTATCGACTACAAACAGTTGAGCAAGGTCACAGTCAGGAACAAGTATCCATTACCGCGGATTGACGATTTATTTGATTAGCCGAGAGGAGTACATTTTTTCTCCAAGATAGACTTGATATCGGGTATCATCAGCTTAAGATTAGGGATAAGGATAGGTCGAAGACAACGTTCAACACAATATATGGACACTATCAGTTTTCAATCATGCCGTTTGATTTGACTAATGCTCTTGCCATGTTTATGGATTTGATGCATCGGGTGATGAGACCATTTCTTGATCGCTTCATGATAGTTTTCATCGATGATATATTGATATATTCGAGGACTCTAGAGAATCACGAGCAACACCTTAGGGAGATGTTGCAGACATTGGGAGGCATAGACTTTACGCTAAGTTTAGGAAGTGTGAATTTTGGCTGTCAGAAGTTAGGTTTTTGGGACATGTTGTTAGAGTAGTAGATATTGTTGTAGATCTGGTCAAGATTCAGGCTATTATGGATTGCCTGACACCGACATCAGTTACGAAGATGAGAAGTTTTCTGGGATTAGAAGGATATTATCGCAGATTCGTGAAGGATTTCTCGAAGATCCCTTCCCAGATAACCAAATTTACTCAGAAGGATATCATATTTGATCGGTCTAAGGAATGCAAGGAGGCATTTGCTCAGCTGAAGAGGTTGTTAACTACCACGCCAGTACTAATATTACCCTAGGCTGAATAGGGATTCCTGGTATATACAGATGCTTCTCATATAGGTCTAGGTTGTATGTCGATATAGAGTAGAGGCATGGTGGCTTACGCATTTAGACAGTTGAAGATATACGAGAAGAATTATCCCACTCATGACTTAAAGTTGACAGCGGTGGTATTTGCTCTAAAGATATGGAGACATCATCTGTATGGAGAGGTTCACACTCTACACTGATCATAAGAGTCTGAAATACCTCTTTACATAAAAAGTGTTAAACATGAGACAACACAGATGGTTGGAGTTTTTGAAGGACTACGACTTTTCTCTAGAGTATCATCCAGTAAAAGCTAAAGTAGTTACTGATGCGCTGAGTAGGATACCTACTGAGATGCTGAGATTGTTATATATCATATGACATATAAGTATGGATTACTTGAGGCAGCGGTAATGATGAGTCAATCAAATATTCCTACCGATACTCGAGTGATGATTTGTGCACAAATGAGGCTACAGACAGTATCAACACAGAGAGTGTTAGAGGGTCAAAGAGTTGACATTCTATACCCGAGGTTTACTAGAGTTAGTCTAGAGTATTGATTGCACTGATTGGACAGAGACGACATATCAATGTCTATGATTTAGAGGCATATTATGGATACCTACAGTGGCAGAACTAAGAGATGAGATTCTTCGGGATTCACATAGTTCCCGATTCACTTTTCATACAGGCAGGACCAATATGTACCAAAACATGAAGGGACATTTTTGATGCCCTGTGATGAAAGTGGACATATCAGAGTTCATCAGGAACTGTGGGATTCACCAGTAGGTGAAGGCTGAGCATCGTATACTTGGAGGATTGTTGCAGTTGCTTCCCATTCCATGATAGAAATGAGAAGACATTGCTATGGACTTTTTCGAGGGATTGCCGAGGACTGCCCGTCGCATGATCCCATTTGGGTAATTGTGGAAATATTGACGAAATCTACCATTTCTTACCAGTTGCAGCTCACTACATATTTAACTAGTTGAGCATATTGTTCGAGAGGGAAATTATCAGACTGCATGGGGTACCATTAACTATCACGTTAGATAGAGATGCTATGTATACGTATAGGATGTGGCGGAGTATGTTGGAGTAGTATGGTAGCACCTATAGTTCAAGCACCACCTTTCACCCTCAGACTGATGGACAGACTGAGAGGTTGATTCAAGTTCTCGAGGATATGTTCAGGGCTTATGTACTTGCGTTTGCGCAGATCTTGGGAGGAGTACCTACCATTGTGTAAGTTTTCATACAACAACAGTTATTAGGCTAGCATTAAGATGGAGCCATTTAAGGTTTTATATGGCAGGCCGTGTCGCTCATCATCTTGTTAGGCTGAGCCAAGGACCGAGAGTTAGTAGGGTCTGAGATTGTTGTTGATCACACAGAGAAGGAATGATAGATTCGCAAGAGGCTTAAAAGGGCCCAAGAGAGGCAGAGGAAGTATGCGGACACTTATTGCAGTGATCTCAAGTATACCGAGGGAGCCTTTGTATATTTAAAGGTTTCTCATCTGAAGGGTCTTCATAGATTTGGTTTGAAAGGCAAGTTAGCATCAAGATTTATCAGGCGTTTCAAGATCAAAAGACGGGTTAGGAAGGTTGCTTAGGATTCATCCAGTCTTTCATATTTCTATGCTTCGACTAGCTAAGTCAAAGGCGGGTGTGAGATCAACGGTTGACTTGAGTCAGATTGGCCTGAGTGAGGATGTATCTTATGAGGAGCGACCCGTACAGATCCTAGAATGAAGGGTACAACAATTAAAAGGCAAGTCTATCCCAAAGGTGTTAGTCAAATGGTAGTTCCATGGAGACTCGAAACTCACTTGGGAGTGGTAAGACTATATGCGAGATAGATGTCCATACCATTTCGAGTCAAGTATAATCTTAAATGAAGCTTAATTTTGAGGATGAAATTTCCATTATTTGGGAAAAATTTTCACGGCTCAAAATCCTAATCGTAGTTTAATTTCGTTAATTAGAATCAGTGACCCATGACGTGGGACCTGCATTGAGATACGTGCAATGACCGAGGCGATATGGCCGAGGTATATGTTATATTTGTAGTGATGTATGACTAGTGTATTGTATACGTGTAGACTATTAAGTCACTCCTACTAATATTTAGGTGTCGAGACGTGAGGAGAGACGCAACTCGAGATGCGTGTCAGTCTGGGACCGAGGTAGAGAGTGATGTTGTAAGTTTATTTAGTCTTAGTGTAGCTTAAATAGTAGTATTAATGTGGCTATGGTTGAGTTTATATTAAATATACCTAAGTTAGCAATGTAAAATAATAGCCATATGATAATTTTCGAGATACGTGTTGACACATCAAGAGACCAATTGAGTTTCCATTTGGTGTTACTTAGAGAGAGTTAGTGGAAAATGTGTCAAGATGTAGGCTATTAGATGAGTCTGGAGATACATGTGTACATTAAGATCAATGGCCATTAATCAATTCTATCCTTTACATATATAAAGCTTAAGATCAACCCATGTATTTCATTTTACAAACTTAGGAGCTAAGTAAAGTAGAGAAGAAGAATCAGAGAAGAAAGATCAGCAAGAATTGTTATGGAATTATTGAGTTTGGAGAAGGAGTTGATCAAGTCGTTGGTGTTCACCAACTAGGTAAGTTTACATACACTAGAAACTTGGCTTAATTTGATGAATTTATGAAGTAAATGATGTATGGCTGATCTTGTGGTGTTATTGGGTGTTTTGGGGCCTCTAGTAGGTGAGGAACGAGATCCCAAGGTGTCGGAGTGTCTATGTGTGGAAAAAACTTAGAATTCTAAGTGTAGAATTCAAAATTATCCTGCACATAGCACACTACTTGTGAGTAGTGCGCTAATAAATCTGACTAGTGCGCTAATGAGGTCACTAGCGCGCTAGACAGAACACCCAACGCACACTAGATTCTCTAACAATACAAAATCGATAGTTTCCTAATTTCAACTTAAACACTTTAAACAACTCTAATACCCTAAACACACTCTAAAACTAATGAAATGATATTAGGTACTTAAGGAAGAATCTTGGGGGTTCGGATACGAGTTTTAAGGTGTCGAGAGGCCGAATTAGCTAGGAAATTTGCGAGAATTGTAAGTAAACTGATTGATATATTTATTTACATTTCATTCCTGTTTCATTATTTATTTACAGTCATTTGGACTGATTTTCCTTTAATACTATATATGCCATGACTTGTTGATTCATCTCATTCCGTGAGTTTGCTATCATGGCGTCGGTTGAAATATGAAGTAGTTCTTGTATATCATGTGCTATGTTATTCCTGATTGTTGAGACATCTAGTCAAATGAAATTGCATGTTATAGGTAGTGGTGTAAGGTATTGTAAATTCCATTTCCTTTATGCATTAGATATGCAATCCTATTGTTGGATTCCGAAACCATGTCATTCTTGAAATATGAAGTAGTTCTTGTATCTAGGACTATGAGATAATAGAGATGGGCGCGACACTCAGAGGTTACTAGAATTTCAGGGATGTCAGGATCTCACCACTAACTTGTGCAGCACACGGGGTATGAGACCCGGGGTTGTTGACAAGTATACATCATAGGTGACTGGCACTTCTGATTGATTTTCGAGGCGTAAAGCTCAGCTCCGACCTTCAACAGAGATGTAGAGCTCAGCTCCATCCTGAGATAGTGAAATAAAGACATTAGTGATAAGACTCACGGCCGATCAACCCTAGATCACTACTACTTAGCCAAGTGTCAGTTTCATATTTACTATTTGAAGAATCTTTTAGGATGACTTTGTTTTTAGCATAGTTGCTATTATTATGCTTTTAGATTCTTGTTGTATATTTGTAAATGTGAACAAATGTCTCTCGGTATTACTTTTTACTTTCTTGTAGTCATCGTCCTTTTTGTGACGGTGGGTGTAGATCCATCGAGTAGCAGACATCGTAGAAGGAGAAGATCGACGACTACCTTTGTGCCAATGGAGTGCTGCTACGTCTGATTTTGTAGGTCTTTGACTTTGTTGTATGACTTTTATATGTTTTTCATATACTTTTGGGGTTGTATATATTATGGGTTGAGAGATAGCACCCTGACTTGATACATGATGATATATTATCGGCGTTTTATTATCTATATATATGCATGTGATCTTTATTTCCTGATTTTTTTCACATTCTTAGGTATCATGTTAAAAGTTTCCGCTAATGTATTAAGACTTCTGCTGTATAACGTTTAATTAAACCTGATTTATTAATTGACATAAAATAAGAAAATGCTTATTTGAAAAAAAAATTAAGTAGTAAGGGGAAAGGTTTTTGGAAAAAGGCTGACTAATTCGTTGTTAAGTCATTCTTAGCAAGATTAGGGTTTAATGACGGGATTAGGCCAGACGATGCCCTAATTTGAGAAGGGATCGTCACAAAGCCCCATCAGTACGCCACCTCCTCTGCTCCCCAGCCCCACCGCCACCGCCACCGCCCAAGCCCTCCCCACCCCACCCCCTCCTCTCCTTCCCCGCCCCACACTCCCCGGTTCCGAACCCCGCCCCACCGCCACCTCCCTTGGTTCCCAACCCCAACCCACCGCCATGCACTCCTCTTGTTCTTTTTTCATTATGGTTAATTGATTACTTGATTTTGTTGAATTCAGGTGTGTTGTGTCATATTTGGGCATTTAATTTGGGAGGAATAATATTGCTAGAGTAAAGTAGTTTGTTGAGGAAGGTTTAAGATGGCTCGTGTATTTGTTTAAAGAGGTGGTTTTGGGAGTTCCTCTTCGTTGAGCCAAAATTGGTTGGCACCCAGTTCTTCGGTTGCGCCATAGTTGGTGCAGCCTCAGATTAGTAGAATTGGTAATGGAGAGGAAGAGGAGGATAATGTGGGGAGTGATCAGGGTGTTTTAGGTGAACAAGGCAATAATGAGGTCCTAGTGGAGGGCATTGTTGGTTTCAATAAAGTGAAGGAGTTGGAGGGAATTGGTTTGGATGAGAATGAGGGGTCGTCGAGCTTGAATATACGTTATGTAGCTATCAGATGAAGCTTCAAACTATATAAATTCTTCACTAGTTTGATCAAGGAAACTTTGCATCTCCTCAAGCATATCAAGTTTCTTACAAACATTTCTATTTGTAGTTTTCTCTTTTGGTTATCTTTATTGAAATTTGTTGTTTTCCTTTTTATTTTGTTGCAAATTTCAATTATATTAGCACATTACATTATCTAGAATTGCGTTAAATTTGAGCACAAGTCTTTGGAAGGATGTCTCGAATGAATCATACGAAAAAATTGTTGCCAAGATATAAATAGTAATGTGGAACATGTTATGATATGTCAAATCATGAAAAGAATATATACATAAAAAATCTTTATAATTTGGGAATATGAGTTGGTTTAGCAATGTTGTAAGTAAGCTTTGAAATGGTGAACACCGCGCTAAAGACGAGGGTGATTTTAGGTACTCGAGGCATAAGATGAGGTGTGTAATTGAGTGAGTCTGATATACTTTGTAGAGGTTTGAAAGATTAGGCAAGATTCTATTGCTTTTTTCATTATATAATGAAATATTGTGGTTAAAGGTTGTACAAATAAGTCTTAAATATGGCTCAGTTACATGAGGTGTATGTTTAGCCATGCCCTCAAAGGCCTCAATGTACCTGCCTTACTCAAGATAATCCTAATTATCCGAGGCACACCTTAGGAATGAGTTGGAACCAATTAGTTCCAAGCATGAAGTTTTGAGTTGAAAATGTTAAAGTTGGTTTTTGATTTCTTTGATTTGTGATTTATATGGGGTCGATTAGTGTTAATTGAGTTTCAACGGACGAGGCATTGGTTTTTGTTTCAATTTGCTCAAAATTCTCTTTGTTGATTCGATTCTTAATTAGGTTTTTTTTGTTAGCTATTTTTTTAAATAAGGTTGCATCACCTCATGTTGCCGTTGTCGTCGCTTTCGCCGCCAGCTACCACTGCCTTTACCACTGTCGGAGATGAACTAAAATAGATTTGGTATGTATATGTATTTATAATTATTTTTATTTATTTCTTAAATCTCATTAAAATTGTTTCCATTGTTGTTTTATGGTGTTTGATTTTTTTTTTTTCATTAAAATCATTTTTAGATGAAAAACAATATTCTTTTTTTGCTGGTAAAAATTCTTGGCTTTTAATGCATGTTATGGCTAAAAAATTGTTTAATATAAAAACATATCTTTGGAAAAAAATGAAAAAAAACACTTTTGTTTTCTTAATTTTCTTATATTGAATCTTTTTTTTTCCAAGATTCCTATATATTATTTTGAATCATTTTTTGGAATGAGTGTAAATCACCGATACCATGTTTCAGTGACAGTTGAACTCACGTACGATGTTTTTTATTTTTGAAGAAAATACCCCTAAAACACTCAAACATATTTCCATCAAAGACTTACCTACATGTAGATCAAGTTTTCCCTTTTTAAGTCACTAAAATGCTTTTCTAGGAGATGTCTACATCTCGAGATTGGATGTACAAACGCCTTGAAGGCGGTTACATTTGAATGGAGTATAGGACTGGAGTGAAGGAGTTCATACAATTCGCCAAGCTCCGTTGCCCCATTTTCCACACCAAAGAAAAGATTCGTTGTCCCTGCGCTAGATGTCATAATTCAACATACAACGACGTAGATACTAGTGGAGTTTCATCTTGTGAGTCGTGGATTCGTTCCTGGATATTATTATTGGACCAAACACGGGGGGTAGAACTCACATACGATTCAGACGTCCCAAACGAGGATCAATAGGGAGATTATGATGATTCGACCCTAATTGGCAACTGTTCAACATCATATCATCATATGGTGCAGCACAATGTGGGGCTGAATTTTGATTGGAACTGTGAAGAGGAGTCGAATCCTGAATCTAAAAATTTGTTACATGATTAACGCCGTGAACGAGGAGTTGTAGCCGGGTTGTGTTAAGATGACAAAACTATTTGCAATGGCGCGTGCGTTGACGATTAAGTCAGTTCACCATATATTTGAATGAGCATAGATGAGATCTTGCAATTCGTTAAGGACGCCTTGCCTGATGATGATTGTTTACTAGATAGTTTTTATAGCTCCAAACGTTTACTACATGGGTGGGGCCTGCCGGTTGAGCGTATTGATTGTTGCAGACACCTATATATGCTTTACTAGGAGGACGAATCCGAGCTTATGTCATATAAGGTTTGCAGAGAGTCTAGTTATCTTTGAAAACAAACTATCGGTAGTCGATCTGAAGGGAGTAGTAAGCGACGACCGTGCCAGACAATGCTTTACTTTCCTTTAACACCTCGGTTACAATGTTTATACGCATCGAAGGCTACGATGAAGCACATGCAGTGGCACACAAAGCATGCAAGAGAAGATGGAATAATTCAACATTGCTCTAATTCCATCACATGGAAGCATTTTAATGATGTCAACCCCGAATTCAACTAAGAGATTCGTAATTTTCGATTAGGGTTATGTATGGATGGGTTCCAACCTTTCGATTTGTCTGGTAAACCATACTCATCATGGCCTGTAATCTTAACGCTGTACAACTTTCCTCCGTCAATGTGCATGAAGAAAGATGTGACGTTTTTAATAGTGATAGTGCATGGGCCGATAAATTCAAAGCAACAAATTGATGTATTTCTTCAACCGTTTGTGAAAGAGCTACAAGATTTTTAGTATAATGTAATGCTTACATATAATGTTTTGACTAAGACAAACTTTCAAATAAGGGCTGCACTTATGTGGACGATAAGTGATTTTTCAACATACAACATGTTGTCTGGATGGAGCACACACAGGAGGAAAGCTTGCCCATATTGTATGGAAGATACTCATGCTTTTCAATTGAGGAATGGCGGGAAGACGTCTTAGTTCGATTATCACCAACGTTTCTTACTACGATCAGTAAAGGAGAGCATCGACAAGAGTTCATTTCGTAGTGGTCGAACAATACGATACCAACCTCTGCTTATCAAATTAGGTGAAGATATCCTTCGTGAAATTGAGGCTTTAGGGTTGATGAAGGCCGTAAAAGTTAGCTCCCAAGTTCAAAACACCACAATCTCGAAGAACAGTGGGTGGAAAAAGCGAAGCATACTCTAGGACTTACCGTATTGGAAGACCAATCTTGTTAGGCACAGCCTTGATGTAATGCACATAGAGAAAAAAAATGTTTGATAACATTTTCAACACAATAATGAGTGTGTCGGGGAAGTTTGAAGATAACTCCAAGTCTAGAGAGACCTAAAGGAAAGTTGTCATCGATCGAGCTTCATTACGACCTATTTCTAAGACATACACTAAGGCTCAGTATGCACTTGACAAGTAGAAGAAGCAAGTCTTATGCGACTGGATAAGAGAAATTTGCTTTCCATATGGTTATGCCTCAAACATCGACGATGTGCAAACTTAAGAAATTTGAGGATGTTTGGGATGAAAAGCCACGACTGTCACGTCTTCATGCAACAGTTAGCACCGATCTTTTTTGAGAACTTTTGGAAGAGCCCGAGTGGATCGCAATAAGTGAATTAAGCATTTTCTTTTGAGAATTAAGTGCTCAAAGTTTAGATGTTTGAAAATTGATGGTCTTACATGAAAACATTCCTAAGATATTGTGCAAGTTAGAAAAACAATTTCCGCCGAGCTTCTTTGACTCCATGGAGCATCTCCCTATCCATTTGGCATACGAGGCTAGTCTTGCTGGCCCAGTACAATTTCGGTGGATGTACCCTTTTGAGAGGTAATCAATTAACTTCAAGTGCGTTAATAAAGTTTTTCGTTATGATCAATAACTTAAGTCTGTTAAAACCGTATTCAACTAAGACAAACTTTCAATGTAGGTACCTGAAACATTTGAAAAATAATGTTCGAAACAAAGCGAAAGTTGAGGGGTCAATGCTTAATGTACTTCTAAATTGCCCTGAAGTCTCTCCTTATATAGATGTGTTTTGTTCCTATTATTTTGAGGACCACGTCACCACTTCATATAAATGTGTGCCTCACAACGATGATGGAGTAGTCGATCCCACTCAGAACTTTGGCGGGAACTTCTCAATTTTTACACATCCGAGTTGATCATTTGGGAAAGGAAAGAAGCGATACCAAACAGAAGTTGAGTACAACGCTGCACACGCTTATGTACTGCTAAATTGCCCTGAAGTTTCTCCTTATATTAGGTATGTCAATATCTAATACTAATTTGCCTAAAATTATTATTAATTAACTTAAGTTGTTGCTTATTTGATGTAGCTTGTTTATATTCGAATTGCGTGCCCAAGAGCCAATTATAACGCAAATTGCAGTCGACGAAAATCTCGAGAAACATTTTGCATCTTGGTTTCAACTATATGTACGTAATCTACCAACACCCATATTAACACAAATTATTTGACTTGGGATTTTGTTGAATATGTAGTTTATCTTAAAATTTTATTTGTAGGCGAGAGTCAATATTTGAGATGACACGCTTCTATATCTTTCGTATCGACTGATGAGACTTTGCCTCGTATATCATGCGTACCTTGTCAACGACTATAAGTTTCATACCGTTACATATAGCTCAAACAAGACAACGCAATGCAACAGAGTATGCGCTAAGGGCACCAATTATGTTGAATGTGATAAAGACTTTTACAGTCAACTACGAGAAGTGATACAGGTCGAGTATGTAGCATCACTACGTACAGTGTTGTTTAAGTGCGAATGGTTTGACCCAACGCTCGGTGCTGGCACAAGGGTTCATTGCTCCATGAATGTCGTTAATGTTCATTGTTCCTACCGATTAAATAAGTATGAACCGTTCATATTAGCAATGCAAGCTACCCAAGTTTACTACCTTTCTTACCCAACTGTAAGAGCCATGCGAAATGAATGGTTGGCTATTTGCAAGCTTCAACCGAGTTCATTGATGAACATAACTTCATTCATAATGTCGGCCGTGCGCTACACCGAATGCTTTTAAAGATGAATTGCTTGGATCATGCAAGTCTTGCTGTAAAACTTGATAGTACCCCAATAACTTTGGCAAATCCTAGTGGTGCACAAATGTTTGACATTGAAGGAGATGAAAAAAATGATGAGGAGTTGGTTCTTTCATCTAATAGTAAGAGCGAAGACGACGAATCATACCATTTAGAGTGAAATTATGTTCGAAATATGTAAAGTATTTAAATCCTTTTAGCTTTACGACTTATCTATTCGTGTTTTGTTTATAAATGTCTAATATACTTGTTCCTCACAATTGTCTCGTGCATGTTAAAGTCATGTCGAGTGGTCGCAGATACGGTCCAAATAGAGGCAGAGATGATCGTGGCAGAGCAGATCGACGACCGCGGGGTTCAAAAAGTAGACGAGGTAGGGCACATTTAGAGATGCCCTCACAACCCCCTCACCAGCCCTATCCTACCCAGAGATTGAGCGGACAGTCCCACCTCATGTACCACCACCACCACCACCACCAAAGCCTCATGTACCATCGAGCCTTTCTTTACCACATGGCATTCCTCTATCCTCTATTTTTGCTGATGATCTCACCTCTCTATAGTTGTATGCAATTTGACTAGTAACGTTGAGTAATATGACCACCGCACCAGCTGCCGGCGAGGCTTTGGGGCCTCAGCCCACTCGACTCCCACGTCTCGTCATTATGCCCAACATGCCTCTCATTCACCTTGCTATTCCACCCAACATACCCCTCTTTTGTCGGGTAGAATGAAAGGCATGCTGGGCAGAATGACGAGACATGGGAGGCATGCTGCACATGCCGGTTGATCTTCGTCATCAGCCCACCATGCGATGCTGATGACAAAGACCACTCGACTCCCATGTCTCTTCATCAGCTCACCCCCAATATTGTTGCACATGCCGGTTGATCTTTATCATCAGCGTCGCATGGTCTTCCTCGTTCAATGGATGTTGTAGGGCGTCAAGGGGCAATTCTAGTATCGATGGTCTTCCTCATTCGACGTACGTTACAGGGGTTTTAAGAAGCAATTCTAGTACCGATGGGAAACAATACATAGAAGTCGACGATGAGAAGTAAATACACGACCTAGACTCGTATTTTCATATGTCTGCTATTTTAATGAATATCTTATGTTTGAACTTTGTGAAATACAGGTTCTTATTACACCCTTCGGATCGTTGCTCACGAGTTTGTACTTCTATCCTGAAAGGCAATGTAGTTAAGGAAATGTACACATGGGAACTTGTTCCCTCTTATCAACGAGAAGAGTACTAAAATCGTTGGAAGGTTTTAGCACATTTGAGCCAAAATAATTTTGCGCTTAAGTAGTTAAAATTGCATTAGTAGTTTACTTGTAATTTTTAATGTTGCAGCTTTGATTTACTGGGATCCAATGAAAGAAGCCGTGGTTAGAGAGGCATACAATAGGAAGACGACCGCTAAATACCATGACTTTGCAAATAGGCTTTGCAAGCGAAAATTATGTCCCGACTACACAATGCAGGAGATATTTGATAACTTCAAGAAGATGCACTCCACTTCAGAGTTTAAGGCAGATCTGAGCAATGCAGTAAAAATAGAAAATTTGATATGGGAGGACCTGATACTGGGATATATGTGCATACAAGTGGATCGATATCCATTAGGCAACATGCTGAGAGAGTGGTAAATTATGAAATGAATTAATACTAATCTTACTTTTATGATAACTAGCATAGTAGTTTATATATTAGTCAACTAATATTAATTTTTTCCCTACATTTGTAGGCAAAGATTTTGGGGCGATCCCCTACTCCTTTGGATTTATTTCTCCATATCCACACTTGGGATCATGATGGGCACATTTTCGTGGACCAGAGAGCGGAGTTGGTGGCTATAAGTGTGTATATATATACTAGTTCAATTTGAGATGCATGCCAATTGAATCACTTTTATATATAAACTGTTTTCGCTACTTCTACACCATAATCATGAATACCCTCCTCTTTTTTTTTCTTGTTAATGTTGTTGCTCTTAATCTTTATTTTTTGTTCTTATTTTAGATTGTGCTCTTTCAATCAATTAAGTTTAGGAGGTGTGCATCTTCTTATGTATTGTGTGTTGTTAAGTAAACTTGATTGCAATTCTCTATCATAATTTTTTTAGGAAAGAAAACATTATGAAATTGTATGGCTTTTTTATAGAAGGACTTTGCAAATATTATTAAATTGTGGAGCTTTTTTTATTGATGAAACTTAGTTAGTACCTTTGTCAAATTGAATTACTTGAGAATTACTTTGTCAAATAAATTGTTCCAAGTAATCAATAAATTGACTTAGTAATATCATACTTTGTTGGTACCTTTTGCTTTTGGTGGAGATCAATTTATGTTTATTGATCTTTAGCTCACTATTGACATCAACACTACAATAGAAGAAGTAGAAATTAGATTATGTGGTGCATAGAATAGTATTGACTTATTATTTGGTTTGCAGCACAAATGTATGGGAATGAATAATAAACACTCATATATATGGTTTTTTCACATTTAAAAGTTAATAATGTGTGCCTTTTGTGTTGATGAAGTTGATAACCTCTATAAAACATAAACTGGAGAAGTGAAATTGGACTTTAATGGTCGTTTCAAGGATCATGAAGAAGATGGATGCTATGACATTTTATTAAGCTACCATCAATCTATTTTGACATTCAAAGCCAAAGTGCATCTTCTTTCAACCACTTGAATGAACCCAATCTACTTTCAAACTTCAATCATTAAATTTCTTTGTTTTAAGTGTTTTATTTTATTTCTTTGTTAGAAGTTTCATTTGTAATTTTGATTATTTGTTCTCATTGACAAAACTTGATAATTTGTTCTTATTAGAAGAATTTAACCGTTTGTTTTTATTTGGATGAATGGTAGAATTTAGCCATTTTGTCTATTGCTCTTTTAAGTCACACTTACAAGTAGAAAAGACACAACATATTATATATCGTTTGAAGGAGAATTTGCATTGTAGGCCATTTCGAATTGGACTTTGTTATTCTTGTTCATGTTTATTTTTTTCTTATTTTTTGAGGAATTTGGCCATGTTTTTTTTTCACGCAATAAGCTTGTATGTGTTGGAAAAGTAATATGTTTATGTTTTTTTTGTTCCTATATCTAACTAGAACCTAATTTGAATTTTTAGCTTCTTATTACTATGAAAATCATCTTACATTATTTGGTCCAATGTACAAGTGTTATATTAGCTTGTATGTGTTGGAATGGTATTAATTTGAGGTTTTAATGCAATAAGCTTGTATGTGTTAGAAAAGTAATTGAGGTTTTTTTGTTCCTATATCTAACTAGAACCTAATTTGAATTGTTAGCTTCTTATTATTATGAAAACCATCATACATTATTTGGTCGAATGTACAAGTGTTATATTTGCTTGAATATGTGTTGGAATGGTAATTGAGATTTTGTGAATGGTTACATTCCTATATTATTTAGTCCAAAGAACAAGTGTTATATTAGCTTCTTATTATTATGAAAATCATCCTACATTGCTATAAAGTAGTTAGTCCTCTTCCAAGGCTTCTCTTTCACAAGTTGACTTTTTCTACAACATATACATAGCTATATTATGCTTATTAAGTTGTGTTTTAACATGTTTATGTATGTAACATTAAAGTGACTCATTTTCATCCTTTTCATGTTATATACATAATATTTATATCATATAGCCTTGTAAATATTTGAATTTTTGGTGCAAAAAGCAATAAATGATCGATGCATAGAGCTGTCGCAAACTCATGACCCACCGATCGATGATAAAGAGCTCTACTATTCAATCATGCATTGTGACGAAAAGGGGCGGACTTATGGAACTGGATTAATACAGAGGCGACGTTACGATAATGGGGAGATTTCTTCTCGACCTATGTTAGCTCACGAGGAGACCATCGACCAACTAGGTTAAGATTACCACCAGTTTGAGGCACAATTATTGAAGTTCATGCAGGAGAGAGACTTCGATCGGGAGCAGATGCAGGAGATGCGAGCTCGGTACTTGCGAATGGAGGAAGCATTGGAGTGACGTAATATCTCATTCGTAAGCAATACTTCCTTCGGACCATCGACATCACATCCGGCAGTCGGCACCGATGCCACCACCATCATCTTTGCGGCCACCTCCATTACCGACATCGACACTAGTGGCACCGCTTTTGGCACCACCTCTGGCATCCACACATGATTTGGGCGACGAGAATGAGTCATTCTATTCGGAAGAACTTGATGACTTGTAGTCATGTTTATGGTGAATTTTTGTTGTATTGTGTTTTGTTTTGCTATTTTGATACTTTGTTTAGGTCTTTCTCATATTTATGTAGAACGTTTTAGTTTTAAAAATGTTTTTTGGGCTTCTTAAAGGTTTTTTAAAATCGCTGTACTGATTTTTTATAAAGCAATTTTTTTACAATCACCTACAGTTTTAGCGAGGGTAATCCCTTACTATTTGTTAGGAAATGACATCACCCTACTAGGTTTGCAACGGAAATAGCAACGGGAATCCCTCACAAATTAGCGAGGGACACCAATCACTCGCAAATTCTCAACGAATTTCGCGACGACTTTCCCTCGCAAATTGGTGACGGCGTCAATCCCTCGCTATTTGGCATTCAGATTGGATATTCTGACTCGCCGAATAGCGACGGGTTATGCCTCGCTAATCCCTCGCTAATTTGCTACAGGGTCTGACACCCGTAGCAAATCCGAATTAGCAAGGAGCAAATTAGCTATGGTTGTTTGCCTTGAGAAGTCCATTGCTAATCTAATTAGCGAGGATAAAGTAAGCAAATAGCAAGGGATCTCTCCCTCGCTATTTTGGCCATTTTTTGTAGTGCTAATTGGCTCCTCAACGCGCAAGTGGACACGACTATACGTGACCACTTAGACCCAAGGTCACTCGATAGGGAAGTAGAGTCCAATATTGGCTATCATTTCATCAAATAAAGCAAGGAAACGGAAAGAATTAATATTGAATTTCTTACGGGTTTATTTACCTCAATACGCAAAATACCAAGCAAATCGTGGCCCCACACGCCTACAAATATGTACCCGATATCTGACACTAGTATCTTAGGTCCCTAGTATCAATTTACAATGAAATAGGTGTGTTTGAGCCTATTTGATATGATTTGGATTTCTAAATCCCCAAAAGTTTCAAAATAGGAAATTTATAGTGGTGGCACGTTTTTCGAAGAATTCTCGGTGCAAAATTTCTGAAAAATCTTCAAACTCTCTTTCCCACAATTTTTCTCACTTTTCTTATTTATCATAAAATCTCCCTATTTTTCTTGAATTTTCTGTTATTTTTTAATAATTTTTATCAATTAAATATAAAAATTACATATATATATATATTTATTTATTAGAGAGGGGTTTGTGACACGTGTCGAGCGTGCACAATAATTTCTCGTATTTTACTATTATTTTATAGTCGTCTCCACAAGGATTTTTCAAATCTCTTAAGAATTAAGGCTACCCTAAAGTTTTACTGGATTTAACATGTTTTAATTAAATAATTTAATTAATTAAATTAAACGGAAATTAAACACTAAACTATAAACAATTTAAATCTAAACTATAAACAATTTAAATCTTAATAAACTAACCTAATATAATTCAAACTAATATTCAAATAATCAATAAATCAATATAAATGAAATATCTAAGCAAACATCTAAACAAACCCCCACTAAACATTGTGATATGCTTAGATTGTTTTCAAATACTAGAACGTAACATTACTTCACAACATAGATATAATTATATCATATGGAATCTTGGATTCATTAAATCCTAATTCATAATAGGTTGATAGCCTTTAGCTAGCCACCGATTTTCCTAAATTCAATGGAAAAGCCACATTTTATCATTGTAAATCTACCCATTAGATAAAACGCAACACTATAGAAATACGATAGTATTACACTCAATGTAAATCATGCATAATCTAAGCCAATATTAACCGAAGTCGTATAATAAACAACTTAGAACACAGTCACCTAGAACATCCACTCGGGAAAATCTCTATAGATTAATCCTAGATACTACTTCTATAATTGTTGTCAATTACTATAAACATAGATTTGTACACTCTATATTTAGGAACATATTGGCCACTATGCACTCGATATAAAGAATCACTAGTTGTAATATGCAAAAACAACTTGTTTAATCTGTGATTGACGTGTATGAATGAATCTAAAGAATTAAGTGCATGATTCCATATTTATAACTAAATAACAATCCAAAGTATAATACATGTCTAAGGTTTGTTTAGATAAACTAACTACTCACTTATGCTGGAAATAAAAAATACAAATTTGTAATTCAAAGACATAGTGAATAAATAAATAAACACCTCTTAATCAAAGCTATAATGTTTCTTCACATATACGAATAAACTTAAAAAGAGAAAAGAAAAGTAATGGAAAGTTAAAAAGAAAATAAGAGAGAAAAGATAGAGTTATTTCAAAGCTCTCTGGTCCTATATGCAGTTTTCCTTAGAGTACATATCGAAGATAAATACAAATTCATTATTTTTATCTAAAAATTCTGTCACTGACCAATGATTTGTCAGCGATTCCTAAGTTGTACACAAATCGCTGAGTTAATCAATGAGTTTAGCTCTCTGTGCTCCACCAATTTAGCTGGCGATTTCTAGTTTATTCTCCAATTCACTGTGGATTCGGTGGCCTTTTCCTGCTGCCGATTTAGGTGGTGATTCCTAGTGTTATTCCAAATCACTGGCTAATCGCTGGGCTTCATTTCTAGTTGACTATTTTGCTCTTCTTACTCTTTTTTCCTATTTATTTATTCTCCTATTTAAAGCCTGAAATAATGAAAACAAGAGAATACCTAGTGTAATATCATCATTTATATATAAAAAAAACCTAAATTACACTATAAAACATGTCTAATTATTAATTTGTCAAATACCCCCAAACTTAGCACTTTGCTGTCCTGAACAAAGGAATACTCTCAATCATATTCTCTTTTCATTCTTTATAAACTAATTTCAATATATTTAATCTTAACTTTAGCTAATAAAATTTTTAAAATAGAAGTGATTTCCAAATGAAAACATATTTACCCACAAGTAAATGAAAGTTATGATATAATAGAATGATTTAGAAAAAATAAAATATCCCTTCATGATAACTCAATCACCCAATGTAACACTCTTTAGAACTTAAAGTTCATTACCAAGGCCAGTACACAATATAGGTTTTCTCAATCTCCACTGACAAGCATCAAGCTTACGATAACTAGTATAAAATCTTAAAACACAAAGACCACTACATTAATTTTAATTTCAAAAATACTTTATAATAGTGCCACAATCAAAATCAATAGGAATTACGCTAAGAACTAATAAATATTAAAGGTCACCCAAAAGATGGTGAATTAGGTGTGATGGCCAATTTAAACTTTTTATAACTTTCTTTGCTAATCTCCTAATATCACTTCAAAAGTCAAGCTAGATGAGTGCGTGTAGTAGTGATAGCAATAGCAATGTATTGAAATGATTCAAGTAAGTGAAATGCTACATTAGGAGAAGGGGGTGGAAGAGATGGAAGTACACAATCGATTTATAGTGGTTCGATCCCTCCGATCTACATCCACTACCTAACCTCCCCGATTAGGATTTTGAACCAACACTTACATTTCAATAAGTGAACAACCCTAAGCCCGCAAGCTTAGTGTGCCTAATCTCTATTAGGTCTCTTACAATTGTCTTACCGCAATAAGGACTTTTATAACCACCTAGCCTAAATTAGGACTTTACCTTGCCTAGATGCAACTAGGACTTTACCTTGCCTATTCCCTGATAGGCTTTACAACATCTCTTATACACTAATAGGATTCACAACTTGGCCTATTCACCAATAGACCTCACAACCTTTAAAAACTAAAAGATGATTTGTCGCTTACAACAAGTAAAGCGGTATAAGATGTTCTCCTCTCACAAGCCAAATGTAATCCTAAGATGAAAATTATGCAAGTGAGACTTTCCCAATTAAGATGCATTGTAAATCAAATTTTATTGGTTAACTCTCAATATTGAAACCAACAAAAAGAATATAGATTAAGTTTTATTTGGTTCCAAAAGTAGCTAATTGATGCACCAATACAAAATATAAATTTAAGCTCAAGTAGTGCAATCAAAAACTCGAGTTACGAATAGATTTAAGATTAAGTATAAAACCCTTGTAAATATGTTGTCAAAATAACACAAACATGAAACCACACAAACAATTATAGATTAAACATAATTAGGTTTCAAGTCAAGTCAATGCACAATAAGAAATAACAATGAAGCTCAAGTAAGTGTAATCAAAATCTCAGGTTTACACAAAATCAAGAATAAGTTCAAAATCCCTTTTTAGTGGTGTTTCACACAGACTTTATAGCAAAAGAGCCAATATAGATATAGGTTAGGCTCTATGTGTTTTTCTAGTTTTACATATACAATAGTGATTCAACTTTCGGCTCAATAGGTGTAAATTCGTTCTAGGTCTTATCTAGACTTGATATTAGGCTCAACACATTATATGAACATATTCAAATCAATCACATATGGTTCCCCACACAAATCCTTAACAACAAAATATAGATTAAGCACAATAGTGTAAGGAAAAATGAGATCTTACAACTCAAGATGTGAAGATGATTTAAACTACTTTGGACAGCGTGTTGAGTACTCTAGAACACTTCCTTTCACTTCACTTGATTTGCATAAGATCAGCCCTAAAAAGCCCTCAAGTGAGTAGGTGTGTTTGATCTTCACTTGTGTTGCGAAAACTCTATATTTTTGCTCTCTTTGTATATATGTGTGTTGGTAAGATAAAAAATATAGAGTTTTTGCAACATAAGTGTCTACACTTAAAAACTCTATATTTTTGCTCTCTTTGTATATAATGTTCTTTCCATATCATTTTGACTGTTTTTAGCTGTTGTAGTGATCTAAGGGCCCAAAATAAATTATTTGTTCAAATTAAAGCAAAAGGTAAGCTTTTAAAAAAGCTGTCAGGAGCCTGGTTAGTGTGCTAGGTGACATCATTAGCGCTCTAACTGTAGGTAGAGCGTTATGAATCCCATTAGTGCGCTAACCAGCAGGTACCAGAGACTAAATAGTTTCTATTTTGGGTTAGCAACTCCCTAACTCACCTACGACTCAACTAAACCTCTGAGAACACCTTACAAATGATGTACATTCCTCCATATATGCTTTTCAGTGCCTTTCCTTGCCTTGATCGAATTATGAGCTATTCAAGTCTCATTCCTTCCATTTCATTTGAACTCGAATTATAACATGTGAAATTGTGAGTTATAACAATGTTGGATGCGCTAAAAATACTTGACAAACATGTTAGTACTATTTTACGTTGTTTATTGACATCAAAATCTCGGGTGGAGTGTAAGTGAAAGCTCTTAGTCCAACAATCTCCCCGTTTTTTATGATAACAAACAACGTGAACTTGACAAACAAACATATACATTAAGTGCATATCAAGATCGTAATGGTCAAGTTTAGCTTATATATTTCTCTCCCTTTTGATAGCATAGAAAAGTAGGTATAGACTCTCCCCTTATCAATTGGCATCAGGATGAATACAAATAAGAAAAAGGCAACTTATCCATTCATGCAATTTTAGAAAACACATGGAGTAAGAGACAAAAGGAATGCCAATCATTCAAAAATGATAAGTCAAGGATATACAACATTCATGGCATTACATTCACAAAAATATGAAAGGTGAGACAATGTAGCGCAAATAGAAATCGACATAGACATGAGTTAAAAGTTTACATATAAAGTACAAAATGAACTCTCACTTGTGAAATTATCATAGACGCTCCCCTAACATAATCAAACTAAAGCTCCCCCTAAGCATATGCAACTAAGCAACCTACTCTTCCTGTAAGACTAATGACTAGGGTGCGACGGTCCGGTTCTCCTTGATGGACGACCATGCTAAAAAACTGTCGGAGACTCACAGTGTGATCAGTTAGTGTGTTATCAAATGAAGTGAGCTGAGCATTGATCGCATTAAATCGAGAGGACATGAATGAGTGCAAATATGTAGCACATGGAGGCATGTCCTCTGGAGACTGAAGATCATTATGCCAAAAAGTCGACTGAGGTGGAAAAGTGGTTTTAGGGACAGACTTACTAGCGCGTTAAGTGGACCAGTTAGCGCGCTAGGTGGACCAGTTAGCGCGCTAGCCGAGGACCTAGCGCGCTACCTGGTCAAACCTAACGCGTTAATTACTCTTTGGAATTGGGGTGCAAAAATTTTGGATTTTTGAAGGACAACTCTAATTCATCTCATACTCCATGAACACTTCACTAACAACATATAAAAAGGTTTGCATGAGCTAGATCGTGCTTAGAAGGTTGGATTCATGAAACATGCCTAAGTCTTGCTGAATCTTAGAAAAAAGGTCTATAGGCAATGGCTTAGTGAAAATATCAGCTAGTTGGTCCTCCGTGGACATATGAATCAGTTTAACATCACCCTTTTGGACATGATCTTGAAGAAAATAGTGCATAATCTCAATATGTTTGGTACGGGAGTGTAACACTGGATTTTTGGATATATTAATTGCACTAGTGTTATCACAATAAGTTTCAGCACAACCAACTTAGATTCGGTAATCCTCAAGTTGTTGCTGCATGTAAAAGATTTGAGCACAACAACTCCTGGCAACCACATATTTGGCTTCGACAGTGGACAAAGCAATGGAGTTTTGCTTTTTACTAAACCATGCTATTAGTGAATTTCCTAGCAAATGGCAAAATCCTTAAGTGCTCTTCCTATCAACTAGACTCCCCGCATAATCGAAATCAACAAAGCTTTAAAGTTCAAAACTTTTAGCTTTATTGAACCACAATCCCAAGTCTTGTGTTCCACTTAGGTAACGAAGCATACGCTTGACACATTTCAAATGTGATTCCTTGGGCTTGGATTGAAACCTCGCACATAGACACACACTAAACATAATATCGGGTCTACAAGCGGTCAAGTAAAGAAGGCTACCTATCATGCCATGATAAAACTTAGGATCTACGGGTTTTCCTAATTGATCTTTGTCCATTTTGACTGTGGAACTACTAGGAGTGTCACATGCCTTCAAATTATTAAATTTAAGTTTCTTTAGCATGTCCCTCACATACTTCACTTGATTTATGAAAATCCCGTGCTTGGATTGCTTAATTTGCAAACCTAAGAAGTATGTTAGTTCACCCATCATGCTCATTTCAAATTCATTGGTCATCAAAGATGAGAAATCATCATATAAATGTGTATTAGATGAACCAAAGATGATATCATCAACATAAATTTGAACAAGAAGCATGTCACGATTTTTTTAATCAAAATGAACAATGTGGGATCTAGTGTTCCTTTCTTAAACCCTTTTTCAAGTAGAAATGCACTTTGCCTATCATACCAACCTCTAGGAGCTTGTCTCAATCCGTACAAGCCTTTTGAAGACGATAGACATGACTTGGATAAGAATGATCTTCAAAACTCGGTGGTTGTTCTACATATACCTCTTCATTGATGAAGCCATTTAAGAATGCATTTTTAATGTCCATTTGGTATAGTAAGAACCCATTATAGCAAGCATAAGCAAGAAACATTTGAATTGCTTCTAGTCTTGCTTCTGGTGCAAAGGCTTCTTCATAGTCAATTCCTTTCTCTTGATTGTAGCCTTGTGCAACCCACCTAGCCTTATTTTGCACTATCTCTCCGTTCTCATTCTTTTTGTTCCTAAAAACTCATTTTGGTTCCTATGATTGTTTGGTTCTTAGGTCTAAGGACTAGGTTTACACCTTGTTCCTTACAAAGTTTCCTAAACTCGTATTCACTCGACACACCTAGGTTCACTCGTGTTCAGAAGTGAGTCTAATTTACTCCATGTATCATGGACTTTGGTACTCATATTTCTTTGTATTTGGTAAACTTAGCTTCTATGAGTATCTTTTTTGGTACCCATGCCTTAATGTGAAACTTCTTTCTAGAACAAGTCTTATTTGGTCTATGGGATGCTTTGGACTTGTAATAACTCCTAGAATTCCTTAGTTGAGCTTCTAAGTGTAGACACTTATGTTTCTCTAGGCTAAGCTCTAATTTCTCACCCCTTTTCTCATTGGTGGCATTTGTTACCAACCTTTTTGGTTCATTTAGTCCTTTTCGAAGACCTTAATTTACACTTTTTAAATTTATGTTCTCTTCAAGAATGCTTTCATTCTTCTCAAGACTCTTATCAAATTTGTATTTAAGACTCATCAACTCATATAATGCAAGTTGAATCATGTTCTTGAGGTTCTCATTCTCTTTAATAAGATTGTCCAAGTCTAGTTCAAGATTCTTGCTCAAAGTGGACAATTCATCAAAAAAAGAATCATGAAGGCAATCAACATTTGTGAATGAATCAACAATGAGATTCATGTCATGAGCATGAGAGTGCATAGACCTATCATCATCATCATCATCATCATCATCATCATCATCATCATCATCATCATCATCATCATCATTTTGCACATATGAATCCTTAGGTCTAAGATTTTCTTGCATGTGAGTGTCTTTATCATCAACATGTGTAGCAATATAAATATGTTCATGATGAAGAGATAAAAGGAACAAGAGAGTCACTAGATGACAATGAATCATCCCACTTGCTAGGAAACAATGAGAAGTTGGACTCATGACAATCACTACAAATCTCTTCTAATTTTCTCCATATTTCCCTAGATGGAATACATGAAGAAAGTCTAATTTTAATGTCACCGGAAATTCTAGAAAGGAGAATATATCTAATTTCATCATCAAGTTTTACTAGCATCTTTTCTTCCCTATTCCACTTTTTCTTTGACTTAGGCACTTCAACATTATTCACAAATTTAAATGGAGTGTATGGATCATTTTCTAAAATATCTCACGTCTCATGTGATTGGGCTCTAAGGTGTGTTCTAAGCTTAATCCTCCAACTCCTAAAAACAAAATCCATAAGCATAGGTGGAATGGTATCATCAACACCGAAAGTCATGACCATTGATCTTTAGCTCTAAGATGTAAATCCGAATTTGAAGAGCACCCGCTCTGATACC
Organism: Stephania cephalantha; assembly: GCA_039657325.1. NCBI lineage: Eukaryota > Viridiplantae > Streptophyta > Magnoliopsida > Ranunculales > Menispermaceae > Stephania > Stephania cephalantha. The sequence goes on from CM077572.1 coordinate 13,199,291, forward strand.
AATTAAAGGTCATCCAAGAGAGGGGTGAATTGGGTGAAATGGCCAATTTAAACTTTTTATAACTTTCTTTGCTAATCTTCTAATATCACTTCAAAAGTCAAGCTAGATGAGCACGTGTAGTAGTGATAACAATAGCAATGTGTTGGAATAATTCATGTAAGTGAAATGATATACTAGGAGAAGGGGGTAGAAGAGACGGAAGTACACAATCGATTTATAGTGGTTTGATCCCTCGGATCTACATCCACTATCTAACCTCCCTAGTTAGGATTTTGAACCAACACTTATATTTCAATAAGTGAACAACCCTAAGCCCGCAAGTTTAGTGTGCCTAGTCTCTACTAGGTCTTTTACAATTACCTTACCGCAATAAGGACTTTTACAACCACCTAGCCTCAACTAGGAATTTGACTTGCCTAGATGCAACTAGGACTTTACCTTGCCTATTCCCCGATAGGATTTACAACCTCTCCTATACACCAATAGGATTCACAACTTGGTCTATTCACCAATAGACCTCACAACCTTTACAAATTAAAAGATGATTTGCTGCTTACAATAAGTAAAGTGGTATAAGATGTTCTCCTCTCACAAGCCAAATGTAATTCTAAGATGAAAACAATGCAAGTGACTTTGCCAATTGAGATGCCTTGTAAATCAAGTTTTATAGGCTAACTCTTAATATCGAAAGCAATAAAAAAATATAGATCAAGCTTTAGTTGGTTCCGAAAGAGGTTAATTGATATACCAATAAAAACAAATTTAAGCTCGAGTAGTGCAATCAAAAACTCGATTACGAGTATATTTAAGATTAAGACAAAACCCTTGTAAATATGTTGTTAAAACAACACAAACATGAAACCGAATTAACAAATATAGATTAAACACAATTGAGTTTCAAGTTAATTCAATGCATAATGAGAAATAACAATGAAGCTCAAGTAAGTGCAATCAAAATCTCAGGTTTACACAAAATCAAGATTAAGTTCAAAACCCTTTTTTAGTGATGTTTCACACACACTTCAAAGAAAAACAACCAATATAGATATAGGTTAGGCTCTATGTGTTTTTCTAATTTTATATACACAATAGTGATTCAAATTTCGGCTCAATAAGTGCAAATTCGTTGTAGGTCTTATCTAAACTTGATATTAGGCTCAACACACTATATGAACATATTCAAATCAGTCACATGGTTCCCACATAAATCATTAACAACAAGATATAGATTAAGCACAATAGTGTAAGGAAAAATGAGATCTTACAACTCAAGAGTGAAGATGATTTAAACCACTTTGGAAAACGTGTTTAGTACTCTAGAACACTTCCTTTCACCTCACTTGATTTGCATAAGATCAACCCTAAAAAGCCCTCAAGTGAGTGTGTGTTTGATTTTCACTTGTGTTGCAAAAACTCCATATTTTTGTTCTCTTTGTGTATGTGTGTGTTAGTAAGATCAAAAACTTGTTCTATATGTTTATAGTGTTTTTTCCATACCTTTTTTACTGTTTTTAGCCGTTATAATGATCCAAGGGCCCAAAATCAATCATTTGTTCAAATTAAAGCAAAAGGTGTAAGCTTTTAAAAAAGTTGTCAAGAGGCTGGTTAGTGCTATGTGACATCATTAATGCTCTAACTGCAAGTAGCGCGCTATCGCACTAACCAGTAGGCACTAGAGACTAAATAGTTTCTGGTTTGGGTCAGCAACTCCCTAACTCACCTACGACTCAACTAAACTTTTAGGAACACTTTAGACATGTTTAATATGAGTCATTGGACCCGTTTGGATTTCTCAGATGATTTCACAAATCCTGAAAATTAGAAATATCGATTTCATGAAACATGTAGGGGCTTATCTACAAATATTTTATTTATCATTCAAAAATAATCCAAAGTGATGTTTGTGTATTTGAAATTGATTACAACAATTTGTACACCTCAAGTTAATGCCATAAAACACATTGATTTAAAGCATTTTAAAACTCACGAATTTGAAAATCATTAAATGCATGACTTTAGGTTCTTGAAAACATAAAATTTATGAAATGCATGAATCTAATGCATTTGGCTCATGTAGTTGAACTCTTATACCTTACAAATGATGTACATAGCTCCATATATGTTTTTCGGTGCCTTTCCTTGCCTTGATCGAATTATAAGCTCTTCAAGTCTCATTCCTTCCATTTCATCCATTTCATTTGAACTCGAATTAGTAGCCTGTGAACTTGTGAGTTCTAACAATGTTGGACGCGCTGAAATACTTGACAAACATGTTAGCACCATTTCACGTTGTTTGTTGACATCAAAATCTTTGGGGGTACAAGAATCATTTTAATTCTCAAATCATATCAGAGGGGTTTGCTGTCATTGGGCGGAGTGTAAGTGTCAAAGCACTTAGTCTGACAAATATATCCTTTAAAACATGTTAGATTAAGAAATACTTCATTCAAATCTAGCTTCAAGTATTCTAGTTAAATCTTTTCTTCGAGTAGTTTAAAAACATCCATCTCTTCCATCTCTCATTTTATTTTCTACTCCATCCTAATTATTTCTTTATCATATATTTTTTTGCTTTTGTTTTTGAGTCACTGCTCCATTTCCTTTAGACATTCTCACATTTTTTCCATTATAGATTCCCTGCTCCATTTCCTATGGAATTTATATGTATCTCTATATATTTAAAACTCTTGTTAACACTTATCGCTATCCACTAAAGTTGAAGAAAACATTCTTTCTAACTTATAGAATTTCATTGATTTCTAAATCATTTCTTCTTTCAATTTTGGAATAATAACTTTATATATATACTATAAAAATGTTTAATTAATAGCGTTTGTATTACAAGATTCTTATAAATCTGTCTTGTTTATCTTGCACTATTGTTTTGAACTTATCTTATACCTTTCTTTGATCTTCTACCCATTCTCATATTGTCCTTAAAGTTTTAAATTTAAGTTAGGTTTCCAACATAAAAAACATACCATGTGAATCATAAACGAATTGATATATGTAATAAAACATTAATAAATATGCAAATATTAAATTTAACAATTTTCAAATAAATTGAATGCAAAAGGGAACATCTTATTAATTTAGCAAAAATATCACCAAGAGCGGTACATTGTATCATTCATTCATTCATTGCATACAAGAGAAAATAAAAAATTACACATAGTGGTGTCCAAAAGTAAGTTAATCGTTAGCTTCATCGTCTTTGCGAGTGACCAAACTACCGCAACTACCATTCCCTAATCTTTGTATCAATTGGTGATACTCCTACTTGTCTTTGAATTTCTATATTTCTTATTCTATCTTTACGAGTTTTACCACACATCCACCTAATCATCCTCATTTCTGTTCATTCATTTTATGTAATTGTTGTTGCTTTACCGCCCAACATTCACTTCCATAGAGCATAGCTGGCCTAATTGCGGTCCTATAAAGTTTTCCTTTTAACTTAGTAGGAACATTTCGATCACAAATCATCCCTGTTGCACTTCGCCATTTCTTCCATCCAGCTTGAATTCTATATGTAACATCATTCTCAATGTTACCATCATTTTGTATGATTGATCCTAGGTATCTAAAGTGGTTTACCTTAGGAACTTCTACTTCCCCTAATTTTACCACTCCGTCATCTCGATGTCTAATGTTTCTAAACTCACAGTGCATGTATTCGATTTTCGTCCTACTCAACTTAAAGCCTTTAGATTCTAATGTATTCCTCCAGAGTTCTAATTTCTTATTCACTCCATCTTTAGTTTCATCCACTAAGACAATATCATCTGCAAATAGCATACACCATGATATATCCTCTTGAATATGTCTAGTTAGTTCATCCATAACTAAAGTAAATAGATATGAGATTAAAGTCGATCCTTGATGTAGTCCTATCGTAATGGGAAATTCTTTTGTAGCTCCTCCAAATGTCTTTATACTCGTTACTACTCCATCATACATATCCTTAATAGTGTCTATGTATCTAGCATGCACTCTTTTTCTTTCTAGAACCCACCAAAGAACATCTCTAGGGACCCTATCATATGTTTTTTCTAAATTTACGAATACCATATGAAGATCTTTTTTCTTTTCTCTATATTTTTCTAACAATCGTCTTACGAGGAAAATCGCCTCCATAGTTGACCTCCCAGGCATGAAACCAAATTGGTTCTCTGATATTGTTGTTTCTCTCCTTAGCCTATTATCGATTATCCTCTCCCAAAGTTTCATAGTGTGACTCATAAGTTTAATTCCTCATTAGTTTGAGCAACTTTGAATGTTTCCTTTATTTTTTAAGATTGGCACAAGCGTGCTTTTTCTCCAATCCATTGGCATCTGTTTTGATTTTAAAATTTTGTTGAAAAGTTTTGTTAACCAATTCAATCCAATTTCTCCTAAACATTTCCAAACCTCTATGGGTATTTCATCTAGGCCACATGCTTTCCCTATTTTCATTCTTTTCAATGCCTCTTTAACTTCTACAATTCTAATATTGCGTGTATAGTTTACATTTCTTTCTTGGTGTGAGTTTTCATCTATGATAGTATCAACTCGACAATCATTAAATAAACTATCGAAGTAACTTCTCCATCTCTCCTTAATATCCTCCTCGCGCGTTAAAACATATTGATTTTCGTCCTTAATACAACGTACATGACTTAGGTATTGTTTCTTTTTATCTCTTAATTTGGCTAGCCTATATATATATTTTTTCGCCATCTCTATTACCTAACCTTGTATATAGATCTTCCATGAAATTTGTTTTAGCTTGACTAACTACTTCTTTAGCTTGTTTTCTAGCTTCTCTATATTGATTGTACACATCTTCATCTTGACACTTAGGTATTTTCCTATACATCTCTCTTTTAGTCTTAATTGCATGTGGACATCCTCGTTCCACCACCATGTTTCCTTATTTGGTGGTCCCAAGCCTTTAGATATACCTAATACGTTTGATCCTACTCTCCTTATGCAACTACTCATTTCTAGCCACATTGTATTAGCATCTAAGTCAAGATTCCAAACATTTTCCTTTAGTAGTTTTTCTCTAAACTCTACTTGTTTACTATGTTTTAGGTTCCACCACTTAATTCTAGGGTAGCTAACTCTTTTATTCATATTATGTCGTCGTGTTAGCTTAATATCAAGTACTATTAACTTATGTTGGGTAGTAAGTGCTTCACCAGGTATTACTTTCAAGTCTCTACATATTTTTCTATCTATTTTTCTTGTTAAAAGAAAATCTATTTGACTTTTGTTATGACCACTACTAAAAGTAATTATATGCGACTCCCTCTTCCTAAAACTAGTATTTGCTAAGACAAGATCATATGCTGAAGCAAATTTTAAGATTGATTCTCCTTCTTCATTTCTATTACCGTAACCAAAACCTCTATGAACTTTCTCAAACCCATCGTTACTTGCCCCGACATGCCCATTTAAATCTCATCCAATAAAAACCTTTTCATCTAATGGTATACTTTGCATAAATCCATCCATATCGTCCCAAAACTTGCGTTTGATGCTCTCGCTTAATCCTACTTGTGGTGCATAGGCGCTAAGTATGTTAATTCTTTCGTCTCCAATAATTAATTTAACTAGAATCAATTTATCCCCCATTCTTTTAACCTCTACGACCTTATCCTTATAATCATTATCCACCACAATTCCTACTCCATTGCATTTTCTATCTATACCAGTGTACCACAATTTAAACCTTGTGCTTCATATTTCTCTACTTTTTTCTCCTACTCATTTTGTCTCTTAGAGGCAAGCAATATTGACTCTCCTTCTAATCATGGTATCTACTAGTTCTATTGACTTCCCCGTGAGTGTTCCTATGTTCCATGTTCCTAAACAAATTTTTTCTCCCCTTTGTATTTGTTTTCCTTTTCTATTTCTATTTTGTCTAAAAGATCTAGTGTCCGTATCTATGATTTTGTTTTTGTTTTCGTGTTTGTTTTGAACTAGCTTCTTTACCCACACCCGTCCTTTGTGTGGTTGCTCATTTTTCTTCACATCCGGGCGACGATGTGAAGGGACTAGCTTCTTTACCCACATATGTCCTATGTGTGGGAACCCTTGCTCATTTTTCTTCACACCCGTGCGCGATGTGAAACACACCCTTGCTTATTTCTCACTACACTCGGGCTCCGTCTGCGCAGCGCGTCGCTAAGGTGGGAACGCCCCAACGTTTATATATGTTTGATCCATTTCATGAAAAGTGACAAAAGTTTTACGTGGTCATGTCAACCTATCGCAACCTCCTCCATTTTCCACGAATGGAAAATGAGCTTGGGGCCTCCCTCCCCTACTTTTCGGGTATGAAAAATGAGTTTGGGACATCCCTTACCCATTTTTCGATATGAAAAATGGGCGTCAGAGTCCTCCTCCTTTATCCGGACTTGGGACCGGCTATGTAGCACACATAGTGTACAACATAGGTGGAGTTACAAGTATACATCACATGTGAGGGGAATTTGTGAGTATTTATTTATGTGATGGGCATTTGTGAAGATATGAAGGCATCTATGAAATTGTTTACGCCATAAATAATGGCTAACGTGATGTAACTCATGGCTGATCGATCCTAGATCATTACTACTTAGCCGAGTGTTAGTTCCATGTTGTTTAGCTAAAATATCTTATATCATGATTATTTTTCATTATAGTTGCTATTGTTATGTTTTCATATACTTGTTGTATATTTAGAAATATGGATAAATGTTTCTCAGTGTCACTTTCTATGTTCTTGTACTCACCATCATTTTTATGACAGTCAGTGCATCTCCATTAAGTAGCAGACTAGGCAAAGAGAAGATCGGCGACTACCTCTGAGCCACTAGAGTGCTACTACCTCTGTTTTGTAGGTTTTTGGTTTTGTTGTATGACTTATATATGTTTTTATATACTTTTGGGGTTGTATATAAGAGAGATAGTTTTCCCGACCAGACACATGTTGATATATTAGTATCGACATATATATATATATAAAGAAACATCTTCTTGAAAAGGATTAATGAGGTTGTGACATGTGGCATGCCATATGTCTACTTTCTATTGTGACATGTGGCGTGCCATATGTATACTTTCTATTTTTAGTATGGTGAAATAATAGTTTGACACATTTACAAATTACGTTTTTGTTTCCCAATACAAATTGTTAAGTCACATTCTTGTTTCCCAATAAAATTGTTATTCATCAACAACTCCGTTTCTTCAACTATATATATATATATATGTTTTAACTGTGACTGACACGTGTCGAGCGTGCACAATAATTTCCTGTATTTTACTATTAAGTTGTACTAGTGGTAAATGGGATATCGTCTCCACATGAATTTTTTAAATCTCAAAAGAAAGTAATTTTTTCTTGTTTTTATTAATTTAGTTGATCTAATTAAACATGAATTAAAATATTAAATAACTAACAACTATGATTACTAACTTAAATAACAAAACTAACTAAATTAATCTAAACAATTCAAATTCAAACTAAACTAAACAATATTCAAATTCAATTCAATATAAATAAATAAACATCTTAACAAACCCCCACTAAACAATATAATAATTTGGATTACTTTCAAACACTAGAACGTAATATTACTTCATACTATAGTTATAATCATAAAACATGGAATCTTAAAATCATTAAACCCTACTTCATAATAGGTTGATAGCCTTTAGCCGGCTACAAATTTTCCTTAATTCAATGAAAATGTCACATTCTTATTATTGTAAATTTGCCCATTAGATAAAACACAACACCATAGAAATACGATAGCATTAACTTCAAAGAAAATCATGTCTAATCTAAGCCAATATTACTAAAGCCGCATAATAAACAACTTGGAACACAATCACCTAGAACATCCATTCAGGAAATGCCCTATAGATTAATCATAGTTATTACTTCTATAATTATTGTAAATAACTATAGACATAGATTCAGAATCATAATACCACATAATACATTTGCAACTATGCATGCAATACTAATCTCCTTTAGTTGTAATACGCAAAAACAACTTGTTAATTTCTTGATTGACGTGTATGAATAGATTTAAAGCATTAAGCACATAATTCCTTAATTATAACTATCTAGCAATCCAAAATATATTACATTATCTAGGGTTTGTTTAGATTGATAGACTGCTCATTCATGCTGAAAATAAATAATGCATAAATATAATTAAAAGACATAATGAATAAATAAATACCTTAATATAAATCAAAGCTCCAAAGTATCTTCAAACATAGATAATAAAACTAATATAGAGCAAAAGGAAAGCAAAAAAAAGAATTAGGAGATTTATTTCGAAGCACTCTGGCCTTTTTTTTATAGTCTCCCTATACAAACATATCTTAGATAAACTCAAATTCTTCATATTAATCTAAAAAATCCATAACCGACCTCAGCTATTTCTCAACTATTCCTAACTTATACAAAAATCATTGAGTAAATAATTGAGTTTAGCTCTTAGTGCTCCACCGATTCAACTAGCGATTTATAGTTCATTCTCTAATTCGTTGTGGATTTGTTGGCCTTCTTTTGTTGCCGATTTAGATGATGATTCCTAGTGTTATTTCAAATCGCAGACTAATCGCTGGTGTATTTTTCCGGTTGACTGTTTTGCTTTTCTTTCTTTTTTTTTTTCATTTTTCATTTTCCTATTTAAAATCTGAAATCATAAAAACGAGAGAATATCTAGTGTAATATCATCATTTATGCCTAAAACCAATCTAAATTACACTATAAAATATGTCTAATTATTGACTTGTCAGTGACATTGTCACATTAATAAAAAGTTTCCATCGTCACATCAAGGATTGTCAAATAGTGGATAGAAGGTAAGTCTTTTTATAGATTCAAGTTTTCAATATCCAATATATAGATTTGTTTTAACTGTGACATTGTCACATCAAAAGGAGGTTTGCATAGTCCCATCAAATATTGCCAAATAGTTGAGTCTTTTTTATATTAATTTCACATCAAAAGGAAGTTTGCATAGTCACATCAAAAGTTGTCAAAAAATAGTTGAGTCTTTTTTATATTCATTTTTATATATTTTTTATATTAATTGATCAGGAAGTTTTCTTGATATTTGTTTTAATTGAAATGGACATATGTGTGTGTTGATCAATCCAATTGCTTTGAAGAAGAATTATGAACATATTTGTTAAGTTTTCTACTCTTTTCTTATTTTTAGTTGATCATTCTATATGTGTTGGGCTTTTGTTTTTGGATCCATAGATGTGCTACATATAGAAGATGTATTTAATTGAATATGTGTTAAATATTTAATTTTTAACTATCGTTTTTTATCCATGCTTAATTCATTAGTTATTTTTTGAGTGACATATCTCTCTAGCAAAAAATATTAGTTTTTTTTAGATTAATTAATGTACTCATCCTACACATAATTAGACATGTATAGTAATTAGTACATACATGAGTTTTTTTTAGATAACTTTTCTTTTATTTGTGATGGATTTTATTAATTAATTAATGTATTTGACTTTTCTTATTTATTTTTGATGTCCTAAGTTCTTTTCGAGGTAACATATTGTGCCAATGGAGTATACAAAACTGGTGTCTTGGAATCCGTCTAAAGGCGAAAGAAGAACAAAAGCAATGATGGGGTGCAAATTGAGTTGAGAATCGAACAAGAATCAAAGAAGAAGGTGGTTTGAAGATGAAAAAGTTTGACTAAGGGATTGAGAGGCCATAATAAATAGAGGGTGTTAGCTCATTTCCGTCTACTAAAGTGGTATTTTCCGTTAAAATTAAGGTGGGAGGATCTAATGTAGGACAAAATAAAAGACCAAGGGCTTAAATCAAGAAATCGATAGTTGAGCGGCCAAATCTATACATTTAATAGGTTTTGTCTAATGTTTTTTTCCTTACTTTAATTACTATGATCATTAACCACCATTTGCATACATTATATGTCAGATTGAATTATCTACATTAAGCTCTTCAAAGGATTTATGTCAATCTTGACATTCTAGAGGTGAATTCCATAATTCAAAGGTATAGATTACATTATTTTTTAATTGTAAACCTTTTTTTGTAAGTAAAATTCTCGGGCCAACATATTTTAGCCTTTTTTTAATTATTCATAGGTATAGATTACATGATTCTAATTATTCGTAGGTATAGATTACATGATTCAGAGTATTTATGCCAATCTTTAATATTTTGGCATTTTTTAATTATTTATAGGTATATGTTTTTTAATTAATTTATTTTTACTAATATCCTAATCCATAATTTCCTTCTTAAATCAACAATTAAAATAGACAATACATACTTGAATATTTTAAGTTCTTTTTTAGAACATAAGCATCAGTGTTTTTTAAGACTTTTTTTTACTAAATATATAGGTTTTGATAATCAAAGCAATCTAATTTGTAATTATTACCACTTATTATCTAACACATAGAGTTACATTGGCATGTTCTTGTGAAAATTAAAGACTTTCTATTTTGTAAGATTGTTATGTTGTTAAATACTTATTATTTATTGCAGGTTCATGTTCTACATCAGAAGTTCAAATATTGCAGAAAACATCAAAGAAGCAATTGCCTTTGGAAGAATAAATGTTTTTGAATCGAATGACGATGAAAAAAACTCTTAGAAATTGATTATGAAAATGTTGATATAGTTACAGTCAGAGCAAAAGTGACCAACATTGACAATTTCTTTGGGTGGTGTTACATATCTTGCCCCGATTACAATAAAAAATTGGTGAACACTAAGTCCTCATATTGGTGCAACGGAGAAAAATGTAATAAATAGTGTGAGTATCCTTCAATAAGGTATGGATTTACATACAAAAATTTACTTTGACAGCTTCAAGTATATTACGTGAATTACAAAGAATTAGAATTTTTCTATTTATTTTAGTTGAAGTGATTTATCTATTTATTTTGGTTTATAGTTACAAGATACATCTTGAAGTTGATGAGATCACCGAGATTACTACATTTGTTTTATTCAACAATGTAGCAGAGAAACTATTGGACATTGCAGCTGACAAATTGATGGTCAATAAATCAGAACTAACAAATTCAACAATTCCTACACAAATACGGAATCTCATCGGGAAAGCTTTGTTTTTAGTTTGAGGTTAAAAAGTTGTAATCTAAAAGAAGGACTAGAAAATTATTCTGTAAGCAAATTCTTTACCCCGAATGAGCAACTTGAGCGTCAATATAAATATCGAATAATGGGCCAAGCAAGTACTTCTACTCGTATTCATGTTTTTGAAATTTATTGTAAAATTAATTCATTTTCTTTTGTTAATATGTGTATATGTTCACATGCATAGGAAATTGGAGAAGTTGATGGTGACAAACAAAATGAAACATAAGAAAGGGAGGAAAATAAAAATGATGTGAATGGTAGTTTCTAAGGAGTGATTAAGTTATTATTTCTAGTGGTGACAATTCGTGTTAGTGGGTCGTGTTCTTGTCGTGTCAAAATGGTTCATGACCCATGTAAGGCAAACCCGAATGTGACCCATTTATTCATCATGTTAATCATGTTCGTGTCGAAATGGGTCGTGTTAAACATGTTGAGTTTTCGTGTCACCCATTTATTAAAATATTTTATTTAAACTTTTTATATATTACTTGTTTACAACTTTTAAAAACATGTCTACATGAATAAATTTAAAAATGAACATAACATAATTAAATAGCCAATAAAATCTAATGGAATTGTAGTCTTTAAGTTTTACTTTACTTTTTTTATTCAAGACTTATATAAGTTTTAACAATAGAGAGAAAATGACAAATAATAAATAATATATAAAAAACCTATAGGGACCGTCCAAAAAAAATCTTAATTTCTTTTTGAAGAAAGATTTTATAACTTTCTTAATAATAAATAATTATTAATAAAACGTTAAACATAAATAATGTATCAAAATTAAGATAAATATTTCCTTTAAAAATAAATAAAGTATGATAAAAGATCGATGTATATGGAAATAAAAAATAAATCATGTTATTAACATGTTATTAAATAGGTAGTTTTGTACTAATCTATTTATTATAACCTATTTATTATTTATATATTATTATTTAATCATGTCAAACGTGTCATCATCGAGTTAAGCAGGTTAACCTATTAATGATCCGCATTTTAGTCATGTCTAATCGTGTTGACCTGTTTATGACTCAAACTCATTTACGCCAAACTCTAACTCATTTATAACATGTCGTGTTCGTGTCGGGTTATCGTGTCGTGACCCAAATTGCCACCCCTAATTATTTCTTTTTCCTTTCTATGGGAGGTTTAGAGTCCAAATTCTTCGTTTCTTTTTTAAGTGATATATTCTTATTTATATGTTCTTAGTAATTGGTATATAATGCATTTTTTTAATTTTTATTTCGCGTCTTGCTTAGTAATGATTCAATTCAATCTCAACTTATTATATTTGATTTATTTTTTTTTTCAAAAACCATTGATATTTTCATTCAATCTCAGTGAGCAAATATTTGATGAGAAGAAATATGCAAGACCTCTGGATTGGGATCTATTGTATGCTTGGTTTAAGGGGTTCAAGAATTGTCACCACAAATGAGCCACGTCGAGGAATCCCCACAAACCCCCAAACCCAACTACCACAAACGAGGAAAGCCACGTCGAGGATTCCCCAAAATGAAACCCCCAGAACTCAATCAACTCAAACTTAACACTCGATTGATGTAGGTGTTTTTTATTTCCAATCTTCCATATGATAGAATCGATGGTGTTCTTAGGATTTTCCATTTCGCTAAACAGGCCCCACCGCCCTTGTGGAGTAGAGGCTCTATTGCCGCTTTTTCTCACCTAAGGTAGCTCCAAGCTAGGAAGTCGGTGGTGGAGATAAAGGAGGTAGTGAGCCATCAAGGAATGGCTTAGACTTACAAGACGAGCAGAGATCAAGGTAAATCATATCGATTGTGATGTGAGTGTGGTTATAGCAGAGGTGCGAAATCAGAGTCTCAATAGCTTTTTTGGCGCAATTGTTGCATATATTTCTAGCTACTTCAACACCCCTTTGAGATGTGTAATATTGAACTCCACTAGGACAAAAAATTGCAGTTGCCCACACATTGGTCAAAAAAGCCTAAGAGGCAAATCTTGTTTGCAACAGTGGATGGGTTATTCCACCTTTTCTATCTCACATTGTAAGAATGGACCATTGTGTAAGTTGATCTAATGAAATCATTGGCTTTTATCTCAAAAAAGAAAAAAAATCTCAATGAACACTCTTCAATACTTTATTGATCACACTAATTAATCTTCTCTTTATTGTTTCAATATCTCACATACTTTGTTTTTTTTTGTTAGACTTATTCCTCATATCTAAGAGGGCACAATAATCCATTACCTCTAAGAACAATGAATCAGTGCTTCCTCACTGCCATTAAATAAAACCATCGGAAAGACTTCATGTGGCATCCTACTCTGCAATCCCGCTACCCGCATCCATCTTCAAAGGACATCTGATGAAAACACTTTTGTGAATTCACAAAGTCCGTAGTGACAAAATAAAAACTAAAAATTCACAAAGTCTGTATCAATTATTCACGATCCCTAAATCTTAACGAAGTAAAAAAAGTTTGATTGCCAACCCAACTAATACAGTCAACCATTAAATTCAATCAAGATCTAAACTTTACATCAATTCAGCAACTATAATAGCAGAAAACACAATTCATTTTAGTAGATCAATCGATTCAAGTCTCGAATCAACCAACAACAAAGAACAAGATTTAGGAGATGCTCTCGAAGCATGAATTTAGCTCATCGAAAGTTGCAAGCAATTATATCAAAATAAATCACTTATCCACCCTAATCCCCAAACCCCCTCCAAAACCCTAATAATCTCTAAAGCCATTTCGTTGCTCTCCTCCGCCATTGACCGGCTTGCATGTGTGTTGTGTGTGTATGCCCCACCGCCAGGGTGTTCTTGTGACCTTGGTGGTGGCTCCATTACCGCCCTAGCCACCGTCATATCTCTCCATATTAGTTACACAATTTGTGTGTGTTTCGTTTTCCCAGACCCAGACTACCGGTACCCACGTCGACGCGCATAGCGTGTCCCCTATCTCATCTCGCTCCAAGCGTAGGAAGTCGGTGGTGGAGATAAAGGAGGTAGTGAGGGAGTACTTCAACAATTCAAGGTTTCAGAGGTGGAGATACCGATGATGTCAACAGAGTTCAACTCTACATTTGAGCCAGGCACTAAAGAATTTGAATGTTGATTCATCAGCAACCTCAGCCTTAGCTACACTAACTTCGACTCACAAGTCGATAAGTTAGAGGCTTGCATGCCTGCGTACGGAGTTGAGTTGAGGAAAGAGATCCTTCAAGCTATCAAGACGATCAATGACAAAAGCAAGGCAATTAATCTATACCAATAATGAATGGTCCCCTTTTAATGGTGGTGTTTCAAAACCAACAATGTTCGGTTATGGTAGTTATGGTCGTGTTATATTGCATGTTTAGAAACAATCTTCAGTTATGGTTTGGAACATGGTGATCATCTTGTCTTATTCATAGAGATGTCTTGTTGGCATCAGGAAGCGGCTTTTAGGGTGATGTTGATCTAACACAGTTCTATCTTGCCGTGTGCCTTCATTGATGGAAACACTTTTTGAATGATGTTGATCTAACTATCTTCAATTATATGCATGTATATATGTTGCTTTTTAATGTTTTGAATGTTATGCTTTGTGTACATTGTTTACTTTACACAACTACATATGTAATGGCATCGCCTCAATATGCTTGATGTAGTTGATTTTCAATAGGTATGAGGATTTTCATTGGGGTGATACACATTACAAATGTTTGAATCACTAAAGACGACAATATCATCACAGTAAACACAAGTGTTTTCAATTAGATAAACATATAAGTCAACACAACACCAACTGATTTTGATTACATTGGTAAAACCCTCATAACATACAACATAATTACATAATGAAGATGATTTGTTTCAATGCTTACTACTTCATAGTGACAGTTGCATTCGGCCAATGCATTCGGATCCATATCCCTTCCCGGCATGACATTGGTGATACGTAAGTTTTGGTTGAATGAGTTTGTCAATAGACCAAAGCAAACACTTCGTGCACAGTTGGCACGATCATAATTGCTGCAAAATGTATTCGGACCCACTGAGAAGCGATGGGCATTGGCAAAGAAGGATGTCATTATGTGCTTCATCTACTTCAAATTCCCCTTCTTCCATTGGCTAGCCAACGTTGTAGCTATCATCAGCAAAACCATCCTCACTAACATTACCTATTAGCCTACTTTTAGGAAGTGGATGTTATGGCCGTCCCTGACAAGTTCTTTGCATTTCCAAATATTCAAATGATATTTAAAAGCATATAAATGGGAAAAGCTTTGGTTGTAGTCGATTGTGTGAGTGGGATGTACACACACTTCCCATTGATCCTACAGTATCGCATCTGCCTAAGGTTACTTTCCTCAATCACATCGCTCCTATCATCTAATACATTCATAATCTCTTTTTTCGATAGAGTTGGGACACCAACCTTAATAAATAATTTATATAGGTGGTTCCCATAAGCTAGGCCCCTCGATGCATCTATCGTAGTCTTATACATTATGTTGACAACAATGTGGGCTAGATCCACTGACACTCCAGTCATAAAGAGTACAAAGGTAAATAGTCAAAAGAACTATGAATATGTCGAAATGGCTAATACGAGTCCTACTTTTCCTACTAATTCTAGGATAGTATGTATAAACTTTATTTTATCAAATATAATTTTTCCAAATTTTCTCGATGCACGAGACGGGCCTCTGCACATAACTCCCTAAAAGATGGTTTGTGTTCAATAGGGTCAATGCCTCCATAAAGTTATCTCATGGCCTTTTTTGAATCATATGACTTGTTGTGTGTTGGGTGTGGGCACGTTTGAAAATCACATGAATCATCCACATAGTATTTGCCAATAGGCAAGTTAAAGACTTCCCTAATGATATCCTCATTTACATGTATACTCCACGAGTATATGTAGGTTTCAAGTAATATGTGGTCATCCTTGGTTGGGTGTAAGTGTGCATAAAAAATAGATGTGTACTCCTCGTGAATGAGCATTTTAGTGGAGACAAAGTTTAACCACCCAACTTTGTCAAACATTGCCCTAATATTGATATCAACCATATCAAAGTAATCAAAATCTAATTTGTGTGTTATCAGTGGTTCTCTCTCCATGAATGATGCTTCTTGGGTAGCGATGCTTTTTTACGATGTCCATGATCCATATATGCATGTCCATGGGGTGGAATGTGCACTTTGGAAAGATATTTTCAACTCTACTCCTTCGATGTTTTTTGTTGTGCCTTAGAGGTTGGTTGTGAACTAGAGGCCTTTGGTTGTTGTGTCTTCGGTTTGGGGATACTGGGCAGTTTAGGAATCCCCTTTGTGGTTTGTGGGAGAAGGTTACTGCTTTTTTCATGTTTGCTGAAATAGTTTGGTGGAGAAGATGGGAAGATGGAAAATAGGGCTTTGAAGATCCATGGTTTGGCGTATTTGAAGATCGAGGGTTTGGTGTTCAGAGCTACTAGAACAAGAAGAAGATGATGATGATGATGATAGATGAAGGTGACGACCACATGAGGATATCATGAGAATAAGATCAGGGAAGCCTAGGCAACCGGTAGGTTGATTTGGGTAAGTGGGTAAGTGGGTGGTTGTGGAGCAATAATAACCGCCCCCTACTACTAATCCACAACTTCTGCATTTCTTTTAATTCGACTGTTATTCAAAGAATATTTGAATTTCAAAATTCAAATAAAAAGGCCCATAAACAGCCACATCTCAACGGTCCATAAAAGTAAATTTACATCTATACACAGTCGAAAAGTATATTATACTGAATTTACTGCAATAACAACCAAACTACACAAACTAACTACACTTACCCACCATACACTCAGTCTAAAGTAAATTATACTGCAGCAACAACCATAAGCTATACAAAATAACGATAGTCAAAAACCATATACAGTAAAAAACATATACATGTTAAGTGACACACATGTATTATTTGTCAGAACATATACATTAATGCACAAAATGCAATATGAATAAACAAATTGGGCAAAATGAATTTCGACTTTAATTTCAACTCAGAGATGTAGATATGTTCACTATTGTGAAAAGTGTAGAAAATGCGATATGTTCACTAATGTGCAAAGTGTGCAAAATTCGATAGTTATGTTCTATGTGTGTGTGTGGTGTTTTGAAGCTAAGTAATATGTGACTTTACTTCGAAAAGAAAAATCACGTGTGACTTAACCTCAACAAAAAATAGATTCTATGTATACTATAGTTTCATGGTTCATAGTATGACTTAACTAAGGTAACAAAAAAAATCATTGGAGGTACCAAAAGAAAATCACTTAGCTTGCTTGTTACAATATTGCTTGTTGGCTAAGCCCTTCAACAAAGTCCTATGAATCCTTTGACATAGCCCAATCTCCGGTGTCCACGGTCATGAGATCATCCATAATAATAATGTCAATCTGAAAGAACATCAAAATATATCACAAGTAATACATAGAAGGAAATACAATTAGGGTCAATGTAAGTAATACAATCGAGCGAGTGCACATCTAATACACTCACAATATTTGGACCGCTATGATTGACCACCTTCTTCTTGCCAACTACCTTCTTCTTCCTATTCCCAATTCCATTACATTTTCTCTTTAAAACTTCTATTTCTCCATCATTTTCATTACTTCTCCTCGCATGTGTGATTGCCTTAATTAGCTGGCCATGCAATTACACTATGAAGTAAAAAACATGTGGTATTAAATAAGAGAATTCAAGTGACTGTACTTTACCTTCCTTTTTTCCTTGTTCATAGCTAACTCTCCAGCTCTTTTCATTCTACTCCCTCGAGGATGCCCCTTTCGATTATGAGGAGTAAGGTCCTTTAAATGTGGGGTTCCCCCAGAAGGGACCTCGGCAAGGGGGTCAACATTTTCTCCTTCATCTTACATTTCCATTAGCTATTCTTGCAACCTCTTAATTATCTCAAAATAGAACTTCATCTCTTGAACATTTATGATACCAAAATCAACCATAGTCGTATAATGAGAAAAGATTGCATCGCAACGGTCTAGTTTTGAACTGCCAGTGCAATCCAACTCTTTTATTCACTTATCTCAAGCGTAGACACATTTATAATCCTTTCTCCACCTATCCATTATATATTTATGGGGAATCAACATAATGTCCAGCTTTTGGAAGACTTAGAGGATGTGACAACATACAATACCCCTAAACTCAAACTCCCAACACATGTACAAAAACTCATCATTTTCCTTGTCCCGATACACCGTGTAAAGGTGGGGGTTGAGATGATGACATCCATGAGGAATGGTGATGTCTCGCACCTCGTAAATACTAAATCCAGGTCCATCTATATATTTCCTTGCCTTGCAATTCAATCTTTTCCTCTCTTCTTCTTGAAATCTATTAAAAATTATGTCGGTGTATATAGCATGAGTTTGATTAACATATGGGACATCAGACAATATGATACAATCCTTATGAAAGCACTTAAATTCATGCTTATCTTTCTTCTTATATTTTCTTTCTAGAGCCAGATCATACTGAGATATAAATTGCTTTAAAGATGTCCTCGTATTCAAATACCCACCAAAGAAATGGTTCATGCTCTCGCTCCTTTGAGTTGAAGACGTCCCAGCCCAAAATGTATCCCTAACGTACACCGGAACCCACTTGTGCTTTATTTCATATAAAGAGGACAGCCACTGAAGACTCGGCACCCTAAATTCACATTTTTCCATCATGAGAGTCCAAGATTCTTCAAATTCTTCCCTGGTTATTGAGTCATACACTGCATTCTTCATCATCCAAGTTATTT
Organism: Stephania cephalantha; assembly: GCA_039657325.1. Taxonomy (NCBI): domain Eukaryota; kingdom Viridiplantae; phylum Streptophyta; class Magnoliopsida; order Ranunculales; family Menispermaceae; genus Stephania; species Stephania cephalantha. The sequence continues at coordinate 13,218,233 of CM077572.1, forward strand.
TTTCCTAATCTGTAAGTCATGCAAGTTTCGCAGGCAGCTTCGTCATGATGTGCCACAAACACAATCTATGTTTCGCATTAGAAAAACTTTTGCAATAGCAGCACACTTATAGAGGGACACTAGTCTGTGATAAAGGTTGTTGGCTCCTTCCCCATATATTTTAACCAAGTTTCAAAAAACCATTCATAACTATCCTTGCTCTCGTCGGCAAGCAGGGCACCCAACAAAATTGAGTGGCCATGATGGTTTATCCTAACAAAGGGTGCAAATGGCATGTCAAACTTATTGGTTAGGTAAGTGGTATCGAATGAAATCACATCTCCAAAGTATTTGTAAGCGGTCCTTGACCGGGAATCAGCCCAAAAAATATGCATTAGTTCATTATTCTTACCAACTTTGATTGCATGGAAAAAACTCATTAATTTTCTTTTCCTTCAAGAAGTACTGAAGTATTGCCTCAGCATCACCCTCCCCAAGCCTAAGTCTTCTTTATGCGTCAATGTGGTTTTTTATTTCATTTTCATCGTATGTCAACTGATCAGTCCCTCCAGCATGCGATGGCTCTGCCATAAATGACTTGCACACAGAAATTCATGCACTATCATTAAGATGCAACCTCTTCTTTGTTGTCTCGTTAATAACTTTGTTGCACTTGTAGAATCTAGACTTCCCTGGGCTCACTGCATGATTGTGTTCTAAGAAACATCGTGTCATGTGCCACTTTCCATCGGTGAATAATCGTACAACCATTCTTGTTTTGCATTCGCAATGTGAATATAAACCGTAATGTATCTTCTCACTTGGTTTGGTTTGCCCTTCCCTACAACATGCAAACAAGCGCTTGCAAATGATTCGTCTAATCTTTCCGAGGACTTTATTTTTATTTTGAATCCTGCACTCTTCGCATATCTCTTGAATGCTAAATGGGCCTCATTATGGCTGTTAAAGGTCATTCGCACTTGAGGTGGTACCACTTGCTTGTCAACAAAATCAACTTCCTCATCCTCTTCACCATCGCCCTCTTCGCCATCACCTTCAAAATCATCTTCACGATCTTCTTCAACAGTATCTTTCCATGACGGGTCCAACTGTGCCATGACAACCTGGTGAAAAAAAAAATGTTTCATCATAGACAGTTGGTATTAGCTATGATTCATATAACATGTCAAGCAACTAAACCCCCCACAGTAGGTATTGGCTATGGTTTGGAAGAAATACCTGGTCAGTTGGTATTTCCAATGATAAACCTAACTCAGTAAACACCTGCTGAACCTAGCCTAGACTTCAACTTTCTCAATCAAAACATACCACAAATGACGGAATGTAAAGCTAACTCATGGTAAATTTAACACATAGTAAATGCAATAAGTAAATGCATTTTCATCAAAAACATGTGCTTCAAAACCTACATTTACTAACCTCATTTACTATAACATTAAATCAAACCTCATTTACTACAACATAGAATCCAACATTGAAGGCAACATAGAATCCAACATTGAAGGCACTGTTTTTATTGCCAATCACCAACATTCCTGAACAGAAAGTAAGCACAAAAATGGGTTACCTCTGCCTTCGTCTGCAGTTCTCTCTTACTTGGACTTTCATTAGTTAGCTCTGTACGAGAGTGGTCCCGACCAAACCAGTTCTCGACTGTGATGCTTTAGCTCTTGTTGGGGTAAAGAATCTCTATGAAGAGGGAACATGACGAAATGTGGTTGGGAAAAGGTGAATGAGTTGTTTTGGGTGGGGAAAACCATTTGGGTTTGGCGCCCTAATCTTAAATCTCAAGCTAAAGATTTTGGCTAAAATTCATCTCAAGAGAGGTAGCCAGCTCTGACTGACAGCCGACATCCACTGACATGACCGTAGTGACAAATTGAAAAATCAGAAAAGGGGAAAGAAATGAAATAATTTGTAGGTTTGACCCACAGCGCCACGTCACTGCCAGGTCACCAGGTGCGCTGATCGGGTGTGCCTAACGGGTAAAATTAACATTTTTGTTATTTTTAATGTTCTGTATAATTTCATGCATGACTACATATTATTTTCAATAACTTCTTAATTTGAAAACTCCAATACTAGATACACTACTACAATCTGATAATAATTCCTTCCAAATGGATGGAACAAACAATCGACATGCAAAGATGCTAGGATGATGAGAAAGATGAAATTAATAAACAAAAGGCATTCAGAATAGGGGTCAAATGTTAAATATTGGAAGTTCTTCTCAACCAATAAAACCTGAGTAGATTCATATTATTCATTAGCAAATTTATACTTTCATAATGAACTCACATATCCGTAATAGGGGTCAAATGTTAAATATTGGAAGTTCTTCTCAACCAATAAGTGAGGATCAACTCACATATCCAGAACGAATCAACTCACAAAACCTGTAAGTAGATTCTTATATTATTCATTAGCAAATTTATACTTTCATAATGATATAATTCACATATAATATTAATTATGATAATAATATATAATAATTGATATGATTGTTAATGACTAATTAAATTACATTATTCTAGAAAGAGCATCAAGAATAGACCTAACGCGAGAAGAAAATAATAATTCAAGGAAACAGGTTCGTGAATCTCATAGCAGATGTATCAACATTCAAGATAATTTAAGCGAACAACCAGAAGATAATCTAAGCACATATGAAAGTATGTTATTTTTATGTAAATATATATAGAGTTTATGTGATAGTTTTTCTTAAGAAATAGATATTACCATCTTTATAAATGTATACAAGATCCTAAAAACAAGTTTTTTCAAGGAAAAACAATAATCTCAAATCTTACAAAAAACTTTACTGAATATTATAAAAATATTTCTTTTTTTGTTTTTTCTCATGATTTAATATGTAATGTCAAGTACTTGACATATTATAATTCATAATTCATCTATACAATACCTCAAATAATTCAAGTATTTTTCTTTTGTGATTAAAATTTAAGATCGATATTAAATATAAGCTATAAGTTGTCAATCTCTATGGAAGTCTAAATATACCATAATAATTTGTTGAAAAAAGAGCTACTGTAATTTATTTTATATTTATTTAATATCATTAAATTTAATAGTTCGTCATTGACATCACATTGTTAATTTGTTTATAATTTTCTTTATCTAGAGAAGTCAAAAAAATTGTTTTGTTTATGAATTACTTGATTACGATTAGTTCAAAAAATATTAAATTTTATGTAATGTTTTCAAAATTAATTTAAGATTATATATATCCGAACAACTCCTTGGAATATTGGCCCTCCCGCGTACATTTGTGAATATTATGGAGCAATTATGTGGTATGAAGAACGAACTATCAAAGATAGAAAAGTGGCACGTCCAAGATTTTCACTTTGTTATATGGAAGGTCGAGTAGAGATTCCATTATTGAATTATCATCCTCCTGAATTATTGAAATCTCTTTTACGGCTAGAGTTTGGTAGCAAAAGTATGAAATTTTGGAAGAACATACAAATATACAACTCAATGTTTGCTTTCATATCTATGGGTGGTAAAATTAATACTGCGATCAATAGAGGAAGAGGACCTTATGTTTTTAGACTCAACGGACAAACCATTCATAGGATTGGATCATTATTACTAAAAAGTGGATCAAAACCATGTTTTGCGCAACTATATATATGATACAAAAAATGAGACAAATAACAAGATAGGTTTTTTGCAACGATCAACAGATAGTGATGATATTGATCCAGATATTATTACATCCTTATCAAAGATGCTTGACGAGAATAATATTCTGACCAAATCATTCAGAATGGTTAGAGATCGGTATAAATCTCAACCAAATAGTCAATTGCATTTACAAATTAGAAGTAATAGAAACTCTTATGGTCGACAATATAACATACCAACAATATCAAAAATAGCTGGTCTAATAGTGGGCAATTTAGACCCTGAAAATATTAGCCGAGATATTAAATAGGAGCATAAGATGAATGGGTTGTGAAGAATCACTGATCTCTATCCAAGTTTCATGCCGCTTACTTACCTATTATTGTTTCCTTATGGTGAGGATGGGTATAGGCTGGGCATTTCCTATAGAAATCTTTTAAACACGGTGCCTCACGTACGTAAAGTGTTGACCATGTGGGAGTTCTACTATTTTAAGCTCCAACAAATATTAAATGAAGCTCTTACTCTTTTGCAATCTGGTAGACTTCTTCAACAATTTGTCGTTGATTGTTATATGGCTATTGAAGAAGAAAGGTTTTGTTGGATTATGAACAATCGAAAGAAACTGAGGACATATCTTTATAGTGGCTTAATGGATGTTGTTTATTGAGGTGATACTGATTCTAAACAAGTGGAAAATTCTATTATTTTGCCTTCATCACATACGAGTAGTCCAAGGTATAGAGTTGAGAATTATCAAGAAGTTATGGTAATATGTAGATGGCCAGGCTACCCTGATCCACATATCACGTTCTCTTGCAACCTACGTTGGCTAGAAACAAATTATATGTTACAAATGATTAGACAAAAGGATGAAGAAAATAGAGTTGACATAATATGCAGAGTATTTGAGATAAAATTACGTCAACTTATTCATGATCTCAAGCGAAAGAAGATTTTTGGGGAACCAATTGCAGGTAAGCACATGAATTTCTACCTCTCGCTTTTAAATATTTGCTTTGACATAATGTATATATATATATATTATTTCCTAAAATTATTTCTTTGTCATTCATATTGTTATATTTCTTACAACAATGAATTGCAGTGTTTTATACGATTGAATTTCAAAAATGAGGTCTACCACATGCACATATATTGTTATTTTTTCATCCAATAGATAAATGTTTTTGATTTTGATATCGAATATATAAAATGAAAAAATAATTCATTCTCCTTATAACCCCTCAAATTCATTATGTACGAGATATATAGATAAAATCATATACCAATAAATTATCTCCTTTATTCAATTCCTATAATAAATCCGATGACAAATTACTATATCGTTATAGTAATCGCCATCTCGTCACTCTCATTAAAAATTCTTTGCTTGATCACTCTTTTGATACCCAGTTAAGATCATTGATCACTTCATTCTAGATCCAAAAGGTTACAATGTCGTCAAGAAATTCATGATTCATGGTCCATGCAGTGTATCAAACATAAATTCACCATGCATGTCGAATAGTAAATGTATGAAAAATTTTCCTAAAAATTCAATGAGCATACAACATTAGATGCATATAGGTTCCCAGTCTATAAAAGGAGAAACACTTCCTTTACTATTGAGAAACAAGGGAATTTATTAGACAATTGGCATGTGGTTCCATACAACAGAGATTTGGTGGTAAAGTTTGATGCTCATATTAATATTGAGTCTTGCAATTATTCAAGATCTATTAAGTATTTATTCAAGTACGTGCATAAAGGATCCGATTGCATATGAGCTTCAGTTGAATCTATTGACAAGTCAAATGAGATTGATGAGATCAAAGCCTATTTAGATTGTAGATATATATCAGCAACATAATCTTGCTGGAGAATATTTCAATTTGATATACACTATAAGGAGCCAACAGTTAAAAGATTTTCATTCCATCTTCCTAGTAAGCAATTCGTGGTTTTTGAAGAGCGTATGTCATTGAATACTGTGATCAATAGGCATGGCATTGACATAACAAACTTACTGAATGGCTTAATACTAATGAAGCACATCCTGATGCTAGACAACTAACCTATTCTGAATTTCCTTTTGCATTGGGTGTGGAACTCAAAGGATAAGATTTGGACAAGAAGAAAATAGGGCAAGACAATTGGGAAGATATGTTTTGCTCATCCATCAAGCAGTGAAGGCTACTATTTGAGGATGTTTCTTAACATTGTAAGGGGAAGTACTTCATTTGAGAGTAATAGAACCGTTAATGGACTTTTCTACCCTACTTTTAAAGTTGCATGTTATGCATTAGGTTTATTAGATGATGATAAAGAATGAAATGATTGTATTGTAGAAGCATCGTCGTGGGCAACTGGAAATCAACTCAGAAATCTATTTGTAACAATACTTTTGCACTGTCAGGTAATTTTCATGAACAAACTATTTTTTATCATTTAAGGTCATTAGTAGTTACAACAACATGATCATGATAACTATTGCATATATGTAATCTTAGTTTTTTCGAACATCTCTATTATTTTTCTTTTTCGTCCTTAATATTAATCAAGATTTCATGAGAGGTTTTACATAACAATAATAATACTTAATGTCACAATATTAAGTCCTATTTTTAAAAATATTTTTTGATATTTAAAGTGGCTGATGTATCTCTATTTTGGAAAAATAGTAGTTCCTTATTATCTGAAGACATCCCTCATTTACAAAGTAAAAGACTTCAATTCCCAAATCTACAGCTATCTCCAAAACAAATTCAAAATTATACATTGCTTCAAATTGAAAGCATTCTTCTAAAAGTAGGTAAAACATTAATAGATATAGATGGCATGCCTATTCCAGATTCATCTTTGATTAGGAATGTAGGAAATCGATTGCTTGATGAGAAGTTTGATTACAATATTGACGAGATGAAGATCGTGCATGAAGAATTGTATACGTCTTCGAACTCATGTCAAAAAATGGCATTTGAAGTTGTTATTGATTCAGTTAGTAATGAAAGGGGTTAACTATTTTTTATAAGTGGTCGTGGTGGGACCAGAAAAACCTTTTTGTGGAAAGCGATAACTACAAAACTTATTTCAGAAGCGAAAATAGTTTTACCAGTTGCAACATCTAAGATATCAGCTCTTTTGTTACCGAATGGTAGAATGACTCATTCATGGTTCCATATCTCTTTGGATATTTTTATAGAATCATCTTGTGAAATTAGACACGGTACCAACTTAGCTGAATTGCTATACAAACCTTCTCTAATTATATGGGATGAAGCTTCGATGGCCAATAAATATTGTTTCAAAGCTTTAGGCAAAAGTTTAACAGACATTTTACTAATGGAGTATGAGAATAGTTCAGAGAAAACTTTTGGCAGACTTACAGTTGTTCTCGGAGGTGATTTTAGACAAATATTGCATGTTGTCCCTAAAGGTGGGAGAGGTGATATTGTCGAAGCTTCACTTAATTCTTCCTACTTGTAGAATCATTGCAATGTCTTTGAACTCAAACAAAATATGAGACTTTCCATGGGAAATGTAGGGTCGAGCTAGCTTCTTTTGACAATTGGTTGCTTCAAGTTGGAGATGGATCATTGTATGATGATCTGTAGAAAGAGTCAGTAAAAATTTCGTAGGATATGTTGCTACAACATGATGGAGATCCTGTAAAATGAATTGTAGAAGTTGTTTATCCATGAATTGTAAAAGGTTTGATGACTCTACTTATTTGAAAGAATGGACTATTTTGACTCCAAAAAATGAAACGGTGCACCATCTGAACCAATTGGTCATAGATCTAATACCCGGTGAAAGCACTACATATTTCAGCTCTAATACCGTATGTCGATCTTCCACTGCTTCAAATAATAATGATGATCTAATGTAACCTACATAGTTCCTAAAAAAATTGCAATTTTCAGGAGCTCCTAATCATAATCTGCATTTAAAAGTGAATGCACCTATTATGCTTCTTCGAAATCTAAATAAGGCAAAGGGTTATGCAATGGAATAAGGTTGTTAATTGTGCATCTTGCAAAATGGTCTGTAACAACAACTATTATTTCAGGAGCCAAGATTGGTCATACGGTGACAATTCCAAGAATTATCATGTCACCTAATGAATCAAAGTGGCCATTTAAATTAAATAGACGTCAACTCCCTTTGGTCCCGTGATTTGCTATGAAAATCAATGAAAGTTAGGGACAATCACTAAAATGTATGGGGTTATTCTTGCTTAATCAAGTATTCACACATGGTCAATTATACGTAGCTGTATCTCGAGTGACTAGAAGAGATTGATTCATGATATTAAATGCTAATGATGAATTACGAGACTCAACATCTTTAAAGAACATAGTTTGTCATGAGATCTTACAAAATATTAGCATTTCAGATGATGCTAATGAGGTAATTTCTTAAAATATATTTTCAGTAGCTTCTTATAATATCATGTAACTTATGATATGCAATAGTAATAAGAAATATTCTCTCAATCAATTTAATAATGATGGATTATTAAATTAGGGAGATTAGTCCATTTTTTAGATGAACCAATTTACGTATGATTAAGTCGAATTTATAAAATGTTTATCTTAATGTATTAGGTATTTTTACGTGTTTTGTTTTGGCGTTGTTTTTACGTGCTTTTCTTTCAATTATATAAATTAATTTATGCTACTTATAATTAGTGTTTTTGTATTTTTCAAGGTTTTAGATATGATTGAGCAATCTGGTTATTTTCGGAATGATATTGAATTTCTTGAAATGTTGGCTCAAGATGTATGTAAAATAAATCCTTTCAAATATATATTCTCCATTTTTTTGTTATTATTAGCTTCGAGTTCATAAGATACTACACAATCATTTTTATATTTATTCCTCAATATATTTATTTTTATAATATATTGATGCCCTATCTTGCCCGCACATGAAGCGCAAGTCTACCACTAGTTTTGTTATATATATGCATGTGATCTTTGTTTCCTAGTTTTCCATATATTTAGGATTTTTATTAATGGCTTCCGCTAATTTGTTAAGACTTCCACTGAATAATCTTTAAGTTCTTTAGATTCTAATTAACTCTGAAAAATTGATTGACAAAATTACAATATATTGCTTATTTTAAAGTTAGCTAGTTTGAAGAAAAAGTTTGAAAAGCTGAATAATACGTTGTTAAGTCTTATGTGGCAGAGATTAAGGCTTAATAACGGGATTAGGCCCGGTGGTGCCCTAATTTGAGAAGAGTTCATCACAGTTGGTATCATAGCCATGTTTTCTAATAAACAACCAACAAAGAGAATAAAATACAAATTTTAGCTTTGGAAACCAAATGATTCTTGCCTAGAAACCATTAGTTGGGAAGTTAGTGGAAGTGATATGGGGTTTTCTTATATGTACATGTTATTTTCTATTTGTATATATACGTTATCTAAGAGTAACTGATTTACTTTGTAGACACCGATGGCTGATTCACGTGGCAGCGAGGATGCAGGTGTTAGTGGCGATCGACCTCATATTCCAACTGCTGATGATTATAAGAGGTTATCTAACCAAGTGGCTGCTCAGGGACAATAGTTAGTTAATTTCATTGCCATGATGACGGCTCATTTTGCACCACCAACACAAATATCGGCTCCCACACATTACCGATACCTGACCTTCCTACTACAACACCAGCAGCTCTGATTGTACAGAATATACCGATAGTGAAAGTACCAGCCATAGAGATAATGGATACACCGTCTCCCACTCCTACATCTTCTAGTTCATCGGCCAAGCTTCGGTTGGTGAAGGATTTTATCAGACTAAAGCCAATTTATTTTGACAAACAGATAGACTTTGAGAAGATCGAGAAGTGTATATTTTCTCATGAGAAACTACATAGAGTCTTAAGGATTGATGATAGACTTCAGCCTGAGATTTTGTCATATACACTACAGAGAGACGATGATATTTGGTGGCATGTGCCGATAGCTTCTAATAAAAATTTTGAGTCATGAGATGTATTCAAGAAAAAGTTTTATGAGGAGTATTTTCCACCTGCAGTGTTGAAGAGGTTGAGGAAGGAGTTTATGAACTTGAGATAGGAAGCTGATGAGCTACAGAGATAGATACGACTACTTGAGGCAGTTTTCTGGAAATTTCGTGATAGATGACTCTGAGGATGTGTATCATTTTGGAGATGTATTAATGCCAAATATAGGTTTTTATATGGTCAGTTTAGGTGCAAGGACTTAGGGTGAGATATATGAACGTTCACTTTCTCATGAGACATACTATTTGAGTAGAGTTGTCGATGGGACACCGTTAGGACTAGCATTGTCAGCAGATCAGGTTGTAGAGTTTGAGACGATGAGACAAAGGGGCAAGGGACATAAAAGATGGGAGAGGTTCTCAGGGATTAGGGGCGGTTGCATCAGTTGTGCCTTATACATCACACCCTACTCCATTGTAGAGTATAGTTGGTAGACCCCCCTTGCCACCTCTAATCGACCAGCTTTGTCGGCTACTACTTTACTAGCTCTTCCAGCACCACCAGCGCCACATCAGCAGTAGCAGGGTCGTAGAGGCTGAGGCAGAAGTAGAGGTAGAGGGATGGTTCCGATAGAGGCAGATATAGGCATAAGGCATAGGATTTCATATAGGGACAACCCATGCCGATTATCTGCTATAGGTGTGGTCTGGTTGGGCACATGTTGAGAGATTGTCCGCAGCTAGCAGCAATATTTCTACAACAGAGCCACGAGGAGTAAATATGGTAGCATAACCAGATGTCGACGCTACATGAGGACTTATTGAGGTTTCTATTTGTGGTAGAGATTTATATGTCTTGTTTGATACGGTTCTACAACATTTTTCATTTTTGGTCGCATGATAGGCATCTTAAGGTTGACAATGGTTAGGGTTAATGTACATTTGATATTGAGTATCGCGATCGGGGATAGGGTTTACCCTAATTGTCTTATTAAGGGATGTCTTACAGAGATATGCGGGCTAGAGTTACCTGAAGACTTCAGAGTGCTCAAGTTTTTAGATTTCAATGCATCGTTAGGGATAGATTGGTTAGCAATGTATCTTGCTTATATCGACTGTTTCAGAAAATAGTGATATTTGAGATCCTAGGGTGTCTAATGTTCACATATAATAGTAGTACAAATAGGAAGAGCCGAGGGAACTAGAGGTCGACTTGCGACTAGTGGAGAAATAGAGACTCGGTCATCATTATACACAATAACAAAGAGTCAGAGACCCAGACTTGAGGAGATTTCGATTGTGTGCGAGTTTCCAGACTTGTTTCCAAAGGACTTACATGGTTTACCACCACCGAGAGAGGTAGACTTCATCATTAAGTTGGTACCAGTGCACCAAGTCGATTTCTATACCACCGTACCATATGGCTCGAGAGAGTTGGAGGAGTTGAGGAGTCGGTTTCAAGATTTGGGACTAAAGAGATTCATCACACCTTCTATGTTCTTATGGGGAGCACCTGTCATGTTTGTGAAGAAGAAATACGGTACTTTGAGACTATGTATCGATTATAAACAATTGAAAAATGACAAAGTTAGGAACAAGTATCCACTACTATGGATTGAAGATTTGTTTAATCAGCTGAAAGGAGCACAATTTTTCTCGAAGATAGTCATCAGCTTAATATTATGGATGAGGATAGGTTCACGACACCATTCAACATAAGATATGGACACTATCAATTCACGATCATGCCATTTGAGTTGACCAACGCTCCTGCCATGTTTTTAGATTTGATGCATCGGATGATAAGACAGTTTCTTGACCGCTTCATGATAGTTTTCATCATGATATATTGATATATTCAAGGACTCGAGAGGGTCACGAGCAGCACCTTAGGGAGACATTGCAAACTTTGAGAGACCATAGACTTTATGCCTAGTTCAAAAAGTATGAGAGTTGACTGTCAGAGGTCAATTTTTTAGGTCATGTTGTTGGAGCAACCAAGATTGTAGTGGATCCGACCAAGATCCGGGCTATTGTGGATTGGCCGACACCAACATCAGTCACAGATATCAGAAGTTTTTTGGGGCTAGCAGGGTATTACCATAGGTTCATGAAAAATATTTTGAATATCGCTCACCAATTACCAAATTAACCCAGAAGGGTGTCACGTTTGATTAGTCTAAAGAGTGCGAGCAGATATTTGCTTAGTCGAAGAGGTTGTTGACCAACGTATTAGTATTGATATTACCAGAGATTGGACAGTGATTCCTGATACCTACATATGTTTTTTATATAGGTCTAGGTTGTGTATTGATGCAGGACCGAGGAACAGTGGCTTATGCGTCCAAATGGCTGAAGATACATGAGAAGAACTATCCCACTCATGATTTAGAGCTGGCAGCAGTAGAGTTTGCTCAGAAGATTTGGAGACATCATCTGTATGGAGAAAGATTCACACTCTACACTGATCATAAAAGTTCGAAGTATCTCTTCACACAGAAAGAGCTGAACATGCGACAATGCAGGTGGTTGGAGTTTCTGAAGGACTACGACTTATCTCTAGAGTACTACCCAGGAAAAGCTAACGTAGTTGGTGATGCACTTAGTAGAATATCGGCTAGAGATGCGAAGGTTGTTAGATGTCATATGATGCATGAGTATGGATTACTTGAGGCAACTACAATGATGAGTCAGTCAAATATTCCTATAGATACTCGGGTGATGATATGTGCACATATAAGGCTACAGACAGTGTCTACACAGAAAGTGTTAAATGGTTAGAGAGTCGTCATCTTATACATGTTAGCGAGTTAGCCTAGAGTAATGATTATGCCGATTGGAGAGAGATGACATATCAATATCTGAGATTTTAAGGCAGATTGTAGATATTGTCAGTGGTAGATCTGAGAGATGAGATTCTTTAGGATTCACACCATTCTCGGTTCAGTGTTCATCCAGGCAGGACCAAAATATACTATGACATGATGAGATATTTGTGGTGGCACGGGATGAAGGTGAACGTATTGAAGTTTATTAAGAATTGTGGGATTTGCAAGCAGGTGAAGGCTGAATATCGTAGACTTGGAAGATTACGACATTCGCTTCCCATTCCATAATGAAAGTGGGAAGACAATGCCATAGACTTTGTCAGAGGATTATCGAGGACTGCCAAACAACATGATTCTATCTGGGTGATTGTGGAGAAATTGATGAAATCTGCCAATTTCTTACCAGTTGCAGCTCACTACACATTTGATCACTTGAGCATATTATTCGATAGGGAGATTATCAAGCTGCATATATGTATACGTCCAGGATGTGGTGGAGTATGCAGGCGCGGTATGGTACACACCTATAGTTCAACACAACTTTTCACCCTCAAACTGATGGGCAGACTGATAGGTTAATTCAGGTTCTCGAAGATATGCTCCGAGCTTGCTTACTTGAGTTTGGCAGATCTTAGGAGGAGTACCTTCCATTGTGTGAGTTTTCATAAAACAACAATTATCAGGCTAACATTGAGATGGCGCCATTTGAAGCTTTATATGGCAGACCGTGTCATTCGCCATCATGTTAGGTAGAGCCAGAGGACTGGGAATTAATGGGGCATGACGTTGTTATTGGCCACATGGAGAAGGTACAACAGATTCATCAAAGGAGTAAAGGGGTCCAAAAGAGGCAAAAGAAGTATGTAGACACGTATCGCAGCGATCTCACATACATTGAGGGAGCCTTTGTTTATTTGAAGGTTTCTCCTCGGAAAGGTCTTCATAGATTTGGTTTGAAAGGCAAGTTAGCACCGAGATTCATCGAGCCTTTCAAGATCAAGAAACGGGTCAGGAAGGCTGCGTTTGAGCTTGAGTTACCTCTATAGATGTTAGGGATTTATCCAGTCTTCTATATTTCTATGCTTCAAATGGCTAAGTCAAAGACAGGTGTACGACCGATGGTTGACCTGAGCCAGATTGACTTGAATGAGGATATTACTTATGAGGAGTAGCCAGTACAGATCCTAGACCGAAGGTACAATAGTTGAGAGGCAAGTCTATCCTGAAGGTGTTAGTAAAGTAGTTGTTTTGTGCTGACTCGAAACTCACTTGGGAGCTGGAAGACTATATGCGAAATAGATTTCCGTACCTTTTTTAGTCAAGTATATCCTTAACTTGAAGTTTAATTTAGAGGACGAGATTTCCATTAGTTAGGAAGATTTGTCACAGCCAAAATTTTTAATCTTAGTTTAATTCCTTAATCATGATCATTTACCCATGATGTGGGACCCGCATTGAGATACATGCACTGACCGAGGCAATGTGGCCGAGGTATATGTTAGGTTTGTTGTGACGTATGCCTTGTGTATTATATATGTGTATACTACTAAGTCACTTCTACTTGTGTTTAAATGTCGAGGCGCGAGCGGGGATGTGCCTCGAGACGTGTGTTGCGTAGGACCGAGGTAGAGAGTGATGTGGTAAGTTTTATTTAACTTAAATATAATTTATATAGTAAATTAGATGTGGCTATGAATTGATTTACATTAAATATAACCTAAGTCGAAACGAGGAAAAATTAGTCATTGATATTTCTTGAGATACGTGTGGACACATCAAGAGACCAATTAAGTTGCAATTAGTGTTAGCAAGAGTGAGTTAGTGGATAATTAATGAAAATGTAAGTCATATTGTGAGCCATTGGATCAGCCTCGAAATGGGTGCACACAATAAGATTAATGGCTATTAATCAATCTTATCATATATATATATAGGATGAGGTAAAGCACGCAAATCATTTACAAAATCAAACTTAGAAGAGAAGTAATCTGGAAAGGAGAATTTGGAGAAGGACGATCAGCACGTTGTGAAATTTTGGTGGAATTGAAAGAGTTGGTCAAACTAGAGGTGGTGTACAAATTGGTAAGTTGATATAAACCATTAAATTAGTATAAATTGATGAATTAGTGATATAAACATGAAGTATGGGTACATGTTGTAGTTGTTATGGTAAATGTGTTAGGTCTTTGGTGAAGGGTAACAAAGGTCTAAGACTATGATGATGGCCATTTGAATGAAGGAAACCCAAAAATTCAAAGTACATAATTTCTTTCCTATTATGCTTGTCATTTACAGCCATTTAGACTGATTTACTTGTTGTACTCTAAATTCCATTACTTTATTGTTCTTACTCGTTTCTATCAGTTTGTTGATCATGGCATTGGTTTTTGGTTAAAAGGTTTCATTGAATGTGCTATGTCATTCTTTATTTTTGAAGTAATTAGTCAAATGAAATAGCATGCTATTAGCTAGATGATATATGGTATTGTAAATCCATTTTCCTTGTGCATTAGATATGAAATCACATTGTTGGATTCCTAAATGGTGCCATTCCTTGAATTATGAAGGTAGTTCTTGTATCTAGGACCATGATATGATAGAGATGTGCATAGCACATTGGGTCACTAGATTCTCGGGGGTTGTCGGGATCTCACCACTAGCTTGTGCAGCACACGGAGTATATGACCCGAGGTTGTTGACAATTATACATCACTCGTGAGGGCACTTGTGAGTATTTATTTATGTGATGAGCATTAGTAAAGATGTGAAGGCATTTATGAAATTGCTTACGCCCTAAATAATGGAATAAGGCTGACATAATGTAACTCACGCCCAACCGACCCTAGATCATTATTGCTTAGCCAAGTGTCAATTTCATGTTTTTTAACTAAAGTATCTTATATCATGATTTTTTTTATTTGCAATATATTTGCTATTGAAAATATAGATAAATGTATCTTAGTGTTATTTTCTACTTTCTTATACTCACCGTCCTTTTTACGATAGTGGGTGCAGATCCATCGAGTAGTAGACCAAACAAAGAGAAGATCGATGACTACCTCTGATTTTATAGGTTTTTAGTTTTGTTGTATGACATATATATGTCTTTTATATACTTTTGGGGTTATATATATGGGTTGAGTGATAGTTTTCCCGACCAAACGCATGTTGATATATTATTATCGTCATCAATATATATGTATATATAAAGGAACATCTTCTGAAAATGACCAATGAGGTTGTGACACGTGGCATGCCATGTGGCTACTTTCTATTATGGCATTAATTTCTATTTTCAGTATGGTAAAAAAATAGTTTGACACGTTTACAAGTTGAAATGGGATCGCCTAAGTACTGCTCCGATGAGGCTTCACATGTTGGGTTGAGTTAAGTACGGGAAAATAAGCTTATTCCAAACTTAGAGGTGTGTGTACCATTCTATTGCCCTTGTAAAAAGATGGGTGCAAATAATGTGACAATTTTCAACTTTCAAGTTTGAGAATGATTAGGTAACATAGTTAAAGTGCTAAAATGACAACATCATGTCATACCACAAGATACATTGGTTCACAAAAGTCATCTACGTTAGACTAAGTGCTCCATCACTTAGACTTTGTCCCAAGATTTTGATGTCAAAAAAATGTGAAATGGTATTAACACGTTTGTCAAGTATTTCAGCGCATCCAACATTATTAGAATTCACAAGTTCAAAGGCTACTGATTTGAGTTCAAATGGAATGGATGTAATAGATGGAATGGATGAAATGGAAGGAATGAGACTTAAAGAGCTCATAAATTGTTTGAGGCAAGGAAAGGCACCGAAAAGCATGCATGAAGTTATGTACATCAGTTGTAAGGTATAAGAGTTCAACTACATGAGCCAAATACATTAGATTCATGTATTTCATGAATTTCATGTTTTCAAGAACCTAAAGTCATGAATTTCATGATTTTCAAATCCGTGAGTTTTAAAATGTT
Organism: Stephania cephalantha; assembly: GCA_039657325.1. Lineage (NCBI taxonomy): Eukaryota > Viridiplantae > Streptophyta > Magnoliopsida > Ranunculales > Menispermaceae > Stephania > Stephania cephalantha. The sequence continues at coordinate 13,234,672 of CM077572.1, forward strand.
TTAAATCATGTAAATGTGTTTTATGGCATGAATTTGAGATGTACAAACTGTTGTAATCAATTTTGAATGCACCAACATCAGTTTGATGGTTTTTAAATGATAACTAAAATATTTGTAGATAAGCCACTACATGTTTCATGAAACTGAAATTTCTAATTTTTGGGATTTGTGAAAGCATCCAGGGAGTCAAAATGGGTGCAATGACTCATATTAAACATGTCCAAGGTATTCTCAGAGGTTTAGTTGAGTAGTAGGTGAGTTAGGGAGTCGCTAACCCAAATCAGAAATTATTTAATCTATGGTCCCTGCTAGTTAGTTAGCGCTAATGGGATTCATTAGCCCGCTACCGCAGTTAGTGCGCTAATGATGTCACCTAGCACGCTAACCTGTCTCATGACAATTTTTTAAAAAGCTTACACCTTTATCTTTAATTTGAATATATGGATGATTTTGGGCCCTTAGATCACTATAAAGGTCAAAAATAGTCAAAAAGGTATGAAGTTAACACTATAAACATATAGAACAAGTTTTGATCTAACTAGTACATGGAAACACAAAGATAGCTAAAACATAAAGTATTTGCACAAAAAGTGATGATCAAACACATACACTCACTTGAGGACTTTTGGGGCTGATCTTATGCAAATCAAATGAGGTGAAAGGAAGTATTCTAAGGTCCTCAACACATTGTCCAAATTGATTTAAATCATCCTTACATCTTGGGTTGTAAGATCTTATCTTTCCCTACACTATTTGTGCTTAATTTATATCTTATTGTTAAGGATTTGCGTGGGAACCATATGTGATTGATTTTGATAATTTCATATAGTGTGTTGAGCCTAATATCAAGTATATATAAGATCTATAACGAACTTGCACCTATTGAGCCGAAACTTGTATCACTATTGTGCATGTGAAACTAGAAAACACATAGAGCCTAACCTATATTTATATTGGCTATTTTTTCTTCTAAGTGTGTGTGAAACACTACTAAGTTAAACTTAATCTTGATTTTGTGTAAACCCAAGATTTTGATTGCACTTACTTGAGCTTAATTGTGATTCTCCATAGTGCATTGAATTGACTTGAAACCAACTTGTACTTAATCTTTGTGTTTTTGGTTTCATGATTATGTTGTTTTGACAACATATTTACAAGGGTTTTGTTTTTAATCTTAAATCTATTTGTGACCCAAGGTTTTGATTGCACAACTTGAGCTTAAACTTGTATTTTGCATTGGTGCATCAATTAGCCATTTTTGGAACTGACTTAAGCTTAATCTATATTCTTTTTGTTGGTTTCAATATTGAGAGTTAGCCTATAAAAATTGATTTACAAGGCATCTCAATTGGCAAAGTCTCACTTGCATTGTTTCATCTTAGGATTACATTTAGCTTGTGAGAGGAGAACATCTTATAACATTTTACTTGTTGTAAGTGACAAATTATTTTCAATTGTAAAGGTCGTAAAGTCTATTGGTGAATATACCAAGTCGTGAATCATATTGGTGTATAGGAAATGTTGTAAACCCTATCAGGGTATAGGCTATGTAAAGTCCTAGTTGCAAAGTCCTAGTTGAGACTAAGTGGTTGTAAAAGTCCTTATCGCGGTAAGGCAAGTGTAAAAGACCTAGTTGAGTCTTGGCAGACTAAACTTGTGGGCGTAGGTTTGTTCACTTATTGGAATATAAGTGTTAGTTCAAAATCCTAACCAGGGATGTTAGGTAGTGGATGTAGATCCGAGGGATCGAACTACTATTAATCAATTATGTACTTCCATATCTTCTACCCTCTTCTCCTAGTGTAGCATTTAACTCACTCGAGTTCAACACATTGTTATTGCTATCACTACTACTCACACTCATCTAGCTTGACTTTTGAAGTGAACTTAGAATATTAGCAAAAAAAGTTATAAAAAATTTAAATTGGCCATCACACCCAATTCACCCCCTCTTGGGTGACCTTCGATTGGTATAAAAGTTGGTGCTCTTCATCTTTGGATTTACATCTTAGAGCTAAAGATCAATGGCCATGACTTTCATTGTTGATGTTACAATTCCACCTATGGTTGAGGACTTTTGTTTTTAAAAGTTAGAGGATTAGGTTTAGAACGTACCTTAGAGGCCAATCACATGAGATGTGGGGCATTTTAGAAAACTCTATATACACTCCATTTAGAGTGGTGAATAATGTTGAAGGTTCCAAGCCAAAGAAAAAAATGGAATAAGGAAGAAAATAGGCTAGTGAGACTTGATGATGAAATTAGACATATTCTTCTTTGTAGAATTCTCGATGACATTAAAATTAGACTTTCTTTATGTATTTTGTTTAGGGAAATATGGAGAAAATTAGAAGAGATTTGTAGTGATTGTCATGATTCCAACTTCTCATTGTATCCTAGCAAGTGTGATGATTTAATGTCATCTAGTGACTCTCTTGTTCCTTTATCTTTTAATGATGAACATATTTATATTGCTACACATGTTGATGATAAAGATACCCACTTGCATGAAGATCTTAGACCTATGGATTCTTATATGCAAAATCATGATGATGATGATGATGATGATGATGATGATGATGATATGTCTATGCACTCTCATGTTCATGAAAGGAATTCTATTGTTGATTCATTCACTAATATTGATTGCCTTCATGATTCCTTTTTTGATGAATTTTCCACTTTGAGTAAGAATCTTGAACTAGACTTTAACAATCTCATTAAAGAGAATGAGAATCTCAAGAACATGGTTCAACTTGCAATAGATGAGTTGATGACTCTTCAAAACAAATTTGATGAGAGTCTTGAGAAAAATGAGAGAATTCTTGAATAGAACATGAATTTAAAGAATCAAAATCAAGGTCTTTAATAAGGACAAGATGGAAGAACAAAGTTGGAAACAAACGTCACCAATGAGAAATATGATGTGAAATTAAAGCTTAGCCTAGAGAAACACAAGTTTCTACACTTAGAAGATCAACTAAGGAAGTCTAGGAGGTCTTACAAGTTTAAAGCATCCCATGGACCAAATATGACTTATTCTACAAACAAGCTTCACATTAAAGCATTGGTACTGAAAAAAACACTCATTGAGGCTAAGTCTGTCAAATCCAAAGAAATATATGTGCCAAAGTTCATGATACATAGAGTGAATTAGACTCACTTTAGAGCATGAGTGAACTTAAGCGATATATTAATGTGTGAGAATTAGGCGTAGTTTAGATGTGATGGGTGGTTACTAAATTAGGAGCATGTCTTTAGCAGGGCATGTCAACCTGATCCACGTGTCCCCTAATGACCAACTTGTGGACAATTTCACCAAGCCATTGCCTAGAGAAAGATTTTCAAAGATTCAGCGAAAATCAGGCATGATTCATGAATTCGATCTTCTAAGTATGTTCTAGCTCATTTAAACCTTATTATATACTATTATTGAGGTGTCCATGGAGTATGGGATGAATCTGAGGTGTTTCTCAAAAATCCAAATTTCTTACCGAAAATTCCATAAAGTAATTACCGCACTAGGACCTCCTAGTTAGCGCGATAGGCTCATCCGGTTAGCGTACTAGGTCCCGCCTAGTAGCACGCTAGGTCACTTTATCAACGCGCTACCAAATCCATCTAGCGCGCTAGGTAGTTGGCAAATGGGACGATTTAAGTCCAAATATGATTGGAGCATCATTTTTTTTTGGATCTTGGGGCCGATGATTTGAGTCTGGGTTGACCAAAAAGTAGAACATGGAGCCCAAGATGCTAATGCATACTTTTTGTTGATATTGAAGAGCTTGGGACCCAACACATGCCACAACATGAGCATTCAACACTACCGCCACCTGCACCTCATTCGACTTTCCAGAAGTATGATCTTCAGCCACTTGAGGACATGCCGCCATTTGCTACATATTTGCACTCATTCATGTCCTCTTGATTTGATGCGATTAATGCTCGACTCACTTCATTTGATAACACACTTTCCAGAGCAAAAATCCATAAAATTAGAGTTGGCATCATGGGTACATGTGCTGACGCTGTGGGAATACAAGGCACGGTGTGGGAATGAAAGGCATGGCGTAGGAAAAAAAAAAAAAAAAAGAAAATCAACTCTTGAGGTCCGACGCAGTGGCGATATCGGGACAAACTAGGGACAACTTTGAGACTTTAGGAGCTCAAAAATATACAATGAAGCAGTGATGCAATGGTAGCGTCGTGGCTTAACACATATGACGCCGAGGTAATAAGTGACAGCACCAACTACGCAGGAAATAAAAAGTGGAGCTTTAATTCGAGTATTGTAATTTAAGGATTCTAATTGTTATTAAGGAGTATAAATAGGTATTAAGACATGGTAAACTCAAGAGGATATCACCACATAGAAGGAGATTAGCCACTATTAGAGTAATTTAGCATTGAGTTTGAGTATTAAGGAGTTTTTGTTGGAGAAAACATTGAAGACTCCATGTTTGCAATCAATTTGGTTTTGTTGATTAAATTCAAGGTAATATTTATATTCATCTCTGATTTTCAATGAGTCCCATATTGAATTGTGATATGTGTGTTTCAATGAAGTGTGAGTAGTCTATTTATCTTAGGGATTAATGGATTCTATAGTATGAATGTTATGCTTTAGTGATGAGTAAAAAATGATAATAAAAAGTGTAATGGTTAGAATTTGTATTGATTCTTAGTGTAATGCTTTTGACATCTTGATCACGTGTTTAATGAACTTAGGCTTTATGAGTTATCATGGTCATTGAAGATTTTAATCCGAACATGAACGGTACAACCGTAAAATACACAACATTGATAGATAGTTGTTGATTAGGGAGATGTGGATAGTAAACTTAGTTGGTTATGAATCCAATGATTTGAGACTTAAAATAATGTGGAGCTTACGTTATTCACACCGATAGGAGGGTTCTAGTTTGCACATTAGAATCTTCTCCGTCACGACAGTGGGTTGAAGTGGATTTGAAAGAAATCTGTATATTCTAATTAGGTATTGTACACAACATATTAAGATGTAAAGTGAATACAAAGCATAGTATTAATTTACCTCGGTGAAGTTGTGAACTAAGATATCCTTAATATAAGAAGTCAAGTAAGTTGAAAGTGATTTTTTTGAATATTTTAGTTAGATATAAAACGACCAATTAAAAGTGAATTCTTTAGCAATAGTTCAAATTAAGTATGTAATATACAACTAGTGCCAAAACCTTTCCCTGAGGACATTATTCATGATCAACATAAGTTGATTGCACTATTAGTACAAGCTAGTCGTTATACTTGCGGCACAGATCAAGTTTTTGGCGTTGTTGGTAGGGGTATGTAGCCATTAGTATTACTTAGTTAATTTGAATAGTTGCTAAGTTTTATTTTAAGTACTTTAACTTTCAGTGTATAAAAAAGAAAATAACAAAAAATAGGCTTAAGTTTCAGTTTGACTTTATGCACTTGATCTTTTTGTTTTTTTAGGGATACTTTGTGCATGCGTAGCAAAGGAGAGAAGGACTTAGTGCCTTACGACTTGGGGATTGACAGAACGAATAAAAGAAAGAAAAAGAAGGGAATCAAGATGGTGAAGGAGCAAGCTAGAAACCAACAACAAGGCCTGCTAGAATAACCAACCCGCAGGTGATCTGGTAGTGCAAGAAAGTGAGCGAGGACAAAGATGCCTTCGTGACTACTTCAAGCCAGAAGTTCAAGAGACTTACAACAGAGTAATGAGGCTTCTACCAATACCACCGAGTTCGAATTGAGACTGTCTTTGATAAACGTGGTGCAAAATAGTCCATTCAATGGGATATCCAATGAAGATCTAGTTGCACATGTTGAGAATTTCTTGGTGAAGTGCGAGACCGTGTACATCATCGGAGTTAGGAAAGAGGTGATCATGATGTGACTTTTCCCATTCTCATTAGGTGGAAAAATCAAATTGTGGTTCCAAGGGCTGAATGCAGGGAGTATGACTGCTGGGCAAAAATTAATGAGAGATTTCTTGACAAGTTCTTTCCTCTAGCGAAGGTCAGCAAAAGGAAACTAGAGATTAACTAGTTCAAGGAAGAAGTCATTGAGTCTCTTGGCGAAGCTTGGGAAAGATTCAAAGAGATTTCGAGGAGATGTCGGGGACACGAATACATAAAATGTCTATATTTTCTACTATGCAATGAACCACAACACGAGAATGCTAGTAGATGTTGCATCAGGTGGCTCTTTACTTACTAAAGATGAGGATGGAGCATTGGATCTCCTTGATCTTATGTATCAAAATTCTACCGCGGCAGTACCTGTTCCACAAGGAAAAAAAATAGCCGTATTCGAGATTGACTCGCAAGCGGCAATTATGGCACAACTATCAAATCTGAGCAATCAGATGGCAAAACTTTAGTTGGGAAACCAAGGTCCACAAGTATCACAACAACCCATGAATCACCAAGGCATAGTGGGCCAAATGGGCATACAACAGGGAATGGAGCATGAAGACATCAACTTCATGAACAACCAATGCTACGGGAACAACTTCAGGCCAAGAGGAGTGGCTCCTCAACGTTTTTATTAAGGATACAACAACAATAACCCAAACTTTTTATATGGAAATCATGATAATACACTGAAGTTACCTCAAGGTTTCAAACAACAAGTCTAATAGGGGAAGTTGTGGCAGAGCGAAGAGATGACTTCACTGAAGTCAATTAAGAAGTATTTGTAAGCCATGAAAGTGAGAGATAGGGAGCTCCATGAGAAGCACGAGCGAGAGTTGGAAGGAATAAAGCAAGCCATGAATAGGATGGATAATGAGCAGTCACAATCCATCAAGAACCTAAATAAGCAAATTGGTCAACTTGCTATAGCATTGAACTCGAGGAAGGAATGATAGTTTCCTAGCAACACCATCACCAATCCCAAGGAGAACATGAGTGCCATTCGCATGATGAGCACTATGGCAACAAATGAGCCCAGATGTACAAGCATTAAGAGATGCATGAGCACAACACAGAGGTGAGGCAAGATGAGTTTGATGGTTTCAAGAAACAAATAATCAATGCCTTTAAAAAAGAAAAGGAGGCAACAATTGAAAGCCAAGAAAAAAGATGAAGGACCTCCTAAAGAAGACCCACAAGGCAATGACATCAAGTTTGTTCTGAATAAATTGGAACCAAAGCTCAAGTTCATTTCGCAACTTCAACCTATTAAAAGGAGATATCCTGAAAAGATAAGCATACCGATAAACATTGGCGGACACCATTTTAGAAATGTTTTATGTGATACGGGAGCTTCGGTAAATGTCATGCTACTGATGGACATGATACATGGAGACTTGAAAATCAATTGTTCAGATACCACAATTTGCAAGTAGCACACGGTAATTTAATACCCACTATAGGAAGATTTTTGAATATGCACGTGAAAGTAGGTAGATTTATATTCATCGCGGATTCTGAGGTCATGAACTACAATATGGATGATGATGTATCTATGATATTTGGGCGGCCATTCTTGAACACAGCTAAAGCAAATCTGGACATAAGAGAAAGGAAGATCACGATGAGTATCGATGAGGGCAATGATGCTGAGAAGGTTGTCTTTGTCGATGGTGAAGAAGTACATTCGAACAAGAATGACTTCAAAATCTCCAATTTGCAGATGGAGCTTCTCAATTTAGACTCGGACTAAACAAGCAAAAAGGCGTAAGGCTAATGACGTTAAATTATGCGCTACTAGGAGGCAGCTCAGGGTTTAAAATTTTGAGTTTAAAATTTTAAATTTTGATATCAGTTGAAAGTTAGTATTTATTTATTTAGTTTAATAATTACGATTAACAAGTTTTAGTTCTGACTTTCAAAAAATTTGTGTCGAATGTGCAGGAAAGACCATTCGTTGAGTAGTGATTCATCGAAATGGAAATGTCTTGTGAACTCATTGAATGAGCCAAAAGGAGCAAAGGAGTTCAAAATGGTGAAGGTAAGGTGCATGGGCAAATTGAAAGGCAAAATTTATTAATTTTTATATTTTCATGGATCTTATGCGGTCACGACACCTTGTGTGAGTTATACACAAAGTCAGAGGAGCTCCAGAGGAGAATTAGTGAAAAATCAAATGCGAAGATGTGGGCTATAGAGTCGACATCGTGGGTATAACCCACGGTGCCGTGAGTGTAGGCCATAGCGCCGAGGTGGCAGAAGGAAAAAATAGAAAAAAAAACCCCACTGTGTCGTTGATGCAGTGACGGCGTTGTCACGACTCCATGCCTATAAGGAACGACGCCAAGGTCAAAATAAAGGGGTTTTAACCCCATTTTGCATCCATTCTTCACACTTGCACTAAAACCCTACCCCAACCACCAAGCATATATCTCTCTATAGCCAAAGTTTGATCATTTTTAAGAGAGATTAATGACTTTCTAGTGATTGACAGTGAAAAACAAACACATTATGGATTAGCACAAGTTGAAGAGCTAGGGCTTGGATTTTGGAATTTGATTCCAATGAGTGCTAGGGTTTTAGTTGGTGAGAAAAGTTTGAGGGCTTAGATTGAACAAAACTTGGAGGAGTGATATACATCAAAAATTTATCCGATATTGAGGTACATTTACAATTTCATCTAGTAATGCATTGAATTTCAAAAATTTTGATGATATTGTATGAAATTGTGGATTTAAAGTTGTAGGATTGATTTTGCAAGATTGTGAATGTGAGCATTAATATCACCCATAGAGACGTAGTTGATATCTTTGCATTATTTGGCGTATGAATGATCTATGTTATATGAATTTTGATTTTTAAGTGATTTAAAGACCGAGTTGCTTTGCATTTTTGTTAGTTACTTGGAATTTAAAGAAAATGACAAGAATAAGGAAACAAGTTAGCCAAACTAGAGCAAATGATTTTGATGCATCTACCTCTAGAAACCCAGATGACAAAGAGCCTAGACCTTTTAAATCCAATTTTTTCATTTGTAAAGAAGCTAAGGACCGATACGAGAAAACCCTACGTAGGGAGTTCATTTGCGAAAAGGGAATTAATTTGCTGGCCAATTACGATAAAAGAGTGATTAATATCATTAAACAAAAAAATCGGGAGCATCTTACTTAAAATTATAGAAAGAATGAAGTGAAAGGAGTGAGTGTGATTATTTATAAGTTTTACGCCAATGCAAAATTCACAGCTAAAGATGAGCCAGTGAAACTGAGCGAGATTTTTGTTCCCTTTAACGTTTGTGAGATTAATACCATCTATGGGTTGGAGAGCTTGAATTTAATAGAATTGCAACCGAGTTTCCTGACCAACATATATAAGAGACCCTACAACTGATACCCTTTTAGAGCTATAGAGTGAGCATTGGTTATCCGATGACAACAAGGATGGGTAATAGGAGCTGAGAATGTGCCGGAGCATATTAAGAATGGGAGTATTAGAAAGTTTTACAGAATGTGGCAACATTTTCTTGTTGCATCGTTATACCCCACTTCTCAGCAGGGTGAGATAAACAAGCTGAAAGCGACTTGTCTTTATGAGATTACACAACGCGAGGAAATCCACATCAAGGAGATTATCTACAACAATCTGAGGGATTCAATCATGTTAGAGAGAGTCAATAAGTTGATTTTTCCTATTTTGATTACTCAGAAGTGCTCAAGGGTCGGAGTGAGAATGAAAGATGATGAAGAATTTGATATAGAGGCCTAACCAACCATAGATGAAGCTTTATGCTCACGTTAAAATCACAACCATGTTATTAAGACTCTAAGGACGAGAGAAAGAGGGCCGAGGGAGCTATACTTAAGACCGAGTTGTTGGCCAAGATTCAAGAGGATCAAGCAGCAACAGAAGCAACAATGGTAGAACTAGCCCAAGAGCTAGAAGATGAAAATAATGAGGAGGAGGAGGAGCAACAAGATTAAGGATTTGCTGGGGCTACGAGTTTGTAGACCCAGAGATAGGAGAGCAAGACTTGGATGGTCCTAAAATTTTTAAACTACTTCCTCCACCACAGGCACCTATACTACCACTAGAGAATTTGACTCCACGACAGCAGAGGTTGTGGATGACATAGATGATAAGATAGTACCAGGAGGGTAGGGCGCAATACCAGGCAGCCATAGTTAGATATGAGAGGAGCAGACGGATGAGACCTATTAATAGGTCATTAGGTTTTCCAGCAGCACCAGCATATATGTTTAATCAGGATTTTGTGTAGAACAGGAGAGTGGAGCGTCCATTGACACCATCCCAGGCTAGAGCTTATGATGCAAATGATGATGATGACGCACAGTCCTGAAGTTATTATAATAGGAATTCTTTAGACCAGAGGAGTGAGAGTGCTTTTGATACCAATTTTTAACATTTGGGATATGTTGTTAATTATTTACTTATTTTAATTATATGTTTAGTTTAGTTTATTATAACTTGTGTTATTATATATGTTTGTGTGTTTTAGTGTTTTTATGTTTCAGGCTTACTTTTAAACCTTGAGGACAAGGTTTAGTTCAAGTTTGGGGTATCGACACTACACCGCACTTGGGAAGTGGTAAGATAGGTGAGAAATAAGGATAAACACTGCAGGTATGATTATTTAAATTTTAATTTGAAGCAGTTAAGAAGGAAAGCATGGTAGTGTATAAATTCTTCGTTTTATTGATTACATGAATGTCTAAGTAGTATATATTAGGTTATTTATAGTAATATGTAATGAATAAGTAGTTCATTTACATATTTATGCCTTTAATTGTGGATGAGTAGATTATAAGAATCTTATTGATATGAAACTCAAGAGAGTATTTTAAATTTTAAAGAAAAAAATAATGAAATGTAACAAACAACGGTGTGATTTCATGATTAGAAACCTAGAGTTAGAGAAGACCTTGAACTTCAGACAAAAGCAAGAAATTAGAACACTTCTTGTGAAAAAAGTTAGATCTCTAAGGATTTTATAATAAGTGTGAATCTTACTACGCAAATAAAACTTAGCAAATAAAGACTTAGTATAAGCAAATGAGAAGTGCCAATGGGGCATGTGCCCTAGGTCAATAGGCATTGTATAGTATAAGTTGAAGTTAACTTACTTATCCTAAATGATTTCATTATCTTTGAGAAAGTGAGATTGATGATCATATGATAATTATACTATAGGGATACAATTTGACACAATCAAACGTTGTCTTTAAGCGTATGCGATTATAAAGGTTGTGATTGGTTACTTGTGTGAGCAATGTGATGAAGTTGTGTAATCGAGATAGAATTTGTCCCTCTCATATAAAGAGAGATATCTAGTGGATCCCTCGATGTGTTAGACTTGTTAAAAGGCCTAGTCTAAGTGAATTGATATTGATCAATGTCACTTGGATGTTTTCATCTACCTAGAGATCGAGAGACTAGTACGATTGAACATGTTGGATGACAATTCCATGCCTTATGTTTGATCAAAAGGATATCGTGTGACAAAAGGATGTTATATACATTATTGATTAGGTTATATCGATTTGATATTCGTATAACTTGGGTAGTCATAATGTCTTGCTAGAGATCGCTTATGACTTGTATACCAAAATGTGTTTTGGTACACTCGCCAACGTTGTATGAGCCTATTGGGTCGCACACTAAGAATGGTTTTGCAAGATTTTAAGATGATTCGAAAAATGAATTTTATGTGATAAAATTCATGACAAACGTCCTTGTGGTGTATTACACTTATACTTCTTTAAGTAAGGGTATATGTGTAATTTACTTAATCGTCTATATACAAGGGTTGTATAAATAGACGCTTTAAGTTAGAACACAGAGACGAAAAAGAAAAAGGCTGAAACTCTATTTTCGTTTTAGAAACGACTTAGGGTTTTTGGTATGCTCGGATCGTTTTGGAGAGAAACAAAAAGGTTTGGTATTCTCTCGAAGCTAGCACTTCAAATCTCTACTGCTCGTAAAGTGTGGATCTGATAGAGGCGTTCGTCGTTGGGCGCCTTAGAGATCGATTAACCTTCGAAAGAAGGTATATTGCGATTGAGGTATGATTAAGTTTTTCATGGTTTAAACGTTTTTAATGGAATTAGATTCGGATCCTGTTGGGGTTTTTGTCAAAACTGTTTTGTAATCTCCGCTGCGTATGAACCCCAAAACCCAACAGTGGTATCAGAGCCTTCGAGTTTGATTCCATTAAACTCATTGCATGTTTTCTTCTGATATATACATGATATATGATTGAAAGCATGTTAATAGTTGATGTATATGTGATATACATAAGTTTTCTGTGAGATTTATTATCATGTTTTGTGTATATGATACATATATTCGTGATTTAATTGAAATTAGTTTCGTACATGCTAGTAACCATGTTAGGTTAATTTGAATTATTTTAATGAATTAAGTTTCATGTTCTATGATCCATGACACCATTAGGTTCGATTGGGATAGTAGTTCATGATTCAATTACATGTTTGTGATTATTTGGATGAAGACCGAAATTGCAAATAATTAATTTTCGAAATTATTTATTTATCTTGTTATATCTATTTTTTTATGAAGTTTCTATTTGATAAAGATAGATAACAAATTAGAATAGGAGATAAATATCAAGAATCTTGTTATCGGTGATATACTAGGATTCAAATATCTTAAATCCAAAATAAATAATTAATTTTCGAAATTATTTATTTATCTTGTTATATCTGTTTTGTTATGAAGTTTTTATTTGATAAAGATAGATAACAAATTAGATTAGGAGATATAAGCAAAATCGGTTTCGTTATCCCTATTGGATAGGAGATAAATATGGAGAAGTTTGTTATTGGTGATATGCTAGGATTCAAATATCTAAAGTCCTAATTGGATTATGATAAGATGATTAGTTAGATGTGGGCCCGAGTTAATTAAAAATGTTTTAATTGACTTAATTTTGGATAAATTAAGGGGTAAATTTAGTATAGCAAAATCAGCGAAAAATATGATTTTCTATAGCGAATTTCAATTTTCGGTATTGAGATTCGTCTTCTAAAAAAAAAAAAAAAAAAAAAAAAAAGCGAAGCGCCGCCCTCAGACCCTCGTCCATTGATCCGGCCAATGGACCGCTGTCTAACTAATCCTAGCGCACGGAAATTCTTTTATTAGTGAATAGTATAAAAAATTTCCAAATTGTTTAGTGATTGAACAAATCAATAGAATATATGATATTTCATTGTTTACATAAAAATCACTAAAACTGAATAAAATTCCTCTATTAAATTTTAAGTCTCATGTCATCCATTTTAAACACTTGTCAAAGGCCTCGATCACACTAATATAGTTTCACCATAGCTGGGTGTATTGTGTTATCTTGGTGAGACAAGTTGGGTAAGAGTTACCTAAATGTTTAAAATGGTCCGACTTAATAAAGCCATCAAAATAGTTTTGAGCTTTAGGCAAATGATGAGATAAAAACATGCTAAGACATAAGATGTCCCGTATCTCATAAAAGGATCTAAAAATTACATAAGATGTAATTGGTAATCATTACCTACCTAAATAATCTAGTTCTCGTGTTTCATACCATAGTTTGTCATAGAATTAGGTGAAATATGGTTTTTAGTCCCCTAAATAAACAATATGTTTTAGGAGGGTTGTTAATTTAGTGGGAGTCTATTCCTCTATACTAAAATAAACTTTACATACTCTTTATTGTAGATCAATGGCCTCTTCAAGTAACAATAATCCCATGTCACTGCGATCCATCCTTGAGAAGGATAAGCTATCTGGGACTAACTTTCTTGACTAGTTCGTAAACTTGAGAATTGTTCTTAAGCATGAACGCAAGTTGTATGTCCCGGATGCTCCAATCCCCGAGGACCCACCACCAATGCTACGAAAGTCGTGAAGGATGCGCATAGTAAGCATGTCAACGATTCTACCGATGTTGCATGTATTATGTCGGCAACTATGGTTCCCGAACTTCGAAGGACATGGAACTAATGGAAGCCTACGACATGGCTATAACGCTGAAGGAAATGTTCCAACAAAGAAGCTAGGCAAGAAAGGTTCGAGACAAATCAAAAACCTACATTCTTGCAAGATGACCGAGGGTGCGTCGCTTAGTCCTCATGTTCGAAGATGAAGGGCTATGTTGACCAAATTCGATAGACTCGGATTCCCCATAAGCCAAGAGTTGGCTACGGATTTGATCTTGAATTCATTACCGAGAGTTACTCACAATTTGTGATGAACTACAATATGAATAATATGGAGAAATCAATTTCGAGTTGCATTTGATGCTCAAAACTCGCTGAACAAAATATCAAGAAACCTCTAGTAATGTGTTGATGGTCCAAAAGGGAAAGGGAATGAAGAAGAAAGGCAAAGGCAAGGCTAGAGTTGCCAAGGCATTCTTTTTGTCGCAAAGCCCGTGGAACAAGTCAAGCCCCACTGTTCTTCTGCTTCAAAACACCCAAAAGAAAAAGAAGGAAATTTTCATTTCTCGTCATGCACTGGACATTGGTTCGAAATTGCAAACTCTATCTCGGAAGATCTAAGGAAGAAAAAGGGTAGTGCGACTACCACTACAGTATTTATGTTATTGAAATTAATTTATCTATTAGTGATTCCTGGGTATTAGATACGGATGTGGATCTCACATTTGTATAAATGTGCAGGGACTCACCAAAGTAGAAAGTTGAAGAAAGGAGAAGTCATCCTCCGCGTAGGGAATGGAGCAAGAGTTGCTTTGCCTGGGTCATTGGATCATATGACTTAGTTTTATCTAGTGGACTTATTTTAACTTTAAATAATTGTTATTTTGTGCTCACTTTGAGCGAAAACATCATTTCTTTCATGTTTGGATATGGATGGTTTTGATTTTATTATTGCAAATAATAGATGTTCCATTTCTCGTAAAGGCATATTTTATGCAAATGCTTGATTTGTATGACGGTCTTTATATTCTAAGCATGAAAAAGTCCACTGATACTCCAGCCTTTAACATAAATACAAAGAGATTCAAGTCAAATGATTTGAATCAAACCTATCTTTGGCATTGTCATCTCGGGCACATAAATGAGAAACGCATAACTGAAGCTCCATAAAGATGGACTTCTAGATTCATTTGATTTAGAAACATATGAAACGTGCGTATCTTGTTTATCGGGGGCAAGATGACTAAAAGTCCCTTTTGGACAATAAGTGAAAGGGCAAGTGATTTATTGGGTCTAATACATACCGATGTATGCGGTCCTATAAACACAATGGCTAGAGGAGGTTATCGATGACTTCATTACATTTACGATGATTTCAAAGAGATATGGTTATGTATATCTTATGAAACATAAAGTTCAATCATTTGAGATGTTTCGAACGTTTCAAAATGAAGTGCGAATCAACTTGGTAAAACTATCAAAACACTTCGATCGATCGAGGTGGTGAGTATTTAAGCCAAGAATTTGATGATCATCTTAGAAATTGTGGGATTGTCTCTCAATTGACTCCACCAAAGAACTCCACAATGGAATGGAGTTTCTGAAAGGAGAAATCGAACCTTATTAGATATGGTTCGATCTATGATGAGTCATGCAGATCTTCCATTATCCTTTTGGGGTTATGCATTACAAACTGCAGCTTTCACTCTAAATCGAGTTCCTTCTAAAGCGGTTGATAAAACACCATATGAGATATGGTACGGGAAGAGACCTAGTTTGTCTTTTCTTAAGATTTGGGGTTGTGAGGCATACGTAAAGCGACAAGTCTCAGAAAAACTAGCACCTAAATCTGACAAGTGTTTATTTGTGGGGTATCCTAAGGAAACAAAAGGATATTACTTTTATAATCCCGTTGAGAACAAAGTGTTTGTTGCTCGGTATGGTGCCTTTATGGAAAAACAGCTTTATTTCAAAAGACACTAGTGGGAGAGAAATAAATCTTGAAGAAGTTCAAGAATCACGGGTAAACATCGAACCGCTATCGGAAGTTCAACAACGTTCCGAACCAGTTGAACCTCCACAATTGACACAAGGCCCACGTAAATCTAGTAGGGTAAGACATGAGCCGAGAGATTCGGATTTCTCATTACCGATAGTCGTGATGTGTTGCTTATAGACCAAAATGAGCCCACCACTTATCGGAGGCTATGTCTGGACCAGACTCGATAAATGGCTAAGTGTCATGAACTCGAGATGCAATCCATGTATGATAACCAAGTTTGGAACTTGGTTGATTTACCTGAAGGTGGTAAGACCATTGGATGTAAATGGGTTTTCAAGAAGAAAAATCGACATGGATGGAAAAGTGCATACTTTTAAAGCAAGACTTGTAGCAAAAGGTTTCAGCGGACTCAAGGTGTTGATTATGATGAAACTTTTTCGCGAAGAGCCATGCTTAAATCCATAAGAGTTTTAATTGCCATTCTTTGCATATTATGACTATGAAATATGGCAAATGGATGTAAAAACAAAGATTTCTTAATGGAAAGTCATTGAGGACGTGTATATG
Organism: Stephania cephalantha; assembly: GCA_039657325.1. Lineage (NCBI taxonomy): Eukaryota > Viridiplantae > Streptophyta > Magnoliopsida > Ranunculales > Menispermaceae > Stephania > Stephania cephalantha. The sequence continues at coordinate 13,251,111 of CM077572.1, forward strand.
ACACAACCTCAAGGTTTTGTACATCCCGAGAATTCTAGGAAGGTATGCAAGCTTCAAAGATCCATTTATGGATTAAAGCAAGCTTCTCGAGTTGGAATCTTCGTTTTGATGAAGCAATCAAGGATTTTGGTTTTATTAAGAACGAAGATGAGCCTTGTGTATACAAGAAGGTCAGTGGGAGTGTAGTTGTTTTTCTGGTACTGTATGTTGATGATATATTACTCATTGGAAATGACATCCCAACATTACAAAATGTCAAGTCTTGGTTAGGGAAGTGTTTCTCAATGAAAGACTTAGGAGATGCGGCCTATATCCTAGGGATAAAGATCTATAGGGATAGATCTAAGAGGCTAATAGGTCTAAGTCAGAGTGCTTACATAGACAAGGTGCTGAATAGGTTCAGTTTGCAAGACTCTAAAAGAGGATTGTTGCCAATGTCTCATGGCATAAGTCTCAGCAAGACTCAATGTCCTAAGACAAATGATGAGCGAGACCGTATGAATAAGATTCCATATGCATCACCTATTGGATCTATCATGTATGCCATGTTATGCACTCGACTCGATGTATCATATGCTTTGAGCACTACAAGCGAGATATCGGTCCGATCCGGTGAGAGTCACTTTGGATAGCAAGTAGAACATCCTTAAGTACTTAAGAAGGACTAAGGAAGTGTTCTTGGTCTATGGAGGTTTTGAAAATGATCTAGTTGTAAATGGTTACACGAGATGCAAGTTTTCAAACCGATATAGATGATTTTAGATCGCAATCTGGATATGTGTTTACTTTGAATGGGGTGCGAAAGTGGAAAAGTTCGAAGCAAGAGATCAATGGCGAGATTCTACAACGAAGTTCGAGTATATTGCGGCGTCGATGCAAAGAAAGGAGGCGCTTTGGATCAAAAAGCTCATCTTTGAACTAGGTGTGGTTCCAAGTATTGCTAACCCTGTTTGTTTGTATTGTGACAATAACGGGGCAATAGCACGAGCCAAGGAACCTAGATCACACCACAGATCCAAACATATACTCGGCGTTTTCATCTCATCGAGAAATTATTGAGAGGGAGACGTAAAGATTTGCAGAGTACCTATCAAGACAACGTTGTGGATCCATTGACAAAAGCTCTTCCACAAGCAAAACATGATGGTCATGTTGGATCATTAGGCATTAGATGCATGTATGATTGGCCCTAGTGCAAGTGGGAGATGATGGGGCATGTGCCCTAGGTCAATCCATTAACTGTCTTTATGAATACTTTTAGTTAATAAAATAGAGGATTTCATTTGCTGTTTATTATAATTAATTTGCATGTTTACATTATAATAAGATCCATGGGTATTTACATAAATATCCTAAATGTCCCTAGTCGATCATTATACTGGGAACTATAATGAATTAAGACTAGTGTGAGTCTTGATTGATGATCATATGATAATTATACGTATATACGAATCAAGATCACGAGTACTTGTTAGGGAACAAAGTACTGGGACCGACCCGCTATGAGAACATCACATGGATTAAGTCAAGGTTGTTTCTCAGGATAGGTATTTTTTCAGTCCTCTGACTTGAGATTGCCAGAGACTTCAACATTAGGAACACAAGATTTTGACACAATCAAACGTTGTCTTTAACCTGGACGATTATAAAGGTTATGATTGGTTACTTGTGTGAGCAATGTGATGAAGTTGTGTAATCGAGATAGAATTTGTCCCTCTCATATAAAGAGAGATATCTAGTGGATCCTCGATGTGTTAGGCTCGTTAAAAGGCCTAGTCTAAGTGAATTGATATTGATCAATGTCACTTGGATGTTTTCACCTCTACCTAGAGATCGAGACTAGTACGATTGAACATGTTGGATGACAATTCCATGCCTTATGTTTGATCAAAAGGATATCGTGTGACAAAAGGATGTTATATACACTATTGATTAGGTTATATCGATTTGATATTCGTATAACTTGGGTAGTCATAATGTCTTGCTAGAGATCGCTTATGACTTGTATACCAAAATGTGTTTTGGTACACTCGCCAACGCCAACGTTGTATGAGCCTATTGGGTCGCACACTAAGAATGGTTTTGCAATATTTTAAGATGATTCGTAAAATGAATTTTATGTGATAAAATTCATGACAAACGTCCTTGTGGTGTATTACACTTATACTTCTTTAAGTAAGGGTATATGTGTAATAACAAGAGTTTTAGAATGAAGGAGAAAAATGAGAGAATCCCACAAGTTCTACCAGAAATGGAGTAGAGAATTTGATGGTTGGAAAAAGTGAGGAAGAATAAAGTCCATAGGAAAAGGAGCAAGGACTGTTAAAAAATGAAATGAAAAGAAGAATAAAAGAAATGAGAGAGAAAATTAAAAAGAAAAGAAAGCGGAAGTAAACTAAAACTCTTCAAATAAAAGATTTAGCTCGAGTATAAGTAGCTAATTGAGTCATTTTTCCATTCCAACCATATAAAGCCCTATAGACTTTTGAATTGCTAAAGTCTATCAAAGATGAGTTTGATCTATACTTATTTGTGAATTCTCGAGCTTAATGAGAAGTCATGAGATTTTATACTTGCTACTTGAGTGTTGAAACAAAATAAACGTGTGAGTAATGATGGTTTTTGGTTGAGATCTACTTTAATGTTTTAAAATGGAGTTATATGTATAGTTAAAGCTACATGTCTTAAAAATATAAGTTTTTGCGAAGAAAAACTCTTGAGTGGGTTATTAACTTGAAACTTAGTAAATTAAAGTATACTCCATGATTAATGTGAATTGAATGAGAATTAGTTATGAGGAGACTTATTAAAATGCACATTTGCTCGGGACGCGCAAAATCCTAAGTTTGGGGGTATTCACTACAAAAGGATATTGGATTAGCGACGAGGAAACCCGTCGCTAATACGGTATTTCCCGTCGCTATCCATTATTAGCGACATGAAACCCGTCGCTAACCTTGTTGTCGCTAAATTTTTTAGCGACGGTGTGTCAGGTTTGGCGACAGGATCCCGTCGCTAATCCGGTCACCATTTCCCGTAGCAAATTTGCCACGTGGTTTTGGTCGAATCTCGTTTGACCATGCCACGTGGACAATTAGCAACGGGGGTCGTCGCTAAAACCCTGTCACCAATTGTCCACGTGGATCGTTGGCCGCCACGTGGATTGGGGGTTAGCGACAGGTCTCGTCGCTAAATTGGCGAAAAAAAAAAAAAATTTAAAGTTTGATATTATATATAATATATATAATATTTCATATTTAATATTTATAAAATCCAAAAACTATTATATATAATCTAATATAATATTTAAAAATTTAAAATTAAATATTTGAAATATAATTAATTTATAAAAAGTAAATATTAAAAACTTTATTAAATATTATTAAATTTTATATGAAATTAAATGTAAATATTTAAAATATTTAACTATTATATATTTTTTATATAAATGCAAACACTATTATATATAATATTTAAAAATTTTATGAAATTTTTTAAATTCAATTAAAATTAAATTTTAAATGAAATGTTTCAAAATAATATTATTTATAAATAATATTTAAATTTAAAAATTCTTTATAAAACTTTATTAAAAATTACTATTAAAATAATATATTTTTATCTATACTATATAATTTATTCTGAATAACTATATGGATAGGAAAATTAAAGGAAATTAAAGTTAGTAACTGAAATCTATCAACCAAAATGAATTAAATAAAACAAAAAAAGTTAATTACAAGTATGAAAATATACAAAACAAGATATGAACAACCTAAGGCTAAATATACAAGGAAGTCAACACAATCGTCCAGATCGTCGTCGGTCTTCGAGTCATCAGCTGGAACCTCTCTCGGAGGCGCTGCACGAATGAAATCCCAAGTCTGTCCATTAGAGCCTGCTCCATGCGATTCAACTTGCCTTGGACCTCTCGCAACTGATCTTGGGTTAGAGTGTGATCATGCATAACCCGAAGAATGTGTGTCTGCATCGCTTGGAAGTCCCTCCACAAAAGCTCGACGGGCTCATTAGGATAAGAAATAGGCCGAGAAGATCCAGCTCCATCTCCACCTCCAGCTCCTCCTCCAGCTTAAGCATGTCTACGACGTCCACCCTAGTCCATATGTTCGTCCTTTGTCGTCGCGCTCAACGACGGACAAATATAGCTCGGTCTCATCTATCGGGGTGTCAGTCTGCGACTATGTCAGCTCAATCTGCCTACACTGGATCGCCGTCTAAATTAAGAATTTAAAACATTTACAAATCATTAATACCTATCATTAATTAACTAAACAAAATTTAAAAGCAAAACTATTTACTTACGACGATCTTCTCTACTCTCGAATCGAGGAAAGTTACGCCATCATGATCTTTCGTATGTAAGTATAGGCATAACTCCAAAGCAGTTGGAGGTCGACCCAACTTCTCCGCCTACAAAACATATATTTAAAGAGGATTAAGTTTGAGACTAATCCATGTATATTATATATATAAACTTATTATAACATAACTTACCAAATTTCTCTACGTGCTTTGATAAATGGATATCGAGCCACCGGTATGCACTTTGTGATCCTGTACGGGTCCCCTCTCTCGCCCTCCGATTTTTACTTGCTCGCTCGACTTCTTCTTAAAATCAGGGGTGGACCGCATCTTCTTTATAGTGGTCGAAGATCTCAGCAGATACATGTGCAGGCTTCTTATCTTTGGAGCACATCTTGCTAATAAAATTAGCGTACCGAGTGGCAATTTGGCTATCGTATGTCTCTTTAATAGCTGTGTCATCCAACGGCTCCTAGTCGAATGACAACTATAAGCAAAAAGTAATAAAATTTTAAATTTATCTATAAATACTTTTCAATTATATATTGTTTGTATATCTTATGTAAATGAAACAACATTAACTTAAACAACTTTACCTTCCATTGATTCCAGTAAATATCTAGCATGTACTTTGCATGACGTGCTCTCAAGAATAACCATCCTTGTGCAGGGAGTGTTTGTATGCCCTAGTCATCTCCCGGACAGCTCTGTCAAACGGGTGTGATTTTCGTCCACTAAATTGAAAACGAGGCGTTAGACCAAGTTTATAAGAAATAATTAAACGTAAAACTTTGTACGTATATTAACTATATGTCATCTTTCATGACCAATAATATATGCTCCGAGTTGGCTAGTAGTATTGCTTCGTCGTCGTCCATGTGGGTCCGTACCTATGGACGAGTCACTCGAACGATGTGCCGAAGAACTCGGCGATTGCTCTACCAGCTGACCCCAAGAGGGCGAGGCATGCAAATCATGATGGAGTGGTGGTGGGACTCTATGGTGGTCGTGCGTACGATCATGAAAATGTGAGGGAGATGCTGATCCCCCTGATGAAAAAGTAGGCCCGACACCTGGCCTAAACGTACCACGACATCAACGGGTGGAGTGGGTAGGGAGGAAAGTAAAGTGGAATACATCTGCATAGAGGTGGGATCATCACCAAAAACAGATGGCAAAGACATGAAAGATGTAGATGGAGAAATAGGGTAATAGGGTCTGCTGAGAAGGGTGGTATGGGTATGGATGCAGACTCTGATGACCCTGACTAGTTTGTGCAGGTGGAGTAGCATCATCATGAGAACGACGGTGTGATCCATCTGATCGTCATTCTCTAGTAGAGTTGGATCATCCGCCGGATCGACTACCATATCGTCCACCGGATCGTCCACCGGAGCCCTCACCAGAAGATGGGGCGTAACTTTTGCCTAACGACATAACTTTATAAAAAAAAAGACTAAGTTAGAATTTTGAGTTGAACCTCCAACATTTGAAATATTACGTAAAAAGTTAAAAAATATAATTGCATCATTTACCAACTGAACAAGATAGTATCATGGTTCGTCGTCACCGTCCTCATCATTCGATGAAAACTCGGAGTTATCGCTTTTATCGTCTTCTTTGTCGACGTCTGACATATGTGCGCTACTAGGATCAGCTAGCGAAGTTGGAACATTGTTGCCAATGTCGACCTCAGTATCATGTTCAGGTAGGTGCTCCTGAAAAGCGTCTTGTTCTATAGGCGCACTGTCAACGTTTTCGACTAAGTTTTGTTCATTGATGAATTTCGGTTGAAGTCTGCACGTAGCTTGCCAATTGTTCTACGCATTTCTTACACTTGGGTATGAAAGAAAGTACACCTGACTAACTTGCATGGCTAGTATGAAAGGCTCGTACTTGTTCAATTGCAGATTTCGATGTACATCGACGATTTTTAAGGATCGGTGAACTCATGTCCCGACATTGATCGTGTGATCGAGGCATTGACACTTGAACAACACAGTACGTAGGAATCCACCTTATTCGATTTCAATCACTTCTTCTAATTGCTCGTAAAAGTCATTGTCACATTCTGCGTAATTCGTGCCCCTAACGCACACCCCGCTACTACGCATATCTTTGTTTTAGCGATGTGCACGGTCTGAAATTTGTAGCCATTAACAAGATACGCGTGGTATCCGATGCAAAGTCGACTAGGGTCATATGACAACATTTGAAGTGTTATATCTTGAATAGATGATGGAGCCTACAGCCAAAAATGTTTCATTCATAAACTTCATTTTCAAATAAACAAAAACAAAAATAAAGAATTATTTTAATATCCACATACAAATGACTTACGAATTGTTGAAATCAACTTGAGAAATGTTTCTCAAGATGTTCATCGATTGCGCTTTGTGTAATATTTTCGTGTTTGGAACACAATTCCGATTCGTACATCCTAACAGGAGAATTGAAGAATGTAAGAATTGCGATTGAATAAATTTATGATAATAATTAAGATTAGAGCATACCTAATGAATGGAGTGACCTTGGGACAATTTAATAACACATATGAGTGTGCAGCGTTACACTCGTCATCCGTGAGATAACGCTTCTTTGATCTCCCGTAGGCCCGACCTAGGTAGGTGAATATTGAGAAGTTTTCATTAAAACTTTGAGTTGGTCCGACTCCACCATCGTAATTGCGGGGCGGACGATTATGCGAGGTGGAGACGTGTTCCTCAAAATAATAGGAACAAAATGCGGCTGCTTCTTCCACTAAGTAAGCATTGCATATTGAGCCCTCAACCCTTGCCTTATTCCTAACATTATTTTTTAAATGTTTCAAATACCTACATTTGTAGAAGTAAGTTAGTTAAAATGTATATGTTGGAGTGTGATATAAATTGTGTACGAGTCTAGTTGATTATCTCTCGAAAGGATACATCCACCGAAATTGTACTGGGCCAGCAAGGATAGCCTCGTACGCCAAATGGATAGGGAGATGCTTTATTGAGTCGAAAGAACTTAGCAAAAATATCTTTTCCAACTTCCACAATATCTCGGGAATATTTTCATGCAAAAGCCGAAGATTCTCAACATTTAAATTTTTAATAATTAAATCTCTGAAGAAAATGCTTAACTCGCTAATTGCAATCCATATGTCATCCTCTAAGAGATCTCGAAAAGCAATCGGCAGCATCGTTGCATGAAAACATGACAATCGTGGCTTTTCACCCTAAACATCTTCAACTTCTTAGAATCTATGCAGCGACCGATGTTAGATGCGTAACCATCAGGGAAGTTCAATTCCTTAATCCACTTACACAACGCCTGTTTTCTTTGTTTGTCTAGCGCATATCGTACCTTGTTATATTTCTTAAAAATCAGATCGTAACGAAGCTCTAGATGATTACAAATCTCCTTTAATTATTTCCTAGACTTTGCATTATCTTTCGTCTTCCCCGGCACACTTATGATTGTGTTGAAAATATTGTCAAAGACATTTTTTTCAATATGCATCACGTCTAGGTTGTGCCTGATAAGATTCGTCTTCCAATAAGGCAAGTCCCACAGTATGCTTGGTTTTCTCCACCAGCTAGTCCTTGAGACTTCGTTGTTTATTGCATTTGATCCCAATTCAGAGACTTTCATCAGCCCTAAAGATTCAATTTCTCGCAAGATATCTTCACCTGATTTATTAGCTGATGGCTTGTCGGATACGATTCTATCTCTGCGAAAATTAGACTCGTCTTTCCGCTCCTTCGAATATTGCGACAAGAAACGTCGATGAAAATTGAACCTACTCACTTTCCCTCCGAACCTTAACTGGAAAGCGTCGGTATCTTCCATGCAATAAGGACAAGCAGTCCTCCCGTGCGTGCTCCATCCCGACAGCATGGTGTACGCTGGAAAGTCGCTAACAGTCCATATAAGTTCAGCGCGCATTTGAAAGTTTGTCTTAGTCGATACGTCATAGGTAGGCACTCCGTCATACCACAACTCTTACAATTTTTCACCAATGATTGGAGAAACATATCAATTTTTTGTGACTGATTAGTTGGCCCAGGTACGATTACTATTAAGAACATCACTTCTTTCTTCATACACATCGAGGGAGGCAAGTTGTACGGTGTTAGAATCACTGGCCACGAGGAGTACGGTTTTCGGTCATTCCAAAAGGTTGAAACCAATCAGTGCATAAGCCAAGTCGAACATTACGAACCTCGGAGCTGAACGTAGGGTTCACTTGATTGAAGTGGTTCCATGCTAAGGAATCGGAGCAATGCTGCATATTGCCCTATTCTCTAACGTGTTCTGCGTGCCACCGCATTTGTTTCGCAGTAGCTTTCGACACGTACAAACATTTGAGACGAGGCGCCAAAGGAAAGTAAAGCATTGTCTTATGCGGGCGTTTGTTAGAGTTAAACCTAAATTCTCCGCAAAATTTACAATATGTAAGCTCAGAGTCGAGCTCCCAATAAAGCATGCATAAGTTAGGACAACAGTCAATTCGCTTATATGGGAGACCCAACCAGTGCATCAAGCCCTTACATTTGTAAAAGCTATCTATTAAACAATTGTCTTCAGGCAACATGTCTTTACATACTTGCAAAATTTCGTCGAATGCTTGCTCCAAAATATAATGATTCGACTTTATCGTCAATAATCGTGCCATTGCTGAGAGTTTAGTCATCTTCTCGCAACCCGGCTAAAACGGTTGATTCACCGCGTCAATCATTTCAAAGAAATGTTTCACTTCAGGGTTCGGCTTCTCTTCACGATTCCAATCGAAACTTGAGCCCGCAATGTCGTGTATCATATGATTATATGATGTCGGATATTCATCCATTGGATCATCACCTCCATCGTCCTCATCGCTTACTATTTCTTCATCCCCATGCGCGGTCCAACAATAGTAATCAGGAACGAATCCACCCCTCACTAGATGAAGCTCTACGGTGTCTACATCGTAATATTTGTCGTTGCGACATTTTCGACAAGGACATTGAATTTTCGATTCGTTCAAGTAAGTGGTGCAATGTTGCATGACAAATTTTATAAATTCCTTCACGCCATCCACAAACTCTAATCTAATGTAACCGCCTTCAATACGGTTGTACATCCAATCTCGAGACACAGACATCTCGAAAGACCTAAACAACCCCAATTGAATACACGTACACATCAATCACTATATAAATTTTAGTTGAGTGTTAATCGTAATTAGTCGAATCGATTGCATGTGCACATACTTTGCGTAATATATTTTATACATTTTATTCGATTGTTTACTGTAATTAGTCGCATTGGTTGCAATATATGCACATACTTTTGCGTAATTTTGTATAATTTTTAATTTTTCCTTTGAAATTTTAAATTTTACTTCAATATTTGTAGTTTATAATTTTATTTTGTCTCATTTATATATATCTCGTATATAAGCACTGTTATATAAATATTATTTGATTCAACCAATTATGATTTCCTTATTATAGCTAAATTACTTTTAACTACTCTATATTTATTTATAGTATAATATATTATACTCTTCTATTTTTGTCCTAATCGAAATTTAATTTGTCCAATAAATTTGTATCATTTTATTAAATTTTTATCAGTACAATTTACCATATTAATATTTCATTTAACTTGTAACTTCATACTTATTTTAATTTCAACTTAACATAATTTATATATATAGTTATATATATATATATGAATATCAATCCTCCCTACCTATACTATATATATCGTATTTAAGCGTTGTTATATAAATATTATTTTGTTCAACCAATTACAAATTTCTTTATTCTAGTTAAATTGCTTCTAACTTCTCTAAATTTATTTATAGTATAATATATTATACGTACTCTTTTATTTTTAGCCCTAATCGAAATTTAATTTGTCCAATGAATTTGTATCATTTAATTAACTTTATACTTAAAGTAGTTTCAAACTCCACCTATGTTGTACACTATGTGCGCTACATAGCCGGTCCCAAGTCTGGATAAAGGAGGAGGACTCTGACGCCCATTTTCCATACCGAAAAATGGGTAAGGGAGATCCCAAACTCATTTTTCATACCTGAAAAGTGGGGGAGGGAGGCCCCAAACTCATTTTTCATTCTTAGAAAATGGAGGAGGGTTGCGATAGATTGACAGCCGGCGTAAAACTTTTGTCATTTTTCATGAAATGGATCAAACATATATAAACGTTGGGGCATTCCCACCTAGCGACGCTGCATCGGAGTCCGGGTGTATTGAGAAATAAGCAATGGTGTGTTTCACATCGCCGCCCGGATGTGAAGAAAAATGAGCAAGGGTTCCCACACAAAGGACGGGTGTGGGTAAAGAAGCTAGTTCAAAACAAACACAAAAAACAAACAAAAATCATAGATACATATATTAGATCTTTTAGACAAAATAGAAATAGAAAAGGAAAACAAACACAAAGGGGAGAAAAAATTCGATTAGGAACATGGAACATAGGAACACTTACAGGGAAGTCAATAGAACTAGTAGATACTATGATTAGAAGGAGAGTCAATATTGCTTGCCTCTAAGAGACAAAATGGGTAGGAGAAAAGAGTAGAGAAATAGAAAGCACAAGGTTTAAATTGTGGTATACCGGTACAAATAGAAAATGCAATGAAGTAGGAAATGTGGTGGATAATGATTATAAGGATAAGGTCGTAGAGGTTAAGAGAATGGGGGATAGATTGATTCTAGTTAAATTAATTATTGGAGATGAAAAAATTAACATACTTAGCGCCTATGCACCACAAGTAGGATTAAGCGAGAGCATCAAACGCAAGTTTTGGGACGATATGGATGAATTTATGCAAAGTATACCATTAGATGAAAAGGTTTTGAATGGAGGAGATTTAAATGGGCATGTCGAGGCAAGTAATGATGGGTTTGAGAGAGTTCATGGAGGTTTTGGTTACGGTAATAGAAATGAAGAAGGAGAATCAATCTTAGAATTTGCTTCTGCATACAATCTTGTTTTAGTAAATACTAGTTTTAGGAAAAAGGAATCGCATATAATTACTTTTAGTAGTGGTCAAAACAAGAGTCAAATAGATTTTCTTAACAAGAAAATATATAGAAAAATATGTAGAGACTGCAAAGTAATACCTGGTGAAGCGCTTACTACCCAACATAAGTTAGTAGTACTAGATATTAAGCTAAAACGACGACATAATATGAATAAAAGAGTTAGCGACCCTAGAATAAAGTGGTGGAACCTAAAAAAATAATAAACAAGTAGAGTTTAGAGAAAAACTACTAAAGGAAAATATTTGGAATCTTGACTTAGATGCTAATACAATGTGGCTAGAAATGAGTAGTTGCATAAGGAGAGTGAGATCAAACGTATTAGGTATATCTAAAGGCTTGGGACCACCAAAGAAAGAAACCCGGTGGTGGAACGAGGATGTCGAACGAGCAATTAAGACTAAAAGAGAGATATATAGGAAAATACATAAGTGTTAAGATGAAGATGCGTACAATCAATATAGTGAAGCTAGAAAACAAGCTAAAAAAGTAGTTAGTCAAGCTAAAACAAATTTCATGGAAGATCTATATACAAGGTTAGGTAATAGAGATGGCGAAAAATATATATATATATAGACTAGCCAAATTAAGAGATAAAAAGAAACAAGACCTAAGTCATATAAGATGTATTAAGGACGAAAATCAAAATGTTTTAACTCGCGAGGATGATATTAAGGAGAGATGGAGAAGTTACTTCGATACTTTATTTAATGATGGCCAAGTTGATACTATAATAGATGAAAACCCACACCAAGAAAGAAATGTAAACTATACATGCAATATTAGAATTATAGAAGTTAAAGAGGCATTGAAAAGAATGAAAATAAGGAAAGCATGTGGCCCAGATGAAATACCGATAGAGGTTTGGAAATGCTTAGGAGAAATTGGATTAACTTGGTTAACAAAACTTTTCAATAAAATTCTAAAATCAAAACTGATGCCAATGGATTGGAGAAGAAACACGTTTGTGTCAATCTTCAAAAACAAAGGAGACATTCAAAGTTGCTCAAACTACCGGGGAATTAAACTTATAAGTCACACTATGAAACTTTGGGAGAGGATAATTGAAAATAGGGTAAGGAGAGAAACAACAATATCTGATAACCAATTTGGCTTCATGCCTGGGAGGTCAACTATGGAGACGATTTTCCTTGTAAGACGATTGTTAGAAGAATATAGAGAAAAGAAAAAAATCTTCATATGGTATTCGTAGATTTAGAAAAAGCATATGATAGGGTCCCTAAAGATGTTCTTTAGTGGGTTCTAGAAAGAAAATGAGTGCATGCTAGATACATAGACACTATTAAGGATATATATGATGGAGTAGTAAAGAGTACAAGGACATTTGGAGGAGCTACAAAAGAATTCCCCATTACGATATGACTACATCACGGATCGGCTTTAATTCCATATCTATTTACTTTAGTTATAGATGAACTAACTAAGCATATTCAAGAGGATATACCATGGTGTATGCTATTTGCAGATGATATTGTCTTAGTGGATGAAACAAAAGATGGAGTGAATAGGAAACTAGAACTCTAGAGGAATATATTAGAATCTAAAGGCTTTAAGTTGAGTAGGACGAAAACTAAATTTTTGCATTGTGAGTTTAGAAACACTAGACATCGAGATGATGGAGTGGTAAAATTAGGGGAAGTAGAAGTTCCTAAGGTGAACCACTTTAGATACTTAGGACCAATCATACAAAATGATGGTAATATTGAGAATGATGTCACACATTGAATTCGAGCTGGATGGAAGAAATGGCGGAGTGCAACAGGGGTGATTTGTGATCGAAATGTTCCTACTAAATTAAAAGGAAAATTTTATAGGACCGCAATTAGGCCAGCTATGCTCTATGGTAGTGAATGTTGGGCGGTAAAGCAACAACAATTACATAAAATGAACGTAGCAGAAATGAGGATGCTTAGGTGGATATGTGGTAAAACTCGTAAAGATAGAATAAGAAATATAGAAATTCAAAGACAAGTAGGAGTAGCACCAATTGATATAAAGATTAGGGAAGGGCGGTTGCGGTGGTTTGGTCACTTGCAAAGACGGCCTACAAATGCCCCCACTAGAAAACTTGACTCAATAGAAGCTGTAAAAATTCGACGAGGTAGGGGTAAACCAAAGTTAACATGAGATGCATTAATTAGGAGGGATTTGAATGGTTTGGAAAGCTCACCATCAATTGCACTTAATCAAATACAATGGAAAAGTTTGATCCATGTAGCCGACCCCAATTAATTTGGGACTGAGGCTATGTTGTTGTTTGTTGTTGTATACTTGAAGTTGTTTCAACTTAACATAATTTCTTTATTAAAGTTAAATATATTTTAATTTAATTTTTTAAATTAGTGATAAAAACAATTCAATAATAGTTTAATGGACATATTTGAAATTCAACTAATTTAATACTAAAACATTACAAAAGAAGTACATATATATATATATCAATACTAAAAAAATCATACAATAAACATCACAAATAATCAAAAAATAATAATTAAATTCAAATCATAAGCATGCATTTTATTTGTCACAAAAATAAAGAAATAATAAATATCAACATACATAATTTATTGCAACTTTTTGATCAATTTAACAAATTTTATTTACCTAAAAATACATGAAATACAAATTTAATTTTCCAAAATTTTATTCCAACATAAAATACAAAATTACAAGTTTTTAATCAAACCATTACATTTTTAATTTAACATGCATATATTTACAAAATTTATTCCAATTTTTCATTCTAACATAAAATACAAAAAACCATATTTTTCACAGAAAATACAAATTATCACATAAATTGCAAAATTTCACAAAAAAATATATTATAAATCAACTTAAATAACAAAAAATATAAATAAATCAACTATAAAAAATAGAATATATAAAATAAATAAAAATTATAGCTAAATCCCAAATAAAGAAGGAGATGGGAGTCGGGGCGGCTGTGACGAGGCGGAGGCGGGGCGGCCGAGTGAGGAGGAGGCGAGGGCGGATTGGCGGGGTGGCCGATTCGGAGGCGCGGATCGATGGGGTGGTCGAGGCGGAGGAGGAGGGAAAGGAAATATAGGGTCACAATGAGAGAGATGGCCACGGTGAGGGAGATGATCACGGTGAGGGAGAGGAGAGGATCGAGAGGAGATCGGAGAGGAGAGGAGAGCTCGATGAAAACCAGAGAGGAATAGATAGGGTTTTGGTCTGGATCTTATTTTCGGATTAGCAGCGGGAATAGCGACGGGGTAATCCCGTCGCTATTTTTACACGTAGCCCCCTCGTTTCCGACCACGTGGCCGAGAAAAATTGGTCTTGGGCGAGAGTTTTCCCGCCCAGAAAATAGCGATCCCCCGTCGCTATTTTCGTCAACGGTTCAACGACGATCCCCATCGCTGACCTATCGCTATTGGCATCCGTTTTTTGTAGTGATTTGATAAGTGATTATTTATACGCATATATAGGGTTAGTTTAATCGTAAATTTAGTCTAAATATCCTTAAATGAGTTCTAATTTATGGTGTTATTGCATTTTCAGAGATTTAAGGTGTAACAGAAGGAATTGAAGAAAAACGAGAAGAAACATAGCAAAAACCCACAAAATCAGAGTTGGCGTTGTGGGTACATGTGTTGACGTTGTCGGAATACAAGGCACGGTGTGGTAATGAAAGGCACAGTGTGGGAAAGAAGAAAAAAATGAAGAAAATCAACTCTGAAGGTCTGGTACAATGGCGCCACCGAGACAAAGGTAGGCACAACACCAAGACTCTAGGAGCTCAAAAATACACAATGAAGCAGTGGCGCAGTGGCGACACCGTGGCTTAACACACACGGCATCGAGGCAGTAAGTGACAGCGCCAACCACGCATGAAATAGAAAGTGGAGCTTTAATTCGAGTTAAATTGTAATTTAGGGTTTCTAATTGTTATGAAGGAGTATAAATAGGCATTAGGACATGGTACACTTAGAGGATAACACGTGTCGAGTGTGCACAATAATTTCTCGTGTTTTCTATTAACTTGTAGTAGTGGTAAATGGGATATCGTCTCCACATGGATTTTCGAGATCTATAAGGAAAGTAACTTTTTATTGTTTTATTAACTTAATCAATCTACTTAAACGGGAATTAAAATATTAAATAACTTAACAATTACGATTACAAACTTAATAAACTAAACTAACTAAATTAATTTATACAAATCAAATTCAAACTAAATTAAACAATATTCAAATGCAATTCAATATAAATAAACAAACATCTAAACAAACCACCACTAAACAATATAATATATTTGGATTACTTTCAAACATTAGATCATAATATCAATTTATATTATAATTATAATTATAAAATATATGGAATACTGGAATCATTAAACCTTATTTAATAATAGATTAATAGCCTTTGGCCAGCCATCGATTTCCCTTATATCATTGGAAATGTCACATTCTTATCTTTGTAAATCTGCCCATTGGATAAAACGCAACACCATAGAAATATGATAGCATTAAGTTCAGTGATAATCATGCCTAATCTAAGCCAATATTACTAAAGTTGCATAATAAACAACTTAAAACACAATCACCTAGAACATCCACTCAGGAAATGCCCTACAGATGAATCATAGTTACTACTTCTATAATTGTTGTCAATAACTATAAATATAGAATCAGAATCTTAATACCACATAACATATTTACAACTATGCATGCAATACTAATTTTCTTTAGTTGTAATACGCAAAAACAACTTTGTTAATTCCATGATTGATGTATATGAATAGATCTAAAGCATTAACTACATGATTCCTTAATTATAACTTTCTAGTAATCCAAAATATACTACATTGTCTACGATTTGTTTAAAATAATAGACTACTCACTCATGCTGGAAATAAACAACACATAAACATAATTAAAAGACATAATGAATAAATAAATATCTTAATATAAATCAAAGCTCCAAATTATCTTCAAACATGGACAATAAAACTAATAAGCAAAAGGAAAAGTTAATAGCAAAGCAGGAGAGTTATTTCGAAGCTCTCTTGCCTTTTTTTATAGTTTCCTCACGTACATAAATCTTAGATAAACTCAAATACTTCATACTAATTTAAAAAGCTCGTAACCGACTTCAGTGATTCCTTAGCAATTACTAATTTATACACAAATCACTAAGCAAATCACTGAGTTTAGCTTTCACTAGTCCACCGATTCAGCTAGCAATTCATAGTACATTCTCCAATTCGTTGTAGATTCGCAGGCCTTCTTCTGCTGCTGATTTATTTGGCAAATTCAAGTGTTAATCCCAATCATTGTGGATTCGCTGGTCCACTTTTCTAGTTGACTGTTTTGCTTTTCTTTCTCTTTTCTTCAATTTCTTCATTTTCTTAATTAAAACCTAAAATCAAAAAAATAAGAGAATACCTAATGTAATATTATCATTTATATATAAAACACTATAAATCACACTATAAAATGTGTCTAATTTTGGACTTGTCGAATACCCCAAAACTCAGCACTTTGTTGTCCCAAACAAAGGAATACTCTCATTCATATTCACATTTCATTCTTTATATATTGATTTCAATCTAATTCAATCTTAACTTTAAATAATAGAAATCTTAAATAGAAATGATTTTCAAATGGAAACATATTACGTACAACTAAATGAAAGTTATGATAGAATAGAATGATTTAGTCAAATCAAAACATCTCTTAATGATAACTTAACCACTTAATATAACACTTCTTTAGAATTTAAAGTTCATTGCCAAGACTAGTGCACAACATAGGTTTTCTCAATCTTTACTGACAAGCATCAAGCTTATGATAACTATATAGAATCTGAAAACACAAAAACTACTAGATTAGCTTCAATTTTAGAAAATACTTTATAATAGTACCACAATCAAAATCAATAGAAATTTTGCCAAGATACCAATGAATATGTCATTTAGAATATGTTAGATTAAGAAATACTTCATTCAATTCTAGTTTCAAGTTCTCGAGTTAAATCTTTTCATTTGAAGAGTTTTAAGAACATCCATCTTTTCTTTTTATCTCTCATAATTTTTTATTCTCCATTCTAATTATTTCTTTTTAGTTATTTTTTGAGTCCCTGCTCCATTTCCTTTGGACATTCTCAATTTTTTCCCACTATAGATTCTTTGCTCCATTTCCTTTTGAATCTAGAGGATTCTCTTTATATTTATTTATACTTTTGTTAACACTTCTCACTATCCACTAAAGTTGAAGAGAGTATTTTTTCTAACTTATAGAGATTCATCAATTTCTAACACATTTCTTCTTTCAATTATGGTATAATAACTTTCTACATATATGTACTATAAAAAATACTTAATCAATAGCTTTTGTATCATGAGATTCTTAGAAATATGTCTTTTCATCGTGCACATTTATTTCAATTTTCTACCCATTATCATGACTAACAGAAGCCATTCATTTTACTGTTCACATCAAGTAGCAAAGTTAATCAAAAAGGGTTTAAAATTAATTCCTTCTATAATAAAATTCACTTGGGTAATAAACCATCACTTTAATTTAAAATCTATTGCATATATATAGATTGTAACGACCCTAAAAATCTAACTCGTACCACGTGTCATTTCAGGGTCGTATGTGGGACCCACTCGTCGTGATCTGGATCGAATCGACGCGAAATAGGGTCAAGTTAAGGTTTAGACGTGGTGTTCCCGTGTTTCGGTAGTAAATTGTATTTTTGCCAAGTTTTGGCGAAAATGGGGTATTTTTCGGGGTTTAATTCGGACATAAAATCGAGGAGATAAGTATGAAAAATATATATATATATATATATATATATTAAAAAAGAAAGGGAGAGAGATCGGATAAGAGAGAGAAAGAGAGAGAAAGGGGAGAGAGAGAGAGGATAAGAGAGAGAAAGAGAGAGAAATGAGAGAGAGAGAGAGAGAGAGAGAGAGAGCGCGGAAGGAGAAGAAGAAGAGACGGCGGAGCTCCGCTCACGGCAACCACTCGTAGTGACGGGGGTGCGGACGGCGGCTCCCCGGTGCGGCGCGAAGCCAATGAGAGGCGGCGCGCAGGGGAGCTCGCGGACGAGCTCGCGCAGAGCGAGCGCGTGCGCGCGAGTTGACAGCGGTGACGGTGGTGAGTGGCTCCACCGGTGAGGGTGGTCGTTGAGCCTCCGTAGCACTAGCGGTGGTGGCCACTCCAGCAGCGGGGTCGGGAGGTGGCGCGACACCGTGGGATGATGACGAACGGTGGAGCGGCGGCGGGTGCGGCGACGGGCCATCGAAAGGATCGACGCAAGGGAGATCGCGAACGAGCAGCCGCGGCGGCGGCGCGAGCGGCTTTGAACTCCGGCGTGGATGGTTGGACGCGGCAAGCGGCTCCAGCCAGCGCGCCGGCGATAAGCGATGACGCCGGCGAGGAGGAAGCGGCGGCGGCGACGGTGAACGGCGTGGGGCAACGCGCGCGGTGGCGCGTTGCCGGACCGATTGATCCCGAGGAGACACAACAACAATGGACAAGGCGCCGTGACTTCGACGCAGCTCGACAACGCGATGGATTGCTCGCGAAGAAGACGAGAGGCGTAGGCCATGGTGAGGTCCTAAACCATATTTTGGTGGTAGCATCGAGTGATTTCGTGGCCTTTATTATGGAATTTTGCGGATTTAATCGCGAACATATTGATTTGAATGACTTAAGTAACTTGATTGGTATAAATGGACACCAGGGACTTATGAGGCTATAGTCGGGTGTCGGGTGCGCATATCGAGGCATGAGCGGGACATTTTAGGATGATTTGCGATTTCTCGAGGTAAGTAAAACCAGCTAGGAAATGCGCAGTATTTCATTTGAGCTTATATTTTATTTATATTGTATTGTGTCCCTTCTTGGAATTCCCACCCACTTATGAGTGTTCCGAGGGCCAAGTGAGTCATACGAGTGTCTCTGATTGGAGTGGTTGTCGGCTTGCAACCGGGGCCATGACCTCGAGTCACTTGAGTATTTGGTCGGAATGAGATGTGTTTTATCCGGGGCACCGTTGATATCCCTCATTTGCAACGGTCTAGGTACAAGCAGCGATGTCGCGTCCTAACACTGAGTCCGCTTGGCGTTGCGCGACTCTATGACCCCAACCCCGTGGCACCCCTCACTCGGTGGTCTTGGACTACTTGGGAACCTCTTTATTGTTTCCTTTGACACTCATTTCTCGTTGTACTTTCATTTTTTTACAGTCTTATTATCATGCATTCCATACAGTTTTCTTTTTATCCGCATGACTTTTAGACTGCTTCATTTATTTTGAATTACTGTTTAGATCCTACTGGCTTTTACTTACCTGGACTCGGCATTCTTGTGTTTGACCGAGTGCAGATCTGTAGCCGAGCAAGGGCAAGACGCGACATTTGGAAATCTACCTTCGTACACTTTTGTAGGTTTT
Source organism: Stephania cephalantha (assembly GCA_039657325.1). NCBI lineage: Eukaryota > Viridiplantae > Streptophyta > Magnoliopsida > Ranunculales > Menispermaceae > Stephania > Stephania cephalantha. Next base: position 13,270,931 of record CM077572.1, read on the forward strand.
TGGTTTTTTTTGTATTACTTATATATTTTGTTATCACACTTTGGGATACTTATTTGGGTTGAGAGATACACACGACTGATATATCATTTTTGCTTAGTTATAACACTTGACACGAGATGTACATGTTTACAGGGTTCCACAATTAGGTTGTCCAACTCTTTTACAATTATTGTTGAGTTATTTAATGTATTAATTGCTTCCGCTAATTTGTAAAACTTGAAAAATACTAATAACTCAACTTAAAATTATGAATTTACTTATAATGATGGATTGAAAGGCTGACTAGGCCTGCGTTGACCTTGCGAGACTGGCTCGAAGGTCCACGTGGGCTTAGGCCGGGCGGGGCCCAGTTTGTGGGAAACTGGGGCCGTCACAGTTGGTATCAAAGACTAGTTTTTGAGAATTTCATGGCTTAAGACATTGTGATACCAACGTCACAGTTGGTATCTGAACCTAAGTTGTTACTTATAGCTCTTTATTAACCCACAACCAATATAAGACATAAATTAAAAATAGAGTTAGGACACGGTTGGAACTTAGAGTGGAACCCTATGATCCTGACTTAGAGTCTTAGTTGGGAAGTGAGGAGAGTTGGGGAAATTAAATTTGGACTATATGAGCTATTTGATGTATTGTATATTATTACTATCGATAGCTATATCTTGATCGAGAAATCGCATTCTTTGCAAATTGCGATGGCCGATCACCCTGAGACCAGCGATACCGATCTGGATGACGTTCAAGAGAGGTTAGATGCGATGTCCCAGCTAGTCACTTCACATGGCCAGCAACTTCATGAGGTTCTCCGACTTTTGAGAGCACATGCTACAACATCGCCTTCTACATCACCGACCAGACCTGAGGGAGTACAGGTCCAGGCTGAGAGAGAACCATCTACTCATGTTACACCGACGGATGATACACTGAGCACGCCCACTGATGGGAGCACACGAGTGACGGCTAAGACGAGGCAGTCTCACGAGTTTCAGAGACATCACTCGGAGAAGTTTCACGGGGTACGGATCTCGGAGCAGCAAAGAAGTTTATGAGGAGTCACGAGAAGATTCATGACGTCTTGGCCACACCAGAGCATATGAGACCGAGCATCTCATCAGCTTTGTTGTTCGGGGAGGCTGATGTTTGGTGGCGTGGTATGGTGGCTACGAAGGGGAAGCCCAACAATTGAGTTGAATTCAAGGAGAGGTTCAATCAAAAGTATTTCCCTCATGTGGTCAGGAACATGAAGAGGACCGAGTTTCAGAACATCCTACAGGCGGCTGACAAGACAGTGATGCAGTATATGGGCCGATATTTGCGATTGATAGACTATGTCGGAGGCATAGCTGATACGGACGTTGACTAGGCCTACTACTTCATGAATGGCCTGTTGGATGAGGTCGGGTCTATGGTGGTGACCACAGCTCCAGGAACTTTACAGGAGGCATATGAGATGAGTTTGGCCAGTAAGACTTTTCTGAGCACGAGCACTGGTACAGTAGACGCAGCTCCACCACTAGCACAGCCAGATGTCAGACCCGGAGGTGACGGAGTGAGGAAGTGACCTAGACAGTGGAGGTCGAGGGATCGAGCTCAAAGTATGTGGTTTGTTGCATCTCCACCTCCTGCAGCGCATATTGCGCCAATACCATCTGCTCCAGTACATAGTTACATTAGCACACCACAGCTGCCGGCACCGTCAGGTTCTCAGCGACAACAATATCGATCGAGGACTAAGGGTAGTGGCGTAGCATTAGCGAGCAGGCAAAGGCAAAGGTGGTCGAGGCGAGGTATGGATGGGGACAGAGTGTTCCATCTGGATCGGGATCTCAGCATACTTGTTGGAAGTGTGGACAGCCAAGTCACTTCGCCGGTACGTGTCTACGATTGGGCAGAGGGCAGCCACATCAGAGCCGGGAGCAGGTTCATGCTATTGCCGAGCCAGATCCGACTGTTACCTGTAACTTGATAGTTTTATTTTCGGTCGCTTGGTCGATGAGTTGGGTTTGAAATCCACTTGACTACAGAGACTGATTCACATTCTTGTGGACATACGGAGGATGTGTGTGTGTTTGAGACGATGGATCATGAAAATGGTATTTTCCTTTTAGTTTCCCATATATGTTTCAAGGATGTTGCCCTGGTATATGATGGGGGGGATTTTCCCTTGAGTTTTTTCCATATATGTTTCGAGAATGTTGCCCTGGCATATATTGGAGAGGAGAAACAGATGGTGTAAGGTGTGTAAGGCATTACAAAGCCCGCTCGTCACGGAGGAGCCCATCCCTACGGAGTAAGATGAGGGTATGGCCTTGGACGGGTATGGCCTTGGGCCTTCACAAAACACTATCTTCCTTTGTGAGTTGCTTCAATTTCGAGGACGAAATCCCAATTAGTTGGGAAGACTGCAACGACCCTAAAAATCTAACTCGTACCACTTGTCATTTCACCGTCGTATGTGGGATCCACTCGTCGTGATCTGGATCGAATCGATGCGAAATAGGGTCAAGTTAAGGTTTAGACGCGGTGTTCCCGTGTTATAGAGTGAAATGGTATTTTCATCAAGTTTTGGCGAAAATGAGGTATTTTTCGGGGTTTAATTCGGACATAAAATCGAGGAGATAAGTATGAAAAAAAATTATTATTACAAAAAGAAAGGGAGAGATATCGGATAAGAGAGAGAAAGGGAGAGAGAAAGAGAGAGGATAAGAGAGAGAGAGAGAGAGAGAGAGAGAAGCCGTCGGGAAGGAGAATAAGAAGAGACGGCGGAGCTCCGGCTCACGGGCAACGACTCGTAGTGACGGGGGTGCGGACGGCGACTCCGGTGCAACGCGAGCCGAGAGGAGCCGGCGCGCAGGGGAGCTCGAGGACGAGCGGTAGCAGCTGAGTGCAGTGGCTCGTTGACAGCGGCGATGGTGGTGAGTGGCTCAACTGGCGAGGTCGGCGAGCCTCCGTTGCACCAGCAGGCAAGTTGACGGCCAACATCAGCGGCGACAGGAGGTGGCGCGACCGTGCGGGGATGATGACGAACGGCGGAGCAGCAGAGGTACGGCGACGGGCCATCGAAGGGATCGACGCAAGGGAGATCGCGAACGAGCAGCACCGGTGGCAGCGAGGCGGCCTGAACTCCGGCGCGCGATGGGTGGACGCGGTGCGGCTCCAGCAGTGGCACCAGCGAGAATTAGTGACGCCGCCGAGGAGGAGCGGCGGCGGCAGCGGCAGCGGCGCGGCGGCGGCGGCGGCGGCACGGCAGCGGCGTGGTGAACGGCATGGGGCAACGGCGCGGTGGCGTTACACGGGACCGATTGATCCCCGACGATACACAACAACAATGGACAAGGCGTCGTGACTTCGACGAAGCTCGACGACGCGATGGATTGCTCGCTAAGAAGACGAGAGGCGTAGGCCATGGTGAGGTCCTAAACCATATTTTGGTGTTGGCCTCGAGTGATTTCGTGGCCTTTATTATGGAATTTTGCGGATTTAATCGCGAACATATTGATTTGAATGACTTAAGTAACTTAATTTGTATAAATGGACACCAGGGACTTATGAGGCTATAGTCGGGTGTCGGGTGCGCATATCGAGGCGTGAGCGGGACATTTTTAGGACAATTTGTAATTTCTCGAGGTAAGTAAAACCAGCTAGAAAATGCACAGTATTTCATTTGAGCTTATATTTTATTTATATTGTATTGTGTCCCTTCTTGGAATTTCCACCCACTTATGAGTGTCCGAGGCCAAGTGAGTCATACGAATGTCTCTGATTGGAGTGGTTGTCGGCTTACAATCGGGGCCATGACCTCGAGTCACTTGAGTATTTGGTCGGAATGAGATGTGTTTTATCCGGGGCACCGTTGATATCCCTCTTTCGCGACGGTCTAGGCACAGAAGGCGATGTCGCGTCCTAAGACCTGAGTCTGTTTGGCGTTGCCGCGACTCTATGACCCCAACCCTGTGGCCCCCGCACCCGGTGGTCTTGGACTACTTGGGCACCTCTTTATTGTTTCCTTTGACAGTCATTTCTCGTTGTACTTTCATTTTTTTACAGTCTTATTATCATGCATTCCATACAGTTTTCTTTTTATCCGCATGACTTTTAGACTGCTTCATTTATTTTGAATTACTGTTTAGATCCTACTGGCTTTTACTTACCTGGACTCATCATTCTTGTGTTTGACCGAGTGCAGATCTGCAGCCGAGCAAGGGCAAGACGCCGACATTTGGAAATCTACCTTCGTACACTTTTGTAGATTTTTGGTTTTTTTGTATTACTTATATATGTTGTTATCACACTTTGGGATACTTATTTGGGTTGAGAGATACACACGACTGATATATCATTTTCGCTTAGTTATAACACTTGACACGAAGATGTACATGTTTACAGGGGTTCCACAATTAGGTTGTCCAACTCTTTTACAATTATTGTTGAGTTATTTAATGTATTAATTGCTTCCGCTAATTTCTAAATCAAATGAATCTAGAAGCCCATCTTTATGGAGCTTCCTTATGCGTTTCTCGTTTATGTGTCCGAGACGACAATGCCAAAGATAGGTTTGATTACAGAAATGACAATTTTCTTCCTTTTCTTTTGGGTGTTTTGAAGCAGGAACAGGCCGGGGCTTAACTTGTTCCATAAGGTTTGCGACAGTGCAGCAACAGCCTTGGCAACTTAGCCTTGCCTTTGCCTTTCTTCTTCATTCCCTTTCCCTTTTTGAACCATCAACACATTACTAGAGGTTTCTTGATATTTTGTTCAGCAGTTTTGAGCATCAAATGCAACTCTGAAATTGATTTCTCCATATTATTCATATTGTAGTTCATCACAAATTGTGAGTAACTTTCCTAATGAATTTAGGATCAAATCCGTAGCCAACTCTTGGCTTATGGGAAATCCGAGTCTATCAAGTCTGGTCAACATAGCCCTTCATCTTCGTAACATGAGGACTAACCGACGCACCTCGGTCATCTTGCAAGAATGTAGGTTTTTGACTGTCTCGAACCTTTCTTGCATAGCTTGTTGTTAGAACATTTCCTTCAAAGATTATAGCCATGTCGTAGGCTTCCATTAGTTCCATGTCCTTCGAAGTTCGGGAACCATAGTTGCCAAGATAATACATGCAACATCGTAGAATCGTTGACATGCTTATTATGCGCATCCTTCACAAACTTTCGTAGCATTGGGTCTGGTGGGTCCCCAGGATTGGAGCATCCAGGACATACAACTTGCGTTCATGCTTAAGAACAATTCTCAAGTTTCGAACCATCAAGAAAGTTAGTCCCAGATAGCTTATCCTTCTCAAGGATGGATCGCAGTGATGACAGGGATTATTGTTACTTGAAGATGCCATTGATCTACAATAAAGATTATGCAAAGTTTATTTTAGTATAGAGGAATAGACTCCCACTAAATTAACAACCCTCCTAAAACACACTGTTTATTTAGGGGACTAAAATTCATATTTCACCTAATTCTATGACAAATGACTATGGCATGAAACACAGAACTATATTATTTAGGTAGGTAATGAGCTTACCAATTACATCTTATGTAATTTTTAGATCATTTTATGAGATACGGGACATCTTATGTCTTAGCATGTTTTTATCTCATCATTTGCCTAAAGCTCAAAACTATTTTGATGGCTTTATTAAGTCTGACCATTTTAAACGTTAAGGTAACTCTTACCCAACTTGTCTCACCAAGATAACACAATACACCCAAATATGGTTTGAAACTATATTAGTGTGATCGAGGCCTTGCCAAGTGTTTAAAATGGATGACACGAGACTTAAAATTTAATAGAGGGATTTTATTCAGCTTTTAGTGATTTTATGTAAACAATGAAATATCATATATTTTTATTGATTTGTTCAATCACTAAACAATTTGGAAATTATTTTTTTTTTTTATACTTTTCACTAACAAAAGAATTTCCGTACGCTAGATTAGTTAGACGCGGTCCCGGCCGGCCAATGAGATTTGGTATACAAAGGGGCGCGCCCCCATTTTTATTTTTTATTTTTTAGAAGACGAATCTCAATTCCGAAAATTAAAATTCGCTATAGAAAATCATAATTTTTCGCTGATTTTATTATCATAAATTAACCCCTTAATTTATCCGAAATTAAGTTAATTAAAATATTTTAATTAACCCTACCCACATCTAACTAATCATCTTATCCTAATCCAATTAGGATTTAAGATATTTGAATCCTAGTATATTACCAATAACAAGATTCTTGATATTTATCTCTTATTCTAATTTGTTATCTATCTTTATCAAATAGAAACTTCATAACAAAATATATATAACAAGATAAATAAATAATTTCGAAAATTAATTATTTATTTTGGATTTAAGATATTTGAATCCTAGTATATCACCAATAACAAGATTCTTGATATTTATCTCTTATTCTAATTTGTTATCTATCTTTATCAAATAGAAACTTCATAACAAAATAGATATAACAAGATAAATAAATAATTTCGAAAATTAATTATTTATTTTGGATTTAAGAAATTTGAATCCTAGTATATCACCAATAACAAGATTCTTGATATTTATCTCATATTCTAATTTGTTATCTATCTTTATCAAATAGAAACTTCATAACAAAATAGATATAACAAGATAAATAAATAATTTCGAAAATTAATTAATTATAAATAAATAATTTCGAAAATTAATTATTTATAAATAAATAATTTCGAAAATTAATTATTTATAAATAAATAATTTTGAAAATTAATTATTTGCAATTTCGGTCCTCATCAAAATAATCACAAACATGTAATTGAATCATGAACTACTATCCCAATCGAACCTAATGGTGTCATGGATCATAGAACACGAAACTCAATTCATTAAAATTATTCGAATTAACCTAACATGGTTACTAGCATGTACGAAACTAATTTCAATTAAATCACGAATATATGTATCATATACACAAAACATGATAATAAATCTCACGTAAAACTTATGTATATCACATATACATTAACTATTAATATGCTTTCAATCATATATCATGTATATATCGAAGAAAACATGCAATGAATTTAATGGAATCGAACTCGAAGGCTCGATACCACTTTGTTGGGTTTTGGGGTTCATACGCAAGTGGAGATTACAAAACAGCTTTTGACAAAAACCCCAACAGATCCGAATCTAATTCCATTAAAAACGTTTAAACCATGAAAAACTTAATCATACCTCAATCGCAATATACCTTTCAGAAGGTTGATCGATCTCTAAGGCGCTGCTAACGACGAACGCCCTCTATCAGCAGTCCACACACGAACGGCGGCCGAGATTTGAAGTGCTAGCTTCGAGAGAATATCAAACCTTTTTGTTTCTCTCCAAAACGATCCAGAGCATACCAAAAAACCCTAAGTCGTTTCTAAAACGAAAATAGAGTTTCGGCCTTTTGATCTTTCGTACATGTGTTCTAACTTAAAGCGTCTATTTATACAACCTCAGTATATAGACGGTTAAGTAAATTACACATATACCCTTACTTAAAGAAGTATAAGTGTAATACACCACAAGGACGTTTCCGTCATGAATTTTATCATATAAAATTCATTTTTCTCGAACCATCTTAAAATCTCGCAAAACCATTCTTAGTGTGCGACCCAATAGGCTCATACAACGTTGGCGTGTACCAAAACACATTTTGGTATACAAGTCATAAGCGCCTCTAGCAAGACATTATGACTACCCAAGTCGTACGAATATCAAATCGATACAACCTAATCAATAGTGTATATAACATCATTTTGTCACACGATATCCTTTTGATCAAACATAAGGCATGGAATTGTCATCCAACATGTTCAATCGTACTAGTCTCGATCTCTAGGTAGATCGAAAACATCCAAGTGACATTGATCAATATCAATTCACTTAGATTAGGCCTTTTAACAACCTAACACATCAAGGGATCCACTAGATATCTCTCTTTATATGAGAGGGACAAATTCTATCTTGATTACACAACTTCATCACATTGCTCACACAATAACCAATCACAACCTTTATAATCGTCCTTAAAGACAATGTTTGATAGTGTCAAATCACTGTGTTCCTAATGTTGAAGTCTCTCAGTAATCTCAAGTCGAGGACCGGAAAATATACATATCATGAGAAACAACTATGACTTAATCCATGTGATGTTCTCATAGCGGGTCTGGCCCAAGACTTTGTTCCCTAACAAGTACTTGTGATCTTGATTCGTATCCCTATACGTATAATCATCATATGATCATCAATCAAGACTCACACTAGTCTTAATTCATTATAGTTCCCAAGATAATGATCGACTAGGGACATTTAGGATATTTCTTTAAATACCCATGGATCTTATTATAATGTAAACATGCAAATTAATTATAATAAACAAAGAAATGAAATCATATGTTTTATTAACTAAAAGTATTCATAAAGACAGTTAATGGATTGACCTAGGGCACATGCCCCAACATCTCCCACTTGCACTAGGGCCAATCATACATGCATCTAATGCCTAATGATCTAACATGACCATCATGTTTTGCTTGTGGAAGAGCTTTTGTCAATGGATCCACAACGTTGTCTTCAGTAGGTACTCTGCAAATCTTTACGTCTCCCCTCTCAATAATTTCTCTGATGAGATGAAAACGCCCGAGTATATGTTTGGATCTCGTGGTATGATCTAGGTTCCTTGGCTCGTGCTATTGCCCCGTTATTGTCACAATACAAACAAACAGGGTTAGCAATACTTGGAACCACACCTAGTTCGAAAATGAACTTTTTGATCCAAACCGCCTCCTTTCTTTGCATCGGACGCCGCAATATACTCTCGCCACGTTGTAGAATCGCCGATCTCTTGCTTCGAACTTTTCCAAATTTACGCACCCTCATTCAAAGTAAACACATATCCAGATCGCGATCTAAAATCATCTATATCGCTTGAAAACTTGCATCTGTAACCATTTACAACTAGATCATTTTCAAAAACTTCCATAGACCAAGAACACTTCCTTAGTCATTCTTAAGTACTTAAGGATGTTCTTTATCGCTATCCAGGTGACTCTCACTAGGATCCGACGATATCTCGCTTGTAGTGCTTAAGGCATATGATACATCGTGTCGAGTGCATAACATGGCATACATGATAGATCCAATAGCCGATGCATATGGAATCTTATTCATACGGTCTCGCTCATCATTTGTCCTAGGACATTGATTCTTCTTGAGACTTATGCCATGAGACATTGGCAACAATCCTCTTTTAGAGTCTTGCAAATCCGAACCTATTCAAGACCTTGTCTATGTAAGCACTCGACTTATACCGATTAGCCTCTTAGATCTATCCCTATAGATCCTTATCCCTAGGATATAGGCCGCATCTCCTAAGTCTTTCATTGAGAAACACTTCCCTAACCAAGACTTGACATTCTCGCAATGTTGGGATGTCATTTCCAATGAGTAATATATCATCGACATACAAGTACTTAAAAACAACTACACTCCCATGACCTTCTTGTATACACAGGCTCATCTTCGTTCTTAATGAAACCAAAATCCTTGATTGCTTCATCAAAACGAAGATTCCAACTCCGAGAAGCTTGCTTTAATCCATAAATGGATCTTTGAAGCTTGCATACCTTCCTAAAATTCTCAGGATGTACAAAACCTTCAGCCGTGTCATATACACGTCCTCAAGCAGCTTTCCATTAAGAAATGTTGTTTTTACATCCATTTGCCATATTTCATAGTCATAATATGCAAAGAATGGCAATTAAAATTCTTATGGATTTAAGCATGGCTACTCGGCGAAAAAGTTTCATCATAATCAACACCTCGAGTCCGCTCAAACCTTTTGCTACAAGTTTTGCTTTAAAAGTATGCACATTTCCATCCATGTGAGTTTCTTCTTGAAAACTCATTTACATCCAATAGTCTTACCACCTTCAGTAAATCAACCAAGTTCCAAACTTGGTTATCATATATGGATTGCATCTCGAATTCATGGCACTTAGCCATTTATCTAAGTCCGGTCCGTACATAGCCTCCCGATAAGTGGTGGCTCATTTTGATCCATAAGCAACACATCACGACTATCGCAATGAAAATTCGAATCTCTCTGGCTCATGTCTTACCCTACCAGATTTACGTGGGCCTTGTGTCACTTGCGAGGTTCAATCGGTTCGAACGTTGTTGAACTTCCAAGAGCGGTTTAGTGTTTATATGTGATTTTTGAACTTCTTCAAGATTTATTTCTCTCCCACTAGTGTCTTTTGAAATAAACTGTTTTTCCATAAAGGCACCATACCGAGCAACAAACACTTTATTCTCAAATGAGATTATAAAAGTAATATCATTTTGTTTCCTTAGATACCCCACAAATAAACACTTATCGATTTAGGTGCTAGTTTTTCCGAGACTTGTCGCTTTACGTAAGCCTCACAACCCCAAATCTTAAGAAAAGACAAACTAGGTCTCTTCCCGTACCATATCTCATATGGTGTTTTATCAACCGCTTTAGAAGGAACTCGATTTAGAGTGAAAGCTGCAGTTTGTAATACATAACTCCAAAATGATAATGGAAGATCTGCATGACTCATCATAGATCGAACCATATCTAATAAGGTTCGATTTCTCCTTTCAGAAACTCCATTCCATTGTGGAGTTGCTGGTGGAGTCAATTAGGAGACAATTCCACAATTTCTAAGATGATCATCAAATTCTTAGCTTAAATACTCACCACCTCGATCTGATCGAAGTGTTTTGATAGTTTTACCAAGTTGATTCTGCACTTCATTTTGAAACGTTCGAAACATCTCAAATGATTCAGCTTTATGTTTCATAAGATATACATAACCATATCTCGTTGAAATCATCAAGAACGTAATGAAGTATCGATAACCTCCTCTAGCCATTGCGTTTATAGGACCGCATACATCGCATATGTATTAGACCCAATACATCACTTGCCCTTTCACCGTGTCCAAGAAAGAGACTTTTAGTCATCTTGCCCAAGATAAAACAAGATACGCACGTTTCATATGTTTCTAAATCAAATGAATCTAGAAGCCCATCTTTATGGAGCTTCCTTATGCGTTTCTCGTTTATGTGTCCGAGACGACAATGCCAAAGATAGGTTTGATTACAGAAATGACAATTTTCTTCCTTTTCTTTTGGGTGTTTTGAAGCAGGAACAGGCCGGGGCTTAACTTGTTCCATAAGGTTTGCGACAGTGCAAAAATGCCTTTCTGCAACTTAGCCTTGCCTTTGCCTTTCTTCTTCATTCCCTTTCCCTTTTTTGAACCATCAACACATTACTAGAGGTTTCTTGATATTTTGTTCAGCGCTTTTGAGCATCAAATGCAACTCGAATTGATTTCTCCATATTATTCATATTGTAGTTCATCACAAATTGTGAGTAACTTTCCGGTAATGAATTTAGGATCAAATCCGTAGCCAACTCTTGGCTTATGGGAAATCCGAGTCTATCAAGTTGGTCAACATAGCCCTTCATCTTCAGAACATGAGGACTAACTGACGCACCCTCAGTCATCTTGCAAGAATGTAGGTTTTTGACTGTCTCGAACCTTTCTTGCATAGCTTGTTGTTAGAACATTTCCTTCAAAGATTATAGCCATGTCGTAGGCTTCCATTAGTTCCATGTCCTTCAAGTTCAGAACCATAGTTGCCGCATAATACATGCAACATCGGTAGAATCGTTGACATGCTTATTATGCGCATCCTTCACAAACTTTCGTAGCATTGGGTGGTGGGTCCCCAGGGGATTGGAGCATCCAGGACATACAACTTGCGTTCATGCTTAAGAACAATTCTCAAGTTTCGAACCACCAAGAAAGTTAGTCCCGTATAGCTTATCCTTCTCAAGGATGGATCGCAGATGACAGGGGATTATTGTTACTTGAAGAGGCCATTGATCTACAATAAAGATTATGCAAAGTTTATTTTAGTATAGAGGAATAGACTCCCACTAAATTAACAACCCTCCTAAAACACACTTTGTTTATTTAGGGACTAAAATTCATATTTCACCTAATTCTATGACAAATATGGCATGAAACACAGAACTATATTATTTAGGTAGGTAACGGTTACCAATTACATCTTATGTAATTTTTAGATCATTTTATGAGATACGGGACATCTTATGTCTTAGCATGTTTTTATCTCATCATTTGCCTAAAGCTCAAAACTATTTTGATGGCTTTATTAAGTCGGACCATTTTAAACGTTAAGGTAACTCTTACCCAACTTGTCTCACCAAGATAACACAATACACCCAGCTATGGCTGAAACTATATTAGTGTGATCGAGGCCTTGCCAAGTGTTTAAAATGGATGACACGAGACTTAAAATTTAATAGAGGGATTTTATTCAGTTTTAGTGATTTTATGTAAACAATGAAATATCATATATTTTTATTGATTTGTTCAATCACTAAACAATTTGGAAATTATTATTTTTTTTTATACTTTTCACTAACAAAAGAATTTCCGTACGCTAGGATTAGTTAGACAGCGGTCCCGCTGGCCGGTCAGCGGGACGGGGTATAGGGGGCAGCGCCCCCATTTTTTATTTTTTATTTTTTAGAAGACGAATCTCAATTCCGAAAATTAAAATTCGCTATAGAAAATCATAATTTTTCGCTGATTTTATTATCATAAATTAACCCCTTAATTTATCCGAAATTAAGTTAATTAAAATATTTTAATTAACCCGGACCCACATCTAACTAATCATCTTATCCTAATCCAATTAGGATTTAAGATATTTGAATCCTAGTATATTACCAATAACAAGATTCTTGATATTTATCTCTTATTCTAATTTGTTATATATCTTTATCAAATAGAAACTTCATAACAAAATATATATAACAAGATAAATAAATAATTTCGAAAATTAATTATTTATTTTGGATTTAAGATATTTGAATCCTAGTATATCACCAATAACAAGATTCTTGATATTTATCTCTTATTCTAATTTGTTATCTATCTTTATCAAATAGAAACTTCATAACAAAATAGATATAACAAGATAAATAAATAATTTCGAAAATTAATTATTTATTTTGGATTTAAGAAATTTGAATCCTAGTATATCACCAATAACAAGATTCTTGATATTTATCTCATATTCTAATTTGTTATCTATCTTTATCAAATAGAAACTTCATAACAAAATAGATATAACAAGATAAATAAATAATTTCGAAAATTAATTAATTATAAATAAATAATTTCGAAAATTAATTATTTATAAATAAATAATTTCGAAAATTAATTATTTATAAATAAATAATTTTGAAAATTAATTATTTGCAATTTCGGTCCTCATCAAAATAATCACAAACATGTAATTGAATCATGAACTACTATCCCAATCGAACCTAATGGTGTCATGGATCATAGAACACGAAACTCAATTCATTAAAATTATTCGAATTAACCTAACATGGTTACTAGCATGTACGAAACTAATTTCAATTAAATCACGAATATATGTATCATATACACAAAACATGATAATAAATCTCACGAAAAACTTATGTATATCACATATACATTAACTATTAATATGCTTTCAATCATATATCATGTATATATCGAAGAAAACATGCAATGAATTTAATGGAATCGAACTCGAAGGCTCGATACCACTTTGTTGGGTTTTGGGGTTCATACGCGTGGAGATTACAAAACAGCTTTTGACAAAAACCCCAACAGATCCGAATATAATTCCATTAAAAACGTTTAAACCATGAAAAACTTAATCATACCTCAATCGCAATATACCTTTCGGAAGGTTGATCGATCTCTAAGGCGCCGCCAACGACGAACGCCTCTATCATCACCCACACACGAACGACGCCGAGATTTGAAGTGCTAGCTTCGAGAGAATATCAAACCTTTTTGTTTCTCTCCAAAACGATCCAGAGCATACCAAAAAACCCTAAGTCGTTTCTAAAACGAAAATAGAGTTTCGGCCTTTTGATCTTTCGTACTTGTGTTCTAACTTAAAGCGTCTATTTATACAACCCTTGTATATAGACGGTTAAGTAAATTACACATATACCCTTACTTAAAGAAGTATAAGTGTAATACACCACAAGGACGTTTCCGTCATGAATTTTATCATATAAAATTCATTTTTCTGAACCATCTTAAAATCTCGCAAAACCATTCTTAGTGTGCGACCCAATAGGCTCATACAACGTTGGCAGTGTACCAAAACACATTTTGGTATACAAGTCATAAGCGGCCTCTAGCAAGACATTATGACTACCCAAGTCGTACGAATATCAAATCGATACAACCTAATCAATAGTGTATATAACATCCTTTTGTCACACGATATCCTTTTGATCAAACATAAGGCATGGAATTGTCATCCAACATGTTCAATCGTACTAGTCTCGATCTCTAGGTAGATTGAAAACATCCAAGTGACATTGATCAATATCAATTCACTTAGATTAGGCCTTTTAACAACTCTAACACATCGAGGGATCCACTAGATATCTCTCTTTATATGAGAGGGACAAATTCTATCTTGATTACACAACTTCATCACATTGCTCACACAATAACCAATCACAACCTTTATAATCGTCCGGTTAAAGACAACGTTTGATAGTGTCAAATCACTGTGTTCCTAATGTTGAAGTCTCTGGTAATCTCAAGTCAGAGGACTGAAAAATATACATATCATGAGAAACAACTATGACTTAATCCATGTGATGTTCTCATAGCGGGTCGGTCCAGTACTTTGTTCCCTAACAAGTACTTGTGATCTTGATTCGTATCCCTATACGTATAATCATCATATGATCATCAATCAAGACTCACACTAGTCTTAATTCATTATAGTTCCCAGAATAATGATCGACTAGGGACATTTAGGATATTTCTTTAAATACCCATGGATCTTATTATAATGTAAACATGCAAATTAATTATAATAAACAGCAAATGAAATCCTATGTTTTATTAACTAAAAGTATTCATAAAGACAGCTTAATGGATTGACCTAGGGCACATGCCCCAACAAAAATAGTATTGAGAAAAACAAGATTTGTAAATAATTCAAATCAATCGATAAATATTCACAAAACCCCCCAAACTCATTTGAAACTTAATTTCAAATTAGATTGCTTATAAAATCCAAATTCATTCACTATATATGCAAAATAGTTTAAAATTTCGATAGTGATAAAAGAATCATCACATCACTCTCGTACTAGTATTATAATTGAAAGCATTTGACATCAAAACCATTTTTAAGTAAGAATTTCAAAAATTCCAAAATTGAGCTCCTATCCTAAAATCAATCCAAAATCGACTAAAAACTAAAGATTTGATTCATAAGAAGTTAGGGTTTTTGTTGATTACCTTTTTGAAAGTGAATCTTTCAAGTATTGAATCCAAGATTGCTTCTTTAGAACTCTCCTAAACTCTTATTCAAACTCCCTTGCTTAAGCCCTATGTAGCTCTATATACTCAATGCTCACCATATTTTTGGGTTGACTATGTGAAGATTGGGTGGGAGACACTTATAAATACTAAAAATTAAGCTTTTGAGGGTTGAATCATGACAAAAATTAGTGTTTTGATCAAAAGGGTACAATGGTTATGAGTGGGAATGGTTTAAATGTGGTGATTTGGGGTTTTATGTTTTAAAAACTCGAATTCGTTCCCAACTAATCAGAGTTTAAGTGAATTCGCTCTGATGAAATCATTAAAAATGAGCCTTAGTGACTCAGCGATTTGGTCAGTGATTACTAGTTATAAATGTGATTTGGTGAGAAATCACTAACTTCGAATTTACACTAAATATTCTACAAGTTGCTGTTGATTTACCCAGCGATTTCCAGTACGAATTGGAATCGCTCAGAAATCGCTGATGTAATTTTACTGTTTTTTCCATTATATTAATTTTCCTAATTAATTATCACACATATATATTAATACAACAACAACAACATAGCCTCAGTCCCAAATTAACCGGGTCGGCTACATGGATCAAACTTTTCCATTGTGCTCGATCAAGTGCAATTGATGGCGAGCTTTGCAAACCATTCAAATCCCTCCTAATTAATGCATCTCATGTTAACTTTGGTCCGACACATATATTAATAAAGGTATAAATATTTAAAATATTCAAAATTCAGAATTTAACTAGGATATATATTAAATAATTTATTTTCTTTCCATAAATAACTAATTAACATAAACATAATGCATACAACAATAATGCGGAAATAATTTGGCTCGATCAACCCCCTTATATGAAACTATTTTAGAATTGAATTCTTAAAATATTCTCATTATAAAAGTCAAAAGTTAAGAGAATATAAAAACGACTAACTAATCCTAATACTAAAACAAAAAATAAAGATAGAGTATGGGATGCCTCCCATAGAGTACTTTTGTTTACTGTCGTTGGGTCGACAGAACCACGCAGTTCTAGACTGGTTTTATAAACTTAAGCGTAGGATTTTCCACTCTTGTGCCATTCTAGAAAGTGATTGCTCATCTATGCACTAGAGAATTAATTGTCTTGTTTAGAGTATCCATGACAGCTTGTGAAGTGGCTAACAAAGGTCGTCCTAAGATCAATTGAGGATCTTCGTTAATGAAGTGTGGTATAACCAAAATAGCTATAAGAATAATATACTTATCAATCTAAACTGGTATATTAGTAACCACACCTATCGGTTTTATTGAATACCCATTTGGTAGGTAACTTTTTCGGAAGCAAGTACATCCAATTCTAATTGAGTGTGAACAAAAAAATGAATCGGCATGTAGTTTGCTCTAGAACCCATATCATATATATCCTGGATCAACGAGCTTGACAATTGTTGGATTCTTCTTTTTCTTCTTCTTATTCCTTGAAGATTTAACTTCCTCCATGTTATTATTCTGAACATTGTTTGATTGTCTAACCCACCATTCTTAGGTTTTTGTTTGTTGATTAGCAGGTTCTTCACCTTGTTCGTTCGTGGTCTTAGCATTTCCATCTTCCATTGTTACTGCATTAATAGCATATATTTCGGTTTCATGATGATTTACATTTAAAGATTCATTATTTTCAGTTTGTTCATTATCAAATTCATCAGATTGTTCATAGATATGTTCATCATTCAAGTGAAAAGTTACAATTTTATTTTCAAATTTCATAGACATTGTTCCTTCAAATATGTCTAGTTTCGTTTTAGCTGTTTTAAGGAATGGTCTTCCCAAAATTATAGATGGGGTCTTAGATGATATTGAGTCTCTCATTTTCATGACGTAAAAGTCAGCGAGAAATATTAAGTCATTAACTTTGACTAAAACATCTTCTAGTAAACTATAGGGTTTAACAATAGTATTGCTAGCTAAAGTAAGATTAACAGGTGTATTGGTTAACGAGCCTATTTTCATTGATTCATATAACTCGAGTGATATAACGTTTATCGATGCTCCAAGATCACACATAGCAAAATCTATAAAAAAATTTCATAGTGTGATAGGAATTTCAAACATCCCTAGGTCGAAACATTTCTCAGGTATTTTCTTTTTAATTAAGAAAAACACTTTTTGTCCTAAGTTTTCTTTAAATTATTTTAAAATTTTGTCTTTTGATTCAGAGAATTCTTTCAAAACTTCATCATAGTTAGAAAATTGCATAATTGATTCCATCAATGGTTCATTGATTTCTACTTTCTTAAATGATTCAAGAATGTCTTCAGTGATTTCTTCTTTTCTAGCATTAGCTAATCGTTGTGGAGCGATAGAATATGAACACACATTTTCATTCAAATTATCATGAATCTTATCATTTTCATCCGTATCGATTAATTCAGATTTTATAAAGATTTTTCATATGCTTTAACTCAGGCTAAATGCCATGGGTATAACCTTCCAAGAAAAGGTGTAAGTTTCAATTGTTCAGGCATTCATTCTCTAGTAGGAATGACATTAGCCATCATTTCCTCTTCTTCTTCAATATTCTTTTGAACCTTCTTTTATTTTTTAATTTGTTTAGGTGCATTACCAATTATAATTGAATATAACATTAACTTTTGCTTGATTAGTAGGAGCAACATTGGTCTGAGTAGGTGTTTTAGCTTGACTATTATGTTGAGTGCTTAACATATTTATTTGTAAATCCATTTGACTTAACTGATTTTTCAATTCATTAATAGTGGTTTCAGTCTTAATTTGATTTTGAGAAATTAGTGTAAATTTCTAATGACTTTCGCTCATAAAGTTATGCAGTATATGCTCTAAATTTGGATTCAAAGGTTTATTGTTTTGTTGAGGCTGTTGATTAAGTGCAGGTAGTGTATGAGCTTTTGGTCTATGAGTGTTATAATTCTGATTTTGAGGACCATAGCTAAGATTTGGATTCGGTCTTCCAAGATAATAAATATTATTAGCATATTGATTTCTTAAGGGACCAAAAAATTGATTCATCATTGCATTAACCTCTTTAGTATGTTCTTCTTGTAGATTAGGACACGCATCTGTAGGATGTGTAACCTCATTACAGAAACCACAAGCCTTAACTTCATTAGATTTATCGTTAATTAATAGCTTAACCATCTTAGATAATTCATCAATTTTATCATCAGTTGCGTTGTTTTTCTTACTATCCACTTCATAGAGTTTCTTTCTTGAGGATTCAACTTTTTCACCATATTGTTTGGATTGTTTTGTCATCTTAGTAATTGTTTCTTTTGTTAAAATAGGTGTTGTTTCAAATAAAGATCCACCACATGTTATGTCTAGTAGCCTTTGTTCAAAGTGATTGAGTCTTTCATGAAAATATTCTAATAAAGCTCTTTGAGTGTATCCATGTTTTAGACAAGAAGAAATTAGTCTTTGAAATCTATCTCAAAATTCATTAAAATTCTCATCATCTTTCATCTTAGCAACTGTTATTTGTTTTTCTAGCACGCATATATTCATCTAAGAAATCTTCTAATATTTAAGTCCTTGTAGTTATCGAATCTTATGGAAGATAGAACAACCAGTCTTGTACTTGATCTTTCAATGCGAAAGGAAAAGCCTTAAGCTTGACTTGTTCTAAAGTACCTTCTTTAGGTTTCATTATGTTAACTTTATGTTGATACTCCCTTATGAATTTATGTGGGTCTTCGTTGTCTTTACTATAGAATTTAGGTAAGGCACTAATAAATCCAGATCTAAGTTCAAATTTTAAAAATCCATCGGGGTATTCTATGCACATAGGCTCACATGCTATAAGATTTTGACTTGCTTGTCTATATGTGAGTTCTTTATTATTGATAACTTTGATATCATTGTTATTATTGATGCCATTATCATCAATATCATTATTTTTGTTTTCCGTTTTATTAACTAAATTTTCCCTAAGTTGTTGTCTTAAACTTCGATCAAAAGTTCTATCAATTTCAGGATCAAACTGATGTAAAGATCTTGTTTAATTAACACGACGAATTGTATATACCATACAACGTCTATAATCCTTTGAAATTATCTAAAAATCCTCGACAACGGCGCCAAAAATTGACACGTGTCGAACTTGCACAATAATTTCTCGTGTTTTCTATTAACTTGTAGTAGTGGTAAATGGGGTATCGTCTCCACATGAATTTTTGAAATCTCTAAGGGAAGTAGCTTTTATTGTTTTTATTAACTTAATTAATCTTGTTAAACGAGAATTAAAATATTAAATAACTTAACAATTATGATTATTAACTTAATTAACCAAACTAACTAAATTAATCTAAACAAATCAAATTTAAACTAAATTAAACAATATTCAAATGCAATTCAACATATATAAACAAACATCTAAACAAACCCCACTAAACAATATAATATATTTTGATTACTTTCAAACATTAGATCATAATATTAATTCATACTATAGTTATTATTATAAAATATATGAAATATTGGAATCATTAAACCTCATTTCATAATAGATTGATAGCCTTTAGCGAGCCATTGATTTCCCTTATATCAATGGAAATGTCAAATTCTTACCTTTGTAAATCTACCCATTAGATAAAACGCAACACCATAGAAATACGATATCATTAAGTTGAGTAAAAATCATGCCTAATCTAAGCCAATATTACCAAAGTCGCATAATAAACAACTTAGAATAGAATCACCTAGAATATCCACTCGAGAAATGCACTATAGATTAATCCTAGTTACTACTTCTATAATTGTTGTCAATAATTATAGACATAGAATCAGAATCTTAATACCACATAACACATTTGCAACTATGCATGCAATACTAATTTTCTTTAGTTGTAATACGCAAAAACAACTTGTTAATTTCGTGATTGACGTGTATGAATAGATTTAAAGTATTAAGTACATGATTCCTTGATTATAACTATCTAGTAATCCAAAATATACTACATTGTCTAGGGTTTGTTTAGAATAATAGACTACTCACTCATGCTGGAAATAAACAACACATAAGCGTAATTAAAAAACATAATAAATGAATAAATACCTTAATATAAATCAAAGCTCCAAATTATCTTTAAACATAGATAATAAAACTAATAAGCAAAAGGAAAAGTTAAAAGCAAAGCAAGAGAGTTGTTTCGAAGCTCTCTGGCATTTTTTTATAGTTTCCTTACGTACACATATCTTAGATAAACTCAAATACTTCATACTAATCTAAAAAACCCGTAACCGACTTTAGCGATTCCTAAGTAATTTCTAATTTATAGACAAATCGCGGAGCAAATCACCCAGTTTAGCTCTCAGTGGTCCACCGATTCAGCTGGTGATTCATAGTAAATTCTCCAATTCACTGTGGTTTCGTTGGCCTTCTTTTGCTACTGATTTACTTGGTGAATTATAGTGTTAATCCAAATCATTGTGGATTCGCTGGTCCACTTTTCCAATTGATTGTTTTCCATTTCTTTCTCTTTTCTTCAATTTCTTCATTTTCCTAATTAAAACCTAAAATCAAAAAAATAAGAGAATACCTAGTTAATTGTCCAATCCTAAAAATTTTAAATTGGTAATTATGGCTAATCGGGGAGTAATGGAGACTAATTATGATTTCGGTCGCAAGTCAGGAGTTAAAGACCGGTGAAATTGAGATTTTTAATTAATTTTATTATTATGCGATGTGTGCCTAATGTTGTATATTATATATTATGTTATTTTGCGAAATTCAAGTTAAATGAGTAAATTCGAGATTTTACGGGGTTTTATCTCGAGATACGTATCGAAATGGGTCCTGGTATAGTTAAAATATCGACTCGAACTATTGTTTCAAATTTTGCAAAAAATAAATGAAATTAAGTTCAAAAATTTGAATTTGAAGTTTAAATGACTTAAAGAGTCGACTTGGGGATTTTGCCTCGGTTGCGTGTAAGGTCGGCAAAATGTGCCCGGTCCCGTTTGGCCCGTTTTGTCCGGTCCCGTTTTAAACGGGACCGGGCAATATTTTTTTGACAAACATACGGGTCCGGACAATGTTTTATGTCCGTTTAAAAATACGGGACCGGTCTGGCAGAAATTTCAAAAAAACGGGTACCCGTTTAGTGATTAATTTGAAGGGCATATAAGTAATTTCACACTCCATAACCTAATTCTCACCCTCTCACCGTCTCACACTCACCATTCACAAACTTCCTCTCCCTCAACTCTACCTCTCTGCCTCGATCCCTCAACACCGCCGCCTCTCTGCACACCGCCTCTCTGCCTCTCTCGCTCCTCAACATCGCTTCTCAACACTGCAGTGCGCCTCTCTTCGCACACCGCTTTCTCGCTTTCTCTGCTTCCTCAACACCGCTCTCAACACCGCCTCTCGCACCGCTCTCTCTCTGCCTCCTCAACACCGCCTCCTCACCGCGCTCTCGCTCTCTGCTCTCTCCTCAACACGCTTTCTCCGCCTCTCGCCTCCTCAACACCGCTCACCGCCTCCTCAACACCGCCTCCTCAACACCGCCTCCCTCAACACTGCGCTCTCTGCGCACACCGCCTCTCGCTCCCGGCGCGACAACGTCGCAACCGGCGGGAGCACCTCGTCCTCCACTCGCCAACGCCCGGATGCGCCTCCGGACCCCTTTCGACCCCATCGACTCCCTCAACCCCTCCGTCCTCATCCACTTCCGTCGCGGCCACCTCTCCAACTACTCCTCCCGGTGCTCCTACCTCGGCCGAAATCCAAGATCGGCTCCCCGAACCCAACCCACGCTCCGCCGACCTCCGCCGCGAGCTCCTCTACGCCGCCTCTACCATCATTGTTGACAAGTTGTTTAGTATTTTTAAATATTTATTAAATATTTTATATTTGATAAATAAAATATTTAATCATATTTAAAAATAAAAAAGCGGACAAAACGGATCCCGTATATTTTACAAACATACGGAATCGGACAAAAAAAAATTGCCCGTTTCAAAAACGGACCGGTCCGGCACCAAATTTAATAATTTTAGAAATGGGTGTCCGGTCCCGTTTATGTCCGTTCCCGAATTTTTGCCAGCCCTACGTGTAAGTTGGGATCGGATGTAGTGTGAAAAGAGGTGAAGTTTGTGCGAGATCTTGTTTCGAGTTTTGTGTCGGTTGACGGTAGTCGAGGTTGAGATTGGGTCCAAATTGGTGCAAGTTTGGTTAGGTATGACAAGATGATTGGTGTGGAATACTTTGGTGTGTCGTAAATAAAGTTAAGATTTTTGGGGTTTTGGTGTGACCAAAACTAGTGTTATGGACGTTTTATAAAGATGGACTATTTTGTTGAGAAGTTGGCTCAATTTGATGAAAAATCGGATTGAAAACGAGCACCATAAGTCAAAACACGTCAAAATAAAGATTATAGGAATTGATAAATAAAAAGATATTAAGCTGCTGACAAGCACCTGAGGGTTTATTTATAAATATATATATAACAAAATTCAAAATCAAAACTTTTTTATTTCATTCCCACATGTTCAAAATGTTCGATTCTCTAACCTCTCAACTCAGGTTTTTCCTCGCAGATCTCCGTACGTCCAATTTAGCCTAATTTCTTTCTGCAACACTGTACTGTATTGCGAGACGTCAGCTCAAGCTAAGTTTTTACGGTGGAAACGGGGTATTTGGCCCGCAATTTGGTAAATTTTCAATGCAGGGCACTTTTCCACAATTCAATTTGAATTCTCGCGATTTTTCAATTTCTTTCGCGAGGTTTTGATGGAAATTGGTAGGAGTTGTTGTTAATTGGTATATAAGGTTGATTTGGATCAATTTGGAATAAGTCCCACCGACATGAGTTAGGGTTTTAATGAATTAAACTAGTGCAATTTAGTTGATAACTATTTTGGAGATGTTTTATAGTTGGTATTGATTTACATTGAGTTTTTGGATGAATTGATTATTGGTTTTGATCCAATTTCACTCCACAAGTTGTAGAGATGTTTTGGTGTTGGTATCAATTGATTTCGTATAAATTGCATTAATCCTTAATATTGTATTTTTGTTGTACATGCATACACGGGTAGGGAGGATAAGCCAATTCGAGTCTTCTTATAGTGTATACTATACCGTGGTTATATAACACTATATTATGCTTGAGGGGTTGGAGTCACCGATATTTTGCATCACGTGGTTATCATGAGATCACGTTGAATCGAGATCATACTCCTAAAGTCTAAAGGAACGAGACTCGTTTCGTTATCCTCACTTGGGTATGAGTCCTTATTATTGTTTACTTACCACTTTCGGAGGATATCAACTAATTGTAGTCGATAACAAAAACGGGATAGATTATGTGGCGGCCCTCGCCGCCCGGGGTGACGTGTCTCCGTGTACTCCTTGCAAGCCGGCCTACTACACGTGTACGGCACCTGCCCGTCCTTTTCATGTCTCGAAATTCGCATCCACTTGTGTGTACAGCGTATAAATGACATATGCAGCGGAAGTTGTACTTAAATGCAAGGAATATTAATCAATTTAACAAATCCTACTGTGGAAAAACCCTGAAAAGTATTATGTATAAAGGTAGACGAATGTACCATGTAAAGTATCTATGTACAATGTCATGTCACTCCCCAGTTCCCAAAAGAATCAAAATATCAAAATAATCACACGTACAAGTAATCCTCAGAGGTAGAAGATCCCCTTGCCTTTACTTGTACTCGGATCTGCACTCAATCATCACAGAAGAAAATGGATGACGAGTCCAGTCAGTAAAATCCCAAGGAACTCCTACGAGCATTCATATAAATAAGTGGAAGTCAATAAATATTGTTAAATAAACATGCGAAATGTAAACAGACAATTGTAAGTAGGGCATCGCATGCATAGATAACAATAAAGTGCAAATATGTGTGCATGTTCCAGTCATACTAAAACCATACTTCGGGATTCCCTTCCAGGATCCCACTAGTGGGAGCACCCAACTAGCTATCACATGATCCCTCTCGGTGGCCGGCGTTGACCTACGACGCACCGACACATGTAGCAGTTCAATAGCTCGGGTCGTTATCCACCGAGAACTCCTGATACACATGCTATGGTCTAGAATGCATAGACACACAAAGAAAATTCGGTGGGAGTAACTCAACCAACCGTGCAAACAACGACAAGATATAGATATAGGAAAAATCACAAGGAAATACTGGAATTGAATGGAATTACAAAGTAAAATAAATACTCGAGAGTTTTTCCATTGGGTTTTACAAACCTCACAATGCGCTCCACTACCCCGTAATCAATCCCCGGTCCAAGTCCACCGAGTCATTGGTCGTCAATTGATCACCCATGTCAACCTATGTCCATTTATCAATAATTTAATTTGGCATGAAAATTTACAACAAATTTCTAAAACTTTTAGGCAAAATTGCCAATTTCACGCTTTTCGATGCAAACCCCGCAAAAAATCGCGTCCGACATTCCCACATATTTTCTTTTCATATAACTTATCAATTTCTATTTATTTTATCAAAATATATTTTTTTCGAAATTTTCCAATTTTTCCAAATTTTTCTTTCATTTTTCTTCTCTTTTTCTCCTTTTTTTTTAAAAAAAAAGTTTTGTTTAGGTCGAGTCGACCCAACCGGTCGGACCCGCTCGGGCCGAACCGGCCCATTCAGGCTCGTCCCATGGGTGGGTGCACACGCGCGCGCGTGCACCACCTTCCTCATCTGATCGAACCGGTTCGGCGGTTCGATCGAATTTTTTTTTTTTTAATTTCTCCTCGATGGTTTGGGTTGGGATTGCTCTCCACCCCAACCCCGGTGGAATCGATGGCAGGGGAGACACCCCGCCATCACCACCACGACCCGATTCGGCCTCCATAACCGAACCCTTGTCTCACCACCACGGCCAAACCGAGACCCGCAACAACAACGAGGACTCACCTCGATCGCGACGTCTCCACCTTCTCTTCTCTCCTTCCTGGCTTCTTCTCCTCCTCCTCCTCTCCTTCTTCCCTCTCTCGGCCTCCCGATTCTGTTGTGTGCATGGAGTGTGTGTGTGTGAGGTGTAGGTGTAGGTGAGGTGAGTGGACACGTGTTGTTGAATTTGGACAAGTGATGTTGTTGAGTTAGGTGTCTTGACACCTAAATGTGACACAGCTAAGACACTCGCCCGTGTTTTTTGTATTTCAACGCCCGGTTTCGCGTCCGAACCGTGATATACGTGTACGCCGCGTCGCTAGCCACTCAATATCTATTCCATATTATTTACTTGGCAAGTTTTTATTCAATTTGTGTGTTTTCGTTTCCCCGACCTAATATTCGGTCCCGTCGACTACCTGATACTCGCGTCGACACGTATATCGAGGCGAATACCGTTCACACACCCTCACATGTATTATTTTGCAACATACACACATGCGATGTATTTGAATAAATTACACCGCAAATAAGCAACCAACACACCATAAACTTCCATACCTAAGTCCCCGTGTGTCCTAGCCTATCGCGGCGTCCACGTAGATCCGAGCTGGCGTATGTGTCTGCAAATTGAATAGACATTATTAAAATGGGTCATTACAATTCTTCCCAACTAAATAAAATTTCGTCCCGAAATTTAACTGTAACTAAAGTCCCACACCAGATAATAGTTGAGGGTATCGCGTCCTCATCGTCGACTCGAGCTCCCAGGTGAGTCCATCTGTCTTATGATGCTGCCAACGAACTAGGACCTTCGCGAGTTCCCTGTTCCAGAGAATCTGTACTCGATGGTCAACGATTTTATCGGTCTCTCCTCATAAGTCACGTCAAGTCGTATCTCCACCGTCCCAACTCAATCATCGGTCTCGCCCGACCTAGCGAGTCTTAACATGGAAATGTGAAATGTCGGATGAACCCCACTAACTCAAGCAGTAACTCCAACCGATATGCAACAGGCCTACTCTTTGTGCAATCCGGTATGGCCCAATGTATCTCGATGCCGCTTTCCCCTTAATGTCAAATCTCTGTTGACCTTTCCAATGAGAAACCTTTAGATACACCATATCGCCCTCGTCATAGCTCAGACCCTCGCGATACCTATCCGCGTATTTTTTCTGTATATCTTGTGTAGCTCGCAGCCTTCGACGACGAATTTCTTGTGCTCGACCTTCACCTGTCGGCAAATGTGACAACTCTTAACTTACGCACCTACGTCAGCCTTCATCCCTGGCCAACAGAATAGTCGCCTCAAAGCATGGTACATCTTGGTCCGACCAGGATGAACTGTGTAACGGGACCGATGTGCATCTTCCAAAATCACGTCCCGTATCTCCTGATCCGTAGGTATCCACAATCTCCTCGTATCTCAAACACCGATCGTGGTTTCGCCCAATCGCGCATTCCGGATTTTGTGACAGACCACTGACCCGCTCATAGAGCCCATCAGCCCTCTGACACTCGGCAACCCGTTCAATCGATACGGTCGGTATCCTCATCTGACAACAAATGTGTTGTTCCGCCGTAGTCGACAACTCGACCATACACATAACTGATGATGTCTGTAATAAGTCATGCTCATGTGTCATCCGCTGCAGAATAGTCTGACCATCGAGTCCACTCCTGCTCAATGTGTATGCTACGACGTTCGCTTTGCTGAGTGATACTCAATAGTGAAGTCGTAGTCTTTCAAAGAACTCCACCATCTCCGTTGGCGCATATTCACTCCATTTGAGTGAAAATGTACCGTAAACTCGGTGATCTCGTATACAACACGAATCGCACTCCATGAGATAGTGCCTCCAAGCCTTCAAAGATGTAAAAACGACCGCCGCAAGATCTAGGTCATGCACTTTGGATAATTCTCCTTGTGGGGTCTCAATCGTCTAAAAGATAGGCAACCGGTATATCATCCCGCATCAACACACATCCAAGACCAATACCCGACGTATATGTTTATACGTCAAGGTTTTTCCCGCTCCGCAATGTCAATATTGGTGCAATGTCAACCTCCGCTTAAATTCACAAAAAGCTCGCTCACACTCCTTTGACTATCAAATCGACGTCTTTCTCGTCGGGCCTCTCGTCATCATCGGCGCGATGCGATCGAGGAAAAATCCCGCACAAATCGCCGGTAGTATCCGCCATTCCAAGGAAACTCCGTATATCGCCTATAGACTCACGCGTCTTCCAATCAATGATCGCCCTAATCTTTTCTGAATCCACTGAGATACCCTGCTCACTGATGACATGGCCTAAGAATCTCACCGCACTTAGCCAAAAGTCACACTTGCTAAACTTGGCGTACAGTCGGTGTTCCCTCAGTGTCGTCAAAACTGCCCTGACATGTCCCTCGTGATCCTCACGAGTCCCGTTATAGATCAAGATATTGTCGATCAATACGATGATGAATCTGTCCAAATACGGCCTCATGACCTCAGTGCATCAGATCCATGAAAATTGTTGGAGCGTTCGTCAGCCCAAACGACATGACTGTGAACTCAAATAACCCGTATCTCGTGGTGAAAGCAGTTTTTTGGATATCCTCTTCTCGAGTCCTCAAATGGTGATAACCTGAGCGAAGGTCAATCTTTGAGAAGAATCTAGCACCCGTCACCGATCAAACAGATCATCAATCCTAGGAAGTGGTTAACGGTTCCTCACAGTTACTTGATTCAACTTCCTATAGTCGATGCACATCCTCATCGTACCATCCTTCTTTTTCACAAATAGTACTGGAGCTCCCCAAGGTGACATACTAGGGTGAATGAAACCCTTCTCCAACAGCTCATCCAACTGTCGTCTCACCTCCTCCTACTCCGTTGGTGCCATCCGTTAAGGTCGACTGGCAATTGGCTGCGTCCCTGATATCAGCTCGATTATGAACTCAACAGCTCGTGGCGGTGGCAATCCGGGTAAATCATCTGGAAATACATCGACAAAATCCCGAACCACCGGAACGTCTTCAATTCGGACCTCCGTTCGAACCTCCGGCTCAACTATCGCCGCAAACGCCTCCATCTCCCGCGTTGTAGCTAGTCGACCTCTCGTGATGGGTAAGTCGATTCTGCCGATCCAACTAATACGAACTCCTTGTATTCCAGGAATATGAAACTTTATCCTCTTGTCATAACAATCTATTTGTGCATGATAGGATGCTAACCAATCCATCCCAGCGGTGTCAAACTCTAAGTACTCCAATACTCGAAGATCCGCCGGTAGCTAATGTCCATCCACCTCTATCATCACGTCTCGACATATTCGATTAGGGTATATCTTATCCCCAACAATGTCGTGCGAGGACAAGATGTGGCTCTAATGTCTGTGTAACTAACCCTAACAATTCGACAATACGTCCAAAGAAGAAACGATAAAGTACTTACTGACCGAATCAAACATGGCATGCATGTGGCGACCAAATATAAGTAATGTACCTTCAATAAGCTACGCCTGTCGCCCGCTATCCGGCCGTGCTAACGCATGCGCTCTATATCTCGGCCTAGTCGACGCTCGCGCGTGGCGACGGTGGTGTCCAACAATCGACCCTCAAATGTCCCATCTCCCACACCGGTGACATCTACGCTCTCCGGTCTACCCGTCTGTCCGTCTCCGATCTCAAACCCCGCCCCCTACCCCCGCCATGTCCCTCTTATCTAGACCCCGACGCACTCCTATGGATGTGCCCTCTGTCGATCCACTGGTGCTGAGGTGATAGCATGAACAAGTTGTGGCTCCTCATATCGGAACTAACTGCCCTGAAACTCGTCCCAGTGGCCCCTATCCCGTTTATCATCTCTCCGGCCTCTATCCGAACGATCCATCTGTCTCTTATGCCTCTAACTAGAATAAAAACTCTGCCCTGACTGTACCCCCTACCCGTCACACGTCGGCCAGCCCTCTGCAGTAGGTATGTCTCATGAGCCAATGCCCCGTCAAAGATCTCCCGCACTATCGTGGCTCCTGGCCGAGACAACAATGACGATGCAATCCTATCATCAACCCCTCTAGTGAAATAATAGATATGTAAACGCTCGTCGTGACGACATCTAGAGAGAATCGAAGCAAATGTCGAAACTCCTCAATATACCGCATCAAGGTCCGATTACCCTGTCTAAAAGCTAGGAACTCCTCCTCGCCTCAACCTAACCTCCATAGGTATGTACGATCGTAGAATAGTTCCCTAAACTCAGCCCATGTCGTCGGTTCCCGGATGAGTATCCGTATATGTCGTCCATCGCACCGTGCATGCCCTCTCAAACAGCCCAGAGAGTCGTGCTGTACAGTCTCATCGTTCCTCATCGAACTTATGGAAACGCCGATGAGACACTATCCATCTCCCCGCAGCCTCGGGTCGGCCCTCCATAAAAGAATCCAGTGCCGAAACTTCAAAAACTCCTTCAATAGCTTCGCCTCTCGGTGCTGAACGAATGCCGATGTAGTAGGAGTATCGAGCGGTGGGGTGGCAGAACAATCCGGTCCGTCGTCGTGAGTGGAGGCGTAAGAGTCGACGTCTCTAAAGGAACGACAACCTGCGGTAGCGCTCTCTGTGGGTGCCTCTGTCGCTACCCCCGAATCGGTGTCTGGGTACCATCTCGAACAACACCGTCTCCGCCGGTGTACGGCCACAGCCTATCGGCTCTCTATCTGAAGTGAGTGCCGCCGATCGCGGTCTCGCTCTCGTAATAGCCGTAATACCTCGGCCACTGTGTCTCCCTGGCCGAGAGTCTATCCTCCACACTCTCCATAACCGGACATCCCTAGCCGCATCGCTAGTCTGTCAAGTCTCAAAAGGCATACCGGACTGTCCGTCCATAATTTGCATTGAGAATGTGCTCCGGATCGGTCTCGAGGTATATACGTATATCATATAATAAAATGAAAATATAACACGCATATACGTTCTAACTCTACCCGCCTCACATCACTTCCCAACTAAAGTTCTAAGGCAATAACTTCGGGTTTCCACATCTAAGTTTATTGATTAAATTTTTATAGTCTTAGGACTTCCTCTTTGCTCTGATACCAACTGTGGCGGCCATCGCCGCCCCGGGGTGACGTGTCTCCGTGTACTCCTTGCCAAAGGTCCTACGACACGTGTACAACACTCGCCCGTCCTTTTCCTGTCTTGAAATTCGCATCCACTTGTGTGTACAACGTATAAATGACATATGCGTGGAAGTTGTACTTAAATGCAAGGAATATTATTCAATTTAACAAATCCTACTATGGAAAAACTCTAAAAAGTATTATGTATAAATGTAGACGATTGTACCATGTAAATTATCTATGTACAATGTCATGTCACTCCCAGCCTCCCAAAAGAATCAAAATATCAAAATAATCACACGTACAAGTAATCCTCAGAGGTAGGCAGTCAGAGGTAGAAGATCCCCTTGCCTTTACTTGTACTCGGATCCGCACTCAATCATCACAGAAGAAAATGGATGACGAGTCCAAATCATTAAAATCATAAGGAACTCCTCCAGCATTTATATAAATAAGCGGAAGTCAATAAATATTGTTAAATAAACACACAGAATGTAAACAAACAACTGTAAGTATGGCATCGCATGCATAGATAACAATAAAGTGCAAATGTGTGTGCCTGTTCCAGTCAGACTAAAACCATACTTCGGGATTCCCTTCCAGGATCCCACTAGTGGGCGCACCCAACTAGCTATCACTTGATCCCTCTCGGTGGTCGGCGTAGACCTACGACGCACCGACACATGTAGCAGTTCAATAGCTCGGGTCGTTATCCACCGAGAACTCCCGATACACATGCTTATGGTCTAGAATGCATAGGCACACAACGAAAAATTCGGTGGGAGTAACTCAACCGACCGTGCAAACAACGACAAGATATAGATAGAGGAAAAACCACAAGGAAATACTTGAAATTGAATGGAATTACAAAGCAAAATAAATACTCAAGAGTTTTTCCATTGGGTTTTACAAACCTCACAATGCGCTCCACTACCCCGTAATCAATCCCCGAGTCCAAGTCCACCGAGTCCTTGGTCGCCAATTGGTCACCCGTCAATTGATAATTTAATTTAATTTAACAATTTACAACAAATTTCTAATATTTTTAGGCAAAATTGCTCATTTCGCGCTTTTCGAGGCAAACCCCGCAAAAAGTCACGTTTGACATTCCCACATATTTCCTTTTCATAGAACTTTATCAATTTCTATTTATTTTATCGAAATATATTTTTATCGAAATTTTCCCAATTTTTCCAAATTTTTCTTTCATTTTTCTTTCATTTTTCAATTTTTTTTTCCTTTTGTTTGGGTTTTGTCGACCCAACCGGTCCAAGCTCGGCCCGTGGGTAGAGCCTGGCCCGTTCGGGCCCGACCCATGGGTGGGTGCACACGCGCGCCCGCGCGCGGGTACACCATCTTCCCCATCCGATCGAACCCGTTCACCGGTTCGATCGCTTTTTTTTTTTTTTTTTTTTTTTAAATTTCCCTCGATGGTTTGGGTTGGGGTTGCTCTCCACCCCAACCCCGATGGAATCGATGGAAGGGGAGACACCCCTGCCATCACCACCGCGACCCGGTTCGGCCTTCATGGCCGAACCACTGTCTCGCCACCACGGCCAAACCGAAACCCGCAACAACAACGAGACTCACCTCGATCGTGACGTCTCCACCTTCTCTTCTCTCCTTCCCGCTTCTTCTTCTCCTCCTCCTCTCATTCTTCCCTCTCTCGGCCTCCCGATTCTGTGTGTGTGTGCATGGAGTGTGTGTGTGAGGTGTAGGTGTAGGTGAGGTGAGTGGACACGTGTTGTTGAATTTGGACAAGTGTTGTTGTTGAGTTAGGTGTCTTGACACCTAAATGTGACACAGCTAAGACACTCGCCCGTGTTTTTTGCATTTCAACGCCCCTGCTTCGGGTCCGAACCGTGATATACGCGTATCGCCGCGTCCCTAGCCACCCAATATCTATTCCATATTATTTACTTGGCAAATTTTTATTCAATTTGTTTGTTTTCGTTTCCCAACCTAATATTCGGTCCCGTCGCCTACCGATACCCGCGTCGACACGTATATCGATGCGAATATCGTTCACACACCCTCACACGTATTATTTTGCAACATACACACATGCGATGTATTTGAATAAATTACACCGCAAATAAGCAACCAACACACCATAAACTTCCATACCTAAGTCCCCGTGTGTCCTATTCTACCGCGGTGTCCACGTAGATCCGAGTTGGCGTTTGTGTTTGTAAATTGAATAGACATTATTAAAATGGGCCGTTACAGATTCACGGTTGTATTTAAGTTCCTTGGATTATATTATTCGTTAAATCTCTTGGATTATAATGCATTTGATTATTACAGGTGTATTGGATAGTGTAAGATTTACTTATCTTACATTATCTAATTTTTATAATTGGGAAATGATAGGTTCTGGCAGCAAAAAAGGAAAGGGAAAGTTTTCCGACTGTTTGTGACTTGCTTGGTTCTTTCTTGCTATATATATATGTATTATTTTTTAATATAATATATTGTATAAATAAGTTTTTGAGTTCGTGTGCGGTTAAGATCTCTTTTGGAATTGTTATAATAGTTTTAGATGGATTGGAATGCTGCGAAAGCTAATTTAATAATGGTTTAAGGATTTTGAAAACCTGAAATAGGTTAGAATGGACATATAGCTTTGTAATGCAATATATATTGTTATGGGTGGATTGTGAGTGCTTCGGCGTTTCCACCAAGCCGAGCAGGTTTTATTGAAGATTTTCGAATACCTGATTTTCCGATGTAAACTTAGAAACAGAGGAGGTGCGATCGAAGAATTTTTACGGAGTTTTCAGGATAATGTAATCAATCTAACTATATTTTGAGGTTTAAGATTTACTTTTAGAATCCTTTGTGGCTAATAAAGTTTTATAATTGATGTTTACAGGATCTTAATCTTAATTATTTAATAATGGAGAGGTTAAGGCAGCTAAATTATTAAGGGATTAAGGTAATCTAGGCCGATCAAATGCCCTAATTAGGTGGGGTCTGATAGTAATATCAACATTTATGTATAAAAACACCCTAAATCACACTATAAAATGTGTCTAATTTTGGACTTGTCAAAGGATATCACCCACACAGAAGGAGATTAGCCACCATTAGAGTAATTTAGCATTGAGTTTGAGTATTAAGAAGTTTTTGTTGGAGAAAACATTGAAGACTCTATGTTCGCAATCAATATTTGATTTCATTGATTAAATTCAGAGTAATATTTATATTCATCTCTAATTTGAAATGAATTCCATATTGAATTGTGATATGTGTGTTTTGATGAAATGTGAGTAGTCTAGTTATCTTAGGGATCAATGGATCTATGGTATGAGTGTTATGCTTTTGTGATGAGTAAAAAGTGATAATAAAAAGTGCAATGGTTAAAATTTGTATTGATTATGAGCGTAATGCTTTAGACATCTTGATTACGCATTTAATGAACTTAGGCTTTAGGAGTTATCATAGCCATTGAAGCTTTTAATCCGGATATGAACGGTACAACTGTAAAATACACAACATCGATAGATAGTTGTTGATTACAGAGACGCAAATAGTAAACTTAGTTGGTTATGAATCCAATGATTTGAGACTTAAGGAAATGTGGAGCTTACTTTATTCACGCTGATAGGTGGAGTTCTAGTTTGCACATTAGAATTTTCTTTGTCAGGACAGTGGGTTGAAGTGGATTTGAAGGAAATCTATCTATTCTAATTATGCATTGCACATAACATATTAAGATGTAAAAGTGAATGCAAAGCATAATATTAAATTACCTAGGTGAAGTTGTGAACTAAGATATTTTTAATATAAGAAGTCAGGTAAGTTTAAAATGATTTGTTAGAATATTTTAGTTAGATATAAAACAACCAATTAAAAGTGAATCTTTTAGCAATAGTTCAAGTTAAATAGGTAGTATACAACTACTGCAAAAACCTTTCCCTGTGGACGATATATGTGATCAACGTAAGTTGATTGCACTATTACTACAAGCTAGTCGTTATACTTGCGGCATGCATCACCGATCACACTGCGAGTCTCCGACGTTTTGAGCAAGGTTATCCATCAAGGAGAATTGGACCGTCGCGCCCTAGTCGTTAGTCTCACAGGGAGATTAGGAAACTTAGTTGCATATGCTTAGGGGCAGCTTCTAGGATCATTTCATGAGTGAGAGTTCATTTTGCACTTTATATGTAAACTTTTAACTCATGTCTATGCCGGTTTCTATTTGCGCTATTTTGTCTCACCTTTCATATTTCTATGAATGTAATGCCATGAATATTGAATATCTTTGACTCATTGTCTATGAATGAACGACATTTATTTTGTCTCACTCCATATATTTTCTAAAATTGCATGAATGAATGAATTGTCTTTTCTTCCTTAAATTCATCTTGAAGGGGAGAAATATTACGTTGAACTTGAGCATTATGATCTTGATATGCACTTATTGTATATGCACTTATAATCATGATGCCTATTGATAGGGCGAGATTCTCTACCCGCCTTTTTTATGCTATCAAAAGGGGGAGAAATATATATGCTGAACTTGAACATTACGATCTTGATATGCACTCAATGTATATGTTTGTTTGTCAAGTTCGCGTTGTTTGTTATCATAAAAAGGGAGAGATTGTTGGATTAAGTGTTTCATCACTTAGATTTCGTCCCGATATTTTGATGTCAACAAATAATGTGAAATAGTACTAACACGTTTATCAAGTATTTCAGCTTATCCAACATTGTTAGAACTCACAAGTTCAAAGGCTACTAATTCGAGTTCAAATGGAATGGATGGAATGGATGAAATGGATTGAATGGAAGGAATGAGACTTGAAGAGCTCATAAATTGTTCGAGGCAAGGAAAAGCACCGAAAGCATGTATGGAGTTATATACATCAGTTGTAAGGTGTAAGAGTTCAACTACATGAGCCAAATGTATTAGATTCGTGCATTTCATAAATTTCATGTTTTTAAGAACCTAAAGTAATGCATTTCATGATTTTCAAATTCGTGAGTTTTAAAATGTCTTAAATCATGCAATTGTGTTTTATGGCATGAACTTGAGGTGTACAAACTATTGTAATTAGTTTTGAATGCACCAACATTAGTTTGATGGTTTTTGAATGATAAGTAAAATATTTGTAGATAAGCCCCTACATGTTTCATAAAATTGGAATTTCCAATTTTTAAAGTTTGTGAAATCATCCAGGGAGTCGAAACAGGTGCAATGACATATACTAAACATGTCCAAGGTATTCTCTGAGGTTTAGTTGAGTAATAGGTGAGTTAGGGAGTCACTAGCCCAAACCATAAATTATTTAGTCTCTGGTCTCTGCTAGTTAGCACGCTAATGGGATTCATTAGGGCGCTACCCAGTAGTTAGCGCGCTAATGATGTCACTTAGCGTGCTTATCAGTCTCCTGACAATTTTTTAAAAAGCTTACACCTTTATCTTTAATTTGAATAAATGAATGATTATGGGCCCTTAGATTACTATAATGGTCAAAAACAGTCAAAAGGGTATGGAGAGAATACTATAAACACATAAAACAAGTTTTTGATCTAACTAGTACATACATACACAAAGAGAGTTAAAAAATGGAGTTTTTGGCACAAAAAGAGAAGATCAAACACACACACTCACTTGAGGACTTTTGGGGCCGATCTTATGCAAATCAAGTTAGGTGAAAGGAAGTGTTCTAAGGTCCTCAACATGCTATCCAAATTGATTTAAATCATCCTTATATCTTGGGTTGTAAGATCTCATCTTTCCCTACACTATTTATGCTTAATCTATATCGTGTTGTTAAGGATTTGTGTGGGAACCATATGTGACTAACTTTGATAAGTTCATATATTTGGTTATGCCTAATATCAAGTATATATAAGACCTATAACAAATTTGCACCTATTGAGCCGAAACTTGAATTACTATTGTGCATGTGAAACTAGAAAAGCACATAGAGCCTAACCTATACTTATATTGGTTGTTATTCTTTGAAGTGTGTGTGAAACACTACTAAAAAGGGTTTTTGAACTTAATCTTGATTTTGTGTAAACCCGAGATTTTGATTGCACTTACTTGAGCTTAATTGTGATTCTCTATAGTGCATTGAATTGACTTGAAACCAACTTGTACTTAATCTTTATGTTTGTGGTTTCATGATTATGTTGTTTTCACAACATATTTACAAGGGTTTTGTTTTTAATCTTAAATCTATTTGTGACACAAGGTTTTGATTGCACAACTTGAGCTTAAACTTGTGTTTTGCATTGGTGCATCAATTAGCCATTTTTGGAACCAACTTAAGCTTAATCTATATTCTTTTATTGGTTTTAGTATTGAGAGTTAGCTTATAAAAATTGATTTACAAGGCATCTTAATTGGCAAAGTCTCACTTGCATTGTTTCATCTCAGGATTACATTTAGCTTGTGAGGAGAACATCTTATACCGCTCTACTTGTTGTAAGCGACAAATTATTTTCAATTGTAAAGGTTGTAAAGTCTATTGGTGAATATACCAATTTGTGAATCCTATTAGTGCATAGGAGAGGTTGTAAAGCCTATCGGGATATAGGCTAGGTAAAGTCCTAGTTGCATCTAGGCTAGTTGCATCTAGGCAAGTCAATTTCCTAGTTGGACTAGGTGGTTGTAAAAGTCTTTATTGCGGTAAGACAAGTGTAAAAAACCTAGTCGAGTCTAGGCACACTAAGCTTGTCGGCTGATGTTTGTTCACTTATTGGAATACAAGTGTTGGTTCAAAATCTTAACTGCAAATTTGAGGGATTAAATCACTATAAATCTATTATGTACTTATGTCTTCTACCCCCTTCTCCTAATGTAGCATTTCACTCACTCGAATCATTCCGGCACATTGCTATTGTTATTACTACTACTGGCACTCATCTTGCTTGACTTTTAAAGTGAACTTAGGAGATTAGCAAAGAAAGTTGTAAAAAGTTTAAATTGGCCATCACACTCAATTCACCCCCCTCGGGTGACCTTCAATCCATGTGCGCCTCGGGATGTAAGCATACACATATCTTAATGCATAACACGCGGGTCGATGTCACATGTAAGGTTCTTGTGAGTCAATGTGTCTTGTGGTGTGTGACGGCCCGAACCCTACAAATTGGGCACCGCCCGACACTAGGCCTCCATTAACCCCCGATGAACCAGTGTAGAGTTAATAAAGGCCTAGTCAGCCTCTCAAATCGGTATTCAGTACCTGATGGTCCACACAACAAAGTATATATATATATATATATATGTATATATATATGTATGTATATACATACATATATATATGCAGTGAAAACCCGATAACAAATAAATTAAACACTCAACGAGTTTTAGGTGTAGAAGCTAGAATGTGGAAATCCCGTACAACGGTAACAATGTACAAATTATAGTGATGAGGGTAAATATATGTATCTCTCAACCCAAATACCCATTTATAAAAATATAATAAATGCAATATAGATACATCAAATGACCTACGTATGTCGCACATCAATATTCTCGAGCTTGAAGATTTATGCCTGCAATTGACACCAAAAGCGGAGACAATTCCAGTGAGTAAATCCAGAAGAAGTTCAACAGTAATTCAGATTAAACAACAAAAAAGTCTATAAATCATGATGGAGAGTAATAAAGCTGAAAAGAATAATAAAAACGCATGATAAACAGACTACAATGTTCAACGATAGAGACCAAGTGACCGGAAGCAAGGGATAAACGCCTATATGGTCTTGACACTCTACACGTGGGCTAAAAGCCACTTGACTATGGATAAGTGTCAAACACCGGTACGATGGGCACTACCGGTTCACCTGAGGTGCAGCCCAAGTAAATTCTAAAGGGAGCCACAGTCGCAACCGGATGTTCAGACGCAATGGAATCCTAGAAGTCATGTAAGGAGCCATGACGACTGCGGATGCTCACTCAGAGGATTCAGTCTCGTCTAGGAGCCACGAGCATGACTCCGATGCTAAACCCACGAGTAAGCAACGACTCAATTCGACGACACAGACATTAGGTCACTCGGTAGAGAAGTAAAGTCCAATAATAGGTATCATTTTCATCAAAATATGCAAGGAAAGGAAAAGAATTAATATTGAATTTCTTACTGGTTTACTTACAATACAATCGTATAAATCGCCACGTCAAATTGATCGTTCGAATAGCCTAGTTGAGTCATTGTCGCGTATCTACAAGCGTATATGTATAACACACATTGTTTAGACTCGTTTATAACTCGTTTAGTGTAGCTTAGACTATTAAGGACTCATCCTTATTCCAAATTAAGCTATTTAATTCATTCCCGACTTTAAA
Source organism: Stephania cephalantha (assembly GCA_039657325.1). NCBI lineage: Eukaryota > Viridiplantae > Streptophyta > Magnoliopsida > Ranunculales > Menispermaceae > Stephania > Stephania cephalantha. Next base: position 13,309,716 of record CM077572.1, read on the forward strand.
ACCATTCCTTCAAATCAAAACCGACGATTCGAATGAGATAGAAATGTGGTGAAGCAAAACACGAGAAATTCCATAAAGCTTGATTTTCCAACATAAATCAAATGCGATCGACTAATCACAACCAAAGCGCACAAGAGTCAAGTATGACTTTGAATTCACTACAAAAAAACAGCAAATCAGAAACGGAAATTTCCGTCTCTGATTTGCAAAAATTCCGTCTCTAATTGCAATCGAAGCGAACGAGAGACGGAATCAATTCCGTCTCTAAAAACGTTGCTAATTCAATCGAAACGAAATGCGATTCCGTTTCGATCGATCGAGACGAAATTTATTCCGTCTCTAATTCCGTTTCGATTAGAGATCGAATAAATTCTGTTACGATTATTTAGTCTCGATCCGTTGCTAATCGAGACGGATCGAGACGAATTTGATCCGTTTCGATTCATGTATCTAACAAAAACGAAAATTAGAGACGGAAATAGCAACGAATCCAAAGATTTCGTTGCTATTTCCGTCTCTAATTTTCATTTTTGTTTAGTTTTTAAAGTCTTATATATATAGGTCTCAATCCAAGCACATTTAACCTGCCAATATATAATAAAAATCATAGCTAAATAATATATTGATATTACACAATTTATATAAACTTAACATATCCTTAACATTATCTTTTCTCAATGTACTGTACACGAAACAACAAAAACAATCTAAAAAGTTTCTATATCGTATCTTTCTACAAAAGTAAAAGCAAAAATTGTTCTAAATGAAAAAAAAATAAAAAAATGAAGTGTTCCGAGATTATATAAAGTTGATTGTGCTTCAAATAATACTTGACTTCGTACAAAACACCTGAAAAAAGATCAAAAAGAAAAAAATCACTAAATTATACAAACAATAATAGGAATATAAACAATATTATGGGAGAACTACGTATCATCGCAAGCACAAGTGTATGAGCCAAACACAACATAAATAAAGTAATAAAGAAAAAGAAATTCATCATTATCCAGAAGGAACATGGTGTTATTTAGCAAATTATCTCTCGCTCCAAACTATAACATAGCAATGGTTTGTGATGCTTATATATATAGTCTTGATGTTTCATGATCAATATTTAAGACTGCAACATACACAAGCTATCATGCATGATTACGTTTAAGAATTAAAATTAAAAGAAAAATATTTATGCTCGACAACAAAGAAAATAAAACCTAAATTGCAAATTAATTAATTAGAGTTGACTAGTTTATTCTTATAAAAATAAAATAAAATTAAGACTTGTTTACAACTTTTAGAAATCACAGCCAAAACCATGGATGTCGATGTATCACTAGAGACCTTGTTTTCACAAGATGTGGTTTAAAACCTCAAATAGAACTAGGAACAATTGGAAACAAGGAACAGCTATGAGGGCATATAAGGTCCAACGCATGTAAAAACCATGAGATGAAACGAAGGAAAGAGAACTAAATGGTAAATCCACATTGCTATTCTATCCAATTAATCGGAGTAATGGAACTATGCAAATAGATCAAACTGTTAACTGATATCATCTCTCTTACTCTTACCTTGTGAAACTGCCACCTGACGAAGCTCCAATAACAAGCATGTTGATTTGGGACTTAGACACTTCATTAGATATTGCAAGCTGGTACATCATCTCGCTTCAATTTGTACAATCTCCGCTTCCACCTTCATGTATCGCATTAGAGTGAGTTCATTTTTTTTTTTCTTTTTTTTTCTCTCTTTCATAATATGCTTTTTTTAATAGGCTTGAAGGTTAACATAGAAAACTTTACCTTTTTTCTCACTACAAAGTTGCTTGTATGGGAGAAGCATTTTACCGGCTTTCCATTCCATTCCCTTCTTGTATGCAAATGCCGCTACATCATCCGTCTTGGCGAAATTGGAATATAGTTTCCCACTTGAAGGACAACAATTTCAAATGGCATTAAAAATTAAAGGATTGACATAATGCAGACATGAGCTCAAAACATGGTTTAGAGCACAATATTTGGAGAAGTGTTACTAATTTGCAAAAACGAAAGAAAGAAAATGAAAGAAAATTTACTTGGTGTCGGAACTGTAGTGATCCTCGCACAAACATGCAACAACTTGAACAAAACTTTACCCTCACTGGAGTAGACTGTCTCATCACAATAATGGTCATGCATTGAACGATTTAATCAACAAACAAGTGCCAGTCTTATCATTTTTTATTTTTTTTTTGGAGAAAAAACTCACCATTGCACCAGATGAGGCAAGATACCATATAGAGCAAATATGACAATGCAATAGGCGTTTTGAACCGTGTCTTAAATGGAACAAGATCTGTTGAATCGTCATATTCGTTCAAAAACATGGAATCCACCTAAGGTTTTTCTTGATTTTTACATCACTTATTATGCACCACTTGCATTGGAAACTTCTAAAGTCAAGGTATATACGATACTCATCTAATAGGATCTGTTCATTGCGTAGCGATCGGCTAAACTTACACAACATTCGAAAAACTCAACACAAGATCTACCAAAGTCAAGATGTATCAAGCATCCATAAATTTATTCAATAACCTACTACTTTTCTTAAAACCAAAGTATACATTTATCAAATTGAATAAAGTCCGCCACATGAGGAAAACAAAAGACTCAATGAACATTGAGGTAGAACCATAGAATATAAGCAAACTAAAATTGGATGTCTAAATGACCTCACAAGGCCTTTCGAAGGTAAATGAAGGACCTACTATGAAGCAAAGAAGGGTTGAAAAAAAAAAAAACCTCAAATACATACGGTAACAAATTGAGAAATAATAGGACATATACCTAAAGACTGCAAGTTCAGCATATTCAATTAATATAACCTCACATGCATGTGTAGCAAGATCCATAAGAAATTTAGATTCACAACCATATATCCCATAAGATTAATCACCAATTACTTTGTAAGTAAGAAAGCCTACTAGTAGGTTTTCATATTAGAAATCTTATGGGATTTATACAGTATCACTATACATGGAAACTATTTTTTTAGATTTATACATGGAAACTTTTACTGTCTATATTGAAAATCACACAAATCACACAAATCCACAAATTTAGCCAACTCACTAATCACTAATCACACAAATCCAGCCCTCAATTTAAGGCTAACCAAATTTAGCCAACTCACTAATCACACAAATCCAGCCCTCAATTTAAGCCATATTGAACAACAACACAATACTCGATCAACAAAGATTATCAAATGGATTTCAAACCTAAATACCAAAGCTTAAACTATTGAAGAAAAAATTGAAAATCAAAGGAACTGAAGGTGAAGAAGCATTACGTACTTCACAAGAGCAGTCGATGCACTTCGTCGCATATAGAGCCTTCTTTGCATCAATTGCTTACCAAACCTTTTCGCCATCGCTGTGCAATCTGAAGAAATTCAAAGTGCACAAATTGCTAAGACAAACTACAGAAGATTCTCGGAATACCAAAAATTGAGACACAAAACAAAACACACGTGAGGAATCTCCAAATTTAGATGATTAGAAGCAGCGAAAGTTAGGTCTTCAATGATAGAGATACGGAGAACGTTTAAAGAACCACCAATTCCACCAAAAATAGAAATCACTGAAAGTTCAAGTATTCAACAAAAAAAATCAAAACCCTAACCTTCCCCTGCACCCCAACCTTATCTTCAACCTAAACGAGATTTTCCAAGTGAGTGAAGGACAGAGCTGAAACCACTTCCCAACCTTATCGACGAAATTCTAGAGAGAGAGAGATCGAACCTTCTCGAAACGGCGAAGAGGACACAGCGAGGGCCGCCGGGCGAGAGAGAAGGCAGAGCGGTGACCGGGCGAGAGAGAAGGCAGAGCGGTGACCGGGCGAGAGAGAAGGCCGGGCGAGAGAGAAGGCAGAGCGGTGACCGGGCGAGAGAGAAGGCAGAGCGGTGACCGGGCGAGAGAGAAGGCAGAGCGGTGACCGGGCGAGAGAGAAGGCCAGGCGAGAGAGAAGGCAGAGCGGTGACCGGGCGAGAGAGAAGGCCGGGCGAGAGAGAAGGCAGAGCGGTGACCGGGCGAGAGAGAAGGCCGGGCCCGGGAGAGAGAGAAGGCAGAGCGGTGACCGGGCGAGAGAGAAGGCCGGGCGAGAGAGAGAGTTGAGAGCAACGGAACAGAGACGAGAGATTTGTTGGGGGTTGGAGATTTGGGGGCCGGTGACCGGAGAGACGGAGAGACCAGAGTCTAGAGGAGAGACGAGAGTATAGAGGAGCGACGACGAAGACGAGGTTTTCTCGCGGTGGGAGTTAGGGCTTTCGGTGGTGGGGAGGACGAGGGGGGTGTTGGAGGGGGTAAAGGGGAAATCTCGAGATTTGTTGCACAAATCTCGAGATTTGATGAACGGGTATAACAAAATAAAGTTTTGGTGGGAATGTTGGCGCCATTTTTTAGAGATCTACTTCCTCTCGATCCGTCTCAATTCCGTCTCTGAATGTTTCCGTCTCAATTCCGTCGCTAATTATTTCATTTTCCTTGTAGTGATTCCCAAATCATAGTATTTAGTCAAAATCTATGACTTAATCAAAGTAAGTTTGTTTTTCAAAAAATAAGTCAAAATCTCTTTCATGTCTCGACTTAGTCTCAAATCCAATCCAAATCGGTTAATCACAAATAGAGATTAAGTCCATTCTTTTTAAAGAGTTCACAACACAAGTATTCCCATTTGAGCCAATACAACTTGCAACAATTGCATTGACTCGAAAGTCTTAACAACAAACTTGAACCCATTAAATTCTATAATATTTAGTTTCTAGAATAAAAGTAGAGCTAAATAACTTAAAAGCTTATTTAAAACAAGTCATGCTCTCCTTTAAGCATCTCTTCAAACATTTGGAATGCATTCATTTTCAAGATCATTTGTCAAAACTTAGAAGAACATAGCAAGCTCTCTTTAAGGCGTTTCAAAATGATTTTACCAAAGCCAATGCAAACTAGTCACAATCATTTCAAGACTTAAAACCATATCAATGACACTCAATTAATCGAATCATATAAACCAAACTTGAAAAAGAGTCCGCAAGGCTTAAAATCCTTACTTTTCCATGCATTTTGTTTAAATGAGCAAGTTAATGTCTCTTTTGACAATTTCATCAAATACATGGAGTGCAAGAATAAGGGTTTCCCCAAACTTAATCCAATTTAGTCTTAAGTTGGCAAAATCAACTTAAAATCATTCATAGAATCATTCCCAAAAGCAAACAAGAACCAACCCTTCCAATTGAACCACTTCAAATTCATCAACAACTATGAATTTCTATATTTGACTTGGATTTAAATTTTAAATGTGGTTTAGAGCCTCACCATAGCCTTCAATGGGGTTCTTCAATTCCAAATCTCATTCAAAAATCCGACTCTAGTATGGATCCACTCTTTTCTCACAAATTTGAGGCTAGAACTCATCTTCTTCGCGAGCAACCCACCACCGGAATCGCATTGTCCACCGTAGATACCTCGTTGAAACAATGCTGCCTCGCTGAAGACGTTGTTGTGGCGATCCCAGCGAGCCTGCTATGGCTGTTGTCCACATCGGAGCCGTCACCTGCCACATTGCCACCGCCTTGCTGGAGAGCCGAACCCTCGCCGTGCTGGAGCATCGCCGGGGAAGCGATCCGCCGCCGTGCTCTCCTCCTTGTGCGTTTATGTTGTGATGGATATATGGTTTGAAACCCTTTCTCCCTTGTTTGTGCGTTGAGCGTTTGTGTGTTGTTCTTGTTCTTTTTTCTTTCTTTTTTTTCTGTTCTTACTTGAGAATTATTTCATCTCTCCATTTCTTTCTCGATTAAAGGAACACTTAGATTTAAGGTTGATATCACTCACTTATGGCTAGATCTAAGGGTTGAGACTTGTCCCATGCAGTAGCATGCTAGACAAAAATTAAAATTATTTTTTTTATTTTTTTTATAAATATTTGAGCACTTCGACTTACCGCGACTCTCGATTGGATATTAGACAACTAATAATTTGTGATTAGCGATTAACTAACGAATTAAAAATACGAGTCGTTATATGGTGTGACATCATTGCTGTTATTCTATTATTTTCCATATTATAAATAACTAAAATTTTTAAAATTAATAATGATGTCTGTAGGATTTGATCTTATCTTAGGATTTAATATATATTTGTTTGTAACTTTACCATTTGAGCTAAACTTTCCTCTTGCACAATAAGTTTGCATAAAATAAATAGAGGCCCGTTATGGGCACCCCACCATTTCATGAAAGCACCTATATTTTTTTTCATTTCCCAATCTAAAATGTAAAAGACTATTTTGCCCCTTCATATATACTCACCCAAACCCCACAAACCATTTGCAAAGCAAAACTGGGGCACCCCACCACCTTGAGGAACTAGTGAACCCTAAAGCCACAATTGTGTTTGCCGAGCGTGTATCGATTCTTGGGGCTTGACATCATCCGACAGCGAGGTAACAATGTTTGACAACCATACGAAGCCTCGATGGAACTGTAAATTTGATTAAAAACTGTGAAATTGATGATTTGTTTGTCAACGTAGGGTTTGGAAAATTCGACCAATCCGAAGTTGTTTGCACTATAAAATGGAAGATTGTACTGCTATGGTGCAAGATGAGGTAGAACTTGAGGTAATTTTTGAAATTTAATGTGTTATTTATGCGGTTTATCAAATTTTCAGTCGATGTACGCGATTGATTCGGCCTCGCAGGACCGAGATGTATAGAAACGTCTCGGTCAGCAAGCACCGAGAAGTCTACGTAGTTCACGTCATGATGTGAACGATACATAGTGGCAGTCTCGGTATGGAACGACCGAGACTATGAAGTAGTTCTCGGTTGTACATGAACGAAACCGTCTTTATAGTATCGGACATGTACAACCGAGAACTTGGTTTTTTGGGTTTTTTTGGTGATTGTGCTGTACATTTTGGTTTATCGTAATGTTACAATGTTTGTATTGCAGGTAATGCCGGTTTCTACATTATTTCCAGACTACAATGATACGTTTACACCTTGTAGGCCATTCCCCTCTAGAGAAGCGGCAATTTCATGGCTTCAAATGATAGGCCGGGAGAACATGTTTGTGTTAGTGATGAAGCACTCTGATGCGGGGGCATTAAGCCCAGGGGAATGGTGAAACTTGCGTGTGGGAGGTCTGGTACATATAGGGGAATGTCACAAAGAGTTGGGAATGGTAAAGCGGCAAAAATTGCTTCGAAACCAATAAATGAAGAAGAAGAGGAAACGGGGAGGAGTCACACCGGTACAAAGAAATGTGGATGTCATTTCCTTATCAACATCAAGGAAAATGCAGACTCTTTGTGGTATGTCACTGTCATATGTGGGAGGCACAATCACGACCCCGCGAAAAACTTGGACGACCACTCATTTGCCGGAAGATTGGATAAGAGGGAGAAGGAGGTTGTGGTGCAGATGACAAAGGGTAATGTGAAGCCAAGAGACATCTTCAATACATTAAAGCAAAGAGATGTTACAAACGTATCGACAATGCGGACAATATATAATGCAAGACAAAAAGTCCGAATTGAGGATGCGGGTGGGAGGACTCAAATGCAACAACTGTTGCACATATTGGAGAAGAATAAGTGGATGTCGTGGCAGAGGAAGCATCTCGATACGAATGTCGTCACCGATTTATTTTGGTCACATCCTGATTCAATCAAGTTGCTAAGGTGTTTCTCATCGGTACTTTTGATGGATTGCACGTACAAAACAAATAGGTATCGAATGCCTTTATTGGAGATTGTTGGCATCACTTCTACGAATTTGACGTTCTCCGTTGGGTTTGCATTCGTATCATCAGAGAGTCATGCAAATTATGTTTGGGCACTTCAGAACTTGAGATCCATATTGGATGGGTGGCCTAAACCTGACATGTTTGTTACCGATCGGGAGTTAGGCCTTATTAGTGCCATCGAAGAAGTATTCCGTCATCGTCTCACCTTCTTTGCTCTTGGCACATTAACAAAGTAGTATTGGCCAAGACGAAGAAGATGTTTGGGGATAACAAAGGCTTTGCTCGTTTCATGGATAGGTGGACGAGTGTGATGTATGCCAAGTCGGAGGCCTTATTCGAAGTTAGGATGAATGAATTGCGTTGTGAGTTCGGGAATGTGAAGGGTCTTACTGATTACTTGGATAACACATGGGTAAAGAGCGACAAGGAGAAATTTGTACCCGCATGGACAAATCGAATTATGCACTTTGGGGAAACAACAACCCAGAGGGTTGAGTCTGCGCATTCCACTCTGAAGCTACATCTTGGCAACAGCAAGGCTAATTTTGAGACTTTCTGGAATGTGGTTGATGGCATCCTTAGGATCCAACACAACAACATCAAGGCATCGTTTGAGCTCAGTTTGAATGTGGTCCAACATGAATACATTGATGAGTTATATCAACGATTGCGTGGCTATGTCTCTCAACGGGCGCTTAAGTTAATTAGAGATGAATTGACACGTGTAGAGGATGTTGGTCACGACTCAACTCGTTGTGGTTGCGAGATATGTACGACACATGGCCTTCCTTGTGCATACGAGCTAAACCATCATAAATTTGTTGCGTCGCCCATCCCTCTCGAGGACATTCATGTTTACTGGCGAAAGTTGAGTATGATACCTGAGAATCATGTGGATCGGTCTGGGTACAATGTGCACGATGAGATTGAAACGGTGTTGCAAAAGTTCCATGTTTGCACTGATGAGGACGATCGCATCAGGATTATTCAGCAGCTCAGGGAGATTAGTCGACCTCCGTCTACACCGGGTGTTGTGCCACCTACGAAAATAAAGACAAAGGGAAGGACACCGGGCTCTTCAATCGGAGGTAAAGCAGGATCGAAGAGAAAACACGATAAAGACGATTCTGCAACGACTAGATTGCCGAGCGGATTTGAGTACGTGCTTTCAACAGAAGAGGCCTCTAGTTCGACGAAGAAGAAAAATAAAGTAGGTCCTAAAATGCGCCGTACAAGTCGACGCACCCAAAGTGCATCTAACATGGCTTATGCTCATTGCATAGAACCCGATTGGTTGTCATATGTTGAGAGCACTATCGATGTGCTAGCCGATGGAAATTGTGTATATCGGTATGTTGCCTCCGGGCTAGGACTTGCCGATGTAGACGGTTGGAGGATAATACGTAGAAGGATGTATGATGAGATAATCGGGTATGAAAACCTTTGGCGGGAAGTGCTTGGAACGAGTTACGAAAATGTCAATATTGTTGTGCATTGTCCAGATAATCAAGTTGGTGCATCTTTCAAAGAATGGTTGACACTTCCAGACATGGGATTGTTAATATCAACTGCCTTCAATGTCATTCTAGTAAACCTCTCGCATGGGAGTGCCTCGACATTTCTACCTCTACGTAGTGCTCCACCGTTGTCGTTACATAACAGACTTATCATTGTCATGATAAATGAAAGGAATATCTATTGGGTTAAGGTAAGTTCTTAGATTTTTTGTGAATTGTTATGTTTCCCCCTTAATCGGGTATGTGACAATATCTTCTATGTTCTACTGTTGACTTTGACATGTGAAGTTGCGTGTGAATGCACCGCTGCCATCCTTATACCCATCGTGGGACCGATATGTTGAGGAGTCCGCAAAAGGTTGGCGAGATGGATTCGTAATTCGAGATATCGCGCCCCTAACAACTGTTGAAGAAGGCACCGTATCCGTGGTAGATTTAGGTACACCGTAGTATAAAACATGTATCTAGCTACGACGTTGTTGTACATTTTGTTTACTGTAAACATTGTAAAGGTGTTTTATTGATATATTATGCTTTTAGTCTCGATGCAAAATTATCCTCTCGGCATAGCAAGTCCGTTACCCACAACATAGTCTCAATACCGTCGTCAACCGAAACCTAACGTAAATCATCGGCACTACATTACCGAAAGTGATGGTTGTCTATGCTTCCAAAGAACGACTGTCGACCCGTGCGCGACCATACGCGATCATTCTCGACACGAGGAACCGAGACTTAAATACCGATCTCGGGACCTTTACACCGACACTAAACGCTGTGGTTAAACTGACAACATGGTCAGTACGAGTTTGTGTTACATGTGGTGGTAAATTGTCCGAAATAGCCTCTCGGCAAGGGCTTTCCGTCATTTGCTCATAATTATCGGAACACAATTTCCGAAACGTTGTGTTCCTTCGCGGCATGCACCCACCGAGAGCTTTTGGTCGCCATGTTATTGATATTGCACAGAAATGGCTCGTCGACCTGTGCGCGAATCTACTGGAATAATATCGGTTGTTACTAACCGAAACTCTCCCTTTAGTTTCGTCCATAGATGACCGACACATTAGATAATATTGGATCATTGGACGTTCTCGGCGGGACATTGTCGAGAGTGCTACGTATGTTTCGGTTGGTTGAAACCGAGAATTGCAATGAGGTTTCGGCTCTGAATGACCGAGATACTACTTGTTGCAAAAATTGCTATGTTACCTAAACCAGAAATAAGAAAAATATGACCAGGTTCATACAACAGCAACAACACTTCAAAAATGCATGACCAGGTTCATACAACATCAACAAACTATCCAACATTCTGCATATAAACTATAAAGAAATAACAAGCGTCAAGCAACATTCATCAAATTATCCAACATATCATCCAACATCCATCAAGTTTTTCCACAAAACTAATTGTGGGCCTAGTTCCTCAAACCATAAAAATTCCAAGTTCCCTCACACACTCATTGCTTTGGTTTCTTCAAATTTTTCCTTTGGTATTCCTTGCCAATCATTCTCTTCGGAGGGCGATCATAGACCGTGGCGGGCGGAGCATTAGCTGGGGTGGAGTGTGTAGAAGTGCTACCATGCTGGGACTGCCTAGGGCCTGCTTCGGTAGGGGCGGATGTGGCGGTTGTGCCGGTTGCGGTAGCCGGAGTGGTAGTAATGGTGGTGGTGGGACCGATACTCCTTCCCGAAAGGAAATTGACGATATCACTCGCCATTTTCCTCGCAGACTCAAGCGTACACAACTCCGGCGGGAGGTCCATCCATCGTAATGCCGCGTCCAACGCACGCCCATTACGCTGATGAAAATAATCGGGTTAGTGTTAATGTAAAACATATCGGGATTTCAACAAATGGCACGTAGGCATGCATAATACGTATAACACAATCAATACCTCCAGTAGCTCATTGTCAGCGATGGTTGTGGCGACCATGTCTTCGTCCTCATGGCTCGGATTAGTGATCACTGGATGAGACACTTTGACGAACCAAGGTAGGTAGTCCGGTGTAGCCAAAAACTCGAACTCTGCCTTGTCACCACGAACTTCGGGAGCCAATAAATGGTTCCGCCAACGCTCCCAATTGTCTTGCTGGAACCCATACTTGACCGAGTATTTGTTCGCAGATGGGCCTCGATGTGCTTCCAAAGGGCGGTACGAAGGATCTTGTATAGATTGCACGTGGCCAAACTGTCTCAAAATCCTATCCGGATGGTAGGGCTCCACCACATCCATGTACTTAAGCGTCCCACTGTAAAAGGCCATCGCGTGCACAGCTCCATTATCCCTGTAATTCACATATGGGTCCCAAGTGACCTAATCAAAATGCAACAACCATTGTTAGTAACCAAACACTAGATGCAACATTCATCAAAGGATTTAGATAACTATCTCACCTCACTTGGGCTTAACCTGTCCAACGTTCTCCTAATGGACCCGACCTTGTCAATATTCATCACGGTCTCGTGCTTTTGAATCCATCTGCAGACACGAGGTTGCACGTAGTCCATGTATTTTGCATTGGGTGTGGCGATACCAAGTTTGAAATGGTCGTACACCCATCCCTGCAAATACATACAACGTTAGTTTGTCCGCAAATGCAAAAATTACTAATAATTATACCCTAAACAATGTAAGTCTATTTTATAATAAACCTCAAGTAATGTGAGGTAGCCAGCAATCTGAGACACTTGTACTCTAGTGGTAGACCCCAAGTGTCGGTACAAGTAGGCCAATGCAGCTGCACCCCATGCGTACTTTCCCACGTCGTCCAAATCTTCAAGAAGCTTCAACAACGCGATAGACACCCGAGATCCACTCTTATCGGCAAACAGGGTGCAAGAAAGAAGATACAACAGGTACGTTCGGGCTGTGCATTCCACATGAGGATAATTTGTGTTCCTCGAACCAGCTTTGGGGCACCATCGACTCTTCAACCAACATTTGCGCACTGTGAGCCCCTTGTTGATATTCACCTCATCATCAGCCTCTTCAATGCACACCCCAAGTAGTTTCGACACCATCTTAATAGCATCCGAGCGAGATTCCTCCGTGTACCTCGCAAAGTTCTCAACTGCCACGACTTTGCCCGTCACAGGAATCTTCAGGAGGATGCTAACATCCTCCAAGGAGATCGACATTTCACCAAATGGTAAGTGAAATGTGTTCGTCTCCGGCTGCCATCCCTCCACAAATGCAGAGATAACCTCCTTGTTGGCCTTGCGGTATGAACAATCTATCAGCGTATTCAACCCAGAACGCTGAATAATCCTCTGAAGGCCCCCGGTGTCAGGGTGGCACGACTATAAATCCCATTCTTGGATCTGAGCTCCGTGATTGATACACTTGAGTACCGGACGCTCCTGCAACAACAAAAACATCTCATCAGCTTTGTGAAAACCCTAAGTTTTTAATTACTCCGTTCAATGAAATTTTAAATACCTCATTCCTCCAAATCGCTAATGCGACATGATCCTTAAAGCTCTTCAACAACGCACCGTCTAAAGGACCACCGGGGAATGGAGCACGCATTTCTACAGGCCCTTGTGGCTCTCCTTCATTATGGCCACCTCCACCACTACTACTCCCGCCCACATTACGATCAGTTTCCGTGGTGTTCGCCGCCGCTGATGAGTCACTGTTACTAGACTCCGATGCATGACCCTCATCTTCCCCTCGGGCAACAACAATATCTTTTCGTCGCCGCGTGTCGATGTTGGAACCCTCATCGTGCAATTGTAAATTCCTTGCACGATTTCCATCAACCTTAGCCTTTCCCTTAACATCTACATTCTCCTTCTCTTTCTCTTTCCTGGTAAGATGCTGTCGGGGGTCTCCGGCCGCCTCGGCCCCGGTTACCCCTCGACACCTCAACACCTCAACACGAACCTCCTCCCTTGTCACCGGTGTTTTCGAACGAGCCATACCTGAAAACACTACAACATTTAAGCGCCTGGAACAGAACCAAAAGTACAATTCTAAAAAAAAAAAAGTACAAAATCGTCCATTTATGTTGTCTCGATCAAGCAGATTAGAGAAATACAGAATACTTTCGTTGACTCCTAACCGAGAATGGAACAAAAGTCTCGGCAATGGACAACCGAGAGAAATGCTATGTTCTCGGTTATACATCACCGACATAGCATTAACTATTCAATTCGCCTTACTCTCGTGATGTGCAGACCGCGTCGACTCTAAAAGTCTCGGCAATGTACAACCGAGAGAAAGTGTACATTCTCGGTTGTACACCATCGACAGAATTATAAACTAACACTAAAGGTTACTCTCGTGATGTCGTGACCGAGATAACACAATTACGCTCGGCCATTCGTCACCGAGACTGTATGAACTATTCCAGCCTGCCTGGTCGAGAACGACGAGTTCCCAAATATTTACCCTCTGTCTCGGCCATGCTTGGCCGAGACTGTAAATGACATCTCTGGCCTGTGTGACCGAGAACCACGACTTTCCAATAATGGAACCATTCAATGCACCGCCACACAAACATTACAACTACTATACCAAATGGAACTTAATTAGACTATCAACGTACCTTCAAACGATCGATTTCACGCCTTGAGTGTGTGTACGATGAAGTTCAACCGAGCCCTAATGTGGAGACGAAATCGCCCAACACACCGAGCCTTCAAACTCGAAAAACGTCCTACAACAGAGGAGAAACACGGAGAGGAACGAAGACAAACGATTTTCGGGATTGCTCGCTGGTACCGGGTTCAGAGCAGCGTGGTTGCTCCTTCAAGAGGTCGGTGGTGGGGGTGGTGGGTGCCTCTGTTTTCAACGATGGGTATTTTGGGGATTTCGGGCCTAAATTCTGGGTGCCCTTGGTAAAATACTTAGTGCCCTCAACAACAAGGTGCCTTCATGAAATGGTGGGGTGCCCATAGCGGCCCTAAAAAAATATGTAGGAATACGAATGGCATTGTACAAAATAAATAAAAATAAATATTATAAAAATTAATAATTAATTTATGTTTTTAATAAAAAAAATTTTATGAGTTTTTTGGGCTAACTTGGATTTTATATTTTTTAAATGAGTTAGGCTTGACCCAATATATAAGCTATGGGGGGTGTGAGCGGTTTAGGCCCAGCCCAGTTGGCCTCGCAAGCTATTTCGTTGGTACTTGGTGGGGCTTCTGTTCTCTACACAAAGGAAGGTGTTCGTCTTCCTCCCTCAGCTCCACTTTCGCCTCTGTAAGTAATGTTCGCTATTAATGTCTCCTTCGTTTCTTCCTTTTACTTCTCAAACTAAATTTTGATGTACTTTGTCTTAAAATAAAGGATTTCAGCAAACTAGGGTTTATGGGTTTATGTTTTTTTTTTTTTTTTTTTTTTCTTTCTTTTATGTTAATTTGGTCCAGTAGTAGTTGTTCAGATCATATTGTATATGTGTTATTATGTTCTTTCTTTTGCAGTCCCTTTCAGGTTTCTCCTCCAAAACCAAAAGATCTGAATAGGAACGTATATAAAATGGTGAGCCTTACCTTACTATGTGTTTATTCTACTTCAATCTCTGATGCCAATTCAGACGTTCAGCGTCTTTTGCTTACAATTTAGTCTCCTACTTTGTTTTCTGTGGGATGCTATAATTGACTAGGGACTAATTGCCACTGATACTCCATTTTGGACTTCTTAGCTGCATCAAGCATCGGTTCAGAGTACTTTCTTTTTTTCGATTTTCCAAGATCTGGATGAGATTTAAAAAAAAAAAAAACCTGTTCAGAAAATCTCTAGATTATATATATTTTATACCGGGTTGTTAGTCTGTTTGTTCCGTTATCTTTACCTTAACTATCTTTTTTTTTTTTTTTGGTTGTAAGTAGTTTAGCTCCGAACCATTGTCGTTTGGTCTTAGGCTGGGTTAGTCCTTGGTTGTAAAGTTTCTTAGAGTACTTGGTCAGTTGGTCTTCTGAACTAGAAAGGCATTTGACATATGCATTTTTATCATGATTTGGTCACCCACTTACCATCACCATGTTCTTGTTGTGACTTGATGTGATTTTGGCTTGTGTCTTAAACTCCCTTACTTGTAAAGAGCCTCCAGATGTATAGTTTAATGTTCAATCGACATTCTTCATCTTTTTGTTGCTTAATGGATCAACTTTGGCAAGCACGTACCAAAAGGTCTCCGCATGTTTGGCTTTCTTTCCAATATTTTATTTTGTTTCTCACACTTCTTTCCCCTTTCTGATTGATCCAGTCAGGACGGAAAGAAACTGTTTTAGATTTGGCAAAGTTCGTTGACAAGGGCGTCCAGGTCAAGCTTACTGGTGGAAGGCAAGGTTAGTTGTAGTTCACTATTTTTATTATTGTATAAGTGCAAGTGCAGATTATATTGTTCCATTTTTATTGAACCATTATCTGGCTAATGCTTTGGTTCTTGAACTTGAAAACGATATCTGGAAATTGTATTCAACACAATACTGCAAAGATAACAACATAGCATGAATCATAAATTAGTTGGGGTCGGCTACATAGATCAAACTCTACCATTGCGCTCGATTTAGTGCAATTGTTGGTGTGCTTTCCAAAACATTTAAATCAAATTTTTTTTTAAGCTCCCCTTGTTTAATTTGTGAAAAGAAAAAGTAATTTCTTCCCTTCTACATGGGTGGTCATGCGATGATGATATCTCTCATTTTTGCTCTTTTCAACTTTTTGTAACAATTACTTGACCTTTCTTTCGTCCAAGAATTATTTGTTGGAGGTTATTTGTGGAGCAGCAAAGGATTTTGCATGCAAGGACTTGCTATTATTGAAGACTTTTCATTTTTTGAACATTTCCTGCCCATTGTTGTTAAAATTGTCCGATTTCATCGGAGGAGAAACGAGTTAAGATTTGCTAAAAATCGCAAATAAGGGAAAATCGGACAATTCAACTCGAATCGTCCGATTTAGCAAAGGTCTCAAGACATATTTCCAGCGACTCAATAATGCTTTTTTCGATTTTTGAAGGGGTTGAGAGTGATAGAGTAATTGTGGAATTGAACGTTGCTGCAAAGAAGAAGAAGGAGGAGGAGGAGGAGGAGGAGGAGGGGGAGCCTTCACATCAGCCGCTGGGAAGAGGATGAAACATTCCAATTCAAAACCTTAACATGAAAGAAGAGTCTTTATTCTCTCCAAGATGGCTGTTGGGCCAACATATGCTATTAATAAATATTTTGTTATTTTTTTTTCCATAAATATCAATACTACATTACACTTTTTTTATAGGAGCTACATTACACATCAAATTGACTTTCTCACATTAATTTTCAAATATTAAAGACATATTTGACAAAAAAATATAGTAAAGACATTAAATAAATTAATAAAATATATTTACACTTTGATTTACATAAACAATATGAAATTATAAATTTACGCACCCCTTTCGATTTTACGATTCGATTCCGATTTGACAAATTTGAGTCTTGCCATGGAATTTTATTGAATTTGATTAGGTTTTGATGTTGAAAGATCTAATCTAGCAGAGAATAGAAGCGATAGCAGTTCCTCTTATGTAGTGATTGGAGATGTCAATTTGTTTAGACTCAATCTTCAATTGAATGCTCTGTAAACTTAATGGGCTTTTTGTGGACGTAGACATGAAAGTGATAAACTCAGTATTCACAAAATTAGTGCTAAAACCTGAAAAGAAAGTGACGAAATTATATATTCTTTTTAAAAAATCTAATCAACTCTAAGAGATCGAGATAGTGACGACAACATCATGATGAAACCGTTCCTAAATTATCTACCACCATGACGCGACGCGTCAATAAAATATATTACCTAAACCAACTATTTATACAAGTGGCAAAGAGTCGATCCCGCAGAGATTGATAACCTTTATAAGATCAAATAGAAAAAAAAAAGGGTTTTGAAAATGATTTTGAGAGAATTAAAATAAACAAGAGAAAGGAATGTAAATTACTAAGAAATTTAATGGATAAAATAACATAAACCTTCGGCTTCTCAAACTTCGTCAATTGGCATTGTAACAAGTTCATTGGTCGTCGATCTATGTGAATGTATGCAATTCAATTGTGTCATAGAGTAGCTATAGAACCAAGAACTCGCCCGGATTCCTCGTCTTCCTTTAATCGATGATCAAGGTACGACCATTAACTACTCTCTATAATCAAACACAACCCTAGGCTCACACGCCTTGGGTTTAATGCGATGACCGCTTTAGGTTTTGTGAAGACACTAAACCTAGACAATCGAATCACTAATGTGTCCGATTTAGCCTAGATCCCTAAGGTACTTGATCGGTCCCGAAATGGTCGAATCAACCGATATGGTCAATCGCCACTAGTGTGAGTTTTCTTGCACGATTACGTATGCAATCGACTCATCGGCAATGAGTGTTTACCTAGCAACATGCAAAAGCTCTTTACAATGCAACCAAGCTTAACCCTGACATTCATATAATACCAAAGGAAATAAGATACAAAATAAGAGTAATGAAAGAATTAAATTAGATCTCATAATGAGTTTGAAGCCAAAAGACTAGTTTGATCCACTTCCGGCCTAGATCTGATGGTTTAGTTTGACATGAATTGAAGAGGTTTCTCCAAGTTTTTTAATGAACAAAAGGTAAAAAGCTAGTAAAATATGTGTTCCTATTTATAATAGATGGCGTAAAACCGCCCAGATTTGGAGAAGATTCGCTTTAAATTTCGTATCCTGAATTTTCGCGCCGTGTTGTAGCCCGCATTGTTGCATTGATTTTCCCACCGCCACTCACAACGCGGGACAAACACTCTCGCAGTTGGACTGCGCATTGTAGACCGCGCTCCGCAGCTCTCCTGTTGACAACGCGACTCACAATGCCACCTGCAAAATTCTTGAAGCTTTTCGTTCCTTGTCTGTTTTTCTCGATTTGGATCATATTCCTTGCTCCAACTTGTAAAAGCTTGTAATTGACACAAATGAGAGATTATCACTATAAAATAAAGAGTTAGAGTCCAAAATCATACTAAATACTAAGAAAAATAGTGCATAAATATAGACTTATCACACCATTTTGAGTTTGATGCAGAAGATTGTTGTGAAATCATTTCTCGAGAGAGTTGGTTCATCAACACAGGCCAGAGAAGCTTTTGGTGTTGTAGATTGAAAGGCATTGGCTTTGCTCTAAAAGCTTTTGGTGTAATGACATAATATTACCATCTCAAAGCCAGTGGCCTTTCACTCTTTTGCTCTAAAGGAGCTTAATCTTTATTTTGACTGGAGAAATTGTTTTATCTTTGCATTTGTATTTAGTTTTCAGATTGATAACAAAATGATAAAAACTTTGGCTAGGTTGAAGATTTTATACTCTCTTTCAAATGTGTGTTTAGGTTGATGGTGTCAACAACAACACAGCCTCAATCTCAAATTGGATGGGGTCATCTACATGGATCAAACTCTTCCATTGCGCTCGATTTAGGTTGATAGTGTCAGTATTTGAAAATGACTGCTTGGTTAAATTTTTCTTCCTTATAATTTTCACTTCCCCACTCGAGAAATTATTAAGACTTTCTCGTTGCTTACTTGCTTCCCGTAACTTGCTGTTTTTGAATGTGAATGGACTGCATTATTTCTCTTGTTAGATAAATAACTTATTGCCATGTCTCTCTTACAGTGACAGGGACTTTAAAGGGATATGATCAGTTGCTGAACCTCGTACTTGATGGAGCCATTGAATTCCTTAGAGGTATATAATTGATCAACTGTTAAAAATTGAAGTTTAATGAATGCTTTTGTTGATCTATTATTTCATACTTTTCTTTTACTTTTTTGCTGTTGAATATGGGAGAAGGTTGTATATTCATATGCTTGCTTAGCTACTTTCAGCAAGCATGTATTTTCTAGAAGTCCATCAGAGATCAACTTTCTGCTATATATGAAGAAATAATTTCAATTGATCCCTCACGGAAGACTTTTGAAATGATTTTTTTTTTTCTTCTTTTGGTTTCTTTTCCACATTGTGTTTGATGCATGTTAATGATTTTGATGTTGTATCACGTTCAGTATGGAGATAATAACTAAAACTCTCTTTTTCAATGACATTTAGAGACTTGCAAACAGTTGGTTCTAATGTCTGCAACTTCTTAGTCCCTGCTTACATATACAGCATTTTATTTTTTCTTGCTCAAATTCAATTTTCGCTTTGTTCGATCACTTGCTAGATTCCTTCTTTCTCTTCTACTGTTCAATTCTACTGAGTATTAATGCAATAACCTTCTTGATGTGCATCTGATAACTGATAAATATTTATGCTACTTTACAGATGCAGATGATCCCTTGAAGACTACAGATCAGACTAGGAGTCTCGGCTTAATAGTATGACACTCTTACTCTTTACTACATTTACAAGCCCTCTTAATTTTATTTTTTTGTTATTACAGATGAAGTTGTCCTGGTTCCAGGATGGATCTCAGTATTTTCAGTAGCGAATTTTTTTGATGATTTAGAGACCTTGGCTTTTGCTTATCATCTTTAGAGTCTCCGTCAAATTATCTAAAGTACTTCAGTTTTATTTGGCTAAACAAATCTTTAGTCATCTTTGCCACTTTCTCAATTATTCGGCAGGGGCGTTTATAATTTTAGAATGTTGAAATGGAATCAATCTAATTCATAGTATGCTGCTTATAGTCATAAATTCCATTTTCAATTCCCACAACGGAGGTAATGGCGAGCATATATTTTTTTCCCACATGGAGAGTTGGATTCATTGAACGCACGGTGGTGTAGCTGGCACTCTGTACAATAGCGACATGCTTCCTGTTAAGTTCACGTCTGACAGATGCTTTTACTTAGTATTTTAGGTCAATTATTATACTCTAGCCGAGAAACTGCAAAATATCTCTATTTTAGTGATTTATGTAGCTGTATTTCTACCTTTGGACGGCACAATCATCTCCTAAACTTTGCCTAGTCCTGGTGTTCTCGTGTTGTTGCTAACTTTTCTAACTAGTTCCTAGAGATTGATCCTTGCCAAACTTTTCATCATTTCTTTCCCACAAAATGTTAATTCAATGTCGTCCGGTCTTTTTCGGCAACCCTCTATTGCTTGAGCTGTACCATGCATATTTTGTTGCCTACTTGTGTAATTTTACTTCAAAATTTTATTAGCAGGTTCTGTGCAGTTAAGGAATGACCTGTGACAAATTTTTCCCGTTGCTGCAGATATGTAGGGGAACTGCTGTGATGCTTGTATCACCAACTGATGGCACCGACGAGATCGCAAACCCCTTCAATCAACCAGATGGTTCTTAGGCCTACGAGTCCCACATTTTTGGAAATTCCTATCTACTTTGAGAGGCAGCAGCCCTTAGCGCATTATTTTGTGGTTAGCGGAACAAACATATTATTGCACTGTGTACCGTGAATATCAGGTCTTAGTATGTCTGAAATGGAAATGGAAATGCCAATTCTAATCTCTCGGCAGTCGACATGTAATTTCATCGGCGTTTTAGTACAGTTAGAACATATATGACGTCAAAACTTACTAGAACAAGCGCAGTTGGATTTACTGTCCATTCTGTGAGAATGCATTGTATTGTATTCGCATAAGTCATCACTTTCGCATAATCTTGGATTTTTTGGTCATCTCCACTACATTGTGGATTTGTTGCCTGTTATCTATTGCATTCGAGGAGGCGCATATCTCCCAACAGTCCACAGCCGCGTTGGAGATGCTCTATGATTAGTGAATCAATGATACTTTTATCTGGATAATTGAATTCAGTGCTGGTCCTAAGTATTTAGAGGTCCGAGGCGAAGCTATAAATCAGGGGCCCTTATGGAAAATTATACAGTGTAACTCGTTGTAGGATATGCAAGTTAGGCACTTAATACTTGTGTGCGTTCCTTGATGTTCACCAAGATGTGCAAGTGCATCGAAGGGACGCGTGCAAGTGCATGCCCAACCTGCATGTCCGACCGAAGTTATATTAGCATTCTCCGCCCCTTAATTATAACTACTTAATAAACAACTATGTAGTTCATGCGTAAGTACACGCACACAAAGTTCTTACTTTAAATGACATAAAGCTAGCTAATAATACTTTTAAATAATTTTGGTTTAACTTTTTTTTTTCTTTACGTTTGAGCGTGACAACATTTCATTGTCAGAGAAAAAAGGGTGTATCATTTAAAAATAAAATCTATCGCCTTTAATTAATCTATGTCAACAAGGCTAAGAGACCCAAAACTAGGGCTGACAAAAGTTGTCAAGACCCGTTTGTCCGGTTTTGTCCGGACTCGTTTTAAACGGGTTCGGGCAATATTTTTGTAAAAAACATACGGGTCTGGATAAATTTTTAAAAGTCCGTTTAAAAATACGGGACCGAGTCTGGACAAAAATTTCAAAAACAATGGGTACCCAATGATTAATTTGAAGGTCATATAAGTAATTTCACACTCCATGACCAGATCAAACGGCCCAAAGTCCAAACCCGTCACATAGGCAATAGGCCCTTTTGCGGTTTTGGCTCTTTTATTTTCTCCCTCCCTTCACGAGGGTCTCACCCTCACCCGTCACCCCTCTCCAGTTCTCGCCTCTGCCTCTCAGCCTCTCCCTCACAAGATCAAAACCCTAAGGTCCAGTCGGGCGTCGGCGACTGTGTCTCGAGCTCGACTCTCCGCAGCAGCGCAGCTCACGGCCAGTCGGGCGTCGGCGACGCTCGCCGGCTCTGCCTCTCACTCTCCCGACTCTCATCTCTCCCGGCTTCGTGGTCACTCGATCCGCCGCGGCTCGCCGGCTCTGCCTCTCACTCTCCCGACTCTCAGCCGCGGCTCTGCCTCTCACTCTCCCGACTCTCATCTCTCCCGGCTTCGTGGACCCGTGGTCACTCGATCCGCCGCGGCTCGCCGGCTCTGCCTCTCACTCTCCCGACTCTCACCTCTCCCGGCTTCGTGGTCACTCCACCACAACTCTGCCTCTCCTCTCGCCTCTCAATTTTTGGCCCGCAGCGCAGCTCTACCCACTCATCTCTCTGCTCTCAATGTAAGTTTTTTCTACTCATCCATTCACATACATGTTTCTTGTTTGATTTTATAAAAATCGGACAAAACGGGAGCCGTATGTTTTACAAAAATACGGGCCTTCACAAAAAAAAATGCCCATTTTAAAAAGGGGAACGGTCCGGACACTAAATTTAATCATTATAGGGAAGGGGTGTCCGGTCTCGTTTATGTCCGGTCCCCTTTTTTTTGCCAGCCCTACCCAAAACACACAACCCTGAACTCACACGAATTGGGCTTAATGCGATGATTGTATAGGACTTTGTGAATGTACTATACCTAGACAACTGGATTGCACAACTACAAATGTTTCCGATTTAGCCTAGATTCCCAAAGCACTTGATCGGTCTTAAAAGGGGCTAACCAATCGGTAGGGTCAATCATTAATTAGATGAGTCTATCGCACAAGTACGGATTCTTCGACTCAATAATAAGGATAGTCAATCTATTATGCATGTAAGGGTCCTTCATAAACAAATAAATCTAACCCTAGATTCAAATCAGTGCCAAAGGAAATAGAATATAAACGAAGAACAAAAGAATATAGATTAGAAAGATTTCCCACAATGAATCCATGAAACCAACGACTTGTTCGATCCGCCTCTAGCCTAGATTGATGGAGTTTAGCCGGAAATGGCTACTCTACCTTTCTCTACTCCTAAATCATTCTAAATACAATATGTTTTCGTCCATTAAGGTGCCTCCTTTATATAGCTGTGCTTAGGTAAAGAATAGCAACTCCCAAGGATAAGAACCTTCTAAAAAGTCTCAAAACTTATATTCTGCGAGTCTGGTGTTGTCATTGACACCGTGGTTATTAAGGGATGGCTTAAGGGACGGTGTGGGATGAAAATAGCAAGTCGGTGGAGAAAATGGTAAAATTCAAATCCGGCGCCGTGGGTGACATCGTCAGTACAACATCTAACGTCGTGTGTGTATTTTTGGCGCCTTATGTGTATTTTCCGGCACTTCTCCAACTGACTTTTTGATTTAAGCTCGACTTTGCCTCTGAAATTGTCTGAAACACTCATATTCCTTAAAATGACCTATAAAACTCAAAAGGAAGTGTTTAAGACAATAAAAGAAAGGTTTAAATCTCATTTCCCTTATAAAATCCCTATATAAAAGTCCATAAATAAAGACTCATCAAATACCCCAAAACATAGAACTTTGCACGTATCGGGCAAAATGATACTTGACTACAATGATTAAAAATACATTCAAAATTGAGTGATCCTACTATTAAGACTTTTTACCCATTTCACAAAACAATGGAGTTCTTTCGACTAAACTTTGGTCAATCTAATTAACAAGAGACTTGAAATTTCGCAAGGCTGGTTTGAATACTCAAACTTGGTTACCTCTCAAGAAAACAACTTTTTAAGACTCGAACTAGTTCAAAACCATGTCCATTAACTACTCATAAGTTTTATGGGTCTTTCCATTAAAGTAGTAGGTTCAAATTATCTTTAAATTTTATGAATTCGAGTGGATTCTTGAAACAGACTTTTAATCATTACTTCTAAACTTTTGCACGTAAAAGTGTCCATATGGCTTGTTTTGAAAGATAGCCCATTATGAAACCAAACATCAAAAAATCTCATTTAATCTAACTTTTAAGCACTCGAGCTAAATCTTTTTCTGAGGAGTTTTCATAGACTTCTGCCTATCTTTTTTCTGCACATATTACCTCATGTTCACATGTCGTTCACACCAAATATAACCTGTACTCGAGTTACCAATCCCACAGGGGTGTAGTAGTAGTAAATACGGGGTCGAATCTACTGGACTTAGGTTTTACTATGAGTTAACTAAAAAGGGAAATTCAGGGGTTTTATTTTAGAGATTTTAAGAAAATAACTAATTAATTAAAATTACTTAGAAATTAAAACTTTCAAGAATGAATTCAATATGAGAAAATACCTAGGTCTACAGTCCTACAAATCCAAATCAAGGTTCACTAGCATATCATGATGTTCAATCTTTCCAAGAGATTATTAATTCAATTCTTCCTATATTTGCTATAGGAAATTGACATCCGCCAGAAATCCCTAATTCCCCTAGTCTCGATAGTTAGGACGTTCGCCACTTACTACTTCTCAAACTAAATTTTGATGTACTTTGTCTTAAAATAAAGGATTTAAGCAAACTAGGGTTTATGGGTTTATGGTTTTTTTTTTTTTTTTTTCTTTTATGTTAATTTGGTCTAGTAGTGTTAGAGTCAATCATTGAGATGTTGTCCAGTGTGTAACTCGAGAAATATATGTGATGGTGTTATGATTCAGTGTTGTATGTGTGTGTAAAATGTGTATATAAATGAAGGGTCACGATGTGATCTAATGAACGGTCCACATGTATTGTTACATTTGATATAAATATAAGGTGATGAGCACTGTAGACTCAAAAATTATGTTGAGCTGTAGACTTTCTGTTAGGGTTTGTAATGGAGCTCTACTAGAGCTCTTACAAGTAGTAGTTGTTCAGATCGTATTGTATATGTGTTATTATGTTATTTCTTTTGCAGTCCCTTTCAGGTTTCTCCTCCAAAACCAAAAGATCTGAATAGGAACATATATAAAATGGTGAGCCTTACCTTACTATGTGTTTATTCTACTTCAATCTCTGATGCCAATTCAGACGTTCATGGTCTTTTGCTTACAATTTAGTCTCCTACTTTGTTTTTTGTGGGATGTTATAATTGACTAGGGACTAATTGCCACTGATACTCCATTTTACACTTCTTAGCTGCATCAAGCATCGGTTCGAGTACTTTCTTTTTTTTCGATTTTCCAAGATCTGGATGAGATTTTTTTTTATAAAAAAACCTGTTCAAAAAATCTCTAGATTATATATATTTTATATCGGGTTGTTAGTCTGTTTGTTCCGTTATCTTTACCTTAACTATCTTTTTTTGTTTTTTCGGTTGTAAGTAGTTTAGCTCCGAACCATTGTCGTTTGGTCTTAGGCTGGGTTAGTCCTTGGTTGTAAAGTTTCTTTGAGTACTTGGTTAGTTGTCTTCTGAACTAGAAAGGCATTTGACATGCATTTTTATCATGATTTGGTCACCCACTTACCATCACCATGTTCTTGTTGCGACTTGATGTGATTTTGGCTTGTGTCTTAAACTCCCTTACATGTAAAGAGCCTCCAGATGTATGGTTTAATGTTGAATCGACATTCTTCATCTTTTTGTTGCTTAATGGATCAACTTTGGCAAGCACGTACCAAAAGGTCTCCGCATGTTTGGCTTTCTTTCCAATATTTTATTTTGTTTCTCACACTTCTTTCCCCTTTCGATTGATCCAAATCGGGACGGAAAGAAACTGCTTTAGATTTGGCAAAGTTCGTTGACAAGGGCGTCCAAGTCAAGCTAACTGGTGGAAGGCAAGGTTAGTTGTAGTTCACTATTTTTATTATTGTACAAGTGCAAGTGCATATTATATTGTTCCATTTTTACTGAACCATTATCTGGCTAATGCTTTGGTTCTTGAACTTGAAGACGATATCTGGAAATTGTATTCAACACAATACTGCAAAGATAACAACATAGCAACAACGACAACAACAACAACAACATAGCCTCATTCCCAAATTAACTGGGTCGGCTACTTGGATCAAACTTTTCCATTGTGCTTGATTAAGTGTAATTGATGGTGAGCTTTTCAAACCATTCAAATCCCTCCTAATTAATGCATCCCATGTTAACTTTGGTCTGCTCCTACCTCGTCGAATTTTTACAGTTTCTATTGAGTCAAGTTTTCTAGTTGGGGCATTTGTAGGCCGTCTTTGCAGGTGACCAAACTACCGCAACCGCCCTTCCCTAATCTTTGTATCGATTGGTGCTACTCCTACTTGTCTTTGAATTTATATATTTCTTATTCTATCTTTACGAGTTTTAGCACGCATCCACCTAAGCATCCTCATTTCTGCTACGTTCATTTTATGTAATTGTTGTTGCTTTACCGCTCAACATTCACTTCCATATAGCTTAGTTGGCCTAATTGCCGTCCTATAAAATTTTCCTTTTAACTTAGGAGGAACATTCCGATCACAAATCACCTCTGTTGCACTCCGCCATTTCTTCCATCCAGCTTGAATTCTATGTGTGACATCATTCTCAATGTTACCATCATTTTGTATGATTGATTCTAGATATCTAAAGTGGTTTACCTTAGGAACTTCTACTTCCCCTAATTTTACCACTCCGTCATCTCGATGTCTAGTGTTTCTAAACTCACAGTGCATTATTCGATTTTCGTCATACTCAACTTAAAGCCTTTAGATTCTAATGTATTCCTCATGAGTTCTAATTTCCTATTCACTCCATCTTTTGTTTCATCCACTAAGACAATATAATATGCAAATAGTATACACCATGGTATATCCTCTTGAATGTCTAGTTAGTTCATCCATAACTAAAGTAAATAGATATGGGTTTAAAGCCGATCCTTGATGTAGTATTATCGTAATGAGAAATTCTTTTGTAGGTCCTCCAAATGTCTTTATACTTGTTACTATTCCATCATACATATCCTTAATAGTGTCTATGTATCTAGCGTGCACTCTTTTTCTTTCTAGAACCCACCAAAGAACATCTCTAGGGACCCTATCGTATGCTTTTTCTAAATCTACGAATACCATATGAAGATTTTTTTTTTCTTTTCAATATATTTTTCTAACAAACGTCTTACAAGGAAAATCGTCTCCATAGTTGACCTCCTAGGCGTGAAACTAAATTGGTTCTCCGATATTGTTGTTTCTCTCCTTAGCCTGTTGTCAATTATCCTCTCCCAATGTTTCATAGTGTGACTCATAAGTTTAATTCATCGGTAGTTTGAGCAACTTTGAATGTCTCCTTTGTTTTTGAAGATTGGCACAAGCGTGCTTCTCCAATCCATTGGCATCCGTGTTGATTTTAAAATTTTATTGAAAAGTTTTGTTAACCAAGTCAATCCAATTTCTCCTAAGCATTTCCAAACCTCTATATGTATTTCATCTGGACCACATGCTTTCCCTATTTTCATTCTTTTCAATGCCTGTTTAACTTCTACAATTTTAATATTGCGTGTATAGTTTACATTTCTTTCTTGGTATGTTTTCATCTATTATAAATCAACTTGGCCATCATTAAATAAACTATCGAAGTAACTTCTCCATCTCTCCTTAATATCATCCTCACGCGTTAAAACATTTTGATTTTCGTCCTTAATACATTTACATGACTTAGGTCTTGTTTGTTTTTATCTCTTAATTTGGCTAGCCTATATATATATTTTTCGCCATCTCTATTACCTAATCTTGTATATAGATCTTCCATGAAATTTGTTGTAGCTGACCCCAGTTAATTTGGGATTGAGGCTATGTTGTCGTTGTTGTTGTTGTTGTTGTTGTTGTTGACTAACTACTTTTTTAGTTTGTTTTCTAGCTTCTCTATATTGATTGTACACATCTTCATCTTGACACTTATGTATTTTCCTATACATCTCTCTTTTAGTCTTAATTGCTCGTTGGACATCCTCGTTCCACCACCATGTTTCCTTCTTTGGTGGTCCCAAGCGTTTAGATATACTTAATACGTTTGATCCCATTCTCCTTATGCAACTACTCATTTCTAGCCACATTGTATTAGCATCTAAGTCAAGATTTCAAACATTTTGCTTTAGTAGTTTTTCTCTAAACTCTACTTGTTTACTATGTTTTAGGTTTCACCACTTTATTCTAGGGTCGCTAACTCTTTTATTCATATTATGTCGTCGTGTTAGCTTAATATCAAGTACTACTAACTTATGTTGGGTAGTAAGTGCTTCACCAGGTATTACTTTGCGGTCTCTACATATTTTTCTATCTATTTTTCTTGTTAAAAGAAAATATATTTGACTTTTGTTATGACCACTACTAAAAGTAATTATATGCGACTTCCTCTTCTTAAAACTAGTATTTGCTAAAACAAGATCGTATGCTGAAGCAAATTCTAAGATTGATTCTCCTTCTATTACCGTAACCAAAACCTCCATGAACTCTCTCAAACCCATCGTTACTTGCCCCGAGATGCCAATTTAAATCTCCTCCAATAAAAATCTTTTCATCTAATGGTATACTTTGCATAAATCCATCCATATCGACCCAAAACTTGCGTTTGATGCTCTCGCTTAATCCTACCTGTGGTGCATAGGCGCTAAGTATGTTAATTTTTTCGTCTCCAATAATTAATTTAACTAGAATCAATCTATCCCCCGTTCTTTTAACCTCTACGACTTTATCCTTATAATCATTATCCACCACAATTCCTACGTCATTGCATTTTCTATCTATACCAGTGTACCACAATTTAAACCCTGTGCTTCCTATTTCTTTACTCTTTTCTCCTACCCATTTTGTCTCTTGGAGGCAAGCAATATTGACTCTCCTAATCATGGCATCTACTAGTTCTATTGACTTCCCCGTAAGTGTTCCTATTTTTCATGTTCCTAAACGAATTTTTTCTCCCCTTTGTATTTGTTTTCCTTTTCTATTTCTATTTTGTTTAAAAGATCTAGTATCCGTATCTATGATTTTGTTTTTGTTTTCGTGTTTGTTTTGAACTAGCTTCTTTACCCACACCCGTCCTTTGTGTGGGAACCCTTGCTCATTTTTCTTCACATCCGAACGACGATGTGAAGGGACTAGCTTCTTTACCCACACACGTCCTATGTGTGGGAACCCTTGCTCATTTCTCACTACACTCGGGCTCCGATGCAGCGCGTCGCTAGGTGGGAACGCCCCAACGTTTATATATGTTTGATCCATTTCATGAAAAGTGACAAAAGTTTTACGCTCATGCTCGTCACTCACCGTCAAAAAGTTAAAATTGCCGATGGTTCTCTAACCTCTATTCTTTGGAAAAGGCTCTATTATTATGTCTCCATCTCTTACATTACTAAATGTTCTACATGTTCCAAAGATTTCTTGCAATCTCATCTCTCGTTAGTCGTATTATTCATGATTGCAAATGTATTGCTACAATAACATTTCTTTGGATTTGAATTTCGGGACCCTTGTTCGGGAAGATGATTGGCAATGCTAAGGAAGTTGATGGACTCTATCACTTGGTCTCTCGGAAAATTCTTCGGATGAACAAGTTCGAAACCAAGATGTTTAACTACCTTGTCTTGCGAGAATGACATAATGTTGTGGCATTATAGGTTAGGTCATCCCAGTTTTAATTACTTGAAATATTTGTTTCCAAATCTTTTTAAAAATAAAGACATTTCATCTTTTTGTTGTGAAGTTTGTGAGTTGGCAAAACATCATAGATCTGTTTATCCTTCTTTGAAGTATATGCCATCAAAACCTTTTTCACTCGTGCATAGTGATATTTGGGGTCCTTGAGAGTAAAAATTGCCTCGGGTTCTAGATGGTTCATCACATTCATTGATGATCACACTAGAGTCACATGGATTTATCTTCTAAAAGAAAAATCCGAGAGGCCGCAAATGTTTTCAAAAATTTTCACTCTTTGATTAATACTCGAGTTTCATACTAATATTCAAGCTCTTAGAACAGATAATGGCCGAGAATATTTTAATGCAATCTTAGGTGATTTTTGAAAGAAAAAGGAATTATTCATCACAGTTCTTGCGTTGATACTCCCCAACAAAATGGAGTGGCCGAGAGGAAAAATAGGCATTTATTAGAGGTGTCTGGGCGTTATTATTTGCTATGAATGTTCCTAATCGTTTTTGGAATGAAGCGCTCTTAACTGCGACTTATCGATTAATCGAATGCCTACAAGAGTTCTTAATTACATCACTCCTTTGCAAGCACTAAAGAATATGTTTCCTGAAAATAGATCGTTCACTGATTTAACACCTAAAATTTTTGGTTGCATTGCTTTTGTTCATATACACGGCCATAATAGAGGAAAGCTTGATCCCAAGGGCACATAAATGCATATTTCTTGGCTTTTCACCAACACAAAAAGGGTATAAATGTTTTGATCCTAAATCTGGAAAA
Organism: Stephania cephalantha; assembly: GCA_039657325.1. Classification (NCBI taxonomy): domain Eukaryota; kingdom Viridiplantae; phylum Streptophyta; class Magnoliopsida; order Ranunculales; family Menispermaceae; genus Stephania; species Stephania cephalantha. The sequence continues at coordinate 13,340,026 of CM077572.1, forward strand.
TATTACGTGAGTATGGATGTCACTTTTTTGAAAAACAACCTTTTTTTTGAAAAAACTCAATTCGAGGAGAATGATTAGAAATGAGTTTTGGGAACAAATATCTTTGCCAAAATCGGTTGAAAATAGTTCGGTGGAATCAATTATTTCGTAACTAATCCTAGGATTTCACAACCTATAAATTCACAACCTCGTGAGACCCGGTAGAAAACAACGTGGAACCACCTCTTCGAACTTCGTGTTTATTCTAAAAGGAGGACTCAACCAAGTAATATTCCACCAGGCTCCCGAGGTGGGCCAATCATCGGACTCGGCCGAGGTCCAAGGTACGACTGCTTTCAGCTTGGGTATGGAAAATGAGCCTCCCCCCCCACTTTTCGGGTATGAAAAGCGAGTTTGAGAGACCTCCTCCCTTACCCATTTTTCGGTATGAAAAAATGGGCGTCAGAATCCTCCTTTATCTGGACTTGGGACCGGCTATGTAGCGCACATAGTGTACAACATAGGCGGAGTTAAAGATAACAACATAGCATGAATCATAAATTAGTTGGGGTCGGCTATATAGATCAAACTCTACCATTACGCTCGATTTAGTGCAATTGTTGGTGTGCTTTCCAAATCATTTAAATCAGAATTTTTTTTTGAAGCTCCCCTTGTTTAATTTGTGAAAAGAAAAAGTAATTTCTTCCTTTCTACATGGGTGGTCATGCAATGATGACATCTCTCATTTTTGCTCTTTTCAACTTTTTGTAACAATTACTTGACCTTTCTTTCGTCCAATAATTATTTGTTGGAGGTTATTTGTGGAGCAACGAAAGGATTTTGCATGCAAGGACTTGCTATTATTGAAGACGTATCATTTTTTGAACATTTCCTGCCCATTGTTGTTAAAATTGTCCGATTTCATCGGAGGAGAAACGAGTTAAGATTTGCTAAAAATCGCAAATAAGGGAAAATTGGACAATTCAACTCGAATCGTCCGATTTAACAAAGGTCTCAAGACATATTTCCAGTGACTCAAGAATGCTTTTTTCGATTTTTGAAGGGGTTGAGAGTGATAGAGTAATTGTGGAATTGAACGTTGTTGCAAAGAAGAAGGAGGAGGAGGGGGAGCCTTCACATCAACCGCTGGGAAGAGGATGAAACATTCCAATTCAAAACCCTAACATGAAAGAAGAGTCCTTATTCTATCCAAGATGGTTGTTGGGCCAACATATGCTATTAATAAATATTTTGTTACTTTTTTTTTCCATAAATATCAATACTACATACACTTTTTTTATAGGAGCTACATTACACATCAAATTGACTTTTCACATTATTTTTCAAATATTAAAGACATATTTGACAAAAAAATATAGTAAAGACATCAAATAAATTAATAAAATATATTTACACTTTGATTTACATAAACAATATGAAATTATAAATTTACGCACCCCTTCCGATTTTACGATTTGATTCCGATTTGACAAATTTGAGTCTTGCCATGGAATTTTATTGAATTTTATTAGGTTTCGATGTTGAAAGATTTAATCTAGCAGAGAATAGAAGCGATAGCAGTTCCTCTTATGTAGTGATTGGAGATGTCAATTTGTTTAGACTCAATCTTCAATTGAATGCTCTGTAAACTTAATGGGCCTTTTTGTGGACGTAGACATGAAAGTGATAAACTCAGTATTCACAAAATTAGTGATAAAACCTGAAAAGAAAAGTGACGAAATTATATATTCTTTTTAAAAAATCTAATCAACTCTAAGAGATCGAGATAGTGACGACAACATCATGATGAAACCGTTCCTAAATTATCTACCTCCATGACGCGATGCGTCAATAAAATATATTACCTAAACCAACTATTTATACAAGTGGCAAAGAGTCGATCCCACAGAGATTGATAACCTTTATAAGATCAAATAGAAAAGAAAAAAAGGGTTTTGAAAATGATTTTGAGAGAATTAAAATAAACAAGAGAAAGGAATGTAAATTACTGAGAAATTTAATGGATAAAATAACATAAACCTTCTGGCTTCTCCAACTTCGTCAATGGCATTGTAACAAGTTCATTGGTCGTCGATCTATGTGAATGTATGCAATTCAATTGTGTCCTAGAGTAGCTATAGAACGAAGAACGCGCCCGATTCCTCGTCTTCCTTTAATCGATGATCAAGGTACAACCATTAACTACTCCTCTAATCAAACACAACCCTAGGCTCACATGCCTTGGGTTTAATGCGATGACCGCTTTAGGTTTTGTGAAGACATTAAACTTAGACAATCGAATCACTAATGTGTCCGATTTAGCCTAGATCCCTAAGGTACTTGAACGGTCCCGAAATGGTCGAATCAACCGATATGGTCAATCGCCACTAGTGTGATTTTTCTTGCACGATTACGTATGCAATCGACTCATCGGCAATGAGTGTTTTCTAGCAACATGCAAAAGCTCTTTATAATGCAACCAAGCTTAACCATGACATTCATATAATACCAAAGGAAATAAGACACAAAATAAGAGTAATGAAAGAATTAAATTAGATCTCATAATGAGTTTGAAGCCAAAAGACTAGTTTGATCCACTTCCGGCCTAGATCTGATGGTTTAGTTTGACATGAATTGAAGAGGTTTCTCCAAGTTTTTTAATAAACAAAAGGTAAAAAGCTAGTAAAATATGTGTTCCTATTTATAATAGATGGCGTAAAACCGCCCAGATTTGGAGAAGATTCGCTTTAAATTTCGTATCCTAAATTTTCGCGCCGTGTTGTAGCCCGCATTGTTGCCTTGATTTTCACACCGCCACTCACAACGCGGGACAAACACTCTCGCAGTTGGACTCCACATTGTAGACCGCGCTCCGCAGCTCTCCTGTTGACAACGCGACTCACAATGCCACCTGCAAAATTCTTGAAGCTTTTCGTTCCTTGTCTGTTTTTCTCGATTTGGATCATATTCCTCGCTCCAACTTGTAAAAGCTTGTAATTGACACAAATGAGAGATTACCACTATAAAATAGAGAGTTAGAGTCCAAAATCATACTAAATACTAAGAAAAATAATCACACCATTTTGAGTTTGATGCAGAAGATTGTTATGAAATCATTTCTCGAGAGAGTTGGTTCATCAACACAAGCCAGAGAAGCTTTTGGTGTTGGAGATTGAAAGGCATTGGCTTTGCTCTAAAAGCTTTTGGTGTAATGACATAATATTACCATCTCAAAAGCCAGTGGCCTTTCACTCTTTTGCTCTAAAGGAGCTTAATCTTTATTTTGACTGGAGAAATGGTTTTATCTTTGCATTTGTATTTAGTTTTCAGATTGATAACAAAATGATAATAACGTTGGCTAGGTTGAAGATTTTGTACTCTCTTTCAAATGTGTGTTTAGGTTGATGGTGTCAACAACAACACAACCTCAATCTCAAATTGGATGGGGTCGGCTACATGGATCAAACTCTTCCATTGCGCTCGATTTAGGTTGATAGTGTCGGTTTTTGAAAATGATTGCTTGGTTAAATTTTTCTTCCTTATAATTTTCACTTCCCCACTCAAGAGAAATTATTAAGGCTTTCTATTTGCTTACTTGCTTCCCCTAACTTGCTGTTTTTGAATGTGAATGGACTGCATTATTTCTCTTGTTAGATAAATAACTTATTGCCATGTCTCTCTTACAGTGACAGGGACTTTAAAGGGATATGATCAGTTGCTGAACCTCGTACTTGATGGAGCCATTGAATTCCTTAGAGGTATATAATTGATCAACTGTTAAAAATTGAAGTTTAATGAATGCTTTTGTTGATCTATTATTTCATACTTTTCTTTTACTTTTTTGCTGTTGAATATGGGAGAAGGTTGTATATTCATGTGCTTGCTTAGCTACTTTCAGCAAGCATGTATTTTCTAGAAGTCCATCAGAGATCAACTTTCTGCTGTATATGAAGAAATAATTTCAATTGATCCCTCACGGAAGACTTTTGAAATGATTTTTTTTCTTTTCTTCTTTTGGTTTCTTTTCCACATTGTGTTTGATGCATGTTAATGATTTTGATGTTGTATCACGTTCAGTATGGTGATAATAACTAAAACTCTCTTTTTCAATGACATTTAGAGACTTGCAAACAGTTGGTTCTAATGTCTGCAACTTCTTAGTCCCTGCTTACATATACAGCATTTTTTTTTCTTGCTCAAATTCAATTTTCGCTTTGTTCGATCACTTGCTAGATTCCTTCTCTCTTCTACTGTTCAATTCTACTGAGTATTAATGCAATAACCTTTCTTGATGTGCATCTGATAACTGATAAATATTTATGCTACTTTACAGATGCAGATGATCCCTTGAAGACTACAGATCAGACTAGGAGTCTCGGCTTAATAGTATGACACTCTTACTCTTTACTACATTTACAAGCCCTCTTAATTTTATTTTTTTGTTATTACAGATGAAGTTGTCCTGGTTCCAGGATGGATCTTAGTATTTTCAGTAGCGAGTTTTTTTGATGATTTAGAGACCTTGGCTTTTGCTTATCATCTTTAGAGTCTCCGTCAAATTTTCTAAAGTACTTCAGTTTTATTTGGCTAAACAAATCTTTAGTCATCTTTGCCACTTTCTCAATTATTCGACAGGGGCGTTTATAATTTTAGAATGTTGAAATGGAATCTATCTAATTCATAGTATGCTGCTTATAGTCATAAATTCCATTTTCAATTCCCACAACGGAGGTAATGGCGAGCATATATTTTTTTCCCACATGGAGAGTTGGATTCATTGAACGCACGGTGGTGTAGCTGGCACTCCTGTACAATAGCGACATGCTTCCTGTTAAGTTCACGTCTGACAGATGCTTTTACTTAGTATTTTATGTCAATTATTATACTCTAGCCGAGAACCTGCAAAATATCTCTATTTTTAGTGATTTATGTAGCTGTATTTCTACCTTTGGATGGCACAATCATCTCCTAAACTTTGCCTAGTCCCGGTGTTCTCGTGTTGTTGCTAACTTTTCTAACTAGTTCCTAGAGATTGATCCTTGCCAAACCTTTCATCATTTCTTTCCCACAAAATGTTAATTCAATGTCGTCCGGTCTTTTTCGGCAACCCTCTATTGCTTGAGCTGTACGATGCATATTTTGATGCCTACTTGTGTAATTTTACTTCAAAATTTTATTAGCAGGTTCTGTGCATTTAAGGAATGACCTGTGACAAATTTTTCCCGTTGCTGCAGATATGTAGGGGAACTGCTGTGATGCTTGTATCACCAACTGATGGCACTGACGAGATCGCAAACCCCTTCAATCAACCAGATGGTTCTTAGGCCTACGAGTCCCACATTTTTGGAAATTCCTATCGACTTTGAGAGGCAGCAGCCCTTAGCGCATTATTTTGTGGTTAGCGGGACAAACATATTATTGCACTGTGTACCGTGAATATCAGGTCTTAGTATGTCTGAAATGGAAATGGAAATGCCAATTCTAATCTCTCGGCAGTCGACATGTAATTTCATCGGCGTTTTAGTACAGTTAGAACATATATGACGTCAAAACTTACTAGAACAAGCGCAGTTGGATTTACTGTCCATTCTGTGAGAATGCATTGTATTGTATTCGCATAAGGCATCACTTTCGCATAATCTTGGATTTTTTGGTCATCTCCACTACATTGTGGATTTGTTGCCTGTTATCTATTGCATTCGAGGAGGCGCATATCGCCCAACAATCCACTGCCGATTAGTGAATCAATGATACTTTTTTTCTGGATAATTGAATTGAGTGCTGGTCCTAAGTATTTAGTGTTATGAGGCGAAGCTATAAATTGGGGGCCCCTATGGAAAATTATACAGTGTAACTCGTTGTAGGATATGTAAGTTAGGCACTTAATACTTGTGTGCGTTCCTTGATGTTCACCAAGATGTGCATGTGCATCGAAGGGACGCGTGCAAGTGCATGCCCAACCTGCATGTTCGATCGAAGTTTACATTAGCATTCTCCGCCCCTTAATTATAACTACTTAATAAACAACTATGTAGTTCACGCGTAAGTACACGCACACAAAGTTCTTACTTTAAATGACATAAAGCTAGCTAATAATACTTTTAAATAATTTTGGTTTAACTTTTTTTCTTTACGTTTGAGCGTGGCAACATTTCATTGTCAGAGAAAAAATGGTGTATCATTTTAAAATAACAAATCTATCCCCCAACCTTGGACTCACACGAATTGGGCTTAATGCGATGATTATATAAGGCTTTGTGAATGCACTACACCTAGACAACTGGATTGCACAACTACATATATTTACGATTTAGCCTAGATTCCCAAAACACTTGATTGGTCTTAAAAGGGGCTAACCAATCAGTTGGGTCAATCATTACTTAGATGATTCTATCGCACAAGTACGGATTCTTCGACTCAATAATAAGGATAGTCAATCTATTATGCATGTAAGGGTCCTTCACAAACAAATAAATCTAACCCTAAATTCAAATCAGTGCCAAAGGAAATAGAATATAAAAAAAGAACAAAAGAATATAGATTAGATAGATTTCCCACAATGAATCCATGAAACCAACGACTTGTTCGATCCGCCTCCCGCCTAGATTGATGGAGTTTAGCCGGAAATGGCTACTCTACCTTTCTCTACTCCTAAATCATTCTGAATACAATATGTTTTCGTCCATTAAGGTGCCTCCTTTATATAGCTGTGCTTATGTAAAGAATAGCAACTCCCAAGGATAAGAACCTTCTAAAAAGTCTCAAAACTTCTATTATGCGAGTCTGGTGTTGTCATTGACACATTGGTTATTAAGGGATGACTTAATGGACGGTGTGGGATGAAAATAGCAAGTCGGTGGAGAAAATGGTAAAATTCAAATCTGGCGACGTGGGTGACATCGTCAGTACAACATCTAACGTCGTGTGTGTATTTTTGGCGCCTTATGTGTATTTTCCGGCACTTCTTCAACTGACTTTTTGATTTAAGCTTGACTTTGCCTCAGAAATTGTCTGAAACACTCATATTCCTTCAAATGACCTATAAAACTCAAAAGGAAGTGTTTAAGACAATAAAAGAAAGGTTTAAATCTCATTTCCCTTATAAAATCCCTATATAAAAGTCCATAAATAAAGACTCATCAAATACCCCAAAACATAGAACTTTGCACGTATCGGGCAAAAGGATACTTGACTACAATGATTAAAAATACATTCAAAATTGAGTGATCCTACTATTAAGACTTTTTACCCATTTCACAAAACAATGGAGTTCTTTCGACTAAACTTTAGTCAATCTAATTAATAAGAGACTTGAAATTTCGTAAGGCTGGTTTGAATACTCAAACTTGGTTACCTTTCAAGAAAACAACTTTTCAAGACTCAAACTAGTTCAAAACCATGTCCATTAACTACTCATAAGTTTATGGGTCTTTCCATTAAAGTAGTAGGTTCAAATTATCTCTAAATTTTATGAATTCGAGTGGATTCTTCAAACAAACTTTTAATCATTACTTCTAAACTCTTGCACTTAAAAGTGTCCATATGGCTTGTTTTGAAAGATAGCCCATTATGAAACCAAACATCGAAAAATCTCATTTAATCTAACTTTTAAGCACTCGAGCTAAATCTTTTTCTGAGGAGTTTTCATAAAGACTTCTACCTATCTTTTTTCTACACATATTACCTCATGTTCACATGTCGTTCACACCAAATATAACATGTACTCGAGTTACCAATCCCACAGGGGTGTAGTAGTAGTAAATACGGGGTCGAATCTACTGGACTTAGGTTTTACTCTGAGTTAACTAAAAAGGGAAATTCAGGGGTTTTATTTTAGAGATTTTAAGAAAATAACTAATTAATTAAAATTACTTAGAAATTAAAACTTTCAAGAATGAATTCAATATGAGAAAATATCTAGGTCTACAGTCCTACAAATCCAAATCAAGGTTCACTTAGCATATCATGATGTTCAATCTTTCCAAGAGATTATTAATTCAATTCCTCCTAGATTAGCTATAGGAAATTGACATCCGCCAGAAATCCCTAATTCCTCTAGTCTCGATAGTTAGGACGTTCGCCACTAACTACTTCCCTCAGCAACACATAACCCTAGACATCCGCTAATAAGGTTTAATGCATTAATCGCATAAAGGTCGGTAAGAATACTAATCCTAACAAATCGGATCGGGCTCGCTTCCAATTTTGCCTATATTTATTTATAGCGCACTCAAGAATCGAAATGTTTTGACCGCAAACGAGTGAGTGATTATCACTTGTATCAGTCCAATCGTACGATTACAGATACGATTATCTCGATCAACTATAGGTCTTCCACCTAAAAGCATGCATTGACCATATAACATACCCTAAATTTCAACCATAATCATGAAAACAAAGACAAGTAAAATAGAAGGAATTGAAATAAATTAGATTATAAATAAAAGATATCACGTATCGCGCTATTAACTAAGAATCTGGATTTTCTTAAAGAACTCCATTAAAAATAATAAAAGAAAATAGAGAAAAAATGGTTCGATTATGTGTAGAGAGATTCTAAATAAAACTTAAGTTCTATTTATATAAATCCTTCAATTTGGTCTCTCCTCAGACCTAGGAAAAAACCATTTTGAGTCCTTAAGCGGACATTGTCTTAAAGAATTCCATTAAAAATAATAAAAGAAAATAGAGAAAAAATGGTTCGATTATGTGTAGAGAGAGTCTAAATAAAACTTAAGTTCTATTTATATAAATCCCTTCAATTTGGTCTCTGGAAAAAAGGAAAAAATGAAATTAATAGGTATTTCTTTGTCTCGTGCACCTAAGTTGATCCAACGATTGTGATAGCTTTGCTGCTGGGCTCTTGACACGTATCAAGCACTGATTGGTTGAACGTTGCTGGTGTGGCTGACATGGCAGATGCGGATTAGAGGAGAGCTGCTGTGAACATGGCTTGGCGAATGGCAAGATGACAAGTGGTAGCTGCTGCAAGGAGAATAACTCGTCTCAAGAATCAACATCAATCTGGGAGAGCGCACATCCTGAGGTAAGGTGAAGACCCTTATTTCTCATTTGATACGATCAAGCGTCTTGATCTCTAGGCATGACGAACGGCTCTGAAGCCTGAGTGACTCAAGTGTGTCCTTTGCTGCTTTACTCGACTGCCGCTCTCTCTTCTAGTCCAAATAGAATACGTATCTCGAGGCAGATCAGATGGTTGTTGATCACACTGCGAGAAAGACTTATACTTAGTCATTTTTTAGGACTTTCCTCAATTAATGCACTACCAAACTTTTTCTAAACCACCATATCATCAACATAGACTAATGTGAGTCCCATCAAGCTATCTCGAAGCGCGTGCAAGCACATTTTTTAATACCAAACACCAAAAACACTTCAAAAGACCCTGATTTATTTCCATTTCATCAAATTTTCTTTAAACCGATGAAAATATAAATAAAATAGAATTAGTTAATAATAATAACCATTGAGACCTAAAAACACATAAAATAAACCTAAAATGTACTACTATTACCGACTTATCAGATACCCCCAAACTGAGGACTTTGCACATCCCAAGCAAATGTATAAATGACGAAACAAAAGTAAACTAGACTCCTAATATAGTTATGAACCTAACTTAAATAATCATATACTCGATTCCAAATTCATGGAGTTCCTTTGGTTTAAATAGTCGTCAAGTTAACAATCCACTTACGAAATTTCAGAGTTATGATATGTCTAGAACTGTAATCCAAACACAATTAAAATTACACTTTAAAGACCTAGACTATATCAAGACAAAGGCTATCAACTACTCAAGAGTTTTCTTGGTCTATACACTCAAGCACGCAAGTTTACAATCTTTGTAAGATAGCGCACCAATGCTTATAGGGCACCATATGTGAGAAATGCAACCACACTCTCCACTATTGTAGAATTAGCACTAATAAGGATCAATAGGACTTTTAGTGGGTTGTAAATGGCTAGGGTAAAGTACCAAGGAAATGATATAAAGGTAATGCGAAACATTAAAACTAAAACTTAGACTGTCAAAAGATTTACAGAGAACATGAAAGCAGCTTATACTGCACTTAATTTCATTTTTCTTTTAATATGTATAGTCCTCACATTTCTCAACCACTCGGCTCCTTGCTCCATTTCCTTCGGATACCATTTTAGGTGGGACTCTCTAATTATGACTTGATTTTTTCATCATGATTAATTTTCCTTATTTTGGGTATATAAAAAATCTTTCCATCTAGTTTCTTTCCTTCTCTTCATGTCTCTTTTTAAAGATTTCAAGTCTAAAACTAGCTTCCAACTAGGTAAAGGATTATATCAAGCTATAGTTATGGGTTTAACATTAGGTATAAATGAATTAATGGTTGGGTTGGCTCAAAATAGGTTAACTAGGGAAATTACTTTAGGTAGGCTTAAGGATAGGGGTTTTCATCTAAAAATGGCCTAAATCATTTCTCCAAGAATGGCTTAATCATATGAATTCAACCTCAAGTAGGTTACACCTTCATTTTAGCACCCTAGAATTTTGACTTTTTACCACTTGAACAGTTTTGACCGTCTGCCCCTTTGGAATCCAGCATAAAGCTTAACTCTCATACTAAGTCCATAATATGAAATCATATAAATGCTGGGCTACGGGCCATAGTAAGTGTTTCTCCTAAATTTTCCTAAGTTTCAAGTAAAAAAATGCAACTATAGTTTACTCATCCACAACTAAAGGTGTTAAGCAAATTTTCGGTGACTCTAAATAATAATAATAATAATAATAATAATAATAATAATAATAATAATAATAATAATAATAATAATAATAATAATAAAACATACTAAATACATGCATGAAAATGTATCATATCCTAGTGAAATGGAAGATAGAAGTATGAATGGAAAGGAAAGAAAAATGAGAATACAAGATAATGAGAGAAATAATACCACCATTACCATCATTCAGTTACATAATTGAAAAATAATATCGATCATATTTGCGGTCTTTAGCAAAAAGATCCATCCAACACAATCCAATTCCTAAAATACCCCCAAACTTATTCCGAACCTTATCCCAAGGCCCAAAACAAGTTAGGAGGTTCACACATAAACACAAACAAGAAGGTAAAAGAACATAATATATATAGAAATAAGGAAATGATACGAGTTCATGCATAGTAATAAGAGTACTAAAACAAAGAAACAAAATAAGATAAACTGAAATTTGGGCTGCCTCCCAATAGCGCATCTGTTTATAGTCTTTGTCTCAACTTAGTCTGAGTCTGTTAATCGGTATAGATTGGTTCTGCAAGTGACACGCCCTCCACATTATAACTCGGGAAATATTCATAAAAGATCTTCAATCTGTGGCCATTCACTTTGAAAGCATTACGAGTCTCCAAACTCTAAATCTCCACCGCACCATGATCATACACCACAATCACCACATACGGTCATGTCTACCTCGATCTCACTTTGTTGCAAAAATTTTAAGACGAGATTGAAATAAAAACTCTTTCTGACCAACACAAAAAGATTTCCTGGAGATGTTGCGATCATGAAACAATTTGGTCTTTTCATTGTAAATTCGTGCATTTTCATACGCATCGTTCTTGATTTCCTCAAATTCTTGGAGAGTAAGTCTTCTCTATTTTCTCGCTTCATCGATGCTCATATTAAGCTATTTCACAGCTTAGTAAGATTTATGCTCAAGCTCAACTGATAAGTGACACACTTTTCCAAAAACAAGGCGGCAGGGTGACATTCCAATCGTGGTTTTAAACGTCGTCCAGTAGGCCCAAACCGCATCATCAAGGCGTGTACTCCAATCTTTCTGAGAGGGATTCACTGTCTTTTCCAAGATAGATTCGATCTCTCTATTAGAGATCTCTGTCTGGCCATTCGTTTGGGGATGATAGGGTGTAGACATTCTATGAGTGACATTATACTTCTTCAAAAGACTTTCAACCATATAGCCGCAGAAGTGAGTGCCTCTATCATTGATTAGGGCACGAGGGGAACCAAATCATGTAAAAGTCCTCAATTTTAGGAATTCACATATCACTTTAGAGTCATTAGTGCATGTAGCTTTTGCTTCAACACATTTAGACACATAGTCCACCGCTAAAAGTATATAAACATTACCAAATGACGCTGGAAATGGTCCCATAAAATCAATATCCCATACATCAAATATTTCATAGATATGGATCGAGTAAGTTGCATTTGGTCCCGATGACTAAGGTTACTGATTTTCTGATAGTTAGGACAAGTCTTAGTGAACATGTATGAAACATGAAAAATAGTGGGCCAGTAAAACCCACTCTCAAGAACTTTCATAGCTGTCGTACGAGGACCGAAGGGGCCACCGTGTAACGACCTGTTTAATTAACGTTGTTATTTGTTTCGTAAGTTCAAACATGGACGCTAGCTCAGATCCACATGGACGCCACGGGTAGGCTAGGGCACACGTCGACCTAGGTACACTAGTTAATTATGTGTTGCATTGTTTATTTGCGATGCATTTTATGAATTAAATTGCTAATACATGGCATGTGTGTATGTTGCATGGTTCTATCATGCAAGATTGAGTGACGGGTAGTCGCCTCAAAATGCATGTCAATGTGGATATCGAGAGGAAAATTACGGGTACACTAGGGAATTGACTGATTCATGTTAATATGCCCAAGTAATCAAATAAAAGGGGTAATATAACCATAGGCTAAGTCAATTAAGAATTAGAACAATAGGCTATGGCAGGCCTCGAAAAACGTGTTGAGACGCGGGGCACCGGCTACAGTAGCCGAAAGTTAGTGGGACCACAAGTTGGTTAATTTTGATAAATAAAAACACTAACAATATGAGTTAATAAGGCTTAATGTAATGTTAATTAAAATCAAATAACAATGAGCCTATGGTATGATTAGAATAATGTGGACCCTGGATTGGTATCTAGATGATCCTAGTAAGTGAATCTAACATAGTAGTGAGCTATTGGAGTCATTAAACTATATGTTACAACATGTTTAAGGACCATAAGATAATCCTCGAGATATGCATAACACACTTAATCATGACAAACCTATATATATCAAGTGAGTAGAGTTTTTTCACTCACCACTAAAAAGTTCTCATGCAAATATGAGAGAAAATAGAATTTGAGAGGAGATCCAAGAGCTAGAATTGAAGCTTTTGGAATGCAAATTTGGAGATCAAACAACGAGGTAATCATCTTCTCTATCTCCTACACATTCAAATGAGCTAAATTTGGTGCTTTGGTGAAAATTGGAAAAACTAGTGGATGCATGAAATTGATGATTGTGGTTCAATTATTGATGTTTTTGTTGTAATTAAGGGTTTTGTTGAATATGAGGTCTAGTTTACCCATGAATTATGGTTTCAAAACTAATTTTAAAGATCTTTGTGATCTTGAGGTTTCTTGGTGAATGCATGTTAATGATGTCAATTTATGCAAATTTTTTATTTAAATAAACTCAAACAAGTTATAGTTATGATGGTTCGTGATTATTAATTAAGTTTTGAGGTTCTGGTGTGATTTAAGATCATTTAGGGATGAATCGTGGTGGTTTTGGGGTGCGAAACTGCGTTTCTATAGTTCTGCTCGAGCGTGGAGCGTGCTCCCCCATTTGAGGGAGCGCACTCCCTTCCAGGGCAGCCTCAATTTAAGTCACTTTCGTAAAACGACCATATCTTGCTCGTTTTTAGTCATATCTTGACGTTCTACCTATCGTTAAAAAGCTAAGAAATAACACTACCACCTAGAAGCATTGTTTTTCAAAAATAAAGCCATCATATATACCAAAAATTGGTCAAAAATCAAGGGTTATTAATAAGGATGGTTCGATTGTGAGTTTTGGGGTTGATTTTGGGATTTTTGATTTAATACCTATTTAAACACTTGTAACCAACTTGAACTTATAAAATTGGACTTCAAGAACTTAGGGGACCATAGTTTGGGCATCGGGGAGCTATTCGGATCGAATTCGGGAGTCCGGGGAAGTCGGAGAGTGATTTGAGGTTTGTAAAACCTAATTGAAAAACTCCATTTTATCATTTCCTGCTATGTTCTACTATTCCATTGCGTTACTTGGACGTGGGTTGAGTTTACTCCCCCATATTCTCTATTGTGTGTCCATGATGCGCTAAATTGTAGCTCGTGTAACCCGACCCTCGGTGAATGGCAACCCAAGCTTGCCCTTGGTGTACGTGTTGGTGACTCAATGGATTTTGCCAGCACCGCAAGGGACTAGATGTTAGGCCAGTTGGGCAAGTCCACTGGTGGGAACTTGGTGACTCGAAGTACAATCTAGTCCATATGGAGCGAACACGCGCATTTGTTTAGTTTATATGTTAATTATTCATGCGATGAGCCAATTACAGATGCCTGTCTTTACATTCCGCATGTTTACTTAATAATATTTTTTTGCATTTCGCTACTTTATTATGTGAATGCTCATAGGGGTTCCTTGGGATTTTACTTACCGTACTCGTCATCTATCTTTTGTGATGATAGAGTGCAGATCCTAGTACCAGTAGGGGTAAAGGGATCCTAGGCAACTACATCTGATTGCTTGATGTCGAGGACCTACTAGTACGTGCTTATTTTGATATTTTGTATTATTTGGGTATTGGGAGACTGGAGTAACACTGTACATGTATATATACATTGTTTAATGATACAAAGTACTTTTCTGGATTTTCCACAGTAGGACATGTTTTTATGAATAATACTTATCGTGCTAATTTAATATTTTATTTACATCAAAATAAGGTTTTCGCTAACTTTAACTTGTAAAATACAAAGTAGTAGCATGGTCAGGACTTGAATAAAATACAAATATCTGGACTTAAGGAACTTAAATACTTCAAGAAATAACTTAAATAAATATGAAACTATTAACTAACTACATGGATAACACATACATGGACATGATAATCGAGACATGAGGTGGACAGGCAGGTGTCAGACACGTGTAGGTGGGCTCACCGGGCAAGGAGTGCACGAGAGATGACACCCTAGGGCGGCCTTGAGGCCTGGGGCCGTCATAGTTGGTAATAGAGAGAGTTCTAGGAACTTGGGTAATTTAAAATGAAAGAGCATAAAACTTAATAAAGAAACTTTAGATTTGAAAACCCGATGTTATGGCCTTAGAACTTTAGTTGTGAAGTGGGTAGAAAAAATATTTATAAACGTGTTATATTTTTGTTATATATATATCAAGGCTGATCCGGAGCAGGCTTCTCGATGCAGATCATAGACGGACAGTTGATTATATGAGACTAGACAAACTAGCGATGTAACTAGAGATCCCCCGGTACAGTGAGTGTAGAGGATCGACTCTTGGTCCAGGAGACTCAGATGGCCGAGGTATTGCGGTTACTAAGGGATCAGACCACCGCACTAACGACACTTGCTACAGCTGCCACAACACCCCGAGACCCAGTAGTAGTTACAACACCCATGGAGATAGTTGTCGCCCCTGTTGTTCCCCAAACACCAGTTGAGAGAGTAGCTACGGAGGCACCGATAAAGAGAGCTACTGCATTGCATGGCTGTTCCATTGGAGACATCGACTCATATGCCTCCACCTTCGACTACGGAGCAGTTGACGACTACCACTGCTACTGCTACTACATCAGGATTTATTTTGGCCCCAGAGGCAAAGATGTTGAGAGAGTTCCTGAAGTTCCAGCCAGGTTTCTTCTACGGAGGTGGTGACCCTTAGGGCAGGGAAGTGGACCGTGTCCCATTAGTGTTTCTATAAGCTGATGAGGAACGATGAGAGTATTCAGGCGCGATTATCGGGAGCATGTTTGAGAGGTCACGCAGCAGTTTGGTGGACCACGTATCTGGATAACCACCCAAAACCAACGACATGGGCTGAGTTTAGATAGTTGTTCTACGATCAGTACATACTCATAGAGGTGAGGTTGCGACTGAGGGAGGAGTTTCTGACCCTGAGACAGAGTAACCATACAGTGATATAATATTTGGAGTGATTTCGGTATCTACTTCACTTCTCTATGGATGTAGCGGGGACAGAGCGACTACAAATATAATACATTATCCAAAGGATTGATGATAGGATTGCTGCGGCAGTGGTATCATATGGGCCACTCACTCTGCAGGACATATTTGACCGAGCTTTGGCACACGAGACCTACTTGATACATAGATATGGCAGACATGGGACTGGGATTGTGGTACAGACTTGGTAGAGTTCTCAGTCGGATAAGAGGCCGAAGAGACAAAGGGATCATCACGATAGAGGTCGGAGGGATGATATATGAGATAGGGACCGTAGGGGTGATCACTGGGATAGTTAGTTCTAGTATGAGGAGAGACAGTCGGTTCATGCCATCGCACCAGCACCCGTCGATCAGCGTAGGTCGCAGCCATAAATGTATCGTCTGGGTCGAGATCAAGGGGGTCATGACAAGGGTCAGGGAGACTGAGGCCAAAGTCCGAGATCTGGAGACAGACAGGCTGACATGTAGGACACGCGTAGATGTCATAGGTGCAGTCAGTGGGGAAACTTGAGGATAGACTACGGAGCACCACCGTCGCCACGACGAGAGAGAGCAGGCTAGATAGAGGACCCACGTGGTAGCACAACCAAATGGCGAAGTGACCAGATAACTTGTCGAGGGTACATTACATATTTATGGTAGACCTATGCATGCTATGTTTGATTATGGTAGTACTTTATCATTTATTGCTGGGTGGATTGTTGGAGAGTTAGGGTTAGTTGCACAAACATTAGACACACCTTCTTTTTAGTACGACCGCTACGGATAAGATATACCCTAATAGGATATGAAAAGATGTGATGATAAAGGTTAAGGGACATCATCTACCAGCAGATCTCCGAGTGTTAGAGCACCTAGAGTTTGACACACTTCTCGAGATAGATTGGTGGTCACCCTATCATGTACATATATATTATTTTGATAAAAGGATTGAGTTTCACATTCCTGGGATAATAAAGTTCTCACTAATTGGATTTGCGATTGACTTACCTATCACTAGGAGCCGACTAGCTACAACCTAAGAGATGGAGGCATTTGCAATGATAGTTGAGCGAGGTTAGGACCGAAGTCAGGATTGAGGATGTTCTGGTAGTTAGAGACTTCATCGACGTATTTTCGGATGATCTACCAGATTTCCATCACCACGAGCGATTGAATTTATCTTCAAGCTGATACCAGGGACTCGGTCATCGCCAACAGACCTTATAAGATGTCACCATCAGAGCAGGAGGAGGTTAGGCGACAGCGGATGACTTATCAGAGAAGGGTTTCATCCACCTTAGTATGTCACCCTAGGGAGCTCCAATATTGTTTATGAAGAAGAAGGATGGTTTGATGAGGATGTGCATAGACTATAAGAAGCTGAATTAGGTGGTAGTTAGGAATCATTACTTACTTCCTAGGATAGATGATATGTTCAATCAGTTGGCAGGCACCAGATTATTCTTGAAGATAGATCTTGAAGATAGATCTTCGCTCAGGTTTTCATTAGTTGAGGATTCGAGAGGAGGATATCTAGAATATCACTTTTAATACGAGATATAAGTTGTTTGAGTTCACAGTCATGCCATTCGGGCTGACTAATGCCCCCAACGATCTTCATGGATTTGATGCACATGGTTTTGAGACCATATTTGAACAGATTTGTCATAGTCTTCATCGACGATATTTTAATCTAAAGCAGGATTCGTGAGGATCACGAGAGACATCTCAAGGCAGTTTTGACAACATTGAGAGAGTATAGGTTGTACGCCAAGTTCAGCAAGTGCGACTTCTGGCTAAGTGTAGTGAGATTTTTGGGACATGCCATATGTGATCAGGGTATCTCTATAGATTCAGAAAAGATTTGAGCTATTATTGACTGGAGGACACCTAAGTCTGTTGTTGATATTCAGAGTTTTCTAGGACTGGCATGATACCATCGACGATTTGTATATGACGTTTCCTCGATTGCAGCGTCGATGACGACAAGACCGACCAAGAAAAATGTTAGTTTGATTGATGAAAGAAGTGTGAGCAGGCTTTTTGTGAGCTGAAGAGGAGATTGACATTCGCACCAATGTTGACATTGCTAGAGCCGGGCAAGACGTTATCAGTTTAAACAGATGCATCATGCATTGGTCTTGGATGCGTGTAGATGCAAGAGGGTATACCAGTTCCATACCTGTCCAGACGATTGAGACCCCGTGAGGGGAAATATCCACTGCACGACTTGGAGCTTGCAGTAGTCATTTTTGTACTTAAGGCTTGGAAGCACTATCTTTATGGAGAGAGGTTCATATTGAACACGATCATCACCATAGTCTACGTTATCTCTTCACTTAGAGAAATCTGAACATGCGTTAGAGGAGATGGCTTGAGCTGTTGAAGGACTACGACTTCGCTATTGAGTATCACCCTGGGACAACAAACGTTGTAGCTGATGTATTGAGCAAGAAGCAGGATTGATAGCCAGACAATTTTGCGACATATGACACACGAGCATGGCTTGTTATAATCAACATATGTTATGTATGTGACAGAGGTATCTACTACGGCTAAGCAACACATTTGTGGTCGGATGAGAGTTCCGACTGTATCGATTAAGCGGGTTGCTGAGTATCAGATGGTTGATGGGTACTATGAGCGGATTAATAGTTTGGCTCGGGATCCGGAGTGCACGATTGGGCTGAGACGACGGATCGGTGCTTGAGACATAGATGCAAGTTGTGGATTCATGCGGATCAAGAGATACGGGAAGGGATACATAGTTCATCCTATCGGACCAAGATGTATCATGACTTGAGGCAATTGTTTTGGTAGCCAGAGATAAAGGATGACGTGGGAGCATATGTCAGGAGTTGTCCTATTTACTAGTAGTTAAAGGTTGAGCACATGAGACCTGATGGATTACTATAGCCGTTGCCCATTCCACAGTGGAAATGGGAGCATATCAACATGGATTTCGTCAGTGGACTACCGCAAACTTTGAGGCATCATGATGCAGTTTGGGTTGTGATTGACATGCTAATGAAATTGGCTCACTTCATCCTAGTTTCAATGAGATACACGTTCCCACAACTGAGCATATTGTTTGAGCGAAGATTATTAGATTGCATGGGGTGTCAGTCTCTGTTGTGTCAAACAGAGATCTCAGGTTGACTTCGAGAATCTGAGAGGCTATGCAAGAGCAGTTTGGCACCAAGTCACAGTTTAATACGACTTACCATCCCCAGACCGACATAAAGTCTAAGCGGCTGATATAGATTCTGGAGGATATGCTCAAGGCTTGTATATTACAGTTTGGGGGTTCGTGGGAGGATTATCTACCTTTGTGTGAATTTGCATATAACAACAACTATCAGGCGAGTATTGGGATGCCACCGTTTGAGGCACTGTATGACAGGCCCCCATAGATCACATGTGTATTAGGCAGAGCCAAAAGATACAGTGACCGATGGGCTTGAGATAGTTGTTGATCACACAGAGAAGATCAAGAAGATTCATCAGAGACTACGAGCTGCACATGATAGACATAAGAGATAAGCAGATAGGTATCACGAGGGTCTGATTTATATAGAGGGCGACATGGTATACTTGAAAGTTTCCCCTCGGAAGGGTCATCGAGATTTGGGATTAAGGAGAAACTGGCGCCGAGGTTTATTAGACCGTTCAGGATCACAACATGGGTTGACAGTGTCACGTATCGATTAGAGTTACCTGCTGAGTTAGTTGGGGTTCATCTGGACATTTTACATCTCTATTTTGAGACTGGCTAGGTCTAGACTTAGACCGATGGTTGATTTGGGGTAGATTGAGGTTTAGCTTAACGTGACTTACGAGGAGCGATCGATAGAGATTGTTGACCATAGAGTTCAGGTTCTCTGGAATATGGAGTTCTTTAAGGTCCCAATTTGTTGCAACATCATGGGACGGAGAGACTCGCTTGGGAGCTCGAGTCGACTATGCGAGAGCAATACCCTCAGCTATTTCATGGTACGACGTTTAGTTTATATTTAAATTCCAGGATGAAATTTTACTTAGTTGGGAAGAACTGTAACGGCCCGTTTAATTAACACCGTTATTTATTTCGTAATTTCAGACATGGACGCCAGCTCAGATCTACGAAGACGCCACGGATAGGCTAGGACTCACATCAGCCTAGGTACACTAGTTAATTGTGTGTTGCATTGTTTATTTTTGATGCACTTTATAAATTTAATTGCTAATACATCGCATGTGTGTATGTTGTATGGCTCTATCGGGCGAGATTCTGTGATGGGTAGTTGCCTCAAAATGCGTGTCAACATGGGTATCGATAGGCGAATTACGGATACACTAGGGAACTCGACTAATTCATATTAATATGACCAAGTAATAAAAAAAAGCGGTAATGTAACCATAGGCTTAGTCAATTAAGAATTAGAACAATAGGCTATGGCATGCCTCGAATACATATTGAGACACGGGGCACCGGGTACCGGGTAGCCAAAGGTTAGTGGGACAACAAGTTGATTAGTTTTGATAAATAGAAAAACTAACCATATAGGTTAATAAGGCTTAATGTAATGTTAATAAAATCAAATAACAATGAGCCTATGGTTTGATTAGAATAATGTGGACCTTATATGGGTATTTAGATGATCCTAGTGAGTGAATCTAGGATAATTGTGAGCTATTTGAGTCATTAAGCTATGTGTTGAAGCATGTTTAAGGACCACAAGATAATTTTCGAGATACGCATAGCACACTTGATCATGAAAAACCTATATATATCGAATGAGTGGAATTTCTTCACTTACCACTAACAAGCTCTCATGCAAATATGAAAGAAAATAGAAATTGAGAGGAGACTCAAGAGCTAGAATTGAAGCTTTTGGAATGCAAACTTGGAGATTAAACAACAAGGTAATCATCTTCTCTATCTCCTACACATTCAAATGAGCTAAATTTGGTGTTGTGGTGAAAATTGAAAAAAATAGTGGATGCATGAAGTTGATAATTGTGATTCAATTATTGATGTTTCTGTTGTAATTGAAGGTTTTGTTGAATACGAGGTCTATTTTACCCATGAATTATGGTTTCAAAATTGATTTTAAAAATCTTTGTGTTCTTGAGGTTTCTTGGTGAATGCATGTTAATGATGTCAATTTGTGCGAATTCTTGATTTAAATAAACTCAAACAGGTTATATTTATGATGGTTCATGATTATTAATTAAGTTTTGAGGTTCTAGTGCGATTTGAGATAATTTAGGGATGAATTATGGTGGTTTAGGGGTGCAGAACTGCGTTTCTGCAGTTCTGCTCGAGCGTGGATCGTGCTCTCCCATTTGAGGGAGTGCACTCCCTCTCTGGGCAGCCTTAATTTAAGCCACTTTCGTAAAACGACCATATCTCGCTCGTTTTAAGTCAGAGTTTAACGTTCTACCTAGCGTTGGAAAGTTAAGAGAAAACACTACCACCTAGAAGCATTGTTTTTCAAAAATAAAGCCATCGTGCGTACCAAAAATTGGTCAGAAGTCAAAGGTTATTGATAGGGATGGTTCGATTGTGAGTTTTGGGTTTGAGTTTGGGATTTTTGATTTAATACCTATTTAAACACTTGTAACCAACTTGAACTTATAAAATTGGACTTCAAAGACTTAGGGGACCATAGCTCGGGCATCGAGGAGCTAGTCGGATCGAATTCGGGAGTCCGGGGAAGTCGGAGAGCGATTTGAGGTTTGTAAAACCTAATTGAAAAACTCGTATTTGATTATGTTTTTAACTCCATTTTTACCATTTCCTGCTATTTTCTACTATTCCATTGCATTACTTGGATGTGGGTTGAGTTTACTCCCCCAGATTCTCTGTCGTGTGTTCATGATGCGCTAGATTGTAGCACGTGTGAACCGGTCCTCGGTAAATGGCAACTTGAGCTCGCCCTTGGTGCACATGTTGGTGACAGCAGATTTGGCTAGCACCGCAAGGGACTAGGTGTTAGGCCAGTTGAGTGCGTCCACTGATGGGAACCTAGTGACTCGAAGTACAGTCTAGTCCATCTAGAGCGAACACACACATTTGTTTAGCTTATATGTTAATTATTCATGCGATGAGCCAATTACAGCTGCCTGTCTTTACATCCCGCATGTTTACTTAACTGTATATTTCTTGCATTTCCCTACTTTATTATGCGAATGCTTAGAGGGATTCATTGGGATTTTACTTACTGTACTCGTCATATGTCTTTTATGATGATTGAGTGCAGATCCTAGTACCAATAGGGGCAAAGGGATCCTCGGCGAGTACATCTGATTGCCCGCTGTCTAGGACCTACTAATACATGCTTATTTTGATATTTTGTATTATTTTAGGTATTGGGAGATTGAGTGACACCGTACATCTATATATACATTGTTTTATGGTACTGTCGTCTATATATACAAAGTACTTTTTTGGGTTTTCCACATTAGGTCATGCTTTTATGAATAATGCTTATCATGCTAATTTAATATTTTATTTACATCAAATTAAGGTTTCCGTTGACTTAATATTAACTTGTAAAATACAAACTACTAGCATGGCTAGGACTCGAATAAACTACAAATAGTTGGACATAAGGAACTTAAATACTTAATAAAATAACTCAAGTAAACATGATTTATTAAATAACTACATGGATAACACACATATGGACATGATAATCGAGACATGAGGTGGACAGGCAATTGTCGAACACGTACAGCTGGCCCATCGGGCGAGGAGTGCACGGAGAGACGACACCTTGGGGCAGGTCGGGGCCTGGGGCTGCTACACACCTTAGGCATAAGTGTGGCAAAATGCCAAGATGGAGTGAATCTTAGTCTGAGAAACACAATGCCTGATAACCTAGTCAGAGCAAAATTTTCATAAGTATGGGTCATCCTATACATAATATTTAGCATTGCTCCTAACTTTGTTCTTTTGAGATTTAGAAAGGTGGGGGAAAGTTCACCAGATGTGATATAGTTCACCAAATCCACGTACCATGTATGATATTACAACATAGATGTACTCATCAGGGAAGTCATCCTTAAGAGAAATAGGACATTCACCATTTTCAATCTTGCTGAGATGGTCCGTGACTATGTTCTCTGCACCACTTTTATCTTTAATTATGATGTCGAACTCTTGTAGTAGGAATATCCATCTAATGAGCTTAGGTTTTTAGTGTGCGTGCCGCAAGTATAACATATCGCTTTTAGTAATGGTGTAACTAACTTATGTTAACTGCGGATATCGTCCTCAGGGAAAGGTGTATGCACTCATTACTTACTTAGCTACAATTATTCTAATACTAAGAAAATCCTTTTAATTGGTTTTATAATTAAACTAAACAAATCTATACTAACAAATCAATGCAAATTACTTTTAAACTCTTATATTAAGGCTATCTTAGTTCACAACTTCACCTAGATAATGAAATATTATGTTTTTCAACTCACTTTATCATCTTCATTATGTATGTGCAATGTCTAATTAGAATAGACAGATTTTCTTCAAATTCACTTTAACCCACTGTCATGATGGAAAAGATTCTAATAAGCAAACTAGAACTCTACCTATCGGTTTGAATAAAGTAAGCTCCACTTTGCTTTAATGTTCCAAATCTTTAGATTCATAACCAATTAAATTTACTATCCATGTCTCTATAATCAACAACTATCACTTGATGTTATATATTTTACGGTTGTACCGTCCATATCTGGCTTAAAAGACTCAATGGCTATGATAACTTCTAAAACCTAATATCAACAAATACGTGATTAAGATGTTCGTAGCATTACGCTCATAATCAATACAAATCTTAACCATTGCATTTTTTATTAATAACACTCTTTTCATGTTTATAGCATAACGTTCATACCATATGATCCATTGATCCTTAAGATTAATAAACTGCTCACACATCATTGAAATAAACATGCACATAGTGGTATTCATTGAAATCAGAGACATAATGAAATACTTCAATTAAATCAATAAACGTTATACCCGAATCACCACACGTGAGTCTTCAATGTCTTCTCTCCACAAATTTGTCTTAATACTCAAGAATAAGTAAATCTATGCTAGGGGAGCGCTCTCCGCTCTATACTGTCTGGACATTACACAGGGCACCAGCAACTATTCCATCCACAAACTGTTACAACAACTGCAAACACTCTCGACATTCATGAGGGAGGACCTTTAGTGAGGTAACAAACCATTTTCGATAATCATACATAATAATTCACAGAGAAATCATCATTCACCATCAAATTAAATGTCCAAAATATCAAAACCAACTTACCAATAATGATGATCTATGGATTTCTAGTTGTTTAAGATCCTCAATTCACTTGAAACAACTTTCTCAAATGGTTCCTATAGATAAAACACCAAGCCTCAACTGCTCTCTCTCACTCCCTCTCTCAATCGATCGAGTTATGAAGATAAAAATGAAGGTTTTAATTTGAATATATAGATTTTCTTCGAGATACACATCGCGCTATCTTGAAGCTAATCAAGTGATTGATGTATTAAAATGACACTTCTTAAAGTGACACACATTTTGACACCATCAACACTTATGCTCATCTCGAGGCGATCCAATGATCCATATAACTCAAACCAAACTTATAGTTTTAATATATATACATATTTATATACCAAATATATATATATAAATATATATACTTTGTGTATTTTCTCGCCAATAGATTCACCGGACATGCCTACGAGTATTCTCAGGTATGCACATTCATTTGACGACCCCCTCGTCGCACTTGGTGTATCGACTATTTATTTATTTATTTTCTGATTATAGGCTTGTGTATAAATTTTCTTTTTATACTACAACCTATATATTCAATAAGCATTCCAAACAAACACAAATGTACACACATGCTAATCGATGTACACCAGACTTAACCACAAGCTTAACTCGGTTTAATTATGATTTAGACTAAAACTAATTACCAGTTTAAGGTAACAAGTCGTTACTGTCTCCCCAATTTAAATCAATTTCGTCCTCGAAATTAAAGTAAACATAAAATCACCTGTAGTTTCGAAGAGAAATGAAAACTAATCCTTCTTATAAGACTCTCACTCACAGGTTAGTTCCTCATCTCCTTGAAATTGCCATTTCACTTTAAGCAAAGGAATTTATTTGGTTCTTAGCCTCTTAATCTTACGATCAAGTTGATGGGGCATGTGCCCTAGGTCAATCCATTAACTGTCTTTATGAATACTTTTAGTTAATAAAATAGAGGATTTCATTTGCTGTTTATTATAATTAATTTGCATGTTTACATTATAATAAGATCCATGGTTATTTACATAAATATCCTAAATGTCCCTAGTCGATCATTATACTGGGAACTATAATGAATTAAGACTAGTGTGAGTCTTGATTGATGATCATATGATGATTATACGTATAGGGATACGAATCAAGATCACGAGTACTTGTTAGGGAACAAAGTACTGGACCGACCCGCTATGAGAACATCAC
This sequence comes from Stephania cephalantha, assembly GCA_039657325.1. NCBI lineage: Eukaryota > Viridiplantae > Streptophyta > Magnoliopsida > Ranunculales > Menispermaceae > Stephania > Stephania cephalantha. The sequence continues at coordinate 13,365,558 of CM077572.1, forward strand.
ATGGATTAAGTCATAGTTGTTTCTCATGATAGGTATATTTTTCAGTCCTCTGACTTGAGATTGCCGAGACTTCAACATTAGGAACACAAGAATTTGACACAATCAAACGTTGTCTTTAACCTGGACGATTATAAAGGTTGTGATTGGTTACTTGTGTGAGCAATGTGATGAAGTTGTGTAATCGAGATAGAATTTGTCCCTCTCATATAAAGAGAGATATCTAGTGGATCCTCGATGTGTTAGACCGTTAAAAGGCCTAGTCTAAGTGAATTGATATTGATCAATGTCACTTGGATGTTTTCGATCTACCTAGAGATCAAGACTAGTACGATTGAACATGTTGGATGACAATTCCATGCCTTATGTTTGATCAAAAGGATATCGTGTGACAAAATGATGTTATATACACTATTGATTAGGTTATATCGATTTGATATTCGTACAACTTGGGTAGTCATAATGTCTTGCTAGAGACTGCTTATGACTTGTATACCAAAATGTGTTTTGGTACACTGCCAACGTTGTATGAGCCTATTGGGTCGCACACTAAGAATGGTTTTGCGAGATTTTAAGATGATTCAGAAAAATGAATTTTATGTGATAAAATTCATGGCAGAAACGTCCTTGTGGTGTATTACACTTATACTTCTTTAAGTAAGGGTATATGTGTAATTTACTTAACCGTCTATATACAAGGGTTGTATAAATAGACGCTTTAAGTTAGAACACAAATACGAAAGAAAAAAGGCTGAAACTCTATTTTCGTTTTAGAAACGACTTAGGGTTTTTGGTATGCTCTGGATCGTTTTGGAGAGAAACAAAAAGGTTTGGTATTCTCTCGAAGCTAGCACTTCAAATCTCTACGCCGTTCGTGTGTGGATCGCGATAGAGGCGTTCGTCGTTGCGCGCCTTAGAGATCGATTAACCTTCAGAAAGGTATATTGCGACCAAGGTATGATTAAGTATTTCATGGTTTAAACGTTTTTAACGGAATTAGATTCGGATCCTGTTGGGGTTTTTGTCAAAACTGTTTTGTAATCTCCGCTGCGTATGAACCCCAAAACCCAACACAAGTATCTAAATCGGATGCTCAACGTAAGATATGTCTTCTTGAAGATCAAATTCATTCCAATCAATCCTTGGAGTGAACTGAGTCTTCGTTTTGCGACACATGGACACGTGGAAGGCATTATGAATTCTAGTTAACAGAGAAGGCAACTCTAACCTGTTAGCAACATGACCAATCCTTTCCTGTACTTTTAATGGCCCGATATACCTTGGAGCTACCTTACCACATAATCCAAACCTATACAATCCTTTCATAGGTGAGACCTTCAACTGGACAAGATCATCCATTGAAAACTTTGACTACCTATGTTGTTCATCGGCATATCTCTTATGTCTTAGTTGTGCCGTAGTCAAACGCAGGCGAATCTGTGGAGTTCTCTTTATCTCGTTCTGAATCAACTTACACAGAGAAATGTATTTCTTCTAGTTACCACCAAACTCCAAGACACAAGCACAAAGTATATCCTCTAGCACCAAAATCAACTGCTCAAGCTGTACATCAGTATTGAATGGTATACCGGATCGAGGTTAAGAACAGTTCCCAGTTGTCTCTTCAATTCACTCTACAGTCTGGATGTGAATCTCATATCTCTAACCGAAGTAACCGACACTAGAAATCTAGGAAATCTCAACACTTCATGTAAGTACACCTCGCATAATCGGTCAAGTGGATCTCGTATGGAAACTAACAAGAAATGTGTAAACTTCATCAACCTATCAACTACAACCAATATTGCATCATGCTTACACTAACTCAGAGATAAACCAAAAATAAAATCTATCGATACATGTTCCCATTTCCACTAAGGAATAGGCATTGAATATAATAACCTTCTAGGTTTCCTATGTTCAGCCTTAACTAGCTGACATATCACATCTCTTTACGAACTCAACAACATTTATTTTCATCTCGGACCACTAATATATATACGCCTCATATCGCGATACATCTTAGTGTCAGTTGGATGAATAGAGTAAAAAGATCTATCAGATCCCCGTAGTAACTCCTACCTCAACTGATCTTAGCTGGAATCCACAATCTATTTCTGCACCGTAATGCACCATCATCAGAAACAAACCAATCATGATGATCTAAACTAGTCGCTAATCTCTAATGTGCTATATAACCCTGATCAACTTCTTGATAACCAATTACCCACCGAATCATCTCCAATTCAGTCTGAATCTGAGCTTAGAAGAACATATTACTAGCTCTGGACCTAGTTTTCTCAGTTGATGATGTGTCAACTAATCTCACATGAATAATCATCATTGATACTTCCTTAAGATGTTTATATTGAGAAGCTCGATAGTAGCTATATTTTCCATGCATGTTCTATTCCTACTCAAGGCATCCGCAACCCCATTTGCCTTGCCTGGGTATACTCTAGAGTGAAGTCGCAGTTCTTAAGAAACTCAAACCATTTACACTTCCTTATATATCTTTTCATTTATCTGAGTTGTCATTATATACTTGACAAATTTTACCATATTTCTGTGTAATTCTAAATTACTCAGGCTCCAACTAGATTGTATCTTTACTTCTCGTCCCACACCAATTGACAATGAAGTAAATAATACAAATTTTAAGGAAAACACATTAAAATTATATAACCTGATAATATCAATACCAGAGAACTCCTCACTAAAATATTTCTTCTCGTAACTATCACCTTCCAAGTCATAAGCCCGAAAATTATATTCTCTGAAACCAAAATTAGCTATAGATATATTTTCTTAAGATTGAGAAATGTCCTTCCTAGCTATTATAAATCTCTTCGCCATTGGGAAGCAAACTTTTGGTTCCTCATCGAAATAATAATCCTGGTTCTCCATAACTCTCAACTCTTTCTACACACATATATCTCGCTTACTCTTCTACAAGAATTAAACCAAAATAATGGCAAGAAATTTACAGACTCTATCAATCCTACAATTACAACATTAATAACTTTCAATTGTTATCACAACTTATGTTAATTCATCATAAATTTATGAGCATGATTTTTTCATTTATATAGGGCAAGAATAATATAACCCTCCGGGTTAATAACACTCACCGTCCACTTGCTGATATATGAGATATTTCTTTATAAAATTGACACCGTCAATTTTCATTCCAAGCCACTAACTATTCATTCTTATCATAATGATTTTGAATTTTGCCTGAATGAATCTTTTTAAAGATATCCATTAGATTTTCATAATATTCTTGCGTCACTTTTTGATTCAAGTTCCAAGAACTTTTTTTCATGCTCAATTTTTCATCTGAAATTGTCACTATAAAACACCAATAACTAGTAGTCAACCCTTGACCTACTAGATAATCTCAATCAATTTCTTCAATAATTCATCACTCAATCAATGTTATTAGCTCAACTCCATTCTAAGTTCCAAAGAACAGACTTGTAGTTACCAATCCAGGCAACTCAGCTGTGATGATATGCCTACGCGGGACTTCAATTGTTCATCATTACATATCTCATTCAAGAGATATTATTGAGCAACATTTATTGAAACTACATTTTCTGCATTTTTCCTATTCAAGGCATTGTCAACACAATCACCTTTAATGAGTGATATTTCAGAGTGAATTCCTAACATTTAGGAAATTCAATGTATCGATCTCACATTCTATTTCTATCACTCTGACAATTCCACTTTTCAAACTTCTACAATTTGAAAATTTACTACTTATACCAATCCACTGGTCTTTATACTTCCAGATTATCTTTTAATGATCCTTGTAAGATTCTCCATAATCTTTAAGAATGATTAATTCTCAACAAACCTTTCCTCTTATTTACAAGTGATGTATTCCATATTTGGTACAATTACCAAATTAATTATCTTGAGATTATAAATCTCCAATAGTTTTTCTCATAAATCTTGAACTATATATACAAATAGAAGTATAAACTAGAATCTTGCTTTGTTGTGTCAACACACATTCTTACTTGAATAAGAAGTCTTAAGATGAACCTCTAACTTCTTCTATGGATCAGGTACAATCAAACAAACATTATACTCAAACTATACTTCAACTTTCCTCCAAGGCATCCTTGTATCTAATTTTAGCTTACAACAGTCCAAATAATTGAGTTAACTAAATGAATTACATAAAAATACCAAAGATCCCTAGATCAATCGTTTGTAATATTCAATTATTTCAAGATTACTTTTCTCTTTTACCTTTATGTTAAATATATGACAATCTTATATTGTCTTACTCCCACTCAAATCCCTCGATTTGCTGTTAATATTCAACACTCGTACAAGTAATTTACTTTTAAAACTTAGTATTGACACTTGCAAAATATGGTCTGAACCAATTTACCATCATAATTTACAATTCTTTACGATAATGCTTGTGCACCTTCTAAGTCTTCAAAGATTTCAGGTTATTATTGATAATACAATAACAACTTGATTAAAATAAGGTTTCCAAACTCGACACCCTTTATTCATGAACATAACATGAGTTTTTAAAAGTTCTAATGGTTTCCACCATCTACTTAAAGTGATCCTACAATCGCATGAAATTATGTTTAAATATATCTTTAACTCTGATTATACCATTATGATAACCATATCTCAACTAACATTTGAGAACAATTGATTTCACCATATTATTAGAATGAGTTGTCAATGCTGGGCAATGAATACTCATTTGTACTACTGTACATCATTTTTGGATTTTTCAAATCCTTAGATTCATTGACCACTCATTCTCCCCAATTTAGACTATACCAGTCTAAAACATCAAACTAGAATATCTTACCAACTCTCTGCTATGTTCTGGATCAAACATTTTCTAGTTTCAAACTCTCAATTTCACCTTTCATTATCCGACAACTTGCTTGTCATTCCAATAAGGATTCACACCAAATCTAGAATTTCTACTTCATCACAATTTATGAAGTATAAATACATTAGTGGTTTTCTAACCTCAAATAGGCTTTTTATCATTAACCATAATTTATTTACTAAATAACTTCCATTATTTCTCTACCAGTCTTAATACTAGTATTAAATCATATCTAAAAAATGCTTACCATATTTGAGTTATTTCATAAATTCCATTCTCCTAATATACGTCTCAAGGTGTAGATCCAATATATACTTTTTCACTAACTATTATTTGTTTAATAATATTAGCGAGAACAAATACCATTAACAGTTAATAGGAGAAGAGTTTAATTTCATCTTTATAAACTTTCCTTATGTGTTTTCTTTTTCAAACTCCTGAAGGTTAAAGTTCTTTTGAACTCTTGCTTCCAATACTTTCTCATATCATGAGAAATTGATGGACTTCAACCATCTTATCATTATTCAAGAACATAACTCTTATATCTACCGCGTAGATATAATAAAGCACAACAAATAACATATTTTAGTCTTTTATCTTTTGGTTACCCCCAAAATCACGATAAAATTGTTTATTACATCATAAGCTTATTCGTAACTCGCGACCACTCTTAGAGTTAATAAAATTTGGGTATGTGTGACGACCCCTTCTCAAAATAAGGCACTATCCGGTCTAATTGCGCCATTAAGCCCTAATCTCACCACATAGGAATTAAAAAAGAAATAGTCAGCCTTTTCAAAATACTTTGACATTCCAAGTAATTGTTTTTCAAATAAACATTTATCTATCCTATGTCAATTCACAAATTAGAGTTAACTAAAATTTTACTTATTTAAAAGTTTATTCAGCAAAAGTCTTAACAAATGAGCGGAAGCTTATAACATGATGCCTAACAATTGTGAAAAAACCAGGAAACAAAAATCACATGCTTATCTATATATAATGAAACGGTGATAATATATCATCATGTGTCTGGTCAAGGTACTAGTCTCTCAACCCATATCATACAACCCCAAAAGTATATGAAATACATACAAAAGTTGATTAGTTTTGATAAATAGAAAAACTAACCATATAGGTTAATAAGGCTTAATGTAATGTTAATAAAATCAAATAACAATGAGCCTATGGTTTGATTAGAATAATGTGGACCCTATATGGGTATTTAGATGATCCTAGTGAGTGAATCTAGGATAATTGTGAGCTATTTGAGTCATTAAGCTATGTGTTGAAGCATGTTTAAGGACCACAAGATAATCTTCGAGATACGCATAGCACACTTGATCATGAAAAACCTATATATATCAAATGAGTGGAATTTCTTCACTTACCACTAACAAGCTCTCATGAAAATCTGAGAGAAAATAGAAATTGATAGGAGATTCAAGAGCTAGAATTGAAGCTTTTGGAATGCAAACTTGGAGATTAAACAACAAGGTAATCATCTTCTCTATCTTCTACACATTCAAATGAGCTAAATTTGGTGTTGTGGTGAAAATTGAAAAAAAATAGTGGATGCATGAAGTTGATGATTGTGATTCAATTATTGATGTTTATGTTGTAATTGAGGGTTTTGTTGAATATGAGGTCTATTTTACCCATGAGTTATTGTTTCAAAATTGATTTTAAAAATCTTTGTGTTCTTGAGGTTTCTTGGTGAATGCATGTTAATGATGTCAATTTGTGCAAATTCTTGATTTAAATAAACTCAAACATGTTATATTTATGATGGTTCATGATTATTAATTAAGTTTTGAGGTTCTAGTGTGATTTGAGATAATTTAGGGATAAATTATGGTGGTTTAGGGGTGCAGAACTGCGTTTCTGCAGTTCTGCTTTAGCGTGGAGCGTGCTCTCCCATTTGAGGGAGTGCACTCCCTCTCTGGGCAACCTTAATTTAAGTCACTTTCGTAAAACGACCATATCTCGCTCGTTTTAAGTCGAGTTTAACGTTCTACCTAGCGTTGGAAAGCTAAGAGAGAACACTACCACGTAGAAGCATTGTTTTTCAAAAATAAAGCCATCATGCATACCAAAAATTGGTCAGAAGTCAAAGGTTATTGATAGGGATGGTTCGATTATGAGTTTTGGGGTTGAGTTTGGGATTTTTGATTTAATACCTATTTAAACACTTGTAACCAACTTGAACTTATAAAATTGGACTTCAAAGACTTAGGGGACCATAGCTCGGGAATCGAGGAGCTAGTCGGATCGGATTCGGGAGTCCGGGGAAGTTGGAGAGCGATTTGAGGTTTGTAAAACCTAATTGAAAAACTCTGAGTATTTGATTATGTTTTTAACTCCATTTTTATCATTTCCTGCTATTTTCTACTATTCCATTGCAATACTTGGACGTGGGTTGAGTTTACTCACCCGGATTCTCTGTCGTGTGTTCATGATGCGCTAGATTGTAGCACGTGTGTTCCGGCCCTCGGGAAATGGCAACTTGAGCTTGCCCTTGGTGCACATGTTGGTGACAACAGATTTGGCTAGCACCGCAAGGGACTAGGTGTTAGGCCAGTTGGGTGTGTCCACTGATGGGAACCTAGTGACTCGAAGTATAGTCTAGTCTATCTGGAGCGAACACACACATTTGTTTAGCTTATATGTTAATTATTCATGCGATGAGCCAATTACAACTGCCTGTCTTTACATCCCGCATGTTTACTTAATTGTATTTCTTGCATTTCCCTACTTTATTATGCGAATGCTTAGAGGGATTCCTTGAGATTTTACTTACTGTACTCGTCATCTGTCTTTTATGATGATTGAGTGCAGATCCTAGTACCAATAGGGGCAAAGGGATCCTCGGCGACTACATCTAATTGCCCGTTGTCTTGGACCTACTAGTACATGCTTATTTTGATATTTTGTATTATTTTAGGTATTGGGAGATTGGAGTAACACCGTACATCTATATATACATTGTTTTATGGTACTGTCGTCTATATATACAAAGTACTTTTTTGGGTTTTCCACAGTAGGTCATGCTTTATGAATAATGCTTATCATGCTAATTTAATATTTTATTTACATCAAATTAAGGTTTCCGTTGACTTAATGTTAACTTGTAAAATACAAACTACTAGCATGGCTAGGACTCGAATAAACTACAAATAGTTGGACATAAGGAACTTAAATACTTAATAAAATAACTCAAGTAAACATGATTTATTAAATAACTACATGGATAACACACATATGGACACGATAATCGAGACATGAGGTGGACAGGCAATTGTCGAACACGTATAGCTGGCCCATCGGGCGAGGAGTGCACGGAGAGACGACACCTTGGGGCAAGTCGGGGCCTGGGGCTGCTACACACCTTAGGCATAAGTGTGGCAAAATGCCAAGATGGAGTGACTCTTAGTCTGAGAAACACAATGCCTAATAACCTAGTCATAGCAAAATTTTCATAAGTATGGGTCATCCTACACATAATATTTAGCATTGCTCCTAACTTTGTTCTTTAGAGATTTAAAAAGGTGGGGGAAAGTTCACCAGATGTGATATAGTTCACCAAATCCACGTACCATGTATAATATTACAATATAGATGTACTCATCAGGGAAGTCATCCTTAAGAGAAATAGGACGTTCACCATTTTCAATCTTGCTGAGATGGTCCGTGACTAGGTTCTCTGCACCACTTTTATCTTTAATTATGATGTCGAACTCTTGTAGTAGGAGTATCCATCTAATGAGCTTAGGTTTTTAGTGTGCGTGCCGCAAGTATAACATATCGCTCTTAGTAATAGTGTAACTAACTTACGTTAACTGCGGATATCGTCCTCAGGGAAAGGTGTATGCACTCATTACGTACTTAGCTACAATTACTCTAATACTAAGAAAATCATTTTAATTGGTTTTATAATTAAACTAAACAAATCTATACTAACAAATCAATGCAAATTACTCTTAAACTCTTATATTAAGACTATCTTAGTTCACAACTTCACCTAGATAATGAAATATTATGCTTTTCAACTCACTTTATCATCTTCATTATGTATGTGCAATGTCTAATTAGAATAGACAAATTTTCTTCAAATTCACTTTAACCCACTGTCATGATGGAAAAGATTCTAATAAGCAAACTAGAACTCCACCTATCGGTTTGAATAAAGTAAGCTCCACTTTGCTTTAATGTTTCAAATCTTTAGATTCATAACCAATTAAATTTACTATCCATGTCTCTCTAATCAACAACTATCACTTGATGTTATATATTTTACGGTTGTACCATCCATATCTGACTTAAAAGACTCAATGGCTATGATAACTTCTAAAACCTAATATCAACAAACACGTGATTAAGATGTTCGTAGCATTACGCTCATAATCAATACAAATCTTAACCATTGCATTTTTATTAATAACACTCTTTTCATGTTTATAGCATAACATTCATACCATATGATCCATTGTTCCTTAAGATTAATAGACTACCCACACATCATTGAAATAAACATGCACATAGTGGTATTCATTGAAATTAGAGACATAATGAAATACTTCAATTAAATCAATAAACGTTATACCCGAATCACCACACGTGAGTCTTCAATGTCTTCTCTCCACAAATTTGTCTTAATACTCAAGAATAAGTAAATCTATGCTAGGGGAGCGCTCTCCGCTCTATACTGTCTGGACATTACACAGGGCACCATCAACTATTCCATCCACAAATTGTTACAACAACTGCAAACACTTTCGAAATTCATGAGGGAGGACCTTTAGTGAGGTAACAAACCATTTTCGATAATCATACATAATAATTCACAGAGAAATCATCATTCACCATCAAATTAAACGTCCAAAATATCAAAACCAACTTACCAATAATGATGATTTCTGGATTTCTAGTTGTTTAAGATCCTCAATTCACTTGAAACAACTTTCTCAAATGGTTCCTATAGATAAAACACCAACCCTCAACTGCTCTCTCTCACTCCCTCTCTCAATCGATCGAGTTATGAAGATAAACATGAAGGTTTTAGTTTAAGTATATAGATTTTCTTCGAGATACACATCGCGCTATCTCGAAGCTAATCAAGTGATTGATGTATTAAAATGACACTTCTTAAAGTGACACACATTTTGACACAATCAACATTTATGCTCATCTCGAGGCGATCCAATGATCCATATAATTCAAACCAAACTTATAGTTTTAATATATATACATATTTATATACCAAATATATATATAAATATATATACTTTTTGTATTTTCTCGCCAATAAATTCACTGGACATGCCTACGAGTATTCTCGGGTATGCACATTAATTTCACGACGCCCTCGTTACACTTGGTGTATCGACTATTTATTTATTTATTTATTTTCTGATTATAGGCTTGTGTATAAATTTCCTTTTTATACTACAACCTATAAATTCAATAAGCATTCCAAACAAACACAAATGTACGCACATGCTAATCGATGTACAACAGACTTAACCACAAGCTTAACTCGGTTTAATTAGGATTTAGATTAACACTAATTACCAGTTTAAGGTAACAAGTTGTTACTGTCTCCCCAATTTAAATCAATTTCATCATCGAAATTAAAGTAAACGTAAAATCACCTGTAGTTTCGAAGAGAAATGAAAACTGATCCTTCTTATAAGACTCTTACTCACAGGTTAGTTCCTCATCTCCTTGAAATTGCCATTTCACTTTAAGCAAAGGAATTTATTTGGTTCTTAGCCTCTTAATCTTACGATCAAGTATCTAAATCGGATGCTCATCGTAAGATATGTCTTCTTGAAGATCAAATTCATTCCAATCAATCCTTGGAGTGAACTGAGTCTCCGTTTTGCGACGCATGGACACGTGGAAGACCTTATGAATTCTAGTTAACAGAGAAGGCAACTCTAACTTGTTAGCAACAGGACCAATCCTTTCCTTGGAGCTACCTTACCTCATAATCCAAACCTATACAATCCTTTCATAGGTGAGACCTTCAACTGGACAAGATCATCCATTGAAAACTCCGACTACCTATGTTGTTTATCATTATATCTCTTTTGTCTCAGTTGTGCCATAGTCAAACGCTGGCGAATCTGTTGAGTTCTCTTTGTCTTGTTCTAATCAACTTACACAGAGAAATGCATTTCTTCTAGTTACCACCAAACTCCAAGACACGAGCTCAAAGTATATCCTCTAGCACCAAAATCAACTGCTTAAGCTGTACATCAGTATGTGAATGGTATACCGGATTGAGGTTAAGAACAGTTCCTAGCTGTCTCTTTAATTCACTCTACAGTCTGGATATGAATTTCATATCTTTAACCGAAGTAACCGACACTGGAAATCTATGAAGTCTCAACACCTCATGTAAGTACACCTCGCATAATCGTTCAAGAGGATCTCGTATGGAAACTAGCAAGAAATGTGTAAACTTCATCAACCTATCAACTACAACCAATACTGCATCATGCTTACACTAACTCGAGAGATAAACCGAAATAAAATTTATCGATACATGTTCCCATTTCCACTCAGGAACATGCATTGAATATAATAACCTTCTAGGTTTCCTATGTTCTGCCTTAACTAGCTGACATATCTCACATCTCTTTACGAACTCAACAACATTAGTTTTCATCTCGGACCACTAATATATACGCCTCATATCGCGATACATCTTAGTGTTACTTGGATGAATAGAGTAAAAAGATCTATCAGATCCCCGTAGTAACTCCTACCTCAACTGATCCTGAGCTGGAATCCACAATCTATTTCTAAATCGTAATGCACCATCATCTGAAACAAACCAATCATGATGATCTAAACTAGTCGCTAATCTATGTGCTATATAACCTGATCAGCTTTTTGATAACCAATTACCCACCGAATCATCTCCAATTTAGTCTGAATCTGAGCTTAGAAAAACATATTACTAGCTCTGACCTAGTTTTCTCAGTTGATGATGTGTCAGCTAAACTCACATGAATAATCATCATGGATACTTCCTTATGATGTCTAGATTGAGAAGCTCGATAGTAGCTATATTTTCCATGCATGTTCTTCTCCCACTCAAGGCAGCCGCAACCCCATTTGCCTTGCCTGGGTATACTCTAGAGTGAAGTCGCAGTTCTTAAGAAACTCAAACCATTTACACTTCCTTATATATCTTTTCATTTATCTGAGTTGTCATTATATACTGACAGTCTGTTACCATATTTTTGTGTAATTCTAAATTACTCAGGCTCTAACTAGATTGTATCTTTACTTCTCGTCCCACACCATTTGACAATGAAGTAAAGAATACAAATTTTAAGGAAAACACATTAAAATCATATAACCTGATAATATCAATACAAGAGAACTCACACAGTAAAATATTTCTTCTCGTAACTATCACCTTCCAAGTCATAAGCCCGAAATTATATTCTCTGGAACCAAGATTAGCTGCAGATATATTTTCTTAAGATTGATAAAGGTCCTTCCTAGCTATTATAAATCTCTTCGCCATTGGGAAGCAAACTTTCGGTTCCTCATCGAAATAATAATCCTGGTTCTCCATAACTCTCAACTTTTTCTACACACATATATCTCGCGTACTCTTCTACAAGAATTAAACCAAAATACTGGCAAGAAATTTACAGACTCTATCAATCCTACAATTACAACATTAATAACTTTCAATTGTTATCACAACTTATGTTAATTCATCATAAATTTATGAGCATGAGTTTTTCATTCATATAGGGCAAGAACAATATAACCCTCCGGGTTAATAACACTCACAGCGTCCACTTGCTGATATATGAGATATTTCTTTATAAAATTGACACCGTCAATTTTCATTCCAAGTCACTAACTATTTATTCTTATCATAATGATTTTGAATTTCGCCTGAATGAATCTTTTTAAAGATATCCATTAGATTTTCATAATATTCTTGTGTCACTTTTTGATTCAAGTTCCAAGAACTTTTTTTCATGCTCAATGTTTTATCTGAAACTATCGCTATAAAACACCAATAACTAGTAGTCAACCCTTGACCTACTAGATAATCTCAATCAATTTCTTCAATAATTCATCACTCAATCAATGTTATTAGGTCAACTTCATTCTAAGCTCCAAAGAACAGACTTGTAGTTACCAATCCAAGGAACTCAGCTGATGATATGCCTACGCAGGACTTCAATTGTTCATCATTACATATCTCATTCAAGAGATATTATTGAGCAACATTTATTGAAACTACATTTTCTGTCTTTTTCCTATTCAAGGCATTGTCAACACAATCACCTTTAACGAGTGATATTTCAGAGTGAATTCCTAACATTTAGGAAATTCAATGTATCAATCTCACATTCTATTTCTATCACTCTGACAATTCCACTTTTCAAACTTCTACAGTTTGAAAATTTACTACTTATACCAATCCACTGGTCTTTATACTTCCATATTATCTTTTAATGATCCTTGTAAGATTCTCCATAATCTTTAAGAATGATTAATTCTAAACAAACCTTTCCTCTTATTTACAAGTGATGTATTCCATATTTGGTACAATTACCAAATTAATTATCTTGAGATTATAAATCTCCAATAGTTTTTTCTCACAAATCTTTAACTATATATACAAATAGAAGTATAAACTACAATTTTGCTTTGTTGTGTCAACACACATTCTTACTTGAATAAGTAGTCTTAAGATGAACCTCTAACTTCTTCTATAGATCAGGTACAATCAAACAAACATTATACTCAAACTATACTTCAACTTTCCTCCAAGGCATCCTTGTATCTAATTTTAGCTTACAACAGTCCAAATAATTGAGTTAACTAAATGAATTGCATGAAAATATCAAAGATCCCTAGATCAATTGTTTGTAATATTCAATTATTTCAAGATTACTTTTCTCTTTTACCTTTATGTTAAATATATGACAATCTTATATTGTCTCACTCCCAGTCAAATCCCTCGATTTGCTGTTAATATTCAACAATCGTACAAGTAATTTACTTTTGAAACTTAGTATTGACACTTGCAAAATATGGTCTGAACCAATTTACCATCATAATTTACAATTCTTTACGGTAATGCTTGTGCACCTTCTAAGTCTTCAAAGATTCCAGGTTATTATTGATAATACAATAACAACTTGATTAAATAAAGTTTCCAAACTAGACACCCTTTATTCATGAACATAACATGAGTTTTAAAAAGTTCTAATGGTTTCCACCATCTACTTAAAGTGATCCTACAATTGCATGAAATTATCTTTAAATATATTTTTAACTCTGATTATACCATTATGATAACCATATCTCAACTAACATTTGAGAACAATTGATTTCACCATATTATTAGAATGAGTTGTCAATGCTGGGCAATGAATACTCATTTGTACTACTGTACATCATTTTTGGATTTTTCAAATCCTTAGATTCATTGACCACTCATTCTCCCCAATTTAGACTATGCCAGTCTAAAACATCAAACTAGAATATCTTACCAACTCTCTGCTATGTTCTGGATCAAACATTTTCTAGTTTCAAACTCTCAATTTCACCTTTCATTATCCGACAACTTGCTTGTCATTCCAATAAGGATTCACACCAAATCTAGAATTTCTACTTCATCATAATTTATGAAGTATAAATACATTAGTGGTTTTCTAACCTCAAATAGGCTTTTTATCATTAACCATAATTTATTTACTAAATAACTTCCATTATTTCTCTACCAGTCTTAATACTATTATTAAGTTATATCTAAAAAATGCTTACCATATTTGAGTTATTTCATAAATTCCATTCTCCTAATATACGTCTCAAGGTGTAGATCCAATAGATACTTTTTCACTGACTATTATTTGTTTAATAATATTAGCGAGAACAAATACTATTAACAGTTAATAGGAGAAGAGTTTAATTTCATCTTTATAAACTTTCCTTATGTGTTTTCTTTTTCAAACTCCTGAAGGTTAGAGTTCTTTTGAACTCTTGCTTCCAAAACTTTCTCATATCATGAGAAATTGATGGACTTCAACCATCTTATCATTATTCAAGAACATAACTCTTATATCTACCGCGTAGATATAATAAAGCACAATAAATAACATATTTCAGTCTTTTATCTTTTGGTTACCCCCAAAATCACGATAAAATTGTTTATTACGTCCTAAGCTTCTTCGTAACAAGCGACCACTCTTAGAGTTAATAAATTAGGGTATGTATGATGACCCCTTCTCAAAATAGGGCACTATCCGGTCTAACCGCGCCATTAAGCCCTAATCTCACCACTAGGAATTAAAAAAGAATTAGTCAGCCTTTTCAAAATACTATGACATTCCAAGTAATTTTTTTTCAAATAAACCTTTATCTATCCTATTTCAATTCACAAATTAGAGTTAACTAAAATTTTACTTATTTAAAAGTTTATTCAACAAAAGTCTTAACAAATTAGCAGAAGCTTATAACATGATGCCTAACAATTGTGAAAAAACCAGAAACAAAAATCACATGCTTATATATATAATGAAACGGTGATAATATATCATCATGTGTCTGGTCAAGGTACTAGTCTCTCAACCCATATCATACAACCCCAAAAGTATATGAAATACATATAAAAGTAATACATCAAAATCTAAACTTATAATGTCCGATGTAGGAGCACTCCACTGGCTTAGAGGTAGTCGCCAATCTTCTCTTTGCCTGGTTTGCTACTCGATGGATCTGCACCTACCGTCATGAAAAGGATGGTGAGTACAGGGAAGAAGTAACACTGAGATATAGTTGTTCACATTCCCAAATATGCAACAAGTATCTAAAAGCATGATAATAGCAACTATGCTGAAAAGAGAACATGCAAAAAGATGCTTTAGTTAAACAAAATGAAATCGACACACGGCTAAGTAGTAATGATCTAGGTCTGGTCGGTCGTGATCTTCATCACATCAGCCTTTTCTACTATATGAGGATGGAGTTGAGCTCTGCATCAATGTGATGGTCTGAGCAATGCTTTTTGCCTCTATAATCTTTCGTTGGTGCTAGTTAAATGCGATGTATACTTGCAACATCCCTGAGTCACATACCCCATGTGCTACACAAGTTATACTTGCCAACAATCCCGAGACTCATTTCCCGTATGCTGCGCAAGACAGTGGAGAGATCCATATCACCCTGGAAGTCTACCCGTATGTCCACCAGACCTCTATCATAAAATGGTCATAGATACAAGAACTATTTTCATATTTCAAGGAATATCATTATTTGAGAATCCAACAAAGCAGTTGCATATCTAATGCACAACGGAATTAGATTGACAACACTATATATGTAACACCTACCTAATAGCATGCTATTTCACTGACCACATATATTAATAATCAAAATGACATAACACATTATTTGAAGTCGATGAAGTCATTTAATCAACAATCTATATCATGAAAGTAATATCATGAAATGAGAAAAGACCACAAGTCATGGCACATGGAGTACAATGGAAAATCAGTCTGATTGAAAATGAACATATAAACAGGAATGAAATGTAAACAAATATCTTAATCAATTTACTTACAATCCATGCAATTTTCTATGCTATTTCGGCCTCCCGACACCTCAAAACTCGTATTCGAGCCCTCAAGACACTTCCCTAGGTTCCTAATATCATATAACATGTTTTTGAGTGCGTTTGGGCATTTACCTAGGTATTAGACTTATTTATGGTGTTTGAGAAATTTCTAAAATTGCAAATTTTTATGTTGTTATAGCACCTAGGGCGTTGAGTACCCTGATTAGCACGCTAGTTACCCTACCTAGCGCACTATATGCGGGAAAACCCATAATTCTTGTAACGGCCAAAATTCTTAATTGTGTTTAATTCCTTAAACATGATCATCGACCCGTACCATGGGACCCACACCGTGATACACACTTATACCGAGGCATGTTGCCAAGGTATAGTTTATATTTGTTGTGATGTTTTCCTAGTGTAATGTATTTGGGTAGATTATTTAAGTCATTTTACCCAATCGTAGGTTTCAAGACGTGAGCGAGGAAGCGCCTCGAGATGCGTGTCGACGTGGGACTGGGGTAGAAAGTGAATGTGGTAAATTTGTTTAGACTTAATATAACTTTAAATAGTGATTTTATGTGGCTATAGTTAGTCTTATATTAAATGTACCTAAGTTAAGCAATTTAAAATAGTAGCCATGTGATGATTCTCGAGACACGCGTTGGCACATCTAAAGGCCAAGTGAATTTAATTTGGTGTCACTTAGCATGAATTAGTGGAGAGTTAGTGGGACATGTGCCAATGTGTAGATTATTAGATAGGTCTTGGGATACGTGCACACTTCAGATCAATGGGTATTAGTTAACTTATCTAATTCATATATAAGGTGAAGATCAACACATGCAATTCATTCATTTCACTCACAAAACCTTGCTGGAAAGAAGGATAGTTGCTAGAGGAAGAAGAAAACCAGCAATCTAGGTGTGGAAAATTGATCAAACCAGTGTTCATCTAACTAGGTAACTTCTCTACACCATAGATTTAGTTCAAATCACTGAATTCCTGAATCTGATGTTGTGGGTTGTTGTTTTATGTTATGGTTGATGTCATGGAACTGTAAAAGTGTGTATGGAGGTTCCATAGGCATTAACATGACCTATGTGTAGAGAAAACTCGGAATTCTATTTGCAGAATTATGGGTTTTCATACACATAGCGCCGGGTAGGAAAACTAGCGTGCTAACTTTTATTAGAGCGCTAGATAATTTTGGTAGCCCTCTAATAAGGTCATTAGCACGCTAACCATGGTCATTAGCACGCTAGGTGCTTGGGCAACACAAAAAATCTGAACTTTCTAAAATTAACTTAAACATTATAAACAAGTCTAATACCCTAGTTAATGGTCTAAACACACTCTAAAACATATCAAACAACTTCAGGGACCTTAGGGGAGGTCTCAAGAGTTCAGGAATGCGTTTTGAGGTGTCGGGAGGCTAGATAAGCTAGGATAAGCTTTATGACTTGTAAGTAAAGCTCTGAGAACTCTCTATTTCATTTCATTCTGACTCTTATTGATTTATAGTCTATTTGTAGACATTGCTGGTTGTAATCTCACATCATGTTGTTCTTGTTTCTATTCATTATTGAATATTGTTAACATGATGTTTTGTGAAGTATTTCATTTATTCAAATTCCTAAGCTTGATGATATTCTTGACATATAGTTGATCAAAAGCATGCTATTAGGATCAATTGTGATGGATTAGACTTGTATTCTATTTCCTTTGGGCTTTCTAGCTTAACTAGTCTTGAAATCCTAGAAACTTAGAACTATTGATCCTTAAAAATTAAAGTAGGGATTATCTAGTGTCCATTGCACAAGATATGCGTGGTTCACGAGGACTTAGATCCATCGGAGTGTCCGGCACTCACCACTTCACTTGCGCGGCACACGGGGTATGGGCCTTGGGTTTGTCGACAAGAATTGGATAGATGATTTATACGCTTAGAGCACAGCTCTGCCATTTAAGGATTGTTAGAATTGATGAAATTTGTAGAGCACAGCTCCATATAGTAGTGGAAAAAGGCTAAGTGATATTTCTTACCGCCGACCGGACGTAGATCATCTCGACTTAGCCTGTGTCAGTCTATACATTTTTAGCTGAGGTATTTACTTGCATTACTTGAATTAGCAACTTTTCTACTACTTTATGCTTTTAAATATCTTTCTTTTGTTTTGGAAATGTAGTACATAATTCTCCAGTTATTACATAAATATCATTATACTCACCGTTTAGTTTGTGACGGTGGGTGTAGGTCCGTCGAGCAGCAGCAGTCCGGGGAAGGAGAAGATCGGTGACTTTCCTTCAGCATTTCAGCGAGTCTCCTATCTCATTTTGTGTATGGCTCAACTTTTGTTGTATTATTGATGCTTATGTCTTTCTAGTACATTTTGGGTTGTATATTGGGTTAAGCATGTAGTTCCCCGACTTAAGACTTTGTTATCACACTGTGTTATTATCCTTACGATATTTATATGCATGTGATGATGTTTTCTTGGTTTCCACACTTAAAATTTTTAAATAATAATTTCTTTCGCATAACCTTTAAAATTTCGTGATAATATTAAAATGATAAAAAAATTTAATTAACTCTGAAATCTAATGATATCATGACATATGCATTACTTATCCTGAATACATGTATCGAGGAGTATAGGAAAGAAAGGCTGAAAAATACGTAGTTAAGTCTTATGTGGCTGGGATTAGGGCTTAATTACGGGATTAGGCCGGGTGGTGCCCTGTTTAGAAGAAGGGACTATCGCAGTTTGTATCAGAGCCTAAGCGTATAGGTATACACAAATATGAATAAAACACAAACCTTAGTTCTTGAAACTAGACGACCTTAGCCTAGAAATCATTAGTTGGGAAGTGAGTGAAATTGAGATGGTGATTTCTTATATGTACTTGTTAATTTCTATATGTATACATATATTTATGCGCTATGTCACGTAGTAGCTGATTCACGTTCGCTATCCACTTGCAGACCCCGATGGTTGATATGCGAGGGGGAGTAGATGCAGAGACTAGTGGCAGTCAACCTCTTATTATATGAAGGATCTTCGAGGCCGTCTGACCGAGTGACAGCTCAGGGCCAACAATTGACCAACTTCATCGCTTTGATGACAACTCATTTTGCTCCACCGGCATCGACATCGACCCCTACAACTACTACACCCACTCTACTGGCGCCAGCACTTCCTATTACGACCCCAAAAGCACCGATAGTACAGAATATTCCAGTCGTGACTGCACCTGTAATAGAGACAGATGAGGTAGTACTACCCCCATGCCCACATCTTCCAACACATCAATTGAAGTTCAACTTATGAAGGACTTCATCAAACTCAAGCCAACCTACTTCGATGGAGTAAGAATCTTCGAGAAGATTGAGAAATGAGTCTTATCTCGGAGAAGCTTCATAGGATATGAAGATCGAGGATAGACTTCGAGCAGAGATCTCATCGTATACTCTCTCGAGATAGAGACACCAATGTTTTGTGGCGTATGACATCATTTGCTCATGGAGAGTTTGAGACATGGGAGGCTTTCAAGCAGAAGTTATATCAGCAGTACTTCCCGCCTACAGTAATGAAGAGGTTGAGGAGGGAATTCATGGACTTGAGACAGGGAGCAAAGGAGTCTCTGATGCAGTACTTGGATCGATATGATTATTTGGGACAGTTTGTCGAGAGACTTGGTGAGAGATGATTATGAAGATGTGTACCAATTCAGTAATGGACTGAGGCCAGACATTGGTTATCATGTAGTTAGTATAGGCACCAAGACACTCACCGAGATCTATGACCGAGCCCTATCACATGAGACATACTATTTAGGCAAAGTCGCTGAGGGGACACCATCGGGTCCAGTTTTATCAGCAGAGCAAACTATGGAGTATGTGAGGAGGAGACAGAGGGGTAAGGAAGTGAGGAGATGGAGCAGAAGTTCTCAAGGGTCGGGGACGGCCACACATTACCCACCGGCTGTGCCTCATACATGATACCATGCTCCAGCGCAAAGCATAATACCCAGACCTCCTTTGCCACCTCTAGTCAGGCCAGCATTGCCAGCTCCCGCTGTTCCTGCATCTCTCGCACCACAGGCTTCACGACGGCAGCAGCAGTAATGTGGCAAAGGTCGAGGCTGAGGCCGAGGCCGAGATACTAGATAAGGACGGGACAGCCCCAAAGATATGGTTAGTATCAAACACAGGGTTAATTTCAGACTCAGGGTCGGGCAAGTAGATTATATGCATCAGATGTAGACAAGTTGGACACATTGTGAGGGAGTGCCCAGAGCTAACAATAGTCTACGCACAACAGGCCCGAGATAGAGGTTCATATGGTAGCCCAGCCAGACGTCGATGACACACGAGGTCTCATTGAGGGTACGATTTCCATTTGCGTACAGATTCATATGTGTTATTTGATTCTGGATTTACCATATCTTTTATTGTTGGTCGCATGTTAGACATCTTAGGACTGACACCCATTAGGCTTAGAGTACATTTGATTCTCAGTACCACAGCTCGGAAATAGGGTTTACCCTAATAGCCTAGTTGAGAGATGTCCAGTTGAGATAGGTGGAGTAGAGTTGCTTGTAGATTTTAGGGTTCTCGAGGTATTAGAGTTTGACGCGTTATTAGGGATGTATCGGCTAGCAGCGTACCATGCTCATATCGACTGTTTCAGTAAAACAATGATATTTAAGATCCCTGAACGTCTGATATTTACCTATAGAGGCAGTACGTCGAGAGCCGGGAGTGCGAGAGGTTGACTTGCGACTAGTGGAAAGATGGAGACTCTGGTAGCATTGTATGATGTAGCAGAGAGTCAGAGACCCATGCTTGAGGACATAACAGTTGTGTGCGAGTTTCCAAATGTTTTTTCGGATGAATTACCTAGTTTACTGCCACCGAGGGAAGTTGACTTGATCACTGAGTTACTGCCAGGCACCAGGCCTATTTCTATACCTTTGTATCATATGGCTCCGCGAGAGTTAAAGGAGTTGAAGACCTATCTTCAAGAATTAAGACTGGATTTCATCACACCCTCTATTTCGCCATTGGGAGCACCAATTCTTTTTGTGAAGAAGAAGGATGGCATACTGAGATTGTGTATCGACTATAGGCAGTTGAACAAGTACACAATCAAGAACAAGTATCCATTACCAAAGATTGACGACTTATTTGATCAGCTGAGAGGAGCATAGTTTTTCTCCAAGATAGACCTGAGATCAGGGTATCATGAGCTTAGGATCAGGGAGGAAGACAGGTCTAAGACAGCGTTCTGGACATGCTATAGACATTATCAGTTCACGATCATGCCATTTGGGCTGACCAATGCCCCCGTAGTGTTCATGAATTTGATGCACCGAGTGTTCAGGCCATTTTAGGGTCGCTTTGTGATAGTTTTCATCGATGACATCTTGATATACTCCAGACACATGAGGATCATGAGCAGCACATGAGAGAGACACTACTGACTTTGAAAAAATATAGACTATTCGCCAAGTTCAGCAAGTGCGAGTTTTGGCTTTCCAAAGTCAAATTTTTAGGGCACGTTATTGGAGTAGCAGGGATCGTTATGGATCTAGCCAAGATTTGAGCTATCATGGATTGGCCAACACAGACATCAATGACAAAGATTAGGAGCTTTTTGGGCTTGGCAGGGTACTACCTCTATTTGTGAAGGATTTCTCGAAAATCGCTTCACCAATTACTAGATTGACATAGAAAAACGACGGGTTTAAGTGGACGGAGGCCTGTGAGCAGGCATTTGATGAGTTGAAGAGATTATTGACTACTGCGCCAATATTGGTATTGCCAAAGGTTGGATAGGGATATCTAGTATATACAAATGCATCTCAGTGTGGGTGGCGTGTTCTGATGCATGGCAGTGGAGTTGTAGCATACGCCTCTAGACAGCTGAAGGTTCATGAGAGGAACTATCCCACACATGATCTAGAGTTAGCAGTGATCGTGTTTGCACTAAAGGTGTGGAGACATCACCTATATGCGAGAAAATTCATACTCTTTACTAACCATAAGAGTCTGAAATATCTCTTCACATAGAAGGAGCTGAATATGAGACAACACAGATGGTTAGAAATTCTGAAGGACTACAACTTTTCCTTGGAGTACCATCTTGGAAAAGTGAACGTAGTTGCAGACGCACTCGGTAAGAGATCGACAAGAGATGTCAAGATTGTCAGTTGTCACATGATGCATGAATTTGGCTTACTCAAGGTAGAGGCGACAGCGAGTCGATCAGATATTCCCACTGATACTCAGGTTCTGATTTGCGCACAAATTATATTACAGACAGTGTCCACACAGAGAATATTTGGGGTTCAGAGAGCTGACATATCATACTCGAGATTCAGTGAGTTAGCACAGAGTAGAGAGTGCACAGATTGGACTGAGACCTCATATCAATGTTTGAGGTTCATGGGCAGATTATAGATACCTAAGGTACCGGAGCTTAGATATGAGATTCTTCAGGATTCACACTGTTCCCGTTTCACCGTTCATCCAGGCAAGACCAAAATGTACAACGATAGGCAGAGACACTTCTGGTGGCCAGGGATGAAGACGAACATATCTGAGTTCATCAGGAATTGTGGTATTTGCTAATAGGTGAAGGGTGAGCATCGTAGACCTGGAGGGTTGTTACAACCACTTCCCATTCTACGATGAAAGTGGGAAAACATCTCTATGAACTTTGTTAGAAGACTACCGAGAAATGCTACGAAGCACGACTCGATATGAGTTATAGTTGATAGACTAAGTCTGTTCATTTTCTACTAGTTTTTTCACATTACACGTTTGATCAGTTGAGTGTACTATTCGAGAAATAGATTATTAGGCTGCATGGAGTACCGTTGACAATCACGTCAGATATAGATGCTACATATACATCTTGGATGTGGCAGAGTATGCAGGAGCAGTATGGTACGCGCCTACAATTCAGTACAACATTTCATCCTCAGACTGACGAGCGACAGAGAGACTGATTCAGGTCCTAGAGGACATGCTCTGGGCTTGTGTGTTAGAGTTTGGCGGATCTTGGGAGGAGTACCCGACGTTGTGTGAGTTTACATACAATAACATTTATCAAGCCAGTATTGAAATGACACCTTTTGAGGCTTTATATGGTAGACCGTGTCGCTCGCCATTGTGTTGGGCCGAGCCAAAAGATCGGGATATTGTGGGGCTTGAGATTGTTGTTGATCACACGAAGAAGATCAAGTTGATTCGTCAGAGACTTAAGGGAGCTCAGGAGAGAGAGAAAAAGTATGCAGACAAGTATCGCAATGATCTCACGTACGCCGAGGGAGCCTATGTGTATCTAAATGTTTCCCTCATAAGGGTCTTTAGAGATTTGGTGTGAAAAGCAAGTTAGCACCGAGATTCATTGGGCCTTTTATGACTTGGAAATTGGTTGGAAAGTAGCTTACAAGCTTGAGCTGCCTCCGCAGATTTTAGGGATCCATCTGGTCTTTCACATATCGATGCTTCGACTAGCTAAGTCGAAGGCAAGAGTACAACTGATAGTTGACTTGAGTCAAATCGACCTGAGTGAGGACATTTCATATGAGGAGCAGCCTGTGCAGATTCTGGATCAATTGGTACAGGACTTGAGAGGCAAGTCTATCCCGAAAGTGCTCGTCAATTGACAGTTTTACAATGATACAGAACTCGCTTGGAAGCGGGAGAACTATATGCGAGATAGGTTTTCGTACCTATTCGAGTCAGGTATAAGTCCAAGTTGGAATTTTAATTTCGAGGACGAAATTTCTTTTAGTTGGGAAGGATTATAACGGCCCCAAATTTCTAATCGTGTTTAATTCCTTAAATAGGATCACCGACCCACACCGTGATACACACGCATACCGAGCCATGTTGCCGAGGTATATTTTATATTTGTTGTGATGTTTTCCTTGTGTAATGTATTTGTGTAGATTATTTAAGTCATTTTACCCATTTGTAGGTGTCAAGACGTGAGCGAGGACGGGCCTCGAGAGGCGTGTCGGTGTAGGACCGGGGTAAAGAGTGAATGTGGTAAATTTGTTTAGACTTAATATAACTTTAAATAGTGATTTTATGTGGCTATAGTTAGTCTTATATTAAATATACCTAAGTTAAGCAACTTTAAATAAAAGTCATGTGATGATTCTCGATACACGCATTGACACATCTAAAGGCCAAGTGAGTTTAATTTGGTGTCACTTAGCATGAATTAATGGAGAGTTAGTGGGACATGTGCCAATGTGTAGATTATTAGATAGGTCTCGGGATACGTATGCACTTCAAGATCAATGGGTATTAGTTAACCTTATATAATGCACATATAAGGTGAAGATCAACACATGCGATTCATTGATTTCTCTCATAAAACCTTGCTGGAGAGAAGGAGAGTTGCTGGAGGAAGAAGAAGACCAGCAATCTAGGTGTGGAAAATTGATCAAACTAGTGTTCATCTAACTAGGTAACTTCTCTACACCATAGATTTAGTTCAAATCACTCAATTCCTAAATCTGATGTTGTGGGTTGTTGTTTTATATTATGGTTGATGTCATGGAACTATAAAAATGTGTATGGTGGTTCCGTAGGCATTAACGTGACCTATGTGTAGAGAAAACTCGGAATTCTATTTGCAAAATTTTGGGTTTTCCTACACATAGTGCGCTAGGTAGAAAAACTAGCGCGCTAACTTTTATTAGCACACTAGATAATTTTGGTAGCGCTCTAATAAGGTCATTAGCGCGCTAGGTGCTTGGGCAACACAAAAAATTTGAACTTTCTAAAATTAACTTAAACATTATAAATAAGTCTAATACCCTAGTTAATGGTCTAAACACACTCTAAAACATATCAAACAAATCCAGGAACCTTAGGGGAGGTCTCAAGAGTTCGGGAATGCGTTTTGAGGTGTCGGGAGGCCAGATAAGCTAGGATAAGCTTTATGACTTGTAAGTAAAGCCGTGAGAACTCTCTATTTCATTTCATTCTGACTCTTATTGATTTATAGTCTATTTGTAGAAATTGCTGGTTGTAATCTCACATCATGTTGTTCTTGTTTCTATTCATTATTGAATATTGTTAACATGATGCCTTGTGAAGTATTTCATTTATTCAAATTCCTAAGCTTGATGATATTCTTAACATATAGTTGATCAAAAGCATGCTATTAGGATCAATTGTGATGGATTAGACTTGTATTTTGTTTCCTTTGGGCTTTGTAGCTTAACTAGTCTTGAAATCCTAGAAACTTAGAACTATTGATCCTTAAAAATTAAAGTAGGGATTATCTAGTGTCCATTGCATAAGATATGCGCTGTTCACAGGGACTTAGATCTACCGGGGTGTCCGGCACTCACCACTACACTTTCGCGACACACGAGGTATGGGCCTCGAGTTTATGGCAAGAATTGGATAGATCATTTATACGCGTAGAGTACAACTCCGCCATTTGAGGATTGTTAGAATTGATGAAATATGTAGAGCACAGCTCCATATAGTAGTGGAAAAAGGCTAAGTGATATTTCTCACCGCCGACCGGACTTAGATCATCTCGACTTAGCCTGTTTCAATCTATACATTTTTAGCTGAGGTATTTACTTGCATTACTTGATTCAACAACTTTTATGCTACTTTATGCTTTTAAATATCTTTATTTTGTTTTGGAAATGTAGTATAGAATTCTCCAATTATTACTTAAATTTCACTATACTCACCGTCTAGTTTATGACGGTGGGTGTAGGTCCGTCGAGCAATAGCAGGCTGGGGAACGAGAAGATTGACGACTTTCCTTAAGCATTTTGGCGACTTTCCTATCTCATTTTGTATATGACTTGACTTTTGTTGTATTATTGATGCTTATGTCTTTCCAATACATTTTGGGTTGTATATTGAGTTGAGCGTATAGTTCCCCGACTTGAGACTTGGTTATCACAGTGTGTTATTATCCTTATGATATTTATATGCATGTGACGATGTTTTCCTGGTTTCCACACTTAGGATTTTTAAATAATAATTGCTTCTACATAACCTTTAAAATTTCCATGACAATATTACAATGATAAAAAAAGTTTTAATAAACTCTCATATCTAATGATATCATGACATATGTATTACTTATCCTGAATGCATGTATCGAGGAGTATATGAAAGAAAGGATGATTAATACGTAGTTAAGTCTTACGTGGCTGGGATTATGACTTAATTACAAGATTAGGCCGGGCGATGCCCTATTTATAAGAAAGGGGCCATCACAATTCTGCAATTAGAATTCTGAGTTTTCTTCACACATAGGCCATACCAATGTCTTAGGAACCCCCATACACACCCCCAGAGTTCTAAGACATCAACATAAAACAGCCACATATAACATCAAATTCATGAATTCATGAACTCATTGAATTAAGCTAAGTATATGGTGTAAGAAGTTTACCTAACTAGATGAACACTAGCTTGGTCAACACCACCTTTATCAAACCCAACAAATTGTTGGTCTTCTTCTTCCTCCAACACCTTCTCCTTCTCCAACAAGCTTTGCTTCCAAGTTAAGAAATGAAATGGCGTTGTTTTGAGTTGTTTAAGTTGATCACTAGCTTTATATAGGAAATGGATATGGTTTATTAATAGCCATTTATCCTCATGTGCACACTTATCTAGAGACATATCTAGTGGTCCACATACTAACACATGTCCCACTTACTCTCTACTTACTCATGCTAAGTAACACAAATGAGGAACTCATTTGGTGTCTAGATGTGTCCATACGTGTCTCGATGAATATTAAGTGGCTATTGTTTTAACTTACTAACTTAGGTACATTAACATTATAATCAACCATAGCCATATCAAAATCACTATTCAAGTTACATAAAACCTAAATAGAACTTACCATATCACTTTCTACCTCGGTCCTACGCTGGTACGCAACTCGAGGCGTGTCCCTACTTACGTCTCGACACCTATACACAAGTAGGAGTGACTTAGTAGTCTACACATATACAATACACTAGGCATACACCATAACAAATATAACATATACCACGGCCATATTGCCTCGGTCATGACACGTATCTTGATGTGGGTCCCATGTCACAGGTCACTTGATCCTGATTAAGAGATTAAACTAGGATTTAGAAATTCACGCTGTGACGGTATGGTACCAAGATATATCAGAAACAATAACCTTAAACTTTGATACCCAACTATATCCAAGTTATCGCTTGTTTCCAAGTAATAAGGTTATTCTTTAAAGTAAACTTTAATACCATAGTGTATCATAGTTGATTCCATAAGATTTGGAGTAGGGTCTGACCAGTCTCCGATACCAAACTAAATCAGAGTTATTATATGTAATAAAGCCCTTAAACTAAGTCTCAAATACCAAACTGTAATAGAGTTACCACTTAATTCAAAAATGATAAACTTTCGGCTCTGATACTAAGCTGCGGTATCCCCTAACCCGATTAGGGCGATACTCAGCCTGAAACCCTAATTAAGCCTCGATAATCCTGCTAGACTTAACTAGAGCCTGCAACTTCTCCTTTTATCTTGATAAACAAAACTGTATATCGAATATCATTGTAAAACAAATAATAAACGCAGCAGAAATTTAAAACTTTTTCGATAATCAAACGCGATATATAGTATCGAAATCAAACCAGAATAAATCTCGATTATTCAAAATATCCCATCACTTGTGATATTACAAAATTGTAATTCAATACAAATATATAAGACAATAGGAGATCCATTACATCGAAGAGAAGATCGGGACTTATAAATCTTCTCTATTCCGTAGTCATAGCGTTCGTCGATTTTCCTGAAATATTAATTGGGGTGAGCGCTCTAACTTGCTCAATATGTAAGGATTCACAGAGCCATCGAGATTTCATATAATAATCAAAAACATCATGCAATAATAATATGCACCAATGTTAACTAACGAGATTATGAAAAACATATAATTCAATAAATAACAAATGCAAGTCCATCTGTCAATGACTATTATAATGTGATTCTCATTTTATTTGTAAATCTAAGGTAAATTACCCACTAACACCATTAATGTTATTGTTAAACCAACATATTGGCTTATGTACTGTCTAGTCAATCCATTAATGTCTAATGGTTTTATCCGAAATCTTCTAGTAAGTATGTAATCCACACAACTTATCGAATTGAGCACGAGTTACATATAGGTCGGGAAGGTAACCCATCTCCTATAAAACCTATTCTCAAAACCAGGAGTTACTCTCGTGGGTCACATTAAACACCGTTTTCCATTTAGTAAAAACATCACAGTGTACATTGTCCCCCATTCAGTCCATAAACTATATGAACTACATATCCTAAAATATCCAGGCAATATTGATAAATAAGCGAATCCATACTTACCTCAGTTTAGGTTTCCATTTCCAAACTTCTTAAATTTTCAGGCCACTCGCATTTTCCCTG
The DNA here is from genome assembly GCA_039657325.1 of Stephania cephalantha. Classification (NCBI taxonomy): domain Eukaryota; kingdom Viridiplantae; phylum Streptophyta; class Magnoliopsida; order Ranunculales; family Menispermaceae; genus Stephania; species Stephania cephalantha. Next base: position 13,394,517 of record CM077572.1, read on the forward strand.
TGATCCAACACCTATCACAAATCATTTGTGATTAATATAGGTCTAATACGCTATGTTTAGAACCCCTAAGTCAGTCCCCAAGACCTCAGGAAATTATAAGTAAATTACAGCACAATTGTTATTTTCTAAGGTGGAAGCGCGCTCCTTCAATTGGTAAGGAGCGCTCCACCAATTGGGTTCGTTCTAATTGATGAAGGAGAGCGTTCCTATGCTAGGTGAAGCGCGCTCCACCCTGTACTTGTCTCGACAATACATAGGGCGGTAGCCACTGTTCCATCCATAAATCATTATAACAACAACAAACACTCATAAAATTCATAAAGGAGGACCTCTAGTGAGGTAACAAACCATTTCTGATAATCATACACAATAATTCACAAAGAAATAATCATCCACCATCAAATTGAACTTCAAAAATATCAAAACCAACTTACCAATCGTGATGATCTCTAGATTTCTAGTTGTTTAAGCTCCTTAATTCACGTTGAAACAACTCCCTCAACTGGTTCTTACAGATCAAACATCAACCCTCAGCTGCTCTCTCTCACTTCCTCTCTCAATCGATCGAGTTATGAAGATGAACATGAAGGTTTTAGTTTAAATATAGATTTTTCTCGAGATACGCAATGCGCTATCTCGAGGCTGATCAAGTAATTGATGCGCTAAAGTGACACTCCTTAAAGTGACACTCATTTGACACCATCTACACTTACGTTCATATCAGGTAATCCAACGATCCATATAATTCAAACCAAACTTATAGTTTTAATATATACATATTTATATACCAAATATATATATATATATATATATATATATATATATATATATATATACATTGTGTATTTTCTCATAGATAAATTCACCGGATATGCCTGCGAGTATTCTCGGGTGTGCACATTCATTTCACGACCCCCTCATCGCACTTGGTGTACCGACTATTTATTATTTATTAATTTATTTTCTAATTATAGGCTTGTATATAAATTCTCTTTTTATACCAAAACCTATAAATTCAATAAGCATTCCAAACAAACACAAATCATCACACAAACTCACGCACATGTTAATCGATGTATGCTTGGACTTAACTACGAGTTTAACTTGGGTTAGTTAGGATTTAAATTACCACTAATCACCAACTTAAGGTAATAGGTCGTTACACTTACTCATCATTAACTCAAAGACCAACTTCATAGCAGGCAGACACATTACAGACAACATCCTCATTGTGTGGGAAATGATTCACTCAATGAAACACATCAAGGGGAAGCAGGGATGGATGGCAATGAATATTGACTTAGAAAAGGAATATGATAGGCTGAGCTGGAAGTTCATCAAGGAGACATTTTAGGACGTGAGTATACTTCCAAAGATCACCAATGTGATGATGTCTAGTTTAGAGACAGGCACCTTCCAACTCTTATGGAATGGGGATACTTCCAACCCTTTCAAACCCACCAAAAGGAGTGAGGCGAGGAGACTCGGCTTCGTCGTATATTTTCGTCCTTGTGCACGGAAAGACTATCGCAAACCATCACTAAAGCAGTTATTGAGGGCTCGTGTAGATGGCTCTGTGCTTTGGGGAAACGAAGTTATTATGTCATATTTGTTCTTTGAGGATGATGTAATCTTGTTTGCAAAAGCATCAGAGGAACAGGCGAACAAGTTCCACAAGGTGTTAGAAGAATTCTGCGAGTTCTCACGTCACAAAATCAACCCTAAAAAGTCCCAAATCTTCTTCTGACAAAATGTCAAAGAACCACTACCAAACACCATTACCAGGAGAATGGGATTAACAAGATCAGAGGACCTTGGCAAATACTTAGGTGTCCTCATTCTCCACTGAAGGGTTACAAAGGCAACCTACAACAATTTGTTGGATAAGGTCAAAGGAAGGGTGGAAAGATGGAACCCTTACATAATCTCATTGGCAAGTCGGTCGATGCTATGCAGGGCCTCTCTCTTAGCCATCCTGTTTTATACAATACAATATATAGGGGTCTCCAAATGCATATATGATGAAATTGACAAGGCATATAAAGGTTCTTGTGGGGCTCAAAGAGAGGAGAGAAAAAATCGAGCCTGGTGAGCTGGGAAAAAGTATATCTGCCAAAAGTAATGGCGGCCTAGGATTAAAGCATGCACACTTTCTGAACAAAGCATTATTGGAAAAAATTGGGTGGGGTATCCTAGTGAACAGGGAGGTGTCGTAGAAGAAGGTTATGAGGGAAAAATACAAGATCATAACTGAGGACCCTAACAATCATCCTATGGTTATGGGGGATCATATATCTGGTGTTGTATTTGAGGCTTTTGGGATGATATGGCGAAAGAAATTAAATGGTCAGTAGGCAAAAGAGAATGAATCCTATTTTGGCAGAGCTGCCGGACAAACTTTACCTGCCCACTAAAGATGTTTGCACTAAGATAGGTTCTGCGGAGCAGCTTAATCGAAACGTTGAGGATTACACAAAAGAGGGGGTAGTTGGGATTAAGAGGCATTGACAAACCTTCTCCCCCACAATGTGCTTCAATGCATTGCTGGAATTCACCCACCAGCTTTCACAAGACATGAAGATACAGCCTTCTGCAGACATACTTCCAATGGAAGCTTCTCGGTGGCCTCGGCATATTGGGCCATAGTAAAAGACCCTGAAGACAAAAACCCCAAGAAGTAGAGGAAAGCCTTGATGGAAAGAGTCGAAGAAAATCAGAACTTTTATTTGGCTATTGCTCCCCAAGGCTCTACTAACAAATAAAACTAGAGCCAAACGACATATATCTGAGGATGATATATGTGGAATCCGTGGCTCTGAGACAAAATCCCTTTGTCAGACCCCACCTAATTAGGGCATCTAACCGGCCTAGATTACCTTAACTCCTTGATAATCTAGCAGCCTTCACATCTCTATCAATAAATAATTAATATTAAGATCTTATTATCATCAATTATAAAACTTTATTAACCACAATCGATTCTAAAGTGAATCTTAAATCTCAAAGTTCCATAAAATAACACCTCCTCTATTTTTAAGCCTAAACCGAAAAACTCGGCCTTAAAAAATCTTCAATAAAACCTGCTCAGATTGATGAAAATATCGAAGGACTCACAATCCTCCATATAATAATAAATATTGCATTCACAAAAATTATTTATTCATTCTAACCTATTTCAGGTTTTCAAAATCCTTAAACCTTTTACCTTAACTCAACAGCATTCCATTCCATCCCAACACAGTTCCAGCCATTCCAAAATAGATCCTAATCATACTCGACCAAAACCCTATTTATACAATATAATATATTCAAAAATCAATGCATTCATAGAGAAAAAAACTAAACAACTCACATACAGTTGGAAAGCTTCCCTTTCTCTTGTCGCCATTAGAACTTGTCATTATCCAATTATAAAAGCTCGATAATGTTAGATAAGTAAATCTCATACTATCCAGTACACTTGTAATAATCAAATGCATAATAATCTAAGAAAATAAACAAAAAAATATAATCCAAGGAATTTAAATACAACTGTGAATTCATCCCCTTTTTGTTATCCGACCACAATCAGTGGTGTCCTCCAAAAGTGGTAAGTAAACAATAATAAGGAATCATGCCTGGGGAGTATAATCAAATGAGTCTCGTTCCTCTAGAATATGGGAGTATAATTTGATTCAACGTGATCTAATGATAACCACATAATACAAAGTTTCAATGACTCCAGTCCCTCAAGCATAATATAGTGTTCTATAACCACAGTATAATCAACATTATAAGGACTCGTAATGCCTTATCCTCTCAAATTGTGTATGCATGTACAACAAAAATGCAATTTCAATGCAATTTATACAAAATTATAATCATACAATGAAGGTTACTATGAGATTTACTTAACCTTACAAACATCTAATTTCGAGCTTAGGTTTCGAGGTCCCGGAGCGTCATATCACCTTGAAAATAGTTTCAGTAGCTTCCTTGCATACCCAATTATATTGTGGGTCAAGCTTCAAGTGAAAACATATCACGAAACCCAATGAGAACCGCGATCAAAGTATGCTTGAGAATAATTCCCAAAAATATTAATTTATATAACTGTTTCGACTAGCTTTCAACTAGCCAACTTGGGGTAAATTTTTAATCTTAAAAAGCTCAATATTTGTTATGATGACCTAAATGAGACTTGTAGCATCATGTCCTTCTTTCTATAGACTCCAAGAACACCCAAATCGGATCAACGACAGAGAAGTTATGAATTTTTTAATGCGGCCTATCAATTAGACAAACTTTATTTATTTTGAACTAAAAACTTCTCCAAATAAATATTTTCGCAATTAAATCCTCAAAACTCGATAATAAACGCCACGAAATCACTCGATACCAACACCAAAATATTTCCACAGCCCGTAGAGTCATATTGGATCAAAATCAATAATTAATTCATCCAGAAACCCAATATAAATCAATATCAACAATTAAAACATCTCCAAAATAGTTATCAACTTAATTGCATTAGTTCACCTCATCAAAACCCTAACCCACATCAGTGCAATTTATCTCAAATTGATGTAAATCAATCCAATATACCAATTAACCACAATTCCTACCAATTTCTATCGAAACCCCGCGAAAGAAATTGAAAAATCTCGAGAATTAAAATTGAATTGAGGAAAAATGACAAGCATTGAGAATTTATCAAATTGCAGGTCGAATACCTCATTTCCACCGAAGAAATTTAGTTCGAACTGGCCGTCTCGCGATGCTCTATAGTTTTGCATAAAGAAATGAGCGAAAATTGGACGTCAGGAGCTCCTCGAGCGAAAGTGTCAATTGAGGGCTTTAAAAATAAAAATTGAAATCATTTTATGTTTTTTTCCTATATTTTTTTATTTATATGTAAACCCTCAGCTGCTTGTCAGCAAGTTAATTTCTTTTTATTTATTAATTTTTGAAATCCCTATTTTGACGTGTTTTGACTTCCGGTGCTTGTTTTCAACTCGATTTTTTGTCTAACCGAGCTAAACTCTCGACAAAATAGTCTAATTCCATAAAACATCTAAAACACTGACCAAAACCCCAAAAATCCTAACTTTGTCCACGACATACTAAAATCTTCTAGACCAATCCTCTTGCCATATTAACCAAATTCGTACAAATTTGAACCCAATCTCAACTTCAACCACTGTCAACCGACAGAAAACGCGAAACAAGATCTAGCACAAACTTCATCTAATTTCACACTACCTCCGATCCCGACTTACACGCAACCCGAGATGGTATACACCTCACCAGCAGACCACCAAATCGTCCATTATTTACTTCCTCGATGATCACGCTACATGTATCTCGAGGCTAATCCAATGTATACTTTTATTTAATTTGAACTATAGGATCCATTTATATATTTATATATATAAACTATCTTATATATAAATACATATACACCTATATATATTCGCGGTTATAAATTCACGACGCACGCCAACGACCAACCTCGAGCGTGCACACTATTGTACATCCCACGCGCGTCACTTTCGACCCTGCGTGTCACCAGACACCCACCAATTTATTTATTATTTTTTTCAATTTTGTGATTATCTCTTCGATTCACATCTAAATAAATCCCCGGAAAATACCCAAATTTCATCAATAGTTGGAGAATTTACAAATCGCTCCAAAACTTCCACACGGCTGGTCTCACACGCGAATTGAGGTGTGGAGCCCACGTCGGCTCATTAAGTCTATTTAAAGTCCAAAATTCAAATTTTCAAACTTACTTGTAAATATTTTTCGTGAAACTCGAAATAGTTGCTCGGGTCGACATTTAAACTTCCACAAAACTCGTGTCGACACGTATCTTGAGACAATACTCCAAAATTAGTAAAATTGGAAGAAATTCTCCAACGCGCTCCAGAACTCACAAACACCGCGTATACACTCCACTGAACCTTATTTCGCATTGAAATAGTGTACAATACATCAAATAGGCACATATCACACAAAAATAATATTAAATTTTATGATATTCGATCCGTAACATGTGGGTTCCACCTCGAATACATAATTCCCAAATTAAATTTGAAAATACTTAATTAGCCACCTGATCAAGTTTATAAAATTCTCGGATGTCACACCCTTAGCCACATTTTGAGAGACTGCCCACTAGCCCGGATGGTCTTGAACAGAGTCTCTAGGCACAATACCCATCTTCAATTCTTTGACACTCATTTTCGCACTTGGTTCAGTCAGAACCTCAGCTCGACGAAGAATGTTGGCAGGCTTGAATGGGGAACGATATTCGCAACAGGTTACTAGTGTTTATGGACCTTATGAAACAAAGTAGTAATAGGGGATGAGGAGTACAACATCTCTAATACTACTCATACAATTTGGTCCAAAGCTAAGGATTTTGAAGCGATCAACAGAATGAACTCCTAAAGTAAGATCCCATCATGCACTCACCAAGAAAAGCTGATTGGATGGCAGCCCCGCCCCCTCCCGAACGAGTGGATGAAGATGAATATTGATGGTGCTAGAAGGACTGGCAGTAATATGGCTACGACAAGGGGGCTTTTGAAGGATCCTAATGGATACTGGCTAGGTGGAATCCTTGCCAATCTTGGCTCATGTGGAGTCTTTGAAGCAAAGATCTAGGGGGCCCTTATCGGTTTGAGACTGGCCTAGGACAGAAGACACAGAAGAGTCATTGTGGAGTTGACAAAAAAGGCGCGGTTGATTGCATCAAAGATGGGAAAAGGTGGCAAGGGGATATGGTGAACTGCTCTCCCTTATGCTGCAGATTTTAAGGAGACAATGGCAAGTGGTTGTGATGCACACTTAAAAAGAAGGTAATAGAGCGATAGACTGAATGACAAACCATGTTTTTTTTTGTACGGGCACTCACATTGTGGAAAACATGCCCCTGGTTTGCAAACTTTTATATTGAATGATGTATTCGGAGGTTGAATTCCCAAGGATTTGTGCGCTCTAGTATTCTATTTGGGTCAAGTGAATCTCACTCTTTTTGTAACATTAGGTATTTAAACCCCCCTTTAATACAAAAAAGAGTCATGCAAGTGAAGTCCCCCTTTATAAGAGGTATGGAAGATACCTTAGGCGGGTAGCAAGCAATTAGAGGACCAATCATTGCTTTGGTAAATTAGTTGGGAACTGCTGGTTATTTAGTTGTGTCTCTCTTAAAGTCATCGCAAGAGTTTAACCCCAAGTGTAAATCTTCTAACTTTTTGTGGGTCTCTTGAGATATAGCATGAACACGTAAGTAGGAATTATCAAAATAATGATTTATTTTATTATTATTATTACTATTTAAAAATAAATCTCTAAGTGTTTTATGGCAATTGTATTTTAGTTATATTTTTATTTATGATTTTTTAGTATGAACTACCCGGTATATATCCTACTACTCTGAGTTCGCCCCGAGTCGTGCACTAGTATTGGGGAGCAGGGGAGCTCTCACTTTGGTATTTCCATTCCTAATATTCAAACTCGAGTCACTAATTAAAGTCTTTAAAGGACAACAACTTGCTTCCTGTTGTGCCAACCAACCTTTTGTTAATTTTTATAATTATTGTAAAATACTTATTATTATTATTATTATTTGCAATGACTCAAAAATTCTAACTCGTGCCACGTGTCAATTTCAGGACAGTGACATGGACCCGACCTAACATGACGAGCATAGTCAATCCTTGGGAGTTGACACCGAGATATGTTATTTATGTGTGGTGTATGTAATACCTATTTTATACTCGAGAAGTGTCAAATTTCAGTGAATTATTAGTCTGATTGTGTCGAAATGCGTGAAAGGACTCCTCGAGATGCGTGCGACGTAGGTACAGAGCTATTTAGAACAAAATAGCTTAGATGTACAACATACCAATTTGTATAATGAGATACTAAGCTAAGTAATTAATAAACTTGACCAAGTCGGATAAAATGCCAATAGGTCGAATATGGACCCGTCATGCTTCGAGATGCGTTCTGAGGTGCGGGGCACCGAGTGCCGAGTAGTCGAGAACTAATATGAGATCAATACACAATGATAAGTCATTAATAGACTATCCAATTGAGTTAATTTACCTAAGCTTATATAAATAAAAAAAATTACATAAGCCTATAGTTGGGAATGAAATATTGTGGCCTTTGATCCTTCTTGAGATGATCCTAGAAAGTGTCCTATTATGAGAGATGAGTTAAAAATGGTGTCAATCAAGTGTAGGGCTGAAGTAAATAAGGGCCTTTGGATGTTATATGGATTAGGAAGTGATTGATGATGAAATTATATAGTATAAAAGTTAGACTTAACTCATTTGAGTTCACATGAAAACCAAGAAACAAAAAATCCAGCCCTATTTAGAAGGTGAATCTTGTTGATTCTTAGAAATCAAGGGGAGATTATAGAGAAACCAAGAGTCCTAGCAAGGAGGAGAAGAAATCAAACTTAGGTAACACTTGTTCTTCAATTTTCATGCTCAATTGAGTGTTTTCTTTGATTCATAGTGAGTTGAGTTTTTAGGGGTTTTACTCCCCATCTATTAGTGAGATATTAATCTAAAGTATAGTGGTTTCAAGCTCTTGAAAGATCCAAGTAATAGTGTTCAAAAATTATCAAGAAACTTAATGCTTTTCTGTCTAAATCTGGGGTTTTTAGTGTTGAAACATGCATGGACTGAATTTGTTAGTAAATGGAGGTATTATGCTTGAATTGTTTACTTCAATTGGAGTATCACAAGTTGGTTTATAGAGCTGAAAAAAAAATTGGAATGAATTCATGTTTCATGTTCTTGGTGTTCTTGATGATGATGATAATGATGGAATAAATTTAAATCATTGATGGGTTGATTACATGTATCCTAGATGACTAATGATTGAGATTTTACTCCTATTTGGGTGTCTTAAATGGATTTCTTAATTATGGACAGAACTTATGTGAATTAAATCAATATTAAGTTCAAGAGGTTGCATCTCAAGTGTTTGATAAAATGCCAACTAAAAGAAATGGACAATTTTAGTAGATTTTTGGCAAACTTTTAGGACATTTTCTGATGGTCTACACTAGTCTAAAAGTCACCAAAATTTGCAAAGAACATCAACATACTACAAATTTGATTCTCTATTTCGATGAGTTTTGAATAGTTTTCGAAAATGGTTTTGAAATAGAATTTCTTAATTGAGCTGAGTTTTATTTGAGCACATTCCGGGCATCAAACAATGCCGGAATTGGACCAAAATTTCCAGAATATGTTATTATATCATTGCGAAGGTGTCCACCAATTTTCATAATTTTCTAGCGTGTCTAACTTAGTTTTCAAGTCGCATTTCAACTAAAAATCTCATACTTGTAAATAAAGACTTAAATTTCACTTAGAGTTGCAAATTGAGTTTTTGGACTTATAAATGAGATTTTATTTCTTGACAACCTTGGTTTCAAGTTTTTGGACTTCACGGAACCAACTTCGAGAATTTTAAGAAATTTTATTATTTTTAAGTCATTTTTCAAGTTATAGGAAAACTAACTTTCAAGTAATTATTTTGAAGTCCCTAAGAGGTTGTTTTGCAAACTAATGCTTTAAACTAACTTGAAATTGTTTCTAATGACCCTAAATGGCTCAATAACACTAAAAATAATCAATAAAATGTGTTGAACGATATTAAACAAGTCCGGACACTTTTTGGCCGAGTTAAGTGTTTAATGAGGACTTGAAATGGATAAAAGGAGCCATTAGACCTTAAATTGACTTGGAATTTATTGTAGGTCTCTAAATAAGATTGTTTAGCACTAATATGTCAAGTTGTATTGCTCACACAATAAGAACCCTTAATAGCAAAATACCAATAACACAAAAGTGTAAAATTTCAAATGTGCATGTTAGATTACAATTAAACTAAATTAGCAACAATAATGCTAAATGCAACTTAAGGACTCTAACATGTATATAACTAATCAAATGGACACCATGGTTTTAGCTAACTAGAGTCGGGCATCGGGGAGTTTATTGGGATGCGTGTCAGAGCCGCGAGAGCGCGTGGTAGCGTTGATCAGAGGTAAGTAAACAAGCTAGAGTATCAATTCCAATTCTTATCATATTCTTGGATTTATTTTTTTTATTCCCTTTACTTGGACTCTATTCACTATCGTTGAGTGTCTAAGGCTTGAGTGTGTCAAGAAGGTACTATTGGGTTTGGTACTAAATAGACAAACGTGACCTCACCCCGAGTATTGGATCGTAGGTAATAGACGTTGGCAAGGTATTTGGGGCACCGTTGATGCCCCTATGCTACACCAAACTGAGCCTGTCAACTTGGAGAGTTGCGGCTCTAGGAAGTCTAGTAGTGGCACCCGCTCTCGATGGATTTAGATCACTTAGACGTCTTCCCTTGATTCCTAGACACTCCGTATCACAATTATTACTTTCTAGTCCATTTATTATGCACTTTCATTTACTTTTCTGTCTTTTAAATTCCCGCGTGATACTTAGACTTATTTATTTAAATTCATGAATTGTGATTGAAACTTTACTAGTTTTACTCACTACAATTGTCTCATTCGGTGACTATTGTAGATCCACATACGAGCAAGGGCAAGGGGCCGGTGATTGGTGATTTCCTCCGAAGACTTTCAGAGTGGCTTCTCCTCTTGCTTACTTGTAGGTTTTTGGCACTTTTGTGTTGTAGCTATATATATATATATATATATATATATATATATGTATATGTATATATGTTGTTTGATAACAATTGGTGATCTCTTTGGGATTTGAGCGACACTGATACATGTATATTCATGATTTCCCTCTTACTGTCACCATATATATGCATGTTATCTATACACTACATGGTTCCACACCATTAGGATGTCCGACTCAATATCTTTGAATTGTTTATATTTGTTTAAGTTTTGCTTCAGCTATTAAACTATTGAACTTAAAAATTACAACAATTCAACTTTAAATCACCAAATTACTTATAATGATAGAAAAAAGGCTGACTAGGCTTGCTTTGACTTTGCGATGGCCGACTCGAGGGTCAACATAGGCTTATGCCGAACGGGGCCTAGTTTGTGGCGATAAGGGCCGTCACAGTTGGTATCAGAGCCAGGTTAAATAAGTGCTAGGTGTCAACTCTTGACAAACCCACAATGAATATAACACAAATCAATAATAGAGTTGGGACATGAATGGAACTTAGAGTGGAACCCTATGATTCTGACTTAGAGTCTTAGTTGGGAAGTGAGAAAAGTTAGGGAAAATTGAGACTTGATTCTATATGTGATATTTGTTGTATTGTACTATACTATATCGGCAGCTATATGTTGATCGGAGACACGCTTCCTTTTGCAGATCAAAATGACAGATAAGCCTGAGCCAGGTGATGACAGTGGGGCCACAGGTCCTCAATTTACGAGCATAGAGGAGCTACAGACCTTGACTCAGAAGGTCACATCCCAGGATCAGCGATTAGAGGAGATCATAAGGATACTTAGATCACAAACTACGGCTACACCTTCACCGTCCTCATCGACAGTGCCTTTTGTTTGGGCAACGAGTGCGCCTATGGTACATCTCACTCCATCAGCTATCACCATTGTAGCAGCACCGGTGACGACTGCCCTAGCACCGGTACATGCAGAGATAGTACCCACTGCACCTCCCACTCTGGTAGAAATAGTCCCATCCACATCGATTGATACGAGTATGAGAGCGACGCCTGAGGCTAGATAGTTGCGTGAGTTTTAGAGACACCGTCCGGTAGAGTTTTATGAAGGTACTGACTTAGAAATGGCGGAGAGGTTCATGAAGAGTCATGAGAAGATACATGGCATCCTACCTACCGATGAGCGCATGAGAGCTTCCATTTCCTCTGCACTACTGTTCGGGGAGGCAAATGACTGGTAGACTAGCTTGGTAGTGACCAGGGGAGTGCCCAAGGATTGGGCAGAGTTTAAAAGGCATTTTAACCTGAAGTATTTTCCTCCTATAGTACTGAGAGTGAAGAGAAATGAGTTCATGACATTGAGAAAGCTTCCCAATGAATCTGTTGTGCAATTGTACTTGCAGTTACTAACATATGCCAAAGGTGTGGCAGACACAGATGCAGATCAGGCTTATTACTTTATGAAGGGTTTGTTACCTGAAGTAGGAGGTTATGTGGTCACGATTGAGTCAGGGACACTGCAGAGAGCCTAGAAGAGGATTTTGGTTAGGGATACTAATTTACATACACATTCATGGGAGGCTATAGTTGCTCGAGTATAGGCACATTCAGAGCGCCGATTTTGGTCAGACAAGAAGAGGAAGAAGCACATACATCAGGGTTTCGGGGATAGTATTGCTCAGAGTGTTAGGTTAATTGCACTGCCACCACGACCTACTCAGACATGACATATTTCACCCACACTAGCATCGAGCTATGTTAGTAGACTACCTCAGGTGATGCGATCAGTACCACAGCCACAAGGGCAGTACACTGAGAGTAGAGATAGGGGCAGAGGCAGTGGACATGCACAGTCACATCAATTTGGTCAGGCACCGCCATCGAGATCCAGACATGCACAAACACAAAGGTCTGGATAGGGATAGGGACATCACGTTCCAGCAGGGCTAGGACCACAAAGGGCGTGTTTCGAGTGCGGTCGAACGGGCCATTTTAAGGATAAGTGTCGAGCATACTACAACAAACCAGGGAAAGAGCCCATGTCATTGCAAAGCCAGATCCAGGAGCTTCCCGTAACTTGATTGAGGGTATGATTTCAATTTGTCGTACATTGATGCATACTATGATTGATTATGGTTCGACTGTCTCATTCATTTTTGGGCACATAGTAGACACATTAGGGTTGAAACCAGCTAGGCTTAGTAGATCCTTGATCCTTAGCACTACTATTGGGGATAAGATATACCCTAATATGTTGTATGAGGGATGCGTAGTGGAGATAGAGGGACACCAACTACCAATGGACTTACGAGTGATAAAGTTCCTGGAGTTTGATGCTTTACTTGGTATGGATTGGCTAGCCACATACCACGCATACCTGGATTGTTTGAGAAAGTTGGTTATTATTCGGCTTCCAGATGGGACAGAGTTCAATTTTCAGGGCATTTCGAGCCGACTACCAATCACAAGAGGTAGACTAGCTACGAGCCAGGAGATTGAAACGCTTGCTAGTGTTACAAGTACGCCAGAGAGACCCGAGGTTAGGATTGAGGATGTACCGGTAGTATGTGAGTTCACCGATGTGTTTCCAGAGGAACTAACAAGATTACCACCGCCTAGAAAGAGATTTCATCATTAACTTGGTCCCGGGGACCAAACCGATATCGAGATCGCCGTATAGGATGGCTCCTAAGGAGCTAGAGGAGTTGAGAACCCAACTTGATGAGTTGTTACAGTTGAGATTCATTCACTCAAACATGTCGCCATGGGGCGCACCCATCTTATTTGTGTAGAAAAAGGATGATAGCTTGAGATTGTGTATCAATTATCGACAGTAGAATCGGGTTACAGTGAAGAATAAGTACCCGCTCCCATACATTGATGACCTATTTGATCAACTGAAAAGATCACAATGGTTCTCTAAAATTGACCTAAGATCGAGTTATCACCAGCTCAGGATTAGGGATGAAGATAGGGAGAAAACGACATTTAACACGAGATATGGGCATTACCAGTTCATAGTCATGTCGTTTGGGTTGACGAACACCCCTGCCATGTTTATGGATCTCATGCACCGAGTATTAAGGGCATATCTAGATAGATTTGTGATTGTATTCATAAATGATATTCTCATCTATTCCACGACTCATGGGGACCACGAGGAACATCTTCGAGCAGTGTTGCAGACTTTGAGAAAACATAGGTTGTATGCCAAATTCAGTAAATGTGAATTTTGCCTTATAGAAGTTAGATTTTTAGGTCATGTAGTAGGAGCTAGCGGAGTGTCAGTGGACCCTGCTAAGGTTAGATCTGTGATAGATTGGCCTACACCGTCTTCGATTACAGACATCTGCAGTTTTGCGGGGTTAGCAGGGTATTACCGATAATTCATGCAGGACTTCTCCAAGATTGCGGCATCGATGACTAGACTAACGAAGAAGGATGTCAGGTTCGAGTGGGATAAGAAGTGTGAAGAGGCCTTCAATGCGCTGAAGCAGAGGTTGATGACCACATCAATATTAGTATTACTAGAGTCTGGGAAAGGCTTTGGTAGTGTATACAAATGCATCAAAGGTTGGTTTGGGCTGTGTGCTGATGCAGGAGGGTAAAGTCATCGCTTATTCATCATGCCAGCTCAAGATTCATGAGAAAAACTACCCTACCCATGACTTGGAATTGGCAGTGGTGGTCTTTGCGTTAAAGATTTGGCGGCATTATCTTTATGGAGAGAGATTCACTTTGTACATGGACCACAAGAGTTTGAAGTACCTATTCTCCCAGAAAAAATTGAACATGAGACAAAGACATTAGTTGGAGTTCCTCAAGGATTATGATTTCTCATTAGAGTACCACCCAGGAAAGGCCAACGTCGTTGCGGATGCCTTGAGCAAGAGAGGATCTGATGTAGAGGTTGTGACTTGTCACATGACACATGAGTATGCGTTGATCGAGGTGGCCGATATGATGTGTTCAACAGAGGTTATGGTTACCACTAAGGCACTGATACGTGGACAGATGAGGACTCATATCGCCTCTATCCAGACTGTATTAGAGGGTCGGCAAGCAGATGAGTATTATCGACAGTTCAGTGGTATGGCTCAGAGTTCAGATCATCCAGATTGGAGTCAGTTGACAAACTCATGCTTGAGATTCAGAGGGCGGCTGTGGATTCCATTAGTGGCTGAGATTCGCATAGAGATACTTCAGGAGGCTCACCGCTCACGTTTCACTGTTTATCCAGGCATGACCAAGATGTATGCGGACATGCGACGTCTATTTTGGTGGCCAGGTATGAAGGCTAATGTATCGAGTATATTAGAGCGTATGAGATATGTCAGCGGTTAAAGCTAAGCATCGAGACCTTAAGGATTGCTACAGCCACTACCCATCCCATGGTGGAAATGGGAGCATATTACTATGGATTTTGTCAATGGATTACCTCGATCTCTGCATGGACATGATAGCATCTAGGTGATTGTGGACAAGTTGACTAAGTCTGCGCACTTTCTACCAATCTCTATTACACATCGAGTGGATAGGTTGGCTAATTTGTACGAGCGAGAGATTGTCCGACTTCACGGGGTTCCGTTGTCAATTGTGTCAGACAGAAGGTCGCAGTTTACATCACAGATTTGGCAGAGTATGCAAGAAAAATTTGGCACGTATTGGACATGAGCACCGCCTACCACCCATAAACAGATGGTCAGTTGGAGCGACTAATCCAAGTACTCGAGGACATGTTGAGGATATGTGTATTAGAGTATGGTGGTTCTTGGGAGGAATATCTTCATCTGTGTGAATTCTCCTACAATAACAGTTATCAGGCCAGTATTGGGATGACACCGTTTGAGGCACTCTACGATAGACCATGTAGATATCCATCATGCTGGGCAGAACCCGAAGATGTGGTAGCTATTGGGCCTGAGATTATGGTGGATCACACAGAGAAGATCGATAGATCAGACTATGTCTGAAAGGTGCGCAAGAGAGATAGAAGAAGTACTACAAAAAGTACCACGACAGGTTAGAGTATGATGAGGGGGCTATATTTATTTGAAGGTCTCGCATCTAAAGGGTCACAAAAGATTTGGAATCAAAGGAAAGCTGGCGCTGAGGTTCATTGGTCCATTCAGAGGGAAGAAGATAATTGGCAAGGTCGCTTACGAGTTGGTGTTACCGCCTCAACTAGCGGGATCCACCTAGTTTTTCATATATCGATGCTCCGACTAGATAGGTCAAGTGAGAGTACACGATCGATAGTAGATCTGAGTCAAATAGACTTGAGAGAGGACATCACTTATGAAGAGCAGCCTATTCAGATATTGGATCGTCAGGTGAATAGACTGAGGAACAAAGACATCCCATCAGTCCTTATCAAGTGGCGCATCATGGGAACGAAGAGTTTACATGGGAATTAGAGTCATATATGCAAGAGCACTTCCCTTACCTATTTTAGATTCCAGTAAGTATTAACTTAAGTTTATTCAATTTCGAGGATGAAATTCTAATAAGTTGGGAAGCCTGTAACGACCTGAAAATTCTAACTCGTGTCACATGTCAATTTTGGGACAGTGACATGGACCCGACCTGACATGGCGAGCATAGTCAATCCTCGGAAGTTGACACCGAGGTATGTTATTTATGTGTGGTGTATGTAATACCTATTTTATACTCGAGAAGTGTCAAATTTCAGTAAATTATTAGTCCGATTGTATCGAAATGCGTGAATGGGCTCTTCGAGATTTGTGCGACGTGGGTACGGGGCTATTTAGAATGAAATAGCTTAGATGTAAAAATTACAAATTTATATAACAAGATACTAAGCTAAGTAATTAACAAACTTCACCAACTAAGATAAAACGTCAATAGGCCAAATATGGATTCGGCATGCCTCGAGATGCGTGTTGAGGCGCAGGGCACCGAGTGTCGGGTAGTCGAGAACTAGTATGAGATCAATACACAATGATAAGTCATTAATAGACTATCCAATTGAGTTAATGTGCTTAAGTTTATCTAAATAAAAAAATTACATAAGCCTATAGTTGGGAATGATTTATTGTGGCTTTTGATCCTTCTTGAGATGATCTTAGGAAGTGTCCTATTAGGAGAGATGAGTTAAAAATGGTGTCAATCAAGTGTAAGGCTGAAGTAAATAAGGGCCTTTAGATGTTATATGGATTAGGAAGTGATGGATGATGAAATTAGATAGTATAAAACTGAGACTTAACTCATTTGAGCTCACATGCAAAGCACAAAAAATTCAGCCCTATTGAGAAGGTGAAACTTGTTGATTCTTAGAGATTAAGGGGAGATTGTAGAGAAACCAAGAGTCCTAGCAAGGAGGAGAAGAAATCAAACTTAGGTAACCCTTGTTCTTTAATTTTCATTCTAAATTGGGTGTTTTCTTTGATTCATAGCGAGCTGAATTTTTAGAGGTTTTATTCCCTATCTATTAGTGAGAGATTAATCTAAAGTATAGTGGTTTCAAGCTCTTGAAAGATCCAAGTAATTGTATTAAAAAATTATCAAGAAACTTAATGCTTTTATGTCTAAATTTGGGGTTTTTGGTGTTGAATCATGCATGGACTGAATTTGTTAGTAAATGGAGGTATTAAGCTTGACGTTTTACTTCAATATGAGTATGACAAGTTGGTTTATAATGCTGAAAAAAAAATGGAATGAATTCATGTTTCATGTTCTTGGTGTTCTTGATGATGATGATGATGATGATGATGATGATGATGATGGAATGAATTTAAATCATTGATGGGTTGATTCCATGTATTCTAGATGTCTAATGATTGAGATTTTACTCCTATTTGGGTGTCTTAAATGGATTTGTTAATTATGGATAGAACTTATGTGAATTAAATCAATATTAAGTTCAAGAGGTTGCATCTCGAGCGTTTGATAAAATGCCAACTAAAAGAAAGGGACAATTTTAGATAAATTTTTGGCAAATTTTTAGGGCCTCTTCCGATAGTCTACACTAGTCTAAAAGTCACCAAGATTTGTAAAGAACATCAACCTATTACAAATTTGATTCTCCAAAATTTTTAAGCTATTTCGATGAGTTTTGAATAGTTTTCGAAAATGGTTTTGAAATAGGAAAAAGGCGATTTTCTAATTGAGCTGAATTGTATTTGAGCACATTCCGGGCATCAAACGATGCCAAAATTGGACCAAAATTCTCAGAATGTATTATTATATTATTGTGAAGGTGTCCACCAATTTTCGTAATTTTTCAACGTGTCTAACTTAGTTTTCAAGTCGCATTTCAACTAAAAATCTCATACTTGTAAATAAAGACTTAAATTTCACTTGGAGTTGCAAATTGAGTTTTTGGACTTATAAATGAGATTTTATTTCTTGACAACCTTGGTTTCAAGTTTTTGGACTTCACGAAACCAACTTCGAGAATTTTAAGAAATTTTATTATTTTAAGTCATTTTTCAAGTTATAGGAAAACTAACTTTCAAGTAATTATTTTGAAGTCCCTAAGAGGTTGTTTTGCAAACTAATGCTTTAAACTAACTTGAAATTGTTTCTAATGATCCTAAATGGTTCAATAACACTCAAAAATAATTAATAAAGTATGTTGAACAATATTAAACAAGTCAGGACACTTTTTGGCTGAGTTAAGTGCTAATGAGGACTTGAAATGGATAAAAGGAGCCATTAGACCTAAATTGACTTGGAATTTATTGTAGGTCTCTAAATAAGATTATTTAGCACTAATATGTCAAGTTGTATTGCTCACACAATAAGAACCCTTAATAGCAAAATACCAAGAGCAAAAAAGTGTAAAATTTCAAATGTGCAAGTTAGATTACAATTAAACTACATTAGCAACAATGATGCTAAATGCAACTTAAAGACTCTAACATGTATATAACCAATCAAGTGGACATCAGGTACTCAGCTAACTAGAGTCGGGCATCGGGGAGTTGATTGGAACGCGTGTCGGAGACGCGAGAGCATGTGTTAGTGTTGATCATAGGTAAGTAAACCAACTAGATAATTAATTCCAATTCTTATCATATTCTTGGATTTATTTTTTGTTATTCCATTTACTTGGACTATATTCTCTATCGTCGAGGGTTTAAGGCTTGAGTGTGTCAGGAAGGTACTCTTGGGTTTGGTGCAAGATGGATAAACATGTCCTCACCCGAGTATTGGATTGTAGGTAGTAGACTTGGGCGAGGTATTCGGGGCACCGTTGATGCCCCACGCTACACCGAACTGAGCCTGTCGACTTGGAGAGTCGCGACTCTAGGAAGTCGAGTAGTGGCACACACTCTCGATGGATTTAGACCACTTAGACGCCTTCCCTTGACTCCTAGACACTCTATATCGCAGTTGTTACTTTCTAGTCCATTTATCATGCACTTTCATTTACTTTTCTGTCTTTTAAATTTCTGCATGATACTTAGACTTATTTATTTAAATTCATGAATTGTGATTGAAACTCTACTGGCTTTACTCACTAGAATTGTCTCTTTCGATGACAATTGCATATCCACATAAGAGCAAGGGCAAGGGGCCGGTGATTGGTGACTTCCTCTAAAGACTCTCAGAGTGGCTTATCCTCTTGCTTACTTGTAGGTTTTTTGCGCTTCTGTGTTGTAGCTATATATATATATATGTTGTTTCGATAACACTTGGGGATCTTTCTTTGGGATTTGAGCGACACTGATACATGTATATTCATGATTTCCCTCTTATTGTCACCATATATATGCATGTTATCTATACACTATAGGGTTCCATGCCATTAGGATGTCTGACTCTATATCTTTGAATTGTTTATATTTGTTTAAGTTTTGCTTCCGCTATTAAACTATTGAACTTACAAATTACAATGATTCAACTTTAAATCACCAAATAACTTATAATAATAGAAAAAAAGGCTGACTAGGCCTGCATCGACTTTGCGAGGGCCGACTCGAGGGTCCCCGTAAGCTTAGGCCGAGTGGGGCCTAATTTGTGGGGACTGGGGCCGTCATTATTATTATTATTATTATTATTATTATTATTATTATTATTATTATTATTATTATTATTATTATTATTATTATTATTATTATTATTATCTAAATCATTTGGTATCCAAACTATCAAACTATTCTCGAGTTCGTCTTGAGTCGCACACTGTATATGTGGGGGGAGCTTCCAACGTTGGTGTTTTTCGTTCTCAAGATTCAACTCAACTCACTCGTTAAAGGACAACAACTTGCTTCCATTTATGCCAACCAATTGTTAGTTTTTATAATTATAAGAAAAGAAAAGAAAGGCCTACGGACATTTAGGACGGGAAAAATTACAGCCGTACAGTTAATTTTTTTTAAAATTAGTAAAATAGGTTATCTTTTCTTTTTATTCGTTAAGTAAGGTATTTCGCCTTTTGAGAATGCATTATTAATGTGAAAAAATTGCACCTTCCATGAATAACACGAATGGCGCATTCGGAGAATGCGTCATTCGTGTTATGGAAAAGTCTACGTAGACTGTCATGCAAACATGAATTGCGCATTTGAAAAATGCTTCATTCATGTAAATCCTATCGATCAGTCCACGTGGACTTCCAATTAGGCCATCACATTACATATATAAAATTATATTTATATATTTATATATAATATTATATATATTAATATAATATATATATTAAATTTATATATAGTATTATATATAATACAAATTATATAAATATATAAATAAAATATATATTATATATAATATATATTATTTATATATCTATACATAATATAGGAAAATATTAGAATGTCACCACAAGTGACACCCTTATGCAATGGCATGTGGGACCCGTGTAAAAATGAATTTGCACAAAATAATTTTTGGTGCATAACATGCGTGGTGCGTATCTCGAAGCGCGCACAATGACTTCATAGATGCGGGCCTATACACCACGTCTCCA
This sequence comes from Stephania cephalantha, assembly GCA_039657325.1. NCBI lineage: Eukaryota > Viridiplantae > Streptophyta > Magnoliopsida > Ranunculales > Menispermaceae > Stephania > Stephania cephalantha. The sequence continues at coordinate 13,415,125 of CM077572.1, forward strand.
TCTACACAACACTTTCTTTCTTTACAAACTTGCAAGGTTAACCAATCTCTCTCTCTCTCTCTCTCTCTCTCTCTCTCTCTCTATTGCAGCACAGTCAGATACATACCTAACATCTTCTCCACAACTCTCTCTCATTTAATTGCCACTAACTGTGCTCACCTCATCGTGTCATTCATCCCAATTAGAGGTACAACAAACTAGGGTTTCTAAGAATTAGGGTTTCTAAAAATTATGGTTTTTTTTAATTTTTAAGTCAATAACCAATATACGTTTTCCTTCGATTTTGTTGAAATACTAGTATTTATATATGTAGCCTAAATTGATTATGAGAGCTTCGGATTAAAGCAATAAAAGGATTTTAGTTTTTATTCCACCACCCATCTGGTCTCTCTATCTTTATCTTGGTGTTTCCAATTTGTATAGGTTGCATGAGGTTTACATGGGTTTGCATGGGTTTACAATTGCAATTTGCATGCGAGTCGTCCATGTCCACCTCGAGATATGTGCGTGACGATTGCATGGGTTTCCACCTCGAGATATGTGCGTGATGTTTGCATAGGTTGTCCACCTCGAGATATGTATATGACGTTTGCATAAGTTTGCATAGGTTGTCCACCTCCACCTCGAGATATATATATATATATACGTTTGCATAAGTTTGCATGGGTTGTCCACCTCGAGATATGTGCGTTTGCATGGTTTGCATGAGTTGCATGAGTTTACAGTTGATCAAATAATTCCTTCTCAAAATGAGTAATTCATAAACTTGTTAACTTGAACAAATAACTCTTTTATCAAAAAGAGTAATTCATACACTTAGTATTTTGTATGAATAACTCATTCTCAAAAAGAGTAATTCATACAAAGTTGAAATGCACGCCAAATCATCAACAAATCTCCACGTCATCATCAATAGCGCCTTGTCAAAAGGAGACATATTTTAGTTTTGTAATTTAAAAAAAAACCTTAAAAAAAAAGTAATCGCACGTTACTTTTTGAAATAAGCCTTTAGGACGGGATTAGGGCGGGAAAAAGCACAGAAACTGAGATGGATATGTGGGCAATGGAGGGCAAAGATATTACGTGTTAGCCACTCAGGCCTTGAATTGAACCAAAAATTAATATCGAAAATTTTGTGGAAATGGCGTAGAAGCGAAAATCTAGGGTTTCTGAGAAGATCGAAGAAGAAGTGATAGAGGAGGAGCACGGCCAAGACGATGTAGCCGAATCTTCAACGGCAGAAGACAAGAGCTTGTACGAGGTAACTAACTAACTATTTCTCTCTTTCTTTCTCTCTTTGGCTAATCAATCGATCGAGGATTTTGTTGAAATCCATTGGCTTTTCATGGATGCCAAACCCTAGATCGAAAGAATGTCTCGATCTCACAATCTGCCTCTTTTGATCCTATAATATCATGTGATTTGGTTGCCTTACGAGTTTGATCAGTCGATTTGATGCTACTCTTTTTCATTTTTCCGATTTCTTGTTCTGGCAGCTTTATTTATTCGAGTTTTTTTAATTTCTTTTAGGTTATGTTATCGATTTTGCTACAAGTGTTGCAAATCGTATCATTTATGAGTACCGTGGAGTGGATTTGGGGAAGTTTGTGATGTTGCGCCTTGCCTCTAAGTTCGATGAAACTCTTTGGAATTGCTATCTTGATTTCGTTTGTTCTATGTTCTAAGCTTCTTTACAGTTTCTTTGTAATAAGATGCGTAGGATTAAATTTTAGACATTTTGAGACTTCAACCGATTGTTTTGTGGTTTGTCTTCAAACCATGTTCAATTGCGTGCTACCTTTGTTTGCCGAAAATAGAAACCGAGCAACTTAGCAAGAGGATCTTTCTTCCCAATAACTTCTTGATGTTTATAACTTATTATTTTTTTTAATTGATTTTGGTGAGATTTATTATGTATTTCCGCAAGATGTTTTGTGAAGAATATTTCCTTAAGATTTGCTTGATTTAGTTGTTTTGGTACCTTTTATGATTTTTTGGGTTCTTGCAATTATATTGGATACAAATGTTAGAATATATGGTGGTTCCTACTGCAATCAGCATTGCAACGTCAGTTCCTCCTTATTTTGAATCAAATGGTCGAGAAGTGGTTATATCGCTGGTAATCAGAAATTGTTGCTGATATGCATCATATACTGTCTAGTTCTGCCATTTGCTTCAGTGACATTAATTGCTGGGCATTCCTTTCTTCACTGCATTATTCTGTATCCATAGTTTTTCCAAATTTTCCAACGCTCATATGATCTTAAATTTTAATGAAAGGAGTCTGTGCTACTCTCTTTTATTTGAGTAGAGTGTCTCATTCCATTGAGTCTTCGGGCGGTTTTTTTTTTTTTTTTTGGTAAGTCCTTTTCTTAATCGCCTTATTGACAAGTTTCCATCTTTCCTGTTAGAAAGCAATGATTCCATTATTAGTTGAACGTTTGGTGGCTTGTTGCCTTCAAAAAAACATTATGCGCATGATAGGATGCAAAAGAATATTCTTTGAAATCTATTTTCCCCATTGCTGTGTTTTACATGTAGCAGACAGGGAAAGTCTGGAGCATTTGCTTTTTGTTGAGCAAATGCAAGCCATTTTGGGTATTGATATGCATTCTTCAATAGTGATAAAATTAAGGTTGATGATCATGGTTATTTTGCATTGCATATTTTATCGTCACTAAATCGAGCGTAATAGAAGAGTTTGATCCGTGTAGCCATTCCCAACTAATTTGCAGTGATTGCAAGGCATCGACTAGGCGGTGCCCTTCTAAGTAATTTTTAGAAATTTGAATAGGATATTTACAATTAAGTTTGATAACTATATACCTACCCAACAACATAATCTTGACACAATTAATGTTACGTAAGGACCTAAAGGCTAATTAGTATTTTTGAAATATATTAAATAATAATCACATTGACTAATAGTCGACCAGTGTTATTTAAGAACCTATAAATAAATAAATACTTACTCGGGGACTTCTAAATAAATGTTATTTTGTCCGCCTAGGCATCGCCTCGCCTAGGCCAGGAAAATCGCCTCGGGATCGCCTTAACGTCCTGCAATCCCTGCTAATTTGGGATTGAGCGCAATGGAAGAATGGATATCAATGGTGATAAAATTTTGTTGTTTTTTATCGTCACTGAGAGGCACAGGGACATCTATAGAATTTCAGTCCTTGCTAGTTGCTACATTATATGTCACAAGACTCACAAGTAATAAATAATCTGATGACAAGGTTATGGACTGGTATAGTAAGTAGGATAAATGATCAGCCCATTTTGGATTACTTATTTGAAATGGGTAATGGATGTGTCTATGAATGATATGCCAAGGGATTGGGTTGGTCTATGGCTGGACATGAGTTTAGATGTTCATTTTGGCTTTAGTTTGAGTGAATGCCGGTTCCTGTTATGTGAATTGCTCATGTCATTATCCTTATTAATTCTTATCGTTTCTTTCTCAAGAAAATCAGCTTCAATTGTGCTGTGTAATTATTCAATTTTTCTGCAGATTTCGGTGTAGAGAGGACAGCATCTCGGTCAGAGATCAAGAAAGCTTATTATAAGTTGGCTTTGCGTCTTCATCCAGATAAGAATCCTGGTGATGAGGTGGAACTTTTTATTCCATATTCCACATATTACTTTTCTTTAGCTTGGTCGACATACATAGCCAATGACCCTTTGTTTCATGTTGGTTCTTTTCTAACATTCAGAGGAAGCCAAAGAGAAATTTCAGCAACTCCAAAAGGTGATTTCAATTCTAGGAGACGAGGAGAAAAGGACACTTTATGATCAGACTGGCTGTGTCGACGAGGTTGTGAAGATCTCAGACCTACTTAAATGTTTTGCTTGATGTTGAATTAGTTATCTGAATGAAACATGAGCATTTGGTTTAATCATTTATCATTGATCAGGACCTGTCAGGCGATTTCGCTCAAAACCTCCATGAATACTTTAGAGCAGTATACAAAAGGGTAAGTGAGCATCTTAGTTTTTGGGGATAGCTTTCCTCACTTCTATTCAGTGATGTGATTTCATTGTAGTACTTCGTCTCTTGTTGTATTTTGTTGCCGCGTTTCAATATTTTTTGTTCTGTTTGTGGTCACCTGGACTCCCATCGCATTTTGAATGGAACTTCCTTTATCCTTTAAATCAAGAGGAATAATGATTGTATTTTTGTTTCTGTTTTATTGCTTGACTTGTTTTTGTTCGCATTGCAGGTTACAGAGGCTGATATTGAAGAGTTTGAAGCAAATTATAGAGGGTCTGATTCTGAGAAGAAGGATTTAGAGGAGCTATACCAGAAATTTGAGGGAAACATGAACAGGTATGAGAGTCCATATACTTTTCATTCGTTTCTAGGAGATGCAGACTATTGACATTTAGTTTATTTTTTCCCCTTCCTATAGGCTTTTCTGTTCAATGCTTTGCTCTGATCCTAAGCTGGATTAACACCGGTTCAAGGATCTCATCAATGAAGCTATTGCTGCAGGTTAGTGTTCCCGCCTTGTATGGGAGTTTAAGCAATGTAGATTGCATACAGACTTCTTGTGAAAATAATATAACTCTAAATTTTGCGGTGCCATCTTTTAATTCCCAAGTATACAAAGCAATCAATTAAATATACCATGGTATTGATCTAAATTTGTTGACATAGGTGCGCTGAAAGAAACCAAAGCGTACAAGAATGGGCGAAGCAAATATCTAAAATGAAGCCACCTGTAAATCCTCTGAAACCAAGAACAAAGTAAGTTAGCTTTAACTTGGTAGTCCCATCATAAAGTATTGATGAAAACTTTATGTTTAAACTTTAAACTGATATCCTACCCTCTGCAGGTCTGATAAAAAGTCAGATACAGACCTATATGTCATAATTTCTCAGCGCAGAGATCAGAGGAAAGAGCAGTTTGATTCCATGTTCTCATCCATATTGGCGAAATGCAATGACCGTAACAAGGGACCTGAACCTACTGATGAAGAATTTGAAGCTGCCCGGAAAAGGCTTGAAAGCAAGCAGTCGAGGAAGGGAAAGCAGAAACAGTAGAATTGTTATTTGGCAATTTGTGTGGAACCCATGCTTAGTCCTTATAAAAAACCCGTGTTAAGAATGTTTTGCTTGTGAAGCGAACAGGCCATTAGAATGTTTGGCGACCATGGGAAAGACATCTCTGATTTAAAATGTATTTCTGACATTGAAACTTGAAGCTAAGATGAAAAATTTTCAAGGTTGTTCCGACCTATTTACGAAGCCAATGTCAATAATTTTTTTTTGGCGGCAAGGCATACAATAATAAGAGACTCAATCGCAAATCAAGCCAAGTGGAAAAGTTTGATCCATGTTAGTTGGCCCCAACTGGTTTAGAATTGAGGCTTTGTTGTCATTTAGGATATCTAGGTTAAGCAACTCCAAATTTGTTTGAGTCACTACATGGATCAAACTCTTTTGTAAGACTCGATTAAATTCTTTATATCCTTTTTAACCAGTGTATTTCAAGTTAGCATTTATGGTGAGATGGGAGAGACATCATTTGCGAAAAAGCAATGTTTGAGAAGGTCGAGAGTCAAAAAAAAAAAAAAAAAAAAAAAAAAAAAAAAAAAATCTAGTGTATTCCAAGTTAACATATATAGGTTTAATCTTAAACCGTTGATATGTCAAGTTTGTTTAAGTGATGCGTCGTTCTTTAATTGTCAGCAGAAAGGAATAAACAAGTGTGAAAATTGAGATAGCAACAAACTCGCATACATGGTAGATTTTCTGCTGATCTAGAGTTCTTTTATAGGAAGAAAGGGAGTTCTGCAGGAACATCTATAAAATCCCAATTTAGGTAGCACTTATGACTTGTGATCGAAGATACCTAAAGAGAAATCCAGCCTAAACAATCAGGCGAATTTCGAAAGGAAAATTGTGTCAAAATAAGCATGCTATTGTAACCCAGTACAAACACGTAAGAGCAACACACTTGTCATCGTCCCAGCAATAGACATTGACAATGAGTACGTGCATGGCGATGCAAAATAAGGTATGCCAACAGGTGTGTGTTGGTGTTGCGTGTCCATGCTGCGTTACAAAAGCATTATCTATTGAGCCTAGATGACCCTAATAAGGCTATCTTCCTTGTGATACAAATTACAATGGACACATCTACATGGTCATAGCATACTCAAAGTTTGATGTAACTAAATGATCACGGGAGACCTATAAAATTCAGGCACGTTATCAACAACCAATCGGTCGGTTGTCTAAGTAGTAAAAGACTTGATCCCTTGATCCCTTTAAGCGAGTTCTTGATTTCAAATGTCCCTCATATGAGGCTCAAACATGCAATAGTTGATGTGGTTGGTGCGGACAACGCAGAAAACCAAGAAAAAAGAAAAGAAACTCAGGCCGGTTACAAGTTACAACGAACCTATAGAAGCTAAGTGGGCCTAATGGGTTTGGACTGTCGTTAATTTGTTCTTCTCTTTGTGGAGTTCTCTCGTGGAAAGATACGAGTAGGGGTTGGATTTCCGAATCAAAAAATCAATCCGAAATCTCTTCGATTCAATCCAGAATTGATGGCGTGGGAATTGATTCTCTGGTTAATCTCTATCTTCGTCGTCCTTGCTCTCCTCGGCGTTTTACTCTTTCAGGTACTCTGTCTACACGATCCTTGCTCATCAATTCGCGTAAAACAAGAAATAGTATGTAGATTAGTGTTCTTATCAATACTGAATACAATAGGGTCTTTTTGACAGAGCTTACCAATGAAAAAAATAAGGAAAGTAACTACGACAAGAATACAGTAATACCTAAATACTGAAATCACATAAATACCTAACAAAAACAATGCCTCAATCCCAAATTAGTTGGGGTCGGTTGCATGGATCAAGCTCTTCCATCGCGGTTGATTTAGTGCAATTGATGTTGTGATTTCCAAATCCTTTAAATTGTTCCTTATCAATGCGTCCCAAGTTCGTTTCGATCTGCCCCTGCATAGTCCAACTTTTTCATAGGCTTATCAAAGACATTTGCACTCCCTTGAGTACTTTATTTTTTGAATGAGAGTGGTTTTTTTTTTGGTTCGCACCACCTGATATTCGTAAGCTTATTGGGCCCCAACTAATCCAAGCTTCAGTTACGTCAGTCCACAAAGGAGTAAATTTGTATGTCTCGAAACTGAGTCCTCTACTTAAGAGACCAGAGGGCTGAACCACTTGGACCAACTTCCGTTTGTAATTCAGGAGTGGCTGAGCATTGAATACGTATAATTGGCTTTGTTTGTCTTTCAAATTTGATTTTCATTTCTACAGTTTTAAATGACTTTTACATGGTTCAATTCATGTATTCATTGAGATTGTTGGTTTTGATGCCTCTTTGCAATTTGTACTAAACACTTGGTTGTGTTTGTGTAGTTGGTATCCATATCAGATTTAGAGTCTGATCACGTCAACGCTTATGATTCGTCGTCTCGAATCAATGCGCTTGTCTTGGTGGAGTTTATAATGCAAGGATCACTGACTGCCGTGTATCTCCTAACTTGGCATTGGTTCATGTTTCTAATATCAGCGCCCCTTACTTACTATCATATAAAACAGTAAGTTCATCTGCTCGTCAAAGTTACATGTTTTATGTATAATGGATGCTGATGACAACTGCAAATAGTTGCTATTATAATTTTGGGGTTGAATTAGTCTATGTTAAACCGTTTTATTGAGATTGTATTTAAGTCACAAATTGTTTATATGGATCTTCCATAGCTTGTTAATAATTGTAATTTCTGCTCATGTTTCTTTTTACACTGCCGCTTGGGCTTAAAAAATGGGCATTGATGTTGAATAAGCGTCGAGGATGCAGTTCTATGACTGCATTACGGTTTGAGGAGCATATAAGAAGATCGAGCAGCTTTATTCTTTCAGTTTTTTTACTCCTTTCGCGTGCCTCATTTCCCTTTTCTTAATTTTAGAAGATTTCTTGTCCAATAATTTATTTTTGCTAAGAAATAAGTTGTATATTATGAATAAGAATAATGATAATTACATGAACAGATTCAACGAAAAGAGGTGCACCATTCCTCGAATAAAGTACCTTCCATTGCATCCACTTGCATTACAAGAGTATGCCATTAGCTTGAAGGACTCCCAAACAAAATGCCACTCTAGTTCTGTCATTGAACTTTATAGTTGCGTACCAAATACAAAATACAAGCAGTGGCATACAAGGCTACTTCCTTACCTATTTCGGCATTACTAAAAAAATGTTTTCAAACGGCTTACTGAAAAGATCGATTCACGATTTTGCAGAAACCTTAAAGAATTTCATATACAGTAATACAATGCAAAGTGGTGCATGGGTACAGTTTCTATACTCCCAACTCGTAGGATTGCTTGTTATCTGACTATTGGAGTGGTTCACTTAAACTTGATATATTTCTCCATATATATATATATATATATATATATATATATATATATATATATATATATAAATGGAATGTTTGGTGTATATCTTCCATTGAGATTGGAATTAAGTTTGGAAGATTGTGGCTTTCTGGACATTAACCCTCGCTCAAATATGTTCTGAGTTTCTTCTTGTTACACAAGTGGTGTTGGAAATAAATTTTATCCAGGAAATATTATGCTACAATTCTTGCTATCTGACATCTTTATGAATTATGGATATGCATCTTGATTTGTACTTCAAGTTTTGGTTGGCACTTGCCACATTTTCTTTTCATTTTCTTTTTTTCCAAAATCGAGTGTCGAGTTTTTGAGCTATATTTTCTTTCATGAAGTTTCATTTGTTTGCACTCACTTCAACTTTAAACCAGTGCTAACTTTTATATCCAGACTTGTCAGAAAAAGGGAAGAGGAAAAAATCTCACCCTAATTACTTATTCTTTGTAATATCAGGTATATGGAGCAGAAGCATCTCATTTACGCGACTGAGATCTTTGGGTCAATTGACAAAGAAAAGAACAGTAGAATATTGAAGCTTGGTTTCTATTTGGTCCTTTTAGTCATACTCATTTTCAGGTTTGGATTACACTCAATTTTCTGTAGTTACTCTCAGAATTTTCAACATTATGCATTAAAATATAAGATTTTAATCTCATTATGCTTATCGTATGCTTGTGTACGTAGACTTTCAGCTGCTTGTATCATATCACTATTAGATTGTATCGAATCATGAATGTGCTTCAGAAGTCTGAACTGTATTATGTATTGTCTCCTGTTATTTTTTGTCAGTTCTGAACTTCTCTAGGTGCAAATATTTAACTGTCATATAACAATTGGCAAATATAATTAGCAAAATGATAAAAAAAAAAAGCTGCAAGGCGCCCATTTGCTTTATTTTTGGCTTTAGAGGATTTACAGGCAGTTATGTTCCCGAGGCATTTTCCCATTTTTACTAAGAAATGATTCCTTTACCGCACCTCCATGAATAAAGTAAATGCAGTCCGTTTCATCTTTTATGTTGCTAACTCTTTAGAATGATCTTTCCTAGTTCAGAAAAAACCATCTTGCGTTTACGTCTTTTGCTGAACTGTGAAAATGATAATGTATTGCAGGCTTGTGTTGACGTTAGTTACGGTCCTTGATGAGCCTGAAGTTATTGAGCGCATTTACTAATATAGCATTAGCATGTTGTTCCTTCTCATCCTTTGCTCTGCAATTGGAGTCCAAATTGAAACAGTTGAGCAGTTGTCACCCACCGTCCATGCTTTTTACAAGCTGAACAACATAGGGATTCATGCATCTGCGGAGCAGCATTTTACCAGGAAGCAACTAGACTGTGATTGGCGAAATTCCTTTACATAATTTACATATCTAGAATTGGTTCTTGGTTAGCATGTCAGCGACCAGATCCTGCATTCTTGCAGAAGTAGTTTTTTTCATGTCATTGATCCCCTAATTTTGATATAGCAAATATTTTGTTCAAAAATTTCACGCTCTCCGTGAGAAAATTATCATTGTTTTGTGCTTGTTCAGCAACTATCACGATTCATTCTATTACCATAGTTTGCTTATACCTTCAAGAGGGAAAATTTGCAGGAAAAGAAAAAGTCGAGGGTTCTTTTTGTCAAATTGATATATTCTTGTAGTAAACAAGCTTTTCAATAATTGAGGGTTTGGGGTTGGCTATGAACTCATAATAATGCAAATTAATTCACATCCAGCCTACTGCCTGTCAATGGTGTTCTTAAGCATTTCATCATGCCATCATTTCAATCCATTTAAAATTTTCTGAACTTTATCTGAACTACACGTAGCCAACCCCAGTTAATTTGGGACTGAGGCTATGTTGTTGTTGTTGTTGTTGTTGTTGTTGTATCTGAACTACATGTATATAAACTTTGATTCATAAAAAGTACCAGGGATTCTACAACTCGAAACAAAAGATTGACAACAAATTTGTTTTATGTAAAAATAATACATCCAATAAAAAAAATTGATTTCACCATGTATGTCGGCCTGCAGTTACCATAATATTTTAATTCATCTCTGCCAAATTTCTCAATGACAGATAAGAACTCTCCCCAGAACATACGCTAAAGTTTGGACTTAGGACCCTTGCCAGGAATCTGCAATGCATCATAGTGACCAAAACCGTGATAGAGAACTCTAATCGGGTTATGCTTGTCATATTCTTGACCATACTCAGCAATGGTTATGAGTCCTCCATGTTTCTCGTCGTACATGTAAACAGTGATGGGCATCCTGCAGGCGGCTCAAAACTTTCGTTTCAGAGCAGTTTCTTCAATCACCAAACATGTAGGAGCAAAGTGAGAAGGAAAAAAAAGAGGGCTTTATGAAGAGAATTGGTGCAATGATCAGGTATTTAATTTCGAGAGTGAATGTTATATGCTTAGATTTGTCCAAGACAGAAAAGGAACAGACAGTAGATCAAAAATCTAAACTAGCAGTGATCCGCAAAGGAGATATGGAACTAAGAACTCACTCGAGTACATGAGAGGCCATGAACAACTCGGGCTCACCACCCCAAACATGTGGCTTCCTAATCTGTGAAACATACTCGTCGAAATCACCTTCGACAAACCTGAGTGAATAGGTAGAAGTTAGGGTAAAAAATTAACGGCCTACATTTTTACTCAACGTAATCAATTACAAATTTACAACCTAAAAGGATATTTATAGCCAACACGTCAAGAGAAAATCACAACTAACTTTTTGCACAAGATTATAGTGGTGAACCTAACGAATGATAATTTTTCTTTTGGGTGTAAGAAAATAACTACAAACTATGTTAAACCAGAGGGACTTGCAATGACTTCAAAGCGTGTAACACTGCCACTTTCCTAAAGGAAATTTTGCTCTCTATACTGCAAGAGTCAGCAAATATCCTAAAGGATACGATGAAGTAAAACCCAACTTTCACTTGCAGTAGTGAAAGATGAAAACAAGAGCAATTGCTGGTGAATTTCGAGATGATTTCTTCCTCCTCAAACCTCTCCTCTTATAGAGCATTGGTCATGATCAGTTGGAGAAGTGGAATAGTCAAGCATTGATGCAATGGAGTAATGGAGCAGCCAAGCATTGATGCAATTGAGTAGTGGAGCAGTAATTCCTTAATGGAGAGCAGTTTCAACTGCACCCACTAAGCCACTCTACTAACTTCCCATTTAATCTCGAAAATGGTAAAAATTAATGGTAAAATTTTTACCCATGGTTAGCTAACACACATATGAAAGTGCTAAGTGCGCCGCGCCGAACGCGCGCGTGTGGCTCTCCGTGCATAGCACTTGTATTTTATTTTACACACTATGGTGCAAGAGTAAATATATACTCTTTAAACTTGAAGTTCCTAACCAATGTGGGACTAAACATTTAATTTGAAAATGTTCAACAAACTATGTGCTAATTTTTCTGAAATTTGAATATATTTTCACAGTAATATTCAACACATGCCATATGATCATACTGTGAGAGGTCCAAACCTGCTCAAGCTTAGAATTACTTAGAGTTGATCAAAGCTCTGGGGTTTCAACTAAAGGTTCAATGCAATAGAAAGAATTGAAAGCTTACCATTCTGTTTCTTCTCGTCGTTTGACAAACTCATCAGCCACCTGAGAAGATTTACAATACATTTATAAATAGATTGAGTTACGAAAAAATAATACCAGGTTCGATATGCTGAAAGCATTGTTAACACGAGCAACAAGAACTTGAAAGAAATTTTGCTAAGAAAAATTATAGACAAATGGTTCCCTAATAGTGATTGTAATACATACTCTGGCACGCAAGTCATCCGCTAGTTGTTGCTGATGAGTCACATCTTTTAAGGGTTCTCCTAATCTTAAACAAGCCCCATGAACCACGGAGCGGAACAAACACCTTCCATCACCAGGAATGCCTTAAAAAAAACTCAAAATTAATACAACATTTTACACAATGCATAGCATGTTTCATTCTAAAAGAATGCACAACTTGTTTATTCAGCAGTGTTTAGATTTAAGACAAGTAAACTAACAAAATCATCGAACAGGTGCAGATGTCAAGAAATAATAATCCCTTAAGAAATGGAAAACGAACTAAAGATAAAATGCAAACAACAAACTATAGACTAACCAGTTACAGCATAATTGTTGTATACTTTCTTCCCATGGACAATGTTTGCAAAGTTTGAATCAAAATCATCCACATTGTTTTCATCCTCCCTGGACGCTTCGGAATACACTGGTTCAGAGCACGAAAAGCAAATCGACAGCCCAAAAGCAACGCCTGCAGAAGAACCAACTCCATGTAGCCTAGTCCCCGATCCAGTATACCATTTTATCTTTGTAATTCTGTCATGTTTTGACAATAGAAGCCTCAAACTTGTGTTTTGGCGTGGCGATGAAGCTGCAAGCCATTTTGATCCTAAATTGCCACAATCCACACTTTTGATCTTAAATTTACTCGAATTATCATTCAGTTTAGATGAGCAAGACCCAAGGCAACACCCTTGAAATGAAAGAGAGCCAGTAGAAGAACTTGAGGGTCTCCTACGAATGGTCACCTCGACATAACTCAGTTGAAACTCCCCTTGTGAGCTGCATGATTTAGGTGAAAACTGAGAAACTAAAAAACGGGCATGACCGGAGATATGCCTTCCGACGCGCTCGCAAAGGCATACAACCTGCTTGGCAGGTGTACTGATTGGAGAGAGAGCTATCATGTTGATATAGCTCGAGTTATACCAACAGCATTATCTGCAATTGCAAATCAAATCAAATAAGAAAGTACTCAACAATCCAAAACATTCTTACAAGTTCCGTTACAAAATTGTATATTTGTTGTGTCAAGCGCCCACAGTTTGAATAGGGATCACCAAAAATAAAGTCCATTTTTGTTTTTGATAGCCAAGGGTATACACCGGACTAATGGTGGACCTGACTAATCTCTCAGGAGTTAAGAAGGCGCCTCTACTACTAACTCGGAGGTCGAAGGAGAAATAGTGCAGCTGCTGTGAATTTAACTATCACCTATGACTTAAGGCACTCTTCAAAACCACTACACCACATCCAATGGGTCAAAAAAAAAAAGAAAGAAAAAAAGAAGAAAAAGAAAAGTCCACTTGCAATTGATACTATTTACTTGCACTGAAAACATGGAAAATCTATCAAGAACAGATAATGGGTACTGCCAAACCATGAAATTGAACTTTAGAAGAAAATTCTCAAACCACCAATCAAAAAACCACAATAGAAGATGATGAAAACCCAAATGGGTAAACAAAAAACAGACATTCGTGCACAATTTCGAGAGGTTTTGCACAAAATGACTTAGATTCCTGAGAATGCGAGACAGACAAGTGTTTGGAAAGCAAGAAAGAATACCTTTGAGTGTCGGATGAGAGAAGAACAAATTCAAGTGTCTTCGCTTCAATTCGATTCAAGTGTTTAAAATCGAAAATTCTATACTCGTGAGAGTAGGTTTTATAATCTTTAAAAGTGCGTATCTCGAGGTTCATCGACAACAACTAAATCGATGATATTTCACTAATGAAAAAAAAATCAATCGAGAACTTAAAAGAATCTTCTTCGCTCCCGCCATGAGAGATCTCTGCGATCCGAAACCAGATTGAGTGATTTCGAATCTAGGCTTTGCTTGCTTGGATCGATCGATCGATAGATCGGCTCGCTCACGATGGAGCTGTTCGTGGTGGATCTAGAGCCGTATTTGGAGTTCTCTGAATTCAGTGAAATCGATCCCAAAATCAAGCGTGCATGCTCGGATGTGAGCAGAACATTAAGAGAGACAGGAGCTCTGCTGGTGAAGGATCCGAGATGCTCTGCGGAGGACAACGATCGGTTCCTCGATATGATGGAGAGCTACTTCCAGAAGCCCGACCAGTTCAAGCGCCTCCAAGAGCGCCCTCATTTGCACTACCAGGTCATTTCTTCGGTTTTCTATGAGTTTCTTAGTTTGATTTTGCGTTTTCGGTGTGTCGATCGCGTCGATGACTTAACGAGTGGGAGTGATGTGTTGAGATCTGGAAGGAATTTGTGCTGTTTGGGGGGTTTATGATGAGTTAGGGTTTCTGATGTTTAGTGATTAGAATTTGGTTTGTTGATTGAGAATGTGTGTAGGATTCAGAAAGTTGTGACCTTTCTGTGAGTAAAATCAATTCGACTCGGTCGGATTTTATAGTTTTTTTGAGAATTGGTTACTTGGTTAACATGCGAAGCTGGCACAATGTGGAATTGTGATTGTGTGGACAATGTGTTTTAGTTAATTCTTAGTTCTATTTTCTTTCTAAATTTAAGTTCGTAATTTAGATTACGTGCAAACCCTACTAGGAGCAAATGTGTGCCCTTTTGTTATTTGTGCTAAACAACATCTTGATTGTCATGCACATGGAATTGAGACTTTCGCCCATTTCTGTACACTGCTTTCTACCTTAAAAATTAGACATGTGGCTTCAATTTCTCTCCCTAAAAGCTAGAGGGAGACAATGTGATTGGTGGGAATTCTGCTTAGTGCATACATGAGAATTCTTGGTTCAAGAAGTTTAAAGCTTCACCATTTATTTTGTAAGTAAGACCTCATACACTCTAGTTTTGGTTCGTAGTCCAAAAAACATCAAAGTCGATGCATTGTCCCTAGATGAAAATATCCCAACAGTACCAATACCTTTTGAAATATGTAGGAACTGTTGTAAAAATTTAGATATTTCAAAGGACTGAAATTCCTTATTTCCCCACATTTTATTTTCTCAATTTCAACCTTTTTATTAATGTTGAAGTGCTTGAGTCTTTTGTTAAAACATGGAGACTTCTTTGGAGAACTAGTTCATCCTTCCGTTGGTGTGTGCTTTATTTTATAAGTACTTTATCTAACAAGCTCATCACTCACATCATCATCGAAGACACGAATAGGAAGGAGTCAAACTTCAAAAGGCAAGGAGATCACTACAAAGGCTAATTTGATTTGATGTACTGTAACTATTGTTTGAGTTGAAGTAGGAGACCTTAAATAGAAAACACACCAACAGAAGGATGGACTAGTTCTCCAAATAAGTCTCCACGTTTTAACAAAAGACTCGAGCACTTCAACGTTAATATAACGGTTGAAATTGAGAAAATAAAACGTAGGGAAATAAGGAATTTCAGTCCTTTTGAAATACCTAAATTTTTACAACAAATCTCTCCTTGTCTACCCACTAATTCAAGAGAGGGGTAGCTGGAATTTCAACGGAGAACTATTGCAACGTCAAATTTGGAATAGGAGTCGAGCAATATGATGTTAATGTAATTAGTTAAATTTTTCATAATTGTTGGTTTTGAAGACCAAGAAAAGATAGGAAGAACAATTGAAAAATTATACAAGGAGAGAAATCATTAATGGAGTCCAAAAATATTGTTTCGGTTCTCCCTAAAAACCAGCCACACAAAAAATATAAACTGAATTTTCGATTCCTCTTGATTTTCTTTTTAATTCTACGTACATAATATATAGGAAATAGAAAAACTTAAATAAAGAAACTCCTAAAACACAAAACTTCTAATTCTAGTCTAGACAACTAAAAATTAGTAACTTCCTATAAAATAGGACTTGACAAGATTAGGCGTACATAGATAAATAATTCCTAAAATCTAGGACTAGAAATTAGAAGGCGCACACAATAAATTAAATAACGAAAATTAGAAATAATTGGGTAGATTGATCTAAAGCACGAATTTCAACAATAATCATGTCTCAAGAGTGATGTGTATACTGCAGTTGACAATTCGTCTAGATTTTTTCCTTCTATGTATGAATTGAATGGTTTGAAAAGCTCACCATCAATTGCACTTAATCGAGCACAATGGAAAAGTTTGATCCATGTAGCCGACCCCAGTTAATTTGGGACTGAGGCTATGTTGTTGTTGTTCTTGTATGTAGGAATTTAATGACTCAATCACTTGTTACTATGTTAGAGGAATGCTTAATTGCAATTTATCTCTTACATGCTTAACCTTGAGAGGGAAACAATTCTCAAGGTTGATATGGCTGAGCTTGAGAGTAAAATATTTAATGTCTGAAAGTGACAGGTTGGCGTTACTCCTGAAGGGGTTGAGGTTCCACGCAGTCTCGTAGATGAGGAGATGCAAGAAAAACTAAGAGCTATGCCAAAGGAGTTTCAACCTTATTTACCTGTGGGACCAGACCCTAAATGGAGGTATATGTGGAGAATAGGACCACGGCCTTCACATACCCGTTTTCAGGTAACATAGTTTTTTACCTGTTGCTTCATATATTCTAATGATGTATCATTGAAATCACCTTCTATCTGCACAGGAATTGAATTCAGAACCTGTTATTCCTGAAGGTTTCCCTGAATGGAAAGAAACCATGGATTCATGGGGAAGCAAAATGATTTCTGCTATTGAGGTAAATTTCTTTGATCTTCTAAGTGCTATTTTTGGTTAGTGCTTCATACATTATATATTTTTCCATTTTGGCAGATGTGTTTGCCTAACTCCGTTTCTTTTAGATTTAGGGTGACTTTCTTTAATTTGTTCTTGTAGGCTGTTGCTGAGATGGCAGCAATTGGATTTGGCCTGGAGAGGAATGCATTCACTTCTATTATGAAGCAGGTATTTTATTGGAATTGAGAGAATAGCCCAAATCCATTTGACTTTGTTTTTTCTTTGTTTCCGAATTAACTTAGACTCTCTCTTATTTCATTCTGTGCATGTTGCCATCGTGCTTGTGTTGTTATTGAACTAGTCTCTTGGGTTGCTTCTGGTTCTGAATCCCACTAGCCAAATTTCTGATCTGGGAAATTGTTTATCATGCGATCATCCAGTGCAGCCCTAATATGAAAATTCTTATTTATATGCCTAGTCAATAACCGTGACTTGATTAATTGTGTTCCTGTTATTGCAAGCTGGTATGTTGTCTTAAAGAGTCAATGCTGTTTATGTACCTCAAAAAAAGAGTCAATACTATTTGATTAAATTGACTTTATAGTCCTAATGAATCTTTTTGCTGTCTGGATATGGTAATAATAGGTTGAATATTACTTAAAATACTAATTACGAGAGATTTCTATTCTTTTCTTTCATTTTTTTTTTTTAAAGATGTTTCATAAAACACTGCTAAGTTTTGTTTGTATTGCCTGACTCATCCCACAAGAGCTAGTCTGGCACCGAAACACATGATTTGATAGAGAAATAACCTATTTGGAGTTGGATAGTAAGATTTAAATTTTGATCCCTTGACCTATTATTCACAAGTCCTACTTTGGCGAATTTGTCACTTACCAACTTAAGAATTTACTGGGGCTGGGAGCTCATGGTGATTATGCATAAGCTTTTTCATTTGGATTATAGTGTCATTATGCTTGAACCTGGTTAATGAGAACAGGTAAGCATTTGAGTTTCATCTCTATTAATTGCTATACTAGCTTATTTTGGAAACCGAGATTGTAGATATGATTATATTGTTCTATTTCTTCTAGGGACCTCATCTCCTTGCACCAACTGGAAGCGACCTTCAGCAACATGGCAAGGAGGGAACTGTATTTGCTGGCTATCATTATGATCTCAACTTCTTAACAATTCATGGTCGAAGCAGATTCCCTGGGCTGAACATATGGTTGAGAAATGGCCAAAAGGTTGAAGTGAAAGTTCCTGTGGGCTGTCTCCTCATTCAAACGGGAAAGGAGGTAAAAGAAAGCATAGGAACTGTGATGTTTAGTTCTTTTTTGTGCGGATAATACTATATTACAGTATAACTGCATGTTTTTTATTGAAACTAAATATACCGGAAAGAAGTAATCTGACCATGTATGAAATAATTTGTAACTATTGCCTTCTATGTGTTGGGTTAGTGCTAGAATTGTGCTCCATGTCCAATCGTGTTTTACTTATCTCTACCTATGCATTCAGCATTCTTCTCTTGCTTTTTTCAGATTGTCCTGTTTTGCAATCTTAAACGTTGTTCTTTTTTTCCTTTTATTCTGGGAATAGTCTAGTGTGGAAGGAAGAAATAACTGGATGAATGCAAAGGGCCAAAAAAGTAACAGCTATCCTACTAGAGACATAAAAAGCTGAGGAAGGAACATAAACAAAGTCAGGAAATCTTCAAAAATCTTTATAGTGCCAAATATTTCATGCAGGCCTCTTGAGTTTATAAATCACAAACCGCAGAATTATGGATGTTATGATTTTTTGGGGCTTATCATGTCCTTTTGACGATTATGGTTCTTGTTTTTCTACCTTCACTACTACTTTATTTGTTATTATTCAAGTAAATGACCTTATACAGCATGAATACCATAGGATCATGATGGGAAATTGTTTTTGTTTGTCATATTCTTTAGACAACTACACTTCTTGCTTTTCTACGACTAGTACTTTATCTGTTATTACCAAATGATTGACCTTATTGAGCACGCTTGTTATTTGTGTAAGACATGGCATATATGACTGATAATTTATGAAGATGCACTTTGCATTTCATGTTGAACATTGTTCGAAACAGTAAAAGGTTGCACTAAGCCATCCATCAGACTATGCTGACAGAAATACTCTTTGCATGTGCATGTGATAAAGTTGAACTTCTACGATTTGCTTAGGATTTTCCCTTTTGCTAAAATGATGGTTGCTATCGTCTGCAAATAGTTACGGAACTCTATGCATTTAATGTTTTTTTTTCTTAATACTTTGGCGGGAGTCAAACTCATGACCTCCTTAAATTTTGCCTTTTGACAAGTGATGTCTCCTCCATCTCACCAGAGATGCTTTGACATCTTGCAGTTAGTTAAGTATAGTGTGAAGCGTGATTGATGATAGTTATTGTTGATGATTTGGCTATCTTATATTCCTTTCAAAGTGATTTGATTGCTTAACCTTTATTTGCAGTTAGAATGGCTGACAGGAGGAGAGTGCTTAGCCGGTATGCATGAAGTTGTGGTTAGTAATAGGACAATTGACGCTGTAGAACAAGCGAAGAAACAAAATCGCAGCTTGTGGAGGGTTTCTTCAACGGTGAGTGGCCGAAGTAAATTCTCATGAATTGCTTTGCATTAACTTTATATATTCTTACATCACTAAACTATTTGTTTTCATTATATGATCAGTTGTTTGCACATATAGCATCAGATGCTGTGTTGAAGCCCCTTGGCCATTTTGCAGAATCCCCACTTGCAAGCAACTACCCAGCAATGTGCGCTGGGGAGTTTGTTGAGCAGGAGCTTTTAGTAATCAACCTCAAAGGAAAGAAGGAACACTGATTTCTCAGATAGGTCACAACATTCATACCATTAATTTCTCAAGATGCAGACTTGGGATCAGATTCGCCAATCTCAGACCAATCAAGGGTCAGAAAAGATTGGACACTGATCCCCCATAAAACTCTATGCGATAAATATGTAACAACGCTTTCTAAATGCTCTCTTAAAATCGATTTCAATCCAAATCCTTGCGAGGGTTCTGCATAAGGTTGCAACTTGACAGTTGATTCTGTTATGTTATTACCCTCAAAATGCCCCGCCAATAAGTAGCAGAAGCTTTGTGACCTGTATCATGACATCCAAGCCGTGATAGCGATTCAAATTAACACACGCTTCGAGCATTGCCGCCACCTTCATAACAACTCAAGTCAGGTTAGAAGCAGAAAGTACACAAAAACTGCATGAAACAGCCTATTTTGAGGTAGGAAGAGAACACAAAATGGATGAGTTTAGGCTTCTCTCTTACAGCATATAAATGCAAACTCATTAGCAATCCAACTTGGCTAGAACTCAAAACAAACCACAAAATCAAAACCACCAATAGAGAAACAATGAGAGTTGGTGCCTTGACTAAGATGCTAATACCATGGGTTGTGCTCTTTGTTACCATGGTTCATGTCGTGGAGCGAAGCGCAGGGCAGGGCTGCAGCACAACATTCTTCTCTTCTCTTGTTCAGCTAATCCCTTGCAGGCCTGCACTTGCCCCATACAGTCCTATCCAACCGAGCGACGCTTGTTGCAGCGCTGTGAAGGCGCTCGGCCAGCCATGCCTCTGCATCCTCGTTAACGGTCCTCCCATTGCTGGCGTAGACCGCAACATGGCAATGCAACTCCCAACAAAATGCACCACAGATTTCGGTCCATGTATGAAACTAGAACCACAATTCCTGCTTACCCTTTCATCCAATATTAACGAAGCAACCCGGACGGGTGTAGTCTAGTGATAAAGCGAAGACGAGGTTGTGTAGGTTAGGCGCACGACCTCGATTTCAATTCTCCACGACAGCCAAATGTCGAGAGTGGTTTCTCTCCGTAAATCTTAAGGCCCCTGTAACTAATCAGATGAAGTGTCTAATACCATAGTTACTAAAAAAAAAAAAAAAAAAAAAAAAAAAACAAAGCTTTTGCTTACCCTTCAATCCAGTTTTTTTCCTAGTTGCAAATAGGGTCTTGTAAACTGACATTGGTTCATGTTTGATCTTTTTTGAAGGTGATATTGGCAAGTAGAACTGAAGAGGCTTCAAGGATATTGAAGAATAAAGTCAGCATAGATTTGCAGAGATGACATCTAATGTACTATGCAGAGTAATAGGAAACCTAGTCTAGAATCTAGATGAAGAAATAAACGACTTACCAATAAAGCTATTGAAAGCTTGTCTTCACTATTTCAAATTTGTTTCATCAAAAGAATATAGATTTACTTTCAGTACCAACAAAACATCCAGATCTGCGAATTCAAAGTCACTTCAAAAACCACATCAAAGCATTATCATTCACCATATAAAATTGGAAAAAAAAAAAAAAAAAAAAGAAAAGAAAAAGGTTAGTGTAAAATTGAGAGTTGGCAACCACAACATGAATTAGTCAATTACTAGTCGATGTAATAGATGTTGAATAAGACGCAAGAAACCAATAAATATTTCCTCCATTTTTATTTAAATGTCGTTTTAAATTTATTCCCATTTTTTTAAAAAATCATTTAATTACCTTGAATAAAAAAAAGTGGCAATTAAATTATTAAATCACCTTTTATTTCTCTTAATCTCACCACTTTTACATATACTAATTATTAATGTATAATTTATTTATTTTTTTCTATGAAAAGTATAAAAATCAATTAAATAATTAATGTGTATTAAAACTTACAAATAACAAACATTGTTAAATATCTCAAAATGGCTAAAAAATCATTTAGAAAGAAACAAAGGGAATAACAAACAATTTTTACTAAACCAACTTTTTCAACTTTTCACCTATTTCTAAACGAATGGTCAATGTAACCTCATTTTGAGATAACTTGACAACCTAATTTTTTTCATCCACAAAACAAAACTCAAAATTGAACATAGTAAGAGAACGGGTCCCCACTCAAAAAATCATTTTAAAGCACATGGACGTCAACTAAGAGTCAAATTTCATTAATTAATTCATATGTTCTCAAAGAACAATAGCATATACATAGAAGCCAACACTAAACTAAACAAAAGAGGCATACGGACACACTAAAGACTACTAAACAAACACAAATACGACCAAACCCTAAACCTCCAAATCCACAAACCCTAAGCCCTCTCGCCACGGATCCTCCTCGCGAGCTGAATATCCTTCGGCATGATCGTGACCCTCTTCGCGTGAATCGCACACAGATTGGTGTCCTCAAACAGCCCCACCAGGTACGCCTCCGCCGCCTCTTGAAGCGCCGCCACGGCGGAGCTCTGGAACCGTAGATCGGTCTTGAAATCCTGAGCGATTTCTCGAACCAAGCGCTGGAACGGCAGCTTTCGTATCAACAGCTCCGTGCTCTTCTGGTACTTCCTGATCTCCCGCAGCGCCACCGTCCCAGGACGGAACCTGTGCGGCTTCTTCACTCCGCCTGTCGCCGGGGCAGACTTCCGGGCGGCCTTGGTCGCTAGCTGCTTACGTGGCGCCTTACCGCCCGTCGATTTCCTGGCTGTTTGCTTTGTGCGCGCCATCTGTGGGTCTCGACAATTGAAGATGAGATTTTGTAATTTCAATGGCGCTGAGAGAGAGAGAGAGAGAGAGAGAGAGAGAGAGAGAGAGAGAGATTTTTGGGTATGAAGAAATGTAGCGGTGACTTGGGTTTTTGTAGGCGAATGGAAGGGCGCGGGAAATATGAAATTTTGGGGGATGGATTGTGGCTGTCGGATTGGGTTTGTTATCGACGGTAGAGGTGCGATTAGAACTAGTGACACGGATCAGTATCCGTGACTTCGTTTGTGGTCCAATGAAACGAAGAAGGACAATAAACAAACGGGTACTATTTACAATTTTATTCTTTGTTATGAGGCCTCGTTTTGTTTGGTTTGTTTTTGACAACTTACAGTGCGAGCACAGTTAAAGAGTTAACTCATAATGAAATATCATATTTTCATGTTTGATTTAGGCAAAACTCATCATTTGATCCCTGAACTTTATGTTTTTTGTGTTTTTGGTCCATTAACTTTTATTACTACACATTTATTCTCGAACTTTTACAAAGATCTATATTTAGTCATTCCACCATTTAAAGTCTTAAATTTCAACGATGTGGGTAACAAGAGTGTCATGTGATTAATCGAGAAGAGCAAAGCGATTTATATTACTGAAACAAAAAACTCACATCGACCAACAAAAGTTGAAAAAAAAAATTAATTTCCTTCAAAAACGTAAAAAAGCTCAAAGTTTAGGGACCAAAAGCATAAAAAAAAACTCATAATTTCAAGGATCAAATGTACAACAATAAAAGTTCATGGACCAAATGTACACTAATGAAAATTCAGGGACTAAAAGCATAAAAACATCAAAGTTCAAGGACCAAAAAATATGTTTTACCTTTGGTTTAACATTAAACTTGCAGGGAAGTTACAAACTTTTAAATAATGAAATATATGAATTGACATAAATGTCCTTCAAACAAAAAAGATGGATATGGGTAATAAAATGTAATTAATGAGGAGGTAGAGAGATATCTCTCGCCCTTGGATGTGAATTGGGAGATAACTTGGAGGGAAGATGGACAACCAAATAAGATTAGTTCTAACTTCCCTCCAAGTTATCTCTTAGGAGTTAACTCCACCCATAACCAAACAAAGCCTTAGTGTCGATTTTTAGGAGTCCCAAAAATGTCATCCTAGTATCTTCCATTTAAGAGGGAAGCTGTTAGAGTAACATACCTTGGGCAGTCACCACTCGGTTGTCGCGTGATACACTTGGAGATGCATCGCACGACAACCGAGTGGTTCATATATGCTTAATTTCGGTTCCCAAAATATGTTATTGAAGCTTTTCCCTTTTAGAAGTGTACTTAATATTGTAGTTGATAGTCCTTGAAAATTAAGCATGTGAAAAAATTAGTAATGATAATAAAATATGAACTATAGAGAGATCAAAGTGTATATTTTTCAAAAAACAAAGGGATGCAAGTGATGATAAGAGCAAGTTTTAGGAAAGAATTAATTTATAGCGTACCTAAATGTCTATTAGTGATTATTTGTTTTTATCACCAAGCTCAAAAGCATTATTTGTGTTAATCATTCAAGTATTGCATAAATCTAGTGTTCCTTCCAAGTGACTCGTTAAAGCTGTTTTAGTAATTTTAGGCATAAAGGAATGGAAAATGCTTTTTCCTATCCGAAAAATGCTTTGTTGACCCACTTTCAGTACCTACGTTGAACACCAAGCTGACGTGGCAGCCATGAGGCCTATTACTTTTTGCTTTTTCTCTGTCAGGTAGCAGAGTTTGTCAACAAAAATAATAATAATAAAAATGAAAACTTAAAAACAAAAAAATCAGTCATTCATCTGACCGACTGACTGTACTTTGTCATTCGGTCAAACCGACTGACCATTCGATGTGACCAAAAACTTTGAATTCTCCTCCAATTTTTGGGACAAAAAATCAAAAAACCGTGCCACTAAAGCACAAAAGAGAAGCTCGACACTTCTCCCATCCCCTGTTTTTTCAAAATATTAGTGCTTCCTCTTGGTACAGTCAATTCATGAGTGTTTTAAGGTAATCGGTCAACACTATCGACTGGTTTGAGCATCACTAAGTCATATCCCTCCATCGTTATCACTGATTTGTACAAATTAAGGAGAAGATTCTTAGTTCTTTTGAGGTGTGGTGGACCACTATCTTCTTTTCAGAGTGGCAAGAAGACAACACAATAGCCGAGCAAGATTCCTCGCACAATCACATTCATATTATTTACAGTCCATGTGTTTATCATGATTTCCAACTTGTTTCGTAATTTGGGGGTGTGCGAGAAAAACAAGGTATGTACGTGATTTGGCGATTTGAGAGAATGCAAGAAATTAGGGGTTCACCTGTATACTCAACCACTCAGGTTGATTGGGCTGACTTGTTTTTTAAGTGATTTAGGGTTAAACGCACTCTATGCTGTTCCAAACTACATATGACTATACTTGATTTTTAGTGCATTTAGGTCTCGAAAGTTAGAGTTTCACTCTATGGAGTTCTGAATCGCATTTGAGTAAACTTGATTTTTATGAAATTTAGGGTTGGAGATTTACATTAGATCATTGCTTTCATTTGTGCATAATGTTGATTAGATTTTGCCGACTGTTGCTTAACAAAGTTATTTTGTAACCAATTGACAAAGCATAGTTTAGGTTAACCAAATGTAGTTATGCTCATTACAAATTGATGTTTTATGTCAAGGTCCGTTTCATAAAACCCTGACTTAACCTAATTTTCTTACCCTAATTAGGTTCCTTATCTCTTTGACCAATCGCAACCCTAAATAGTAGGATCCACAATTTAGACTTAGCGATGGGCAGTTAGTCTTCTACGGTTGGATTTACATGCATAATGAATAAACTTGTATAATGCCTAAATTATTAGAATGTGGAAGGTCCTTAATTACCTTGCAACATTATTTTTATGTACTTGCTAAAAACCATTGGTTTATGATTTCATTCAGGTAAAGTAATGGATCATTGTCAAATCTCAAAGTTTTTAAATCGATAATTAGGGCTAATTAGGGATTAACAGAGCCTAATTATGGTTTAGTTCACGAGTCAGGAGCTAAGGACCGGTGAATTGAGATTTAATGTAATTTTATTATCGGGTGATGTGTGCTTAGTGTTGTGTAATATATATTATGTTATTTTGCAAAATTCAAAGTTAATCGAGTAAATTTGAAACTCTCGGAGTTTTGTCTCGAGATACGTTTCGAAATGAGCTTCGAGATAATTAAAATGCTAATCGAAAATTTAGTTTTGAATTTCGTGAAAAATTAAATGCGGTTTAAGTTTAAAAATTAAAATATGAATTAAAATGGACTTAATGAGCTGGCGTGGGGATTTTGCCCCGGTTTGCATGCAAGTTGGGGTCAAAGGTAGTGTGAAATGAGAACGAAGTTGGTGCAAGACCTTGTTTCGAGTTTCATATCGATTGACGATGGTCGAGGTTGAGATGGGCCCAAATTGGTGCAAGTTTGATTAAGTATGACAAGATGATTGGTCTGGAAGATTTTAGTATTTCATGGAAAAAGTTAAGATTTTTAAGGTTTTGGTATGATCAAAATCAATGTTATGGAAGTTTTATAGAATTGGACTATATTTGAGAAGTTGACTCGATTTGGTAAGAAATCGGACCGAAAATGAGCAATAAAAGTCAAAACACATCAAAATAGAGATTTCGGGAATTAATAAACAAAAATAAATTAAACTGCTGACAAACATATGAGAGTTTATATATAAATTAAGAAAAAAAAACATAACAATGAAACATTCAATAGAACGTTTTTTTATGTTTTGGTTTATAAACCTCTACGTGGACATTTTCGCTCGTTGAGCTTCATACATTCGATTTTTGTCCGATTTCTTTCTACAAAACTATATAACGTCACGAGACGGTCAGTTGGAGCCAAGTTTTTGCAGTGGAAACGAGGTAATCGGCCCACAATTTGGTAAATAATCAATGCATGATATTTTTCCACAATTCAATTTGAATTCTCGCGAATTTTTCGATTTCTTTTGTTGGGTTTTAATAGAAATTGGTAGGGATTGTTGTTAATTGGTATATTATATTGATTTGCGTCAATCTGTTTTTTTTTCCACCGACGTGGGTTAGGGTTTTTATGAATTGAATTGATGCAATTTAGTTGATAAATGTTTTTGAAGATGCTTTATAGTTAAAACTGATTTGCATTGGATTTTTGGACGAATTGGATAATTAATTTTCTTTCCAAATTGACTCAACGAGCTATGAAAATATTTTGAATTCGATTTGATGTGATTTCTCGGTGATTGGTGTCGAGTTTTGAGGATTTAATTGCAAAAGCATTGATTTGGAGAGGCTTCATTAGCGCAAAATAAATAAAGCTCACCTAATCAACAGGCCATATTGAGAAATTCATAACTTCTCCTTTTGTGATCAAATTTAAGTGTTCTTAGAGTCTATGGAAAATATGAAGTGAGCCTCTACAAGTTCTTTTTTTTTTTACCATGACAACTATTGAGGTATGTAAGGAAGCTATTGGAACCACTTTTAAGGTGATTTGACGCTTCGGGAACCCCAAAAAATTAAGCTCTAAGTTTGTTGTTTGTAAGTAAATCCTATAGTAACCTTTAAATTGTATGAGTATTTCTCAAATATAATTGCATGTTTTATCGTTGCATATTTATTGGTCATGCATTCATGGACAAGAGAGGAAGAAGGCTCTTGAGAGTCTCGTTGTGTTCACTAGCTATATGTGTAGTAGGATGAATACTATGGTGCTCTACGGTTGGAGTCACTGATTATTGTAGACATGTAGGAGATTTTAGGAGGATTCTATAATGCTGGCCAATATCATACTTCATGGACAGTCGAGTGCGTGACTTCTTGAAGGACTTCCTCTCAAACTCATGAATCTTTATTATTGTTTACCCACCACTTTTGGAAGACGTCGTCTGATTGTGGTCGGTCAACAAAAACGCGATGGATTGCATATTTATATATTTATGATTTTCTTGTGATTTGTTCATTTAAATTCTAGGAATACAATGCATTTAGTGTGGGATTTACTTATTTGACGTATTCGAATTTTTATAATTGAGTAATGATAGGTTCGAGCGACGACAAAGGAAAGGGAAAGTCGTCATATTTATGTGACTCGCCCAATTTCATTCTCTCTATTATGTACTATTTTTGATATAATATATTGTATAAATTGGTTTTTGGGTTCGTTTGTGGCTATGATATCCTTTGGAATGGTTGTAACAATTTTGAGATAGATTAGGATAATTGTGAAGCTAAGGTAGTGTTGGTTTTAAGATTTTGATATCCTAAATTAGGTTAGAATGAATATATCTATTATGTTGATGCAATATATATTGTTATGGGGTGTATTGTGAGTCCTTCGATATTTCTACCAAGCTGAGCAGGTTTTGTTTAAAGATTTTTGAAGGTCATGTTTTTCGGTGTAGGCTTATAAATAAAGGAGGTGTTCTCAAGAAATTTTTAGTGAATTTTGAGGATTTTTTAATCAATCTAAACATAAAATGAGGTTTCAAATTAACTTTTAGGATTATATAAGGTTGATAAAGTTTATTTTTGATGATTATAAGGTCTTGATATTGTTTTTTTATTGATGATGATGCTAAGGATGACTAGATTATCAAGGGATTAAGGTAATCTAGGCCGGTCAGATGCCCTAATCAAAGGGGTTTAATGATCATATTATTGATCTGAATGAGACAGTCGAAGAAGTGAAAGAAGTGGTTGATTGAAAACGAGGTGATACATATAACGAAGTACATCAACCAGTAAAGGCTAGTGTCACAGCTGAAAAGTCATAGGAAGTTGTTAGTGATAATGAACCGCTGATGGAGTGGAGACATTTGAGATTCCAAAGGCTCCTGAAGTTGGCCAAGTAAGCAGAAATTTACAGCCAAACAATAATGTGGAAGACAGTCGATGTGGAAAACTCACCCATCGACCTTTTAGTTTTTCAACCTATAAGGACTATAACAGCCAAGTAAGCTATAATCTCAATATAATTTTGCAATATGACTGCGACAGGATGTAATGGCCATACAAGGTATACATGTTGAGGGCAATGCAAGTGGACCCCCATGTGGTGGATACTGATTATTGGCATTTCCTTTGTAATCTCAAGACTTTTGTAGGGGATTCCAACTAACAAGTGATGATATTTGAAGTTGGGAAGTCCTATAACATGACTTATGTTGAAGTAGTTGGGTTTATAAGAATTTTCAATTTCCCAAGAATGTAGTCAAAGTTTTTTGTAGGAGTCACAATCGAATGGTAGTCGTGTTCGTTGACAACTTGTTATAGACCTATTACTCATCTCAATTGTTCAAAATACCTATTTGAGCATCCTATTACATGTCCTCATTTTTACAGGATTATGGTTGAGATCACACCAAAAGGGGGTGAATTGGTGTATCGAGATGTGATGACCCTCCTCTGACTTAGGGTCGGGTCGCCCGGCCTAGACTGCCACCCATGCCCAATACCATAATCGGGCCCGAGTGAACGGTATGGCATGCCTAAAACAACCTGCGAATAATGTAACAAGTTCATATTACCAAAGTTTAGAATAAAATGAACAAGATCCATATGTCTAACCATAAAACTATATGTAGGTCCTCAATTCATAAATTGTTTTAAAGTCATTCATTTACTAAAAAAAGTTCAAACTAGAGGAGAGTGAGGTTCAATCTACCCGAAAGACATATTCAAAATATAACCCAAGTTTAATAGTTTCAAAAATGAATATATAGATCATACAATACAAGGCTCACTATTAGAGAGAAGGCTTCAAGCTATCGCCTCTCCCTTTTCTCGATCTAGCACCAACGTGGATACCTGAGATGTAAGTGGGGTGAGCTAAAAGAACCAACGAAGCTCAATAAAAGAGAAAATTCGCTCAAACACTAAACATGCAATTATTACCTATAAAGTAAACCAATTCTACACGTAAAGTAGTAAACCGAATTGTAAAGCATTTAATGAAAAGTAATGGAAACATGGTTCTTGTTCGTAAAGGGGGGTACAAACAATTTCCAAGTCAATTAAAACATAAATGTACGTTTCATAATTCAATAAGCAAGAAAGTAAGCAGTCTTTTGATACCGCATCATGAACGAGGATTCGCAATTCGTAAATAAATTCCATTTATTAATGCAATGGGGTCCAACAAGAGATTTACCATAATGAATAGTAATAAATACAAGTAATTGTTCCATTCAATGCATTCTAGCTAATTGTATGAATCCGATGACCGAAACACTCACTCTCGAGGTGATGTGAACCATTGGTGGTCACGATGGCCGTTGTGACCTCCATCTAGTTCCATCAAACCAACAATAAGTGTTTCCAAGCCACATCGATTATGACCACTTGTGAACTTGATATTTCGTGGTGCAGACCACTCTCTTTTTGGTGGGATCATAACCACACCACTGCAATTCGTGGCACAAACCACTCTCTTTTGGTAGGCACACTGCCACACCACCGCTACTCGTGGCACGTACCACTTTCTTTTGATGAGCATACTACTACATCACCGTTTTTGATCGAATAACACAAGTGTTCATATCATTTGCATTCCATAGATAAGCATATTCATACAATTGACTAAATGCAACCCAATCCCAAGTCTTTCGATATAAATATTATATTTCTATTTATCTAATATTCAAGTCATGTTTAATGCACGATCGAAGCTCCCCACTTACCTCGACTCGCTGCGAATCCTATTTTCGATCTTCAAGCGATCGGGGTCCAATGCGAACCACCTTGCGAATCTAAACAATTTAAGACACACTCACATCAACGACAAGTCATATATTAGTTCTAATTTATTTTTAAATTTATTTTATGGTCCATTAGTATGGGTCCCTCGAGCCTCCCGTCGCCCGGTGCGAAAGTCGAGGGGTGGGACCCACCCAACTCTTCCCCTAGGGATGCGGTAGCGCGCCCCATTTGTAGGTAAAATTTATTATTATTATTATTTTATTTCATATATACTTATATACATATATATACATATATATATATACATATATTATATATTACTAGTGAACAGGCACGTGCTCCGCACGTGACGCACATCAAATAAAATATAATTATCTTAAAATTTACGAATATGATTATCAAACATTTACTACTTTAATTTATAATTTATTTTTTTAAGTAAAACAAATAAAATGGTCAATCATTTCATCTTTGATAATAGGTATCATTTCATTACACATTTAATTCATATTTTTTTTGGTAGAAATAAAGCCAAAATTGGCTTAAGTTTTAACAATGCAAGCCTTCAATCCCGCTGTAAAGACAATGAAATAGAGTTTTCACATCTCAAAAAGTGAATTCAAGTTCATTATTACATGCCTCATTGTTAAATGATCAGTGCACTTGTTATTCTCTATGAGAAGTCATTTTTTTTAATTGCACATGCAATACACGTGCATTAAAAAATTTGGAACAGATTTTAAAGAATGGCTCCCTAAAATAATAAGAACATAATGATTTACAAACTCACTGCAATTCCGAAAATTAATTAAAAGATATAGATAAATCAATTACATATATAGATCAATGTTAGACAAAAAAAAAGCCCAACTCATCATTTGAAACATGGTATCAATGATTTAAATCCATTCCAAAAAATGATTTAAAATAATTAAAAAAGGAAAAATGATTTAATTTAAAAAAATTAGGAAAACAAAAGAGTTTTTTTTGGTATAGAAACAAAAAAGGTTTTGTCCCTATACTCCCTTCCAACCCCAACCCTAGATGAAAATGAAAAGTAAATATTTATCATATATGCAAGAATATCATTAAGGAGAAGCCATCAAGATCTTATTCTATGTGGTAATTTTTGGTATTATAATATTATTTTTGTAATAAAGGAAATTGTATTAATATCCAAAACATGTTTACAAATAGAAAAATTTTAGGCGTACATCGCAATGAGTTGTGCAATTGTGATGTACGCTTAGCACTCCCCTTACAAAAATGGGGATGATTCCCTCTATTGTGAAGCTGTCTAGTTCACCTATACAAAAGAGTATAGACAAAACAAAAATTGCAGGGGGTTTTATAGAAGTGGCCCCAAAATTGCTTGCCAACTTTCAAGGAGATCATTTAACTACCGAGACTTGAAGATTGTAGACAAACTCAAATTTGTCCCATAATTTTCTTCGTGTTACTTGCAGTATCTCGATTATTTCAATTCGCATATCCAACCCTCTCTCTTCAATATTAATTGTGATGATGTCGACGTCCTTAGAGAAAACTATGTGTACATCCAAAGCCTTCAAGTGCTTCACAATAATAAATGCAAATTCATACTCCATTAGTCACTATTTCGTCATTTGTACATTTTCTTCCACTTCACCTCCTTTGCACCCGCTACTCAGTTGTTCATCCTTTTTTTTTTCCTGAAACTCAGTTATTCTTCCTTAGAGAAAACTGCATGTACATTCAAATACACTTAAATAGTACCAAAAATGGCTTTAAAAAAATAGTACTTACAATCATTATGAATATGAAAAAAGAAAGAAAATAAAAGATCACACTAATGACTATATACAACAAAGTTGAACATACCGAAAGTCCCAAAAATGTGAGCCTACCCGATGAAGATTGACGTGTAATTATTGTCCTCCCGTCCCAAGTGTTTCTCCAACTTTGAAATGCGTCAACAGAAGATTGCACTAAGAAGGGGAGAGAGACCCATCAATAAAAAAAGGGAGAGAGACCACGTTGCGTAGAGAAGAAGGGGTTGCATTTTTTTCGAAGCTGAAGTTGTTACATTTGATAGAAGAAGAGCAATATATAATGGTGATCAAAACTTACCAATTTCACTTCACAAATCCCTTGATTAAGTTATAATCGCCAAAAAGGGGAGAGGAAAAGCAATAAAAAAAAGTATTAGGCGGAGAATGGAGAAGAAAACGCAGCAGTTATGGAAATCGCAATAAAAAAAAAGTTTAGAAGTCCTATCTTTAAGGAAGACGTGGTGTTTTTGCTATTTTGTAGGGACGAAAGTGGGTGTGTTGTATAGAAAATCTAAACGGTTATAAATTTTTCAAATCTGAATTGCTTGTTTGTAGGAAACGAAACCGAGAGAATTTTTCTTTAAAAGTTAGTGTCATTCCAAAAATATCCTCATTCTTAGTTCCTTCCTTTTATTTCATCAAAGAACTTGAGGGCACTTTCGAAAAGATAGGTGGCAAATAGTTTGACCGTGGAAAGTGATACAAAATCAAAACCGCCTATTAATTTGTAGTTATCAAATAAATTATTTGAACTCGTAAATTGGTTGATGGTGGATATGGTTTACAATTTGATTTATATAGTGGGACCAATTGGTGTAGGGTTTGCAAAATTACTAAATTGCACATAGGGCAGGTTTATTTGGTTTTAGGTCATCACACGAGAAGTTATCGCCTTTTAAAAACTTTCAATGAACAATAATGCTCTATGCACGCACAATCAACAATTATAAATGTAATGCAATGATGAAAGGGATATAATAGATGGAAAAGAGACATATAATTTATAATGGTTCAATCCAACTTATCTACATCCACTACCTAACCTCCCCGGTTAGGATTTTCAAACCCCCACTTATATTAACAATAAGTGTTATAATCTTAAGCATATAAGCCTAGAATGCCTAATCACCAAATTAGGACTTCCTATAACTAGCCATAACTAGGGTTTATGCCTAGCCTCAACTAGGTCTTCCCTTAACTTAGATCCCACTAAGTCTTACAATAACCACTTACAACAAATAGATGAATATAATGAAGTTCACTTTATAAAGTAAAGTGATAATAAGTTCAATTACAAGCAAGCCACCTAGAGCCTAACCACTCTAATGCATGTAAGTATGAATATGAATGAAATATATAAATATGTCACTAATTTTGTGCAAATCCCAAACAAGAAATTGATTAAACCAAATGGATGAGAATAAATTCGGTTTCAAATCCAATGAACAATTAGTTTGATAAGAATCAAGCTTAAGCCCCAACTTTTGTTCAAATCAGTCCTAAGGTTTATAAAATCAAGTTTAAGTGCAAAGCCCAAGACAAATGTGTTCAAGAACACAAAAATAATTTTCACACACCAAGCACATCAAAAGATGTAGTTTAAGCACAAATAAGCTAGGAAATCAAACTTTCTTACAACCCCAAATGAGTGAGAGTAAAATCAGTTCTAGTGAAGTGGTTGCAAGCCTTAAAACACCTCAGTTACACTAGCTCTGAGAATGATTCAGTTGCCTCAAAAGATTCCAAGTGGTTGAGCACAAAAATCAATACTATTTGATATAAAAATTTGAGCACTTGTGAGTTTTTTTAGCTTAAGAGGACAAAAGAATGTTCTAAGTGGTTTGTTAATGGTTCCCAACTCTATTTGACTATTTGTGGCTATTATCTTGATTTAAGGGCCTAGATTCAATCATCGATTCAAAATAAAGCAAAAGTTGTAAGCTTTTTAAAAAAGCTATCAAGAATCTGGTTAGCGCGCAAATCTACAGGTAATGCACTAATGAGTCCCATTAGCGCGCAAACCAGCAGGGACCTGAAATTAAATAATTTTTGGTCTCATATTAGCGACCCCTTAACATACCTACGACTCAACTAAACCTCTGGAAACATAGTAAACATGTTTAATGTGAGTCATTGGACGCGTTTGGATGGCCCGGATGATTTCACAAATCCCGAAAATTAGAAAACCCGGTTTCATGAAACATATAGGGTTTTTCAACAAATATTTTATTTTTCTTTTCAAAATACATTCAAATTGAGTTTGGTGCTTTCAAAAATAGTCACAATAGTTTTCCAAACTCGATGCATGTGTAAAAATGAGTTTTCATAATATAAAACACTATAAAATTATTTCAAGTTATAAACTTTATTTGATACTAAAACAAATACTTGAAACTTTGGAAAATGTAAAAAAATATGGTATGCATTAAACTAATGCATTTAGCTTGTGTAATTGGACTTATATAACTTAAATAGTTTGTACAACTTGCAGTTTACGCTTTCCATCCTTGGTTCCTTGTGTGAGCTGAATCTTGAGCTTTACCGGCTATATCTGACTTGAGCACGTGAGAATTCAATTTTCTCTTTTGAGCTTGTGATTTATAACCAAGTTTGACATTCTAAAACACACTTAACAAACTTGTTAGAATCCTTTCACTTTGTTTGTTGCCATCAAAATCTCGGGTAGAGTATAAGTGACTAACCACTTATGTAACGACCCGTATTTTTAAGTTGTTAATTAATCGCTAATCACAAATTATTAGTGATCTAATACCAATCAAGGCTTTCCGTAAATCGAAGTGTTTGAAAATTTATAAAAGAAAATAAATAAAATGATTTTAATTTTTATTTGGCATAATATCGCGAGTACTATATGATACCGCGAATTGGCGTGACTTAATTTAAACTAAGTGCGCACGCGACGACATGACTATAAACCATCAATTTATTTAAATTGGCTAAGTGGGGACAAGGCTAGGGTCTGTGCACAATACATGTCAAATTTGGAGTGTTACAAGTTTGTAGGGCAAAAGGAACCCAAATAAATTAAGTCCTAACCCAAACTTCTCACTCAACCAAATAAAAAATATATAAAAAAACCCTAGCTATAACCCGACAAACACACGTAGAGAGAAAGAGAAAGAGAGAGAGAAGTTGCCAAGAATAGAGGGAGAGAGGCCATGAGGGAGGAGTCCGGCGAGACGTGGCGGTGGTAGACCAGCCAGAAGCGCCGACAGACGTCGACAACATGGACAAGTTGGAGGCGCGGACGGTGGCTCGCGGTGCAGCGGTGAGCCAGTAAGGAGATCGGTGCGCAGAGGCTCGCGAACAGCAGCTCCAGCGAGACTGGAGTCCGGCCAGAGAGAAGCAAGCATCGACGGATGATGCGCGGGAAGCGCGGACGACGCAGCGCAGAGATGGACCAGAGGTGGTGCGGCTGTGGGGAGGACGACGAGCGGTGACACGATCCACCAGGTAGCGGCGGGGACGAACCAGGGATGAACGCCGACGAGAACCACGACAGTGGCGCAGACGGCCAGCCGGCAGCGAGCCATGGAGAGAACAGCAGCTCCGGTGAGACAGTAGCTCCGATGAAGCTCTCATGGCGAGGGCACTTGTTTGGAGGAGCAAAATCTTGGAGTTGAGACTCCATTAAATGTTTTGGTGAGATCCTAAACCAAATTTTAGTACAAATATAAGATCAAACTCATAAATTTCTTAAGATTATTAATGGAAGGGAGTTATCATTGATGATTTAGGTGTTGTATTAAGGATTGGATTCGTTTTTAAAATGAACTTCAGGCTATGAACTAAATGAAGTGGAATTACATGGTTTTCAAGTCAATGAGAATTATTGCTCGAAAATGAACTTACTTCGATTAAGTCTTGGATTCTTAAACAAATGCTATGATTTGGGAGTTTGAGTCAAACTTGACTCTTTGGTTGTGAGTTAGTCGATTTCATTTGATTTGTGTCGGAAGTCAAGTTATTATGAGATTTTCTTATTTTATTTCATTGCATTTTTTATCGCACTCGAATTATTGGTTTTGATTTGAAAGAAAATTTTAAAAAGTTGAGAATGACTTAAGTAACTTAATTGAGAATAAATATGAGTCCTAAATGGTCTAAACTACTCTTAATGAGTTGTAAACGAGTCTAAAGAATATGTGTTATACTTATACGCTTGTAGATACGCGACGAGGACTCCTACTATTCGAACGATTACTTTGACGTGGCGACCTATATGAATCTAAGGTAAGTAAAACCAGCTAGAAAATGCACAATAGATCATTTGAGCTTATATTTTATTGATATTATATTGTGTCCCTTCCTTGGAATTCCCACCCACTTATAAGTGTCTGAAGGCCAAGTGAGTCATACGAGTGTCTTTGATTGGAGTGGTTACCGGCTTGCAACCGGGGCCCTGACCTCGAGTCACTTGAGTATTTAGTCGAATGAGATGTGTTTTATCCGAGGCACCGTTGATATCCCTCATTTGCGACGACGCCGCGTCCTAGTACCCGAGTCTGCTTGGCGTTGCTGTGACTCTATGACCCCGATCCTGTGGCACCCGCACTCGGTGGTCTTGGACTACTTGGCACCTCTCTATTGTTTTCTTTGACACTCATTTCTCGTTGTACTTTCATTTTTACAGTCTTATTATCATGCATTCCATATAGCTTTCTTTCTATCCGCATGAATTTTAGACTGCTTCATTTATTTTGAATTACTGTTTAGATCCTATTGGCTTTTACTTACTGGACTCGGCATTCTTGTGTTTGACCGAGACCAGATCCGCAGCCGATCAAGGGCAAGACGCCAACACTTGGCGATCTACTCTGAGGATATCAGAGCGGCCCTCATCTGCACACTTTTGTAGGTTTTTGACTTTTTGTATTACTTATATATGTTGTTATCAAACTTGGGATACTAATTTGGGTTGAGAGATACACGCGACTGGTATATCATTTTTGCTTAGTTATAACACTTGACACAAGATATACATGAATGTACATGTTTACAGGGTTCCACAATTAGGTTGTCCAACTCTTTTACATTATTGTTGAGTTATTTAATGTATTAATTGCTTTCGCTAATTTGTAAAACTTGAAAAATACTAATAACTCAACTTAAAATTATGAATTTACTTATACCGACGGATTGGAAGGCTGACTAGACCTACGTTGACCTTGCGAGACTAGCTCGGGGGTCCACGTGGGCTTAGGCCGGGAGGGGCCTAGTTTGTGGGAAATTGGGGCCGTCACAACTTAGTCCAACAATCTCCCTCTTTTTATGATAACAAAAATGTGAACTTGACAAACAAATGGTGTAGTTTAAGTACGCATCTAATACATCAAATCATATCAAGTCCATAATCTCGAGTTCAAACCATGAATTTCTCCCCCTTATGATAACATCAAAAAGTGGGCATAACGCTCCTCCTCACAACATGCATATATAGAGGTGCAAACATGGAGAATGAAAGCGAGCAATCCATAGGTACGATAATGAAACAAAGTACAAAATAACTCAGAGATACGCAAAATAATATCCATGATATTAATTGCTCAATAAAAATACCAACATAGTTGTGGCACATGCATAAATCCCAACAAGTACATAACTAAACAATGTAAACCAAAATGTGGATGTACATAAAAAAGATAACTAACAGACATGAGCCTAATGCTCCCCTTATCTAAGCTACTCCTAGCCTCTCCTCCTAATGAGACGAAGTCCGATGGGCAGAGCTGGAGGCACGAATGTCTCTCACTGGCCGGACTGGCAGGAGGTGGCCTTGAATACATCGAAGACAATCACCCTGATGATCAAGACGCGTGTCAATGGTTGTGAAATTCTTCGTCATGTAGTCGTGCAATGGCCTAACTGGGCAAATATGTAGGCCATCTAAGGAGACATGTTCGGACGAGGAGCAACATCGAAATAGGAAGGATAGAGTGGAGGCTGCTGCTGTGGCTGGTGCTGCAGCTGTAGAGGTGGTGGAGCCTGGTGGTCTTGCTATACATCATCATCGCCATGTGGATACAGGAAGTTGTAGTCCAGATAATCGCGCTCATCGAAGTCTACGGGAGGATCAGTAGGGTATGGAGACTCGTATCCCTTGTTGTGCTCATCGTCAAGGATGTCCTTCTCACGTATCCATCGTTGCTCTTTGCGGATGTAGCGATACTTCATGGCCTTCAGAGTGGCCATGTCGATGGTGTCTTATGCAGAGAGCTAGGGACCCCATAGACTGAGATTCACCTGTGTCGACTCAAAATAGGAGGTAATGATGTGGGTATAGAGGGAGGTGATGACCTGAGCCGGATGTCGATGTCATGTATGCGATAATAATGTAGGGCAGGCTAATGGGAATCTCGCGCATCAAAGCCTCGAGGACGTACATGTCTAGGAGAGTGACGTAGTTCTTACTACCACCACGAGGAAAGATTACCATATGAAAGATTTTATGCAGCAGATAGGGCACTAGTTTGAAGTTGGTATCGGTGACTCTAGAATGATACATGGTGATCGCCTTTTTTGAACCGTGTGAAGGAATTAAGGTCAAAGCGCTGAGCAAGAATCTCCGGTGAGATCAAGACAAAGGAACCGTCGACCACCAACTGAATGACATGGTCACTTGCGGTGGCAAGGTTGGGGTAGCAACTCAAACCAATGGAGCATTATAGGAACGCTTATATTGGCAAAAGGACACCCACCCAGATTTGGCAAGCACATCACGCATTGGGAGGTGTGCTTTATCGAAGAATTTGGAATCGATAATGGCAGGCTTTATGATTTTGGCGTCCGTAAGCCTCGAGCTTACCGACTTAAGCACGGACTTGGACCTGAAAGCACCATTGTGCTTAGATTTGGAATGACCCTCTTTTGGAGGAGCATTGGCGAGACAGTGGCTGAGGTGTCTCTATGGTGACTAGTAGACCAAGTCTCGCAATGGTGGTGGATTGCGAAATAGTTTGAGATGGGGCTTGTTGGGTTTAAGGGTTCATACGCAACAAAAAATTCAAAACATTTTTGAAAAACCCCAACAGGATTGAATATAAGTTCCATTAAACTAGATGTACAAAAGTAAAACCATACTTTAATCCCTGTTTTCCTTATCTGATTGTTTGATCTCCACGACGTTCAAGTGCATGTCCTCTATCAGAAATCCACACACGAATGGTGACCGCAATTTGGAGTGCTAGCCCCTAGAGAGATAGAAGACGTTTTCTTTATCTCCCAAAATCCAGAGAACTCGAAAATAGAAAAAACAAAAATCTTGTATCGTTTTAGGGTTTCAACCTCTATTTATATGTGTAGATAAGCCCTCACTTAAAATCATATTCGTAATACAACTATTGTATTTAGGCAGTTTAAGCAAATTACACATATGCCGCTATTAATAAGTTATCATATAACAAATTGTAAGGGCTTATATTTCACGAATTTTTATCATATAAAAATTCATTACTCTAGACCAACTGAAATTGCGCAAAGCCATTCTTTGTGTGCAACCCAATAGGTTCATGTGATGTTGGCAGTGAACCAAAACCATTTTGGTACACAAGTCATAAGCGGTCTCTAGCAAGACATTATGACTACCCAAATAGCATGAATATTAAAATCGATATAACCTAATGAATAACATATCTCATATCCTTTTGTCATGCGATATCATTTGATTAAACCTAAGGCATAGAAAGTCACCCTTAATCTTCAATCGTACTAGTCTCGATCTTTAGGTAAACTGAAAACATCCAAGTGACATTGATCATATCAATTCACATAGACTTGGCCATTATTAGTCTATTATATCGATGGATCCACTGATATCTCTCTCTATATGAGAGTGACAAATTCTATCTTGATTACATACCTTCACATATTATTCACTTGGTGACCAATCACGCTCTTTATAATTGTCCAATTAAAGACAACATTTGATTGTGTCAAATTACAATGCTTCTAATATTGAAGTCTATGGTAATCTCAAGTAGAATGACTAAATGATATAACTATCATGAGTAACATCTATAACTTAATCTATGTGGCGTTCTCATAGCGGGTCGATCCAGTACCTTGTTCCTTAACAAGTACTCAAGATCTCGATTTGTATCCTTATGTGCATGATAATCACATGACCATCAATCAAGATTTACACTAGTATTAATTCATCATAGTTCCAGTATAATGACCGACTAGGGACATTTAAGATATTTTAAAAATACCCATAGATATTAATATAAGGTAAACATGCAATCACTTATAATAAAACATCAAATGAAAACCTCTATTTTATTAACTAAAATTATAAGATAAAAACATTATAGATTGACCTAGGGCACATTCCCCAATAGGACCGAGGATTCGAAGTCACTACTAGATGACGATTTAACGACTCTTCGAGTGGGAGGGCGATGATTGGATGACGTAGGAGTGGGACGGGCAGCGAGACGTTGGGTTTAGCGTGAAGATGTTTTGGCAAAAATAGTGGACACAAACTAGGGTTTGGAAATAATGGAAAACCTAGTACTATGAAGGAAACCCAATGAAAACAATGAATAAGGGAAGAAAAGTTACCTATTAGACTTGAAAAACCCAAAAGAGACTGATTGTGAAGGAGGAGGCTTGGTTGGAGGTGCAAGAGATGAAAAAGAAATGTTTTCGATCTTAAAAACCAATTTATAAAAGGCTTGCCTGAGCGTCATTAGCATGTTAGGTACGTCATTAGCGCGCTAATGAGTCAAAAAGGTGGTTCTATGGACAAACTTACTAGCGTGCTAGGTGGACCGATTAGCGCGCTAGCGCGCTCCCTGTCACACCTACCGTGCTAATTACTCTTTGAAATTTGGGTGCAAAAAGTATTTGAATTTTTGAAGGACAACTCCGATTCATCTCATACTCCATAGACGCTTCACTAACAACATATAAAAAGGTTTAGATGAGCTAAATCATGCTTAGAAGGTCGGATTCACGAATCATGCCTAATTCTCGCTCAATTTTGGAAAATTGGTCTCTAGGCAATGGCTTGGTGATAATATCAGCTAGTTGGTCCTTAGTGGGCACATGAATCAATTTAACATTGCCCATTTGGACATGATCTCGAAGGAAGTGGTGCCTAATCTCAATGTGTTTGGTACGGGATTGTAACACCATATTTTTTGATATGTTGATCGCGCTAGATGTTATCACAATAGATTTCAGCACAACCAACTTGAATTTGGTAATCCTCAAGTTGTTGCTTCACATACAAGACTTGAGCACAACAACTTCCGGCAGCTACATATTCGGCTTCAGCGGTGGACAAAGCAACGAGTTATGCTTTTAGCTAAACCATGATAATAGTGAATTTCTTAGCAAATGAAAAAATCCTGAAGTGCTCTTCCTATCAACTAGGCTCCTCGCATAGTCGGAATCAACAAAGCTTCAAAGTTCAAAACTTTTGACTTAGTTGAACTACAATCCCAAGTCTTGTGTCCCACTTAGGTAACGAAATATACGCTTAACACATTTCAAATGTGATTCCTCATGCTTGAATTGAAACCTAGCATATAGACACACGCTAAACATAATATCAGGTATACTAGCAGTCAAGTAAAGGAGACTACCTATCATGCCACGATATAGCTTAGGATCTATGGGCTTTCCTAATCGGCCTTTGTCCATTTTGATGGTGGAACAACTAAGAGTGTCACATGCCTTCAAATTATCAAATTTAAATTTCTATAGCCCGTCCCTCACATACTTCACTTGATTTATGAAAACCCCGTACTTGGATTGCTTAATTTGCAAACCTAAGAAGTATGTTAGTTCACTCATCATGCTCATTTCAAATTCATTGGTTATCAAAGATGAGAAATCATCACATAAACGTGTATTAGATGAACCAAAGATGATATCATCAACATAAATTTGAACAAGAAACATGTCACATTTTTTGATCAAAATGAACAATGTGAGATCTAGTGTTCTTTTCTCAAACCCTTTGTCAAGTAGAATTGCACTTAGCCTATCATACTAAGCTCTAAGAGCTTGTCTCAATCCATACACGACCTTTTGAAGACGACATACATGACTTGGATAAACATGGTCTTCAAAACTCGGTGGTTGTTCTAGCCTTATTTATAATCAATGCCTTCCTCTTGATTATAGCCTTGTGCGACCAACCTAGCCTTATTTCTTACTATCTCACATTTTTCATTTTTTTTATTCCTAAAGACCCATTTGGTGCCTATGATTGTACGGTCTTTAGTTCTAGGCACTAGTGTCCATACCTTGTTTCTAACAAAGTGTTCTAGTTCCTCTTACATGGCCATGATCCAAAACTCATCACCTAAAGCATTATCTACCTAGTGGGCTCTGTTTGTGATACAAATGCTATATGCTCCTCATCTCGGTTTAGTGATGATCTAGTGGTTATACCTTTGTTTGGATCACCTATGATTTATTGAGAATGATGTCCTAGAAGAAGTCTTTATTTCTTGGGTACACTTGGTTCGATTTTCGTTCTCAGTTATACTTCTTTACCATTGGATTTTTGAGCTTGAGTGATACCATCATCATCATCAAATCTCATTTTCTCTAAGGTGTGCAACATTTGCACTTTATGATCTATATCATCAAATTTGACATGGATTGACTCTTCTATGGTCTTGGTTGATCTATTAAACACTCTATATGCCTTACTATGCATGGAATATCCTAGGAAGGTGCACACATTTGACTTTGGGTCAAACTTGTTCAAATGATCCTAATCATTTCGAACATAGCAAGTGCAAGCGAACACCCTAAGAGTCCAGTGCCCTATTTAAAACATCAAGTGAGAGTGAGGTTGTACAGTGCCCTATTTAAAACATAACATGTCGTGTTAATGACTTCGGTCCAAAAGTGCTTAGCTATGTTATACTTATTAAGCATGGTCATGTACATTTTTTGGAAAGTCCTATTCTTCCGTTCAACTACTCCATTTTGTTGTGGTGTCCTAGGATATGATAATTGGTGTGTATACCCTTGTCTAGCACAAAACTCCTCTAAGTTCCTTTTAACAAACTCACCTCCCTATCACTCCTAATGATGGTAATTTTGTACCCTTTCTCATTCTCAACTAATGCACAAAATTTCACAAATACTTCAAAGACCTCATGCTAGTGAAATCATCGACAATAAAAAAACAATATGATTTTTCCTCTAGACTTTGTGATTGGGTAGGTCCGAACAAATCCATGCGAATGAGTTCTAAGGCTCTAGTCACACCACTAGTTACTTTCGTCTTGAATGACGATTTCACTTGTTTGCCAAGAATACAAGGTTCACACTCCTTTTATTTCTTGTATGTGCATTTGGGGAGACCCTTCACTAAATCATGCTTGGTCAATGTTGACAAAATTTTCATACTAAAATGTCCTAGTCTACGGTGCCGCAACCATGCATGATATTCATTTTGAGCACTTAAACATGAAGCATTTTGCATATGCATCTCATCAAAGTTATTGGCATAAACACTCTTATCTCTATATGCAATGAACAAGATTTCATGCTTCTCATTCCTAACAATGCATTTTGATGATTCAAATATGACATGAAAACCTTTGTCACACAATTGACTAATGCTAAGCAAGTTATGTTTCAAACCGTCAACAAGATAAAAATTTGAGATGGAAAGAGAATCGTTACCTACAGTAGCAAGGCCTATGGCCTTTCCTTTGTTGTCATATCCAAATGTGACCTTTACACCATCATGTTGCTTTAGTTCAATGAATTGACTTGCATCTCCGGTCATGTGTCTTGAGTGACCACTATCCAAGTACCATGGGGTGCTCTTCCTTGCATCCTACGCAATGTGAAAAACACCAGATTTTGGTACCCAAAAACCTTTAAGTCCGACAAAGTTAGTACCATAAGTGTCCTTAGCAACCCATGTTAGTCTACCCATGTTGGTATTTTGCAAGACACATTTCCCAACTATATGAGACCTATTGCATTTTGAGCATCTATGAGCATCATCTAACAATTTCTTGTAGATTAATAGATTTGCTCCATATCTTATGCCTCTCTTGTTGAATGCACGTCGTTGTGCTCCTAACATCATGTCAAACATATCTCTCCCATTGGTGAACTTGGTCACCGTGTTAGTCAAGTTCTCTACTTCCTTGACTAAGGCATCTCTCTCCCTTAGGACTTCATTCAAGTCACTTTAGAGGTAACTAATGGTCTCATTTTGTGACTCAATCTCACGAAGTGCTATGGTCAAGCTCTTTTTGTGTTATTTGGTCTTCTTGACATTTTTTTCCAACTCTTTCCTAAGCTCATCAATACTAGGCACATCATCCAAAACATCAACATTATCGAAATTTAAAGCATTTGAAATTACCTCACTTTGTGCCACGATACAAAGTATAGCCTTCTCATTTTTCGACTCAGAGTCAGAGCTTGATGAAGATGAGTCATCCCATATTGCCTTGAAGCTTTTCTTGCCTTTTCTCTTGTCCAAGGCTTATTGGACTTGCAATCGACCTTGATGTGGCCCGATTTGCCACACCCAAAGCAAATGGTCTCATGATAAGTTGGTTTTTATAGGTTTTTATTAGTTTATTTTAATATACTTAATATGGAAAGTCTCTAAAATATTTATTTAATTATATTTATTGGTCTTTTCAGGTGAAACGGAGTGTGCGGTTGAATTCGGGGTGAAAAAATACTCGAAATAGTGTATTTACATGCAGTGATCAGAAGCCGAAAGATCTGCCTCGAGTTAGTACTGCACAGGTGGTGGAGTAGTGACCGGCAGGCCAAGTAATGCTCGGGTAACTCACTTAAGTCACTCGCTTCAGCATGCATTGGATTTTCCTCGAGACGCGT
This sequence comes from Stephania cephalantha, assembly GCA_039657325.1. Taxonomy (NCBI): domain Eukaryota; kingdom Viridiplantae; phylum Streptophyta; class Magnoliopsida; order Ranunculales; family Menispermaceae; genus Stephania; species Stephania cephalantha. The sequence goes on from CM077572.1 coordinate 13,459,952, forward strand.
GCTGCCATAGTTCCCCAAATTGATGCACAAACTTATGTGTTATTTGTTTCCCAGCTGCCCATCCACGTGGCAGCTCATCAATGGACCATCACACCAAATCAGCGCCACGCGTCGTAGCCCAACTGGTTTACACTGTCACAAACCAACAACAGCTCATTCGTCTCAGTAATAGTTCGTTCATCCTCGGGAAACGCAGAGCCCACATCCCACATATTTGCACATTCTTGTGCGAGTTTTCTTCCCATGAACCGCGTGCCACGTGTCATCACTCGGTTTGTCCAGCAACGTCACACAGGCGTCTCCAGCCAACCAGTGGCTGCCGCATGGCAATTTTTCAGCTCAAACGCTCCAATCGCGTGCTGCCACCTGTACGAAACCCATTTTCACCCCAAAAACAATCCCTAGATGCTCCTCGACGCACGTGTTACGATACCAACCCCCAAAATTAGTTTCTCTCACCTCCATGAGAGCAATTTTTAGTGGTTTTTCATATTAAGAACTAGGGTATTCATCCGGGAAGTCGACATTGGAGCCGCCACACACAACTTTTCATATTTGGTGATTGTAAAGACCATGCCCGACTAAACCAATCTTTGCCTAGGTTGAAGGGGAAACAAGTGAGATTCATGATTCATGGCATATACTATGTGAGATCTATGATTTGTATTTAATTTGATTTAATTTCTCCTATTTCATTGTTGTTGATTTTAAGGATTATGGTTTAGATCTAGGGTATGTATGTGGCCAATGCATGATTTTAGGGGGACAACCTATAGTTATTTGGACCGATTGTATCCGTGTAATTAACGAACACTCACCCGTTTGCTGTAAAACTCATTCGGTTCTTGAGTGTGCAACAATTGAATCTAGGTTAAACCTGAAGCGGACGCGATTTGGTTATTTAGGATTAGTATACCCACGGATCCAATTTATTGTGATTAGTGTGTTAAACCCGATTGGCGGATGTCTAGGGTTATGCATTAATTAGGGAAGTAGTTAGTGGCGGACGTCCTAGCTATCGAGATTAGGGGAATTAGGAGTTTCTGGCAGACGTTGATTTTCTGTAGCTAATCTATGAGAACTTGAATTAATAATTTTTTGGAAAGATTGAGGACCATAATATGCCATTGAATCTTGATTCTTACTTGTGGAACTGTAGACTTATGTGTTTTATCTCATTAATATTATCTTTTGCGAACTTTTCATTTTTGCTAGTTTAGTTAATTGTTTCCTTGAACTTTCTAAAAACCCTTATTTTTTAGTTAACTTAGAGTAAAACTTAAGTCATGTGGATTCGACCCGTATTTACCACTACTACACCCTTGTGGTTGGTAACTCCATTGCGGGTTATATTTGGCACGCACGACACGTGATCAAATTTTGGCGCTGTTGCCGAGGACTTAGTCCTTACTCTGAGTTTAGGTTTCATTTTTATCTTTTTTTTTCTTAGTTTTATGCTTCCACACCTCACTCGGTCAAAATTGGTTGGTTTACCGTTACATTTCGATCATGAACCGGAGAGAACATTTCATAGGTGGATTAGAGATACCCAACTTAGGCAACATGAAGGCCAAAATCCTCTAAACATGGCTGCAAATCGCCAAATCACTATGGGTCACGCCAATCAAGAGCTTCAAGCTCTTTTAGCACAACAACCCCTCTGTATCAACTATCCGGATAACGCCGGAGACTTTGAGTTGAGGTCTAGGTTCATTCACCTCCTACCATCCTTTCATGGTGGCGAGAATGAAGACCCCGTTACTTTCCTGAAGGAGTTTCAGACTAACCGCAAGTACATAAAACCCTCCAATGCGGACGAGGACACGATTAAACTCATATCTTTTCCGTTTTTCCTTAAGGACAAAGCCAATGAATGACTTTTCTACCTTCCGCCTGACTGCATTAACTCCTGGAATGAGATGACAATCGCGTTTTTAAATGAATACTTCCCTGAGGATAGATTTTCTCAGCTCATCAAGGATATATGCAACATCAAAATGAAGTTGGGTGAATCATTTGGTGCATATTGGGATCGCTATAAGCGATTGATTGCTAGTTGCCTGCAGCATGGCCAGTTTGAGAAGGCCATAGCCCGTTTCTTCTATGTTGGCATGTCGCCCATAGAACGATGCATGATTGATAATGCGTGTGGGGGTCACATTTGAGATAAAACTCCGGCCCAAATGAAGCAACTGTATGAGGACATCGCACAACAGTCACGCCTTTATAGTGATCTTGACGCTACTGCTTACCGAAGTCTGACTGCAGGGAATGTCTCGAGTTCTACTGACCAGAGAATTGACCAACTAACCTCCATGATGGAGCGTCTCCTCTCCTCTAGTAAAGTGCAAGTCAAAGCTTGTGGCTTCTGTACTGCCATAAATCATGCAACTGATGAATGTCCTACTCTCTTTGAGGACAATCAACAGGCTAATGCCATGGGTAATCAGTTCCAGGGACCACCTAGAGTCCCATTTGGGAATACATACAATCACGCAATGGCGAGGAACAACCCGAACTTCAGTTACGGGCCTCAATATTAGAACTATCAGACCTTCGTCCCTAGAGGTCAACCGTTGCCTACATCCTCCAATAATTCCTCTTCACTTGAGGATATGTTCAAAGCTTTTATGGGCCAACAAAGCCAATTTATGAGTAAGATGGCCCAATTCAAGGCTACCACTAAGAAATCCATCAGTGAAACCAAATCAGTGGTCCAAACTCTTCAAGTTCGAATGGACCAAATGACACAACAGAATGGACGTCTTGAGGATAAGGGAAAGTTGCCTTCTCAACCTTACCCGAATCCTAACGCGAGTGCTAACGCAGTTACACTCTAAAGTGGTAAAGAGCTGGAGGGACCCATAATGAACAATGGGTCATATGATGCCAAAGACCAGGCAAATGAGGAAGAACACGAGTTAGTAGTAACTATGTCTGTCCCTAAACAGATGTTAACTACTCAAAAGGAAGCACCACCCACATTCAAGGTCAAACCTCATTTTCTACAACGACTCATCTTAGATAAGAAAAAAGGATGAAGAAAAATAAATTCTCGAGACCTTTCGGTGAGTGGAAATCAATATTCCATTCCTCGACGCTCTGAAGTAAGTCCCTCGGTACGCAAAGTTTCTTAAGGAACTATGCACTAACAAAGGGAAACTCAAAGGCAACGAAAAAGTCCAAATGGGAGAAACCGTCACTGCTATCCTACAGAAGAAGTTGCCTCCTAAATGTAAGGATCCTGGTATGTTCTTAATAACTTGTTTTATAGGTGATGCAAGCATTCAGAGGGCTATGTGCGACCTTGGCGCTTCCATTAATGTCATGCTATTGTCTATTTATCAGACATTGCATGCAAGCCCATTAGAGGAGACCGATATTGTCATTCAGTTGGCAGACCGTTCAGTTGTCAGACTAGTGGGTGTTCTCGAGGACATTCTAGTCCAATTGAACGAGTTTATGTTTCCTACTGACTTCTACGTGGTAGATACGAAGGAGGAACCATTCCCCAATGCTTCGTCAGTACTCCTTGGACGTCCGTTTTTGAAAATGGTGAAGACGAATATAGATGTTGATGATGGATCTCTTACCATGGAGTTTGACGGTGAAGTCGTCAAGTTTAACATCTATGACGCGATCGATACCCCAGTGATGTGTCGTCTGTGGTGTGTACCATGGACTGTATGGATCCATTCGTTGAGCGGACCTTGCTCACGAGTGGTAATGATGAAGTTAAAGTAGTGTTAGAGAATCATCCCAACACTACTCATATCCATGAGAATGTTCTGACCCTCGAAATCGATGTTGAGGATGTTGTTTTAGAGTTGGATTCATTCCAACCCCTACCCCCAAGTGTTTGTTATTTGGAGTTGCCTACTTCTGACTCCGAACTTTCTCCCTCCTTGGTTAAAGCTCCTACGCTTGAGCTGAAGCTATTACCTGAGCACCTAAAGTACATGTTTTTGGGTGAGAATGACACACTTCCTGTGATCATCTGAACCAAACTTACACATTTGCAGGAAGAGAGACTCCTACGAGTACTCTGGGAGTTTAAACAGGCTATTGGATGGACCATAGCAGATATCAAAAGTTTGAGCCCTTCCACTTGCATGCATCGTATATATATGGAAGAGGGGTCAAAACTTATGAGAGAAGCCCGATGAGGCTCAATCCGCCTATGATGGATGTTGTAAAGAAGGAGATACTGAAGCTCCTTGATGCTGACATGATTTACCTCATCTCGATAGTAAATGGGTAAGCCCTATCCAGGTGGTTCCTAAGAAAATGGGAGTCACGGTAGTCACCAATTCACATGGTGAGTTGGTTCCGACTCGCATTCAAAATGGATGGCGGGTATGCATTAATTACAGGAAGTTAAATGCTTCCACCAGGAAGGATCACTTCCCTGTTCCATTCATTGATCAGATGTTGGAGAGACTAGCCGGTCATTCTCATTACTGCTGTCTAGACGGTTATTCTGGTTTTCATCAGATACCGGTAGCGCCTGAAGACCAGGAGAAAATGACCATTACTTGTTCGTTTGGCACTTTTGCCTATCGACGCATGCCCTTTGGGTTATGCAATGAACCTGCCACTTTTCAAAGGTGCATGGTGAGCATCTTTTTAGATTTTGTTGAGCATTTCATTGAGGTATTCATGGAAGACTTTACTATTTACGGTGATTCATTCGATAGTTGTCTCATCAATCTGATAAAGGTACTCAGTAGGTGTATCGAGAAGAACCTGGTTTTGAACTATGAAAAGTGTCATTTTATGGTGGACCAAGGTCTTATTTTGGGACACATTGTCTCAGCCAGGGGCGTAGAGGTAAACCAAGCTAAAATTGATGTTATCAAGAAACTTCCCTACCCTACGAACGTGCGAGAGTTTAGATCTTTCCTTGGTCACGCCAGTTTTAGATCTTTCCTTGGACACGCCAGTTTTTATCGTCATTTCATCAAGGACTTTTTGAAGATCGCACAACCCCTATGTCATCTACTCCAAAAGGACGTACCTTTTGAGTTTGATAAGGCATGTAAGAGTGCATTTGATGCACTAAAAGACTCGTTTACTAGCACACCAGTGATTCTGGCCCCTAATTGGGAGCTTCCATTTGAGATTATGTGTGATGCTAGTAATCATGCGGTGTGTGTAGTCTTAGGACAGAGAGTCGGGAGAGCTTCCCATGTTATTTACTATGCTTCTCGTAATCTAGACGCGGCTCAGATGAACTACACCACTACTGAGAAGGAGCTCCTTGCCGTTATCTTCGCACTTGAGAAGTTTCGACCTTATCTTTTGGTAACCAAGGTTATTATTTACTCTGATCACGCTGCCTTGAAGTACTGATGAGTAAAAAGGATGCCAAACCTAGGCTCATTAGATGGATACTCCTACTACAGGAGTTTGACATCACAATTAAAGATAAAAGTGGTGCAGAGAATCTAGTCGCAGACCATCTCAACAGGATTGGAAATGGTGAGCGTCCTACCCCTCTTATGGATAATTTCCATGATTAGTACATCTATGTTGTTATGGAAGATCTCCCCTGGTACGCCGATTTGGTGAATTATATCACCTCTAGCGAGTTATCTTCTCATCTTTCGAAGGCTCAGAAGAATAAAGTAAGGAAATATGCTAAGTACTATGTATGGGATGACCGTACTTATGGAAATTCTGCTCTGACCAGGTTATCGGGTGTTGTGTCCCTCAAATTGAGAGTCACTCCATATTGGCTTTTTGTCATACTTACGCCTGCGATCCCAGTAGGACAACTAGGAAAGTTCTTGAGAGTAGGTTTTAGTGTCACACTCCATGATTCATACATGTTTACCAAGACTTGTCCTAACTGTCAGAAAACTGGTAACCTTGGTCATCGGGACCAAATGCCACTTACCCATATTCATATTTGTGAAATATTTGACGTATGGGGTATAGACTTCATGTGACCATTTCTAGTGTCATTTGGTAATGTTTACATACTCTTGGTAGTGGACTACATGTCTAAGTGAGTGGAAGTTAAGGCCACATCACTAATAACTCTAAAGTGGTATGTGAATTCCTGAAATCGAAGATTTTCACAACATTTGGTACCCTAAGTGCCCTGATAAGTGATAGAGGCACTCACTTCCGCAACCGTATGGTTGAAAGTCTTATGAGGAGGTACAATGTCACTCATCGAACGTCTACAGCGTATCATCCCTAAACGAGTGGCCAGGAAGAGGTCTCTAATAGGGAGATCAAATCCATCTTGGAAAAGACGGTGAATCCTACTCGTAAAGATTGTAGTTCACGTCTTGATGATGCAGTTTGGGCTTACCGAATGACGTTTAAAACGCCAATTGGGATGTCCCCATATCGCCTTGTGTTTGGTAAATCTTGCCACCTGCCAGTCGAGCTCGAGCATAAATCCTACTAGGCTATGAAACAACTTAATATAAAGCTCGACGAAGCAGGAAAAGAGAGAAAGCTCACTCTCCAAGAATTGGAGGAAATCAGGAACGACGCGTATGAAAATGCGCGGATTTATAAAGAAAAATGAAAGCGTTCCATGATAGCAGTCTCTCTCAGAAATCTTTTCGTGTTGGTCAGAAAGTGCTTTTATTTCAATCACTTCTTAAGATTTTTGCAGGTAAGCTGAGATCGAGGTAGATAGGACCGTATGTTGTGATTGCAGTGTATGATCACGGTGCAGTGGAGATTCAGAGTATGAAGACTGGTAATGTTTTTTAAGTAAATGGCCACAGATTGAAGATCTTCTATGAAGACTTCCCGAGCCATAATGTGGAGGACGTCTCACTTGCAACACCAGTCTACACTGATTGATAGACTCATACCAAGTTGAGCCAACGACTTTAACCAAAAGCACTATTGGGAGGCAGCCCAAATTTTGATAAGTATTATTTTGTTTATTCATTTTAGTATTTTTTATCACTATGCATGAACTCATATTATTTCCTTCTTCTTATATCTATCATGTTCTTTCACATTCTTCTTTGTTTTCTATGTGTGGACCTCTTGACTTGTTTTGAACCTTGGGGACAAGGTTCAGAATAAGTTTGGGGGTATTTTAGGGATTGTGGATTGTGTTGGATGGATTTTCTTGCTAAACGCCGCGGGTATGATCGTTAATTTTTTTGAAATTATGCGGTTATCGGATGGTAATGGTGGTGTTTTATATCATTTCTTTCATTTCTTTCATTTCTTGTCCATTCATACTTTTCTTTCATTTCATTAGGATTTGATACACTTTCATGCATGTATTTATTATAGTTTTATTTATTTTTAGTTATTTAGAGTCACCCGAAACTTTGTTCATGCCTTTGGTTGTGGATGAGTAAATTACAGTTGCCTATTTACTTGAAACTTAGAGAAAACTAGGAGAAACACTCAATTGAGTCCGTAGCTCAGCATTTTTATGATTTCATGATTAGGGACTTAGTTGATGGTTGGACTTTGTGCTAGATAATGAAAAGGAGTAGACGGTCAGACATATGCAAGAATTGATATTTTGACCCACACTGAGGGATTTGCTTGATTATAATGAAAGTGAGAAGGGCTAACATGAGTTTCTCTAAAAAATAGGAGTCCCACAGGTTTCCATAGGAAATGGAGCAGGGAATCTTGTGGTGGAAAAAGTGAGAAATGTGGTCCACATGAAATGTAGCAGGGACCGTATTACTTGAAAAAAAATGTGGAAAAAATAGAGAATATAAAATGAATAAAGGCGGAAGTTATGAAAACTCCTCAAATAAAAGATTTAGCTCGAGTGCTTTCACTTGATTAAGTGAGATTTTAAACTTGCGTGCTTGAATGTATAGACCAAGAAAACTCGTGAGTAGTTGATGGCCTTTGTCTCGACCGAATCTATGTCTTTAAAGTGTGAATTGTGTTTGGGTTGCGAGTCTTGACATATCATAACTTCGAAATTTTCTGAGTTGCTTTAATTTGGTAGCTATGTAAATCAAAGGGACTCCATGAATTTTGAATCAGGTATAGGTTTAGTTTAGTTTGTGTTGTCATTTATACCTTTGCTCGAGACGTGCAAAGTCTTAAGTTTGGGGGTATTTGATAAGTTGGTTTTATAGGTTTTTATTAGTTTATTTTAATATTTTTAATATGGAAAGTCTCTAAAATATATATTTAATTATATTTATTGGTCATTTTCAGGTGAAACGGAGTGCGCGATTGAATCCAGGGCGAAAAAATACACGAAATAATGTATTTACATGCAGTGATCAGATGTCGGAAGATCTGCCTCGAGTTACGTACTGCGCTGGTGGTGGAGTAGTGACCTGCAGGCCAAGTAACGCCCGGGTAACTCACTTAAGTCACTCGCTTCAGCATGCGTTGGATTTGCCTCGAGACACGTGCTGCCACAGTCCCCCATATTAACGCACAAACTTGTGCGTTATTTGCTTCCCAGCTGCCCAACCACATGGCAGCTCGTCATTGGACCATCACACCAAATCAGCGCCACGCTTCACATCCCAACTGGTCCACTGTGTCACAAACCAACAGCAGCTCATTCGTCTCAGCAACAGTTCGTTCATCCTCAAGATACGCAGAGCACCACGTCCCACATATTCGTACATTCTCGTGCGAGTTTTCTTCCCATGAACTGCGTACCACGTGTCGTCACCCGGTTTGTCCAGCAACGTCACACAGTCATCTTCAGCCAACCAGCGGCTGCCACGTGGCAGTTTTCAGCTCAAACGCTCCAATCGCGTGCTACTACGTGTACGAAACCCATTTTCACCCCAAAAACAGTCCCTATATGCTCTTCGGCGTACATGTTACTAGACCAACCCCCAAAATTAGTTTCTCCCACCTCCATCGAGCAATTTTTAGTGGTTTTACATATTAGGAACTAGGGTATTCATATGAGGAGTCGACATTGGAACCGCCACACACAACTTTTCATACTTGGTGATTGTAAAGACCATGTCCGGCTAAACCAATCTTCGCCTTGGTCGAAGAGGAAACAAGTGGGATTCATGATTCATAACATATACTATGTGAGATCTATGATTTTTATTTAATTTGATTTAATTTATCCTATTTCATTGTTGTTGATTTTAAGGATATGGTTTAGATCTAGGGTATGTATGTGGCCAGTGCATGCTTTTAGGGGGACAACCTATAGTTATTTGGATTGATAGTATCCGTGTAATTGTACTTTTGGACCAATAAAGTGACGAACACTCACCCGTTTGTCATAAAACCCTTTTAGTTTTTGAGTGTGCAACAATTGAATCTAGGTTAAACCGGAAGTGCACGCAATTCGGTTATTTAAGATTAGTATTCCTATTGATCTAAATTACTAGTGGTTAGTGTGTTAAACCTGATTGGCGGATTTCTAGGGTTATGCATTAATTAGGGAAGTAGTTAGCGGTGGACGTCCTAGCTATCGAGATTAGGGGAATTAGGAATTTCTGGTGGACGTCGATTTTCTATAGCTAATCTAGGAGAACTTGAATTAATAACTTTTTGGAAAGTTTGAGGACAATATTATGCCATTGAATCTTGATTCTTGCTTGTGGAACCGTAGACTTAGGTGTTTTCTATCATTGATATTATCTTTTGCGAAGTTTTCATTTTTGCTAGTTTAGTTAATTGTTTCCTTGAACTTTTCTAAAAACCCCTATTTTTTAGTTAACTTAGAGTAAAACTCAAGTCATGTGGATTCGACCCCATATTTACCACTACTACACCCTTGTGGTTGGTAACTCCATTGCAGGTTATATTTGGCACGCACGACACGTGATCATCTCACTTGACTTTCCTCATTTACTTCCACTCTTGAACTTCTTCTTATACTTGTCGTGCTTGTACATCGCCTTGTTGAGCTTTCTTGAGAGCATAGCTACTTCCTCCACAAGATCATTTTCAACACTATATTTTTGATCTTCAATGATCTCAACCGATGGAGCCGGTAGGCTATTTGCCTTCAAAACAATATCCTTTCTTGAGCTATTTGTACCATTACCAAGTGTTTCCAATCTAGCTCGGTCCTTTAGTTCAAATTCATGGACAGTTAGCTCTCCACATAGAGTATCAAAGGTGTAGTCTCCAAGGTTTTGTGCCGATTGGATGGCATATTTCCTTGCATCCCATTCCTTAGGCAAGCCTCTAAGGAACTTGTACACCAAAGTCTCTTGATCATAATTCTTTCCAAGATTTTTTATCTCATTCAAGAGCTTTGTGAACCGAGTGATGGCGGTGGCTATGTCTTCATCGGAGCCAACCTGAAAAGTCTCATTATGCTCCTTAAGGATCCTCAATTTAGTTTTTTTTACTTGAATTGTACCCTCATAGTGTAGTTCAAGCTTCTCCTAAACTTCTTTGGCCGTTTTGCATGCACTAACCCGGTTGAACTCGTTCTCACTTAGTAAAGAAAACAAATGATTCATAGCTTGATCATTTGAGAGCACATTCTTTGTCTCCTTTGCGGTGTATTCCCTCATGGGCTTATCCGGTGGAGTGTAGCCATTTTGGATTGAATCCCATAAAATTCTACTTTGCGCCCTAATGTAGAACTTCATCCTCACTTTTCAATGAGCATAGTTTGTTCCATTAAAGTACGAAGGCCTACTCGATGAGTTGCCATCCCTAAGGCGAGCCAAATCTAGTGTTTGCATCTTTGCACAAAAATACTCAAAGATACGTTAGTAACAATTTGAGCAATAACCCGCTCTAATACTAATTGAAATCACACCCAAGAGGGGAGTGAATTAGGTGTACCAAGAAGTTACCGCCTTTTAAAACTTTCAATGAACAACAATGCTCTATGCATGCACAATCAACAATTATAAATGCAATGCAATGGTGAAGGGGGTAGAAGAGATGGAAAATAGATACGTGATTTATAATGGTTCGATCCAACCGATGCATCCATCGCTTAACAGCATAATCACAAATTAGACTTCCGACCTAGCCACAACTAGGGTTTATGCCTAGCTCAACTAGGTCTTCCTTGACTTAGATCCCACTAAGTCTTACAACACCCCTTACAACAAATAGATGAATATAATGAAGTTCACTTTACAAAGGGAGTGAATTAGGTGTACCAAGTTACTTCAAGAAGCCTTTTAAAACTTTTCAATGAACAACAATGCTCTATGCTCTGCATGCACAATCAACAATTATAAATGCAATGCAATGCTGAAGGGGGTATAAGAGATGGAAAATAGATACGTGATTTATAATGGTTCGATCCAACCGATCTGCATCCACTGCTTAACCTCCCAAGTTAGGATTTTCAAACCCTCACTTATATTAACAATAAGTGCCTAAGCATACAAGCCTAGAATGCATAATCACAAATTAGGACTTCCTACCTAGCCACAACTAGGGTTTATGCCTAGCCTCAACTAGGTCTTCCCTTGACTTAGATCCCACTAAGTCTTACAACAGCCCCTTACAACAAATAGATGAATATAATGAAGTTCACTTTACAAAGTAAAGCTACAATAAGTTCAATTACAAGCAAGCCACTTAGATCCTGACTACTAATGTATGCAAGCATGAAAATAAATGAGATATGTAAATATGTCACTGATTTTGCGCAAATCTCAAACAAGAAACTGATTAAACCAAATCAATGAGAATAAGTTCTATTTCAAATCCAATGAACAAGTAGTTTGATAAGAAACAAGCTTATGCCCTAACTCTTGTTCAAATCAGTTCTAGGGTTTATAAAATCAAGTTTAAGTGCAAAACCTTAGACAAATGTATTCAAGAACACAACAAATGATTTCCATACACCAAGCAAACCAAAAGATGTAGTTTAAGCAAAGACAAGCTAGGAAATCAAACTTTCTTATAACCCTAAATGAGCGAAAGTAAAATCAGTTCTGGAGAAGTGGTTGCAAGTATTCAAACACCTCAGTTTAACCTGTTCCAAGGATGATTCGATTACCTCAAAAGATTTCAAGTAGTTAAGCACAAAAATCAATACTATTTGATGTGAAAACTTGAGCACTTGTGAGTTTTTTAAACTTAAGAGGACAAAATAATGTTCTAAGTGGTTTGTTAATGGTTTCCAACTCTATTTGACTATTTGTGGCCATTATCTTGATATAAGGTCCCAGATTGAATCATTAATTCGAAATAAAGCAAAAGTTGTAAGCTTTTTAAAAAAGTTGTCATGAATCTGGTTAGCGCGCTAGGTGACATCATTAGCGCGCTTATCTGTAGGTAGTGCACTAATGAGTCCCATTATCACGTTAACAAGTAGGGACCTAAAATTAAATAATTTTTGGTGTCATGTTAGCGACCCCTTAACACACCTACGATTCAACTGAACCTTTAGAAACATAGTAAACGTGTTTAGTGTGAGTCATTGGACTCGTTTGGACGGCCCGAATGATTTCGCAAATCTCGAAATTGGAAATCCCTATTTCATGAAACATAAAGGGGCTTTTCTGCAAATATTTTCTTTTTCTTTTCAAAAGCCATTCAAATTGAGTTTGGTGCTTTCAAAAACAATCACAATAGTTTTACAAATTCGATGCATGTGGAAAAACGAGTTTTTACAACACCAAACACTATAAAATCATTTCAAGTTATAAACTTTATTTGCTACTAAAACGGATACTTGAAACTTTGAAAAACGTGGAATGCATTTGGCTTGTGTAATTACACGTTACATAGTTTGTACAACTTGTAGTGTAGGCTTTCTATCCTTGTTTCTTTATGTGAGCAGAATCTTGAGCTTTATCAGCTATATCTGACTTGAGCATGTGAGAATTCAATTTTTCCTTTTGAGCGTGTGATTCATAACCAAGTTTGACATTCTGAAACACACTTAACAAACTTGTTAGAGTAATTTCACTTTGTTTATTGTCATCAAAACCCTGGGTGGAGTATAAGCGACTAACCACCTAGTCCAACAATGGTGACATTGCTTCTTAAAAGTTAGTGGTATCGACCAGGTCAGCCACATTACATATACTTTGATATTTTGTTCTAAAAATCTAGTTATGTATCATTAAAAGCATGATTGACATTTGCTTTGTGGTAGTTACATTTTAGTTACATTGCCTTATGGTAGTTATATTGACAGTTAGTGGAAAGGACTTAACATGATCAGTAAAATGTAGCATGGTTAAAGACTAGTTACCACAATGGACTGAATCATGCAAATTTGAAAATTGAATGATTCAAGTTTGGAATGTTTTTTATTTCCGAATATAAATTTGAATTTGAATTTAAGTGTAAATTTTGCTTGACATTTGGCAAACATTCAGGTTTGAAATTAAAAAGTGGAGTAGAGTTGAGTTAAGGTCGGCTATTACCCTAATAATGCAGGCCCAACCACCCCCACTACCCTCCTTAATGACAGCCAACCTAAAATTTGCAAAGCCTCCAACTTCTCTGTCATTTCTTCATTTTGCTTAACCTCGCCCACCCTTCCACCCTTCCCCAATAAACACTGAGTTTACCCCACTGTGAAAACCCTAGCGAAAATGGTGGGATCAAAGAAAGAAGAGCAAGGAATGCCTCTTGTGATTAGACAAACACTGGTTGAGGGCAACTTTAAATCTCAAGAACAACACATGTAGTCCAACCCTCTATTGATACTAGAGGGAAAACGAAGGCTTTCGTCGATCTTCGAAAGTAAAGGCCAAGATCCATAAGGGTAGCCAACGAGAAGGGTTCAATGAGAAAAAGTTTGCCTGGAGGACCTTCTCCAAGTACTCCCAATGTGATGACCCTCATATGACCTAGGGTCGGGTCGCTCGGCCCAGACTGCCACCCAGACCTAATACCCGAATCGGGCCCGAGTGAGCGGTTTGTTACGCCTTAAACAACCTACGGAACTACACAAATGTACATATGAAACAATAATTGCGAATTTTAAACTAAAGGGTTTTATATGTTAAAACAATAATTCTAAACAAAAGTGTTCAAGTATCCCTAAGTAAATGCAAATGTATACCACCAATGTACTAAGTCAACAAGTCTCGGGGATTAGAATATACCCTATTAAGTACTTAATACAACCCATATTTAGATGTTTTGAATATCAATAATATAAATAGCAGGCAAAATTCACATCAAAGGCAAAGCTCTACGCTATAGCGTTTCCTTTATCTGTGCCGATGTCGACGAAGACGGACCTGAAAATTAAGTGGGATGAGCTAAAAGAACCAACAGAGCTCGGTAATACGAAAAACCCGCTCAATAATCAAACATACAAGTAACACCTAATAATCATGCAAGTCTATCATGAATTGAAAATAAAGACAGAGAAAAAAGAGTATTTCACGAGTATCCTTAGTCAACTTCATAAAACATTGCATTGGGAACATAAAAGCATTTATAGATCAAATCATCATGCTAAGGTGGTTCAAGAGAGATATCATAAGAGCATAATAAGTTGGGTTCCATTCAATGCGTACTAGTTATTGACAATAATCCAATGACCGATTCCCCTACTCTCGAAATGATGTAAACCATTAGTTGACATAAAGGCCTTTATGCCCCCTAACTAGCCCCATCAAGTCCACAACAGGTTCGTCCAAAGCCATCATCGATGTGTGCACCAATCTTACATATCAATCTCATGATATAACTCGAGTAATGGCGACGACCATAAAATACTCAAGTAGTGGCGACAACCACGCAATTGTGTCAGAGTCAATAAAATAATGACGACAACCACGCTATAATCAAATAGTGGTGACAACCACGAATATGAGATAAAGACAACATGAGCAAAGGGCAACACACACACACACACAATTCATCGATAGTCACATTCAAGTCAATAATAAGTCGTAACCCGTTACCCAAGTCTTGAATTAAAATCGTAAGACCTAATCGTATCTAATAGCATGTCATATTTGATAATTGAGCAAGCTCCCCACTTACCTCGACTCGCCGCGATATCCTTTCTCGATCCTTGTGCACTCGGGGTTCTATTTGAATCATTTCACGAATCTAAACAATTAATACTCATTACATCAAAACGTTAGTTCGATTGATATTGTTAATTAATTTTCAAAATAACTTGCCTTTGAAGCTCACTAGTGTGGGTCTTGTAGGTCCCCCCATCGTCCGGTGCTAAGGTCCACTACAAGAAATGTGCTCATTAATGACATTTAGAAACTATCATTAAAAGTAAAAGATGACAATTTTTAACAGTCATAAAATGGGGGTGTCGTGGAAAGTATTAACTTATAATGGCACTTCGAAACTGTCATCTTAAATATTTAACGTCACTTCAAAAATATCATCTTAACTATTCAATGACACTATATAACTATTATTAAATAAGATTTAACGACAATTTATAAATATCGTTAAAACTCTAGATAATATCACAATTATAGAATATCAATAAACTCCATCCAAATGTATAAAAAAACTAATTAAATAATTAAATATATTTAGTCGCTTAAATTTATATATCAACATTAATAATGAATAAAAACCCATAATCATTACATTTAATCAACAAAATTCATATCCATTTACATTGTATCGTTAATATAAATCTCGAAGAAAATGTGAAAAAAAGTCGAGTCATGAAGTGCCTTCGCGATCCATTTACTATAAAATTGGAACTGGCGTGGAAGTTGACAGCACCGACAAGCAAGAGAAAAGAACTTCAAATGTATATTTGACAAAACAAAAAGTTATCAACCCATCCTGTTCCAAGAAAAATAGCAGTTTTGGAGTGAACTTCACTAGGAAAGAAAAAAACAAAAACAACAATAAGGCAGGTCATAACAAATAACAATGATAAACTTAATGAAACAAGACAGTAATGACAGTCGAACCAAGACAACAAATACAGAACTGTGAATTGATTCCAGTGAAGACTTGCTCTTGTGCACTCTCTTCTGTAGGAAATCATGAGACTGAAGATCATAGAAGAGATAGCTATTATACATGTGCAATAAACCTGATAAAAAATATAATATGTGAAAATAAAATTAAATAACTACACGATGTTGACAAACAAGATATTACAGACAAAGAGGTAAAAGTGGTTAACATATGATGAACAATAACTTTCTACCAAGAAACAAACATCATTACTTAAAATAGTCATAACTACTTTGAGCAGAGGCCAAGAAAACCACTGAAAGGAAAAACACAAGTGAAATTACCTTATAGTTATAGATAGCCTCCTTAATAATAACTACTTGAGGGTTCTGCGAAATCTTATCATATCTTCACTGCCTGAATTATCACTATCATCTGCTTTTCTATTCTTTTCATATCCAAGGAGGAATGATAGCGCAAAAATCATAATCCTGAAAATTCAGATATTGATATCTTTTAAGTCAATCCGGAATACTAACAATCTCTACATAATATAATAGCTACATGTATGCATCTTTCATAAGTAGGAATTAGGTCTTGCAGGACAAACAGAGTGCTTGCAAATCCTAAAAAGACATATACTAGAAAACTTTTGAAGTTTAATATCAGCAAATGCATTTCTAGGGAGGAAAACACGCAAATACTTTGCAGTTTACACTTACACTATGTGAGAACAGTATATACCTAGAAGATGTATGCAAACATGAGGCACATATTACATTTGCTGTTTCCTCATCATAAGTTCACTGCAGAAAATGCTCCGTGATGAATGCCATAGCTACTTGAATGAAGCCCCAACTTTAAAGAAGACAAGTCCGATATTAAAAACAATCATTTAGGAAGACAAGTCCATATTACTGTTCTTAATTTACAGTAAAGCAGTTTGTTGAATAGTTCACCTGAAATAGTTTTAATCTTAAGAGCATAGGTAAATGCAAGTCCCTTGAAGTTGGAAAGACTTACCGAAACACGAGCTGCTATCTCTAGAGAGAGAGAGAGAGAGCCTAACTTCATAAATATCACAAATAAGAAAATGATTTGAATTTTCACATATTGAAAAAGAAAAAGAAAGAGTCTGCCCCTACTCTTTCCTCTATTGGAATCATGTTAAAAGCATCACATACATGTCTGACAACATGAAAAATCTAGAATATAAATATCACCTTATACAAATATATAGCAATTTTTTGTTGTATTGAAAACCTCTATCCTGGCCTTACAGCTTCAAAAACACTGCAAAACAATAGTGTAACTGAATCATATCGCTAGAATTATACAAGTTGCTCTAGATATAAGCATAAGTGCAACCAGTACAAATATAACAGAGTAAATATGTACAATAAATTCACAATTATACATGTTGCTTTTAACTTTCCATTCCTTCTATATGAAAAAACCTTAGTTTAATACGATTCTTAAGAAAAATTCAGCATCTCCTTTAAAACTGTCCTACAACCATAGCGGTCTTTTTTACGAAAAAGAGAAATCACAGTTATATAAATTATTCATCCTCACAAACCATAATTAATTTAACGGGCTCAAATTTAATTTGTTGTTTCACCAAGCAGACCCTCTTAACCACTATTTCCAACTGACAAATAACAAGAAGTTAATTCCTTCAACAGTTCATAACCTAAAAGAGTCACCAATCATCATAATAATTAAATAAATTAACTAACTTGATCTTTTCCAAACCCAATTTACATAATATAAATTAGTTTCCAATCAAAGAGAAGTTCTAAATTAGTGCATCTGTTCTAATAAATTGAGAAAATTAAATAAAAACTTCAAGGGTACCTTGCCATTGCTTTGTGGAGGTTGCTTTGTGATACGATCCAGGGTAGACCACCCATTCATCAAGTGTACAGGCGTAAGCGCGGCGGGAATAAACGATCCAAGTCTTCGGTGGGCCCTGTTGGGCCCAACTAGTATGTCATGTAGGCCCTAATGGACCGGTCACTGTGAGGTCCAGTTTTGTGGGTTATAGGATGTTCATAGAAGTCCATATGGGGTGTACTTAGCACAGATAGTAAAGAGAGAAATACATGTATATAGGGAAGCTACAGTAAGTCGGCAGGGGATATAAAAAGTGGTCATTTTAGGGTTTTGGTTTCCGGAGCTCGAGAGAGACTCTCGGTGGTCACGGGAGGGCTTCGGCTCCTCTCCGTTTGGTTCGTTGTACTCATTTTTCCCCTCGTTGGGACCATCAATCAATCTCCCGAGGCGACCCCCTCGTTCTCTAGTCGGCGATCGTTATCATTGGTATCAGAGAGAGTCGAAGATGCCGTCAAAGGTCGACGCTAGGGTGGATACCCTAGAGGCTGAGATGCAAAAGTTACCGGCGCAGCTTGATAGGATCCCGGATCTGGAGTCCACGGTGGCTGGGTTGTCGTCGAAAGTGGGTGTTCTGCAATCAGAGGTCAGATCGGAGATCTCTGATGTGAAAACGGAGATCCGGGGGTTAACGCAGAAGATGGAGGTATTCCTCCTTCAGGCGAGATCTCTGCTGGCTCCGAGGGTGGGAGATCCGGTGAGCGTCCAACGAGGGTCCCAGATCGAGCCTGGATCGGACGGACGGCACCGATCCGCAGATCCGGCCGGCGGCAAGAGATCCGCGAGCCTACTCCGCCGATCTACCACCTTATCGTGGGGACCGGAGGTGAGGAAGATCAAGATGCCAACGTGCGATGGAGAGGATCTCGATCGTTTGGCTCAACCAGCGTGAGCACTACTTCGCCCTTCACGAGATGTCTGGAGGCGTCCAAGCTTCGCGCCGCTCGGATCTGTTTGGTGGGGGCGGCTCAAATCGGCTCCAGTGGAGGAGCAGAACGCACGTTTACTTCGTGGGCGGAGTTGAAGATCGAGCTTTCCCGAAGATTCAAAGGGGCTCACCCTCTCGAGTTGTGCCAACAATTTTTCGCGATCCGCCAGGAAACCACGGTAGCAGCTTACCGAGAGAGATTCGAGTTGCTCTCTTTACATCTCGGAACTTTACTGTCCGAGCATCACAAGATGGCGGTCTTCATTAATGGGTTGCAGGAAAGGATCAGATTGGAGTTACTAGCAGACCCGCCGGAGACGATGAGGGCGGCGATGGATCGAGCGGTGTGGATTGAAGCCAAACTTCTGGGCTTGGAGTCTCTTGGGTTTTTACCCAAAGTAGGCCCACGAGAGCGGCCCAGCAGCATGGGGTCTTCTCCTGGATCGGATCCAAGGCCCAAAGGATGGGTCACTCACACTCTTACGGCTCCAAGCAGAGACACTGTCGGGGCCACCCAAGACCTACCGGTTGGGGGCCCTCTACCCATACGAAAAGCACACCAGGGACATCCGTTTCCTCGTCCAAACCCAACTTCATTCTCCGCGCTTCTTCCAATTCTCCTTCACCTAAGTTCAAACGACTTACGAGGCCGAAGCGCAGCGAGGCGAGCAAGGGGGCCGTGCTACCGATGCGACGAGAAGTATTTCCATGGCCACCGATGCAAGGTGCGGGAACTCCAGTGTTATGCTCGTGGACGACGAACCCATTGAGCCGGTGGCCTCACCCGAGTCGGGCTTGAGATGGAGGACTCGCGTCGATTTGGGTGTGATTGAGCCGTCGCCCAGCTATTGAAGGCTATCCCGCCCGCGTACCATTAAGGTGAAAGGGCGGTGTGGGGGGAGGTGGTCATCCTAATCGATCGTGGGGCTTCGCATAACTTCATCTCGATGACTTGGTGCGCCTTCTCGGGTTGCCGGTCTCTCCCACTTCCAACTACGGAGTTCTCGTAGGCGACGGGTACCAGGTTCAGCGCTCCGGGGTATGCAAGCAGTTGGCCCTCAAATTCCAGGGAATCGAGGTAATGGATGATTTTTTCCCTATGTCGCTCCCCAATTCTGATGTGTTGCTGGGCATGCAATGGTTGTATTCGTTGGGGGTCACCACCACCGACTGGCCTAACCTTACTCTCACATTCATGTTGGGCGGCAAAGAGTTTTCTGTCATTGGGGACCCCAACCTTCATCGAGCTTTGATCTCTTGCCGTTCCCTCCAACGCTCCTACGAGAACGCTATGGGTCGCTTTCGATCGAATCGTATCAAGTGATCGCTGCTCGAATGACTCAGGTTTTCCGGTGGTACCTTCGTGTATACACCGTTCTACGATCCCTATTCTCGCTTTATTTCACCCACCGACGCCTTTCCACCCGCCCGTGCTTCCGATCACGCCATTGTCTTGAAGGACGGCTCGACCCTGGCCAGGGTACGGCCTTATTACCATTCCCCACATACGTAAGGAAGAAATCGAGCGGATGGTATCGGAAATGCTCAATGCGGGCCTCATTCAACCTAGTCATAAATTCCTTTTCCAAATCCGGTCCTCTTGGTGAAAAAGAAGGATGGGAGCCGGCGCTTTGTGTGGACTACGAGCGCTCAACAAAGTCACTATGTTGACCGGTTTCCTATCCCTAACATTGACGAGTTGCTGGACGAATTACATGGCGCTACTGTGTTTTCAAAGTTGGATCTCCGCTCTGGATATCATCAAATTCGGGTGAGACCTCAAGATGTCCATAAAACAGCTTTCCGCACTCATGAGGGTCACTATGAATTTCTAGTGATGCATTTCGGCCTTTCAAATGCTCCGCCACCTTTCGTGCAATCGATGAATTCCATCTTTAAGGGTCTCCTCCGTCGTTGTGTTCTAGTGTTCTTTGATGATATATTGGTCTTCAGCCGCTCCCTGGACGACCATGTGCACCACCTCACGCAGGTCCTTTCAATTCTCTCATCTAATTCTCTCTTTGTCAATTTAAAGAAATGCTGTTTTGCTCAATCTCAACTTGATTATTTGCGCCACATCATCTCCGGCAATGGAGTGATGGCCGATCCAGGAAAGGTACAGGCGATGGTGGACTGGCCTACACCCTCGAATCCTAAGGAGTTACGCGGGTTCTTGGGTCTCACAGGTTATTATAGGAGATTTGTGCGAGATTATGGGAAACTGGCAGCTCCCCTAACCCAATTACTTCGGAAGGACAGTTTTTCCTGGTCGGCGGAAGCCTCAGCTGCTGTGGACGCCCTGAAGCAAGCCATGGTGGCTGTTCCAATCTTGGGTTTGCCAAACTTTGAAGCCCCGTTTATCATCGAAATCCGATGCATCCGCATCGGGGTGGGTGCTGTCCTCTCCCAATTTGACCGCCGATCGCCTTTTTCACCCAAGCCCTATCCCCCGCGCTCGCAGTAAGTCCGCATACGAGCGTGAATTGATGGCCATTGTGTTGGCGTCCAAAAGTGGCGACATTACTTACTTGAGCGGAAGTTTGTTTGGTTCGCAAAGTGATCGCCGCCTCAAGTACCTATTTGAGCAGCGTGTAATTGCCCCAGAGTATCAACGGTGGATCTTGAAGTTACTAGGCTTCCAGTTTGAAATACAATACAAGCCGGGGTCTTCCAACGCAGCAGCTGACGACGCCCTCTCCCGTTTCCCTTGCATGGAGCTCCAATCTTTCACCACGTCCTCTTTTTTGGATATGGAGGTCATCCACTTCGAAGTTCTTCAGGATTCATTTTTGGGCCCTATCTTCTCCGCTCTCCAACAGGACAAGGAGGCCCCACCTGGCTGGTCTCTTTACCGAGGACACCTCAGATTTGATGATAGGGTGGTCCTCTCAGCGGCGTCGTCCCTTAAGGAGCGTATCCTTGCTGAGTTTCATGCCAGCCCGGTTGGGGGTCATGGCGGTTTTCTCAAGACTTACAAGAGGATTATGGCTGAATTATTTTGGGTCGGTATGAAGAACGATATCAAGTCGTTCGTGGCTTCCTGTGACATCTGCCAACGGCACAAATATGAGACATTGGTTCCTGCGGGTCTACTCCAGCCGCTCCCCGTGCCTACAGCCATTTGGGAGCATATCACCATGGACTTCATTGAGGGCCTACCACCATCCTTAGGTTGGAATTCCATCCTGGTCGTCGTGGATCGATTTAGTAAGTACAGCCACTTCCTCCCACTGAAACACCCGTTCTCCGCCAAGACAGTGGCTGCTGCCTTTATCCATGGAGTTGTCCGCCTTCATGGTTTCCCTCTCAGCATTGTCTCGGATCGCGACAAAATTTTTCTCAGCCATTTTTGGAGTGAGCTGTTCCGCTTCCAGGGTACTAAATTGAATCGGAGCTCCGCCTACCACCCGCAGTCTGATGGGCAGAGTGAAGTAGTGAACCGCTGTTTGGAGACGTATCTCCGCTGTTTCATTAGTCAGAGGCCGAAGGAGTGGTCGAAGTGGCTGAGTTGGGCAGAGTACTGGTACAACACATCCTTCCATTCTTCTTTGAAGTGTACCCCGTTCCGCGTGGTTTATGGGCGTGACCCTCCCCTTTAGTCCCAGCACGGCTCTGCCTCTCCTCCTCCAATCCCGACTTGGAGGTTTTACCGCGCCTCATGATGCCGCCTTGGTGGAGTTGCGGGAACAGCTCCTGCTGGCTCAAAATCGGATGAAGCAGCAAGCTGACAACGGCAGGCGTGAACTCTCTTTCGCTGTGGGAGATTGGGTTTACGTGAAACTCCGACCTTATCGTCAACAATCGGTGGCGCGCCGCTCCAACTCAAAGCTCACCCAAAATTTTATGGCCCATTTGAGATTATTGCTACCGTTGGGCCCGTGGCTTATAAGTCGGCCCTTCCACCCTCTCGCCACCATCCATCCCGTTTTCCATGTCTCTCAACCGCGCCGGTCATCGGTAATCACACCGCCACCCCTTCTCTCGCCACCTCTTTCTGCGGACTCTCTCCTCCTTCCTCCGAGCCCGACGAGATTTTGGCCTACCGTGCCGACCCAATGGGTCCAATGGTGATGATTCGTTGGCTCGCCTACCCGCGATCGATGCCACTGGGAGCTTGTGAAACATGTGCGCGTTCTTTCCTTCTTCTTTCCACCTCGAGGACAAGGTGGCTCTCCCGGGAGGGAGTATTGATACGATCCAGGGTAGACCACCCATTCATCGTGTACAAAGCGTAAGCGCGCAAGGGGAATAAACGATCCAAGTCTTCGGTGGGCCCCGTTGGGCCCAACTAGTATGTCATGTAGGCCCTAATGGGCCGGTCACTCGCGAGGTCCAAGCCATGTGGGTTATAGGATGTTCATAGAAGTCCATATGGGGTGTACTTAGCACGATAGTAAAGAGAGAAATACATGTATATAGGGAAGCTACAGTAAGTCGGCAGGGGATATAAAAAGTGGTCATTTTAGGGTTTTGGTTTCCGGAGCTCGAGAGAGACTCTCGGTGGTCACGGGAGGGCTTCGGCTCCTCTCCGTTTGGTTCGTTGTACTCATTTTTCCCCTCGTTGGGACCATCAATCAATCTCCCGAGGCGACCCCCTCGTTCTCTAGTCGGCGATCGTTATCACTTTGATAAACAAGAGATGGAAGGCCTGAAGTGGGATTTTTTAGTACCCTAGTAGCTTGTGAGCTGACACAGTGAGCTCAAAGCATCCCTGACAATTTAATACATGTCCAGCCAAATAGGGAAAAACACATGAATCCCATAAGAGCTCATAATATATTTAACTCAACATATTATTGTATAAAAGTGATCAGTACAAGAGAAACCAGTGAAATAATGCTTTGAAAGTACGACTACTCTATGTTGAAAGTACGTCTTCTCCGTGCTAATGATTATCTAAAACCTTCTGACCATGTTCAATCAATCCAAACCTCATCTAACGACCCTTAAATTTAACCTGTGCCACGTGTCACGTTTCAGGACCGTCGACTGGACCGTCGTGACTTGACGTACTTGTCCAAGCCTTTGGAGTCGACACCGAGGTATATTTTATTTTTCTGTGGTGTGTGTATTATTTATTTATACCCGAATGTGAATTTCTAATGTCCAAATGCATGATTTTATTTTATTTATCGTGCCGAATTTGCGGGTAAGATTTTATCTTGAAAAATGTGTCAATTCTAGTACCGAGCGAATTGCGGATAATTATATAGTAGAAATTAAATTAATGTGTTCTAAAATAAATATAATTTGGTGACTTAAATGAGAGAGATATATTATAATTAGGTGTTGTTTAAAGGTTAGTGTTTGATCAATATAATAGTGACAAATCAAACAAAAATAAAAATAAATTTAATAAAATTCAATATACAAAACACCCACTTTTTGACACATAGCATGCCTAAACCACTCACATCACCCATGCTTTTTCTCTCTCATTGGTCAACTCACCCCACCCCACTCTCCCTCACGTCACTCACTTCTCTCACTCACCCCTCTCCTCCAAAGCAACTCACATCTCTCTCTCTCTCTCTCTCTCTCTCTCTCTCTCTCTCTCTCTCTCTCTCATTTTATTTTCTCTCCATCACCTCTCAATCGGCCTCTCATGGTCCCTCTCCCTCATACGCAATTGACCTCCCTCTCTCACAGTGCCTAACTCTCTCTCTATCTCTCTCTCTCACTCGCGCATCTCACGACCTCTCCTCTCCACGCCTTCGACATCCCTTCTCTCTCGATTTTTGTGCACTCTCGGCCATCTTTTGTTAGACCAGAGGGATATGCAATGACTTCAAAGCGTGTAACACTGCCACTTTCCTAAAGGAAGTTTTGCTCTCTATACTGCAAGAGTCAGCAAATATCCTAAAGGATACGATGAAGCAAACTCAACTTTCACTTTGCAGTAGTGAAAGATGAAAACATGAGCAGATGCTGGTGAATTTCGAGATGTCTCTTCTTCCTCCCCAAACCTCTTCTCTTATAGAACACTGGTCAAAACCAGTTAGAGTAGAATAAGGAGTAGTGGAGTAGAGGAGCAGTTATTTAACTGCATCCACTCAGTCAAGTATTGAATGGGTTTATTAACTGCCCATTCAATGCTTAGTGGGTCAATCAAATAACTGCCCACATTGTAATTTCGAAAATGGTAAAAAATAACGGTAAAAAGTTTTACCCATGGTTAGCTCGCACACTTATACACACACGCGCACGTGCCTCGTGCAAAGTGCTAAGTGCGCCTATAAAAGCGCCTAAAATGTGCCATATGCGCCGCGGCGCGCGCGCTCGCTCGCGTGTGGTTCACTGTGCATAACACTTGTATTTCATTTTACACACACTGTGGTGCAAGAGTACATATATACTCTTTGAACTTGAAGTTTCTAACCAATGTGGGACTAAACATTTCTTTTGAAAATGTCCAACAATCCCCCGCCATTTTCAAAATAATCAGATCATTTAATCCACGAAATCTCAAACATTATATGCATAAATAATGGTATCTTGCGATTTGAACCACTAATTTGTGAAAAATTCATTACATCATATCAGAATTACATGGTAGATAAACTTTGAACCAATGATTCTATTCGATATGTAGCATAAACATATCACACATATAACTTACACCAGCAAATAGCCATAAATATCCCGACACATTCAACATTGGCCTTATGTCCCGTATCTTCTCGTGAATGTCTTTGGAGCCAAGCTCTTGAACTCCTTGAAGCGGCCGCACTTCACATCCACATAGGTAGTCTCCATTCTAGTACCTCCACAATTTAAGCACCTTTAAAAGACTATTAAGAGATCATATCAACCTCCTCTCTTTACATGCAGGTACCGAGCACTAACAACCTTGGGATGGTTATTAAAATTTAGTGCTCACAGTCACACTTATAATGAATTTGACTGCATTGAACTCAAGACTTAACGTAATGATAGGCGTCGAGTTGAGTTTCCACTATTGGTGACCTGTAATTCATGGGCTTGAGACCCATCCCCTTTGATGTTTTATTCACCAAGTCTCTTGGCAATCCTTTAGTAAGGGGATCTGCCTAGTTTTGACTAGATCTCACATAGTCAATCGTGATAACTCCACTTGTTATCAATTCTCTAACACAACTGTGTCTCAGTCCAATATGTCTGGATTTACCATTGTACACTTGGCTATAAGCCCTTGCCAATGTGGCCTCATTATCACAATGGATAGAGATTGGAGCTACCGGTTTATGCCACAATGGTATCTCATGTAGTAATTCTCGTAGCCATTCAGCGCAATTAAACTCTGATTTCATGGTAGAACCAGCCATTAAAGTTTGCTTCTTTGAAGCCCACGAGATTGCACCTCCAGCAAGTGTGAAAATCCACCCACTTGTAGATGCATGATTTTGATCTTTCACAATCCAACTTGCATCTGAAAATCCTTCTAAGACCGAAGGATATCCACTATAGCATAAACCATAGTTAATTGTTTTCTTCAGATATTTTAAAACTCTTCGAAATTGCAAACCAATGCAACTCGCTTGGATTAATTGTAAATCTGCTCAACTTGCTTACTGCCAAGGCAATATCCGGCCTAGTGCATGTCATTGCATACATTAAGCATCCAATTAATCTAGAATACTCCAGTTGTGAAACTGGATTGCCTGTATTTTTCACTAGCTCAATACTTGAATCTAGCGGGGTGGAAACAGGGCACAATTCAAATGATTGAATTTATTGAGAACTTTCTCAATATAATGAGATTGAGTTAGAGTAATACTCCCCTCATCTCTTACAATCAAATTCCGAGAATGACATCACTTGCCCCCATATCTTTCATTTCAAACTCGCTTGAAAGAAATCTTTTGGTCAACTGAACTTGTTCCAAGTCAGTTCAAAAAATCAACATGTCATCTACGTAAAGACAAATAATGACACCATTGCCTCTTTCATCAAACTTGCTATATACACATTTATCAGATTCATTTATTTTGAATCCATAAGCAAGTACAACCTGGTCAAATTTTTCGTGCCACTGTTTTGGTGCTTGCTTTAAACCATACAATGATTTTCGCAATCTACACACTTTATTTTCATGACCGGGCATTATGAACCCTTCAAAGTTGTTCCATGTATATTTCCTCATCCAATTCTCCATGTAGGAACGCTGTTTTGACGTCCATTTGGTGGATGACCAGCTTGTTTATAGCTGCAATTGCAATAAGCAATCTGATAGTAGCAATTCTAGCTACTGGTGAATTGGTATCGAAATAGTCTATTCCATGCTTTTGGGTGAAACCCTTAGCAACCAGTCTCACTTTGTGTTTTTCAATGGATCCATCAACTCTTCTTTTCTTTTTGAAGAGAAATTTGCATTTAATGGGTTTACACCCAGGAGGTAGATCAACTACCTCCCAAGTGTTATTTCCCATTATTGAATCCATCTCATCATTTAATGCCTCTTTCCAGAAAGCTGCATCTCTTTCTTTCATCGCCTCCTCTACCGTTTGAGGATCAGCCGCCTCCGTATTAAAACAATACGGAATTTGTCTAGTTACTGTTTCTCTACTTCCTTCAACTAGGAATGTATAGAAATCAGAACCAAATGACTTAATTTTCCGAGCTCGTTTGCTCCTTCAAAGTTCAGGAACTTCTACTATTTCTTTGTCATTTTCAATTTCTATGACTTCCTTCCCTTTTTGGTTTTCTTCAGGAATACTTTTGGGAACAAATTTAAATCTTGTCTCATCAAAGATTGCATCCCTTAATTCAATTACAGTGTTTGCTGAAATCGAATTATTATGCTCAATTACCATGAACCTATATGCCTTCTTGTGTTGTGCATATCCAATAAATATGCACTCCACTCCCTTTCACCCAATTTTCTCTTTTTGGGTTCGGTACTTTTACTATCTTTTTTCATACTGACCCCAAACTCTTAAATAATTAAGATTTGGTTTTCGCTTATTCCAAAGCTCATATGGGGTGACTTTATTCCTCTTTTGTGGAATTCTGTTCAAAATATGGTATGCAGTCAGCAATGCCTCTCCCCAAAATCCGCTACTCAAACCAGAGTTTGATAGCATAGCATTAACCATTTCGGTTAAAACACGATTTTTACGCTCATCCACACCATTTTGTTGTGGTGTATAAGGGGCAGTAGTCTCATGGACTATTCCAGTGGATTCAAAGTACTTTGGATCATAGTACTTTCCTCCCCTATCAGACCTTAAACATTTTATAAAGGTCTCACATTGCAATTCAGTTTCTGCCTTATAGGCCCGAAACTTAACCATTGCCTCATCTTTGGAATGCAACAAATAAACATAACAAAACTTGCTATAATCATCAATAAATGTTATAAAATATTTATTGCCACCTATTGATGGTGTACTATGTATGTCACATACACCAGAATGTATTAAATCAAGCAACTTTGAATTTCTTTCAACATTAGGAAATGGATTTCTAGTTATTTTTGTTTTCATGCATGCATTGCAATTTCCTTCATATTTATCAAAGTAAGGCAGTAATTCCAGATTCACCATATCATATAATTTTATGAAATGAACATGTCCTAATCTATGATGCCATAAAAATGAAGGAGACTCAACAAGATACGCGAAACAATATTCTTATTAGATAAAGCGATTACATTGAGCTTAAACATGCCCTCATAAGCATAACCCTTCCCTACATATACCTCTCCCTTGGAGAGTACAAATTTGTCACTTCTTCAAATACAAGCCTAAAACCAAACTTATTCAAAAGACTACCCGACACGATTCTTCCTCACTTCGGTGCATAATACACGTTAGTGAGTGTTACAATTTTGCCGAAGTAAACTTCGGATCAACACTACCTATGCCTTTAATAGGACAAGAACATCATTTCCCATGTACAAGACAATATTTTCATCTACTGCCTCCATGGTTTTGAAGAACCTTGCAGACATGTCGAGTAGCACCAGAATCAACCCACCAAGCCATGTCATTTTCAACGACGTTGATTTCGAAATCATAACAATGAGATCATCATTGTAGTTTCCTGCACCTTTTGCAGTGCTGAAGGAAGCTTGATGTTTTCCTTGCTTCCTCTTCCAATGACAACATTCAGACTTGAGGTGGCCATCTTTCCCACAGAACCAACAAGTGACTTTCTGCTTCCTTTGATTCTGGTTTTGGTTGTTCGGTTTTCCCGAACCAGCAGGCTTTTTGAAACTACCAAGCTTGTTAGGCCTGTTCAGCAGGGGCTTTTTGAACTTAGCTGCTTCCATCACATGCACCTTTGAAATCTCCTGAGCATTCTGCTCTTTTTCATTTTCCTGCATGCGACAATCCTCTTCCACACGAAGATGGTTAGCTAGTTCATCAAGAGTTATGTCCTCTTTTTTATGCTTAAGAGTTCGTTTGAACTCCTTCCAAGATGGGGGCAGTTTATCAATAATATAAGACACAACAATTGTTTCATCCATGACAAGATTGTTTTGAGAGAAATTATTTCTAATCCTCTCAATTTCACGAAATTGTTCCATGACAGACCTTTCATCAACCATTTTAAAATTAATAAACTTTGATATGAGGAATTTCTTACTTGTCGCATCCTCCTTATGGTACCTTGCCTCCAGTTTCTCCCACAGCTCCTTGGCAGAGGGGACGTCATGGTAGAGGTCGAACAATGAGTCCTTCATGGCGTTCAGAATATGACCTCTGCAGGTGTGGTCATCCGTCTCCCATTTTTGCCTCTTCCTGATCTGCTCGATAGTTTCATCATCGGACTCCACAGGCTTGGGTGTATCCAGAACATACACCGGATGAAGCGCCACCAAAGAAATGCGATCGCTTTTGCCACCTCAGGAAATCGCCTCCATCGAAGCGATCCAGCTTCACAATGTTAGCCGACAGCTCTTTGATTGATGAAGTCATTGCAACGACAGAAAACTTCCTTTAAATTGTTAGACCAGAGGGATATGCAATGACTTTAAAGCGTGTAACACTGCCACTTTCCTAAATGAAGTTTTGCTCTCTATACTGCAAGAGTCAGCAAATATCCTAAAGGATACGATGAAACAAACTCAATTCACTTTGCAGTAGTGAAAGATGAAAACAAGAGCAGATGCTGGTGAATTTCGAGATGTCTCTTCTTCCTCCCCAAACCTCTTCTCTTATAGAACACTGATCAAAACCAGTTAGAGTAGAATAGGGAGTAGTGGAGTAGTGGAGCAGTTATTTAACTGCGTCCACTCAGTCAAGTATTGAATGGGTTTATTAACTGCCCATTCAATGCTTGAGTGGGTCAATCAAATAACTGCCCACATTGTAATTTTGAAAATGGTAAAAAATAACGGTAAAAAGTTTTACCCATGGTTAGCTCGCACACTTATACACACACGTGCACGTGCCTCGTGCAAAGTGCTAAGTGCGCCTATAAAAGCGCATAAAATGCGCCATATGCCTCGCGCCGCGCGCGCGCTCGCCTGCGTGTGGTTCACTATGCATAGCACTTGTATTTTATTTTACACACACTGTGGTGTAAGAGTACATATA
The DNA here is from genome assembly GCA_039657325.1 of Stephania cephalantha. Lineage (NCBI taxonomy): Eukaryota > Viridiplantae > Streptophyta > Magnoliopsida > Ranunculales > Menispermaceae > Stephania > Stephania cephalantha. Next base: position 13,490,075 of record CM077572.1, read on the forward strand.
TACTCTTTAAACTTGAAGTTTCTAACCAATGTGGGACTAAACATTTCTTTTGAAAATGTCCAACATCTTTTCGACTCCAGTGGCCTTCCCACTCGTCGGCGATCTTGCACCGAGGTATGTGATTGTGTACATTATTTTTAGGAGATGGTGTGTGCCTTAAGATGTGTGCCGTGAATGGGTGTGGGTATCAAGATGTGTGTTGTGTATGGGTGTGTGCTCCTTGAGATGTGTGCATGGTGTGCGTGCCTCAGGATTCATGGGAGTCAAGGTTATCTCGGGATTCGTGTTGGAGATATTTGAGATGCGTATGGTCATCTCGGGATTTGTGTAGAGTTTTAAGGCGTAGATGTCGCCTCGAATGTGCAATGAAGTCGCACGCATCTCGAGACTGCCTCAAGAGGAGTGCTGATATTAAAAATAATAATAAAAAACAAACAAAATAATTAAAATAATATATATTGCCTATATACTACATATAGGTACTTGATACACATCAAGATATATATATATATTAATTAATACAATAATGTTGTAGATTAAGAAGAAAAGGAATAAAGACAAAAATTAAGAAAATTGGCCGAGTTGATATTTAACCAATTCGGTCTGCTCGAGATGCATCGAATTTAGTCGAGATCTCAAATTATTAGAAAATGAGGTAAATAGAAAGAAAATGATATTAAATAAATTAATTTTGAATTAGAGACTTTAACACACCTAATTGAATGTAAATTGATGTCAGGAGCCTAGGAAACTAGTGTCAATATTGGGTACGTACTTTGAGGCGTGTTGGAGCCGCGAGAGATGAATTTTCGCACCGATTGAGGTAAGCAAACCAGTTAAAGGAATGCATAGTAATTCATATTTCGTTTTTATTGTCTTTATTGATAAATATCTTTCTTGAAATTCTATTCTTTATTCCTTGGTTGAGTGTTTATGAAAAATTGTTAAGTATAATAAATGCTCCAAATTTCTAAGTATTCACAAAAACCACCAATCCTATTGTTCAACAACCACAAAAAAACTTACAATCCTCTAAATATGCACAAAAAGAATTATCAATCTAAAAGTCATGTAAACAACTATAAAAGTTACATGATATGCTTTAAATTCCTCATCTCTCACTTGAAAACCAGATTATGGCGGTATTGTCATGGGGATATGGGCAATCAATGGCACTAACTCCCACTCGATCGAAGAACCAGTCACCTACTGATAGGGCCACGCTCTGCAAATATTGCAAAATAGATCAAACTCATGATAAACAAAACGAAACTGCAAAAAAACTATCTCCATTTACAGTGCAAAAGAAAACAATATATTTTACTATAATTTCCTACGGTACATGGCTACTTGTGTGTCCAACTAACACAATTTATTAGAAGGGGGAATCTGAGAACCTACCTAACTACATGAACAAAAAGCTTTGCTAAAGCACAATTACGAAAACGTTTTAAGTGCTAAAGCACGACAACATGCCAACAAAAGGAAAATTCGAATCATTTCATTAAAAATGTCTAATGATCACAAAACTACATAAGGTGAAAACAAAGGGAATACAAAAAGTACAAAGATCCACAATATTGAGCAAAAATTAGAAGAGAACATAATACGTTGAGAATTTACAAGATAGAGAAACCCCGCCTTAACGTACAACACAACAACACCAACACATCACATCACAACACACGCCACATGCCCCTCCATTTATCGTTCTCGCCTCCTTCCAAAACAAAACATAAACGACGACGACAACAACATATCGCTAGTAGTATTGTTGTCTACTTCATCGTCATTCACTCATCTCCTTAATTCCCAAATCCACACAAACAACAACAAAACCCTACAAAGAAGCTCGCATATTGTCATCTCCAACTACTCACCACTCATTTGCCTAATCGATACCACAACCACAATACACACATACGGAGTTCATTGTCATCAATCTCTCCTCTACTCCTCTCAACCAACCGAACCAAATCTACTATTCTCACACAACCAACAACCAAAATCAAGGAATTGACTTATATAACCATCACTTAACAACATACTACCCATGTTATTAATTTTCAAATTTTTTTCTTTTTTTCATATTTATCTCTTTAATTTAAACCTGAATTAAAATCCAACAATTACCTCAATTTCACTAAAAATTGGAGAAAATACCAACACACTCCGAAACACGCGAATACTACATAAAGAACATGCACTTACAGAGGAAAGTAATAGAGCTGAAACATCAAAAAAAGTGAATTGGAAGCTTTGTGTAAAAATTAACAAAATATAAATAAGGATTTGTAAGGACACGAAGAAGCTAAGCTTAGTCGTAATGGCAAGGTAGATTATCGTAAATATCATTAACTGTTATTCCTCTGCAAAGTGCATTTCCAGTTTAACTTGATAAAATCTTAAGAATATAGCTACATTGATAGAGAAACTAAACTCCTAACATGTAAACAACTTTCAAAAGGAGCTTAGGATGTTGAGATCTACACCACAAAGGCACAAAGCAATTAGAGAAATAAGTGTTAAATCATAAAACATGGAAGAACAACAACTCACTCGCTCAAGAGGAAGAATAAATGCGTACAAAATATGAGACTGATCTAACCTCCTTTGAGATAGGAGGTTTTACGATTGCATAGTAGTAAAAAAAGATTTGCGAGGTTTGAAGGATCCTCCTAACCGGCCTCCAGGCATTACGACGGTACCTACACATGACTGAATAGCGTGAACATTTCCAAGAGAAATCAAGTGAAAATTCTTGTCATTGGATGTTATCATAAATTTATTAACAATAAATAATTTAAAGCAATGTGAATATGCGATAGATAGAAATGCACTATCATTTAAAAAAAAAAACACAACACAACGAACCTTGGTGACAGCTTTTAAACATACATGATAATCTATTTCAAGTAGAGAATCAACCAAGCCACGATAGTGATCAAAATGAGCTTGTGGAGCAATAGTAAAAAAGATCGCGATAAAATCGGCTAAAATGTAAAGTGCAACATGATTGTTTGGCAACTATTTTTTCTTGTCATTAACATCTTATCACACTTTTTAAGATAAGAAAATTTTCTTCAAAAAGCAAGATAAAGATATGACAGGGAGTACAACATGCAACATCCGAACTTGTAAAGTGCATTGGTCAATGCCAGCCTCATATATGCATATATGTACAAGTCTTCGTTAGGGGTTTTTCATGAAATGAAAACCCAACTTTCGGCTACACTTTCACAAACATCTCCATGGCAAAGCGGGCATACCCACACCGTGAGAGATCGAAAATATTTAGCATTTATCAACACATATCATATGGTATTCATGGTGATAGGGGAGAACTCTTATTTTATCACCTTCTTCATACTCATGACAAGCAAATGTAACATCTGCATAGAAAGGTAAGAAAGAAGAAGTAAATGGAATTTTAAAATCCCGAACAACAATCCAATGAAACATAAAGAAGGATCAATCTAAATATGCACTGAAAAGAAGTATCAAATCCAAAAGTCATGTGAACAAAAGTTAAAAAAGTTATCTACTAAAGCCCAAAAGTATAATCTCAAAAGAAGTTACACAAACAACAAGAAAAATACCTAAGTATCACCAAGCCGCCACTCGTCTAAGTAAGCCAATCTTTGCATCTATAGCTCGACATTGTCCTGTTGTTGTGGTGGATCAGTAGCAGGATCTATTTATGCGGCGAAATTTATTCTGTTGTCGATCGCGAGGTGGTGCAGGTGGTGGCAGTGCCGTGGGCCGAGATAGCCTCGCTCCATCCATGGTCATCCCGAATTGCTTTGATGCATAAACGCCACAACACTTTCGTAATTGCTCGACGACGATATCGAACTCTGCAGACATGGCACCATCTCCTCCTCCTCCCCTCCGAGGCATCCGGGATGTGCTAGCACCGGGGGATACCTGCATGTCTCCACTGTACTTTTTTCCCTAAATACCCCGGGACCATGTAACCGATCCTTCGGGGACACTCGCTCCCGCCACATTGAGGTACACCGCTTCATCAATCTTACCGAAATTTGGTCAGGTAGTAACTGATTGTCGAACTCCAGACGTTTCCTCACGGGGCTTTCTATCACGCATGGACTCAAACAATAAAACAACTTACATGATATGCTTTAAAGTAAACTTAATACTTATTTAACATTTCAGCCACTGATCTTTACATAGTAACCGCATACGATCTCAGTATCGATGAATGTCACTACTTCGTGATTTACGGTGTGGAGATGCAAATACAATTCATTCACGGTAGGTGGCGTCTCGGATGCTATTAGTGCTCGTACGGATATTGTGACTGGTTATAAAAATGTTAAATATGTCGATTAGTAGTAGGTCTGGCGAACTCAAGATTCGCAGTCCTGAATCTAATTGCATAGTGATCAAGTCGTATAACATGTAAATCAATAAAGTAGAGTGTAAAAAACTAACACGATCTATAAATGGTAGTCTGAACACGACCTGCCGGCTAGCTTGGGTGTAAAAAACACTTAGCCAATCTTTCATTGGTAGTCACACAATCAACCACTCACCGTGCTTCGAGGGTTCAGCCTGCGTCCTTCTCACCTCAAGTATTCCTATTCGTTGAACGCTTGCCTAGACTCAAAAGAAAGTCCTCGCCCTACTCAAAGATCACTCAGTATCTTCTCCTCTATGCCTCATCTGTAACAAAGTTTGACGTAGTTAGAACCACTTCACTCCAAAATATCGCCGCTTCCCAAGCGTCTGATCTATTAACGCCAGTATGTCATAGCAGTGGAGCTTTATACCTCGTTGACTAGTGTAACCGAGGGAAGAGACAGACTGAGATCGATTTAGGACCAACTAAAGATCGACGATTTATGTAAAATCGCCTATGATAGAATTTCGAGGCCTATTTACAAAAAAATTTAGAAATGTAATAAGATACATTACTTATGTTAAAGAAACTTATGAAGCGAGCAATCTATATATTGCTGCAATAACTTATGCATATGTTTGAAACCATATGGGGAAAGTTTTCAGTGCTCAAGACTAGCATCACTCACCTTCCGAAACAAGTTCTAGAGTGATTCTTTACTCGATCGAAGATCCACAGAAGAAACCAACATGTAAATATCAGCGGTCTTGGTAAAAGGATGAATAATGAATGTACTTGCATTATTGAATATGAAAAAGACGGACATACTTTGGACGTAAGGTTATTTTAATCTCCTTGATAATTCAAATAGTATGTCTTGAATGAAAGCGACATTATCTCACCGTTCTGGCAGCATGCCGCTTCACTTTGACTTGCCCGTGGGTCGACGAGGATAAGTGAAAATTGAGAAATTGCCTCGCACAAATGCGGTGTGGCCCGTGTACTGGCTATCGGGCTATTTCGTTGTAACTTTGTGGGTGCAAACGTGAAAAGGCAAATGATTCCTGAAAGTACATGAAACAACCTTGATGTGACTTTCAATTTCAACGACGAGTACAGCAGTATTCTGCGTGAGTTCTCTACATTCGACTTTTTGTTCCAGAACATTGTGTTTTCAAATGTTGGGTACAATGCAAGATCAAAGTATAGGAAATGTTGATTTAAATCCTATTGAATGGGAAAATACTTTCAGAGTGGCCTCGAGATATTACCTCCAAAATGGATACATCCATCGAAGTTGAACTGGGCTCTGACGGACGGATACTTCTGGAGAGCCAAGTGGATTGGTAGGTGCTCCGTAGAGTCGAAGAGTTTCGGAGGGAATATTTTCTCAAACTTGTAGAATGATTTTTGGTGATTTGAGATCTGCAAGACTTACATATCTTGGGGAGAATTTTATACACTCTTTCGCCGAATAGTGGACTCAAAAAAAAAGGGCTTGGTGTCGTTAATTGCAACCCAATGGTGCGTTTGGGAGGAGTTCTCTGAATGCAATTGGTATCAGCAGATTGCACAAAAATGTGACATGATCGTGACTCTTCGTGCGAACATTCGCAATTTCTTTGGATCCACACATCGACCTGGCATTCGAGAAGTACAATCGTCGGGAAAACACAACCTTTCAACTACGCTCACACAATTTTTGCTTTTGATGCATCGAGAGCATAGTATCCCGAGGATGTAAGTATTTGTCGCTACACATCAAGATATATATATAGTTAATTAATACAATAATGTTGTAGATTAAGAAGAAAAGGAATAAAGACAAAAATTAAGAAAATTGGCCGAGTTGATATTTAACCAATTCGGTCTCGCTCAAGATGCATCGAATTTAGTCGAGATCTCAAATTATTAGAAAATGAGGTAAATAGAAAGAAAATGATATTAAATAAATTAATTTTGAATTAGAGACTTTAACACACCTAATTGAATGTAAATTGATGTCAGGAGCCTAGGAAACTAGTGTCGGTATTGGGTACGTACTTTGAGGCGTGTTGGAGCCGCGAGAGATGAATTTTCGCACCGATTGAGGTAAGCAAACCAGTTAAAGGAATGCATAGTAATTCATATTTCGTTTTTATTGTCTTTATTGATAAATATCTTTCTTGAAATTCTATTCTTTATTCCTTGGTTGAGTGTTTATGTCCTAAGTGTGTCGAGAAGGTACTTCCTGGGATTATAACTAGTTGGGCAAACGTGAACACTACCTACGGGGGTGCAGCTACCCAACCAAACGTGAATTTTCCCCGAGTAATGGATTGTTGTGGCTTGTTGTGGATTTATGACCACTTAGTATGCCTCTTTTGATTCCTAGGCATTCATTTTCGTCGTGAATATCTGTCAGTTAGTTTATCACGCACTTTTCTTTATTATCTGTATTTAAATACCGCATGATATGTAGACTATTTTTTTAATGATTCATGAATTACTGTTTATATCATTCTGGTTATTACTTTCTACTTTACTATACTCACCGTCTAGTTTGTGATGGTGGATGCAGATCGGACAAAGACGAGCAAAGGGAAAGGACCGATGATTGGTGACTTCCTTTGAGGACTCTCGGAGCAGTTTCTTCCCTTGAACGACAATATGTTTTGCCATTTTTATTGTTATTATTGTATATTACTATTTTTTATTATACTGGGACATATTGGGATCGAGTGATATAAGATATCATGTATTATCATTTTGTATACTGTTGGTCACCAGATATGCATGTTTATCCGTTTGTTTCAGGGTTCCACACCGTAAGTTATTCCAACTTTATTTAATATGAGTTATTTAACCTTGTTTTAAGTTTATTTATGCTGCAAACTATTATGTAAATGACATAACTTAATAACTCAACGTTAAGATACAAATTTAATGAGAAGGCAACTATTGGAGGCTGACTAGGCCTGCATTGACTTCACGAGGACTGACTCGGGGGTCCACGTGGGTTTAGGCCGGACGGGGCCCAGTTTCATGGGGAACTGGGGCCGTCACACCTTAACCCTAATATACCAAATCATTTTAACAGATCATATACCGCTATAATCTACACAACAAAAACCCTAAATTATAAATCTTAATCAACAAATCTAACATCACAAATCCACAAAACCTCCACAAATCACAACGACAAGAACAAAACCCTACCTCAACATCGTTTGAATCAAACATCTCCAAAGAAACAACCGCAAATCCAAACTCCCAACGAGGCATCGTGACCTAAAATCTTCATGTACACAAGTCGAATCAAAGAAAAATTGATCGGTAGTGATTAGGGTTTGAGAGATTCGATTCGAAGAGATCGGGATTGGACCTTTGAGCAGATCGGGGTACAGGTCAGAGGCATTTTCATGAACAACTCGTCCTCTCGTTCTTCGATCACGTCGTCCTTTGCTGCTCTGCCATTAACACAAATAGTGTTTAGACTCGCTCCTCCGCCATTGCCACAGAGAGAGAGAGAGAGAGGAAAAACCTAAATTTGGGGATCGGTGAAGAGGAGCACAAGTGACGGAGTGAAATAGAGCGCGCAGACCGAAGTTCAATCTAAGTGGCAGATTTTTTTTTTGTTTTTTTTCTTGAATGTACATGAGAATGAATGGAGAATAAGTGTCCCACATATTTTACCTTATTTTAACTCGTACTTTGCTATGACAATAAAAAACTGTCATTAAACATTGTTTCAAATGTCATCAAATAAAACCATTACACTTTTATGGTTTCATTACTCTTTCTATGATATATTTTTTCAAAAATGTCATCTTAAATCAGTTACTACGACAATTTTTTAAAATTGTCATAAAGTTTGTATCATTAAAAGTACATTTTGTTGTAGTGGTCGAGGGGTGGGACCTGCTGATCTTTCCTTCGGGATTGAAGGTAGGGGATATTTCCTATTTATTTGTTCGTTGTTTATTATCATTCTATTTCATTTTACTTTATATATATAAACACACACACATATATATATATATATATATTTATTTAATATATTATTATTTTATTATTTTTATTGTACAGGGGCCAACTTGGCCTCTTGTTTAAGTGGACCAAGGGTCAAGTTGGCATCTGGTTTAAGGACCGGGGGCCAATTGCCCCTTGTGATGTTAGGGGGAGGGAGACGTCCCCTTCCCTTCTATAACTCCCTCGGGCAAAAGCCCGAGGGTTGTGATGGACTGGTGGGGTGGCCCACATGGCCACCCCCTCCTTTCCTCTAATGGGGCCTCCTAGTGGAGGCCTCTCCGACGACGGCAGTCCACTGCCCTCGCCGACGATGCTGTGGTGGCGCCGCCCATCTGCGGTGTTCTCCAACACCAACTTTTAATATAGTGTAGGGGTGATGAGTTTACCTTGGAAAGCGGTTCTTTTCTTGATTTTGATGTTAAAGCCTCCAAATCACTTCATCTACCTCTCCTGCAACTTTCTCTCTTATTTTTGTTTTTCTTGAATTTTGAACCAAAGTGGTGGCTAGGGTTTATGGTGGTTTTTTATAATTAGGTTTTCACACAAATTAAATTTGTGAACTTACCAAAATACCCCCAATTTGGGTATTTTAAGTTTTTGGATCGTTACACCCTAAGTAGAGAAAAGGGTTGGATATGGTCCCACCCTTCCCAAACAGTCGAGTGTAAGACTTCGAAAGGTGAAGAAGCCATTATTGCCATCAAATATGGCTAACACCCCTTTAATCATCCTAGATGTCATTAAAGGGAACGAGGAAGGGTCTAGTTCTGAAGAGGTCCATGAACCATCCAATCCAATTGAGGCATTGAAACGATGGGAGGCCAAGTTTCAAATCAGGATACTACTTTACACAAAAGGTTTGATTTTGATTATTTTGATTCGGAAAGTATTTTTGTGAGGTCTTTGTTTATGCTATGGGGTGGCTTAAGTTTGTAAAGACTAAATTGCCAGTAAATCCTGCAAATATGGCTTATTTTACTCCCACTTACGCACCCCCAACCCTAATAAGCCTAATACATTATGTTCTTACATTGATGCATTTAAAATAATAATAAAAAATGGGTTAATTAAAAGGCTTTTTGATTTGCCAATTGGAACACACAAGTGTTATGGTCGTAAAGACCTAAAGGATGTTGCTTGTTTTGATTTGGTTGAAGCTTCAATGTATATTTATGGGGGGATTGCACTAAACCACTCTAAATGACCTTTGATTGTTGAGATAACCCTGAAAGCACGCTTGGGGCATCACCAAGTCATGCAATTTTTTTGCCTTAGGGTAGCTCATAGACTTGGTTGAGGCAATTTGATGTGTTCATGATGTGGGCTATCCTATCTTGTTTTTCAGTCGACCTAGCATACATAGTTGTGTAGCATATGCTTAAGGCTACCCATGAAAAGAAGATAACTGTGAGGAGGGGAAAAAGAAAGCTTACTAGTGGGAAGGGGAAAAGGAAGCTTGATGGGAAAAAAGGGAAAAAGAAAAAACACCAACAAAGAGGCTTACCTTATTGTTAATCATTTATGTGAAGTATTTGTTGAAAGTGGTCTCTCATCCTTTTTCAAGTACCAATATGAAAAGAAAATTGCAGACAAGAGTGACATGATCGAGGAAAAGAACTTAAATCGCATGAGCTACACTAAAATTGATGGGAAGTAGGTGCCAATTCGCAGACCCCAAACCAGCAACCCAGTCAGTCGAGGGAAAAATGAAAAATTGTTGATATGTATGAGTTTAAGCAAGAGGAAGAGGTGCAATTGAGGAAGAAGTAATGGTTGGGGAAAACAACAAGTGATGAAGATGATTATGACCCGGAGTTTGATGAGATCGAATACGACTCGAAGGAGGAAGCACCGTAAGACGACTGCACGATGGAGTAGATCACGCGAGACCCATATGACAGCAATGATGAGATGAAGATCGAAGAACAAGGCAAATATAATGTTAGACCCCACCTAGTTAGGGCATCTGACCGACCTAAATTACTTAATCCTTACATAATCTAGTGATCCTTAATCTCTCAATCAAGTAATAAACAAAACCTCGACCTCGTAATCATCCAATATAAAATTTATCAAGCTTATAGGATCCTAATGATTAATTTGAACCTCCAAGTTCGTTTGGATTGCTTAAATTAACCTCGAAATTCCTTAAAAATTTTCAGTAGCACCTCTTCTATTTCTAAGCCCAAACCAGAAAATCCAGCCTTCAAAAATCTTGAAACGAAACCTGTTCAGCTTAGTGGAAATGTCGAACTCACAATCCACCCCATAACCATATATTTCATTAACATTCATTCTAACCTATTTTAGGAAATCAAAATCACTTCCATCTTTAAACCAACACAACTTAGTTCCCATAATTATCCCAATCCATCCTAAAACTGTCACAACAATTTAAAAGAGATCCTAACCACACACGAACCCAAAAACCCATTTATACAATATATTATATCAAAAAATATATACATAAAGAAAAAGAAGTTGAACAAATCATAGAAAGTCTGAAAGCTTTCCTTTTCCCTTGTCATCGCTCGAACCTGTAATCGCCAGCCATAAAGCAAATTGATTTCAGGTAAGTAAATCCTACACTATCCAATACACCTTGTAATAATCAAATGCATCATAATCCAAGATATTAAACGAAATAATATATTTCAAGGAAATTTAAATACTTACTCTACAAACGTAAAATAATCAACTCCTTGCTCTCCAAGTCAGTAAGCTAGTCCATACGGATTTCCAATTGCAGTCCTAAAACTCATTTATTGGTTTGGTAAGTTTCCACATTAATTCTATAATTTCTCCAATTTATTACACTTTATACTGTCGCGTCCCGAAAATCTCAAAATCACTTCAAAATAAATCCTCCGATGTCTGAATCCCAATTTCGACTTCAAATTATTATTCGACTTTGAGAATTAAGCTTTGCTAAGCTTTAAAATAATTTTTTAAATTTCGGGCATTTTTAGTGTCATCGCACGCTTTACAAGACGAAAACCTTATTTAAAGTCTTGAGAAAATTTCAAATTTCTCATTTTCATAGAAACCCATAATTTTTATTTAGTTTCCCATAAATACTATTTTTTGAATTTCCTTAGTTTTCCAAGGATTCTTTACATTTAATTTTCAATTTGAAAACATTTTCTTTATTTAAAGAAAGATGGGTTTGATCCCCGGTCGGGCCCATTTCGGCCCCGGTCTGGGGTTTACCCATCGTCTTCCTCATTGAATCAAAAGAAGCTCTATTTTGATTCAAATAATTTTCTTTTCATCTAGGGTTTAGGCAGGGGAGCCCATGCCCCCTATCGTCTTCCTCCCCTCTCATCGTCTTCCTCCATTCCTATTTCATATCCGTTCTGTTTTTTTTTTTTTCTAAATCAATTCAATCCTTTAATCTTTCACCTCGCCTTTCCAACTCACACAATCACAACAACTCGTATGCTCTCCCAATTTGAAATCACAAACTAGTCCCCACAGTCCTTGTTGGATCAACAGTCCAAAAATCCATAAATTCAATTAAAACCATTAAATCACCTCCAACGTCCACAGCAGCCACCACATCACCTCAATCTTGATTCCAAGCTCTCAATTGAGAGGAGCACAGGGAAAAGAGAGGGATTTGGATCAGAGAGACGAGAAGGAGAGGAAAAATAGTGGAGACGATGGCCAAGGTTGAAGACGATGAAAAACACTGTAATGGATCACCCTTTTTTATTGATTTCGATTTCAATTTAAAGGGTAGTCACACCAAATGTCCATTTTACCTCTCAACTTCTATCTTTTCCTTTAAAAGACCAATGCCCTTTAGGCCATTTTTGTATTTTTCTATTTATTTCATATTTATCTATTCATTTTAAGTCCAAATTAAACCCCAAGAACTACCCTAATTTCACAAAAAACTGGACATTACCAATGAGCTCCGAAACTCTCGGGCAACGCGTCTTACAGGCAAATTGAGGTATGAGGCCCACGTCGACTCATTAAGTCCATTTGAATTTACATTTCAAGTTTTTAAACTTAATCGCATTCATTTTTCACAAAATTCGAAACCAAAGTTTGGGTCAACACCTTAATATTTTTGGGACTTATTTCGACTCGTATCTCAAGATAAAACTTGTAGATTTTAAATTTACTTGATTAACTTTAAACTTTGTAAAATAACATAATATTATACTACACAACACTAGGCAAACATCACTTGATAATAAAATTACCTGTAAATCTCCATTTCACTGGTCCTTAGCTCTCGACTCGCAGCCTAAACCATAATTATGAGTTGTTATTCCCTAATTAGCCATAATTATAGGTTTAAAATTTTTGGGATTTGACGGATAAAAACCTTATTCTCACCTCACTAGAATTAATTCATTTAAATTATGCTTTCATCTAATTGCCTAATTCCTACTTGTTATATGATTGACATAGGGGCAAATGAATGTAAACCATAACAAACTTTCAAGGAAATACAACGCAATCAAATATTTTCATTAACTAATGTAGTGGTTGTTATTCTTTCTTTAATTTATATTGAATGTTGTTAATTATGTGCCTTTGTGTTTGTCAATTGTCTATTTTAGTAGGTGGAAGAAATGTTGTTGGGGCATATGTCTTAGGTCAATCTACAAACGTTATTTATCTTATAATTTTAATTAATAAAATTGAGGTTTTTATTTGCTGTTTTATTATAAGTGATTGCATGTTTACCTTATAGTAAGATCCATGAGTATTTGTTGAAATATCATAAATGTCCCTAGTCGGTCATTATACTGAAACTATAATGAATTAAGACTAGTGTGAATCTTGATTGATGGTCATGTGATGATCATGCGTATAGGGATACGAATCGAGATCATGAGTACTTGTTAAGGAACAAAGTACTGGACCGACCCGCTATGAGAACACCATATGGATTGAGTCATATGTGTTACTCATGATATGTATATCATTTAGTCCTTCAACTTAAAATTAACATAAAATTTAATATTAGGAGCACGATAATTTGACACAATTAAACGTTGTCTTTAATCGGAAGATTATAAAGATTGTGATTGTTTACCATGTGAATAATATGTGAAGGTGTGTAATCAAGATAGAATTTGTCACTTTCATATAGAGAGGGATATAAGTGGATCCCTCGATATGATAGACTGATAATGGCCAAGTCTATGTGAATTGATATGATCAATGTCACTTAGATGTTTTCAGTTTACCTAAAGATCGAGACTAGTACGATTGAACATTAAGGGTGACTTTCCATGCCTTATGTTTAATCAAAGGATATCACACGACAAAAGGATATGATATATGCTATTAATTAGTTTGTATCGATTTTGATATTCATGGTAGTCATAATGTCTTGCTAAAGACCGCTTATGACTTATGTACCAAAATGATTTTGGTTCAATGCCAACGTCGCATGAACCTATTGGGTCCCACACAAAGAATGACTTTGCACAATTTCAATTGGTCCAGAATAATAAATTTTATATGATGAAATTCTTGACATAAAAGCCCTTACAATTTGTTATATGATAACTTATTAATAGGGGTGTATGTTTAATTTGCTTAAACTGCCTAAATATGATAGTTGTATTACGAATAAGATTTTAAGTGAGGGCTTATCACACATATAAATAAAGGGTAAAACCCTAAAGACGAAATAAGATTTTTTGTTTTTGCAAATTTCAAGTTCTTTGGATTTTATGAGAGAGAATAACATTTTCAATCTCTCTTGCGGCTAGCACTCCAAATTGTGGTCACCATTCGTATGTGGGTTTCAGATAGAGGACGCGTGCTTGAACGTCTTGGAGATCGAACAATCATAGAAGAAAATTATGGATTAAGGTATGGTTTAACTTTTTAGATCTAATTTAATGGAACCTATTTTTGATCCTATCGGGGTTTCTCAAAAATCGTTTTGAATTTTTCGCTGTGTATGAACCCCTAAAACCTAACAGTGGTATCAGAGCATTAGGCTTGGTTCTATTAAACGTTTACAAGTTTTCTCTGATGTATATATGATATATGTGTGAAAACATGATCTTGATTTATATATATGTATGATGTAAATATTGGTTCTTTGATAATTGTTATCAAGAATTGGTTTTAAAACATGTTAATTCATGTATATTGATACATACGCATGATTTCATTCAATGATAGTATTCATGTTTTGAAGATTTCTATTAACATATATTTTTAATATTAAACGATGCGAATTTTGTATGTTCATGGTAGAAGTCATATTTAGGTTGATGTGATTCTACTGTTGAATACATATTTCGTTTTTGTTCAATAATTATGTATGTCTCCATGATAGAAATCATGATTAGGTTAATATAATTAATTTAATATGATTCTGGTGCTAAATGCGTGATTAATATTTTGAAATTGATTTTGATCATATATCTCATTGTCGTTATCCTTAGTGTATTCCTATTAGATATGAGATAAACTTGTAAGCGAAACCACCGCATGCTGACTCGTCAGCGTGACTGCCATTAATTGTTCGTAGAACAATGAAATTCGTATAATAGTCAATATTAGTATAATTTCTTAACTTGTTTAGTGATTGTTTATGCATTGTAATACATGATATTTATCTTGTTTAAATTATGATAACTAAAACAAATAAAAAATTCTCTCTTCCAAATTTTAAGTCAAGTGTCATCTATTCTCAACCACTTGACTAGGCTTCGATCACACTATATGGGTCTGCCTCCGCAGAGTGTATTATGTTATCTTGGCGAGGCAAGTTAAGTAACGAATACTTTACTATTTGAAATTGTTAGACTTGATAAAGCTATCAAAACGGTTTTGGGCTTTAGGCACTAGATGAGATAAAACATGCTAAAATATAAGATGTCATAATCTCATAAAAACAACTAAGAGTTACATATGATGTAATTGCTAATCGGTACCTACCTAAATAACCTAATTCAAAGTGTCAAGCCTTAACTGTCTTGGAATTATGTGAAATATGGATTTTAGTCCTTTAAATTAACATAACGTTTTTGGAGGGTTGTTAATTTAATGGGAGTCTATTCCTCTATACTAAAATGAACTTTTGCATTATCTTTGTTGTAGATCTATGACCTCTTCAAATCACATTAATCCTTTGTCATTGCGATCCATCATTGAGAATGATAAGTTGTTTGCGACAAACTTTCTTGACTGGTTCAGAAACTTGAGAATTGTTCTTAAGCATGAACGTAAGTTGTATGTCCGGGATAGCCCTATTCCTGAGGAACCACCAGCCAATGCTTTAAGAGCCATGAAGGATGCACATACTAAGCATGTCAACGACTGAACTGATGTCGCATGCATTATGTTGGCAACCATGGTTCCTGAACTTCAAAAAGACATGGAACACATGGAAGCTTACGACATGGATACGATGTTGTTGGAAATGTTCCAACATTAGACTAGGCAAAAAAGGTTTGAGACAATCACGAACCTTCATTCTTGCAAAATGGCTGAGGGTGCATCAGTTAGTCCTCATGTTTTGAAAATGAAGGGCTATATTAACCATCTTGACAGACTTGGATTTCCTATAAGCCAATAGTTGGCTACGGGTTTGATCCTGAATTCATTGCCTAATAGCTATTCACAATTTGTGATGATATATAACATGAATAACATGAAAAGTCTATCTCAGAGTTGCATTTGATGCTTAAAACTACTGAGCAAAATGTTAAGAAACCCATTGCTAATGTGTTGATGGTTCAGAAAGGAAAAGGCTCTGAAGAAAAAAGGCAAAGGCAAGGCTAAAGTTGCCAAGACTTTTATGACTCTCACAAAGCCTATGGAACAAGTCAAACGTCATGCAACTTCTACTTCACAGTCCCAAAAGGAAAATGAAAAAGAAGGAAATTCTCATTTCTTCCATGCATCTAGGCATTGGTTTAGAAATTGCAAGCTCTATCTTGAAGATCTAAAGAAAAATAAGAGTAATGCTACTATTGCTTCAAGTATTTACGTTATTGAAGTTAACTTGTCTACTAGTGATTCCTGGGTATTGGATACCAGATGTGGATCTTACATTTGTATTAATATGCAAAGGAGAAGTCATCATACGAGTTAGAAATGGAGCAATGGTTGCTGCGTTGGCTGTAGGACGCTATGAGTTAAGTTTACCTAGTGGACTTATTTTAGTTTTAAATAATTGTTATTATGTCTCTGCCTTGAGCAGAAACATCATTTCAGTTTCATGTTTGAATTTGGATGGTTTTAATTTCATTATTGCGAATAACGAATGCTCCATTTTTCGTAAATACATTTTCTATGCGAATGTTGATTTGTATGATGGTTTTTATATTATAAACATGAAAAGGTCCACATATACTCATATTTTTAACGTAAATACAAAGAGGTTTAAGTCAAATGATTTAAATCAAACCTACCTTTGGCATTGTCGCCTTGGTCACATAAATGAAAAACGCATTTCTAAACTCCATAAAGATGGACTTTTAGATTCATTTGATTTTGAATCATATGAAACATGTGTATCTTGTTTACTAGGCAAAATGACAAAGAGCCCCTTTACTGGACATAGTGAAATGGCAAACGATTTATTTAGTCTTATACATACTAATGTATGTGGTCCTATAAAAATAATGACTAGAGGTGGTTATCAGTACTTCATTACATCCACTGATGATTTGAGCAGATATGATTATGTGTATCTCATGAAACATAAAGGTGAATCTTTTGAGATGTTTCAAACATTTCAGAATAAAGTGCAAAATCGACTTAGTAAAACTATTAAAGCACTTCGATCAGATCGAGGTGATGAATATTTGAACCAAGAGTTTGATGATCATTTTTGAAACTATCGGATTGTCTCACAGTTAACTCCCCCAACAACTCCACAATGGAATGGTGTTTCTAAGAGGAGAAATCGAACTTTATTGGATATGGTTTGATCTATGATGAGTCATGCAAATCTTCCTAGTTCCTTTTGGGGTTATGCCTTAGAAACTTCTACATTTACACTAAATCGTGTTCCTTCTAAAGCTGTTGATAAAACACCATATGAGATGTGGTTTTGAAAAATACCAAGTTTGTATTTCCTTAAGATTTAGGGTTGTGAGGTTTTTGTACGACGACAAATCTCAGAAAAATTATCAGCTAAATCTACCAAGTGTGTATTTGTTTGTTATCCTAAAGAAACTATAGGATGCTACTTTTATAATCCCACTAAGAACAAAGTGTTTGTAGCTCGGAATGATGTCTTTATAGAAAAAGAGTTTATTTCAAAAGAACAAAATGGGAATAAAGTAAGTCTTGAAGAGGTTCAAGAACCACAGATAAACACTCAACCGCTAGTTAGAGATCAATAAAGTCTTGAACTAGTTAAACCTCCACAGGTATCACAAGGCACACGTAGGTCTAATAGGGTAAAACATCGGCCTGAGAGATTTGGATTTCTTATTACTAATAATAGTGAGATGTTGCTTATGGATCAAAATGAACCTACTACTCATCAGGAGGCTGTGTCTAGCCTTGAGGCAGATAAATGGCTTAGTGTCTTGAATTCTGAGATGCAATCTATGTATGATAACCTAGTTTGGAACTTGGTTGATTTACCCGAAGGTGGTAAGACCATTGGATGTAAATGAGTTTTCAAGAAGAAAACTAACTTGGATGGCAATGTGAATACTTATAAAGCATGGCTAGTAGCAAAGGTTTCAGACAGACTCAAGGTGTTGATTATGATGAGACTTTCGCTCCTGTAGCCATGTTTTAATCCATTAAAATTTTAATTGCCATAGCCGCATATTATAACTATGAGATATGACAAATGGATGTCAAAGTAGCTTTCCTAAATGGAAAGTTATTTGAGGACGTGTATATGATACTGCTTGAAGGGTTTGTTCATCATTAGAATTCTAGGAAGGTGTGCATGCTTCAAAGATCCATTTATGGATTAAAGCAAGCTTCTCGGAGTTGGAATCTTTATTTTGATGAAGCAATTAAGGAATTTGGTTTCATTAAAAATGAAGATGAGCCTTGTGTATACAAGAAGGTTAATGGGAGCATGGTTGTTTTCCTGTTACTGTATGTTGATGATATATTACTCATTGGAAATGACATCCCAACCTTGCAGAGTGTCAAGTCTTGGTTAGGGAAATGTTTCTCAATGAAGGACTTAGGAGATGCAGCCTACATCCTTATGATTAAGATCTATAGGGATAAATATAAAAGGCTGATCGGTTTAAGTTATAGTGCTTACATAGACGAGGTACTAAATATATTTAGTTTGCAAGACTCTAAAAGATGGTCGTTGCCAATGTCTCATAGTATAAGTCTCAGCAAGACTCAATGTCTAAGGACCGATGTTGAGCGATCGCGCATGGATACGATTCCATGTGCATCAGCTATTTGATCTATCATGTATGCCATGTTATGCACTCGACCTGATGTATCATATGCTTTAAGCGCAACAAGCAGATATCAAGCAAATATCAGTCTGATTTCGGTGAGAGTTACTGGATAGTAGTAAAGAACATTCTTAAGTACTTGAGAAGGACTAAAGAAGTGTTATTGGTCTATGGAAGCTTGGAAGACGAGCTCGTTGTAAATGGTTACACAGATGCAAGTTTTCAAACTGATATAGATAACTTCATATTGCAGTCTGGATATGCGTTTACTTTGAATGGAGGCACAATGAGCTAAAAAAGTTTGAAGCAAGAAACTGTGGTAGATTCTAGAACAGTAGTTGAGTATATTGCAGCGTCCGATGCAGTTAAAGAGGCAGTTTGGATCAAAAAAGTTCATTTATGAACTTGGTGTGGTTCCGAGTATTACTAACCCCGTTTGCTTGTATTATGAGAACAACAAGGCCATAACACAGGCCAAGGAACAAATATCACACCACCGATCTAAACATATACTTAAACGTTTTCATCTTATTCGAGAAATCATTGAGAGGGAGACGTGAAGATTTGTAGAGTTCCTACAGAAGACAATGTTGCAGATCCTTTGATGAAGGCTCTTCCATAAATGAAACATGATGGTCATGTTAGGTTATTAGGTATTAGATACATGAATGATTTGCCCTATTACAAGTGGGAGATGTTGGGGCATGTGCCCCATGTCAATTTGCAAACATTTTTTATCTTATAATTTTAGTTAATAAAATTGAGGTGTTCATTTGCGATTTTATTATAAATGATTGCATGTTTACCTTATAGTAAGATCTATGGGTATTTGTTGAAATATCCTAAATGTCCCCAGTCGGTCATTATACCAGGAACTATATTGAATTTAGATGAGTGTGAATCTTGATTGATGGTCATGTGATGATCATGCGTATAGGGCCTCGAACCGAGACCATGAGTACATGTTTGGGAACAAGGTACTGGACCGACCCGCTATGAGAACACCACATGGATTGAGTTATAGGTGTTACTCATGATAGGTATATCATTTAGTCCTTCGACTTGAGATTAACATAGATTTTAATATTAGGAGCATGATAATTTGACACAATCAAACGTTGTCTTTAACTTGACGATTATAAAGATTGTGATTGGTTACCGTGTGAATAATATGTGAAGGTGTGTAATCAAGATAGAATTTGTCACTCTCATATAGAGAGAGATATCAGTGGATCCTTTGATATGATAGACTGATAATGGCCAAGTCCATGTGAATTGATATGATCAATATCACTTGGATGTTTTCAGTTTACCTAAAGCTCGAGACTAGTACGATTGAATATTAAGGGTGACTTTTCATGCCTTATGTTTAACCAAAGGATATCACACGACAAAAGGATATGATATATGTTATTTATTAGGTTGTATCAATTTTGATATTCATGCTACTTGGTAGTCATAATGCCTTGCTAGAGATTGCTTATGACTTGTGTATCAAAATAGTTTTGGTTCACTACCAACGTCACATGAACCTATTGGGTCGCACACAAAGAATGACTTTGCGCAATTTCAATTGCTCCAGAGTAATGAATTTTATATGATAAAGTTCATGACATAAAAGCCTTTACGATTTGTTATATGATACTTATTAATAAGGGCGTATGTGTAATTTACTTAAACTACCTAAATACAATAGTTGTATTACGAATATGATTTTAAGTGAGGGCTTATCTACACATATAATAGAGGGTGAAACCCCAAAAACAAAATAAGATTTTCGTTTTTGCAAATTTTGAGTTCTCAGGATTTTTGGAGAGAAAGAAAAACGTTTTCAATCTCTCTTGGGGCTAGCACTCCAAATTGTGGTCATAATTTGTGTGTGGATTTTCAATAGAGGAAGCGCGCTTGAACATCTTGGAGATTGAATAATCACAGAAGAAAATCACGGATTAAGGTATGATTTACTTTTTAGATCTAGTTTAATGAAACTTATTTTCGATCCTATTGGGGTTTTTCAAAAATCATTTTGAATTTTTCGCTGCGTATGAACCTCTAAAACCCAACAAGTGTTGCATATCCTATTGGGGTTTTTCAACATGGCGGGACCTCACATTCTAACCCCCCACCTAGCCCCAACTAGCAAAATGAATAACCATTGGAGAATTGCTCCAAACACTATAAGGAGGAAGTTCTTGCACCACTCGATCATGGGCCACACCTGACTAACCTTCCAACCGAAATCGCAAATGTCAAAGTTAGTGTATCATCAAAGAGGCAATTAGATGACCTGCCAACAATTGGATCACCTCATGCTAACGAGATACTTTTGCAGCTGCTGGAAAAAGCCAAGACATTTTAAGAAGATGTGGAGGAAATAAAGCTTGCGGTGCAAACCTCGTTGGCCACGCAAAGGAAAGAAACTGAATCCATGCTTTGTAGTGCCATCAACTCACTCAAGCAAAATATTAGAGTCATGTTCGACAACATAGGGAGTGTATTCAACATAATGATTAGGAGCTGGAAGGAGAGGTTTGCCAAAGACTTGATCCACAACTACCAAATGTTGGATATCCGAGTTGGGGGAGTGGAGAAGAACATTGCCAAGCACGTGGCTGACTTACAATAGAAACTCGCTCAGATAGCTGCACAAATGAGGATGAGGTAGGGCCAGTTGATCCCAACACTGTTGAGACAGCCAAAAAAGATGATGAAAGATCTCTAATATTGTGTTTCATGATCCTACAAACTTTATTTTGCAACTTTAGTTGTGCTTTGTTGGTTGTTTGATACTAATACTACTATGGGATGATTTATGTTGTTTAATTATGTATGATTTGAATTTTGTGAATGGATGAGTATTTTATGTGTTGTTAGTTGTTTCATTTGTGCATTGTTCGCAATTATCCCCGAAACATGTTGTTCACTTTTTCATTTTTGCGATCGACTGTTATCATGTATTTCTTCGTAGCTATGCCTTTGTTTTGCTTACGTTATGTACATGTTGATATGTAGGGCTACAAAGCTTAATATAACTAGGGATATTCATTTTCTTTCTTAAAATACACAAATTAAGGGAAATAGTTTTCTTTGTGCAACTTACAATGCCAAATAACATAACAAAAAACAACTTCAGTATAAAACATGGAGGGCTCATAATTCTTGGATACCAAACTCAATGTCAGATGAATGTGTGCTTATGTAAGCAGAGATGCTAGCCTCTCCATGACTAGTGCAAAGATCAAACTGCATCGCAATAGGCTGCTTAGTGATGGTCGGACGATGGTTCTAGTCATGACAAAATTAGTGACCACAACTATTGTTACAAGTCGAAAAAGGCCCTTCTTGTTGGAGCTTTCCTTCTTTACACGTCTCTTCGCCATAAAACCACTTCCGCGCTTAAAGTAATGTTCCCTTGACGAGCAATAATTTTCAAAGTGTCTATTGATGCCACAATTCCAACATCATCCATCGTTCGGTAATGACATAGCTCTGTGAAATGTGTACAACATGTTTAGCTAACTGAAAAATACTCCAAATTCCAATACACATTGTTTTCATTTGAACCGTAAATTGTAACAAGTATGATAGGCTTAACATCCATTTAAGTTGACAAATCCTAAATTCTAGCTGAAGGCCTTAACCACCAAACCCTAAACATCTATATGTAACTCATTAAAAAAATCCTAGATCCAATTACAAATAAGTATCCTTAAACATTAAATGCTAATCCCAAAACCAGTCCACTCAAACCTTAAATCAACTAATTCAAGCAAAAATCTCTTTAAATAACCCAGATTCCTAATTATAGCCTCATCAAACAAAAATCCTTAAAGGAACCTTATAATCATAACAAATTACAAAAATCTAAAAAATGTAAAAAATAAGGGGCGAAGAATAAGGTCATACATTCGACGTCAAATATGGCCATGAAAGGGGTAGCCTTCTCCCATCTCACTGGTGATTTTGGGGGCTTCTCCTGAATCCTAAAATAAAAAGCACCAATCGAAATACAAATTAATAACTAAGAAATACAGTCTATGGCAGAATGAAAGAGATCTTGCCTTTGTATCGAATATGTTGTAAATCACTAGGTATTTTCTTGAAGATGATAGGTGATTTTGGAAATTTTTTCTGGTCTGGTATGCTTTGATTTCGTCCAAAAATAGAAGAATAGATAACAAAATGGGAAAAAAAGAAATGGAGGGAAATTCAAAGTTTTTGGTTATATCGACCAGTTAGTCGATTAGAGCGATTGGCAAAGTACAATCGATTGATCGGTCAGACCAAATGACCATTTTTTGGTTTTAAGTTTGTTTTTTTCGTTGCCAAACTCTGCTGCCTGACAGAGAAAAACAAAAAATAGTGGGCCCCATGGCTGCCAAGAGAGCGGGGTTTCCAATGTAGGTGCTGAAAGTAGGTCAAAGAAGCATTTTTCAAAAAAAGAAAAAGGTTGTCATTAGAATTTCCTAATCTATCTAGCTTCTCTGCATCGAGATAAATCATGAAAATATTAATGACAAACTCTTAACCTAACTCCTTTATTCACTCATCTCCTCTTACCATGCCTTAGGCATCGCTGACATCTACTTCGACTCTCTTGATGATTGGCCGACTCACTATGCACTCCTTTGTCACAACCACTAGCTATAAGTCAACAATTCGAGAGTGATTATGAAGGTGGAAGATTAAAACGTATTAGGACATAGTTAAAAATTTTCCGCATCAATACATTTTTGCAAAAAAAGAAAAGAAAATAACATAATAATGTTGTTTTTAGGTTAAAGGCCAAAACTAACCTACTTTTTCCATCAACAATGCACACTATTGTGATATCTGAGAATTTCATAAACTTGATTAGGAGGCTAATTAAGTATTTTTTGAATCTTATTTGGATTTTAGGTATCCGAGGTGGGACCCACTTATTACAGACCGAAAATCATAAGGTAAAATGTTATTTTTTCGATGATAAATGCTTATAATGTGTATTATATGGTATTTTGTCGCGACGTCGGAGTGTGTTGAGGTGTGTTCTCAATTTGTCATAATCGAGATTGTAAATGCGTGTGTGAAGGGCACAAGCGACATAAAAATGATTAGTTCCTTAAAAACTGGTAAATCTAGTGTCAAATATCAAGTGGAATTTTGCTTCGGTTTACGTGCAAGTTGGGATCGGTGGCAGTGTAAGATGGGAATGAAGTTGGTGTAAGACCTTACCTCAAGATTTATGTCGGTTGGCGGTGGTCGAGGTTGAGATTGGGTTCAAATTGGGGTAAGTTTGGTTTAGTATGGCAAGAGAGTTGATCTACAAGGGTTCAGTATGTCGTGAGCAAAGTTAAGATTTTTGGGTTTTCGTGTAACCAAAACCTGTGTTATGAACCTTTTATAAAGATGAACTATTTTGTCGAGAGTTTGGTTCAATTTGGTGGAAAATCGAATTGAAAACGAGCGTCGAAAGTTAAAGCACGTAAAAATAGGGATTTCAAGATTTAATAAATAAAAAGAAATATATATAAATCAAAATCAAACTTTTTGTTTGATTTCAACAGAACGATCAATTCGTTCATTCCCTAAACCTCTCAACTCGGTCTTTCACTTCGCGATCTCCTTACGTCCGATTTTCGCTTGATTTCTTTTCGCAAATTGTTGAGTATCGCGAGACGATTTTTTCAGCTAAGTTTCCATGCCGAAAATGAGGTATTTGACTCGAAATTTGGTAAATTCTCAATTCATGAAATTTTCCACAATTCAATTTGAATTCTCGCGATTTTTTATTTCTTTCACGGGGTTTTAATAGAAATTGGTAGGGATTGTTGTGAATTGGTATATTGGATTAATTTGCACCAATTTGAAATAAATTCACTAGCGTAGATTAGGGTTTTGATGAATTGAACTTATGCGATTAAGTTGATAACTATTTTGGAGATATTTTTATAGTTGATACTGATTTACATTGGGTTTCTGGATGAATCGATTATTGATTTCGACTCAATTTGACTCCACGGTCTATGGAAATATTTTGATGCTTGTATCGAGTAGTTTCGTGGTGTTTGTTGCCAAGTTTTGAGGATTTAATTGTGAAAATATTGATTTGGAGACGTTTTTCAGTTCAAAATAAATAAATTTTGCGTAGTTGACAGACTATATTGAAAAATTCATAACTTCTTCGTCGGTAATCCGATTTGAGTGTTCTTGGAGTATATGGAAAGTAGGACATGAGTACTACAAATTCCTTTTAGTTCATTATGACAAATATTAAAGTTTTCAAGGTTAAAAAAATTACCCCAAGTTGGCTAGTTGAAAGCCAGTTGAAATAGTTATATAAATTAATATTTTTGGAAACTGTTCTCAAGTGTACTTTGGCCGCAATTTTCATTGGGTTTCGTGATTTGATTTTACTTGAAGCTTGACCCTTAATATAATTGGGTATACAGGGAAGCTATTGAAACTATTTTCAAGGTGATCCGACGTTCGGGGAACCTCGAAAAATAAGCTCAAAATTGATTGGTTGTAAGTAAACCCTATAGTGATCTTTACAATTTATTTAATATCTTTGTGCCTGTAATTGCATCATAGTCTGCATTGCATTTCATCATTCTTGGTCATGCATGCACGAAGTGAGTGGGGGGGATAAGCTTATTTCAAAGTCTGGTTTGCTTGAAATTAGATTTCAATCCCACCTCTAATGCCAACTAGTGAGACTAGTTCTAGGGTCTAACACAGACAAGTTATCTCTGCATTTCATAAGCATTTATACTATTTCCGTACTATTTTTAGAAGTCGACATCTAATTATAGTTAGTAGATAGAATTATAGTGGATTGCATGTCATGTTGACGCATATATCTTATTGATTATTTGAAAATACAATTACATGTTTTCATGTATCAGACAAACAATTGCCGGAGTACATATCAGTGTAGTTGTTTACTTACCTGACATCTTTGAGTTATTTTTTATGATGTCAGATTCTATTTAAAGACAAGGAAAGAATGGACAAGACACGAAGATTGTGGTGATTGTTTTCAAAATTTTAAGTAAGTTCTTGCTTTAAATTTTTTGTATATATTTAGTTTAGGGATTCTTGGGATGAGTGTAGGACGTGAAGTTTTGTTGAATGGTTATGAGAGTCTCCTAAGTTAGTTTAAAATATGTTGAGAGGTTTATGTTTAGATTTTGGTCTATTTGGGATTGTAAAGTTGAAATTAAGCTATATGAGAATCTAAGATAATTTATAAGTTTGAATTTGATATGTATTATGAACTGCGGGGAGTTGTGAGTCCTTATAGGCATCTTCCCAATTCTGTTGTCTATTAGATAGAAGTTTTTCGGCAGGTCTCTTTTAGTGAAGGTGCTGTCGAAATTCTTACAAAATACGGACATGATTTCCTAAGTTGTTCTAATAAAATAAGTTAAGAACCGAATCAGTTGAGGATTTAAATTACAATTTGGAGCATTATTAAGGATTGAAATAAAGATTATTTATAGGTCAAAGATAAAAGAATGTGTCAAGGCCTGGGCACCACGCAGGACCTCCCAGCCTTGAGTCACAAGCATGTGCACCACCTAGGTCACACCCATCTGTGTCCCCCTATATATGGCACCACACATGACCTCCATATATGGGCACAGTCTTTCACCTCCTACAACTCGAACCCGCGCCCTAGAGGCTTAAGGTCGCTGATTTAGCGAGTTGTGTACCATTGAGCTGGACCAGCTCAATCATCTTAATGACGAGGAGGCTGACACTATCCTACTCGAGCATTATCACAATTAATTTGGATTATGATGGCCCCAAATCCCGAGGCAATCGAGCACCGTCAAGTCGCCAGACACATCACTAAGTCCGTTGCGTCACTAGACGCTTATTGATGACGACTCGCGACTTAACCACTTCCTTGCACATTTTTCCATAACTTAACTTAGCCAGTTATATCACTATCTAGTAATTTAGTTAGTTATTCAGTTAAGTTAGCCAATTTGGTAGTTTGATAGAGAATTTATTAAGTTAAACATTTGACATTATCAACGAAAGTCTTACATTAAATAAAAGGCGGATGAATAAGTAAAGACCTTTCATTAATGTAGTTCAACGTACAAGGTTGAAACCCAGCATATCGATATCATGCATATACACAAGGCAACCAAATATCAATAATAAGGCATATATGCATATATCAAGGTTCTACAAGTCCCAAAACCCAACAAAAAGATATAATACATACAAAATATCTATGAGTATGCAGAGCAACTATCCAAACTCAAAGGCAGTTGCCGAGAATCCCCTAGCCCTAACTCGTAGACAAGATTTGCAACTTGCCCCAAAGAGACAAGTTCTAGTGAGTAAGTTCTAGAGAAATTGACACAATATTCAAGTAAATTTGCTAAAAAGTAAACATTGTTAACATATCATGCAGTTTTTTTAGAACCTATATATCATGCAATTTAAATAAGAATAAATAGAACGCAAGTGAAGCATGATCGTAAGGCACGTCGATAACGATAAGCAAGGTAGAAAAAACCAATCAACAATTCCACACCAATCGTAGTTACCGAGATCCCATCCCATCAACATTTGCCCACATTGACACATCGCCATACACCCGCTAACGATAAATAAAGCCATATGTGTATTAAAAACAACCGACGATTCATAAATTGTACTACGGTTACCGGGATCCCACCATCGTGTGCCTACACTAACCCATCACCCTAATGCCCTCTCGGTGGTTGGGTTATTCACTACAACTACCAATATGTGCGACCATGTTAAACAACTCAGGGTCACAATACAACGAGTGCACATCGCGCGCGTGCAAGTGTCTAAGTCGTCAAACAAATCAATCCATACACGAACATCGTTAAAAATAATAAATTGAAGCCAACAAGAAATGAATTTAAGTAAAAAACTTGTAATTGAGTTCTATGGAGTTTTCTCGTGGATTTATTTAATTGCACGCAAAATGCTCCAACATGTCCTCGGCACTCCTCAAAACCCGCACTCGACGCCCATATACAGATCCCAAAGTACTCGGTGTCCTAACATAATTGTGTCAATTTTATGTCTAAAGTCTTGTAGGAAGTTTCAAGTTTTACTTGTTGTTCCAACAAGTGATGATGCTACATCTTGTGGTGACATGGCTTGTTATACATATGGTGTTGCTAAAATACCTTGTGGTAATAAGGCTATTATCACTAGTTTG
Source organism: Stephania cephalantha (assembly GCA_039657325.1). Taxonomy (NCBI): domain Eukaryota; kingdom Viridiplantae; phylum Streptophyta; class Magnoliopsida; order Ranunculales; family Menispermaceae; genus Stephania; species Stephania cephalantha. The sequence goes on from CM077572.1 coordinate 13,518,030, forward strand.
GCTCAATCGCTTCAATTAATAAGTTTTCATTTTACAACTAAGCCTTTTGACTCCTCAGCTATGCAGCGCAAGCGTGTCCACATGCATCTCATGGCGCGCTTATGCCTTATTTAATTCATCTATTTTATAACTTAAGCTTATTCGAGTTTGTCACAATAGCTTAGGATTTTATTTATATATATTATTTGGTATCAACTAAGCTCCCAAGTGTTCCCGTATATCGACCTACCCGATACATGCGTCACATCATCCAAAGGCGATATATTCGTCTATGACAACCTGAACCTCTATTTAGGGCACAACCCGACCTAATCCTGTTATTAAGCCCTAACCCCAATCACGTATGACTTAACAATGTATTAGTCAACCTAATTGTCTTACTTCCTCATAACTCGTGTTCAGCATACGTATTTCTCATTTCTCCTTATTTGTAACTTTCAGAGTTAATTAAAACTTTTTATACATTGTAAAAATTTAGCGAAAGTCTTAATAATATTGCAGAAGAAATCATAAAACACATATATATGGAAACCAAGAAATATATCAAATGTATGTATATAAAAAATGGTGACAAACAGTGTAAGATCATGCATCAATTAAGGAGTCTAGTCTCTCAATTCAATATACAACCCAAAACATGTAAAAAACATATGTAATAAATATAAACAAGTGAAACCTACGAAACATGGTAGCAAATAGTCGCTGAGGGCTCAGAGGTAGTCGCTGATATTCTCCTTCCTTTGTTTGCTACTCGACGAATATGCAATTGTCACCAAAGATGAAAAATCCAATGTAGCATCTCCTATCCTGATTAGGGGGATACCCAGCCTAAAGCCCTAATTAAACTCCAACACTCTAGCCAAACTTAACTAGAGTCAGCAACCCCTCATTCGTACCCGATAAACTCAACTTGTGTATTGATGTCGAAGTATAAATCAAAGTGTACGCAATTGAAAATTAAAAACTTTTTCGATAATATAAATGATATACATAAATTATGAGTTTATCAAAACCAAAACTTGTTTACAAAAACCTCCCAACCCTGTTATACTACAACAATGTATTCAAACAGTATATATACAAGGAAGACTCATTACATCGCAGAGAAGATGATAAAGTTCCTAAATATTATCTTTTCCTTTCGTTGAAGCACCTATGTGTGAACCTGAAATGTTAAAAAGGGTGAGCGCTCCAACTTGCTCAATAAGTGACTCACAATCGTAAATCAAAAGTCTATTTAATAATCAAGAATTATGAATAACAATATGAATCCAATAAATATATATTCAGTGCATCAAAACAATATAACAATACATAATAGATGCAAATTCAAAGTTCAATAGAAACTGTACTTGTGACGTCACTTTTCATCTCAATTAATTTATAAGATTCATTAAATATATCACATAAACACCAAACATCATACAAACCCATGCATACGCTAATCGAGGTATGTCGGGCTTAATCACGAGCCTAACTCGGGTTTATTAGAATTCAAGTTAACACCAATCACCAGCTTAAGGTAGCAGGTCATTACATCCAGTGAGTAAATATTGCATCCATTCATTCATATCTCCAAATATACAAAGAATGGTAATTGAAAGCACACAATAGCTACAAAAGAAAAGTTGAAAGGAATGTATGAAAACAGGTACCAAGTACATTAAAAGGAATAGGCAAAGTGGTCACATAAATCGAGGTTCGATCAGCCGTGAGCTTCATCACATCAGCTTATATACTTGGCCGTGAGCTACGTCACATCAGCTATATGGAGTTCCAACATCCCTAGGGACTCTAACCTCTATTTCGCTTTAAACTCATAAAATCAGGGAGCCCAAACATGTAGGCTACCTTACAACCACTATGAAACACCATATATAAAGAACCCAAATAAAACCAACTTACAAAACATATGAACATGGAGGTGAGCAAAACCAGATGATAATACAATATAATAACAATGGATTGAATTGGAAGAAAATAAAACAAGAATTGAGTGAGTTTGCCCCCTAGATGATTGAAGATTGATATGTTTCTCAATGGATCGAGTTAAGAAATACAGGATGTAGTTTCATTTCATCGTCGTACCAATTATGCATTCATCTTTGAGAGTGCGATGGAGGTGGAAGCAACCGTATTAGTCAGACCACCAAGGACATTGCCAGTTCCACCACCGGCTCCCTATTATCCTAGTAGTCAGACGACACATGTCGTGCATGCACAATACGTTTCCTTTATATCTTTATTATTTGTAGAAGTGATAAGTGAGATTGTCTCCACATGGATTTAGCAAACTTCTTTTGGAAAAAGTCTTTCAATAGTTTTTATTGTTATTTTACTTTAATTTAATTAAAATGGGAATTAAAAACCACTAATTAAAATTATAATAATTAACTAAACTAATTAAACAAACTTAATTCACATAATTCAAATTCAATTCAATTCAATAATAAATTAACATCAAAACAAACACCCAAAATAATGAAACATCAATCCGTTTTTGCATCCAAACAGATTACTTAAATTATAGTCACAAGCACACTTTAATCTCTTTATAAAGCATTATAGATCGTTAAACTCTAATCATAAGTAAGTAGATAGCCCCTATCAAGCCATCAATTCTCCTTGTATCAATGGAAAAGCCACATTCTAATTTATTGAGTTAATCATTCGAAAGATCAAAGAAATTAACTTAAGGCAATAAAAACGCATTACGTTCCATGAAAACTTTTAAGTACTAAACCTAATACCTTCAAAAAGTCATTTCAATATTAAACTTAGATCTCAATCCACCTAGGACATCTAAATGGTAAAAGACCTTTTAAACAATCCTAGTTATTATTTTAAACTAGATACTAAATCCAAATATCACAATACACATTCTAGACTATGCATGCGATATACACCTTCATGATTAAAATCCACAAATAATAATCTATTAATTCAGTGAATTAAAGAATAGGATTGGTTTAAAGCATTAAGTAAAAAATCATGTCCTCATGACTACATCACGGAACGGGTCAAGTTCATGTTCAGACTTTGTTTAGATTAATAAACAACTCACTCATATTCATAATAAACATCACAATAAAGTAAATAAAAGACATATATAAATACCTCTAAATAAATACTTTGAATCTTCAAATCGACTCCAAAAGCAATAAACAATAAATCTAAAAACTAAATAAATATGAAAACAATAAACTATGGCTCCAAGAACAATGAAACATTGATCTAAGTACTCAAGGGCAATTGATTTCTTTAACGACCCAAATTGCTAATAGCAGATTTTTCCACAATTAAAGGTCGATGACCCGTGATGTGGCCCGATGACGGGTGCACAGTCCTTACACTCGACTCGGAGACCAAGTTGTATTGTATTTGTAATGTGATGGATGCCTATTGTATTGTATATGTGTAGACCTATTAAGTCATCTCTACTTGTTTATAGACGTCGAGACGAGAGCAGGTACACGCCTCAAGATGTATGTTGGTGTGGGAACGGGTAAAGAACTATATGGTGAGTTTAAGTTTGGTTATTAAACCAATGAACCAAACATACAACATATTAGCATATGATTTAATATAAATCAAGTACGAGGATTAAAGTTTAAATAAAAATATTACACACATGCATGTGCCTCGGGATGCGTGTCGAAGTCGAGGCACCGGATGCCGAATAGTTTGGAGTTAGTAGGACCATAAATGTGTCGATTAGATGACTAATTACACTAACCATATGTATAAATTGCCTAAGTTAAATCAATTGAACCAATTGGGTACAAATGCCTATAGTTGGATGGAAAAATTGATGAGTCCTAGATTTGCCTCGAGATTTGTACTAGAATGGAATCCTAAGAGATTTGAGTTGGGAATTGGTGTCAACAAGATGAAAGTTAGTGGAGTAAGATTTAACAAGATCCATAGGATCAATCTTGAGATGAGCATACGCACACTTGATGAGAGGCTAAAATGAAAGCCATCCAACACATTATAAAAGGGACATTTAAGCATTTCACCTTCATTGCATGTTCATGTAACAAAAATAGAGTTCAACCCATATTAATTACAAGAAAAATTTAAGTTACAAGTGAGCAAATCATCAACCAGGGAGACCTAATGACTAGGTGATCAAGCATGGAGCTTAAGGTAACCAATTTCCACTTGATGCTTTCAATTCTAGTTAATTTGTGTGTAATCAAAGGGCTTTTGAATTCTAAGCTTTTGAGAGTTCTTTATAGTTTTTTTGATCAATTAGACACCACATTTGAGTTTCCGAAATCAATTTTCAAAAATTTTGAGTTTGACTAAATTGGGGCATTTTGCATGAAATTGAAATTGAGAATTCTGATCTATAAAATGATTTGGTTTTTGAAAACAAATGGGATATTTAGATTCCTTGTATTTTTCCACTCAGTCTACTATATTGGATTTTTAGTTTTGGGTAAGAAATAAATTTGTTATGATTTTTTCAAGTTCATGAAGTTATAAAACAAATTTGGAAATTCTGCATGTTGTTATGAACCAGTCTCTGTAATTTGGTCAAAAATTCGTCATTTTAAATCGAAATGGACTCATTCTGGTGGCATTTGAAAGCTAATTCAAAGGGGAACAACTTTTGCCTACTGAAAGATTTTGAAATCTGAATGTTTTTATATCTAAAAATCTTCTACAACTATGATGTCTGGGTTCATAGTTTTGATAATGTCCTGATGTTTTGAGCATAACTCTTTCATTTCTTATTGGATTGAGCTCATCTTTTAGTATGACGTTTTAGGATATGTTTGTAGGCTTCGGTAAAAAAATATGATTTTTGAAACTATGGTTTAGGACAAATGAATTATTCAAAGTTGCTTATCGGAATATAAAACTATTTTGACTCATTGTGGTAAAATTTACATATCTCCCTCGTCTCTTACCAAAATTGCACAAATCTTATGGTGTGTTAGGTTCAGTTGATAGGGTTGTCTTGATAGGAATGGATTAATAAGCATCAGATTAGTTGGTTATAGAATATGGGTAATTCGTGTTTGAGGACTTGTTTGCTTCATTTGCTAGCAGTTTAAGTGGTTTCATGCAAATGACATTTTTACCCATCATATAAATACCCCAAAACTTGTTCTCATTCCCAAACCCTAGTCTTGGTCGAATAAGGAAGGAGCACCGCTAGAAGAAGATGACCTTCATAGGTGTGTGCACAACGACAACACGCCGATCACGATGTCGTAATTGAATATCGCACGCAGTACATGGATGAATTGTTCATCGAGATTATCATCCTCTACGTCGTCATCATCTTCTTTTTCGATGTCAAAATCGAATGAGTAATTAACACTTATTGGATCATATTTGTAATGATGATTCAACTAATTCAAATTAAAAGTCTCTCCACTTCTCTTTATTAATAAGTGAAACTCATCTTAGAGCCGAAACATTTCTGGTTGAAGGAGACATCAACTAGCAAACGAAGCGTAGGCACAATGTAGTATGGTTGTAGTTGACAGGTTGATGAAGTTTGCGCATTTCTTATCAGTTTCTATTCGAGATCCTCTTGACCGGTTACGTGAGGTGTACGTACGTGAGGTGTTGAGATTCCATGGAGTTTCAGTGTCGATTACTTTTGATAGAGATCTGAGATTCACGTCCACACTGAGTTATGAATTACAGAGACAACTGAGAACTGTTCTTAACCTCAGTATGGCATAACATCCGTAGACTGATGGGAAAACTGCGCGATTGATTTTGGTGCTAGAGGATATGCTTCGAGCTTGTGTCTTGGAGTTTGGTGATAAATGAGAGAAATACATTCCTCTATGTGAGTTCTTTTATAATAATAGCTATCAGGCTAACATTAGAATGACTCATTTTGAAGCTCTATATGGTCGACCTTATCGTTCACCTGTGCGTTGGGCAGAGGTTGGAGATACAATTTTGTTGGGGCCGAAATTGATTCAAGACTATACAGAGAGAATTCAATAGATATGCCCGCATTTGACTATGACACAACTAAGATAGAAGAGATATACCAATAAGCATCACTGGTTTATGGAGTTTTCAAAGGACAATTTTGTTATATTGAAAGTATCACCTATAAAAGGGTTGTATAGGTTTGGATTGCAGGGTAAGCTAGCTCCAAGGTATATTGGGCCATTCAAAGTGTAAGAAAGAGTTGGTTCCATTGCTTATAGGTTAGAATTACCTCCCAAGCTAGCTGGAGTTCACAATGTCTTCCACGTGTCTATGCTTCAAAAAACAAAGACTCGGTTCACTCTAAGGATTGACTTAAATGAATTTGATCTTCAGGAAGACTTATCTTACGATGAGCAGACGATTCAAATTCTTGATCGTAAGATTCAAAAACTGAGAACCAAAGAGATTCATTTAGTTAAGGTGAAATGACAATTTCACGGAGATGGGGAACTAACCTGGGAGTGTGAATCTTATATGAAGGAGCAATTTCCTTTTCTCTTTGAAACTAAATGTAATATTAAGTTTACTTTAATTTCAAGTATGAAATTTCTTTAAATTGGGGATACTGTAACAACCCATTACCTTAAGCTGGTGATTAGCATTAACATAAATCTTAATTAACTCAAGTTAGGCTCGTGATTAAGTCTAAGGTACCTCGATTAGCGTGTTCATGGATTTGTGTGATGACTTGTATTTGTATGATATGTTTGGGTAAATTTATAAGTTGTAGTATAAAAGGGAAATATATATACAAGCCTATAATTAGAGAATAAATAATTAAATAATAAGTTGTCAGTACACTAAGTGCGACGAGGGGGTCGTGATATGAATGTGCACACCTGAGAATACTCATAGGCGTGTCTGGTGAATTTATTGGCAAGAAAATACACGAAGTATATATATTTATATACAATTGATAAATAAATATATAATTAAAACTATAAGTTTGATTTATATTATATGGATCATTTGATCGATATGGAGAGAGAGAGAGAGAGAGAGAGAGAGAAATCAAGCAGCTGATGGTTTTATCTTGAGGAGTTGATCAAGAGAGAAATTCAGTGGATTTGAGGGGATCAAAACATAACTAATCCAGGGATCATCGCTGTGGTAAGTTAATTTTGGTGTTTTTGATTGGAATTTAATGGTAGATGTTGAATTCTCTATTTTTAGTTGTTATTGATCATCGTAAATGGGTTTATACCTCGCTAGAGGTCGTCCCTAGTGTTGGGGGAGTGTTTGATGTTGTTGTTGTGATTTGGTAATGGAACATGGGTTGCTGCCCTGTTCACTATCGAAATAGTGAAGAGTGGAGCGCGCTCCCTGTATCGGAGGAGCGCACTCCCTTCATAAATTACCAGGAGCCTAGTTAGTGAAGCGCCCCACCAAGTGAAGGAGCGTGCTCCAACCTCAGAAAATAGCAACTGTGCCTTGTTTTGATTAGAATTCCTTGAGGTCTTAGAGACTAACTTAAGGGTTCTAAATATAATGTATTAGACCTATGTTAAATACAAATGGTTTATGATAGGTTTTGGAACACAAGGAAAGCTTGAGTGACTCGAAAAATTAGGAAATTTGGAAACAAAACTTAAACCGAGGTAAATACAGATTCGCTTATTTATTAATGTTGCATGGTTATGGTAGTATATGTAGTTCATATAGTTTATGGATTGAATGGGGGCTTTGTACACTTTGATGTGTTTATTAAATGGAAAACAGTGTGTGATGTGATAGACGAGAGTAAATCCTAGAATTGAGAATATATTATATAGGACAAGGTTTGATTCCTGACATATATGGTAAATCCTACTTAGCTAAACTGGTTGCGTGGATTACATATTCACTAGAGGGCTTGAGATAGAACCATTGAATATTAATGAATTGGCTAGATAACACATCGACCAATGTGTTGGTCTAGTAATCACATTAATGGTGTTAGTGGGCAATCGACCCTAGATTTACAAATGAAATGGGAATCACAATGTAATAGTCATTACTAGTTTGACCTGCATCTATTATTTATTGGATTATATGCTCTTCATAATCATGTTAGTTATCTTTTGTGCACATTGTTATTGGATATTGTTAGGGCATGTGCCCTAGGTCAATCTGCAAACATTGTTTATCTTATAATTTTAGTTAATAAAATAGAGGTTTTATTTGATGTTTTATTATAAGTGATTGCATGTTTACCTTATAGTAAGATCCATGTGTATTTGTTGAAATATCCTATATGTCCCTAGTCGGTCATTATACTGGGAACTCTAATGAATTAAGACTAGTGTGAATCTTGATTGATGGTCATGTGATGATCATGCGTATAAAGATACGAATCAAGATCATGAGTACTTATTATGGAATAAGATATTGGACCGACGGATTAAGTCATAAGTGTTACTCATGATATGTATATCATTTAATCATTCGACTTGAGATTACCATAGACTTCAATATTAGGAGCATGATAATTTGACATAATTAAATGTTGTCTTTAACAGGACAATTATAAAGATTGTGATTGGTTACCGTGTGAATAATATGTGAAAGCGTGTAATGAAGATAAAATTTGTCACTCTCGTATAGAGAGATATCAGTGGATCCCTCGGTAAGATAGACTGATAATGACCAAGTCCATGTGAATTGATATGATCAATTTCATTTGAATGTTTTTCAGTTTACCTAAAGATCGAGACTGGTATGATTGAACATTAAAGGTGACTTTCCAAATCTTATGTTTAATCAAAGGATATCGCACGACAAAATGATATGATATACGTTATTAATTAGGTTGTATCGATATTGATATTCATGCTACTTGGGTAGTCATAATGCATTGCTTGAGACCGCTTATGTAAATGCCTAAATCTCTAACCCCCGTTTTAATTCCTTAATCAGGATCACCGACCCTTGACGTGGGACCTACACTGTGATACGTGCACCGACCGAGGCACGTGACCGAATTATATTGTTTTTTTTATTGATGTATGCATAGTGTTATGTATTGTGTAGACTTACTAACTCGGTTTGTACAGTTGTAGGCGTCGAGACGAGAGCGGGGACGAGCCTCGAGTAGCGTGCGAGCTGGGGAACCGGGTAGTTAGCATTTTTGTAAGTCTTATTTAATGCTAATATGAAATAAGGAATTACTTATAAGCCTATGGTTGTGTTTGTTAATGTAAATCAAATTAAAGGCCTATAGTTGAGTAAATTAAATGGAAAGCATATGATTGGTCTAGAGATACACATTGGCACATCTAGGAACTAGGTGAGTAATGAAATGGTGTCATTTGAGGTTGAGTTAGTGGGAGTTAGTGGGATATATGGCAAGAGGTGGACCATTAGATATTCCTCAGGATACATAAATCCATGGAGATCAAGGCCTAGGAAGGAACATCACCTTAATACATAACATTAGTGATCAAACAACATGCAAACCAAATCACTCATTCATTTTTACTGGAGAAAAAGAAAGAATTGATAGAGGAGTGAATCATCAAGGTGTTGAAGGAATCCATGGGAGTTGGTGAGAAATTCTCAAGCTAGGGTGCTACATCAACTAGGTAAACATCTTTTTAGTTGAAATTAGAACAAGTTCTGGTTTTAGGCTAATTTTAGATGATAGATGATTGAGTATTTGAAATTGATTTATATATTTGGATTCCTCATTTAAATCTGATAATCTAGCTATATTGAAGTTCTTAATTTGGTTTTGAAATCATAAAGATATGAATTTTTGAAGTTGCAACACCAAAACTAGAATTCTGCTTGTTGTATTAGAAATCAACCTGGGTAATTTGGTCATAATCTGCTCATTTTAGATCCAAATTAATCCAAACTAGTGGCATTTGAAAGATTATTTCAAGGGGAATAACTTTACCTATTTAAAGGTATTTTGATTCAAATGTTTTATGTCCAAACGCGCTTTAAAAATAGGTGCTGAAATTAAAAAGGAAAGTTTTGAAACTAAATTTGTTAAGGGTATAACTCCCTAACTAGTTTTCCAAATGAGCTGATCTTTTAGTATGTTGTATTTGGGTATATTTTCTGAATTGTGACCAAAAATCACATTTTTTGGAACTATAGATTGGGAGAAATAGATTTTCTAAATTCGCTGGTTGGATTAAATTCCAATTAGACCTATGTTTAGTAAAATCATGACATCTCTTTCATTTTAAACCAGAATTTTACAAACTAAACCTTTTCGAAAAGCTAAGAGAGAGACGGACAATAATTGTACTAATGGAGGATTTCGATATTTGGACCATTTCATACCTAAAAGTGCGTTAAAATGTAGGACTGAAATTGAAACTTAATTTAGTCTTTAGGGACTGATTTAGGAAGATTGATTGTTAAAATGTAGGTTTGAAATTGAAACTTAATTTAGTCTTCAGGGGCTGATTTAGGAAGATTAATTTAAAGTCTATTGAACCAATTTGAATACACAATAAACACCACTAAATTGAGCTTAAACCCACTATATTTGAACTAATGAGACACCAAACTCAGGAACCTAGGAAAAGGGTACGAGAGAGCGAATACAAGATTTGGAGTATCGGGAGGCCAGTAAAGCTAGAACTTTATTTTGTTGTTGTGAGTATACCCAATGGCAACTTTAATTGGCATTTCATTCCTATTAATTGTTGTTCTTTCATAGTCTTTTGACTATTTTGCCTTTGTATTCTTATATCATGTGTTCTTTGTGTCTATGCTCACTTGATGAGTCTAGTTTGCATGGTATCCATTAATTTGATTTGATTCATTGATTCTATCCCATGCTATGTTTATTCTTGTTGTTTTAAATGTGAATTGAATGATAAATAGCATGCTATTAGGCTAGTGAATATCTTATAAATGTTTAAGAGGACTTGTATTCCTTATTTGTTTAGGTGTGTAGATGTGCCTATGACTTTACAATCTATACTTGGTATTTCTTGAAATTTAAAAAGTAGTTTTCGCATTTAGGTCCCGTACTAGATCGAGGTGCGCCCGACTCATGGGGTTAGAGTCCCTAGGGATGTCAGCACAAGTTACCTGCCACTGTATGACACTAGGGGTTAGAGTCCTTGAGGTGGTCTACACACCGGGGTTAGAGTCCCTGGTAACACTTGGGTTAGAGTCCCTTGTGCTATAAGATTATTGAGTTGGAGTGACATATTTCACTGCCGACCGGACCTAAATCACCATTACTTAGCCTAGTGTCAGTATCAATTGTTTAACTATGGTATTTACTCGCATATGGTTTATTTTTCAGTTTTTCCCATTTATATGCTTTTAAATACCATTTGAATATTTGGAAATGCAAATTAAACTTGTCATCGAGGATTATTATTTTATTCTTGTACTCACCATCCTTTTTATGACGGTGGGCAGAGCCGTCTACCAGCAGGCCGGGCAAGGAGAAGATCGACGATTATCCTTGAGCCCGCGGCACGTCATTGCATCGATTGTAGGTCTTCTTTTGGTATTTTGATTGTATATGTTATATATGTCTTTCAGATACTATTTGGGGTTGTATATTAGGTTGAGCGTTAGTTCCCCGACTTGACTTAGACTATTTTACTGTTTCACTGCATTTTGAGGACTTTATAGATGTGATATCATTTCCTGGTTTTCCACACTTATGGTTTTATAAATGGCTTCTGCATAATCAATAAGACTTTCGTTAAATAATTAATTTAATAAAAAGTTTTAATTAACTCTAAATTTTATAAACTGGTAGGACTAGTGTATTACTTATCCCGAATACGAGAAAAAATGCGTTTAAGTTGTAAAGGCTGACTAATATGTAGTTGAGTCATGCGTGGATAGGATTAGAGCTTAATTATGAGATTAGGCCGGGCGGTGCCCTAGATTAGGAGAGGGGCCGTCACAACTTATGACTTGTGTACCAAATTGGTTTTTGGTTCACTGCCAACGTCGCATGAACCTATTGGGTTGCACATAAAGAATGACTTTGCACAATTTCAATTGGTCCAAAGTAATGAATTTTATACAATAAAATTCATGAAATAAAAGCCCTTACAATTTGTTATATGATAACTTATTAATAGGGGCGTATGTGTAATTTACTTGAATTGCGTAAATACAATAGTTGTATTACGAATAGGATTTTAAGTGAGGGCTTATCTACACATATAAATAAAGGGTGGATCCCTAAAAATGATATAAAATTTCGTTTTACAATTTTTCGAGTTCTTTGGATTTAGGGAGAGAAAGAAAAATCATTTTTCAATCTCTCTTAGGGCTAACACTCCAAATTGTGGTCAGCGTTCGTGTGTGGACTTCTGATAGAAGACGTGCACTTGAATGTCTTGAAAATCGAACAATAAAAAAGGAAATCACGCAATAAGGTATGATTTACTTTTGTAGATTTAGTTTAATGGAACTTATTTTCGATCCTGTTGGGTTTTTTCAATTTTTGTTTTGAATTTTTCGCTGCGTATGAACCCCAAAAACCCAATAGATATTACTCTTGATTATTATATGAAATGTTGATGGCTTTGTGAATCCTTACTTACTAGCAAGTTTGAGCGCTCACCCCAAATTTAACATTTCGGGTTCTCAGCCTAGCGCTTCAGCTTAGGGAAAAAAGAAGATTTAGGAGTTTTACTATAGTATCTATGATATAATGAGCTTTTCTGTTTGTATACACTGTTTGAGTTACTTTGTTGTAAATGAGTAGGGTTGGGAGGTTTTGTAATCGAGTTTTAGGTTTTGATGAACTCCGTATTTATGTATATCATTTTAATTATCGAAAAAGTTTTCATTTTTCAATGTGTATATTTTGAATTTTTAATTCGATATCGATATACAGGTTGAGTTTATCATGTATAAAAGGAGAGGTTGCTAGCTCTATTTAAGTTTGGCTGGGTTACCGAGGCTTAATTAGGGTTTCAGGCCGAGTATCGTCTTAATTGGGATATGGGATGCTACAACTTTCTCCACCCTTAAGTTTTAACTATTATTCGCAAGCAGAGGAAAATATTGAGGATACAACAATATTTCTTTCCTTACCTATAATTTGATAATTAATGTCAAAGTTATTACTAGGATGAAAAACGACATTAGCAAGAATAGAAAGATTATACCAGAAATGGGTTTCGATGTGGAAAACGAAGTTAAGAATGGGCCTAGGATCCTAAACATAATAAGGGAAAAGAAATTGGGGTTGTTAATTAGGGATTACTATGCCGATAATGACGCGGGGTCATTTATTGTATTGGGGTGTGCCATACTAGCGAAAGAATTCTATGCAAACGGGCACGAAGATGAAACTAAAACAGTAGCCATAGTTCGAGGAAGACCAGCAGAATACTCACCTGAGAGAATAAATCGATATTATGGCTTATCAAAAGTTCATTTGAGGCAAAATAATGAGTACCGTAAACCTGAATACATGTATAAACATGGATTTTCCCACGAGACATTAGGAACGGTTTAGAAGCTATTTAAGGGGATGGTTTCCATTTTGACTCGGATGGGTAGCCAAAACACATACAAAACAAATATTTTAGGAAAACAACCAAAGCTTTAAGTTTTTTTTGAACGCGAGCCTACAACCTAGTTTACAAGACTACGATATAGTGAACTATATGGCGACTCTCTTATACCACATAGTTTAAGGGACCGAGTACATTGATGTTGGTTGAATAATCTATGAATCAATAAGGAATGCCATGAACACTAAGAAAAACGAAGGACTGCCTTTCCCCCTGATGATTACCAAATTTTACAAGCAAGACCGAGTTCTAATGAGAGGAGTCGAGTTCGATGTTTTCCTGGATAAGACCATCATTGACGATGTCATTGAGAAAAACGAGAAGGTATCGGGATATGTTGACTCAGATGAGGAAAGAGAGAGAAGCAATACGCGAAAGAAAGAGGCCACGAGGAGAAGAAGAGTACAGGCAGATCACTAAAGAAACTTAGAAGAAATGAAGAATGCCACATACAATGAGTAGACGAACCAAAACCTAGAGCCACCTGAAGAGGACTACACAGGTATGTATGCAGAGGAAACATAAATGGCCATGATAGGGTGAGTCTTGCGTAATAAAATGAGAACTTTAAGACATTTAGAGTTGATGTTCCAGAACCAACGTGAGATTGCCCGAAGCATCTATATATCCAAACAATGCAGGACCAAGATGACTCAAGGCGGGGGAGCCAACATTTACGTTCCATCACTCCAGCTGAGGATGCCCAACCAGAAAGTCATTACAGAAGATAATCCATTGGAGGGAGTAAACTTCACCGTCTATGATCCCGAAGTAAGCTATCAGTCCCTACAGCCTTATCATGGGGTTGATGGTGATGATGCGATGTCATGATGACGGTTCTGAGATTTTTATTCTGCTTTGTGTCATCTTTTCCTGAATGTTATTCATGTGAGGTCTATGTTTTTAATGCTTTGATTGATGTGGTATATGTTCAATATTTAATGCATTTGCTTTGGTATGTGAGCAATTTGATACAATGATATATTTTAATATGTTCAACTCAATTCAATGATGCTTGAAAATGTTTAAATTGTCTTTACGTATTCAATTCATTCTTATGGTTAGTTATTTATTTAATTATTTAATTTATTTGTTTATGCTTCACAAGGTATTTTTATTTTTGTTGGAAAACCCGAATTTATATTTAAACCTTGATGACAAGGTTTGGAATACGTTTAGGAGTATTAGGTGAAGTGAAGTATCAACATGCGAAGTAAGGAAGAAACGAGAGATAGAATCTAGTTGACCATTGCAAATTTTTCAAAATTCCCCACAATATAGGTAATATATTCTCATTAAATTTTACTTTATTTAGTTAGGAGTATGAACATGTAACGGCCCAAAATTTCTAACTGTGTTTATGTCTTTACACAGGCTCAACGACCCGTACTGTGGGACTCACACCGTGATATGTCCGTTTACCGAGGCAATGGCCGAGGTATATTTTATTTGTGTTGTGATGTATGCCTAGTGTATTGTATGTGTGTAGACTATTAAGTTAATTTTCTAAGGGTGTGTAGGTATCGAGACGAGCGGGGACTTACCTCGAGTCGCGTGTCGACGTGGGAGCGAGGTAGCGGCATATTGGGGTAAGTTTGATTTATTTGAATAAAATGTGAATTTATTGGGTAATGTGTGGTTTTAATGTGGCCACATGTAGCTAAATGAGTAAATGGCCTATAGTTAGGAAAATAAATCATGAGGCATAGGATGTGCATCGAGACACGCGTTAACCCATCATGAGGCAAGGTGTCACATTGTTAAGTCACTCAGAAACGACTTGGGGAACAAGTGGGACAATATGCTCCATGTGATGAGCCTCGGGATACTTGTGCACACCAAGATCTAAGGCTAAATTTTAAATTCAAATTATATAAATACTTAAGTCAAGATGATTATCTTCTTATCCTCACCACCTCACCAAAACAACAAACTGAAAATCGGGAGAGAAGAGGGGAAGAAGAAGAATCGCTGGAGGAGGAGAAGGAGAAGGAGAGAACCCAAGACGAATCAAGGTGAGTTTGTTGTTCCATCGATGGGGTGGAGTGGTGTCGGTGGGGTGTTTGGAGGGAGCTCGAGAGCTTGGGAGCTCCCGTGCTCCCGAGGAAGGAGACGACTCAGGAGAGTTGTCTCCCCTACCTACACGAGCTGGGGTGGATTGCCAACCCCAGCTCATGACCAAAAGAAAAAAAACACAGAAAAAAAACTCCCCAACGAACCAGGGAGTCCCTGGTTCGTTGGGGAAGAAGGAGCCCAAACGGGTCGGACCAAAGGCCTGGGCCAGGCTCGGCCCTTGGAAAAAAAAAGAAGAGAAAAAAGAAGAAAAATTGGAGAAAAATTGGAAAAACAAATTCCAGAAAATAGGAAAAAATTTCAAAAAATTATATTTCAACAAAATATATAGAAAATAATGAATTTCGATGAAAAATAAAATATTTGGAATTTTGGACGAGCATTTACGGGGGTTTTACCTCAAAAAGTGCGAAATGGGTCGATTGGCCGAAAAAAAAATGTCAGAAATTTGTCTCGATTTCGATTTAGCCTAAAGTGCTACATTATTAAATGTTAGGGAAAGGGGAGAACTCAGGCGTTTGGGCACGCATTTCGAATTGTCGAGGGATCGGCTAGACTAGGACAAGCGTGTGAATTGTAAGTACAACTGTGAGAATTTTATATTTCATTTCATTCTCTTGTTGATTTATTGGTCTCTTGGTAGACATTACTACTTGAACTCGCACATCATGTTGTTCTTGTATCTATTCATGAGTGAATATTGTGACATGATGCCTTGTGAATTGTTTCATTGACTCTGATTCCTACACTTGATGTCATTCTTGAAAACATTGATGAAAAACATGCTAATGGAATAATTTGGACTTAATTGGATTTGTATTCGATTTCCTTTGGGCTTTGTAGCCTAACTTGTTTTGGAATCCTAGAATTTTGAAATTATTTGTCTTTGAAAGTAAAGTATGGATTATCAAGTGTCCATTGCACGAGAGATGCGTGGTTCACGGGGACATGGGTCTACCGGGGTTTCGGCACTCACCACTACACTTGCGCGGCACACGAGCTATGAGACTCGGGGTGGTCGGTAAGCATGAGATTGATGTTGTAATGCGTGGAGCGCAGCTCCGCTATTTGTATGAGATTTGTTGAGCGTAGTTCCATATAGTAGTGGGAAAGGTTAGGTGATAGTTCTCACCGCCGACCGGACGTAGATCATCTCGACTTAGTCTGTGTCTGTCTCTACATCTTTAACTATGGTATTTACTTGCATTTCTTGTTTCAACAATTTATTTTGCTACTTTATGCTTTTAAATATCATTCGTTTATTTTGGAAATGTGGCATATAATTCTCCGCTAATACTTAAATATCACTATACTCACCTCTAGTTTGCGACGGTGAGTGTAGGTCCGTCGAGCGAGTAGACTTGACGGGGAAGGAGAAGATCGATGACTTCCTCTGAGCAGTTCAGCGACTCTCCTCACTCATTTTGTATGTCTCGAATTTTGTTGTATTATTATTGTTATGTCATTTTGGGTTGTACATTGGGTTGAGTGAATAATGTCCTATATATACGTGCATATGATGCTGTCTTTTCTTGGTTTTCCACACTTAGAAATTTTGACTCATAATAGCTTCCACATGATCTTTAAACTACATGAACATGATAATATAGATCAAGACATGAATTCAGAGAAATATAGGGACGAAAGGCTGATTAATACGTAATTAAGTTTTATGTGATTTGGATTAAGGCTTGATTACGGGATTTGGCCGGGCGGTGTCCTGTTTCGTAGTTGGGGCCATCACAGTTGGTATCAGAGAATATGTTGAGAGACCAAAATGCATAAAATACAAACCTTAGTTGTGGAAAGCAGATACTCATTGCCAAGAAACCATTAGTGGGGAAGTGAGTGACAGCGAGATGGGGGATTTCTTATATGTACTTCTTAATTGCTATATGTATATATATACTTATGCGCTATTTCACGTAGAAGCTGATTCGCGTTCGCTATCCATTGCAGACCCCGATGGCTGATACACGGGGGGGAGGAGATGCAGAGCCTAGTGGCAATCAGCCTCTTACTCTCGCGAAAGATCTACAACGATTGTCTGAGCGAGTGACAGCTCAGGGCTAGCAGTTGACTGATTTCATCGCTATGATGACCGCTCGTTTTGCTCCACTGACATCGACATCAACTCCTACGACTGCAACACCGACTATCCAGGCGCCAATACTTCCTAATGCAGCCTTAGCAGCGCCGATAGCCGATAGCCGTGATCGCACCAAATGGTGGAGACAATTGAGGCGATGCTCGTCTCCCACGCCCGCATTTTCCAAAGACTTCGTGGAAGTTCAGCTGGTGAAGGACTTCATCAGACTCAAACAAGTTTATTTCGATGGGGTCAGGGATTTTCAGAAGATTGAGAAATGGATCCTGTCTCAGGAGAAGCTTCATCGGGTACTAAGGATTGATGATAGACTTCGGGCAGAGATCTCATCTTATACTCTCGAGAGAGATGCCGACATGTGGTTGCGTATGACAGTGGCCACTAACGGAGAGTTCGAGACTTGGGATGCTTTTAAGCAGAAGTTCTATCAGCAGTATTTTTCGCCTTCAGTCTTGAAGCGATTGAGGAGAGAGTTCACGGATTTAAGACAGGGACCAGAAGAGCTTGTGATGCAGTACATGGATCGATACTATTATCTGCGCCAGTTTGCTGGGCACTTGGTGAGAGATGAGTCTGAAGATGTATATCACTTCGGTGATGGACTCGGACCCGATATTGGGTATTACGTTGTTAGTTCAGGCGCGAGGACACTCACCGAGATCTATGAGCGAGCCCTGGCGCTTGAGACATTATTTGGGTAGAGTTGGTGATGACAGAGCACCGGGTCCAATTTTTCTGCAGATCAGGCCTTAGAGTATGAGAGGAGGAGACAGAGGGGTAACAGAGCAAGGAGATGGAAGCGAGGATCTTAGGGTTCGGGGATAGCTACACACCCACTGGCTGTGCCTCTTGTATCATCCATTGCTCCAAAGACAGAGCACAACAAGGGCGACTTCCCTTGCCACCTCCCATCGACCAGCCTTACCGGCTCCCGTCGTTCATGCACTTCCCGCCCCACAGCTTCACGAGCGGCGCCGCAGGGGCAGGCGAGGTCGAGGCGAGGCAGAGGCCGAGATACGAGATAGAGATCGGAACGCAGTGCGAGACAGGGTCGATATCGTGCATGGGGCCGGTCTCGGACTCGGGTCGGCGCAAACAGTTGACATGCTACAGATGTGGACAGGTCGAACACATCGTGAGAGAGTGCCCGCATCCTGCAGCAGTGTACGCACAGCAGCCCGAGAGGAGGTTCACATGGTAGCCCAGCCAGACACTACGCTACACGAGGTCTTATTGAGGGTACGATTTCTATTTGCGATCGAGATTTATATGTTTTATTTGATTCTGGATCTACCGTATCTTTTATTGCTGGTCGCATGATAGACATCCTAGGGTTGAAACCTGTTAGGCTTAGCATACATTTGATCTTGAGTACTGCAGCCGGGGATAGAGTTTACCCTAATAGTATTGTTGAGAAATGTCTCGTCGAGATAGATGGAGTAGAGCTACATGCTGACTTTAGAGTCCTCGAATGTTTGGAGTTTGACGCGATTTTAGGGATGGAATGGTTAGTTGCATACCACGCTCATATCAACTTTGTTTCAGGAAGACAGTGATATTTGAGATCCCAAGACGTTCGCCATTCACTTATAAAGGTAGTGCAACGAGGATTGTAGGAACGAGAGGTCGACCTGCGACTAGCGAGGAGATGGAAGCGTTGATTTCGCTGTACACTGTACCAAAGAGTCAGGGAACTAGGTTGGAAGATATATCGATTGTTAGAGAGTTTCCTGATGTTTTTCCAGAGGATTTACCTGGTTTACCACCGCCGCGAGAGATCGATTTTATTATTGAGTTGGTACCATGTACGAAACTGATTTCTATACCACCATACCGGATGACACCACGAGAGCTAGAAGAGTTGAAGACTCAGCTTCAAGATTTGGTACAGAAGGGATTCATCACACCTTCTATGTCGCCATGGGGAGCACCCGTCCTTTTTTGTGAAGAAAAAGGATGGTACGTTGAGACTTTGTATCGACTATCGACAGTTGAACAAAGTCACAATTAGGAACAAATATCGACTCCCGAGGATAGATGACTTATTTGATCAGCTGAGAGGAGCACAATTTTCTCCAAAATAGACCTGCGATTAGGGTATCATCAGCTTAGGATCAGGGACGAGGATAGGTTTATTATAGCTTTCAGCACCAGATATGGACATTCTCAGTTCACAGTCATGTCGTTTGGGCTGAACAATGCTCGAGCAGTGTTTATGGATCTGATGCATCGTGTATTCAGACCGTTTCTTGACCATTTCGTGATAGTCTTCATCGATGATATACTGGTATACTCGAAGACGAGGGAATATCACGAACAACACCTCAGAGAGACGTTGCAGACTTTGAAGGAGCATAGACTATACACCAAATTCAGTAAATGTGAATTTTGGCTTTCAGAGGTCAAGTTTCTGGGGCATGTTGTCGAAGCAGCAAGGATATCATTGGATCCAGCCAAGATTCAGGCGGTTATCGATTGGCCAACACCGACTTCAATGATTAATATCAAAGTTTTCTAGGTTTGGCGAGGTATTATCGCCGATTCGTGAAGGATTTTTTGAAAATCACTTCACCGATCACTAAGTTGACTCAGAAAGACGTGAGATTTCACTGGTCTGAGGAATGTGAGGAATCATTCACTCAGTTGAAGAGGTTATTGACTACCGCGCCGATATTAGTGTTACCAGAGGTTGGACATGGATTCTCCGTCTATACTGTGCTTGTTTCTCATAGAGGTCTGGGATGTGTATTGATGCAGGGTACTGGTACAGTAGCATATGCATCCAGACAGTTGAAGGTACATGAGAAAAACTATCCAACGCATGACTTAGAGCTAGCAGCAATAGTTTGCATTGAAGATATGGAGACACTATCTGTATGGAGAGACGTTTACCCTCTTTACTGATCATAAGAGTTTGAAGTATCTCTTCACACATAAGGATCTGAATATGCGCCAGCGCAGATGGTTAGAATTTCTGAAAGATTACGACTTTTCCTTGGAATATCATCCGGGAAAAGCGAATTTAGTCGCGGATGCGCTGAGTAGGATAATTGTTGGAGATGCAGAAGTTCCTACTAAAACTCGAGTTGAGATTTGCGCGCAGATGAGAGTACAAACCGTATCTACACAAAGAGTGGCAGAGGTCAGATGACCGATTGGTTGTACTCCAGGTTTAGTGAGTTAGCGCAGAGTGCAGATTGTGTTGATTGGAAGGAGACGTCTGACCAGTGTTTGCGCTTTAGGGGCAGACTGTGGATACCATCAATACCAGAGCTGAGAGAGGAGATTCTTCAGGAGTCACACCGTTCCCGATTCGCTATTCATCCAGGTATAACTAAGATGTACCATAACATGAAGAGGCATTTTTGGTGGCCTGGGATGAAAGCTGATGTGTCAATGTTTATTACGAACTATGGGATCTATCAGCAAGTGAAGGATGAACATCGCGGACATTGCTATGGATCTTGTCCCACGGTGGAAGTGGGAAGCATTGCTATGGATATTGTGAGAGGATTGCTGAGAACTACACGAAGACATGATTCCATCTGGGTTATTGTTGATAGACTGACAAAGTCTGCTCATTTTCTACTAGTGGCCACACATTATACATTTAACCAGTTGAGTATATTGTTTGAGCGAGAGATTATTAGACTGCATGGGGTACCAATGACTATTACGTCAGACAGAGATACTATGTATATGTCCAAGATGTGGCGGAGTACGCATGAGCAGTATGGTACGCGCCTACAATTTAGTACGGCTTTTCATCCTCAGACTGACGGGCAGACTGAGAGATTGATACAAGTTCTCGAAGATATGTTACGGACGTGCGTCTTGGAGTTTGGCGGATCATTGGAGGAGTACCTACTGTTATGTGAGTTTGCATATAACAACAGTTATCAGGCCAATATTGAGATGACGCCTTTTGAGGCTTTGTATGGTAGACCGTGTCGCTCGCTATCGTGTTGGGCTGAGCCAGAGGACCGGGAGACCGTGGGGCCTGAGATTGTTGTCGATCACACGGAGAAGGTACGACTGATTCGTTTGAGACTCAAGGGAGCCCATGATCGATAGAAGAAGTATGCGGATAGATATCGCGGTGATCTCACATACACCGATGGATCCTTTGTCTATTTAAAGGTTTTCCCTCGGAAGGGTCTTCAGAGTTTTGGAGTGAAATGTAAACTTGCACCGAGATTTATCGAACCTTTCAGAATTAAGAAACGGGTCGGAAATGTTGCATATGAGTTTGGCTACCTCCCGTATGTCGGAGTTCATCCAGCTTTTTATATATCCATGCTTCGGTTAGGCGAGTCGAGAGCAAGTGATCATCCGATTGTAGATTTGAGCGATAGACTTGACTGAGGATATGTCATACGAGGAGCAGCCTGTTCAGATCCTATATCGAAGGGTACAACAGTTGAGGAACAAGTCTATCCCAAAAGTACTTGTCAAGTGGCAGTTTCATGATGATAAGAAACTCACTTGGGAAAGGGAAGACTACATGCGAGATAGGTTTCCGTACCTATTCGAGTAAGGTATATATGTTGGTTCGACTTTTAAATTTTGAGGACAAAATTTTCATTAGTTGGGAAGAGTTGTAACGGCCCAAAATTTCTAACTGTGTTTATGTATATACACAGACTCAACGAACCGTACTATGGGACCCACACCGTGATATGTCCGTTTACCGAGGCAAGTGCCGAGGTATATCTTATTTGTGTTGTGATGTATGCCTAGTGTATTGTATGTGTGTATACTATTAAGTTAATTCTCTAAGGGTGTGTAGGTATCGAGATGAGCGGGGACGTACCTCGAGTCGCATGTCGACGAGGGAGCGAGGTAGCGACATATTGGGGTAAGTTTAATTTATTTGAATAAAATGTGAATTTATTTGGAATGTGTGGTTTTTAATGTGGCCACAAGTAGCTAAATGAGTAAATGGCCTATAGTTAGGAAAATAAATCATGAGGCATAAGATGTGCATCGAGACACGCGTTAACCCATCATGAGGCAAGGTGTCACATTGTTGAGTCACTCACAAGTGACTTGGGGAACAAATGGGACAATATGCTCCATGTGATGAGCATCGGGATACGTGTGCACACCAAGATCTAAGGCTAAAGTTTAAATTCACATTATATAAATACTTAAGTAAAGATGATTATCTTCTTCTCCTCACCACCTCACCAAAACAACAA
Source organism: Stephania cephalantha (assembly GCA_039657325.1). NCBI lineage: Eukaryota > Viridiplantae > Streptophyta > Magnoliopsida > Ranunculales > Menispermaceae > Stephania > Stephania cephalantha. The sequence continues at coordinate 13,540,880 of CM077572.1, forward strand.
ACTGAAAATCGGGAGAGAAGAGAGGAAGAAGAAGAATCGCTGGAGGAGGAGAAGGAGAAGGAGAGAACCCAAGACGAATCAAGGTGAGTTTGTTGTTCCATTGATGGGGTGGAGTGGTGTCGGTGAGGTGTTTGGAGGGAGCTCGTGAGCTCGGGAGCTTGGGAGCTATCGTGCTCCCGAGGAAGGAGACGACTCGGGAAAGTCGTCTCCCCTCCCTACACGAGCTGGGGTGAATTGCCAACCCCAGGTCGTGACAAAAAAAAACACAGAAAAAAAACTCCCCAACGAACCAGGGAGTCCCTGGTTCGTTGGGGAAGAAGGAGCCAAAACGGGCCGGGCCAAGGGCCGGGGCTAGGGGCTCGGCCGACCCGACCCAAAACAAAAAGAAAAAAAAAAAGAGAAAAGAAGAGAAAAATAAAGGAAAAAAAGGAAAAAAATGGAAAAAAAATTCCAGAAAATAGGAAAAAATTTCAAAAAATTATATTTCAACAAAATATATAGAAAATAATGAATTTCGATGAAAAATAAAATATTTGGAATTTTGGACGAGCATTTACGGGGGTTTTACCTCAAAAAGTGCGAAATGGGTCGATTGGCCGAAAAGAAAAAAAAATGTCAGAAATTTGTCTCGATTTCGATTTAGCCTAAAGTGCTACATTATTAAATGTTAGGGAAAGGGGAGAACTCAAAGCGCGTTTGGGCACGCATTTCGAATTGTCGAGGGATCGGCTAGACTAGGACAAGCGTGTGAATTGTAAGTACAACTGTGAGAATTTTATATTTCATTTCATTCTCTTGTTGATTTATTGGTCTCTTGGTAGACATTACTACTTGAACTCGCACATCATGTTGTTCTTGTATCTATTCATGAGTGAATATTGTGACATGATGCCTTGTGAATTGTTTCATTGACTCTGATTCCTACACTTGATGTCATTCTTGAAAACATTGATGAAAAACATGCTAATGGAATAATTTGGACTTAATTGGATTTGTATTCGATTTCCTTTGGGCTTTGTAGCCTAACTTGTTTTGGAATCCTAGAATTTTGAAATTATTTGTCTTTGAAAGTAAAGTATGGATTATCAAGTGTCCATTGCACGAGAGATGCGTGGTTCACGGGGACATGGGTCTACCGGGGTTTCGGCACTCACCACTACACTTACGCGGCACACGAGCTATGAGACTCGGGGTGGTCGGCAAGCATGAGATTGATGTTGTAATGCGTGGAGCGCAGCTCCGCTATTTGTATGAGATTTGTTGAGCGCAGCTCCATATAGTAGTGGGAAAGGTTAGGTCATAGTACTCACCGCCGACCGGACGTAGATCATCTCGACTTAGTCTGTGTCTGTCTCTACATCTTTAACTATGGTATTTACTTGCATTTCTTGTTTCAACAATTTATTTTGCTACTTTATGCTTTTAAATATCATTCGTTTATTTTGGAAATGTGGCATATAATTCTCCAGTTAATACTTAAATATCAGTATACTCACCGTCTAGTTTGCGACGGTGGGTGTAGGTCCGTCGAGCAGTAGCAGACCGGGGAAGGAGAAGATCGGTGACTTCCTCTGAGCAGTTCAGCGACTCTCCTCACTCATTTTGTATGTCTCGAATTTTGTTGTATTATTATTGTTATGTCATTTTGGGTTGTACATTGGGTTGAGTGAATAATGTCCTATATATACGTGCATATGATGCTGTCTTTTCTTGGTTTTCCACACTTAGAAATTTTGACTCATAATAGCTTCCACATGATCTTTAAACTACATGAACATGATAATATAGATCAAGACATGAATTCAGAGAAATATAGGGACGAAAGGCTGATTAATACGTAATTAAGTTTTATGTGATTTGGATTAAGGCTTGATTACGGGATTTGGCCGGGCGGTGTCCTGTTTCGTAGTTGGGGCCATCACAGTTGGTATCAGAGAATATGTTGAGAGATCAAAATGCATAAAATACAAACCTTAGTTGTGGAAAGCAGATACTCATTGCCAAGAAACCATTAGTGGGGAAGTGAGTGACAGCGAGTTGGGGGATTTCTTATATGTACTTCTTAATTGCTATATGTATATATATACTTATGCGCTATTTCACGTAGAAGCTGATTCGCGTTAGCTATCCATTGCAGACCCCGATGGCTGATACACGGGGGGGAGGAGATGCAGAGCCTAGTGGCAATAAGCCTCTTACTCTCGCGAAAGATCTACAACGATTGTCTGAGCGAGTGACAGCTCAGGGCTAGCAGTTGACTGATTTCATCGCTATGATGACCGCTCGTTTTGCTCCACTGACATCGACATCAACTCCTACGACTGCAACACCGACTATCCAAGCGCCAATACTTCCTAATGCGGCCTCGCAGCCGCCGATAGCCGCCGTGGATCGTACCGGTGGTGGAGACAACAGGCGCATCGTCGTCTCCCACGCCCACATTTTCCAAAGACTTCGGTGGAAGTTCACCAGTGAAGGACTTCATCGACTCAAACCGCTTTATTTCGATGGGGTCGTGGGATTTTCGTAAGATTGAGAAATGGATCCCGTCTCGGGAGAAGCTTCATCGGGTACTAAGGATTGATGATAGACTTCGGCGAGATCTCATCTTATACTCTCTCGAGAGATGCCGACATGTGGTTGCGTATGACAAAGGTGGCCACTAACGGAGTTCGAGACTTGGGATGCTTTTAAGCGTAAGTTCTATCGCAGATTTTCGCCTTCGCTTGAAGCGATTGAGAGAGAGTTCACGGATTTAAGACAAGGACCGTAAGAGCTTGTGATGCAAAGATATGGATTGATACTATTATCTCGCGCCGGTTTCTTTGGGCACTTGGTGAGAGATGAGTCTGAAGATGTATATCACCTCGGTGATGGACTCGGACCCGATATTGGGTATTACGTTGTTAGTTCAGGCGCGAGGACACTCACCGAGATCTATGAGCGAGCCCTGGCGCTTGAGACATTATTTGGGTAGAGTTGGTGATGACAGAGCACCGGGTCCAATTTTTCTGCAGATCAGGCCTTAGAGTATGAGAGGAGGAGACAGAGGGGTAACAGAGCAAGGAGATGGAAGCGAGGATCTTAGGGTTCGGGGATAGCTACACACCCACTGGCTGTGCCTCTTGTATCATCCATTGCTCCAGCAGAGAGCACAGTGGGCAGACTTCCCTTGCCACCTCCCATCAGACCAGCCTTACCAGCTCCTGTCGTTCATGCACTTCCTGCCCCACAGGCTTCACGACAGCACCCGCAGGGTGGCAGAGGTCGAGGCAGAGCAGAGGCCGAGATACGAGACAGAGATCGGAACAGTGCGAGACGGGTCGATGTCGGACATTGGGCCACTCTCGGACTCGGCGTCGTCGCGCAGAACGATTGACATGCTACAGATGTGGACAGGTCGGACACATCGTGAGAGAGTGCCCGCATCCTGCAGCAGTGTACGCACAGCAGGCCCGAGAGGAGGTTCACATGGTAGCCCAGCCAGACACCGACGCTACACGAGGTCTTATTGAGGGTACGGTTTCTATTTGCGATCGAGATTTATATGTTTTATTTGATTCTGGATCTACCGTATCTTTTATTGCTGGTCTCATGATAGACATCCTAGGGTTGAAACATGTTAGGTTTAGCATACATTTGATCTTGAGTACTGCAACCGGGGATAGAGTTTACCCTAATAGTATTGTTGAGAAATGTCTTGTCGAGATAGATGGAGTAGAGCTACATGCTGACTTTAGAGTCCTCGAATGTTTGGAGTTTGACGCGATTTTAGGGATGGAATGGTTAGTTGCATACCACGCTCATATCGACTGTTTCAGGAAGACAGTGATATTTGAGATCCCAAGACTTCCGCCATTCACTTATAAAGGTAGTGCAGCGAGGATTGTAGGAACGAGAGGTCGACCTGCGACTAGCGAGGAGATGGAAGCGTTGATTTCGCTGTACACTGTACCAAAGAGTCAGGGAACTAGGTTGGAAGATATATCGATTGTTAGAGAGTTTCCTGATGTTTTTCCAGAGGATTTACCTGGTTTACCAAATCCCGGTTTACCACCGCCGCGAGAGATCGATTTTATTATCGAGTTGGTACCATGTACGAAACCGATTTCTATACCACCATACCGGATGACACCACGAGAGCTAGAAGAGTTGAAGACTCAGCTTCAGGATTTGGTACAGAAGGGATTCATCACACCTTCTATGTCGCCATGGGGAGCACCCGTCCTTTTTTGTGAAGAAAAAGGATGGTACGTTGAGACTTTGTATCGACTATCGACAGTTGAACAAAGTCACAATTAGGAACAAATATCGACTCCCGAGGATAGATGACTTATTTGATCAGCTGAGAGGAGCACAATTTTCTCCAAAATAGACCTGCGATTAGGGTATCATCAGCTTAGGATCAGGGACGAGGATAGGTTTATTACAACTTTCAGCACCAGATATGGACATTCTCAGTTCACAGTCATGCCGTTTGGGCTGAACAATGCTCGAGCAGTGTTTATGGATCTGATGCATCGTGTATTCAGACCAGTTTCTTGACCATTTCGTGATAGTCTTCATCGATGATATACTGGTATACTCGAAGACGAGGGAAGATCATGAACAACACCTCAGAGAGACGTTGCAGACTTTGAAGGAGCATAGACTATACGCCAAATTCAATAAATGTGAATTTTGGCTTTCAGAGGTCAAGTTTCTGGGGCATGTTGTCGAAGCAGCAGGGATATCATTGGATCCAGCCAAGATTCAGGCGGTTATCGATTGGCCAGCACCGACTTCAATGATTGATATCAAAAGTTTTCTGGGTTTGGCGGGGTATTATCGCCGATTCGTGAAGGATTTTTTGAAAATCACTTCACCGATCACTAAGTTGACTCAGAAAGACGTGAGATTTCACTGGTCTGAGGAATGTGAGGAATCATTCACTCAGTTGAAGAGGTTATTGACTACCACGCCGGTATTAGTGTTACCAGAGGTTGGACATGGATTCTCCGTCTATACTGATGTTTCTCATAGAGGTCTGGGATGTGTATTGATGCAGGGTACTGGTACAGTAGCATATGCATCCAGACAGTTGAAGGTACATGAGAAAAACTATCCAACGCATGACTTAGAGCTAGCGTTAATAGTTTGCATTGAAGATATGGAGACACTATCTCAGTATGGAGAGACGTTACGATCATAAGAGTTTGAAGTATCTCTTCACACATAAGGATCTCGAATATGCGCGGCGCAGATGGTTAGAATTTCTCGAAAGATTACGACTTTTCCTTGGAATATCATCCGGGAAAAGCGAATTTAGTCGCGGATGCGCTGAGTAGGATAATTGTTGGAGATGCAGAAGTTCCTACTAAAACTCGAGTTGAGATTTGCGCGCAGATGAGAGTACAAACCGTATCTACACAAAGAGTGGCAGAGGTCAGATGACCGATTGGTTGTACTCCAGGTTTAGTGAGTTAGCGCAGAGTGCAGATTGTGTTGATTGGAAGGAGACGTCTGACCGGTGTTTGCGCTTTAGGGGCGGGTGATCGTGGATACCATCAATACCAGAGCTGAGAGAGGAGATTCTTCAGGAGTCACACCGTTCCCGATTCGCTATTCATCCAGGTATAACTAAGATGTACCATAAGATGAAGATGCATTTTTGGTGGCCTGGGATGAAAGCTGATGTGTCAATGTTTATTACGAACTGTGGGATCTATCAGCAAGTGAAGGCTGAACATCGCAGACCTAGAGGATTGCTACAGCCTCTTCCCATCCCACGGTGGAAGTGGGAAGACATTGCTATGGATCTTGTGAGAGGATTGCCGAGAACTACACGAAGACATGATTCCATCTCGGGTTATTGTTGATAGACTGACAAAGTCTGCTCATTTTCTACTAGTGGCCACACATTATACATTTAACCAGTTGAGTATACTTGTTTGAGCGAGAGATTATTAGACTGCATGGGGTACCAATGACTATTACGTCAGACAGAGATACTATGTATATGTCCAAGATGTGGCGGAGTACGCATGAGCAGTATGGTACGCGCCTACAATTTAGTACGGCTTTTCATCCTCGGGGATCGACGGCGGGCGAGAGATTGATACAAGTTCTCGAAGATATGTTACGGACGTGCGTCTTGGAGTTTGGCGGATCATTGGAGGAGTACCTACTGTTATGTGAGTTTGCATATAACAACAGTTATCAGGCCAATATTGAGATGACGCCTTTTGAGGCTTTGTATGGTAGACCGTGTCGCTCGCTATCGTGTTGGGCTGAGCCAGAGGACCGGGAGACCGTAGGGCCTGAGATTGTTGTCGATCACACGGAGAAGGTACGACTGATTCGTCTGAGACTCAAGGGAGCCCAGGATCGATAGAAGAAGTATGCGGACAGATATCGCGGTGATCTCACATACACCGAGGGATCCTTTGTCTATTTAAAGGTTTTCCCTCGGAAGGGTCTTCAGAGTTTTGGAGTGAAATGTAAACTTGCACCGAGATTTATCGAACCTTTCAGAATTAAGAAATGGGTCGGAAATGTTGCATATGAGTTTGGCTACCTCCACAGATGTCAGGAGTTCATCCAGTTTTTTATATATCCATGCTTCGGTTAGCTGAGTCGAGAGCAAGTGATCATCCGATTGTAGATTTGAGCCAGATAGACTTGACTGAGGATATGTCATACGAGGAGCAGCCTGTTCAGATCCTATATCGAAGGGTACAACAGTTGAGGAACAAGTCTATCCCAAAAGTACTTGTCAAGTGGCAGTTTCATGATGATAAGAAACTCACTTGGGAAAGGGAAGACTACATGCGAGATAGGTTTCCGTACCTATTCGAGTAAGGTATATATGTTGGTTCGACTTTTAAATTTTGAGGACAAAATTTTCATTAGTTGTGAAGAGTTGTAACGGCCCAAAATTTCTAACTGTGTTTATGTATATACACAGACTCAACGAACCGTACTATGGGACCCACACCGTGATATGTCCGTTTACCGAGGCAAGTGCCGAGGTATATCTTATTTGTGTTGTGATGTATGCCTAGTGTATTGTATGTGTGTATACTATTAAGTTAATTCTCTAAGGGTGTGTAGGTATCGAGATGAGCGGGGACGTACCTCGAGTTGCGTGTCGACGAGGGAGCGAGGTAGCGACATATTGGGGTAAGTTTAATTTATTTGAATAAAATGTGAATTTATTTGGAATGTGTGGTTTTTAATGTGGCCACAAGTAGCTAAATGAGTAAATGGCCTATAGTTAGGAAAATAAATCATGAGGCATAAGATGTGCATCGAGACACGCGTTAACCCATCATGAGGCAAGGTGTCACATTGTTGAGTCACTCACAAGTGACTTGGGGAACAAATGGGACAATATGCTCCATGTGATGAGCATCGGGATACGTGTGCACACCAAGATCTAAGGCTAAAGTTTAAATTCACATTATATAAATACTTAAGTAAAGATGATTATCTTCTTATCCTCACCACCTCACCAAAACAACAAACTGAAAATCGGGAGAGAAGAGAGGAAGAAGAAGAATCGCTGGAGGAGGAGAAGGAGAAGGAGAGAACCCAAGACGAATCAAGGTGAGTTTGTTGTTCCATTGATGGGGTGGAGTGGTGTCGGTGGGGTGTTTGGAGGGAGCTCGTGAGCTCGGGAGCTTGGGAGCTATCGTGCTCCCGAGGAAGGAGACGACTCGGGAAAGTCGTCTCCCCTCCCTACACGAGTTGGGGTGAATTGCCAACCCCAGGTCGTGACCAAAAAAAAAACACAGAGAAAAAAAACTCCCCAACGAACCAGGGAGTCCCTGGTTCGTTGGGGAAGAAGGAGCCCAAACGGGCCGGCCAAGGGCCGGGGCCGGGGCCGAGGTCGTCGGAGTCGACCCGACCCAAAACAAAAAGAAAAAAAAAAAGAGAGAAAGAAAAGAAAAAAAAAAAAAAAAAAAAAAAAGAAAAATTGGAAAAAAAATTCCAGAAAATAGGAAAAAATTTCGAAAAATTATATTTCACCTAAATAAATTGAAAATAATGAATTTCAATGAAAAATAAAATATTTAGAGTTTCAGAGGAGCATTTACGGGGGTTTTACCTCAAAAAGTGTGAAATGGGCCGATTGGCCTAAAAGAAAAAAATGTTAGAAATTTGTCTCGACTTCGATTTAGCCTAAAGTGCTACATTATTAAATGTTAAGGATAGGGGGGAACTCAGGCGTTTGGGCACGCATTTCGAATTGTCGAGGGATCGGCTAGACTAGGACAAACGTGTGAATTGTAAGTACAACTGTGAGAATTTTATATTTCATTTCATTCTCTTGTTGATTTATTGGTCTCTTGGTAGACATTACTACTTGAACTCGCACATCATGTTGTTCTTGTATCTATTCATGAGTGAATATTGTGACATGATGCCTTGTGAATTGTTTCATTGACTCAGATTCCTACACTTGATGTCATTCTTGAAAACATTGATGAAAAGCATGCTAATGGAATAATTTGGACTTAATTGGACTTGTATTCGATTTTCTTTGGGCTTTGTAGCCTAACTTGTTTGGAATCCTATAATTTTGAAATTATTTGTCTTTGAAAGTAAAGTAGGGATTATCTAGTTTCCATTGCACGAGAGATGCGCGGTTCGCGGGGACATGGGTCTACTGGGGTTCCATCACTCACCACTACACTTGCACGGCACACGAGTTATGAGACTCGGGGTGGTCGGCAAGCATGAGATTGATGTTGTAAAGCGTAGAGCGCACATCCGCTATTTGTGTGAGATATGTTGAGCGCAGCTCCATATAGTAGTGGGAAAGGTTAGGTGATAGTTCTCACCGCCGCCAGGACGTAGATATCTCGACTTAGCCTGTGTCTGTCTCTACATCTTTAACTATGGTATTTACTTGCATTTCTTGTTTCAGTAATTTATTTCGCTACTTTATGCTTTTAAATATCATTCGTTTATTTTGGGAATGTGACATAGAATTCTCCAGTTAATACTTAAATATCATTATACTCACCGTCTAGTTTGTGAAGGTGGGTGTAGGTCCGTCGAGCAGCAGCAGATCGGGGAAGGAGAAGATCGGCGACTTCCTCTGAGCAGTTCGGCGACTCTCCTCCCTCATTTTGTATGTCTCGACTTTTGTTGTATTATTATTGTTTTGTCATTTTGGGTTGTACATTGGGTTGAGTGAATAGTGTCCTATATACGTGCGTATGATGCTGTCTTTACTTGGTTTTCCACACTTAGGAATTTTGACTCATAATAGCTTCCACATGATCTTTAAACTACATGAACATGATAATATAGACCAAGACATGAATTCAGAGAAATATAGGGACGAAAGGCTGATTAATACGTAATTAAGTCTTATGTGATTTGGATTAAGGCTTGATTACGGAATTAGGCCGGGCAGTGCCCTGTTTCGTAGTTGGGGCCGTCACATAACATAATTTGGATTTGAATAGAAATGATGTGATATATTATTATTAACCATGAAAATAAAAGTTTTATGATGGAAATGAATTGTTATACCCTATTTGACTTCACCTAGATTATGTATGAACTAGAGAAGTTTAGAGGGGATTGATTGCTTTGTGTTAGACATTATCATGGGTAAAAGATTGAAACGAAAGTGCAAGATAAATAAGACAGATTTCTAAGAATCTTGTTATACAAAGGTTATTGATCAAATTTTATATTTATATATGTATTGAAAGAACTTATACCACAATTGAGAAGAAAAATAGGAAATAGCCAATAAACTCTACTTAGTTGGAAATAGTACTTCGTTGACTATAGTGAAAGTGAAAAGATCTAACAAGAGTTCTTAAAAAGAAAAAATAGAGACATCGACAAATTCTAAAGGAAATGGAGCAGGGAATTTATTGGTGGGAATAATGATAGGAATAACTCCGTTAAAAAGAATAATGGATTCCAAAGGAAATAGAGCAGGAAATCGTAGGAATACAATATAAAAAAGAAAATGAATTTATATAATTGTAGAAGAAAGAAAGAGAGATATAAGAAAATGAAGGAAGTTTATGAAAAAACTCTTCAAATAAAAGATTTAGCTCGAGTGCTTATAGCTAAGTTAAGTGAAGTATATCTTTTTATTCCAACAAATGAATATGAAATGATGATTATTGGTGAATAAAAGTTCCTATCGACTTTGATTATGGTGATATTTTAAATATTGTTTGAAAAATGAGATTGATTTAATAATTTTTGTATCTTGAGATTCTGTATTAGTTATCGTAAACTTGATGCTTGTCAGTAAAGATTGAGAAAACCTATGTAGTTCCTTGACCTTGGTGATTGGTTTAATTTGAATTCTGAGGTGTGTTGCATAATTATGAGGTTGAAATGTCAAATAAAATGGTTGTTCTTTAGTTCTTTCTATTCTATCATGATTCTTATTTTTATAAAGGTAATATGTTTTTATATTTTAAGATCATTTTTGTTTAAGACTATGAGTACATATTTATGAAATCAGATTGAGGGAAGAAAGAGAATATGATTGAGAGTATTCCTTCACTCGGGATAGGAAAGTGCTGAGTTTGGGTGTATTTGACAAGTCAATAATTACACATATTTTATAGTTCATTTTAAGACGATTTTAGATGTAAAAGACTATATTACACAAGGTTTTCTTTTGTTTTTGTTATTTCAGGTAATAAATGGAGAATATGATGAACGAAAAAAGAATATTATGAAGGAATTGATCAAGAGGAAAGAGTATGCGAAGAATCATCACCAAAGAAGCAAAAGAAGAACTGGATCTGTACACTAGAGATTTCAAGATATTCCAAATCACTGGCTAAATTGGTGAAACCAGAAAGCTTCAAAATATGGATGTTTCCCAGCGATTCCACTAACACACAAATCGCAGGATAAGATTTTGAGAATTTAAGATAACTACGAGTTGTTTAAATTTGTTTGGGATGTTTAGTACCTAGAATACAATAAATACAAGCCTAGATTTCGAAATTAGTTGCTTTTGACTACTTAGATCAATATTCCATTGCTCTAGGAAACATTTTTTATTGTTTTAGTTATTTGCTTTATTGTTCTTTACTTTTGGAGAAGATTTGAATATTTAAAGTATTTATTCCAGAGGTATTTATCTATATCTGTTATTTATGTTATTGCAATATTATTTATGATTATGAGTGAGTAGTTATTTGATCTAAAAAAGTCCAAATATGAATTAGATCCGTTTTGCAATGCAGTTATGATGAGAAGATTACGTGTTTAATGCTTTAACCAATCGTATTCTTTGATTCACTGATTTAATATGGTTTTTCTATTGATTTAAATCATGATCTTTATATTGCATGAAAAGTCTAGAATGTGTATTGTAATATTTGGTTTCATTATATATTTGAATTAGTAACTAGAATTGTTTGAAAGGCAAACACAGTTTAGATTTCCTAGGTGAATTTGAGATCTAAATATAATGTTGAAGTGGATTTTTGAAGATATTGGATTTAGTAGTTCGAAGTTCTCATAAAGTTTAATGCGGTTTTATTGCATGAAGTTAATGTCTTCATATATTCAAAAAGGTTGGCTCAATAAAATTAGAACGTGGCTTTTCCACCCGTATATGGAGAACAAATGGCTGGCAAAAGGTTGTTTACCTATTATTAAAGTTTAATGATTTATCTTACTTTATAAAGTATGTTCATAACCATATTGATTGAAGTTACATTTTGAAATGTAAAATGGATTTATGTTTCTATGACATCCGAGAATTTTATAAATTTGATTAGGCGGCTAAATAAGTATTTTCGGATTTAATTTGGGATTTAGGTATCCGATGTGGGACCCACGTGTTACGGATCAGAGATCATAAATCTTAATATTATTTTTGTGTGTTGTGTGCCTATTTGATGTATTATACACTATTTCGATGCGAAATATGATCAAGTGGAGTATATACACGGTGTCTGTGAGTTTTGGAGCGCGTTGGAGAATTTTCTCCAATTTTGGTGAAATTGAGGTATTTTTCAGAAATTAACTTGGAGTTAAAAATAAGAGATAATCATGAAATTGAGTAAAATAATAAATAAATTTGTGGGCACCTAGTGACACGCGGGGTCGTGGGTGACATGCGTGGGATGTACAATATTGTCCATGCCAGAGTATGGTCGTTGGCGCGCGTGGCGAATTTATAGCCGCGAAATACATAGATGCATATATATTTATATATATAGTTTATATATAAATATATAAAAACAAATCTTATAGTTTGAATCAAATAAAAGTATACATTGGATTTGCCTCGAGATACACGTAATGTGATCATCGAGGAGTTGAAATGGTTGAACGTTGTTGTTGAAGTGTGTCCACATCTCGAGATGCGTGTTATCCAATCCCGAGGAGAATCAAGTAGTGTATGTTTATAAAACCATTTGATCGAACTCGAGATACGCGATATGTATCTCGAGGAAATCAATATAATAAATCACAGTGAGTTGGTCAAGAGGTGGTGATTATCTTGTTAATAACCATAAGATCGACCTCGAGATAAGCAACATGTATCTCGAGGAATATCAAATTAAATAATGAAAATAGATCATTAGATTAGCCTCGAGTTCCGTGCGATGGAAACCTCGAGCAACTCCTAATATATCTTTAAATCAATACACTGCCTCATTCAATTGTTTTGAGACAAAGATTGACCTCAAGATACGTAGTACATATCTCGAAAAATATCAAATTTATATTATGAAATTAAATCATTAGATTTGTCTCGAGATTCATGTAATGCGAATCTCGAGGAAATCTTATATATATTTTAACACAAACACATCACCACTCTAGTTCGAACCAGAAAGAAAAAAATGATTGAGGGAGAGAAAGAGGGGAGGCCGAGAGGAGAGAGAGATCCAACGAGAGATCAAGAGATTGAGGTGAGTTGTTGTGGTTGATGTGTCGTTGTTGTTGACGTTGTTCATGTTGTTGTTACTGTGGAGCTGGGGTGGGAGACTAAGACGAACTACCATGCCAGTTCGTCCAAGGAAGAAGATGGCAGGGGAGTGGTCTCCCTTGCCAAAACCCAACTGAGGTTGGGGCTGACTCAAAAATAAATTTGAGTCAAATAAATTGAAATTGTGGATTTTTATGAAAAATAAGGAATTTGATATTTTTCGAGGATTTATACCAAGTTTTCCTCGTAATGCATGCTACGATACCCGAAAATATCCAAAATTTGAAAAACTGTTCAAAAGCCTAGTTAAGGGTGATTTTCGATTCCAAATCACAATTTGCGGTCAAAATTGAGATCCAGATATTCGAGGATAAGATTTGGAGGTATTTCAGGGTTTTCAGATTGTGGAAGGACCAATAAATATATAATAAATTGAAAAAAAAAATATTTAAGCCAAGATAACGTAATTTTCATTGCCGAACAATAATTGTGAGTCGAAGATGAAGTCCGAGCATTAGATAAATTATTTTGGAAGTATTTTAGGATTTTTGGGATGCGATTAGGTCAATTGAACTGCAACTAAGTGGAAAAAATTGTGAAACTGTTATGAAAACTTATCGAACTTATAAATGAATTGTAGGAGTGCAATTGGAACACTGTGTTGACTAGCTTATCGATTCAGAGCGCAAGGGAATATCGGTATCACGTTTGTAAGGTTAAGTAAATCCATGGTAACCCTTACATTGTATGATTATTTCTTGAAGATATTGTATGGACGGTTTATCACTGCTGCATATTCATTGATCATGCATTCATGGACACAAGTGGAAGGAGGCCTTTGGGGGTTCCATTATGTTGATTGGCTATATGTGTGGTAGGATGAACACCGTGGTGCTCTGCAACTGGAGTCAGTGATCATTGTAGACACTTATTTAGGATTGGTTATTGTTGTGATGCTGGTCATGATCATACTCCACAGATAGTCGAGGGCGTGGCTTCTTAACGGACTTCCTCTTAAACTCATGAATCTTTATTACTGTTTACCCACCAATTTTGGAAGATGTCATCTAATTATGGTCGGTCAACAGAAAAAGGATGGATTGCATATTTGTATATTTATAATTTCTTGCGATATCATTGTTCATTTAAATTCTTAGAATACAATGCATTTGATTATTACAGGTGTACTGGATGGTGTGGTATTTACTTATCTGACATTATCGAATTTTATAATTGGAAAATGATAAGTTCTATCAGCAATAAGGGAAAGAGAAAGCTTTCCGACTGTTTGTGACTTACTTAGTTCTTTTCTCTATGTATGTATTATTTTTGAATATAAAATATTATATAAATGGGTTCTTTTGGATTCGTGTCCGATTAGGATCTCTTTTGGAATTGTTTTAATGATTTTATGACGGGTTAGATTCTGCAGAGCTAAGGTAATGATAGCTTAAGGATTTTGAAAATTTGAGATAGGTTAGAATGAATAAATAATTTTTGTGAATGCAATATATATTGTTATGGGGTGGATTATGAATTCTTTGGCATTTCCACCAAACTGAGCAGGTTTTGTTGAAGAATTTTCGAAGGACGCGTTTTTCAATGTAGGCTTAAAAATATAAGAGGTACTGTCAAAAGATTTTATGAAATTTTGAATATAAAACTAATCAACATAAATGAATTTATGAACTTTGAGGTTTAAAATTTGCTTTTAGAATCATTTGTGGTTGATAAAATTTTGTATTTGGTAAGTATGATATCTTAATCTTATTCATTTATTAATGGTGAGTTTAAGGCTGCTAGATTATCAGGGGAACTAAGGTAATCTAAGACAGTCAGATGTCGTAATTAGGTAGGGTCATACAACGTTGGTATTAAAGCCTAGGTTTGGCTCCATTGAGGATAAAGTACTGATAAAATGAATGAAAATACACGAATTAGAAGTAATCTTTGTTAACACCAGATTTGGTGTTGTTATGAAACAAAGATCAACAAAAATTCCTAACTTGAAAATGAAAGCAATAATGATAAGATCAACATGTTAGAAGTTAGGGTGTTGGGGAAATGGTCTGATAATAGTTTGGATTAGCTATTAAACATCAACACACGTGATTGTATTTTGAGATTCAAAATACCCAATAATCACTTCTTATCAAATTAAGTAATGAAGTTTATCACTACGACTTAAAATATAACCAATGAAGAGATAGACGTACTGATTAAGTATCAGTAAGTGAGTTGTATAAGACGTTAGTATGAACTCCTATATTGCAAGAATTTCCATTGATATGAATTAAAGGATTGAAATAGCATCCTTTAAAAATCTGAGTAGTCATTAAGATAATCAGAGTTTGAAAATTCAAATTCATCTATCTTTTAAGTTGAATAATAATGGAAATGTGAATTCATCAAAAGTAATTTGATGAACAATAAGATACAAAGTTATCTTACGCAGTCTCTTAAAAAAAGTCGGGATGTTTGATATTAATGGAAAAAACGTAAGGCGATAACAAAAAGTTTTACTAGTTTGAATCACAAAGTTTCTCTGTTTCGAATTAAGATTTGCTAAAGAAGACTTCGATTCATTAAATGATAATAAGAAGTCGCACCGTCCTTAGCTATATTTTCAAAAAGAGAAGAGATATAAATTGCCTTTTTAAGTTAAGATTAAGGAGTGTAAGTGGCTGGTTGTTGAGCGAAAGTCGTGGTAAGTTTGTAAAAGGACTAAGAGCAAGATCAATGTAAGAATAGCTAAGATTGATAAAAAACTAAACGAAATAGACTTAATGTATAATATAAAATGAGATGTTGAGATGACTTGTGACTGCTTGCTGGAAGTGACACGACATAATTTTTTAGTCAAGGTAAGGCACTCGAGTAGTTGTGCATAACCAAAAGTCTAAGTAACTCTGTTTCATAATCATGATTTATTTACAGCGCAGAATATCAGTATGATGCGTCTACCCATCTTTGAATAATCGAATGAATTGGTGACTGTCAGTATAAGAGAGTCTATGAAGAAAATGAAAATTTCAGGTTAACAAGTCTCGATCAGATTAGAATATCAAACTATAACTTTGATGAAACTTAATATATCTTCACAAAGATCTTACAAGGAGTCAAACTCCAAATGTTGAAAATTTTGAACCAAAGTAGTATACAACTAATATCAGTGAATATATCGTATATTGGTTTAATTGTAGTGCTCCATCACCTGATTAGTCAGTGAAAAAACTTGAAGCACTAGTTATTGTAAATTGGGGTCAATGTAAGATATCCAAATGACGGTGAAGATACAAATAAAGAGAAATGCATGATTTATAGCTCAGTTAGTAAGCTTTATCTCTGTTAGGTTGGAAATATCGAATAGAGTACAGTGTATCTGACTTGATATGTTTGAAGAATTGAATATTCTTGAATTGTAATTGAGTAGAAACGAAAAAGAGATAACATATTTATGAATTTGTATAGAATACAAGTTAAAAGTTATACTATAAGAATATAATCATTGAATTTGTCGATATCTTTGTTTAGAAACGTATGTTTACTCAAGTTAAGGGTAACTGTCTCTATTAAGGCAATGAGAGAAGTTGGTGAACAGTAAGTGATTAAGATGTGAGTTTGTGGGATATTTTAGTAAAGTGAAAGGAATGAGGTTCTTAATGTACTCATTGTTAAAGAATGATTTGATGAATTTAGAAAAGTTGTCGATTTTTCTAACCAGTCAATGGAAAAGATTAGTGAATTAGCTAACGAGTTGGAATTGGTAATTGCTTTCTAGTCCACAATATAAATAATATTGTGAGTAGATATTTAGAGAATGAGCGAGAGTTACACGATGTGTTAGATTTCTATTTCTGATCGGATTAAGATTTGAGATCTCTTGTCATAAGGTAACAGATGTATTATGAGATCTATCGTCATGGGATGACTTGTGTAATTTCAGATTCTGTTGGGGAACACATGAATGGTGATGGATCAGATAGACACGCAACTCTACTTAGTATCTAATGTTGTGCTCAAATATTATTTGCATCAATATGCAATTTTAGACTGATGATAGTCTAAGAATTAATCGGTCGATAATTCAAATAAAAAGATGATTAGTAATAAGAAAGTAAACTGGGATGTGTACTAGAGTTTGGGTGGATATAGAAAGAATTATCAACGGTTTGTGAAATAGTAGTTAGATTAGAATGAGAATTGTATTATGAAAAGCAATATAGGCTAGGTCTTGCTATGTATTGATACTTGAATGTGATTCAAGGTATAAAATGAGAAATGAAGTAAGGTTATCGGATATTCCACGAAATCGATTGTTTGACTCGTCAATAATTCACAAATTTGCCAGGATTGGCAAAGTAACGGAGAAAACTTTTCATTAAACCAAAATGTTGGAAAATGAAAAGTTAAAATGGTTATGATCTCTACTACCGAGTTGTTGAATACAACGAAAGTGATTGGGTCCACTTAACGGTTCACTTTAGAAATGGTTTTACAGGTTTGAATTAAAAGAGTTGTGTATGAATGATCATTTTCTCATATCTCTTTTGGTTCAGTAACCTGTAAGTCTAAATTTTGAGGATGAAATTTTTAATTAGTTGGGAAGATGACGACTTATGAGAATTTTATAAATTTGAATAAGCGGCTAATTAGGTATTTTCGGATTTAATTTGAAATTTAGGTATCCGAGGTGGGACCTACATGTTACGGATCGGAGATCATAAATTTTAATATTATTTTTGTGTGTTGTGTGCTTATTTGATGTATTATACACTATTTCGACACGAAATACGGTCAAATGGAGTGTATACACGGTGTCCGTGAGTTTCGAAGCGCGTTGAAGTGTTTTCTCCAATTTTAGTGAAATTGAGGCATTTTTCGAAAATTAATTTGGAGTTTAAAATAAGGAATTATCATGAAATTAAATAAAACGATAAATACATTTGTAGGCGCCAGTGACACGCGGGGTCGAGGGTGACACGCGTAGGATGTACAATAGTGTGCACGCTCGAGTATGGTCGTTGGCACGCGTGGCAAATTTATAGCCGCGAAAATACATATATGCATATATATTTATATATATAGTTTATATATAAATATCTAAAAACAAATCTTATAGTTTGAATCAAATAAAAGTATACATTGGATTTGCCTCGAGATACACGTAATGTGATCATCGAGGAGTTGAAATGGTTGAACATTGTTTTTGAAGTGTGTCCACATCTCGAGATGCGTATTATCCAATCTCGAGGAGAATCAAGTAGTGTATGTTTATAAAACCATTTGATCGACCTCGAGATACGCGATACATATCTCGAGGAAATCAATATAATAAATCACAGTGAGTCGGTTAAGAGGTGGTGATTATAATAAAAGATCGACCTCGAGATACGCAATACGTATATCGAGAATGATCAAATTAAATAATGAAAATAGATCATTAGATTAGTCTCGAGTTTCAAGCGATGCGAATCTCGAGGAAATTCAAATATATATCTTCAAATCAATACACCGCCTCATTCAATTGTTTTGAGACAAAGATTGACCTCGAGATACGTAATATGTATCTCGAAGAATATCATATTTATATTATGAAATTAAATCAATAGATTTGTCAGGAGATTCGCGTGATGCAAATCTCGAGTAAATCTAGTATATATATATTCAACACAACACATCACCCCTGTAGTTCAAACAAGAAGAAAAAAAACGATTGAGGGAGAGAAGGAAAAGGAGAGAGAGAGAGAGAAAGAGAGAGAGAGAGAGAGAGATGCAATGAGAGATCAAGAGACTGAGGTGAGTTGTTGTGGTTGATGTGTCGTTGTAGCTGACGTTGTTCATGTTGTTGTTACTGTGGAGTTGGGGTGGGAGACTCGGACGAACTGCCATGACAGTTCGTCCGAGGAAGAGGATGGCATTGGAGTGATCTCCCCTGCCAAGACCCAACCTGGGGTTGGGCTAACCTAACCCCAAATGAAAAATAAAATAAAATAAAAAAAAATAAAAATCTTCAACTGTTGAAACTGGGGCTGCTGGAGGTAGAATATGGGGTTTAATCCCCGACCAAACCAAACCGGGTCCGGTTCAGCTGAACTGGACTGGTCTAGTTCATGGGTCAAACCCCAATCTATTTTAAGAAAAAATAAAAGAAAAGAAAATGCTGGAAATTAGAAAAAAATGAAAAAAAAATGAGAAAAAATTTTGAAAAAATATATTTGAGCCAAAGTAATTGAAATTGTGGATTTTTATGAAAAATAAGGAATTTGGAATTTTTCGAGGATTTATACTGAGGTTTTTTCTCGTAATGTGTGCTACGATACTCGAAAATATCCGAAATCTGAAAAATTATTCAAAAGCCTAATCAAAGGTGATTTTCGATTCTGAATAACAATTTGCAGTCAAAATTGGAATCTGGATATCTAAGGATAAGATTTGGAGGTATTTTAGTGGTTTCAGATTATGGAAGGACCAATTAATAAAATATAGTTAAGCCTAGATAACATAATCTTCGATGTCGAATAATAATTTTGAGTCAAAAATGAAGTCCGGGCATAGGATATATTATTTTGAAAGTATTTTAGGGGTTTCGGGACACAATTAGGTCAATTGAACTGTAACTAAGTGGAAAAAAATTTGTGGAACTGTTATGGGAACTTATCGAACTTATAAATGAATTGTACGACTGCAATTAGAACCCTGTGTTGACTAGCTTATCGACTCAGAGTGCAAGGGAATATGGTATTGCGTTTGTAAGGTTAAGTAAATTGGATTCACTGATCGTTGTAGACACTTGTTTAGGATTGGTTGTTTTGTGATGCTAGCCAAGATCATACTCCACGGATAATAGAGGGTGTGGCTTCTCGAGGGAATTTCTCTCAAACTCATGAATCTTATTGTTTACCCACCACTTTTGGAAGACGTCATCTAATTATGGTCGGTCAACAGAAACGTGATGTAATGCATATTTGTGTATTTATGATTCCTTGCGATATTATTGTTTGTTTAAATTCTTGAAATACAATGCATTTGATTATTACAGGTGTACTGGATGGTGTGGTCTTTAATTATCAGACATTATCGAATTTTATAATTGGATAATGACAGGTTGTAACGACGACAAGAGAAAGAAAAGCTTTTCGATTGTTTGCGACTTGCTTAGTTCTTTTCTCTATGTATGTATTATTTTTGAATATAAAATATTATATAAATAGGTTTTTTGGGTTCGTGTAGGATTATGATCTCTTTTGGAATTGTTATAATGGTTTTATGACGGATTGGATTGTCGCGGAGCTAAAGTAATGATAGTTTAAGGATTTTGAAAATTTGAGATAGGTTAGAATGAATAAATAATTTTTGTGAATGCAATCTATATTGTTATGGGGTGGATTGTGAATTCTTTGGCATTTTCACCAAGTTGAGCAGGTTTTGTTGAAGAATTTTTCAGGGTCGGGTTTTCCGGTGTAGACTTAAAAATAAAGGAGGTGCTGTCGAAATTTTTTTACAGAATTTTGAGTATAAAACTAATCAACATAAATGAATTAAATGAATTTATGAACTTTTAGGTTTAAGATTTGCTTTTAGAATCCTTTGTGGTTGTTAATTTCATATTTGGTGATTATGATATCTTAATCTTATTTGTTTATTGAAGGTGAGTTTAAGGCTGCTAAATTATTAGGGGAATTAAGGTAATCTAGGCCGGTCAGATGCCCTAATTAGGTGGGTTCTGACAGTTTCATTGTGTTGGATGTTGTTTAGATATTTATTTATTAATGAATTGAATCTATTTGATTGATCGTGAATTTGAATTGTGATAGTTGAGATAATATAGTTAATTAAGTATAATTATATTATGTTTTCAAAAAAAGTATTATTACATTATAGTTAATTATTAGTTACTTTAATTACTATTTTTAATTAATTAATTAAAATAAAAGTAAAAATAATAAAAACCTTAAGAGTCCATTTTCATTGAGAAGTTTGATAAATCCACGTGGAGAGGATTCCCACTTATCATTACTACAAAATATTTTAATTATAATATAAATGGAGAATTTATTGTACACGTCCGACACGTGTCAATATGATGATCTATTTGATGTGGAGTGCTACCGTGATATAATTTTTATGGTGTGGTTTATATTATACACTGGTTTGATATGTCATCCTTTATAATAATGATGCTTGGCAATTTTTTCATTTATCATGTTTTCTCTAATTATGAAATTCATTTTTATGATAATTTGTTTATTTATTTCATTATTCAAATTAATTTGTTTATGCTTCACGATGTATTTTTGTTTTGTTGGAAACCCGATTTAATTTTTAAATTTTGAAGACAAGGCTTGGAATGAGTTTGGGGGTATTTAGGTGAAGTAAAGTATGAAGAAGCGAAATATGGAAGAAACCAGAGATAAAATCTATTTATTTAATGTTCAAAGTTGACTGAGTTTTTCAAATTTTTGAAGATGCATGTAATATTTCTTCATTTTACTTTATTTAGTTAGAAATGTGGAATCGAATATAATTTGGATTTAAATAGAAGTGATATACTATTATTACCCATGAAAATAGAAATTTTATGATGAAAATGAATTGTTATACCATATTTGACTTAACTTAAATGTGTATGCACTAGAGGAGTTTAGAGGAGATTGATTGTTTTGTGTTAAACATTATAATGGGTAGAAGATCGAAACAAAATAGTGCAAGATAAATAAGATAGGTTTCTAAGAATTTTGTTAAACAAAGATTATTGATCAAGTAATTTATAAGTATATGTATATAATGAAAAGAACTTATGCCACAATTAAAGAGAAAAATAGGAAATTAACCAATAAACTTTACTTAGTTGGAAAGAATACTTCCTTGACTATAGTTAAAATGAGAATTGCTAACTAGAGTTTTTAAAAGAAAATACGGAGACCCACAGATTTCAAAGGAAATGGAGCAGGGAATCTAGTGGTAGAAAAAATGAAAGGAAAAATTCTTATAAAAAAAATAACGGATTACAAAGGAAATGGAGCAAGGAACAGTAGTATTACAATATAAAGAAAAAAAGAATAATTATAGAAGAAAGAAGAAAGAAAAGGAGATATAAGAAAAAAATGGAAATATGTTTATGAAAAACTCTTCAAATAAAAGGTTTAGCTCGAGTGTTTATAGCTAAGTGAAGTGAAGTATATCTTTTATTCCAACAAATAAATATGAAATGATAGTTATTGGTGATTAAAAATTCTCATCGACTTTGATTGTGGTGATATTTTAAATATTGTTTGAAAATGAGATTGATTTAGTGATTTTTGTAGCTTAAGATTCTATATTAGTCATCGTAAGCTTGATGCTTGTTAGTGGAGATTGAGAAAACCTATATAGTGGTTTGGCCTTGCTTATTGATTGAACTTTGAATTCTGAGGAGTATTGCATAATTAGAAGGTGGAAACGTCAAATAAGGGGTTGCTCTTTAAATATTTCTATTCTATCATGATTCTTATTTTTTTTAGAGTAATATGTTTTTATTTGATGATAACTTTTGTTTAAGAAATTAGAGTATATAATTGTGAAACCAGAACGAGGGAAGAAATGAAAATATAATTGAGAGTATTCATTTGCTAAGAACAGCAAAGTGCTGAGTTTGAGGATATTTGATAAGTCAATAATTAGACATGTTTTATAGTATATTTTATGGTGACTTTAGATGTAAAAGACTATATTACACAAGATTTTCTTTTTTTTTTTTTTCAGGTAATAATTGGAATATGTGAAGAAATGTAGTAAAAGGGAAGAAAGTGAAGGAATTGATCAAATGGAAATGGTACACAAAGAATCATTAACAAATCAAGAACTAAAAATCACTACTAGCGATTCCTGAGTGATTTGAGATTTGTACTAAGAATCACTGGTCAAATCAATATAGCTCAAAGTCAGTTTTTCAAGGATTTTCTCAGTGATTCCTCTTAAGACACGAATCGCGGAGGAATAACTATGTTCAATGTCGAGCATTTTAGATAACCATGGGACGTTTGAGTTAGTTTAAGATTTGTACTACCTAGAATACTATATATGACCCTAGGGCTACAAATCAGTTGCCCTTGAGTACTTGATCAATATTTCATTGTTTTTTAAGACAGATTTATTGTTTTAGTTTATTGCTTTACTGTTCATTTCTTTTGGATACAATTTGAGGATTCAAAGTATTTATTCCATAGGTATTTATCTATATCTTTTATTTACTTTAATGTGATGTTATTTATGAATATGAGTGGGTAGTTTATCAATCTAAACAAAGTCCGAACGTGAACTATATCCATTTTGCAACGTAGTTATGATGAGATGATTATGTGCTTAATGCTTTAAACCAATCGTATTCTTTGATTCACTGATTTAATAGATTATTATTTAAGGATTTTAATTATGAACTTTGTATTGAATGCATAGTCTAGAATGTGTATTGTGATATTTAGATTCATTATCTAGTTTAAAGTAATATCTAGGATTATTTGAAAGGTATTACCGTTTAGATGTTCTAGGTGAATTTGAGGTTTAAATCTAATGTTGAATTGACTTCCCAAAGGTTTTAGATTTAGTAGTTCAAAGTTTTCATAAAGTGTAATGCGGTTTTATTGCGTAAAGTTAATGTCTTTGTGTATTCAAATAGGTTAGCTCAATAAAATTAGAACGTGGCATTTCCACTGGTATAAGAAGAACTAATAGCTGGCTAGAAGTTGTGCACTTACTTATGATTAGAGTTTAGTGATATATGATACTTTATAAAGTATGCTTATAACTATATGATTGAAGTAACATATTTGGATGCAAAACGGATTGAGGTTTTATTGTTTCAAATGTTTGTTTAGATATTTATTTATTATTGAATTGAATTGAGCTGAATATTAGTGAATTTGAATTATGATAGTTAAGTTAGTTTAATTAGTTTAGTTAAGTATTATAATATTATAGATTGAATTCGTGATTTTTAATTCCCGTTTTAATTAAATTAAAGTAAAATAATAATAAAAACCATTGAAAGACCTTTTTCTTAGAGAAGTATGATAAATCTCCGCGGAGACAATCCCACTTATCACAACTACAAATAATAAGGATATACGAGAAACTTATTGTACACGCTCGACACGTATCAAAGGAAAACAACAACAAAAATACTCCCACAACCATTAAAACCTACTAATTAATCAATCGAAATAAAAAATAAGAATAGAACTCAACATTTTCAATGATTCAGTCACCTCTGCTTATTCTCACTACCACCAACGAATCCCAATGCTCGTCTTCTCTTCCCATTTGTTCTTCATTGACAAACTCCAAAGATAACTCACCTCAATCATGGATAAATCAACTACTCGCCTTCACCACCCTATCCACTGTGACAGTGAATTCAAGAGAGACCAAGAGAGAACAATTCGCAAAGATAGAGAGAGTGGGTTCGAGAGAGCAGAGCAGTTGAGAGGGAGAGCCAAAAGATATGTTGAGTGAGAGTGGGGTCTGATCGAGAGAGAGCTGAGAATCGTGAGTAGAGGGAGGCACGGTTGATTGAGGAAAAACGACGGGAAAAGGTTTTTGATCGAGATGAAGGTAAGTTGGGGTTTTGGGTTTAATCGCAGTCTTGATTTCACATTGATATGTGATGATTTGAGGGGAAAATGACCTATATGCCCTTCACTTATTAAACTCAACAAATAACCCCACTACCCCTAATGGTAATTTGCCATTTTTTTATTTTTCATGCTAATCTTCAATTTTATACCCGAATTAAACCACGGTATCTCAATTTCACCAAAAGTTGGCGAAAATACCAACACGCTTCGAAACATGCAGACATCGCGTCTAAGTCTCGACTCGACCCTATTTTGCAACGAACAGAGTATAATACATTCACATGGCACATGACACAAAAGATTTAACTCATAATCTCTGGTTTGTAATACATGGGTCCCACCTCGGGTTCTTAAATTCCAATTATCCGAAAATCATTTAATTACCCACTAATCAAGTTTATGAAATTCTCGAATTTCACAGTGGCGTCTTTGATAAGTGATTAATTAGACTTATATATAGGGTTAGTTTAGTAGTATAATTAGACTAAATTTCCCGAATGAGCTCTAATTCACTTCAACCCACTGTCGTGGTGGAAAAAATCTTAATGTACAAACTAGAACTTCACCTATCACTGTGAATAACGTAATTCTCACATAGTATTAAGTCTCAAATATTTAGATTCATAACCACTTAAGTTTACTATCCGTGCCTCTTTAATCAATAACTATCTATCGATGTTATATATCTTACGGTCGTATCGTCCATATCCGGCTTAAAAGCTCCAATTGCCATGGTAACTCATAAAACCTCTAATCAACAAACACGTGATCAAGATGTTCATAGCATTACGTATAGAATCAATACAAATTCTAACCATTGCACTTTTTAACTTTATAATCCACTAATGCTTCCTTTAGCGTAGCATTCATACCATAAGATCCATTGATCCCTAAGACAAACAAACTACTCACTTATCATTGAAATCAACGTACACATCATGGTATTTGTTGCAATCAAAGATTAAATCAAAGAAACAATAACGAATAACCACAAGTGGAATCTTCAATATCTTCTCCTCCAAAACTCTTCTCAATACTCAAGAATAAAGTAAAATTATATTATTCTATGTAATGTGGTGATATTGGGTGATAATTGGTGATAATCTATATGTTTACAATATTCTAATACCTATTTATACCCCTAAGACTCCTAAGAATACAATTAGAAACTATAATTAATAATTCCAAGCGAACTAGAACTCTTACATTTTCTAATTTTATTTCCAGACGTTGTTTGTAAGTGATCCTCGTCGTGTGTGTAATGCTACTACGCCGCCACAACTTCGAACTTTATGTGTGAATTTTCTCCTCATAGTAGGCTCGACACTCTGTGCATAATGTCCCAGTGGCGAGTGTACAACCCCACATAGACGCCACTGCATCACTTCTCCTTTGTTTATTTCTTAGTCTTGAAGCCTTTTCCACAAGTTGCACTCTCTTCCTACGCCTTGTGCTTTCTTCCCACGGTGTCAAGCCTTTATTCCATAACGCCAAATGTGTATTTGTGCTTTTTCTCCTCATTTCATTATGAAATCACTCCTTTGTCTCATTTAGACCTTGTATGCATGAAAACACATATATTCTAATTGAGCATAGCACACATATAATGAAGATGAAGAAAGTGAGATGAAAGCATAGTCATTCATTACCTAGGTGATGATGTGAACTAATGTTCTTCTTAATGTAAGATTACAAGTTATTTTACATTGTTTTATAGAATAAAGTAGTTTAGTTAAAAGTAATTGAAAAGAGATATTCTTAACAATAGAGTGAACTTAACTAATGAACTGTGTCCAGATAAACCTTTCCCAGAGGAAGATATCCGTGATCAACCTTTATTGATCATATTATTACTACAATTGAATCATTATACTTGTGGTTTCGTTGTCAAGTTTTTGGCGTCGTTGCCGGGGATATGTAGCCACACACTAGTTTAGTTAGTTTACAAAATTGTTAAGATTTTATTTTCAGTAATTTACTTTAAGTTTTACAAAAAAAATAAAAAAGAAAAGAAAAAAAAAAAAAGTTTTAGTTTGAAGTTTGACAATCTACACTTGATCTTTTGTGTTTTCTTTCTCAGGGAACAGTTAGTGCATGCATATTCAAGGTGATAAAGACTTAGTGCCTTACAATCCAGAGATTGACAGAACCAACAAAGGAAAGAAGAATAAAGGAACCAAAATGGCGGATGATCAAGCGGGGAACCAGAACCAAAATTGGGACCATGAGAATAATTAGCCCGAAAGTGATCTAGTAGTGCATGTAACGACCTGAATTTAATTCATCGTAATTAATTACGTGGTTGCAGACATGGCTGACAGCTTACAGACGCTTGTGGGACCCGTAGCTAGGCTAATGCTAATGCGTGCTTGATTTGTTTAATTTGCGATGCTAGGTAAATAGTTATTTATGTACATTTGATTTGTTTAATTTGCGATGTTTACGTTGAAATAGAATTAAATAATAATATGAAATGTATATTTGGTGGTTATGAACATGGTAGTACGCGTATGTCGCATTTCGGGATACGAAACCAGGCGTCGGAACACCCGAAATACCACTTTTTGGGTTAAGAAAAAGGGCGAGTGTGCCATTAGTGTCATTTTTCGGAGTCATTAGAGGTTGGAAATGGAGCAAATGGTGCTCATTGGATTGCCTTGAGATACACAAATGAGGAGAGATGTCATTTCAACTATAAAAAGTCAATTGACTTTCAAAACCACCACCTTTTCTCTCTCCATATCTTCACATCCGAAATAGAGAAGAATAAACTAGGGTTTTGGAGTTTTAAACTTGGTGATTTGAGGAGCCTGGAGTGGTGGAATCATCAAAGCAAGGTGAGATTCACAAACACCTCAACTTTCTTTATCTTTTGGTCTTAATTTTTGAGGTGTTGGTGTGAATCTAATAGGGATTGTTAAGTGGTTGTTGAGTAGTTGTTTTGGTAGGTTTTAAGTGCTATGAAGTTCAGTGGTTGGTGTTGTTGGTGGTGGAGGGGTTTAAAACTCAGAATTTTCAGCAAAACTGCTGTCCAGAACGTGATTAGCGCTAATGACATCCTCTAGCATGCTAGATGATGATTAGCGCGCTAGGCAAAAATATAGCGCGCTAATGTTCTTCCCGACGAAGAACGTATAGTTTCTTGGGAATATAGCGCGCTAATACTTAGACTCAGCGCGCTAATTCTTAGACCCAAGCGCGCTAGATATTGCAGATTTGAGAATATTTTTGCTAAGTGACATAAAATATATCCAATTGACTAAGAATCAATTATAAATGGAAATAGGTCATTTTGGGCGGTAATTTGGATATTTGGGATTCAGCGAAGCCGGGCTGGGGGTTATTTATGGGACACAAAGTGCGGTTTGAGGTGTGTAGTATCCCAACTGAAATTTCTTGAGCAGTTCTTTATTTTTTCTTTTGAATTCATATTATGTCTTTCAATACTCTATTCTTGGTGTGATTTAATGGACGGACGTTGAGGCTCTCCCTCGTGCCATTTCTGTGTGTATGTCCACTAGGCCATAACACGTGTGCCAAGGATTAGGTGAATAAGTCGACCTGAAAGTCGCGTCGGGGCACGTGTGCGTGCGTCGTAGGTTCCACGCCGACCACCTAGCGGATCTAGATACTGGCCTTGCTTGAGTGCTACTCGCCGGCATTAATCTGTTGGTAGTCCGAAGTATGGCGCTAGTCTCCAGGAACACACTTTTACTTATGCATGCGATGTGCACAGTTGCCTGTATTTATTTTCGCATGTTTATTTAATAGTTTTGTTTAAATTCCAGTATTTACTTTTCGTATTGTTCACTTAATTTCCTTGGGAATACTCACTCTGGACTCGTCATCTGTCTTTTGTGTTGGCTTGAGTGCAGATCCTAGTACAAGCGTGGCAAGGGCAAGTTACCGAAATACCTATGATTTAGAGATATTGAGTCAGGCTTGTACGTTTGTATTATATATACTTTGTTTTTATTTTGGGAATTTGGGATTGTGAGACACTTCAGGACTCTATACTTTTGATATTTTGATACATTGAGATGCATTTTTTTTTGTCTATGATGATATATGGGTTTTCCACACTAGGTATCAGAGTTAAATGCATGACTATAATGTTTAATATTTTGATTATCATGATAAAAGACTTCCGCTGTGGTTTATTATGGATTAAAATGATTTTAGCAGATGACTTGAGTCGAGTAACAATTTAAACAGTAAATTGTTGTATATTGAGGTTAATAATGATTAAATGATAGACGAGATAGCATGTGGGACACAGCTGGTGCTGGTAGGCCAGGTTGTGGGCCCGCATTGGCCCCCGTGGCAGTCCATTTGGAAAATGGGTCGTTACAGTGCAAAATAGAGTATGGGGACAAAGATGTATTCGAGACTACTTCAAATCGAAAATTCAAGAGACATACAATGGAGTGATGAGGCTTCCAACCAACACCACTGAGTTTGACTTACGACTGTCTCTCATCAACATGGTGCAGAATAACCTATTCAATGGGGAAGCAAACAAAAATCCAGCTGCACTTGTCGAGAATTTTCAAGAGAAGTGTGAAATTTTTCACATTACTGGGGTTACAATGGAGGTGATCGATGAGATTTTTTCCATTCTCATTGGATGGAAAAGTCAAATCCTGGTCCCAAGGGCTGAATGCTGGAAGTATGACTTTATGGGCGGATATCAATGAAAGATTCATAGACAAGTTTTTTCCTCCAACGAGGAAATTGTAAATCAACCAATTTAAGCAAGAGGATACCGAGACTCTTGGCGAGGCTTGAGAAAGAATCAAAGAGATGCTGAGGAGATGTCCAGGACATAGATCTATGAAGTGGTTACAACTACAAATCTTGTACTACAAAATGAATCACAACACGAGGACATTAGTAGATGTTACATCAGATGGTTTTCTACTAACCAAGGATGGAGATTGAGCATTAGATCTTTTAGATCTTATGTTTCAGGATTTTACAGCAGGAACTCGTTCCACAATGAGAAAGCTAGTAGGAGTATATGAAATTGATTCACAAGCAGTAATCATGACACAACTATCCAACCTGAGTAGTCAGATGGCAAAGCTACAAATGAGATAATCAAGTCCACAAGTGTAAGAAATACAACAACCCGTTAATCACCAAGCAATAGTGGTTAATTCATTAGACATGCAACAAGGAATGGAGTTTGAAAATGTCAACTTCATGAACAACCAGAACTATAGGAACAACTTCAGGCCGAGAGGAATGACTCCTCCAAGATATTATCAAGAATACAATAACCCGAACTTCTAACATGGAAATCTTAATAATGCACTAAAACTATCTTTAGGTTTTGATCAACAAGTCTAATAAGGGAAGCTAAGCCAAAGCAAAGAAATGACTTCATTGAAGTTAATTGAAATATTCTTGCAAGCCATTGACATCAACAATAGGGAATTCCATGAGAGGAATGAGAAAGAGATGGGAAATTTGAAGCAAACTATTAAGATGATGGATGATGAAAGAACACAATCCATTAAGAACCTTGAGAGACATATTGGTCAGCTAGCCTTTGCTTTGAATTCTAGGAAGGGAGGACAATTTTCAAGTAACACTATCACCTATCCTAAGAAGAATATTAGTATCATTCACATGATGAGCATTATGACAACGAATAAGCCAATGCAAGAGCAAATGATGTACAAGTAAGAAATAGTCAACACTTTAGCCATGAGAAAATTGAGAAAATCTAATGATATTCATGAAAATTAAATAAAAGCGAGGCAAGATGAACTTGAAGAATTCAAGCAACAAAGGATCAATTCCTTGAAGAATAATAAGAAGGAAAAAAAACAATGGAGAGTTAAACAACAAGATGAAGGACCTTTTGACAAAGCTCAAAAAAGAAATAACATGAAGGTTTTTTCAAAGAAGTCGGAACCGAAATTCAAGTTCACACCAAGACTTCAACCAATCAAGAGGAGAGATCCTGGAGATATATACATATCATTAAGCATTGATGGACACCGATTTAGAAATATTTTATGTGACACGGGAACCTCGGCCAATGTAATGCCTATAAAGGACATGTTACAAGCAGATTTGAAGATCAATTGTCACGATACAACAGACTTGCAAGTAGTTTATGGTAATTTAGTACCAACAATATGGAGAGTCTTGAATGTGCATGTGAAAGTGGGGAGATTCATATTTATCACTAATTTTGAGATTATGAATCATATTATAGGTGATGATGTGTATACGATACTTGGGCGGCCATTCTTGAACACTACCAATGCGGTCTTGCACACGAGGAATGAAATTATCACAAAGAGTATCGAGGAGGATGAAGATAGCGAGAAGATTGTCTTTGTTGAAGGGCAAGAAGTACATCCAAATGGGAGAGATATCATTATCTCCGACCTACAAATGGAGTATCTCGATTTATACTTGGACTAAATGAACAAAAAGGCTTCGGACTAATGACATTAAACAAAATGCTACTGGGAGGCAGCCCAGGGGTTTTTAATTTCAATTTTTAAATTTCAGCTATTTATTTACTTTGTTTAGTTAGAACAATCCAAAAGTTTAAGTAGTTTTCTAAATTTTGAAAGTTTTGTGTTGAATGTGTAGGAAGGACCATTCGCCGAGTTAAAGTTCATCGGAATGGATGAGTCTCAACAAGCTCAACAAAAAGCGTAAACAAGAGCAAAGGAGTTAGATTGGTAATGGTCAGGTACATTGACAAATCACATGTAAGTTTGTATGGAATTTTGACATATACAAAATATTTCACACCGTCACGATGCCTTGTGGAGTAATATACAGAGCCAGGTGAGTGCCAATAGGGATTTAATGAGAAATTTGGAATTTATGGAGACATACTGGTTGACGTTGTGTTTATACACACACGGCGCCATGAGCTAACAGAGGCAGTGTGAGGACTACGCCAAACTATGAGCAAAATTGCTCATAGTGGGCTCGACGACTTGGCCACGTTGTGGCGGCGTCGTGCCCTATAAGCGACAACGTCAGTGTCGAGGACAGGGTTTTAAACCCCTTTCAACCCAAATTCTTCATACTTGAACTGTAGTCCATATACCACGAACCAAGCGTACATCCTTCTAGAACCCAAGTTTGAGCAATTTTAAGTGAGAAAAGAGTAGTCCTAGTGATCAAGAGTGAAAAGAGAAATTACATTGTTGATTTGCACAAGGAGGATAGCTAGAGCATTGATTTTGAGAAATGAAGTCAAGAGAGCAATATGGTTTTAATTTGTGAGCAAAGTGAGAAGGCTTTGATTGATAGAGGCTTGGAGAAATAATCTACGCCAGAAAGTAGTTCGACATTGAGGTAAACTTACAATTTCATTAGTTATGCGTTGAAATTTTTGGATATTATATATGAAGTTTAATGAATTGTGGAAATTAGGTTTGTGGATATGAATTTAAAGTTGTATGGATTTAGAGTATTAATATGGCTTATGGTAAATTAGTATATGTCTTTGAATTAATTTGGCATGTGAATGATAATTTTGGTTTTAGGTAATTTGAAGATTCGTATTGAATTGTTATGTTGTGTGCATTTTATTGAGATAATGGCAAGAATAAGGATGCCCATAAGTCAAGTTAGTGAACCAAAGGCAAATGATAATGAAGAATCATCTTCAAGAAATCCAAATGAGGATGCCTCGAGGCCTTTTAAGTCTAAAATCTACATTAGTAAAGAGGTCAGGGAGAGGTATGAAGCTATTGAAAATAAGGAGTTCATTTGTGAAAGAAGAATAAACATACTGGCCAAGTATGATAAGAGAGTCAATAACTTCATTAAGCAATGTGGTTGGGAACATTTCACGCAAAATTATAGAGATAATAAGGTTTATGGAGTGCGTGAAATAGTTTATGAGTGTTACGCCAATGCGAAGTTTACAAAGAAATGTAACACGGTAAAGGTGAGAGGAGTTATGGTCTCGTTTAATGAACATTCAATAAATAACATTTATGGGTTAGAATACTTGAGCATGAATGGAGAACCACAGACCTTCCCGGATGATTTGTATAAGAGACCTTATAACCTATATCTTTTAGAGTCATTGAAAACATTATTTGTTCGATGACAACAAGGATGGGTAATGTGAGCTGAGAATGTGGCGAAACACATTATTTGAGACCTACTGATAAGAGAGCAAGACTTGGATGGTCTTGAAGTTTTTCCACCACCTCCACCACCATAGGCATTGGTACCATCACCTGAGGACTTGACTCCACGACATCAGAAGCTGTGGATTGCTAAGATGATGAGACAATACATAAATGATATGGCAAAGTATCTTGAAGCCTTGTAGAGATATGAGCAAGATCGATTGAATGGACAGAGTAACTTTATTTTATTTGTAGATCATCAGAGAGATATAGCTAGATATGAGAGGAGCAGAATATTGAGACTTATTGATAGATTTATTGGCTTTTCTGCAGCACTTAACTACATGTTTGATCTTGACATGGTGCAGAGCAGAAGGGTGGAGCGTCTTTTGACATTATTTTTGCTGAGGTTGATGATAATGATGCACAGTCTTAGAGTCTGAGTCTTAGGATTTTCTAGACTTCGGGGAGATGAACGATCTATATAAAAAGTAAAACAAATTTCACGAAAGATCTATATACAAGGTTAGGTAATGGAGATGGCGAAAATATATATATAGGCTAAGCCAAATTAAGAGATAAAAGGAAACAAGACCTAAGTCATGTAAGATGTATTAAGGACGAGAATCAAAATGTTTTAATGCATGAAGATGATATTAAAGAGAAATGGAGAAGTTACTTCGATTGTTTATTTAATGATGGCCAAGTTGATATTATAGTAGATGAAAACTCAGACCAAGAAAGAAATGTAAATTATACATAGAAGTTAAAGAGGCATTGAAAAAGAAAATAAGGAAAGCATGTGGCCCATATGAAATACCCATAGAGGTTTGGAAATGCGTAGAAGAAATTGGATTGACTTGGTTAACAAAATTTTTTGACAAAATTTTAAAATCAAAGCGGATGCCAATGGATTGGAGAAGAAGCACGCTCGTGTCAATCTTCAAAAACAAAGGAAACATTCAAAGTTGCTCAAACTACTGGAGAATTAAACAATTTAAACTTATGAGTCACGCTATGAAACTTTGCGATAGGATAATTGACAATAGGCTAAGGAGATAAACAATAATATCAGACAACCAATTTGGTTTCATGCCTGGGAGGCTAATTATGGAGGCGGTTTTTTCTTGTAAGAAGATTGTTGGAAAAATATAGAGAAAAAAAAAATCTTCATATGGTATTTGTAGTTTTAGAAAAATCATATGATAAGGTCCCTAGAGATGTTCTTAGGTGGGTTCTAAAAAGAAAAAAAAGTGCATGCTAGATACATAGACAATATTAAGGATATGTATGATAGAGTAAGAACGAGTATAAGACATTTGGAGAAGCTATAAAAGAATTTTTTATTACGATAGGACTACATCAAGGATCGAATTTAAGCCCATATCTATTTACTTTAGTTATGAATGAACTAACTAGGTATATTCAAGAGGATATACCACGATGTATGTTATTTGCAGATGATATTGTCTTAGTGGATGAAACAAAAGATGGAGTGAATAGGAAATTAGAACTCTGGAGGAATACATTAGAATCTAAAGGCTTTAAGTTGAGTAGGACGAAAACTAAATACATGCACTGTGAGTTTTGAAATACTCGACATCGAGATGATGGAGTTGTAAAATTATGGGAAGTAGAAATTCTCAAGGTGAACCACTTTAGATACCTTGGATCAATCATACAAAATGATGGTAAAATTGAGAATGATGTCACACGTAGAATTCAAGCTGGATGGAAAAAATGGTAGAGTGCAACAGGGGTAATTTGTGATCGAAATGTTTCTACTAAGTTAAAAAAAAATTTTATAGGACCGCAATTAGACTAGCTATGCTTTATGAAATTAAATGTTAGGCGGTAAAACCGCAACAATTACCTAAAATGAACGTAGGATAAATGTAGATGCTTAGGTGGATGTGTGGTAAAATTCGTGAAGAGAAAATAAGAAATGTAAAAATTCAAAGACAAGTTTGAGTAGCACCATTGATACAGAGATTAGGGAAGGGCGGTTGTTGTGGTTTGGTCACCTGCAAAACTGGCCTACAAATGCCCCCACTAAAAAACTTGATTCAATAGAAATCGTTTAAATTCTACGAGGTAGGGGTAGACCAAAGTTAACATGAGATGCATTAATTAGGAGGGATTTGAATGGCCTAGAAAGCTCACCATCAATTGCACTAGATTGAGCACAATAGAAAAGTTTGATCCATGTAGTCGACCCCAATTAATATGGGATTGAGGATATGTTGTTGTTGTTGTTGTTGTTGTTAGGGAGATGAACGATACATTCGTACTGATTTTCACATTTGGGATATTTGTGTCATTTTAGTAGTTGTTTAAATTTAATGTTTGTGCATTTTCGTGTTTAAATCTTAAATTATATTATATATGTTTGTGTGTTTAGTGTTTTTATGTTTTAGACTTATTTTTTAACCTTGAAGATAATGTTTGGTTTAAGTTTGAGGGCATCAGCACTATTGGAAATTGTAAGAAATGATGAAACAAGGATAACCACGGCGGGTATGATCTCAAAATTTTATTTTTCAAGCAGTTAAAGAGGAAAGAATGGTAGTGTATTTATTTCATTTACTTATTATTTAAATGTGTATAGTATTATATAGTAGGTTATGTATAGTAATATATAATGGATAAGTAATTCATTTGCAAAGTTCATGCCTTTAATTGAGGATGAGTAAGAAAACAAGTATCTTGTTGATACGAAACTTAAGAGTGTGTTATCATTTTTGAAGAAAATAAGAATTGTAGCGAACGACGGTATAATTTCATGATTAGAAAACTAGGGAAAACCATGAACTTGAAACAAAAGCAAAAAGATTACCAGAACACTTCTTGTGGAAAAAGTTAGATCTCTTAGGAATTCTATAATAAGTATGAATTTTACTTGAATACAAAGTAAATAAAGACTTAGTACCAAAAGGGAAATATATAGTCAAAGTTTTTAAATGAAAAGTTGGAGTTAAACTTACTTGATAAAGTGAAAGTGAGAAGTGCTAACAAGAGTTTTAAAATTTAAAAAATAAATAGAAAGTCTCACAAGTTCTACAAGAAAATGAGTAGAAAACTTTATGGTTGAAAAAGTAAGAAAAAACAAAATTCATAGGAAAAGGAGCAAGGACCGTACATGACGCGCGCCAAACGCGTCAATAAAATAAAATTCCTAAACCAACTATTTTGAAGAATAGTAGCAAAGGGTCGATCCCACAGAGATTTGTGGTATTTCTAAGGTTAAAAACAACGAAAAAGAAAAATCGAGGGTTTTAAAATAAATTAATTTAACTAACTAATCTAACTAAACTAAATAAATAAAATAACTAAAATAACTTTCAAAACAACTAATTAATCACCAAGGTAACACCTAGGTCTACAGTTCCACAAATCAGGATCAAGATTCAATGGCGCATCATGGTCTTTAATCCTTCCCAAAAAGTTATTAATTGAAGTTCTCCTAGATTAGCTATAGAAAATCGACATCCGCCGGAATTCCTCATTCCCCTAATCTCGATAGCCAGGACGTTCGCCACTAACTACTTCCCTAGTTAATGCATAACCCTAACCATCCGCTAATCGGGTTTAACACACTAATCGCAGTAATATGGGTCTGTGGGAACACTAATCCTAAATAATCGGATCGCATCCGCTTCCGATTTAACTTAAATTCAATTGTTGCACACTCAAGAATCGAAAGGGTTTTACGGCAAATGGGTGAGTGTTTGTCACTTTATTGGTCCAAAAGTACAATTACACGTATATTATCACTCCAAATAACTATAGATTGTCCACTTAAAAGCATGCATTGGCCACATACCTAAATCTAAACCATATTCCTTAAAATCAACAACAATGAAATAGGAGAAATTAAATCAAATTAAATAATAAAATAAATGATCTCACATAATATGTCATGAATCCATAATCCCGACTTGTTTCCTCGCCGACCTAGGTAAGGTTTGATTAGCCGGACAAGATGTCGAGAGAAGTCGATGCTAAAAATACAATAGTCGGTGTTCCTAATATAATAAACTACTAAAAATTGGTCCCGGGAGGTGAGAGAAACTAATTTTGGTGGTTGGTCTTGTAACACGTGCGCCGATGAGCATCTGGTGGTTGCTAGGCATTTTCTGCACTGCCTGGGACACGTGTCAACAGCCGATTGGGCGAGCAGCTGGAACCAACTGACGTGGCGGCTTCTGATTGGTGGAAGAAGCTGTTGGTGACGCTGTGTGTGCATGAGGGCTCGACACGTGGCGGTTGGGATCAGACGAGCTGGACCGATAGAGAAGCGACGCGTGGCGCTGGTGGCGTATGGAGAGCAGACGCGTGACGCTGGTGTGAAGAGAACATTGCTGGAAGAAACGAAGAACTTCTGGGAGAGTGTGGCACACGCATCCCGAGGCATAATCAACTGTCTCTGGTACGTTGTGTACATGAATGTGTGCCTCAGCTGCGTCACTTGATCGTTCCTCTACACCCAATCAGTCGTGCAATGCGTGTCTCGAGGCATATCCTCGGGTAACTGTTCACTGCATATAAATACTCAATTTTGAGTATTTTTCCGCCCGGATTCAACCGTGCACTCCGTTTCACCTGAAAATGACCAATAAATATAATTAAATATATATTTCAGAGACTTTATATATTTAAATATATTAATATAAAGTACTAAATATATATAAATACCGACTTATCAAATACCCCAAACTTAAGACTTTGCTCGTCCCGAACAAAGTTGTAGATGACAACACAAACTAAACTAGACTCCTAATATAGTAATGCACTGACTCAACTAATCCTATACCCGACTCAAATTCATGTAGTCCCTTTGATTTACATAGCCACCAAATTAATAAGCAACTCAAGAAATTTCGGAGTTATGATATGTCAAGACTCGCAACCCAAACACAATTAAGATCACACTTTGAAGACATAGATTCAGTCAAAACAAAAGCCGTCAACTACTCACGAGTTTTCTAGGTATATACATTCAAGCACGCAAGTTTAAAAATTTTACTTAATCAAGTGAAAGCACTCGAGCTAAATCTTTTATTTTAGGAGTTTCACAACTTCCGCCTTTATTCAATTTATATTCTCTATTTTTTCTCATTTTTTTCTCCAAATTTTTTTTCAACAAATACGGTCCCTGCTCCATTTCCTATGGACCGATTTTCTCACTTTTTCCCACCACAAGTTTCATGTGGAAACCTGTCGGACTCTCTATACTAAGAAAACTCCTGTTAGCCCTTCTCACTTCTACTATAATCAAGCAAATCCCCAAATGTGGGTCAAAATATCAATACTTGCATAAGTCTGACCTTCTACTCCCTTTCGTTATCTAGCACAAAGTCCAACCATCAACTAAGTCCCTAATCATGAAATCATAAAAATGCCTCTCTACGGACTCGATTGAGTGTTTCTCCTAATTTTTCCTAAGTTTCAAGTTAAAAAGGTAACTATAATTTACTCATCCACAACCAAATGCATGAATAAAGTTTCGGGTGACTCTATATGCAATAAAAAAATATAAAAAAAACTATACTAAATACATGCATGAAAGTGTATCATATCCTAATGAAATGAGACAGAAACATGAAAGGACAAGAAATGAAAGAAATTGAAGAAATGATATAAAACACCACCATTATCATCCATCAATCGCATATAATCGCATAAAAAATAAACGATTTCACCTGCGGTCATTCACAAAGAATCCATCCAAATCAATCCACAATCTCTAAAATACCCCCAAACTTATTTCGAACCTTGTCTTCAAGGTTTAAAACAAGTCAAGGAATCCATCCAACAAAAAGAAAAAGAATAGTAATGAAGAAGAACATGGATAAATAAATAAGAAGATGATACAAATGCATGCATAAATGAAAGTCTCTAAAAACTAGTGAACGCACAAAATCTCTCATGTCTAGGTAACTAAGGAGACTATGAAAGAACAATCATAACATGAGCAAGAACTAGTAAACATAGGAGTTAACTCAAATAATTCCTACCAAATCTCGCGAGCCCGAAGTTTTTCAATTAAGGGTGAAATCAACAAGATGATGGAATGAAGTCTAAGGTTTTGGATCTACTCAAAGACCCGCCACTAATCCGGCGACTTAAGTTGGATATGACCAAACCAAGTCTCAAAACACCTAAAATCCTATAAACATGTTAATTCCTAAAAAAATGCTCATGTTATACCAAAAAATATAATCTATAGTCAAACATAACAAAACTCACGGGGTGTTCCAATTTATTGAAATAAATAATAATAATAATAATAATAATAATAATAATAATAATAATAATAATAATAATAATAATAATAATAATAATAATAATAATAATAATAAATAAATAAATAAATAAATAAATAAATAAATAAATAAATAAATACCAAAGAAAGAAAACCAATCCCCGGCAACGGCGCCAAAAATTGACACGCGCCAAATGCATCAATAAAATAAAATTCATAAACCAACTATTTTGTAGAATAGTGGCAAAGGGTCGATCCCACAGAGATTGGTGGTTTTTCTAAGGTTAAAAACAACAAAAAGGAAAAATCAGGGGTTTTAAAATAAATTAATTTAACTAACTAATCTAACTAAACTTAATAAATTAAATCACTAAAATAACTTTCAAAACAACTAATTAATCACCAAGGTAACACCTATGTCTACAGTTCCACAAATCAGGATCAAGATTCAATGGCGCATCATGGTCTTCAATCCTTCCCAAAAAGTTGTTAATTTAAGTTCTCCTAGATTAGCTATAGAAAATCGACATTTGCCGGAAATTTTTCATTCCCCTAATCTCGATAGCCAGGACGTCCGCCACTAGCTACTTCCCTAATTAATGCATAACCCTAGACATCCGTCAATCGGGTTTAACACACTAACCGCATTAATATGGGTCTGTGGGAACACTAATCCTAAATAACCGGATCGTATCCGCTTCCGGATCGCATCCCCTTCTGATTTAACCTAGATTCAATTGTTGCACACTCAAGAATCGAAAGGGTTTTACGGAAAACGGGGTGAGTGTTCGTCACTTTATTGGTCCAAAAGTATAATTACACGGATACTATCGGTCCAAATAACTATAGATTGTCCACTTAAAAGAATGCATTGGCCACATACCTAAATCTAAACCATATTCCTTAAAATCAACAACAATGAAATAGGAAAAATTAAATAAAATTAAATAATAAAATAAATGATCTCACATTATATGCCATGAATCCATAATCCCGACTTGTTTCCCAACCGACCTAGGTAAGGTTTGATTAGCTGGACATGATGTCGAGAGAATTCGATGCTAAAAATATAATAGTTTGTGTTCCTAATATAATAAACTACTAAAAATTAGTCTTGGGAGGTGAAAGAAACTAATTTTGTGGGTTGGTCTTGTAACACGTGCACCGAGGAGCATCTGGTGGTTGCAAGGCATTTTCTGCACTGTTTGAGACATGCGTCAACAGCCAATTGGCGAGCTGGTAGAACCGATGACGTGGCGGCTTCTGATTGGTGGAAGAAGCTGTTGGTGACGCTGTGTGCATGAGGGCTCGACACGTGGCGGACTGGGACCGGGTGAAGAAACTCGCACGAAACCGTGCGAAGAAGTGGGAAAGTGCACCAGTACGGATCTCCAGGATCATCCGAGAGTTGCTGCTCTGAGGAACTTGAAATTGTTCTTTGTGAGGACGAGTTGGACCAATAGAGAAGCGACACATGGCGCTGGTGGTGTATGGAGAGCAGACGCGTGGTGCTGGTGTGAAGAGAAAATCACTGGAAGAGACGGCGAACTTCTGGGAGAGTGTGGCAACAAGCATATCGAGGCTTAATCAACTGTCTCGGGTATGCTGTGTACATGAATGTGTGCCTCAACTGCATCACTTGATCATTCCTCTACACCCAATCAGCTGTTCAATACGTGTCTCGAGGCATTCCATCAGGTAACTGTTCACTGCATATAAAATACTCCATTTTGAATATTTTCCGCCCCGGATTCAACCGCGCACTCCGTTTCACCTGAAAATGAGCAATAAATATAATTAAATATATATTTTTGAGACTTTCTATATTTAAATATATTAATATAAAGTACTAAATATATATAAATACTTACTTATCAGTACAACTAAATGAATGAGTATAAGGAGAAAAGAGAGATATATAGAAATAAAGAAAGTTGGAAGTTATATTAAAACTCTTCAAACGAAAAGATTTAGCTCGAGTACAAGTAACTTTGCTGAGTTAAGTTTTTTTTCCAACTATATGAAGTCTTATGGACTTTTGAAGTACTAAAATCTACAAAAATAATATGATCTATGCTTATTTATGAATTTTTAAGCTTAATGAGAAATCATAAGATTGTACGCTTGCTACTTGAGTGTGGATGTGATATAAACTTGTTAGTAGTGATGGTTTTGGTTGTGAACTACTTTTGAGTTTCGAAAGTGAATTATATGTGTTGTTAAAGCTACGTGTTTTGAAAATATTATTTTTCATAAATAAAAACTTTTGAGTAGATTATTAACTTGAGCTTATTTGAATTAAATGAGACTCTTTGAATTATGTAAATTGAGTAAGGAATATAAGTAGTAGTAGTAGTAATAGTAAGAGTACTTAGTAAAATACATTTTTGCTTGTGACGTGCAAAATCCTAAGTTTGAGGGTATTTGATAAGTGATTAATTAGACTTATATATAGGGTTAGTTTAGTAGTATAATTAGACTAAATATCTTGGAATGAACTCTAATTGATGATATTTATGTGTTTTCAGGCATACAAGGTATAAAGGAGTGATTTCATGATTAAATGAGGAGAAAAAGCACAAATACACATTTGACGCCATGGCATAGAGGCTTGACGTCGTGGGAAGAAAGCACAAGGCGTGGGTAGATGGTACAAAGCGTGGAGAAGGCTTGAAGACCAAGAAGTAGACACAAGAGATGTGACGCAGCGGTGGCGCTGTGGGGTTGTACACACAGCGTTGGGGCACTACACATAGGGCGCCAAACCTATTATGAGGAGAGAATTCACACATAAAGCTCGAAGCTGTGGCGACACTGTGACATTACACACACTGCGTGGATCCCTTATAAATAGCGTCGAGAAATAAATTTAGAAAGCTTAAGAGTTCTAGTTCGTTTGAAATTGTTAATTAAAGTTTCAAATTATATTCCTAGGAGTCTTAGGGGTATAAGTAAGTATTAGAACATGGTAAACATATAGATTATCACAAATTATCACCAAATATCACCACATTACATAGAATAGTATAGTTTTACTTTGTTTTTTAGTGTTGAGAAGAGTTTTGGAGGAGAAGACATTAAAGACTCCACTTGTGGTTATTCGGTATCTTTTCTTTGATTTAATTGATGTATTTGATTTAATCTTTGATTGCAATGAATACCATGATTTGTTTGTTGATTTCAATGATGAGTGAGTAGTTTGTTTATCTTAGGGATCGATGAATCCTATGGTATGAATATTATGCTAAAGGAAGTATGAGTGGACTATAAAGTTAAAAAATGCAATGGTTAGAATTTGTATTGATTCTATACGTAATGCTATGAACATCTTAATCACGTGTTTGTTTATTAGAGAGACAATACAACCATAAGATATATAATATCGATAAATAGTTATTGATTAGAGAGACACAGATAGTAAACTTAAGTGGTTATGAATCGAAAGATTTAGAACTTAATGCTATTTGAGACTTATGTTATTCACACCGATAGGTGAAGTTCTAGTTTGCACAATAAGATCTTTTCCACTACGACAGTGGGTTAAAGCGAATCTTAAGGAAATCGTCTATTCTAATCGAGTACACACATAATGAAGATGAAGGAATTGAGATGAAAGCATAGTAATTCATTACCTAGGTGAAGTTGTGAACTAAGATTTTTCTCAATATAAGAGTAAAAGTTATTTTACATTGTTTTATAGAATAAAGTAGTTTAGTTAAAACCAATTAAAAAGATATCTTTTTAACAATAGATTGAACTTAACTAAGTGAACCGTGTCCAGATAAACTTTTCCCAAAAGACTATATCCGTAATTAATCTTTGTTGATCACATTATTACTACAATTGAACCGTTATATTTGCGGTTTCGTTGTTAGTCTTCTAGTATCATATTCAAACCAAGTTTTTACTCACCCTACGACCTTTCAATTGATTGAATACCGAGCCTTTCAATCCAACCTTTACAAAAACTCACTTTTGATAACCCAAATGCAAGTTCAAGAGTTTAACCTCAACTACTAGAGAGAGTCCATAAACAAATTTGAAACCTCAATGATTTTTATTTTAAAGCATCAACTTCTAAGAGATTTCATAGGCAAAATTTTCAATCAACTTTCCACTATCATCAAGCTTAAAGATCAAAGATCCTTACATCTTTATGTAGAAAAGCAATGCCACTGGAAGGAAGGATCGACAACGATGGCAGAAACAAAGGTGTTTTGCAAACTCAAATGTGTTGGGTTTGGCGTGATGAAACTCGTTAAAGTTTAGGTGGTGTGTACGAACCAGATTTTCTAAGCTGGATTTATGTTCAGGATATTTCCAAATCCGGGTAGCTAAAGAAGATCAATTCAAGATGGCTTTCCGAACCATCGACGGTCACTATGAATTCTTAGTCATGTCGTTCGGCCTGACAAATGCTCCGTCGACATTACAAGCCGCCACGAATGACCTTTTCTGACCTTATTTGCAGAAGTTTATCCTAGTTTTATTCGACAGCATTCTAACTTATAGCCCCGATAGGGCATCCCACCTAGATCATTTGAGGCAAGTCCTTCACTTATTATCTGATCATCAATACTTTGTCAAATTTTCCAAATGTTCTTTAGGGTTACCTATAGTCGACTACTTGGGGCATATTGTCTCGGCCAAGGGGGGGACAACTTGGAAAAGTTTGAACTTTTGTTGGGTGGGTTTAACATCTAAAACATAGTCAGGTAAAACTTATCAGGTAAAACTTATCAGCAGCAGTTACCGCAACAGTCAAGTTAAATAATCAATCAGACACTGAAAACTTGCTCCATCGATAAAATTGTAAATATCCGTACAAGGCAAGGCACAACTGCCATTGGGTTAAGTCCCCCCATTGAAACAATTACATATCTGAATTACAAATGAAATGATCAAAGCTATGTATACATAAAAGGCCCCCATGATCAATGGAGGCTCTGAGTGTCATTAAAAGTCATCTGCATCCTCTTTCTGATCTTTGCTTACTGCAAATCCGCAACCACACTCCATCGCAAGTGAAGAGCAGTTCTCATTTGAAGGCTTCAATAACGTGAATTTCCTCCACTGCAAATAATTGGCCACTCTCTTCGAACACAACTTCGTAGGCTTCACTGGAGCTTTACAGTTCTGTTTTTTGCTCACTGGACCACTTCCATACTCTGATCTTGCCAGCACCATCGCCAGTGAAAAACATACTTCGATCCAAGATATCCACAGCCTGTATCTCCTCCACTGAGAATATTCTGCCTCTCTCCACAAACCTGGTTAATTACACATACCCATTATCAATTCAGGCAATATTAATAGTAAAGGAGTGGGTTCAAAAATAGCATGCTACATTGTGTCAAGTCAAAAAGGACAGCATCAACTTACGAAGGCAGGTCATATAGGCGCATGGTTTTGTCATTGCAGGAACACATCAGCACTGGCTTTCCATCTCCATCATGTACACCGTGAAGCAAACGCAATCCCTAAGAACAACCAATACAGTAACATAAATGCAAAATGACAAACCAATCTCCAAGAAATTAGAAGTGCAGTGTAAATTGCGAAACTCGAACCCAACCATAAATGCTAACTGTTCAGCCAG
This sequence comes from Stephania cephalantha, assembly GCA_039657325.1. Lineage (NCBI taxonomy): Eukaryota > Viridiplantae > Streptophyta > Magnoliopsida > Ranunculales > Menispermaceae > Stephania > Stephania cephalantha. The sequence goes on from CM077572.1 coordinate 13,585,404, forward strand.
TATAAATTGGTAGAACTTTATTCACATAAAGCTCATCAACTCAAATATTACTCTAATAGTAATTATAACAAAAACTTTAGGGTGCATTGATAAAAATTAAAATCCCCTCTAAATTTGATAGGAGAGTAAATGGAAAAAGAGAGTTTCCAGAGGGGCATACATGGTCTACGTTATGCGTGTATATTGCTTCTAAGCTCCTACTCTCGGTACGAAACCACACCTGAAAAACATCAAAAGTTAATATATGAAAGAAGACTAATAGTGCAAAACAAATTTTAAACTAGTCGAAAAAGGTCAAGAAAGCAAAAATAAAATAACAATAATCCAACAAAAGGAAGCTTCTAATGTACGAGACCAAAAGTGATGGAAAGCTTATCCCTCCCCACGCGCACGCACGCACGCACAAACAAATATATGTTCAACAAATAATTAACAATGAAATTGATACGATACAAGGACGTTCCCCAATTCATCATGTGTACAGGCGAAAGAGATTCGGGAATAAGGAGTCTAAGACCTCAGTGGGCCTTGCTGCAGAGGACCCAATTATACAGGAATAGTTTCACACAGTCTTTAGGTCACTGGGCCTGTCCATAACCCATTGGGCCCGTTTTGAATGTTGTGTTGAGTCCAGTCCATAGAGTATCCATGTGTGTCGTGTTTGTTGTCAAGTGTGTGGGGGAGTTGTAAATAAAAGAGGCAACGATAGGTCGATAGAGGCATCGAGAATTATCTGTTGAGTTGGTTGGTGGGTTGGTGGGTTTGGAGTGTGATTTGGAGACTTTCTCAGTTTGTTGTGGGAGAGTCTCCTCTTCCTCCATTCGTGAGGTGTAACTACGCCCATTTGGGCTATCGATATACTACCCGAGGCGACCCCCTCGTTCTCCTAGTAGGTAGTAATCTATCACGGTATCGAGCCGTTTCGCCTTCGATGCGTCGAAGATGGATTCTCGGGTGGACAACATAGAAGCCGAGTTACAGAAGTTACCGGCGCAGCTGAGCAAGATCCCGGATATGGAGGTGTCGATTTCGGGACTGGCAGCGCGGATGGGTATTCTTCAGTCCGAGGTCAGATCTGAGGTAGCGGAGGTGAAATCGGAGATCCGGGGACTGTCACAGAGGATGGAGGCCTTCATCTCGCAAGCAAAGACCCTGCTGACGCCCACTGGTGGCGATCTTGGAGGGACATCTCGCGCGTCACAGATTGAACCAGATCTGGACGAATCGGGCCCAGATTTGGATTTCCGGATGCCAAATCTGGGGTTTCCGACTCGGCGAGCGCGAGATCCGAGGGTATACAACCCCGATCTACCGCCTTACCGTGGAGGACCGGAGGTGCGGAAGATCAAAATGCCCACGTGTGATGGGGAGGACCTGATCGTATGGCTTAACCAGGCGGAGCACTATTTTGCACTCCACGAGATGCCAGAAGCTTCCAAACTCCGAGCGGCGAGGATATGCTTGGTGGGAGCAGCCCAGATCTGGCTCCAGGCGGAGGAGAGGGAGCGGATTTTCGAGTCTTGGGCGAATCTCGAAAGCGGGGTTGTCTCGCCGGTTCAAGGCGCTCACCCCCGGAGTTGTGCCGGCGGTTTTCTCGGTTCGCCAGAGACTTCGGTGGCGGCGTACGAGAGAGAGGTTCGAGCTGTTATCACTTCACTTGGGGTCGGTGTTGTCCGAAATCACAAGATGGCCGTCTTCATCAACGGGTTGCGGAGCGCATCAAACTCGAATCCCCGCTTGGTGACCGCCGGAGACGATGAGGCGCGGCGGGCCGAGCGGAATGGATCGAGGCGAAGCTAAGTGGGCTCGACAACCTTGGGCCCCTGAACAAGATGAGCCCAGCAGGGAGGCCCGGTTCCCAAGGGGGCCTTAGTCTATCAGGGCCCGACTCGCGGCCCAAAGGATGGGTAACCCACTCCTTTGTGGGCTCCAACAAGGATGGGTCGGTGGGCCCAACTAAGGCCCAATCCAGCGTCAGTTCGGCCCAGACGAAAAATTTTCCCATTTCTGCTGTGTCTTCAACCGGCCCGGCCAAGTCATCCACTACCTCCCCAATCGGGTTTCCGCCCAAGTTCGGGAGGCGGCCAGCCGAAGCGCAAGCTCGCCGGAGCAGGGGCTCGCTACGTTGCGATGAGAAGTATTTCAACGGACATCGATGCAAGGTAAGGGAGCGCAAGTAATGTTAGTTGATGATGACCCTTCGATGCGGTTGCATCTCCGAGAATCGGAGGCGTTGGAAGAGGGTGTCGACTTAGCCGTTCTCGAGTTGTCGGCTCGAGCAATTGAAGGTTACCGGGGCGCGGACTATCAAGGTGAGAGGTCAAGTCAACGGGGTGGATGTCGTGATATTGATAGATTGTGGGGCTTCACACAACTTTGTCTCCGATGATTTGGTCTCGCTCCTTCAACTTCCTCAGTATCTCCCACACGCCGATATGGCGTCATGGTGGTGACGGTTACCAAGTTCGGCGCACGGGGGTATGTAAGGACCTCAATTTACAATTCCGGGGGATCACGGTGAGTGATGATTTCTTCCCAATGTCTCTTCCAAATTCAGATGTGATTCTTGGCATGCAGTGGCTGTATTCTTTGGGAGTGACTACGACCAACGGTCGAACCTCACTCTTACCTTTAAATCGGAAGGTAAAGAATTCTCGGTTCGTGGAGACCCAAATCTTCACCGTGCTTTGATTTCTTGTAGGTCACTCCAGCGTTCTTACGAGAGAGGCTGCCGGATGTTTTCGATTGAGCTGTGCCGTTCTCAACCGTTTCGAGGCTCCGAGATCTTTCAACGATCGTCAGAGCATCCGGTCGATCTTGTTGTCCTTCTCGACCCTGTTTCAACAAAGAGACTACTCTTCCCACTTTAGGGCCTTTGACCATGCCATTGTGCTAAAGGAGGGCACGGATCCAGTCAGAGTTCGTCCCTACCGATATCCCCACATCCAAAAAGAGGAGATTGAGAAGATGGTGTCTGAGATGCTTGAAGGTAGGTCTAATCTGACCAATGACGATCCCTTTTCCAGATCCGTCTTTGTTAGTCAAGAAGAAGGACGGCAGTTGGAGGTTCTGCGTTGATTATCGAGCCCTCAACAAGGTGACAGTGCCGGATAGGTTTCCAATACCCAACATCGACGAGCTCTTGGATGAACTACACGGCGCCACAATCTTCTCCAAGCTCGATTTACGGTCCGGTTACCACCAGATCCGTGTGCGTCCGCAGGATGTTCCCAAGACAGCCTTTCGAACACACGAAGGCCACTATGAATTTTTGGTAATGCCGTTTGGTCTATCGAATGCTCCGGCTACGTTTCAGGCGCTCATGAATTCCATTTTCAAAGGTCTTCTGCGTAAGAGCGTCCTCGTGTTCTTCGATGATATACTTGTGTTCAGCCGATCTCTGCCTGAGCACGTCGAGCATCTTACTCAGGTCCTTTCGATTCTCTCTGCCCATTCTCTCTTTGTTAATTTCAAGAAATGTTGTTTTGCTCAGTTACAACTTGATTATTTGGGCCACATTATCTCCGCACAAGGGGTAATGGCCGATCCAGGGAAGGTACAGGCAATGGTGGACTGGCCAACACCAACCAATCCAAAGGAGCTGCGGGGGTTCTTGGGTCTGACGGGATATTACCGGCGTTTTGTCCGGAATTATGGCAAGATCGCTGCTCCTTTGACTCAGTTATTACGAAAAGATGGGTTCTCCTGGTCAGATGAAGCAACGGCAGCCGTGCAAGCCCTTAAACAAGCGATGATTGCAGTACCAGTTTTGGGTTTACCCGATTTCAGTGCTCTGTTCGTGATTGAAACGGATGCTTCCGGGGTGGGAGTTGGTGCGGTTTTGTCCCAACACGACCGTCCGATAGCTTTTTTCAGCCAAGCTCTGTCTTCCCGCGCGCGGCTCCGTTCTCGCGTACGAGCGAGAGTTAATGGCTATTGTCCTTGCTGTACAAAAGTGGCGCCACTACCTCCTTGGGCGTAAATTTGTAGTCCGCATGATCGTGAAGCTCGAAATACTTGTTGGAACAACGAGTTATCGCGCCGGAGTACCAGAGGTGGATCCTGAAGTTGATGGGCTTTCAATTTGAGATTCAGTATAAACCGGGGCCTTCCAACACCGCTGCCGATGCTCTTTCCCGTTTTCCATGCTTGGACCTCCAGTCTCTTACTACCATTTCCTTCTTGGACATGGATCTGCTCCACTCCGAGGTCTTGTGTGATCCGTTCCTCCATCCGATATTGCAGGCATTACAGCAAGGAACCGAGGCTCCCCCTGGCTGGTCTCTTTTCCGTAACCACTTGCGCTATGATGATCGTATGGTGATTTCGGCTTCCTCCTCCCTTAAGGGGCAGATTCTGTCCGAATTCCATGCCAGTCCTATCGGCGGCCATGGAGGATTTCTTAAAACTTACAAGCGGGTTTCGGCTGAATTATTCTGGGTTGGAATGAAGCAGGATATCAAGGATTTTGTGGCCACCTGCGACACTTGCCAACGTCATAAATACGAAACTGTTGCTCCAGCAGGTCTGCTTCAACCATTACCGGTCCCTAATGCACTATGGGAGCATATTTCAATGGACTTCATTGAAGGGCTACCGATTTCTGTAGGGTGGAATGCGATCTTAGTTGTTGTTGATGATTCAAGAAATATAGCCACTTCCTGCCGTTGAAGCACCCTTTTTCGGCCAAAACTGTGGCCTCGGCTTTCATTCAAGGGATCGTCCGCCTCCATGGATTTCCATCAAGCATAATCTCTGACCGGGACAAAATCTTCCTCAGCAACTTTTGGTGCGAACTCTTTCGTCTCCAAGGTACGAAATTAGCTCGGAGCTCCGCTTATCACCCGCAGACGGATGGTCAAAGTGAGGTGGTTAATAGGTGTTTGGAAACATATTTACGATGTTTTATCAGCCAGCGGCCGAAGGAATGGTCTAAATGGCTTTGTTGGGCCGAATATTGGTATAACACCTCTTATCACTCTTCTTTGAAGTGTTCCCCTTTTCGAGTTGTATACGGGCGTGACCTCCTCCGCCCAGTGCGTCAGGGCCCGCGGTTCCTTCGCCAATGCGGATATTGCGGCATTATTGGCGGCCGCGACGCGCAATGCTTTGGAAATTGCGCGACCAGTGGTACTCGCACGAACCGGATGAAAAAGACACAACGATTTGGGTCGCCGCGACATCTCCTTTGCGGTTGGTGATCTTGTTTACGTCAAGCTTCGCCGTCTGCCGCCCGTGCGAGACAAGTGGCTCGTCGCACCAATCGAAACTAAGTCCCGATTTTTCGGCCCTTTTAAAGTGATAGCTCGCATTGGCCCCGTGGCCTACAAGCTCGAACTTCCTCCTTCTGCGACTATCCATCCAGGTCTTCCATGTCTAGCGGCTCCGTCGAGTGTTGGGTGCCCAGACGGCATCCCGGACCTCCTCCTATCATGTCCGACGCCTTCACCCTTCTGTAGAACCGAGAGGACATTTTGGCCTATAAAGCGGACCTTGCGGGGCCGATGGTCTTGGTGCGCTGGCTTGGCCTGCCAGACGCTGATGCTTCTTGGGAACTGGTTTCCCACCTACGCCGGGCTTATCCTTCTTTTCACCTTGAGGACAAGGTGGCTCTCCTTGGGGGGAGTATTGATACGATACAGGGACGTTCCCCAATTCATCATGTGTACAGGCGAAAGAGATTCGGGAATAAGGAGTCTAAGACCTCAGTGGGCCTTGCTGCAGAGGACCCAATTATACAGGAATAGTTTCACACAGTCTTTAGGTCACTGGGCCTGTCCATAACCCATTGGGCCCGTTTTGAATGTTGTGTTGAGTCCAGTCCATAGAGTATCCATGTGTGTCGTGTTTGTTGTCAAGTGTGTGGGGGAGTTGTAAATAAAAGAGGCAACAGTAGGTCAGTAGAGGCATCGAGAATTATCTGTGAGTTGGTTGGTGGGTTGGTGGGTTTGGAGTGATTTGGAGACTTTCTCAGGCTGTTGTGGGAGAGTCTCCTCTTCCTCCATTCGTGAGGTGTAACTACTGCCCATTTGGGCTATCAATATACTACCCGAGGCGACCCCCTCGTTCTCCTAGTAGGTAGTAATCTATCAGAAATCCATAAAAACAAACCTTTATTGTATGATCCAAGGAGCATGATAACAAACACCGATCAAAACCAATAACACACGTAACAGCATCAGTGTGTTCTGTAAGAACTTCTATACATTGTAAAGTCTCCAAGTCCCATACCTGCATATAAGTTCCAATAAATTAGGCTAATAAACGAAAATGATGGCTTCAAAAAAAATAATAACAAAATGTCCAAGAATGCTATAACAGGACAAGAGGCTCCATCAACCATCTGAATCACGTTTCTTTAAATGAATAGTACTTCTACTGATATAAATTTGACAGCAAAAGATAAAAGCCCTTAATATTAACTAAAAACAATATGCAGACACAAATAACTACAAAAACTTAAGAGATGTTATGGGAATCAATCAGGAACCAAAAGTATTTCTCGCCTCCTAACCTCTTTATATATCTAAAAAAAGAGAGGCCAATGAAACTAAGAATACAAGTCAAACAATAAGAGTGGCACAGGTGAAAATCAAGCCTCCGCATTCGATTTAATAAACTCAAGGTATTCAGAATGTGAAAGTAGAAGCTTCTTTTTGAAATAAGGAGTAAAGAAGAATGAAATAACCACATAGTTATAACAGAGGAAAGAAAATAAATTATCGTATTCTTTAGTAACAAAAAAATCATTAAGGCAAAGCTTAGTAAATGTAACATAAACCATAGGCACGATGCTGGCAGAATTATACAAAGATTAATTTTTGTGGAATCTCTGTCCCTCAGTGTAACTAATGCCACCCCTAAAACCAGTAGAAACAATTGATCTTGAGAACATTTTAAGCATTTAAAAATTTAGCATTCATGCTACAACAAGCACTATTGCATGTTTATCAGGAAGGAACAAATTGTAGTGTGATTAAGTGGCAACCCATGCTATTCTAAGTCGTTTACAGACTTGGATGCAAAATCAAGAACGAAACACAATCAAAGTCCTCAAGACACTATTGTTTTAAGTATGGGCACAGCATCATGAACTTTCGGTTCCATAAAGTATCAGATCCCATTCCATTATGCAAGCTTCAGAAAACACTCCCAGCAACACCCAATTTAAATAGACAGTTATACTTAGCTCGATATTTATTTCGAGAAATGCATGTAACAAGGACCTAAAAAGCCTAAAAGAACAATATAAACGAAGAATGCAATTACAAGTGAACTTACTCTGATTGTGTGGTCCATTGAAGCTGAATATAGCATTTTACCAGCTCCAACAAATAATGATACCACGGCAAGATTATGCCCTTTAAGAGAGGCAGCTAGCTCAAATGATTTGATCGAATCACTGTATTTCCAAGCCAATATGGTACCATCCTGAAAAAGGCGCATAGCGTATATGTAAAGTAAAAATAAAATGAAAAAAAAACATGAAAGTAGAACAAGACGCTCATATGAATTTGAACAAAAGCTGCAAATAGAAATATTATTAGTAAATCAACAAAGGTAGAAAAATTAAATGTTACCTGTGTACCAGCAAAAAGCATATCATTGCCCACTTTAAGGGAATGAATTTGTCCAAGAGTCCCACCAAGGATAAGATCAGCACCAGTTTGGCTGTTCATGGCCTGCAATATCATTTTCAATAGAAAATTTATGAAAATTTTAAGTTATAGTCTACAAGAATGAGTAAAACAGTATCAGCCAATTCAAAGCATCTTATTAGTATTGCAGCTTCAGTAATTTACCTTGATAACATTTGGACCGCCCACAAATAGCCACGGGCCTTCACTAATCATACAGCCAATTTCAGCTCCCATTTTGAACACAGAACCGCACTTAAAGAAAGGGAAAAAACAATTGATCATCAGAGAAAAAAAAATTGTTAAATATGCATACAGACAACACAATAAAAGAAAATTAGTGTGACTATTAACTTAGCAACATACCTTTCCAGTATTACAGTCCCAAACGCACAAAGTGCCATCTTTGCTTCCAGAGAAAAGTTTATCAGAATCCAAGGGGAGAACAATGGCACTGACATCCTGTAGAAGAAATTATATAAATCAATAAACAGATTAAAAGCAAAAAGCAAGGATTTAAAACAATAACAACACCAAGTCACCAACCTTGTCATGGCCTGATAGTTCTATTACTTGTGAGAAGCCATCACCAATAGACCACTGATGTTGATATCTGCAGTTGTCCTCATAAGTACACTTTCCCAACATCCAATTCTCACAGCACTTATCTTGAATCTTCTGAGGAGCCTTGGATGCTTCATTGGCTCGGGCACAATGTGAAGATAATTGGTCACTATATTTGACGCGAGCATTGGGATTTTCCTCACAGGGCATCTGTTTTACCGAGCATTGACGAACAGAATTTACGTGAGTTATTAGGTCTCTTCCTTTGTCATCTTCTCGGACCCATTTCCGGGAGCAGTGCTGATTGGACTTCCTGCCAACTTCTTTACCAGGGATCCATTTTGCAGGGCACGGCTGATTAGAATTAACGTGAGTGCTTGGCTCTCTTACATATTTTGGGGAGAAGTGCTGATTATAGCTGAAATTGGCATTTTGTTTATTGCCTGCGGTAGCCTGAAAGACAGAGACATTCTTCTTCAGCGCATTCTTGGAATGTGAAGGAAGCTTCGATGCTGTCTTATTGTTATCCGGCAATTCGCTGTGAAGGTACGGGCACGGATTTCTGTTGCACCTCCCCTCACGCCAATATCTGCATACTTTCTGTGATTGGTAGGCTTGTACCCTCCTCCTTCCACCGTTGAATGACATGGCTAACAGAACTAGTGCACAAGACATAGATAGATAGATAGATAGATAGATAGATAGTGAGAAATCTTGTAGTTTCCATCACAAATCCGCCAATTCTGAAGAGGTGGCCGAAGGATATCTTCCCAGTAACGTCAAATAGAATAGTAGTAATAAGAAAACCCTAACCCTAATAGGTTTCCATTAGAAATCCATCAATCGGAACCAATTCGGAAGAAGTAGCCTAATGTGATTGACCCAGTGACCACAAATATATAATAACAGCAATAAGAAACCCTAACCCTAATAACAGCCTCTTAGACACATCAATCTGAAACCCTAACCATCGAAGAGATCGTAGAAGAAACTGTTATGTTCGTATTATTATACACATATTCATCGATCCGAGATAACTGCCGTACGCTCGAAAACAAAACCCTAACAACAACAACCTGATCAATTGTAACAATTGTACTTCTCAGGAACTCCAATTTCCTCATCATCATCATCACCAACGAAGAGACGACGAAGTAGGAGGAAACCAAGAAAACCAAAACTAAATCCAATTTCATCGGAACCCTAACGAACGAAGAAGACGTCAATCAAAGAAGGAAGAAATTGAAAGGAAACTGATCTCCGACACCAATCGAGTCCGCAGAATTTCTCTTCAACAACAGTCTCCAATGGCGGAAGAAATCTTTTACAGAAGTAGAGGAACTTAAAATCAATCAATCAATCGCAAAGGAGAAGCACCAAACCTGAATCAAAGGAGACGATAGACCCAGCGAGGAGAACAAATCAATCGAACCAAAATAGAAATATAAGTCTTGGATATCCCACTTATATATAGGTATACTAGGTAGCGTTGATTTTCAGAAATAGGTAGCGTTCAGAGGAGATTTTGCTTGATTAATACATATGGGTAGGGCTGGCAAAATGTGCCCGGACCGGTTTGTCCGATTTTGTTCGGACCCGTTTTAAACGGGTTCGGGCAATATTTTTGTGAAAAACATATGGTCTAGACAATTTTTTAAGTCAGTTTAAAAATACGGGACCGGGTTTGGACAAAAATTTCAAAAAAATGGGTACCTGTTTAGTGATAAATTTGAAGGGCATATAGGTAATTTCACTATTTTCACACTCCATAACCTACCAAATTCACCAAACCAAACGGTCCAAACTCCAAACCCTCACCTCACCCTCACCCGTGTCGTCACCCTCTCCTCCAGGTTCTCGCCGTCTCGCTCGCCACCGCTTCGCCTCGCCACCGCTCACCACCTCACCGTCGGTGTCGTCGCCTTCTCCAGCCTCTCGCGCCTCGCCTCTGTGCGTGCGGTGTTGCTCACCCTCTCCCTCCAGGCTCTCGCGCTCGCTCTCATGCATGTGCGGCCTCACCGCCTCACCGCTCACCGTTAGTGCGTCGCCTCTCTCCGCTCTCGCGACCTCGCTCTGCTCGTGCGGGCCGTGCCATCACCCTCTCCCTCCAGCTCTCGCGCTCGCCTCTGCTCTGCCTCTCAAGTCCAAACCCTCACGGCCTCACGCGTCGGTTTCGTCGGCGCGTCGCCCCGCTCTCACCTCTGCCTCGTGTCGTCACCCCTCTCCGCCTCTCTCGCCTCGCGTCGGCCTCGTCGGGCGTCGGCGGCGTGTCTCGAGCTCCACTCTCCGCATCCCGGCGCAACTCACGGCCGGTCGGGCGTCGGCGGCGCTCGCGGCTCTGCCTCTCACTCTCCCGACTCTCATCTCTCCGGCTTCGTGGACTTGTGGTCACTCGATCACGCGGCTCGCCGGCTCTGCGTCTCGATCTCTTTTTTTAAAACTTTTGTGATGTTTATATTTGGAAATTAAAAAATTGTGATGTTATGTATTTATTTTTTGGTAATTGGTGACTTGTAGACTTGTAGTTGAGGGTTTTTTTTTAAATAATTGATAAATAAAATATTTAATCATATTTAAAAAAAAAATCGGTGCCGTATGTTTTAAAACATATGGGATTGGACAAAAAAAAAAGTGCCCGTTTTAAAAAGGGGACCGGGTCCGGACACTAAATTGAATCATTATAGAAAGGGGTGTCCGGTCCCGTTTATGTCCTGGTCCGTCCCGTTTATGTCCGTCCGGTCCGTTTATGTCCGTCCGTATTTTTGCCAGCCCTACATATGGGGATCATATTTATCAACCTAACACACCCACATAAATATTTACCAATCTAACACATTTACTACCACGTCACTGCCACCTCACTGCCACGTCAAAATTTTAGTTGTCAAACTGAAAACGTGATCTGCAGTCACGATTTTTTTTTTCTGTGTAATTTTTTTTTCCTTTATGCTTTTGGTAGTTAACTTATAAGATTTTTAGACAATATGTTAAGGCTGACTTATTTTTATGAAAGAAAATGAAAATGATCTTGACAAAATATAATCTATCATGTTATACATCATCGATCAAACAAGTAGAATCTCTAGCATCTATGTGTTTTTATATTTTTTTTCAATAAAACTAAAGGTTTCAAATTAGTCATCTAGTATATTCGTGTTTTTGATTTTTTTGTCAATACAAACTAGTAAAAAGTTTGAAGTTACAATAGGTTTATGACCTTATATTTTACAACAAAAGTTTTGAAACTCGAGCAATTTGCAAAATTCAAAAAATTAATGTTAGTCAAGCAAAAAATTTCATTTGCTATAATGAAGAACTTGCAAGTAGATCAACTACAAAGCATTAATATAAACAAAAAAATGTCTTGTTATAGTTAAAAAAAAAGTCCTAGTCTGACCCCAAATAATGACTTCCAGTCCCACAACGTGTTCTCTTTACGACTTGCACATTACGATTTAAAGCTAATGGCACATTCGAATGGCCCACATCAGCAGGATTTTGAGCATCTTCTCGTTGAATTTCATCGATATCATGCATTCCACCATCATGAGTACTTGTAGTCCAAGCATCTTTCAGAGTTGATTCATCAACTATTCGCAAAGGGACATAGTTGTACGTTCCAGTTCCAATGTACACAAGATATCGATATATCATGTTTAATATCATTTTTTCATTGTCTATCTCTAAGGAATCACAGATAAAACTCACAAGTTCCTCGTACCCTAAACTCAACTTCGATCTGAGATGTCGAATAGGCGGTTTCGTGTACGAAATCTCAGATGGTCCATCAACCATGACACCATTCACATAGCACACCAAAGTTACTCTTTCGATCAACCATTATGGAATCTATATATGTAGAATATAATTGTTAATCAATAGAAGTGATGATAATTAATACACTCACTTAGCACAAATAAACTTAACAAGCTCCATCGTGTATTAATACTTTATTTTATTTAAGTTCTTTATTTTATTCAAATAAGGAAGCAACTATCAATCAATTTGCAGTAAATAAGAAACTACACAATTGATGATAACAATAGAACAATGAGCCATTCAATGTTTGTCAATCAAACTACAATGTTTATCAAAACGAGCATAAACCATGATAACCATTCGATGTCTTTCTTTATAATTTAAAATAAGAAATTACACAATTGACCGCAAAAGTCTCAATTAATTCATCAAGGCATTATATAAATATTGCACCAACAAACCCGAGACCGCAAAAGTCCCAATTAATTTATCAAAGCATTGTATAAATATTACACCAACGAGACCGCAAAAGTTCCAATTAATTCATCATGCATTGATAGTTAAGTTGACTACGGTGGAGGATATAATGCTCTTATATATTAGTGCATGATTTCAACTCATTGACGTGTGTCATGTATTGCTACATTTTCTAAATTTATACACTTTATTCACTTTGAGACAGAAAACAAAAATTTAGGGAAATTAAATACTAACACAATACCAAAGCATACTTTTATTCATCAATTTAGCATACTCTTCTAATGTTGAATATCAAGCATAAGACCCCAAAGAAAACACATTGCGGAATTAATTCATCAATTAACACAATTGGAGGAAGATTTTTACCAATACAAAAGAGACCGGTGGGAAGGCGAGCAGCGACCGGCGGGAGGCGAGGACCGACCAGCGGGAGGCGAGCAGCGACGCCAATGGGAGGCGAGGACCGACAAGACTGCGGGAGGCGAGCGCGACTGCACGAGGCGAGCAGCAGCCGCGGCGGGAGGCGGCAGCAGCCGACGAGGCGAGGCAAGCGCGCGGGAGGCGAGCAACGCCGGCGTGAGTGAAATCAACCACTAATGAGAGAGCGTTCATGCGTCAAAGTCGATGCAGCGACCGACGGGATACGGACGACGGAGGCGGACGGACGGCGGAGCCTGGTTGCGCCGGACGCGGAGACGGAGGCGGAGGCGGACGACGGTGAGACTAAAGGAGATGGCAACTGAAGGAGATGGCAACAGGGTCAAAAACCTATACCTAAGTCGTGACCCGCGGTCACGATTTCATTTAAATGGAAATCGTGATGAAATCGTGACCGCATGTCACGATTTCTCTTTGAATTAAAAAAAAACAAAATAAAACTAAAACGTGACCCGAGGTCACGTTTTGTTCGCAAAGACCATCCAACGGGTCGGGTGATGTGGCGGTGATGTGGCATTGACTGAGTTATATTGAGAATTATTTTTGTGGGTGTGTTAGGTTGATAAATATTACCCCCATATGTATTAATCAAGCAAAAAATCTAGCGTTCAGTTCACGTTACAATTTGTTTCAGGAAATGATCTGATGACGCGCTTTCGCTACTGATCCAGCCGAGCACCGCACCGTATAATACACCTTGATACACGCACGCTAATAAATGTAGGTACATCGTACGGACTGACTGAGTCTTGCCAAAAGTAATTACTATAGCAATATTTCTAAATTTAAAAGTAAATCTTATCCTAATATTCATTTTAAGTTATAATTGTTTTTAGAAAAATTTGATCTCATCTCGATGGTGATCGTACGAGTTTTGATCGTGATAACACAACACGTGAAATTGACGAAATAGGTAGCGTTAATTTCACGTTACGTTATAATTCTTTTTTTAGAAATATTTCTAATTTTAAACCTAACTCTCTTAAAAATGTAAATAGAAACTATTTTCCCTAATAGACGATTTTTAGGTAAAATACTTTTTGATACACATTGTTGCGCAGCTGTCAGGTTTCTTCCATCGCAAGTTTATTGATGCAGCAAGAAATTTACCAATTGCTCACTACAAAAAAAAATAGAAATACTTTTCTTACAATTCGTTGATTCCGCGAATATCGAATTGAAGAAACACGTTTCTAACTTGTGATCAAACACATAAAGTTTAAGAAACCAAAACAAACAAAGAGATACTCTATCTCAAAACCCAATTTTCATTAATCAATAATCCATAATCAATACACCTAATAAAATACGACCAACTTTTACGTATAGGCTTTATTATGAAATAACATAGAATCCAACATAAACTCCAACTTCTATAAACTCCTCTACTAAAAACAAATCCAAGTTAATCTAATTATGACTTCAAATTTGACACAAACTCTAACAATCTTATCTAATAAATAAGAAATCCTAATCTAAAACAAACTCTGATTTGCATCATTCTCTCCCGGTTGAGAAAAATTCATCCTCAAATTTGATACCCGAATCGTTCTCCTGCACATGACATCTATGGTCTTCATCTTCATTACTCTCCCACGGTTAGAAAAAGTTCGTCCCCGAGTTTTAGTCTTCTCCTTTGTCTTGTGGGCTTCAATAACAAAATCTTAAAAGATAGCCAACTCTTCCTCAAAACAATTTCGACGAATTTACCATCACTTGATGAAACATGTATCTTTATAACATTTCTTGAAACTTCAATTGACAAATCAAAGTTGTCAACGAACACACCACCGTAAGAGTCTTGAAAAACGTCAACAACTAACTCATCATCCATGTCATGAGTTAAGGAACAAAAGTGTTTAATCGTCGCGAACTTTAGTTTTATCTCCATAACTTTCTTGACCGGGTAGTTGTCGATGACACCATCAACAACCACCTCTTTCAGAACCCGAGAGCTTTTAGAATGAGAAATCACCTCAATGACAAAAGCCGTCATCTGCAAATACTAGCTAGTCTTCCGCAAAGTCGTGCCCATCACTGTCAAACTTTGGCACCTCGTCATAGTTGTCGAAGTCGTTCTCGAAGAAGATCGGATCCACTTTGTCGTCACCGTAAAGAAAAATAAATCCATCTTCTACTTTCTCGGTGACAAACTCGTCGTCAGAACTAGAATATTCCTTTT
Organism: Stephania cephalantha; assembly: GCA_039657325.1. Lineage (NCBI taxonomy): Eukaryota > Viridiplantae > Streptophyta > Magnoliopsida > Ranunculales > Menispermaceae > Stephania > Stephania cephalantha. The sequence continues at coordinate 13,600,464 of CM077572.1, forward strand.
CTAGCTCAAGCCTCTTAGTAGGCACTTTGTTCTCAAACCATCATTGACGTCGTTGACGAGGTTGTTATGGTTGCCTTTGCTGCTACAACTATTGCGCTTGATTCTGATGCAACTGTTGTACTTGAAGTGCTAGATTTTCAATAAAAGTCATTAGTTGATTGACACGTGTCAAACGTGTGCAATAAGTTCCCGTATATCTTTATTATTTATAGTAGTGGTAAATGGGATCATCCCCACAGAGATTTAGCAAACTTCTTTAGGAAAAGGTTTTTTAAATAGTTTTTATTATTATTATTTTTACTTTAATTTAATTTAATTTAATTTAATTAAAATGGAAATTAAAAACCACTTAATAAACTATAATAATCAACTAAACTTATTAAACTAACTTCACTAACACAACTCAAATTCACTAATATCCAAATCAATTCAATTCAATATAAAAGAAACATCTAAATAAACATCAAGAACAATGAAACCTTAATCCATTTTGCATCCAAACATATTACTTAAATCATAGTCATAAACATACTTTAATCTTTTTATAAAGCATTCTAGATCATTAAACTCAAATCATAAGTAAGTAGGTAGCCCTTATCAAGTCATTAGTTTTCCTTATATCAATGGAAAAAGCCATATTCTAATTTATTGAATTAATCCTTCTGAAGCTCAAAGAAATTAACTTTAATTTAGGCAGTAAAATTGCATTATGTTCCATGAAAACTTCGAACTACTAAGCCTAATACCTTCGGAAAGCTACTTCAATATTAAATTTAGATCTCATTCCACCTAAGATATCTAAACGATAAAAAACCTTTTAAACAATCTTAATTATTACTTTAAACTAGATATTGAATCCAAATATCACAATACACATTCTACACTATGCATACAATATAAAGCTTCATGATTATAATCCGTAAATAATAATCTATTAAATCATTGAATTAAAAAATAAAATTGGTTTAAAACATTAAGTACAAAATCATCTTATTATGACTACATCACAAAATGGATCAAGTTCATGTTCGGACTTTATTTAGATTAATAAACTACTCACTTTCATAATAAACATCGCAATAAAGTAAATATAAGACATAGATAAACACATCTGAATAAATACTTTGAATCTTCAAATCGTCTAAAAGCAATGAACAATAAATCTAAAAACTAAATAAATATGAAAACAATAAACTATAGCTCCAAGAGCAATGAAACATTGATCTAAGTACTCAAGGGCAATTGATTTCGTAGCCGTAAGGTCATATATATAGTATTCTAGGTAGTACATATCCCAAACTAACTCAAACTATTCGTAGTTATCTAATATTCTCGAAATCGAACCCATCGATTTGTCACCGATTCCACTTATAACTCAAATCATTGGTTAAATCCTTGGAAAAGTGCACTTGTGCTCCACCGATTTGTCTGGAGATTTATGTGTAAATCATGAATCGTTGCCAAATCGCCAACGATGATTTATGGTTGATTCTTAATTCGCTAGTGATTCGTTGTGCATTTCTTCTACTTGGTTAAATCCTTCATTTTCTTCCATTTTTCATCCATTTATTCACATATTTTAATTATTACCTGAAATAACAAAAATAAAAGAAAACCTAGTGTAATATACATTTTTACATCCAAAATTACTCTAAAATATACTATAAACACTTTTTAATTATTGACTTATCGTCAAAGAGCTGGGAGTTAGTTCATATTCAGCCGACTCAGTCATCACGGGCTAAGAGGACTCAAGAGTTCTTTGCTCAAAAGGCAGGGAATAAGGGTTTTAGAGTTGGTTCATCTTCTTCTGCTGTAGACCGACTCAGTCAATTCCTACTAGTACTATATATGTTAGTGCGCATGTACCTTCACTCTCGTAACCTTTAGTGGTGAAACCACCTTTACCACCACCAAGTTAATCCAAAGGTAGATACAGATGCATAGGTCAAGCTGGTTCTAAACCGGGCAGTTATGGGTAAGTTCCTCAGGCTAGTGGCATGTCTCATAGGCCCAATGTCATATGTTATCAGTGTGGTCAGCCAGGGCACATTCAGATTAATTATCCTACACTTCCAGCTTCTTTAGTGGGTATTGCTATGCATATTGTTGATCAATCTCATGTAATGGAAGAGGCTGATCATGAGGCTACTCGGATATTAGTGGAAGATATGTTAAATATTTGTGTCGAGATATGCAAGTTCTTATTGATGCTGGTTCTACAGTTTCTTTTATTTTGGGTGCAATGGTTGATGAGTTGAAATCGAAACATGTTAGAGTGAGTACATTATTAATTTTGAGTACAACAATGAGTGAGAAGGTTTATCTTCATTTGGTATGTAAGAAATGTGTTGTCAAAATTGGGGAGAATGAGCTTCCAATTGATCTAAGGGTTATGAAGTTTTTGGAGTACGATGCATTGCTAAGAATGGATTGGTTAGCAATGTACCATGCCAATATTAATTGTTTCCATAAATGGGTAATCTTTTCGATTTCCAGCCTTTCTGAAATTATAGTCTATAAAGGCTATATTCCTTCACGACTTGCTACTCGTGGAAGGGAAACTACTCCTCGAGGTTCGGAGGTTATAGTAGGGTTTGTAGCTTTTAGTGAATTGGTTAGGAACTTAAGATTAGTGAGATACTAGTGGTTTGTGAAGTTTTGAAAGTTTTCCATCTGACTTGCCTGGACATCCACGACTACATGTCATTGACTTTATCATTGATCTTATTCCTAGTACCCAACCTATATCTATTCCTCCATATCGTATGACACCGAAGGAATTACGTGAGTTGCAAATTCAACTTGAGGACTTGTTACAGAAAGGGTTTATCCATCCTTGTATGTCACCGTGGGGAGCACCGATTCATTTTGTGAAGAAGTTGGACAAAGCCCTACATATGTTCATTGATTATAGACAACTCAATCGAGTGACTATCAGGAACAAATATCCATTGCACATGATTGATGACATATTTGATCAGTTGAAGGGTGTTAGGTATTTCTCGAAGATTGATTTATAGTCTGGTTATTATCAGCTAAGAATTAGGGATAAGGATATCTCGAAGACAACTTTAAGTACTCGGTAAGGGCACTTCGAGGTCACAGTGAAGCCTTTTGGGCTAACTAATGCTCCTACTACGTTCATCTACTTAATGCATATGGTGTTCTAATACCATCTTAACCAATTCATCATTGTTTTTATCGATGATATTTTAATCAATTTGAAGACCCAGGAAGAGCATTCGCACCATTTCATAGTTACATTGCGGACTTAGAAGGATAATCAGTTGTATGCCAAGTTTAGTAAGTGCAAGTTATGGGCTTCAGAGGTCAAATCTCCCGAACATTTGTTAATGCTGATGGCATATCTATTGATCCAGCGAAGGTTGAGGCAATCCAGGATTGGCCTACTCCTACCACGGTGTCAAAGGTACGTAGCTTTATGGGGTTAGCGGGTCATTACATGCGATTTGTTGCAGGTTTCTCTCTATATCGCTTTGCCACTTACTTGGCTAACACTGAAAAATGTAGAGTTTGATTTGTCAAAAGAGTGCAAGAGTGCCTTTAAAAAACTGAAACGTGATTAGACTACAACGCTTATTGTTACATTAAGCTGAATCAGAGAGAGAATTAGTGATCTATACGATGCTTCTCATTCAGACTTAGACTATGTGCTTATGCAGGAAGGCATATTTGTAGCTTATATTTCAAGGTAACTCTAAATCATGAAAGAAATCATCCAATTCATGATCTTGAGGTAATAGCAGTTGTGTTTGTCTTGAAGATTTAGAGGCATTACCTGTACAACGAGAAGTCTACAGTATTTTCAGATCATAAGAGTCTGAAATATTTGTTTACTTAGAGTGAATTGAACATAGGGCAACATAGATGCCTTGAGTTTCTCAAGGACTATAACTTCACTCTGAAGTACCATCCAGGCAAGGTAAATTTGGTTGCAGGTGCTTTGACCAAGAGAAGAACATGTAGAGAAAATGTAGCTACTGCTAGAGCTTTTTAGTTTCGTCTTTTGGAGAAAGCATTAGTGATGATGATTCGTGAAAGTCCATCTGACATATCCTCAACTGTGAAAGATAGTTCCAGAACTACAGATCTATCTTCTGTGCTCAAATTAAAGCTGAGCCATAAATTATTCAGTAGGTGGTTCATTATCAGAAAGCTGATCAGAACTATTTAGTGCGTCAAAGGTTGGCAACTAGGCTCGATCATCCTGATTGGTCAATTTCCAATGATGGTGCGATAAGCTTCAAGGATAGATTATGGATTCCAGCTCAGGATCAATTGAGGCAGGAGTTGCTACGAGATTCTCATAGATCTATTTATTTTATTCATTCAAGTAACAATAAGATGTATCGTAATGGGAAGCATATTTATTGGTGGCCTAGGATGAAAACTGATATTGTTGAGTTCGTAAAGAGATGAGAGATTTGTCAGCAAGTTAAGGCTGAACATTATAAACCTGGAGGGTTGTTACATTCTCTGCCAATTCTTTTATGGAAATGTGAGTATATATCGATAAAATTTATTTTTGGACTACCTCTCAATCAGCATAAGCATGATACAATTTGGGTTGTAATTGATAGATTGACGAAGTCTGCACATTTATTGCCTATTTCCATGCGGGATTTTTGACATATAATGTGAGATATATGTGCATGAGGTGTTGACGTTTCATGGAGTTTTATTGTCGATTGTTTTGAATACATATCTGATATTCGGGTCTAGATTGTGATTATGAGACAACTGGGAACTGTTCTCCATCTCAAAACGATATATCATCGTTAGACTAATGGGCAAATTGAGCGTCTAATTTTGGTTCTGGAGGACATGCTTTGAGCTTGTGTCTAGGAGTTTGATGACAATTGGGAGAAATACATTCCATTGTAGGAGTTTTCTTATAATAATAGCTATCAAGCTAGTATTGAAATGACTCATTTTGAAGATTGAGTATCAGATGGTTCTCTACAAATCTTCTACTACATAATGATTCACAGCACGAGGACATTAGTAGATGTCGCATCGGATGGTTCTCTACCAACCAAGGATTAAGATTGAGCATTAGATCTTTTAGATCTTCTGTTTCAGAATTTTACAGAACTCGTTCCACAGTGAGAAAGCTAGCAGGAGTATATGAAATTGATTCACAAACAGGGATCATGACACAACTATCAACCTTGAGTAGTCAGATGGCGAAGCTACAAATGAGACAATCAAGTCCACAAGTGTAAGAAATACAACAACCCGTTAATCACCAAGCAATGGTGGTTAATTCATTAGACATGCAATAAGGAATGGAGTTTGAATATGTCAACTTCATGAACAACCAGAACTATAGGAGCAACTTCATGCCGAGAGGAATGGCTCCTCCAAGATATTATCAAGGATACAACAACCCAAACTTCTAATATGGAAATCCTGATAATGCACTAAAAATACCTCTAGGTTTTGATCAACAAGTCCAATAAGGGAAGCTAGGCCAAAGCAAAGAAACGACTTCATTGAAGTCAGTTGAAAAATTCTTGCAAGCCATTGACATCATCAATAGGGAACGCCATGAGAGGAATGAGAAAGAGATGGAAAATTTGAAGCAAACTATAAAGAGGATGGTGATGAAAGAACACAATCCATCAAGAACCTTGAGAAACAGATTGGTCAGCTAGCCATTGCTTTGAATTCTAGGAAGGAAGGACAATTTCCAAGTAACACTATCACCTATCATAAGGAGAATATTAGTGTCATTCACATGATGAGCATTACGACAACGAATGAGCCAATGCAAATGCAAGTGATGTACAAGCCATAAAGAGTCAACACTTCAGCCATGAGAAAATTTAGAAATCTGATGATATTCATGAAAGTTTAACATTAGTGAGGCAAGATGAACTTGAAGGATTCAAGCAACAAAGGACCAATGCCTTGAAGAATAACAAGAAGGGAAAAAAAGAATGGAGAGTTAAACAACAAGATGAAGGACCTTTTTACAAAGCTCAAAAAGGAAATAACATGAAGGTTTTTCCAAAGAAGTCGGAATCGAAATTCAAGTTCACACTAAGACTTCAACCAATCAAGAGGATTGATCCTGGAGATATATGCATATCATTAAGCATTGATGGGAAACGATTTAGAAACATTTTATGTGACACAGTGCCTCAACCAATGTAATGCCTATAAAGGACATGTTAAAAGCATATTTGAAGATCAATTGTCACGATACAACGAACTTGCAAGTAGTTGATGGTAATTTAGTACCAACAATATGGAGAGTCTTGAATGTGCATGTAAAAGTAGGGAGATTCACATTTATCACTAATTTTGAGATTATGAATCATGTTATAGGTGATAATGTGTCTACGATACTTGGGCAGCCATTCTTGAACACTACCAATGCGGTCTTGCACACGAGGAAGAAAATGATCACAATGAGTATCGAGGAGGATGAAGATAGCGAGAAGATTGTCTTTATTGAAGGGCAAGAAGTACAATTGGTTTCAGGAAATGATCCGATGACGCACTTTCGCTGCTGACCCAGTCGAGCACGTATAGTACACCTTGATACACGCACACTAATAAATGTAAGTACATGGTACAGACTGACTAAGTCTTGCTCAAAGTAGTTACTATAGCAATATTTCTAAATTTAAAAGTAAATCTTATCCTAATATTCATTTTAAGTTATAATTGTTTTTAGAAATATTTGGTCTGATCTCGATGGTGATCGTACGAGTTTTGATCGTGATAACACAACACGTGAAATTGACGAAATAGGTAGTGTTAATTTCATCGTTACGTTATAATTCTTTTTTTAGAATTATTTCTAATTGTAAACCTAACTCTCTTAAAAACGTAAATAGAAACTATTTTCCCTAATAGACTTTTTTAGGTAAAATACTTTTTAATACACATTGTTGCGCAGCTGTCGGGTTTCTTCCATTGCAAGTCTACTGATGCAGCAAGAAATTTACCAATTGCTAGCTACAAAAAAATAGATATACTTTTCTTACAATTCGTTGATTCCGCGAATATCGAATTGAAGAAACACGTTTCTAACTTGAGATCGAACACATAAAGTTTAAGAAACCAAAACAAACAAAGAGATACTCTCTCTCAAAACCTAATTTTCATTAATCAATAATCCATAATCAATCCACCTAATAAAATATGACCAACCTTTATATATAGGCTTTATTATTAAATAACATAGAATCCAACATAAACTCCAACTTCTAGAAACTCATCTACTAAAAATAAATCCAAGTTAATCTAATTATGACTTCAACTTTGACATAAACTCTAACAATTTTATGTAATAAATAAGAAATCCAAATCTAACACAAACTCGGATTTGCATCATTCTCTCCCGGTTGAGAAAAATTCGCACTCAAATTTGATACCCGAATCGTTCTCCTGCACATGACATCTATGGTCTTCAACTTCATTACTCTCCCACTGTTAGAAAAAGTTCATCCCCGAGTTTTAGTCTTCTCCTTTGTCTTGTGGGCTTCAATAACAAAATCTTAAAAGATAGCCAACTCTTCCTCAAAACAATTTCGACGAATTTACCATCACTTGATGGAACATGTATCTTTAGAACATTTCTTGAAACTTCAATTGACAAATCAAAGTTGTCAACGGACACACCACCGTAAGAGTCTTGAAAAACGTCAACAACTAACTCATCATCCATGTCATCAGTTAAGGAACAAAAGTGTTTAGTCGTCATGAACTTTAGTTTTATCTCCATAACTTTCTTGACAGGGTAGTTGTCGACAACACCATCAACAACCACCTCTTCAAGCACCCGAGAGCTTTTAGAATGAGAAATCACCTCAATGACAAAGCCGTCATCTGCAAACACTAGCTTGTCTTCCGCAAAGTCGTGCCCATCACTGTCAAACTTTGGCACCTCGTCATAGTTGTCGAAGTCGTTCTCGAAGAAGATCAGATCCACTTTGCCGTCACCGTAAAGAAAAAGAAATCCACCTTCTTCTTTCCCGATAACAAACTCGTCGTTAGAACTAGAATATTCATTTTCTAGCTCAAACCTCTCAGTAGGCACTTTGTTCTCAAACCATCATTGACGTCCTTAACGAGGTTGTTATGGTTGCCTTTGCTACTACAACTATTGCGCTTGATTCTGATGTAACTGTTGTACTTGAAGTGCTAGATTTTCAACATAAGTCATTAGTTTATTGACACATGTAAAACGTGTGCAATAAGTTCCCGTATATCTTTATTATTTGTAGTAGTGGTAAGTGGGATCATCTTCCCAGGGATTTAGCAAACTTATTTAGGAAAAAGGTTTTTTAAATAGTTATTATTATTATTTTTAATTTAATTAAATTAATTTAATTAAAATGGAAATTAAAAACCACTTAATAAACTATAATAATCAACTAAACTTATTAAACTAATTTCATTAACACAACTCAAATTCACTAATATTCAAATCAATTCAATTCAATATAAAATAAACATCTAAATAAACATCAAGATCAATGAAACCTTAATCCATTTTGCATCCAAACATATTACTTAAATCATAGTCATAAGCATACTTTAATCTTTTTATAAAGCATTCTAGATCATTAAACTCAAATCATAAGTAAGTAGGTAGCCCTTATCAAGTCATTAGTTTTCCTTATATCAATGGAAAAAGCCACATTCTAATTTATTGAATTAATCATTCGAAAGCTTAAAGAAATTAACTTTAATTTAGGTAATAAAATTGCATTATGTTCCACGAAAACTTCGAACTACTAAGCCTAATACCTTCTGGAAAGCCACTTCAATATTAAACTTAGATCTCATTCCACCTAAGATATCTAAATGGTAAAAGACCTTTTAAACAATCTTAATTACGACTTTAAAATAGATATTGAATCCAAATATTACAATACACATTCTAGATTATGCATACAATATAAAGCTTCATGATTATAATCCGCAAATAATAATCTATTAAATCATTGAATTAAAAATAAAATTGGTTTAAAACATTAAGTACAAAATCATCTTATTATGACTACATCACAAAATGGATCAAGTTCATGTTCGGACTTTATTTAGATTAATAAACTACTCACTTTCATAATAAACATCACAATAAAGTAAATATAAGGCATAGATAAATACATCTGAATAAATACTTTGAATCTTCAAATCGTCTGCAAAAGCAATGAACAATAAATCTAAAAGCTAAATAAATATGAAAACAATAAACTATAGCTCAAAGAGCAATGAAATATTGATCTAAGTACTCAAGGGCAATTGATTTCGTAGCCTTAAGGTCATTTATATAGTATTCTGGGTAGTACATATCCCAAACTAACTCAAACTATTCGTAGTTATCTAATATTCTCAAAATCGAACCCATCAATTTGTCATCGATTCCACTTATAACTCAAATCACTGGTTAAATCCATGGAAAAGTGCCTTTATGCTCCACCGATTTGTCATGAGATTTACGTGTAAATCCTGAATCGCTGCCAAATCGCTAACAATGATTTATGGTTGATTCTTAATTCATTGGTGATTCGTTGTGCATTTCTTCTACTTGGTTAAATCCTTTATTTTCTTCCATTTTTCATCCATTTCTTCACATATTTTAATTATTACCTAAAATAACAAAAATAAAAGAAAACCCAGTGTAATATACCCTTTTACATCCAAAATTACCCTAAAATATACTACAAACACTATGTTTAATTATTGACTTATCATCAAAGAGTTGGGAGTTAGTTCATATTCAACCGACTTAGTCATCACGAGCTAAAAGGACTCAAGAGTTTTTTGCTCAAAAGGCAGGGAATAAGGGTTTTAGAGTTGGTTCATCTTCTTCTACTGTACCGACTAAGTCAATTCCTACTAGTACTAATATGTTAGTTAGCGTGATGTACCTTTAGTCTCCCATTTAACCTTTAGTGGTGAAACCACACTTTTTAATTCACCACCTCCAAGTCAATTTTCATCCATGTTCAAGGTATCGTCGTCATATTCTTCACAGCGTTCTCCCCGTCCGTCTCCATCTCTCGGTGAGCATAGTCAAGTTGGTTCTGAAGAAGAAGACCAGTGAACAAAGCTTACCTTCTAGCATGTCTAGCCGATGATGCCTTCCCTCAACGATCGACGCTCTCTCGTTCGATAGTGAGCAATGATTTCGGCAATGGTTCCTCTCTCTTCGATGGTGAGGAATCGGTTCGTGGTTGATCATGTCTCGATATGGTGAGCCCAGATGTCATATGTTATCGATAAGTTGTTGGTAATCGGCATTAGGGCACATTTTGTAAAGATGAGGGGTAAATTGGTAATCAGTGATAACCAACCATTGGGATTAGTTAATCCCACAAAAATTGTCCTATGCCCATTAGCTAATCTCGTGGCCTAGTTAATCCTTCTTCGATCATGGGGTTAATCCACCTAAGATGCCACCTTTACCACCACCAAGTCAATCCATAGATACGAGGCATAGGTCATTGTTCTATCAATCTCATGTAATGGAAGTCATATGTTATCGGTGATCAAATTAATTGCCCTAGGCTACTCATATTGTTGATCAATCTCATGTAATGGAAGAGGCTGATCATGAGGCTACTCGGATAGTACTGGAAGATATGTTAAATATTTGTGGTCGAGATATGCATATTCTTATTGAAGCTAGTTCTACAGTTTCTTTTATTTTGGGTGCAATGGTTGATGAGTTGAAATCGAAACATGTTAGAGTGAGTAAATTATTAATTTTGAGTACAACAATGAGTGAGAAGGTTTCTCTTAATTTGGTATGAGAGATGTGTTGACAAAATTGGGGAGAATGAGCTTCCAATTGATCTGAAGGTTATGAAGTTTTTGGAATACGATGCATTGCTAAGAATGGATTGGTTAGCAATGTACCATGCCAGTATTAATTGTTTCCACAAATGGGTAATTTTTTTGATTTCCAGCCTTTCTAAAATTTTAGTCTATAAAGGCTATAATCCTTCACGACTTGCAACTCATGGAAGGGAAGCTACTCCTCGAGGTTTGAGGTTATGACAGGGTTTGTAGCTTTTAGTGAACTGGTTAGGAACTTAAGATTAGTGAGATACCGGTGGTTTGTGAATTTTTGAAAGTTTTCCATCTGACTTGCCTAGACTTCCACGACCACATGTCATTGACTTTATCATTGATCTTATTCCTAGTACCCAACCTATATCTATTCCTCCATATCATATGACACCAAAGGAATTGCGTGAGTTGCATATTCAACTTGAGGAGCTGTTACAAAAAGAGTTTATCCATCCTAGTATGTCACCGTGGGGAGCACCGATTCTTTTTGTGAAGAAGATAGACAAAACCCTATGTATGTGCATTGATTATAGACAACTCAATCGAGTGACTATCAGGAACAAATATCCATTGCACATGATTGATGACATATTTGATCAGTTGAAGGGTGTTAGGTATTTTATAGAAGATTGATTTATAGTCTGGTTATTCTTAGCTAAGAATTAGGGATTAGGATATCTTGAAAACAGCTTAAACTACTCGGTAAGGGCATTTCGAGTTCACAGTGATACCTTTTGGGCTAACTAATGCTCCTACTACGTTCATGTACTTAATGCATATGGTTTTCTAATACTATCTTAACCAGTTCATCATCATTTTTATGGATAATCTCCCGAACATTTGTTAATGTTGAGGGCATTTCTATTGATCCAACGAAGGTTGAGGCAATCCAGGATTGGCCTACTCCTACCACAGTGTCAAAGGTACGTAGCTTTATGGGGTTAGCAGGTTATTACATGCAATTTGTTGCAATTTCTCCCGTATCGCTTTGCCACTTACTCGGCTAACACTGAAAGATGTTGAGTTTGATTTGTCAAAAGAGTGCAAGAGTGCCTTTAAAAAGCTGAAATGTGATTAGACTACAACGCTTATTGTTACATTAGTTGAATCAGAGAGGGAATTAGTGATCTATACCGATGCTTTTCATTCAGACTTAGACTATGTGGTTATGCAGGAAGACAGGTTTGTAGCTTATACTTCAAGGCAACTCTAAATCATGAAAGAAATCAACCAATTCATGATCTTAAGCTAATAACAGTTGTGTTTGCCTTGAAGATTTAGAGGCATTACATGTACAACGAGAAGTCCACAATATTTTCATATCATAAGAGTCTGGAAATATTTGTTTACTCATAGTAATTTGAACATAAGGCAACATAGATGCCTTGAGTTTCTCAAGGACTATGACTTCACTCTAGAGTACCACCCAGGCAAGACAAATTTAGTTGCAGGTGCTTTTGACCAAAAGAAGAACATGAAGGGAAAATGTACCTACTGCTAGAGCTTCTCAGTTTTGTCTTTTGGAGAAAGCATTAGTGATGATGATTTGTGAAATTCCAGCTGACACATCCTCAATTGTGAGAGATAGTTCCAGAACTACAACTCATGATCAATTGAGGTAAGAGTTGCTACGAGATTCTCATAGATCTATTTATTCTATTCATCTAGGTAACAGTAAGATGTATCGTAATGGGAAGCGTATTTATTGGTGGCCTAGGATGAAGACTGATATTGTTGAGTTCGTAAAGAGATGAGAAATTTGGCAGCAAGTTAAGGCTGAGCATTATAAACTTGGAGGGTTGTTGCATTCTCTGCCAATTCTTTTATGGAAATGTAACTATATATCGATGGATTTAATTTTTGGTCTGCCTCTCAATTAGCGTAAGCATAATACAATTTGGGTTGTAATTGATAGATTGATGTAAGTCTGCACATTTATTGCCTATTTCCATGTAGGATCTTTTAACATATAATGTGAGATATATGTGCATGAGGTGTTGACATTTCATAAAGTTTTATTGTTGATTACTTTGGATACAGATATGAGATTCTAAGAGTAATATATCAAGCTATCTAGCTCGTATTGAAATGACTCATTAGACTAATGGGCAAATCGAGCGTCTGATTTTGGTTCTGGAGGACATGCTTTGAGCTTGTGTCTAGGAGTTTGATGACAATTGGGAGAAATACATTCCATTTTAGGAGTTTTCTTATAATAATAGCTATCAAGCTAGTATTGAAATGACTCATTTTGAAGATTGAGTATCAGATGGTTCTCTACAAATCTTCTACTACATAATGATTCACAGCACGAGGACATTAGTAGATGTTGCATCGGATGGTTCTCTACCAACCAAGGATTAAGATTGAGCATTAGATCTTTTAGATCTTCTGTTTCAGAATTTTACAGCAGGAACTCGTTCCACAGTGAGAAAGCTAGCAGGAGTATATGAAATTGATTCACAAACAGGGATCATGACACAACTATCCAACCTGAGTAGTCAGATGGCGAAGCTACAAATGATACAATCAAGTCCGCAAGTGTAAGAAATACAACAACCCATTAATCACCAAGCAATGGTGGTTAATTCATTAGACATGCAATAAGGAATGGAGTTTGAATATGTCAAGTTCATGAACAACCAGAACTATAGGAGCAACTTCAGGCCGAGAGGAATGGCTCCTCCAAGATATTATCAAGGATATTAGTGTCATTCACATGATCTTATGATATTCATGAAAATTGAACGAAAGCGAGGCAAGATGAACTTGAAGGATTCAAGCAACAAAAGATATAAGCCTTGAAGAATAACAAAAAGGGAAAAAAACAATGGAGAGTTAAACAACAAGATGAAGGACATTTTTACAAAGCTCAAAAAGGAAATAACATGAAGGTTTGTTCAAAGAAGTCGGAACAAATTCAAGTTCACACCAAGACTTCAACCAATCAAGAGGAGAGATCTTATATGCATATCATTAAGCATTGATGGACATCCGATTTAGAAATATTTTATGTGACACAGGGAACCTCGAATGTAATGCCAATAAAGGACATGTTACAAGCATATTTGAAGATCAATTATCACGATACAATGAACTTGCAAGTAGTTGATGGTAATTTAGTACCAACAATATGGAGAGTCTTGAATGTGCGTGTGAAAGTTGGGAGATTCATATTTATCACTAATTTTGAGATTATGAATCATATTATAGGTGATGATGTGTCTACGATACTTGGGCGACCATTCTTGAACACTACCAATGCGGTCTTGCACACGAGGAAGGAAATGATCACAATGAGTATCGAGGAGGATGAAGATAGCGAGAAGATTGTCTTTGTTGAAGGGCAAGAAGTACATCCAAATGGGAAAGATATCATTATCTCCGACCTACAAATGGAGTATCTCGATTTATACTTAAACTAAACGAACAAAAAGGCTTCGGGCTAATGACATTAAACAAAATGCTACTGGGAGGCAACCCAGGGGTTTTTAATTTCAATTTTTAAATTTCAGCTATTTATTTACTTTGTTTAGTTAGAACAATCCAAAAGTTTAAGTAGTTTCCTAAATTTTGAAAGTTTTGTGTTGAATGTGTAGGAAGGACCATTCGCCGAGTTAAAGTTCATCGGAATGGATGAGTCTCAACAAGCTCAACAAAAAGCGTAAACAAGAGCAAAGGAGTTAGATTGGTAAAGGTCAGGTACATTGACAAATCACATGTAAGTTATTATGGAATTTTTACATATACAAGATATTTCACGCCGTCACGATGCCTTGTGGAGTAATATACAGAGCCAGGTGAGTGCCAATAGGGATTTAATTAGAAACTTGGAATTTATGGAGACATACTGGTTGACGTTTTGTTTATACACACATGGCGCCATGAGCTAACAGAGGCAGTGTGAGGACGACGCCAAACTATGAGCAAAATTGCTCATAGTGGGCTCGACGACGTGGCCACGTTGTGGCGGCGTCGTGCCCTATAAGCGACAATGTCAGTGTCGAGGACAGGGTTTTAAACCCCTTTCAACCCAAATTCTTCATACTTGAACTGTAGTCCATATACCACGAACCAAGCATACATCCTTCTAGAACCCATGTTTGAACAATTTTAAGTGAGAAAAGAGTAGTCCTAGTGATCAAGAGTGAAAAGAGAAGTTACATTGTTGATTTGCACAAGAAGGAGAGCTAGAACATTGATTTTGAGAAATGAAGTCAAGAGAGCAATATGGTTTTAATTTGTGAGCAAAGTGAGAAGGCTTTGATTGATAGAGGCTTGGAGAAATAATCTACGCCAGAAAGTAGTTCGACATTGAGGTAAATTTACAATTTCATTAGTTATGCGTTGAAATTTTTGGATATTATATATGAAATTTAATGAGTTGTGGAAATTAGGTTTGTGGATATGATTTTAAAGTTGTATGGATTTAGAGTATTAATATGGCTTATGGTAAATTAGTATGTCTTTGAATTAATTTGGCATGTGAATGATAATTTTGGTTTTAGGTAATTTGAAGATTCGTGTTGAATTGTTATGTTTTGTGCATTTTATTGAGATAATGGCAAGAATAAGGATGCACATAAGTCAAGTTAGTGAACCAAGGGCAAATGATAATGAAGAATCATCTTCAAGAAATCCAAATGAGGATGCCTCCTTTAGAGGCCTTTTAAGTCTAGAATCTACAAGTAAAGAGGTCTAAAAATTAGTAAAGAGGCATGGGAGGAGGTATGAAGCTATTGAAAATAAGGAGTTCATTTGTGAAAGAAGAATAAACATATTGGCACATGCCCCAACATCTCCCACTTGCACTTTAGGGCCAATCATACATGCATCTAATGCCTAATGATCTAACATGACCATCATGTTTTGCTTGTGGAGAGCTTTTGTTAATGGATCCATACGTTGTCTTGATGAGGTACTCGCAAATATTCACGTCTCCCTCTCAATAATTTCTCACGATGAGATGAAAACGCTTTGAGTATATGTTTGGATATGTGGTGTGATCTAGGTTCATTGGCTGTGCTATTGCCCAGTTATTGTCACAATACAAACAAACGGGGTTAGCAATACTTGGAACCACACTTAGTTCGAAATGAACTTTTTGATCAAAGCTTGTCTCCTTTCTTTGCATCGGACGACGCAATATACTCGGCTTTCACGTTGTAGAATGCCACGATCTCTTGCTTGAACTTTTCCGACTTACTACACCCCATTCAAAGTAAACACATATCCAGTTTTGATCTAAAATCATCTATATCGGTTTGAAAACTTGCATCGTGGAACCATTTACAACTAGATCATTTTCAAAAACTTCTATAGACCAAGAACACTTCCTTAGTCCTTCTTAAGTATTTAAAGATGTTCTTTACTGCTATCCAGTGACTATCACCGAGGATCGTGATATCTGCTTGTAGTGCTCAAAGCATATGATACATCGAGTCGAGTGCATAGCATGGCATACATGATAGATCCAATAGGCGATGCATATGGAATCTTATTCATACGGTCTCGCTCATCATCTGTCTTAGGACATTGAATCTTGCTGAGGCTTATGCCATGAGACATTGGCAACAATCCTCTTTTAGAGTCTTGCAAAATGAACCTATTCAGCACCTTAGCCTCTTAGATCTATCCCTATAGATCCTTATCCCTAGGATATAAATTTGCATCTCTAAGTCTTTCATTGAGAAACAACTTCCCTAACCAAGACTTGACATTACGCAATGTTGGGATGTCATTTCCAATGAGTAATATATCATCGACATACGGTACCGAGAAAAACTACACTCCCACGACCTTCTTGTATACACAGGCTCATCTTCGTTCTTAAGCTTCGTTATCGTTCTCGTTTATGATAAGAGAGTCAATAACTTCATTAGGCAATGTGGTGGTTGGGAACATTTCACGCAAGATTATAGAGAGAATAAGTTTTATGGAGTGCGTGAAATAGTTTATGAGTTTTACGCCAATGCGAAGTTTACAAAGAAAAATAACACAGTAAAGGTGAGATGAGTGATGGTCTCCTTTAATGAACATTCAATAAATGACATTTATGGGTTAGAATACTTAAGCATGAATGGAGAACCACAGACCTTCCCGGATGATTTTTATAAGAGACTATATAACCTATATCCTTTTAGAGTCATTGAAAAAACATTAGTTGTCCAAGGACAACAAGGATGGATAATGGGAGCTGAGAATGTGGTGAAACACATTAAGAAGAGGAGTGTGAGGAAAGTTTTTAGAATGTGGCAACATTTTCTGGTTGCTTCATTATACGTGACCACTCAGCAGGGCGAGATCAACAAATCAAGGCGGCTTGTTTGCATGAAATTATAAAGAACATGAGGATCAATGTTGGGAGATCATTTATAAGAATTTAAGGGAGTCAGTCATAAACCGAGAAAGACAACAATCTTTTGTTTCCAATCCTCATAAACCAAATATGTTTGAAGGTGAAGTGAGATTAATACATAATGAAGAATATGATTTAAAGGCCCATACAACAATAGATGAGGAGTTTATGCTAAATCTAAAATCACCAAATGGATATAAAGACTCTGAGGATAAGAGAGAGAGACGAGAGGGACAAACTCGAGGCCGAGTTGTTAACCAAGGAATAATAGGATCAAACAACAGCAGCAGTAGCAACGGAGTTGGCCCAAGAGTTACAAAATGAAGGATATGGATAGGAGGAGGATCATTAACAAGGATTTGCTGAGGGCTACGAGCTTGCAGATCTACTAATAGGAGAGCAGGACTTGGATAGTCTTGAAGTTTTTCCACCACCTCCACCACCATAGGCACTACTACCATCACCTGAGGACTTGACTCCACGACATCAGAAGTTGTGGATTGCTGAGATGATGAGACAATGCAGAAAGGATATGGATCAGTATCTTGAAGCCTTGTAGAGATATGAGCAAGATCGATTGAATGGACATATAAACTTCATTTTATTTGCAAATCATCAGAGAAACATAGCTAGATATGATAGGAGCAGAATATTGAGACTTATTAATAGGTTTATTGGCTTTTCTGCAGCACCGAACTACATGTTTGGTCTTGATATGGTGCGAACGTGGAGCTTTTTAACATTATTTTTTGTTGGGTTCATGATAATGATGCACAAAGTCTAAAAGTCTGAGTCTTAAGATTTTCTAGACTTTGGGAGATGAAAGATCTATATAAAAGGTAAAACAAATTTCACGGAAGATCTATATACAAGGTTAGGTAATAGAGATGGCGAAAAAAAAAATATAGGCTTAACCAAATTAAGAGATAAAAAGAAACAAGACCTAATTCATGTAAGATGTATTAAGGATGAGAATCAAAATGTTATAACGTGCGTGGATGATATTAAAGAAAAATGGAGAAGTTACTTCGATAGTTTATTTAATGATGGCCAAGTTGATATTATAGTAGATGAAAACTCACACCAAGAAAGAAATGTAAATTTTACACGCAATATTAGAATTCTAGAAGTTAAAGAGGCATTGAAAATGAAAATAAGGAAAGCATGTGGCCCAGATGAAATACCAATAGAGGTTTGGAAATGCTTAGAAGAAATTGGACTGACTTAGTTAACAAAACTTTTCAACAAATTTTAAAATCAAAACGAATGTCAATGGATTGGAGAAGAAGCACGCTTGTGTCAATCTTCAAAAATAAAAGAGACATTCGAAGTTGCTTAAACTACTGGAGAATTAAACAATTTAAACTTATGAGTCACACTATGAAACTTTGGGAGAGGATAATTGACAATAGGTTGATGAGATAAACAATAATATTAGAGAACCAATTTGGTTTCATGCCTGGGAGGTCGATTATGGATGCGATTTTCCTTGTAGAAGATTGTTGAAAAAATATAGAGAAAAAAATCTTCATATTGTATTTGTAGTTTTAGAAAAAGCATATGATAGGGTCCATAGAGATGTTCTTTGGTGGGTTTTAAAAAGAAAATGAGTGCATGCTAGATACATAGACAATATTAAGGATACGTCTGATGGAGTGGAACGAGTTTAATGACATTTGGAGAAGCTACAAAAGAATTTTCCATTACGATAGAACTACATCAAGGATCGACTTTAAGCACATATATATTTACTTTAGTTATTGATTAACTAACTAGGTATATTCAAGATGATATACCTTGATGTATGCAATTTGTAGATGATATTGTCTTAGTGGATGAAACAAAAGATGGAGTGAATAGGAAATTAGAACTCTCGAGGAATACATTAGAATCTAAAGGCTTTAAGTTGAGTAGGACGGAGACTAAATACATGCACTATGACTTTAGAAATACTCGACATCGAGATGATGGAGTGGTAAAATTAGGAGAAGTAAAAGTTCACAAGGTGAACCGCTTTAGATACCTAGGATCAATTATACAAAATGATGGTAATATTGAGAATGATGTCACACGTAGAATTCAAGCTGGATGGAAGAAATGGTAGAGTGCAACAGGGGTAATTTGTGATCGAAATGTTTCTACTAAGTTAAAAAAAAATTTATAGGACCGCAATTAGACTAGCTATGCTTTATGAAATTAAATGTTAGGCGGTAAAACCACAACAATTACATAAAATGAACGTAGGATAAATGTAGATGCTTAGGTGGATGTGTGGTAAAACTCGTGAAGATAAAATAAGAAATGTAGAAATTCAAAGACTAGTATGAGTAGCACCATTGATACAAAGATTAGGGAAGGGCGGTTGTTGTGGTTTGGTCACCTACAAAGCTGGCCTACAAATGCCCCCACTAAAAAATTGATTTAATAGAAATCGTAGAAATTCGACGAGGTAGGGGTAGACCAAAGTTAACATGAGATGCATTAATTAGGAGGATTTGAATGGCCTAGAAAGCTCACCATCAATTGCACTAGATCGAGCACAATAGAAAAGTTTGATCCATGTAGTCGACCCCAATTAATATGGGATTGAGGATATGTTGTTGTTGTTGTTGTTGTTGTTGTTGTTGGGAGATGAACGATACATTTGTACTGATTTTCACATTTGGGATATTTGTGTCACTTTAGTAGTTGTTTAAATTTAATGTTTATGCATTTTCATGTTTAAATCTTAAATTATATTATATATGTTTGTGTGTTTAGTGTTTTAATGTTTCAGACTTATTTTTGAACCTTGAAGATAATGTTTGGTTTAAGTTTGAGGGCATCAGCAGATTCAGCACTATTGGAAATTGTAAGAAATGATGAAACAAGGATAACCACTGCGGGTATGATCTCAAAATTTTATTTTTTCAAGCAGTTAAAGAGGAAAGAATGGTAGTGTATCTATTTCATTTACTTATTATTTAAATGTGTATAGTATTATATAGTAGGTTATGTATAGTAATATATAATGGATAAGTAATTCATTTGCAAAGTTCATGCCTTTAATTGAAGATGAGTAAGAAAACAAGTATCTTGTTGATATGAAACTTAAGAGTGTGTTATCATTTTTGAAGAAAATAAGAATTGTAGCGAACGATGGTATAATTTCATGATTAGAAACCTAGAATTAGGGAAAACCATGAACTTGAAACAAAAGCAAAAAGATTACCAGAACACTTCTTGTGGAAAAAGTTAGATCTCTTAGGAATTCTATAATAAGTATGAATCTTACTTGAATACAAAGTAAATAAAGACTTAGTACCAAAAGGGGAATATATAGTCATAGTTTTTAAATGAAAAGTTGGAGTTAAACTTATTTGATAAAGTGAAAGTGAGAAGTGCTAACAAGAGTTTTAAAATAAAAAAAAAAATAGAAAGTCTCACAAGTTCTACAAGAAAATGAGTAGAAAACTTTATGGTTGAAAAAGTAAGAAAAAACAAAATTCATAGGAAAAGGAGCAGGGACCGTACATGACGCGCGCCAAACGCGTCAATAAAATAAAATTCCTAAACCAACTATTTTGTAGAATAGTAGCAAAGGGTCGATCCCACAAAGATTTGTGGTATTTCTAAGGTTAAAAACAACGAAAAAGAAAAATCGAGGGTTTTAAAATAAATTAATTTAACTAACTAATCTAACTAAACTAAATAAATAAAATAACTAAAATAACTTTCAAAACAACTAATTAATCACCAAAGTAACACCTAGGTCTACAGTTCCACAAATCAGGATCAAGATTCAATGGCGCATCATGGTCTTCAATCCTTCCTAAAAAGTTATTAATTTAAGTTCTCCTAGATTAGCTATAGAAAATCGACATCGCCAAAATTCCTCATTCCCCTAATCTCGATAGCCAGGACGTTCGCCACTAACTACTTCCCTAATTAATGCATAACCCTAGCCATCCGCTAATCGGGTTTAACACACTAATCGCAGATAATATGGGTATGTGGGAACACTAATCCTAAATAATCGGATCGCATCCGCTTCCGATTTAACCTAAATTCAATTGTTGCACACTCAAGAATCGAAAGGGTTTTACGACAAACGGGTGAGTGTTTGTCACTTTATTGGTCCAAAAGTACAATTACACGGATATTATCAGTCCAAATAACTATAAGTTGTCCACCTAAAAGTATGCACTGGCCACATACATACCTTAGATCTAAACCATAGTCCTTAAAATCAACAACAATGAAATATGAGAAATTAAATCAAATTAAATAATAAAATAAAAGATCTCACATAATATGTCATGAATCCATAATCATGACTTATTTCCTCGTCGACCTAGGTAAGGTTTGATTAGCCAGGACAAGATGTCGAGAGAAGTCGATGCTAAAAATACAATAGTCGGTGTTCCTAATATAATAAACTACTAAAAATTGGTCCCGGTAGGTGAGAGAAACTAATTTTGTGGGTTGGTCTTGTAACACGTGCGCCGATGAGCATCTGGGTGGTTGCTAGGCATTTTATGCACTGCTGGGACACGTGTCAACAACCGATTGGGCGAGTTCTGGAACCAACTGACGTGGCGGCTTCTGATTGGTGGAAGAAGCTGTTGGTGACGCTGTGTGTGCATGAGGGCTCGACACGTGGCGGCTGGGACTAGGTGAAGAAACTTACATAAAGTTGTGCGAAGACGTGGTAAAGTGCACCAGTACGGATCTCGAGGATCATCCAAGAGCTGCTGTTGTGAGTAACTTGAAATTGTTCTTTGTGAGGACGAGCTGAACCAATAGAGAAGCGACGCGTGGCGCTGGTGGCGTATGGAGAGCAGACGCGTGACGCTGGTGTGAAGAGAAAATTGCTGGAAGAAACGAAGAACTTCTGGGAGAGTGTGGAACACGCATCCCGAGGCATAATCAACTGTCTCTAGTATGTTGTGTACATGAATGTGTGCCTCAGCTGCGTCACTTGATCGTTCCTCTACACCCAATCAGCCGTGCAATGCGTGTCTCGAGGCATATCCTCAGGTAATTGTTCACTGCATATAAATACTCAATTTTGAGTATTTTTCCACCCGGATTCAACCGCGCACTCCGTTTCACCTGAAAATGACCAATAAATATAATTAAATATATATTTTAGAGACTTTCTATATTTAAATATATTAATATAAAGTACTAATTATATATAAATACCGACTTATCAAATACCCCAAACTTAAGACTTTGCTCGTCCCGAACAAAGGTGTATATGACAACGCAAACTAAACTAGACTCATAATACAGTAATGCACTGACTCAACTAATCCTATACCCGACTCTAATTCATGGAGTCCCTTTGATTGACATAGCCACCAAATTAATAAGCAACTCAAAAAATTTCGGAGTTATGATATGTCAAGACTCGCAACCCAAACACAATTAAGATCACACTTTGAAGACATAGATTCAGTCAAAACAAAAGTCGTCAACTACTCACGAGTTTTCTTGGTATATACATTCAAGCACAAGTTTAAAATTTTACTTAATCAAGTGAAAGCACTCGAGCTAAATCTTTTATTTTAGGAGTTTCACAACTTCCGCCTTTATTCAATTTATATTCTCTATTTTTTTCTCATTTTTTTCTCCAAATTTTTTTTCAACAAATACGGTCCTTGCTCCATTTCCTATGGACCGATTTTCTCACTTTTTCCCACCACAAGTTTCCTGTGGAAACCCGTCGGACTCTCTATACTAAGAAAACTCATGTTAGCCCTTCACACTTTTACTATAATCAAGCAAATCCCCAAATGTGGGTCAAAATATCAATACTTGCATAAGTCTGACCTTCTACTCCCTTTCGTTATCTAGCACAAAGTCCAACCATCAACTAAGTCCCTAATCATGAAATCATAAAAATGCTGAGCTACGGACTCGATTGAGTGTTTCTCCTAATTTTTCCTAAGTTTCAAGTTAAAAAGGTAACTATAATTTACTCATCCACAACCAAAGGCATGAACAAAGTTTCGGGTGACTCTATATGCAATAAAAAAAAAAAAAAAAAAAACTATACTAAATACATGCATGAAAGTGTATCATATCCTAATGAAATGAGACAGAAATATGAAAGG
This sequence comes from Stephania cephalantha, assembly GCA_039657325.1. NCBI lineage: Eukaryota > Viridiplantae > Streptophyta > Magnoliopsida > Ranunculales > Menispermaceae > Stephania > Stephania cephalantha. The sequence continues at coordinate 13,623,765 of CM077572.1, forward strand.
ACAAGAAATGAAAGAAATGGAAGAAATGATATAAAACACCACCATTACCATCCATCAATCGCATATAACCGCATAAAAAATAAACGATTTCACCTGCGGTCATTCACAAAGAATCCATCCAAATCAATCCACAATCTCTAAAATACCCCCAAACTTATTCTGAACCTTGTCTTCAGGTTTAAAACAAGTCAAGGAATCCATCCAACAAAAAGAAAAAGAATAGTAGTGAAGAAGAACATGGATAAATAAATAAGAAGATGATACAAATGCATGCATAAATGAAAGTCTCTAAAAACTAGTGAACGCACAAAATCTCTCATGTCTAGGTAACTAAGGAGACTATGAAAGAACAATCATAACATGAGCAAGAACTAGTAAACATAGGAGTTAACTCAAATAATTCATACCAAATATTGCGAGCCCGAAGTTTTTTAATTAAGGGTGAAATCAACAAGATGATGGAATGAAGTCTAAGGTTTTGGATCTACTTTCGCCACTAATCCGGCGACTTAAGTTGGATATGACCAAACCAAGTCTCAAAACACCTAAAATCCTATAAACATGTTAATTCCTAAAAAAATGCTCATGTTATACTAAAAAATATAATCCATAGTCAAACCTAACAAAACTCACGGGGTGTTCCAATTTATTGAAATAAATAATAATAATAATAATAATAATAATAATAATAAAAATAATAAATAATAAAAAATACCAAAGAAAGAAAACCAATCCCGACAACGGCGCCAAAAATTGACGCGCGCCAAATGCATCAATAAAATAAAATTTTAAACCAACTATTTTGTAGAATAGTGGCAAAGGGTCGATCCCACAGAGATTGGTGGTTTTTCTAAGGTTAAAAACAACAAAAAGGAAAAATCAGGGGTTTTAAAATAAATTAATTTAACTAACTAATCTAACTAAACTAAATAAATTAAATAACTAAAATAACTTTCAAAACAACTAATTAATCACCAAGGTAACACCTATGTCTACAGTTCCACAAATCAGGATCAAGATTCAATGGCGCATCATGGTCTTCAATCCTTCCCAAAAAGTTGTTAATTTAAGTTCTCCTAGATTAGCTATAGAAAATCGACATTCGCCGAAATTCTTCATTCCCCTAATCTCGATAGCGAGGACGTCCGCCACTAACTACTTCCCTAATTAATGCATAACCCTAGACATCCGCCAATCGGGTTTAACACACTAACCGCAGAATATGGGTCCGTGGGAACACTAATCCTAAATAACTGGATCGTATCCGCTTCCGGATCGCATCCCCTTCTGATTTAACATAGATTTAATTGTTGCACACTCAAGAATCGAAAGGGTTTTACGGCAAACGGGTGAGTGTTTGTCACTTTATTGGTCTAAAAGTATAATTACACGGATACTATCGGTCCAAATAACTATAGATTGTCCACTTAAAAGCATGCACTGCCACATACCTAAATCTAAACCATATTCCTTAAAATCAACAACAATGAAATATGAGAAATTAAATCAAATTAAATAATAAAATAAATGATCTCACATTATATGCCATGAATCCATAATCCCGACTTGTTTCCCCATCGACCTAGGTAAGGTTTGATTAGCCGGACATGATGTCGAGAGAATTCGATGCTAAAAATATAATAGTTGGTGTTCCTAATATAATAAACTACTAAAAATTAGTCTTGGGAGGTGAGAGAAACTAATTTTGTGGGTTGATCTTGTAACACGTGCGCCGAGGAGCATCTGGTGGTTGCAGGGCATTTTCTGCACTGCATGGGACACGCGTCAACAGCCAATTGGGCGAGCTGTTGGAACCAGCTGACGTGGCGGCTTCTGATTGGTGGAAGAAGTTGCTGGTGACGCTGTGTGTGCATGAGGGCTCGACACGTGGCGGCTGGGACCGGGTGAAGAAACTCGCACGAAACCGTGCGAAGACGTGGGAAAGTGCACCAGTACGGATCTCCAGATCATCCGAGAGTTGCTGCTGTGAGGAACTTGAAATTGTTCTTTGTGAGGACGAGCTGGACCAATAGAGAAGCGACACGTGGCGCTGGTGGCGTATGGAGAGCAGACGCGTGGTGCTGGTGTGAAGAGAAAATCACTGGAAGAGACGACGAACTTCTGGGAGAGTGTGGCAACAAGCATATCGAGGCATAATCAACTGTCTCGGGTACGCTGTGTACATGAATGTGTGCCTCAACTGCATCACTTGATCGTTCCTCTACACCCAATCAGTTGTTCAATACGTGTCTCGAGGCATACCCTCAGGTAACTGTTCACTGCATATAAATACTCCATTTTGAATATTTTCCGCCCCGGATTCAACCGCGCACTCCGTTTCACCTGAAAATGAGCAATAAATATAATTAAATATATATTTTAGAGACTTTCTATATTTAAATATATTAATATAAAGTACTAAATATATATAAATACTTACTTATCAGTACAACTAAATGAATGAGTATAAGGAGAAAAGAGAGATATATAGAAATAAAGAAAGCTGGAAGTTATATTAAAACTCTTCAAACGAAAAGATTTAGCTCGAGTACAAGTAACTTAGCTGAGTTAAGTTTTTTTTCCAACTATATGAAGTCTTATGGACTTTTGAAGTACTAAAATCTACAAAAATAATATGATCTATGCTTATTTATGAATTTTTAAGCTTAATGAGAAATCATAAGATTGTACACTTGCTACTTGAGTGTGGATGTGATATAAACTTGTGAGTAGTGATGGTTTTGGTTGTGAACTACTTTTGAGTTTCGAAAGTGAATTATATGTGTTGTTAAAGCTACGTGTTTTGAAAATATTATTTTTCATAAATAAAAACTCTTGAGTAGATTATTAACTTGAGCTTATTTGAATTAAATGAGACTCTTTGAATTATGTAAATTGAGTAAGGAATATAAGTAGTAGTAGTAGTAGTAGTAGTAGTAGTAGTAATAGTAAGAGTACTTAGTAAAATACATTTTTGCTTGTGACGTGCAAAATCCTAAGTTTGAGGGTATTTGATAAGTGATTAATTAGACTTATATATAGGGTTAGTTTAGTAGTATAATTAGACTAAATATCTTGGAATGAACTCTAATTGATGATATTTATGTGTTTTCAGGCATACAAGGTATAAAGGAGTGATTTCATGATTAAATGAGGAGAAAAAGCACAAATACACATTTGACGCCATGGCATAGAGGCTTGACGTCGTGGGAAGAAAGCACAAGGCGTGGGAAGAGAGTACAAAGCGTGGAGAAGGCTTGAAGACCAAGAAGTAGACACAAGAGATGTGACGCAGCGGTGGCGTTGTGGGGTTGTACACACAGCGCTGGGGCACTACACACAGGGCGCCAAACCTATTATGAGGAGAGAATTCACACATAAAGGTCGAAGCTGTGGCGACGCTGTGACATTACACACACGGCGTGGATCCTTTATAAATAGCGTCGAGAAATAAATTTAGAAAGCTTAAGAGTTCTAGTTCGTTTGAAATTGCTAATTAGAGTTTCTAATTATATTCCTAGGAGTCTTAGGGGTATAAGTAAGTATTAGAACATGGTAAACATATAGATTATCACCAATTATCACCAAATATCACCACATTACATAGAATAGTATAGTTTTACTTTGTTTTTTAGTGTTGAGAAGAGTTTTGGAGGAGAAGACATTAAAGACTCCACTTGTGGTTATTCGGTATCTTTTCTTTGATTTAATTGAAGTATTTGATTTAATCTTTGATTGCAATGAATACCATGATTTGTTTGTTGATTTCAATGATGAGTGAGTAGTTTGTTTATCTTAGGGATCGATAAATCCTATGGTATGAATACTATGCTAAAGGAAGTATGCGTGGACTATAAAGTTAAAAAATGCAATGGTTAGAATTTGTATTGATTCTATACGTAATGCTATGAACATCTTAATCACGTGTTTGTTGATTAGAGGTTTTAGGAGTTACCATGGCCATTGGAGCTTTTAAGCCGGATATGGACAATACAACCATAAGATATATAATATCGATAGATAGTTATTGATTAGGGAGACACATATAGTAAACTTAAGTGGTTATAAATCGAAAGATTTAGAACTTAATGCTATGTGAGACTTATGTTATTCACACCGATAGGTGAAGTTCTAGTTTGCACAATAAGATCTTTTCCACTACGACAGTGGGTTGAAGTGAATCTTAAGGAAATCGTCTATTCTAATTGAGTACACACATAATGAAGATGAAGGAATTGAGATGAAAGCATAGTAATTCATTACCTAGGTGAAGTTGTGAACTAAGATTTTTCTCAATATAAGAGTACAAGTTATTTTACATTGTTTTATAGAATAAAGTAGTTTAGTTAAAACCAATTAAAAAGAGATCTTTTTTAACAATAGATTGAACTTAACTAAGTGAACCGTGTCTAGATAAACTTTTCCCAAAGGACTATATCCGTAATCAATCTTTGTTGATCACATTATTACTACAATTGAACCGTTATATTTGCGGTTTCGTTGTTAGTCTTCTAGTATCATATTCAAACCAAGTTTTTACTCACCCCAAGACCTTTCAATTGATTGAATACCGAGCCTTTCAATCCAACCTTTACAAAAACTCACTTTTGATAACCCAAATGCAAGTTCAAGAGTTTAACCTCAACTACTAGAGAGAGTCCATAAACGGATTTGAAACCTCAATGATTTTTATTTTAAAGCATCAACTTCTAAGAGATTTCATAGGCAAAATTTTCAATCCACTTTCCACTATCATCAAACTTAAAGATCAAAGATCCTTACATCTTTATGTAGAAGAGCAACACCACTGGAAGGGAGGATCGACAACAATGGCAGAAACAAAGGTGTTTTGCAAACTCAAATGTGTTGGGTTTGGGCGTGATGAAACTCGTTAAAGTTTAGGTGGTGTGTACGAACCATATTTTCTAAGCTGGATTTATGTTCAGGATATTTCCAAATCCGGGTAGCTAAAGAAGATCAATTCAAGATGGCTTTCCGAACCATCGACGGTCACTTGAATTCTTAGTCATGTCGTTCGGCCTGACAAATGCTCCGTCGACGTTCCAAGCTGCCATGAATGACCTTTTCTGACCTTATTTGCAGAAGTTTATCCTAGTTTTATTCGACAGCATTCTAACTTATAGCCCCGATAGGGCATCCCACCTAGATCATTTGAGGCAAGTCCTTCACTTATTATCTGATCATCAATACTTTGTCAAATTTTCCAAATGTTCTTTATGGTTACCTATAGTCGACTACTTGGGGCATATTGTCTCGACCAAGGGGGGAGCAACTTGGAAAAGTTTGAACTTTCGTTGGGTGGGTTTAACATCTAAAACATAGTCAGGTAAAACTTATCAGCAGCAGTTACCGCAACAGTCAAGTTAAATAATCAATCAGACACTGAAAACTTGCTCCATCGATAAAATTGTAAATATCCGTACAAGGCAAGGCACAACTGCCATTGGGTTAAGTCCCCCCATTGAAACAATTACATATCTGAATTACAAATGAAATGATCAAAGCTATCTATACATAAAAGGCCCCCATGATCAATGGAGGCACTGAGTGTCATTAAAAGTCATCTGCATCCTCTTTCTGATCTTTGCTTACTGCAAATCCGCAACCACACTCCATCGCAAGTGAAGAGCAGTTCTCATTTGAAGGCTTCAATAACGTGAATTTCCTCCACTGCAAATAATTGGCCACTCTCTTCGAACACAACTTCGTAGGCTTCACTGGACCTTTACAGTTCTGTTTTTTGCTCACTGGACCACTTCCATACTCTGATCTTGCCAGCACCATCGCCAGTGAAAAACATACTTCGATCCAAGATATCCACAGCCTGTATCACCTCCACTGAGAATATTCTGCCTCTCTCCACAAACCTGGTTAATTACACATTCCCATTATCAATTCAGGCAATATTAATAGTAAAGGAGTGGGTTCAAAAATAGCATGCTACATTGTGTCAAGTCAAAAAGTACAGCATCAACTTACGAAGGCAGGTCATATAGGCGCATGGTTTTGTCATTGCAGGAACACATCAGCACTGGCCTTCCATCTCCATCATGTACACCGTGAAGCAAACGCAATCCCTAAGAACAACCAAATACAGTAACATAAATGCAAAATGACAAACCAATCTCCAAGAAATTAGAAGTGCAGTGTAAATTGCGAAACTCGAACCCAACCATAAATGCTAACTGTTCATCCAGTATAAATTGGTAGAACTTTATTCACATAAAGCTCATCAACTCAAATATTACTCTAATAGTAATTATAACAAAAACTTTAGGGTGCATTGATAAAAATTAAAATCCCCTCTAAAATTGATAGGAGAGTAAATGGAAAAAGAGAGTTTCCAGAGGGGCATACATGGTCTACGTTATGCGTGTATATTGCTTCTAAGCTCCCACTCTCGGTACGAAACCACACCTGAAAAACATCAAAAGTTAATATATGAAAGAAGACTAATAGTGCAAAACAAATTTTAAACTAGTCGAAAAAGGTCAAGAAAGCAAAAATAAAATAACAATAATCCAACAAAAGGAAGCTTCTAATGTACGAGACCAAAAGTGATGGAAAGCTTATCCCTCCCCCGCGCACGCACGCACGCACAAACAAATATATGTTCAACAAATAATTAACAATGAAATCCATAAAAACAAACCTTTATTGTTTGATCCAAGGAGCATGATAACAAACACCGATCAAAACCAATAACACACGTAACAGCATCAGTGTGTTCTGTAAGAACTTCTATACATTGTAAAGTCTCCAAGTCCCATACCTGCAAATAAGTTCCAAAAAATTAGGCTAATAAACGAAAATGATGGCTTCAAAAAAAATAATAACAAAATGTCCAAGAATGCTATAACAGGACAAGAGGCTCCATCAACCATCTGAATCACGTTTCTTTAAATGAATAGTACTTCTACTGATATAAATTTGACAGCAAAAGATAAAAGCCCTTAATATTAACTAAAAACAATATGCAGACACAAATAACTACAAAAACTTAAGAGATGTTATGGGAATCAATCAGGAACCAAAACTATTTCTCACCTCCTAACCTCTTTATATATCTAAAAAAAGAGAGGCCAATGAAACTAAGAATACAAGTCAAACAATAAGAGTGGCACAGGTGAAAATCAAGCCTCCGCATTCGATTTAATAAACTCAAGGTATTCAGAATGTGAAAGTAGAAGCTTCTTTTTGAAATAAGGAGTAAAGAAGAATGAAATAACCACATAGTTATAACAGAGGAAAGAAAATAAATTATCGTATTCTTTAGTAACAAAAAAATCATTAAGGCAAAGCTTAGTAAATGTAACATAAACCATAGGCACAATGCTGGCAGAATTATACAAAGATTAATTTTTGTGGAATCTCTGTCCCTCAGTGTAATTAATGCCACCCCTAAAACCAGTAGAAACAATTGATCTTGAGAACATTTTAAGCATTTAAATATTTTGCATTCATACTACAACAAGCACTATTGCATGTTTATCAGGAAGGAACAAATTGTAGTGTGATCAAGTGGCAACCCATGCTACTCTAAGTCGTTTACAGACTTGGATGCAAAATCAAGAACGAAACACAATCAAAGTCCTCAAGACACTATTGTTTTAAGTATGGGCACAGCACCATGAACTTTCGGTTCCATAAAGTATCAGATCCCATTCCATTATGCAAGCTTCAGAAAACACTCCCAGCAACACCCAATTTAAATAGACAGTTATACTTAGCTCGATATTTATTTCGAGAAATGCATGTAACAAGGACCTAAAAAGCCTAAAAGAACAATATAAACGAAGAATGCAATTACAAGTGAACTTACTCTGATTGTGTGGTCTATTGAAGCTGAATATAGCATTTTACCAGCTCCAACAAATAATGATACCACGGCAAGATTATGCCCTTTAAGAGAGGCAGCTAGCTCAAATGATTTGATCGAATCACTGTATTTCCAAGCCAATATGGTACCATCCTGAAAAAGGCGCATAGCGTATATGTAAAGTAAAAATAAAACGAAAAAAACATGAAAGTAGAACAAGACGCTCATATGAATTTGAACAAAAGCTGCAAATAGAAATATTATTAGTAAATCAACAAAGGAAGAAAAATTAAATGTTACCTGTGTACCAGCAAAAAGCATATCATTGCCCACTTTAAGGGAATGAATTTGTCCAAAAGTCCCACTAAGGATAAGATCAGCACCAGTTTGGCTGTTCATGGCCTGCAATATCATTTTCAATAGAAAATTTATGAAAATTTTAAGTTATAGTCTACAAGAATGAGTAAAACAGTATCAGCCAATTCAAAGCATCTTATTAGTATTGCAGCTTCAGTAATTTACCTTGATAACATTTGGACCGCCCACAAATAGCCACGGGCCTTCACTAATCATACAGCCAATTTCAGCTCCCATTTTGAACACAGAACCGCACTTAAAGAAAGGGAAAAAACAATTGATCATCAGAGAAAAAAAAATTGTTAAATATGCATACAGACAACACAATAAAAGAAAATTAGTGTGACTATTAACTTAGCAACATACCTTTCCAGTATTACAGTCCCAAACGCACAAAGTGCCATCTTTGCTTCCAGAGAAAAGTTTATCAGAATCCAAGGGGAGAACAATGGCACTGACATCCTGTAGAAGAAATTATATAAATCAATAAACAGATTAAAAGCAAAAAGCAAGGATTTAAAACAATAACAACACCAAGTCACCAACCTTGTCATGGCCTGATAGTTCTATTACTTGTGAGAAGCCATCACCAATAGACCACTGATGTTGATATCTGCAGTTGTCCTCATAAGTACACTTTCCCAACATCCAATTCTCACAGCACTTATCTTGAATCTTCTGAGGAGCCTTGGATGCTTCATTGGCTCGGGCACAATGTGAAGATAATTGGTCACTATATTTGACGCGAGCATTGGGATTTTCCTCACAGGGCATCTGTTTTACCGAGCATTGACGAACAGAATTTACGTGAGTTATTAGGTCTCTTCCTTTGTCATCTTCTCGGACCCATTTCCGGGAGCAGTGCTGATTGGACTTCCTGCCAACTTCTTTACCAGGGATCCATTTTGCAGGGCACGGCTGATTAGAATTAACGTGAGTGCTTGGCTCTCTTACATATTTTGGGGAGAAGTGCTGATTATAGCTGAAATTGGCATTTTGTTTATTGCCTGCGGTAGCCTGAAAGGCAGAGACATTCTTCTTCAGCGCATTCTTGGAATGTGAAGGAAGCTTCGATGCTGTCTTATTGTTATCCGGCAATTCGCTGTGAAGGTACGGGCACGGGTTTCTGTTGCACCTCCCCTCACGCCAATATCTGCATACTTTCTGTGATTGGTAGGCTTGTACCCTCCTCCTTCCACCGTTGAATGACATGGCTAACAGAACTAGTGCACAAGACATAGATAGATAGATAGATAGATAGATAGATAGATAGATAGTGAGAAATCTTGTAGTTTCCATCACAAATCCGCCAATTCTGAAGAGGTGGCCGAAGGATATCTTCCCAGTAACGTCAAATAGAATAGTAGTAATAAGAAAACCCTAACCCTAATAGGTTTCCATTAGAAATCCATCAATCGGAACCAATTCGGAAGAAGTAGCCTAATGTGATTGACCCAGTGACCACAAATATATAATAACAGCAATAAGAAACCCTAACCCTAATAACAGCCTCATAGACACATCAATCTGAAACCCTAACCATCGAAGAGATCATAGAAGAAACTGTTATGTTCGTATTATTATACACAGATTCATCGATCCGAGATAACTGCCGTACGCTCGAAAACAAAACCCTAACAACAACAACCTGATCAATTGTAACAATTGTACTTCTCAGGAACTCCAATTTCCTCATCATCATCATCACCAACGAAGAGACGACGAAGTAGGAGGAAACCAAGAAAACCAAAACTAAATCCAATTTCATCGTAACCCTAACGAACGAAGAAGACGTCAATCAAAGAAGGAAGAAATTGAAAGGAAACTGATCTCCGACACCAATCGAGTCCGCAGAATTTCTCTTCAACAACAGTCTCCAATGGCGGAAGAAATCTTTTACAGAAGTAGAGGAACTTAAAATCAATCAATCAATCGCAAAGGAGAAGCACCAAACCTGAATCAAAGGAGACGATAGACCCAGCGAGGAAAACAAATCAATCGAACCAAAATAGAAATAAAGTCTTGGATATCCCACTTATATATAGGTATACTACGTAGCGTTGATTTTCAGAAATAGGTAGCGTTCAGAGGAGATTTTGCTTGATTAATACATATGGGGATAATATTTATCAACCTAACACACCCACAAAAATATTTACTAATCTAACACATTTACTTGTCATGTTATCACACCTCACTGCCACGTCAAAATTTTAGTTGTCAAACTGAAAACGTGATATGCATTCACGATTTGTTTTTTTTTTTTTTTTTTTCTTCTGTGTAATTTTTTTTTCCTTTATGCTTTTGGTAGTTAACTTATAAGATTTTTAGACAATATGTTAAGGCTGACTTATTTTTACGAAAGAAAATGAAAATGATCTTGACAAAATATAATCTATCATATTATACCACATCGATCAAACAAGTAGAATCTCTATCATCTATGTGTTTGTATATATTTTTTTCAATAAAACTAAAGGTTTCAAATTAGTCATCTAGTATATTCGTGTTTTTGATTTTTTTGTCAATACGAACTAGTAAAAAGTTTAAAGTTACAATAGGTTTACGACCTTATATTTTACAACAAAAGCTTTGAAACTCGAGCAATTTGCAAAATTCAAAAAATTAATGTTAGTCAAGCAAAAATTTCGTTTGTTATAAATGAAGAACTTGCAAGTAAATCAACTACAAAGCATTAATATAAAAAAAAAAATGTCTTGTTATAGTTAAAAAAAGTCCTAGTCCGACCCGAAATAATGACTTCCAATCCCACAACGTGTTCTCTTTACGACTCTCACATTACGATTTAAAGCTAATGGCACATTCGAATGGCCCACATCAGCAGGATTTTGAGCATCTTCTCGTTGAATTTCATCGATATCATGCATTCCACCATCATGAGTACTTGTAGTCCTAACATCTTTCAGAGTTGATTCATCAACTATTCGCAAATGGACATAGTTGTACGTTCCAGCTCCAATGTACACAGGAAATCGATATATCATGTTTAATATCATTTTTTAATTGTCTATCTCCAAGGAATTACAGATAAAACTCACAAGTTCCTCGTACCCTAAACTCAACTTCGATCTGAGATGTCGAATAGGTGGTTTCGTGTACGAAATCCCAGATGGTCCATCAACCATGACACCATTCATATAGCACACCAAAGTTACTATTCGATCAACTATTATGGAATCTATATATGTAGAGATATAATTGTTAATCAATAGAAGTGATGATAATTAATACACTCACTTAACACAAATAAACTTAACAAGCTCCATCGTGTATTAATACTTTATTTTATTTAAGTTATTTATTTTATTCAAATAAGGAAGCAACTATCAATCAATTTGCGGAAATAAGAAACTACACAATTGATGCAAACAATAGAACAAGGAGCCATTCAATGTTTCTCAATCAAACTACAATGTTTATCAAAACGAGCCCAAACTATGATAACCATTCGATGCCTTTCTTTATAATTTAAAATAAGAAATTACACAATTGACCGCAAAAGTCTCAATTAATTCATCAAGGCATTATATAAATATTGCACCAACGAACCCGAGACCGCAAAAATCCCAATTAATTTATCAAAGCATTATATAAATATTACACCAACGAGACTGCAAAAGTTTCAATTAATTCATCATGCATTGACTAGTTAAGTTGACTACGGTGGAGGATATAATGCTCTTATATGTTAGTGCATGATTTCAACTCATTGACGTGTGTCATGTATTGCTACATTTTCTAAATTTATACACTTTATTCACTTTGAGACAGAAAACAAAAATTTAGGTAAATTAAATACTAACACAATACCAAAGTATACTTTTATTCATCAATTTAGTATACTCTTCTAATGCTGAATATCAAGCATACGACCCTAAAGAAAACACATTGCGGAATTAATTCATCAATTAACACAATTGGAGGAAGATTTTTACCAATACAAAAGAGACCGGTGGGAAGGTGAGCAGCCGGCCGCGGGGCGAGCAAGGACCGACCAATGGGAGGCAAGCAGACAACGGGCGAGAGGACCGACCAATGCGGGAAGCGAGGACCGACCAATGGAGGCGAGCAAAACAACTGTGGAAGCGAGCAAAGCGATGCGACGGAGAGAGCGAGCAGCGGCGGGAGGCGACCAGCGACCGGCGTGAGTGAAGTCAACCACTACCGATAGGCGTTCCTGCGTCAAAGTCGATGCAGTGACCGACGGGATACGGACGACGGAGGCGGACGGACGGCGTAGCCTGGTTGTGCCGGACGCGGAGACGTAGGCGGAGGCGAACGACGGTGAAACTAAAGGAGATGACAACTGAAGGAGATGGCAACAGGTTAAAAACCTATACCTAAGTCGTGACCCGCGGTCACGATTTCATTTAAATGGAAATCGTGACCGTCACGATTTCTCTTTGAATTTTAAAAAAATAAAAAATAAAACTAAAACGTGACCTCGGGTCACGTTTTGTTCGCAAAGACCATCAAACGGGTCGGGTGATGTGGCGGTGATGTGGCATTGACTGAGTTATATTGAGAATTATTTTTGTGGGTGTGTTAGGTTGATAAATATTACCCCTATATGTATTTATCAAGCAAAAAATCCAGCGTTCAATTCACGTTACAATTTGTTTCAGGAAATGATCTGATGACGCGCTTTTGCTACTGATCCAGTCGAGCACCGCACCGTATAATACACCTTGATACACGCACGCTAATAAATGTAGGTACATCTTACGGACTGACTAAGTCTTGCCAAAAGTAATTACTATATCAATATTTCTAAATTTAAAAGTATCCATTGCACATGATTGATGACATATTTGATCAGTTGAAGGGTGTTAGGTATTTCTCGAAGATTGATTTATAGTCTGGTTATTATCAGCTAAGAATTAGGGATAATGATATCTCGAAGACACCTTTAAGTACTCGGTAAGGGCACTTCGAGGTCACAGCTGAAGCCTTTTGGGCTAACTAATGCTCCTACTACGTTCATCTACTTAATGCATATGGTGTTCTAATACTATCTTAACTAGTTCATCATCATTTTTATCGATGATATTTTGATCAATTTGAAGACCCAGGAAGAGCATTCGCACCATTTCATAGTTACATTGCGGACTTAGAAGGATAATCAGTTGTATGCCAAGTTTAGTAAGTGCAAGTTATGGGCTTCAGATGTCAAATCTCCCGAACATTTGTTAATGCAGATGGCATATCTATTGATCCAGCGAAGGTCGAGGCAATCCAGGATTGGCCTACTCCTACCACAGTGTCAAAGGTACGTAGCTTTATGGGGTTAGCGAGTCATTACATGCGATTTGTTGCAGGTTTCTCCCGTATCGCTTTGCCACTTACTTGGCTAACACTGAAAAATGTAGAGTTTGATTTGTCAAAAGAGTGCAATAGTGCCTTTAAAAAACTGAAACGTGATTAGACTACAACGCTTATTGTTACATTAGCCGAATCAGAGAGAGAATTAGTGATCTATACCGATGCCTCTCATTCAGACTTAGACTATGTGCTTATGCAGGAAGGCATATTTGTAGCTTATATTTCAAGGTAACTCTAAATCATGAAAGAAATCATCCAATTCATGATCTTGAGGTAATAGCAGTTGTGTTTGTCTTGAAGATTTAGAGGCATTACCTGTACAACGAGAAGTCCACATTATTTTCATATCATAAGAGTCTGAAAATATTTGTTTACTTAGAGTGAATTGAACATAAGGCAACATAGATGCCTTGAGTTTCTCAAGGACTATAACTTCACTCTGAAGTACCATCCAGGCAAGGTAAATTTGGTTGCAGGTGCTTTGACCAAGAGAAGAACATGTAGAGAAAATGTAGCTACTGCTAGAGCTTTTTAGTTTCGTCTTTTGGAGAAAGCATTAGTGATGATGATTCGTGAAAGTCCAGCTGACACATCCTCAACTGTGAAAGATAGTTCCAGAACTATAGATCTATCTTCTATGCTCAAATTAAAGCTGAGCCATAAATTATTCAGCAGGTGGTTCATTATCAGAAAGCTGATCAGATCTATTTAGTGCGTCAAAGGTTGGCAACTAGGCTCGATCATCCTGATTGGTCAGTTTCCAATGATGGTGCGATAAGCTTCAAGGATAGATTATGGATTCCAGCTCAGGATCAATTGAGGCAGGAGTTGCTACGAGATTCTCATATATCTATTTATTCTATTCATTCAAGTAACAATAAGATGTATCGTAATGGGAAGCATATTTATTGGTGGCCTAGGATGAAGACTGATATTGTTGAGTTCGTAAAGAGATGAGAGATTTGTCAGCAAGTTAAGGCTGAACATTATAAACCTGGAGGGTTGTTACATTCTCTGCCAATTCTTTTATGGAAATGTGAGTATATATCGATAGATTTTATTTTTGGACTACCTCTCAATCAGTGTAAGCATGATACAATTTGGGTTGTAATTGATAGATTGACGAAGTCTGCACATTTATTGCCTATTTCCATCCAGGATCTTTTGACATATAATGTGAGATATATGTGCACGAGGTGTTGACGTTTCATGGAGTTTTATTGTCGATTGCTTTGGATACATATCTGATATTCAGGTCTAGATTGTGATTATGGAGACAACTGGGAACTGTTCTCCATCTCAAAACGATATATCATCGTCAGACTAATGGGCAAATTGAGCGTCTGATTTTGGTTCTGGAAGACATGCTTTGAGCTTGTGTCTTGGAGTTTGATGACAATTGGGAGAAATACATTCCATTGTAGGAGTTTTCTTATAATAATAGCTATCAAACTAGTATTGAAATGACTCATTTTGAAGATCGAGTATCGATGGTTCTCTACAAATCTTCTACTACATAATGATTCACAAAGACGAGGACATTAGTAGATGTCGCATCGGATGGTTCTCTACCAACCAAGGATTAAGATTGAGCATTAGATCTTTTAGATCTTCTGTTTCAGAACTTTACAGCAGGAACTCGTTCCACAGTGAGAAAGCTAGCAGGAGTATATGAAATTGATTCACAAACATGGATCATGACACAACTATCCAACCTGAGTAGTCAGATGGCGAAGCTAAAAATGAGACAATCAAGTCCACAAGTGTAAGAAATACAACAACCCGTTAATCACCAAGCAATTATGGTTAATTCATTATACATGCAATAAGGAATGGAGTTTGAATATGTCAACTTCATGAACAACCAAAACTATAGGAGCAACTTCAGGGCGAGAGGAATGGCTCCTCCAAGATATTATCAAGGATACAACAACCCAAACTTCTAATATGGAAATCCTGTTAATGCACTAAAAATATCTCTAAGTTTTGATCAACAAGTCCAATAAATGAAGCTCGACCAAAACAAAGAAACGACTTCATTGAAGTCAGTTGAAAGATTCTTGCAAGCTGTTGACATCATCAATAGGGAACGCCATGAGAGGAATGAGAAAGAGATGGAAAATTTGAAGCAAACTATAAAGAGGATGGGGATGAAAGAACACAATCCATCAAGAAGCTTGAGAAACAGATTGGTCAGCTAGCCATTGCTTTGAATTCTAGGAAGGAAGGACAATTTCCAAGTAACACTATCACCTATCATAAGGAGAATATTAGTGTCATTCACATGATGAGCATTACGACAACGAATGAGCCAATGCAAGTGCAAGTGATGTACAAGCCAGAAAGAGTCAACACTTCAGCCATTAGAAAATTTAGAAATCTGATGATATTCATGAAAGTTTAACAGAAGTGAGGCAAGATGAACTTGAAGGATTCAAGCAACAAAGGACCAATGCCTTGAAGAATAACAAGAAGGGAAAAAGAATGGAGAGTTAAACAACAAGATGAAGGACCTTTTGACAAAGCTCAAAAAGGAAATAACATGAAGGTTTTTCCAAAGAAGTCGGAACCGAAATTCAAGTTCACACTAAGACTTCAACCAATCAAGAGGAGAGATCCCGGAGATATATGCATATCATTAAGCATTGATGGGCAACGATTTAGAAACATTGTATGTGACACAGGAGCCTCAACCAATGTAATGCCTATAAAGGACATGTTAAAAGCAGATTCAAAGATCAATTGTCACGATATAACGGACTTGCAAGTAGTTGATGGTAATTTAGTACCAACAATATGGAGAGTCTTGAATGTCCATGTAAAAGTAGGGAGATTCACATTTATCACTAATTTTGAGATTATGAATCATGTTATAGGTGATAATGTATCTACGATACTTGGCCAGCCATTCTTGAACACTACCAATGCGGTCTTGCGCACGAGGAAGAAAATGATCATAATGAGTATCGAGGAGGATGAAGATAGCGAGAAGATTGTCTTTATTGAAGGGCAAGAAGTACAATTGGTTTCAGGAAATGATCCAATGACGCACTTTCGCTGCTGACCCAGTCGAGCACCGTATAGTACACCTTGATACACGCACACTAATAAATGTAGGTACATGGTACAGACTGACTAAGTCTTGCTCAAAGTAGTTACTATAGCAATATTTCTAAATTTAAAAGTAAATCTTATCCTAATATTCATTTTAAGTTATAATTGTTTTTAGAAATATTTGGTCTGATCTCGATGGTGATCGTACGAGTTTTGATCGTGATAACACAACACGTGAAATTGACGAAATAGGTAGCGTTAATTTCACGTTACGTTATAATTCTTTTTTTTTGAATTATTTCTAATTGTAAACCTAACTCTCTTAAAAACGTAAATAGAAACTATTTTCCCTAATAGACACTTTTTAGGTAAAATATTTTTTAATACACATTGTTGCAGCAGCTGTCGGTTTCTTCCATTGCAAGTCTACTGATGCAGCAAGAAATTTACCAATTGCTCGCTACAAAAAAATAGATATACTTTTCTTACAATTCGTTGATTCCGCGAATATCGAATTGAAGAAACACGTTTCTAACTTGTGATCGAACACGTAAAGTTTAAGAAACCAAAACAAACAAAGAGATACTCTATCTCAAAACCTAATTTTCATTAATCAATAATCCATAATCAATCCACCTAATAAAATATGACCAACCTTTATATATAGGCTTTATTATTAAATAACATAGAATCCAACATAAACTCCAACTTCTAGAAACTCCTCTACTAAAAATAAATCCAAGTTAATCTAATTATGACTTCAACTTTGACATAAACTCTAACAATTTTATGTAATAAATAAGAAATCCAAATCTAACACAAACTTGATTTGCATCATTCTCTCCCGGTTGAGAAAAATTTGCACTCAAATTTGATACCCGAATCGTTCTCCTGCACATGACATCTATGGTCTTCAACTTCATTACTCTCCCACAGTTAGAAAAAGTTCATCCCCGAGTTTTAGTCTTCTCCTTTGTCTTGTGGGCTTCAATAAAAAAATCTTAAAAGATAGCCAACTCTTCCTCAAAACAATTTCGACGAATTTACAATCACTTGATGGAACATGTATCTTTAGAACATTGCTTGAAACTTCAATTGACAAATCAAAGTTGTCAACGGACACACCACCGTAAGAGTCTTGAAAAACGTCAACAACTAACTCATCATCCATGTCATCAGTTAAGGAACAAAAGTGTTTAGTCGTCATGAACTTTAGTTTTATCTCCATAACTTTCTTGACAAGGTAGTTGTCGACGACACCATCAACAACTACCTCTTCAAGCACCCGAGAGCTTTTAGAATGAGAAATCACCTCAATGACAAAGCCGTCATCTGCAAACACTACCTTGTCTTCCGCAAAGTCGTGCCCATCACTGTCAAACTTGGCACCTCGTCATAGTTGTTGAAGTCGTTCTGGAAGAAGATCAGATCCACTTTGCCGTCACCGTAAAGAAAAAGAAATCCACCTTCTTCTTTCCCGGTAACAAACTCGTCGTTAGAACTAGAATATTCATTTTCTAGCTTAAACCGCTCAGTAGGCACTTTGTTCTCAAACCATTATTGACGTCCTTAACGAGGTTTTTATGGTTGCCTTTGCTGCTACAACTATTGCGCTTGATTCTGATGTAACTGTTGTATTTGAAGTGCTAGATTTTCAACATAAGTCATTAGTTTATTGACACATGTAAAACGTATGCAATAAGTTCCCGTATATCTTTATTATTTGTAGTATGGTAAGTGGGATCATCTTCCCAGGGATTTAGCAAACTTATTTAGGAAAAATGTTTTTTAAATAGTTATTATTATTATTTTTAATTTAATTTAATTAATTTAATTAAAATGGAAATTAAAAACCACTTAATAAACTATAATAATCAACTAAACTTATTAAACTAATTTCATTAACACAACTCAAATTCACTAATATTCAAATCAATTCAATTCAATATAAAATAAACATCTAAATAAACATCAAGAACAATGAAACCTTAATCCATTTTGCATCCAAACATATTACTTAAATCATAGTCATAAGCATACTTTAATCTTTTTATAAAGCATTCTAGATCATTAAACTCAAATCGTAAGTAAGTAGGTAGCCCTTATCAAGTCATTAGTTTTCCTTAAATCAATGGAAAAAACCACATTCTAATTTATTAAATTAATCCTTCGAAAGCTAAAAGAAATTAACTTTAATTTAGGTAATAAAATTGCATTATGTTCCACGAAAACTTCGAACTACTAAGCCTAATACCTTCGAAAAGCCACTTCAATATTAAACTTAGATCTCATTCCACCTAAGATATCTAAATGGTAAAAGACCTTTTAAACAATCTTAATTACGACTTTAAAATAGATATTGAATCCAAATATCACAATACACATTCTAGACTATGCATGCAATATAAAGCTTCCTGATTATAATTCGCAAATAATAATCTATTAAATCATTGAATTAAAAAATAAAATTGGTTTAAAACATTAAGTACAAAATCATCTTATTATGACTACATCACAAAATGGATCATGTTCATGTTCGGACTTTATTTAGATTAATAAACTACTCACTTTCATAATAAACATCGCAATAAAGTAAATATAAGACATAGATAAATACATCTGAATAAATACTTTGAATCTTCAAATCGTATGCAAAAGCAATGAACAATAAATCTAAAAGCTAAATAAATATGAAAACAATAAACTATAGCTCCAAGAGCAATGAAATATTAATCTAAGTACTCAAGGGCAATTGATTTCGTAGCCTTAAGGTAATATATATAGTATTCTGGGTAGTACATATCCCAAACTAACTCAAACTATTCGTAGTTATCTAATATTCTCGAAATCGAACCCATCAATTTGTCATCGATTCCACTTATAACTCAAATCACTGGTTAAATCCATGGAAAAGTGCCTTTATGCTCCACCGATTTGTCAGGAGATTTACGTGTAAATCCTGAATCGCTGCCAAATCGCCAACAATGATTTATGGTTGATTCTTAATTCGTTGGTGATTCGTTGTGCATTTCTTCTACTTGGTTAAATCCTTCATTTTCTTCCATTTTTCATCCATTTCTTCACATATTTTAATTATTACCTAAAATAACAAAAATAAAAGAAAACCCAGTGTAATATACCCTTTTACATCCAAAATTACCCTAAAATATACTACAAACACTGTTTAATTATTGACTGATCATCAAATAGTTGGGAGTTAGTTCATATTCAACCGACTTAGTCATCACGGGCTAAAAGGACTCAAGAGTTTTTTGCTCAAAAGGCAGGGAATAAGGGTTTTAGAGTTGGTTCATCTTCTTCTACTGTACCGACTAAGTCAATTCCTACTAGTACTAATATGTTAGTGCGCATGTACCTTTAGTCTCGCAACCTTTAGTGGTGAAACCACCTTTACCACCACCAAGTCAATCCGAAGGTAGATACAGAGGAATAGGTCAAGTTGGTTCTAGACCGGGCAGTTATGGGTAAGTTCCTCAGGCTAGTGGCATGTCTCATAGGCCCAATGTCATATGTTATCAGTGTGGTAAGCCAGGGCACATTCAGATTAATTGTCCTATGCTTCCAGCTTCTTCAGTGGGTACTGCTATGCATATTGTTGATCAATCTCATGTAATGGAAGAGGCTGATCATGAGGCTACTCGGATATTACTGGAAGATATGTTAAATATTTGTGGTCGAGATATGCATATTCTTATTGAAGCTAGTTCTACAGTTTCTTTTATTTTGGGTGCAATGGTTGATGAGTTGAAATCGAAACATGTTAGAGTGAGTAAATTATTAATTTTAGGTACAACGATGAGTGAGAATGTTTCTCTTAATTTGTTATGAGAGAGATGTGTTGTCAAAATTGGGGAGAATGAGCTTCCAATTGATCTGAAGGTTATGAAGTTTTTGGAATACGATGCATTGCTAAGAATGGATTGGTTAGCAATGTACCATGCCAATATTAATTGTTTCCACAAATGGGTAATCTTTTTGATTTCCAGCCTTTCTGAAATTTTAGTCTATAAAGGCTATAATCCTTCACGACTTGCAACTCATGGAAGGGAAGCTACTCCTCGAGGTTTGGAGGTTATGACAGGGTTTGTAGCTTTTAGTGAACTGGTTAGGAACTTAAGATTAGTGAGATACCAGTGGTTTGTGAATTTTTGAAAGTTTTCCATCTGACTTGCCTAGACTTCCACGACCACATGTCATTGACTTTATCATTGATCTTATTCCTAGTACCCAACCTATATCTATTCCTCCATATCATATGACACCAAAGGAATTGCGTGAGTTGCAGATTCAACTTGAGGAGCTGTTACAAAAGATTTATCCATCCTAGTATGTCACCGTGGGGAGCACCGATTCTTTTTGTGAAGAAGATAGACAAAACCTTATGTATGTGCATTGATTATAGACAACTCAATCGAGTGACTATCATGAACAAATATCCATTGCACATGATTGATGACATATTTGATCAGTTGAAGGGTGTTAGGTATTTCTCGAAGATTGATTTATAGTCTAGTTATTATTAGCTAAGAATTAAGGATAAGGATATCTCGAGAACAACTTAAACTACTCGGTAAGGGCATTTCGAGTTCACAGTGATGCCTTTTGGGCTAACTAATGCTCCTACTACGTTCATGTACTTAATGCATATGGTTTTCTAATACTATATTAACCAGTTCATCATCGTTTTTATGGATGATATTTTGATCTATTCGATGACCCAGGAAGAGCATTCGCACCATTTCATTGTTACATTGCGGACTCAGAAGAATAATCAACTGTATGCCAAGTTTAGTAAGTGCAAATTTTGGGCTTCAGAGGTCAAATCTCCCGAACATTTGTTAATGCTGAGGGCATATCTATTGATCCAGCGAAGGTTGAGGCAATCCATGATTGGCCTACTCCTACCTCAGTGTCAAAGGTACGTAGCTTTATGGGGTTAGCAGGTTATTACATGCGATTTGTTGCAGGTTTCTCCCGTATCGCTTTGCCACTTAATCGGCTAACACTGAAAGATGTTGAGTTTGATTTGTCAAAAGAGTGCAAGAGTGCCTTTAAAAAGCGAAATGTGATTAGACTACAACGCTTATTGTTACATTAGTTGAATCAGAAAGCGAATTTGTGATCTATACCGATGCTTTTCATTCAGACTTAGACTATGTGCTTATGCAAGAAGACAGGTTTGTAGCTTATATTTCAAGGCAACTCTAAATCATGAAAGAAATCATCCAATTCATGATCTTGAGCTAATAGCAGTTGTGTTTGCCTTGAAGATTTAGAGGCATTACCTGTACAACGAGAAGTCCACAGTATTTTCATATCATAAGAGTCTGAAATATTTGTTTACTCAGAGTGAATTGAACATAAGGCAACATAGATGCCTTGAGTTTCTCAAGGACTATGACTTCACTCTAGAGTACCACCCATGCAAGACAAATTTAGTTGCAGGTGCTTTGACCAAGAGAAGAACATGAAGAGAAAATGTACCTACTGCTAGAGCTTCTAAGTTTTGTCTTTTGGAGAAAGCATTAGTGATGATGATTCGTGAAATTCTAGCTGACACATCCTCAATTGTGAGAGATAGTTCCAGAACTACAACTCATGATCAATTGAGGTAAGAGTTGCTACGAGATTCTCATAGATCTATTTATTATATTCATCTAGGTAACAATAAGATGTATCGTAATGGGAAGCGTATTTATTGGTGGCCTAGGATGAAGACTGATATTGTTGAGTTCGTAAAGAGATGAGAGATTTGGCAGCAAGTTAAGGCTGAACATTATAAACCTGGAGGGTTGTTGCATTCTCTGCCAATTCTTTTATGGAAATGTAAGTATATATCGATGGATTTAATTTTTGGTATGCCTCTCAATTAGCGTAAGCATAATACAATTTGGGTTGTAATTGATAGATTGATGAAGTCGGCACATTTATTGCCTATTTCCATGTAAGATCTTTTGACATATAATGTGAGATATATGTGCATGAGGTGTTGACATTTCATAGAGTTTTATTGTCGATTACTTTGGATACAGATATGATTCAAGTCCAGATTATGATGATGGAGACAACTGGGAACTGTTCTCCATCTAAAAACAATATATCATCATTAGACTAATGGGCAAATTGAGCGTCTGATTTTGGTTCTAGAGGACATAATTAGAGCTTGTGTCTAGGAGTTTGATGGCAATTGGGAGAAATACATTCCATTGTATGAGCTTTCTTATGATAATAGCTATCAAGCTAGTATTGAAATGACTCATTTTGAAGATTGAGTATCAGATGGTTCTCTACAAATCTTCTACTATAAAATGAATCACAACGATGAGGACATTAGTAGATGACGCATCAGATGGTTCTCTACCAACCAAGGATGAAGATTGAGCATTAGATCTTTTAGATTTTATGTTTCATAATTTTACAGCAGAAACTCGTTCAATAGTGAGAAAGCTAGCAGGAGTATATGAAATTGATTCACAAGCAGCGATCATGACACAACTATCCAACCTGAGTAGTCAGATGGCGAAGCTACAAATGAGACAATCAAGTCCACAAGTGTAAGAAATACAACAACCCGTTAATCACCAAGCAATGGTGGTTAATTCATTAGACATGGAGTAAGGAATGGAGTTTGAAGATGTCAACTTCATGAACAACCAGAACTATAGGAACAACTTCAAGCCGAGAGGAATGGCTCCTCCAAGATATTATCAAGGATACAACAACCCAAACTTCTAATATGGAAACCATGATAATGCACTAAAACTACCTCTAGGTTTTGATCAAAAAGTCCAATAAAGGAAGCTAGGCCAATGCAAATAAACGACTTCATTGAAGTCAATTGAAAGATTCTTGCAAGCCACTGACATCAACAATAGGGAATGCCATGAGAGGAATGAGAAAGAGATGTGAAATTTGAAGCAAACTATTAAGAGGATGGTGATGAAATAACACAATCCATTAAGAACCTTGAGAGACAGATTGGTCAGCTAGCCATTGCTTTAAATTCTAGGAAGGAATGACAATTTCCAAGTAACACTATCTCCTATCCTAAAGAGAATATTAGTGTCATTCACATGATGAGCATTACAACAACGAATGAGCCAATGCAAGAGCAAGTGATGTACAAGCCAGAAAGAGTCAACACTTCATCCATGAGAAAATTGAGAAAATCTTATGATATTCATGAAAATTGAACAGAAGCGAGGCAAGATGAACTTGAAGGATTCAAGCAACAAAAGATCAATGCCTTGAAGAATAACAAAAAGGGAAAAAATAATGGAGAGTTAAACAACAAGATGAAGGACATTTTAACAAAGCTCAAAAAGGAAATAACATGAAGGTTTTTTCAAAGAAGTCGGAACCGAAATTCAAGTTCACACCAAGACTTCAACCAATCAAGAGGAGAGATCCTGGAGATATATGCATATCATTAAGCATTGATGGGCACCGATTTAGAAATATTTTATGTGACACAGGAACCTCAGCTAATGTAATGCCTATAAAGGACATGTTACAAGGAGATTTGAAGATCAATTGTCACGATACAACGGACTTGCAAGTAGTTGATGGTAATTTAGTACCAACAATATGGAGAGTCTTGAATGTGCGTGTGAAAGTGGGGAGATTCATATTTATCACTAATTTTGAGATTATGAATCATATTATAGGTGATGATGTGTCTACGATACTTGGGCGACCATTCTTGAACACTACCAATGCGGTCTTGCACACGAGGAAGGAAATGATCACAATGAGTATCGAGGAGGATGAAGATAGCGAGAAGATTGTCTTTATTGATGGGCAAGAAGTACATCCAAATGGGAGAGATATCATTATCTCCGACCTACAAATGGAGTATCTCGATTTATACTTGGACTAAACGAACAAAAAGGCTTCGGGCTAATGACATTAAACAAAATGCTACTGGGAGGCGGCCCGGGGTTTTTAATTTCAATTTTTAAATTTCAGCTATTTATTTACTTTGTTTAGTTAGAACAATCCAAAAGTTTAAGTAGTTTCCTAAATTTTGAAAGTTTTATGTTGAATGTGTAGGAAGGACCATTCGCCGAGTTAAAGTTCATCGGAATGGATGAGTCTCAACAAGCTCAACAAAAAGTGTAAACAAGAGCAAATGAGTTAGATTGGTAAAGGTCAGGTACATTGACAAATCACATGTAAGTTTTTATGGAATTTTTACATATACAAGATATTTCACGCCGTCACGATGCCTTGTGGAGTAATATACAGAGCCAGGTGAGTGCCAATAGGGATTTAATGAGAAATTTGGAATTTATGGAGACATACTGGTTGACGTTGTGTTTATACACACACGGCGCCATGAGCTAACAGAGGCAGTGTGAGGACGACGCCAAACTATGAGCAAAATTGCTCATAATGGGCTCGACGACGTGGCCACGTTGTGGCGGCGCCGTGCCCTATAAGCGACAACGTCAATGTCGAGGACAGGGTTTTAAACCCTTTCAACCCAAATTCTTCATACTTGAATTGTAGTCCATATACCACGAACCAAGCGTACATCCTTCTAGAACCCAAGTTTGAGCAATTTTAAGAGAGAAAAGAGTAGTCCTAGTAATCAAGAGTGATAAGAGAAGTTACATTGTTGATTTGCACAAGGAGGAGAGCTAGAGCATTGATTTTGAGAAATGAAGTCAAGAGAGCAATATGGTTTTAATTTGTGAGCAAAGTGAGAAATCTTTGATTGATTGAGGCTTGAAGAAATAATCTACGCCAGAAAGTAGTTCGACATTGAGGTAAATTTACAATTTCATTAGTTATGTATTGAAATTTTTGGATATTATATATGAAATTTAATGAATTGTGGAAATTAGGTTTGTGCATCCTTATGGTAAATTAGTATATGTCTTTGAATTAATTTGGCATGTGAATGATAATTTTGGTTTTAGGTAATTTGAAGATCCGTGTTGAATTGTTATGTTGTGTGCATTTTATTGAGATAATGGCAAGAATAAGGATGCACATAAGTCAAGTTAGTGAACCAAGGGCAAATGATAATGAAGAATCATCTTCAAGAAATCCAAATGAGGATGCCTCGAGGCCTTTTAAGTCTAAAATCTACATTAGTAAAGAGGCCAGGGAGAGGTATGAAGCTATTGAAAATAAGGAGTTCATTTGTGAAAGAAGAATAAACATATTGGCCAAGTATGATAAGAGAGTCAATAACTTCATTAGGCAATGTGGTTGGGAACATTTCACGCAAGATTATAGAGAGAATAAGGTTTATGGAGTGCGTGAAATAGTTTATGAGTTTTACGCCAATGCAAAGTTTGCAAAGAAAGGTAACACAGTAAAGGTGAGAGGAGTGATGGTCTCCTTTAATGAACATTCAATAAATGACATTTATGGGTTAGAATACTTAAGCATGAATGGAGAACCACGGACCTTCCCGGATGATTTTTATAAGAGACTATATAACCTAAATCCTTTTAGAGTCATTGAAAAAACATTAGTTATCCAAGGACAACAAGGATGGATAATGGGAGCTGAGAATGTGGCGAAATACATTAAGAAGAGGAGTGTGAGGAAAGTTTTTAGAATGTGGCAACATTTTTTGGTTGCTTCATTATACTTGACCACTCAGCAGGGCGAGATCAACAAATCAATGAGACTTGTTTGCATGAAATTATAAAGAACAGGAGGATCAATGTTGGGAGATCATTTATAAGAATTTAAGGGAGTCACTCATAACTGAGAAAGACAACAAGCTTTTATTTCCAATCCTCATAAACCAAATGTGTTTGAAGGCTGAAGTGAGATTGATACATAATGAAGAACATGATTTAAAGGCCCATATACCAATAGATGAGGAGTTTATGCTAAATCTAAAATCACCAAATGGATACAAAGACTCTAAGGATAAGAGAGAGAGAGAGCCGAGAGCCGAGAGGGACAAACTCGAGGCCGAGTTGTTAACCAAGGAACAAGAGGATCAAACAACAACAGCAGTAGCAACGGAGTTGGCCCAAGAGATACAAAATGAAGGATATGGATAGGAGGAGGATCATCAACAAGGATTTGCTGAGGGCTACTAGTTTGCAGATCTACTAATAGGGGAGCAGGACTTGGATGGTCTTGAAGTTTTTCCACCACCTCCACCACCATAGGCACTGCTACCATCACCTGAGGACTTGACTCCACGACATCAGAAGTTGTGGATTGATGAGATGATGAGACAGTGCAGAAAGGACATGGATCAGTATCTTGAAGCCTTGTAGAGATATGAGCAAGATCGATTGAATGGACAGAGAAACTTCATTTTATTTGCAGATCATCAGAGAAACATAGCTAGATATGATAGGAGCAAGAATATTGAGACTTATTAATAGGTTTATTGGCTTTTCTGCAGCACCGAACTACATGTTTGGTCTTGATATGGTGCAGAGCAGAAGGGTGGAGCGTCTTTTAACATTATCTTTTGTTGGGGTTCATGATAATGATGCACAATCCTAAAGTCTGAGTCTTAAGATTTTCTAGACTTTGGGAGATGAAAGATCTATATAAAAGGTAAAACAAATTTCACGGAAGATCTATATACAAGGTTAGGTAATAGAGATGGCGAAAAAAAAAATATAGGCTTAGCCAAATTAAGAGATAAAAAGAAACAAGACCTAATTCATGTAAGATGTATTAAGGATGAGAATCAAAATTTTATAACGTGCGTGGATGATATTAAAGAAAAATGAAGAAGTTACTTCGATAGTTTATTTAATGATGGCCAAGTTGATATTATAGTAGATGAAAACTCACACCAAGAAAGAAATTTAAATTATACACGCAATATTAGAATTCTAGAAGTTAAAGAGGCATTGAAAAGGAAAATAAGGAAAGCATGTGGCCCAGATGAAATACCAATAGAGGTTTGGAAATGCTTAGAAGAAATTGGACTGACTTAGTTAACAAAACTTTTCAACAAAATTTTAAAATCAAAACGGATGCCAATGGATTGGAGAAGAAGCACGCTTGTGTCAATCTTCTAAAATAAAAGAGACATTCAAAGTTGCTTAAACTACTGGAGAATTAAACAATTTAAACTTATGAGTCACACTATGAAACTTTGGGAGAGGATAATTGACAATAGGTGAGGAGATAAACAATAATATTAGAGAACCAATTTGGTTTCATGTCTGGGAGGTCGATTATGGAGGCGATTTTCCTTGTAAGAAGATTGTTGAAAAAATATAGAGAAAAAAAACCTTCATATTGTATTTGTAGTTTTAGAAAAAGCATATGATAGGGTCCCTAGAGATGTTCTTTGGTGGGTTTTAAAAAGAAAATGAATCCATGCTAGATACATAGACAATATTAAGGATATGTATGATGGAGTAGGAACGAGTTTAATGACATTTGGAGAAGCTACAAAAGAATTTTCCATTACGATATAACTACATCAATGATCGACTTTAAGCCCATATATATTTATTTTAGTTATGGATTAACTAACTAGGTATATTCAAGAGGATATACCTTGATGTATGTTATTTGCATATGATATTGTCTTAGTGGATGAAACAAAAGATGGAGTGAATAGGAAATTAGAACTCTTGAGGAATACATTAGAATCTAAAGGCTTTAAGTTGAGTAGGACGAAGACTAAATACATGCACTATGACTTTAGAAATACTCGACATCGAGATGATGAAGTGGTAAAATTAGGGGAAGTAAAAGTTCCCAAGGTGAACCGCTTTAGATACCTAGGATCAATCATACAAAATGATGGTAATATTGAGAATGATGTCACACGTAGAATTCAAGTTGGATGGAAGAAATGGCAGAGTGCAACATGGGTAATTTGTGATCGAAATGTTTCTACTAAGTTAAAAAAAAATTTATAGGATCGCAATTAGACTAGCTATGCTTTATGAAATTAAATGTTAGGCGGTAAAACCACAACAATTACATAAAATGAACGTAAATGTAGATGCTTAGGTGGATGTGTGGTAAAACTCGTGAAGATAAAATAAAAAATGTAGAAATTCAAAGACAAGTATGAGTAGCACCATTGATACAAAGATTAGGGAAGGGCGGTTGTTGCGGTTTGGTCACCTGCAAAACTGGCCTACAAATGCCCCCACTAAAAAACTTGATTCAATAGAAATCGTAGAAATTCGACGAGGTAGGGGTAGACCAAAGTTAACATGGGATGCATTAATTAGGAGGGATTTGAATGGCCTAGAAAGCTCACCATCAATTGCACTAGATCGAGCACAATAGAAAAGTTTGATCCATGTAGTCGACCCCAATTAATATGGGATTGAGGATATGTTGTTGTTGTTGTTCTTAGGGAGATGAACGATACATTCGTACTGATTTTCACATTTGGGATATTTGTGTCACTTTAGTAGTTGTTTAAATTTAATGTTTATGCATTTTCATGTTTAAATCTTAAATTATATTATATATGTTTGTGTGTTTAGTGTTTTTATGTTTCAGACTTATTTTTGAACCTTGAAGATAATGTTTGGTTTAAGTTTGAGGGCATCAGCACTATTGGAAGTTGTAAGAAAGGATGAAACAAGGATAACCACTACGGGTATGATCTCAAAATTTTATTTTTCAAGCAGTTAAAGAGGAAAAATGGTAGTTTATCTATTTCATTTACTTATTATTTAAATGTGTATAGTATTATATAGTAGGTTATGTATAGTAATATATAATGGATAAGTAATTCATTTGCAAAGTTCATGCATTTAATTGAGGATGAGTAAGAAAACAAGTATCTTGTTGATATGAAACTTAAGAGTGTGTTATCATTTTTGAAGAAAATAAGAATTGTAGCGAACGATGATATAATTTCATGATTAGAAACCTAGAATTAGGAAAACCATGAACTTGAAACAAAAGCAAAAAGATTACTAGAACACTTCTTGTGGAAAAAGTTAGATCTCTTAGGAATTCTATAATAAGTATGAATCTTACTTGAATACAAAGTAAATAAAGACTTAGTACCAAAAGGGGAATATATAGTCATAGTTTTAAATGAAAAGTTGGAGTTAAACTTACTTGATAAAGTGAAAGTGAGAAGTGCTAACAAGAGTTTTAAAATTAAAAAAAAAAATAGAAAGTCTCACAAGTTCTACAAGAAAATGAGTAGAAAACTTTATGGTTGAAAAAGTAAGAAAAAACAAAATTCATAGGAAAAGGAGCAGGGACCGTACATGACGCGCGCCAAACGCGTCAATAAAATAAAATTCCTAAACCAACTATTTTGTAGAATAGTAGCAAAAGGTCGATCCCACAGATTTGTGGTATTTCTAAGGTTAAAAACAACGAAAAAGAAAAATCGAGGTTTTAAAATAAATTAATTTAACTAACTAATCTAACTAAACTAAATAAATAAAATAACTAAAATAACTTTCAAAACAACTAATTAATCACCAAGGTAACACCTAGGCCTACAGTTCCACAAATCAGGATCAAGATTCAATGGTGCATCATGGTCTTCAATCATTCCCAAAAAGTTATTAATTTAAGTTCTTCTAGATTAGCTATAGAAAATCGACATCCGCCAAAATTCCTCATTCCCCTAATCTCAATAGCCAGGACGTTCGCCACTAACTACTTCCCTAATTAATGCATAACCCTAGCCATCCGCTAATCGGGTTTAACACACTAATTGCAGTAATATGGGTCGGTGTGAACACTAATCCTAAATAATCGGATCGCATCCGCTTCCGATTTAACCTAAATTCAATTGTTGCACACTTAAGAATCGAAAGGGTTTTATGGCAAATGGGTGAGTGTTTGTCACTTTATTGGTCCAAAAGTACAATTACACAGATATTATCAGTCCAAATAACTATAAGTTGTCCACCTAAAAGTATGCACTGGCCACATACATACCTTAGGTCAATCCACAATCTCTAAAATACCCCAAAACTTATTCTGAACCTTGTCTTCAAGGTTTAAAACAAGTCAAGGAATCCATCCAACAAAAAGAAAAAGAATAGTAGTGAAGAAGAACATAGATAAATAAATAAGAAGATGATACAAATGCATGCATAAATGAAAGTCTCTAAAAACTAGTGAACGCACAAAATCTCTCATGTCTATGTAACTAAGGAGACTATGAAAGAACAATCATAACATGAGCAAGAACTAGTAAACATAGAGTTAACTCAAATAATTCCTACCAAATCTTGCGAGCCCGAAGTTTTTCAATTAAGGGCGAAATCAACAAGATGATGGAATGAAGTCTAAGGTTTTGGATCTACTCAAAGACCCGCCACTAATCCGGCGACTTAAGTTGGATATGACCAAACCAAGTCTCAAAACACCTAAAATCCTATAAACATGTTAATTCCTAAAAAAATGCTCATGTTATACTAAAAAATATAATCCATAGTCAAACCTAACAAAACTCACGGGGTGTTCCAATTTATTGAAATAAATAATAATAATAATAATAATAATAATAATAATAATAATAATAATAATAATAATAATAATAATAAAAAAAATACCGAAGAAAGAAAACCAAATCCCCGAAGAAAGAAAACGATCCCGAACGGCGCCAAAAATTGACGCGCGCCAAATGCATCAATAAAATAAAATTCCTAAACCAACTATTTTGTAGAATAGTGGCAAATGGTCGATCCAATAGAGATTGGTGGTTTTTCTAAGGTTAAAAACAACAAAAAGGATAAATCAGGTGTTTTAAAATAAATTAATTTAACTAACTAATCTAACTAAACTAAATAAATAAAATAACTAAAATAACTTTCAAAACAACTAATTAATCACCAAGGTAACACCTATGTCTACAGTTCCACAAATCAGGATCAAGATTCAATGGCGCATCATGGTCTTCAATCCTTCCCAAAAAGTTGTTAATTTAAGTTCTCCTAGATTAGCTATAGAAAATCGACATTCGCCGAAAATTCTTCATTCCCCTAATCTCGATAGCCGGACGTCCGCCACTAACTACTTCCCTAATTAATGCATAACCCTAGACATCCGCCAATCGGGTTTAACACACTAACCGCAGTAATATGGGTATGTGGGAACACTAATCCTAAATAACCGGATCGTATCCGCTTCCGGATCGCATCCCCTTCTGATTTAACCTAGATTCAATTGTTGCACACTCAAGAATCGAAAGGGTTTTACGGCAAACGGGTGAGTGTTCGTCACTTTATTGGTCCAAAAGTATAATTACACGGATACTATCGGTCCAAATAACTATAGATTGTCCACCTAAAAGCATGCACTGGCCACATACCTAAATCTAAACCATATTCCTTAAAATCAACAACAATGAAATATGAGAAATTAAATCAAATTAAATAATAAAATAAATGATCTCACATTATATGCCATGAATCCATAATCCCGACTTGTTTTCCCACCGACCTAGGTAAGGTTTGATTAGCCGGACATGATGTCGAGAGAATTCGATGCTAAAAATATAATAGTTGGTGTTCCTAATATAATAAACTAATAAAAAATTAGTCTTGGGAGGTGAGAGAAACTAATTTTGTGGGTTGGCCTTGTAACACGTGCGCCGAGGAGCATCTGGTGGTTGCAGGGCATTTTTTGCACTGCTTGGGACACGTGTCAATAGCCAATTGGGTGAGCTGTTGGAACCAGCTGACGTGGCGGCTTTTGATTGGTGGAAGAAACTGCTGGTGACGCTGTGTGTGCATGAGGGCTCGACACGTGGCGGCTGGGACCGGGTGAAGAAACTCGCACGAAATCGTGCGAAGACGTGGGAAAGTGCACCAGTACGGATCTCCAAGATCATCCGAGAGTTGCTGCTGTGAAGAACTTGAAATCGTTCTTTGTGAGACGAGCTGGACCAATAGAGAAGCGACACGTGGCGCTGGTGGCGTATGGAGAGCAGACGCGTGGTGCTGGTGTGAAGAGAAAATCACAAGAAGAGACGATGAACTTCTGGGAGAGTGTGGCAACACGCATATCGAGGCATAATCAACTGTCTCGGGTACGCTGTGTACATGAATGTGTGCCTCAACTGCATCACTTGATCGTTCCTCTACACCCAAACAGTTGTTCAATACGTGTCTCGAGGCATACCCTCAGGTCACTGTTCACTGCATATAAATACTCCATTTTGAATATTTTCCGCCCCGGATTCAACCGCGCACTCCGTTTCACCTGAAAATGAGCAATAAATATAATTAAATATATATTTTAGAGACTTTCTATATTTAAATATATTAATATAAAGTACTAAATATATATAAATACTTACTTATCAGTACAACTAAATGAATGAGTATAAGGAGAAAAGAGAGATATATAGAAATAAAGAAAGCTGGAAGTTATATTAAAACTCTTCAAACGAAAAGATTTAGCTCGAGTACAAGTAACTTAGCTGAGTTAAGTTTTTTTTCCAACTATATGAAGTCTTATGGACTTTTGAAGTACTAAAATCTACAAAAATAATATGATCTATGCTTATTTATGAATTTTTAAGCTTAATGAGAAATCTAAAGATTGTACACTTGCTACTTGAGTGTGGATGTGATATAAACTTGTGAGTAGTGATGGTTTTGGTTGTGAACTACTTTTGAGTTTCGAAAGTGAATTATATGTGTTGTTAAAGCTACGTGTTTTGAAAATATTATTTTTCATAAATAAAAACTCTTGAGTAGATTATTAACTTGAGCTTATTTGAATTAAATGAGACTCTTTGAATTATGTAAATTGAGTAAGGAATATAAGTAAGTAGTTAGAGTAGTAGGTAATATAAGTAGTAGTAGTAGTAGTAGTAGTAGTAGTAGTAGTAGTAGTAATAGTAAGAGTACTTAGTAAAATACATTTTTGCTTGTGACGTGCAAAATCCTAAGTTTGAGGGTATTTGATAAGTGATTAATTAGACTTATATATAGGGTTAGTTTAGTAGTATAATTAGACTAAATATCTTGGAATGAACTCTAATTGATGATATTTATGTGTTTTCAGGCATACAAGGTATAAATGAGTGATTTCATGATTAAATGAGGAGAAAAAGCACAAATACACATTTGACGCCATGCAATAGAGGCTTGACGTCATGGGAAGAAAGCACAAGGCGTGGGAAGATAGTACAAAGCGTGGAGAAGGCTTGAAGACCAAGAAGTAGACACAAGAGATGTGACGCAGCGGGGGCGTGTGCGGTTGTACACACAGCGCTGGGGCACTACACACAGGGCGCCAAACCTATTATGAGGAGAGAATTCACACATAAAGGTCGAAGCTGTGGCGACGCTGTGACATTACACACACGGCGTGGATCCCTTATAAATAGCGTCGAGAAATAAATTTAGAAAGCTTAAGAGTTCTAGTTCGTTTGAAATTGCTAATTAGAGTTTCTAATTATATTCCTAGGAGTCTTAGGGGTATAAGTAAGTATTAGAACATGGTAAACATATAGATTATCACCAATTATCACCAAATATCACCACATTACATAGAATAGTATAGTTTTACTTTGTTTTTTAGTGTTGAGAAGAGTTTTGGAGGAGAAGACATTAAAGACTCCACTTGTGGTTATTCGGTATCTTTTCTTTGATTTAATTGAAGTATTTGATTTAATCTTTGATTGCAACGAATACCATGATTTGTTTGTTGATTTCAATGATGAGTGAGTAGTTTGTTTATCTTAGGGATCGATGAATCCTATGGTATGAATACTATGCTAAAGGAAGTATGAGTGGACTATAAAGTTAAAAAATGCAATGGTTAGAATTTGTATTGATTCTATACGTAATGCTATGAACATCTTAATCACGTGTTTGTTGATTAGAGGTTTTAGGAGTTACCATGGCCATTGGAGCTTTTAAGCCAGATATGGACAATACAACCATAAGATATATAATATCGATAGATAGTTATTGATTAGGAGGCACAGATAGTAAACTTAAGTGGTTATGAATCGAAAGATTTAGAACTTAATGCTATGTGAGACTTATGTTATTCACACCGATAGGTGAAGTTCTAGTTTGCACAATAAGATCTTTTCCACGACGACGATGGGTTAAAGTGAATCTTAAGGAAATCGTCTATTCTATTTGAGTACACACATAATGAAGATGAAGGAATCGAGATGAAAGCATAGTAATTCATTACCTAGGTGAAGTTGTGAACTAAGATTTTTCTCAATATAAGAGTACAAGTTATTTTACATTGTTTTATAGAATAAAGTAGTTTAGTTAAAACCAATTAAAAAGAGATCTTTTTAACAATAGATTGAACTTAACTAAGTGAACCGTGTCCAGATAAACTTTTCCCAAAGGACTATATCCGTAATCAATCTTTGTTGATCACATTATTACTACAATTGAACCGTTATATTTGCGGTTTCGTTGTTAGTCTTCTAGTATCATATTCAAACCAAGTTTTTACTCACCCCAAGACCTTTCAATTGATTGAATACCGAGCCTTTCAATCCAACCTTTACAAAAACCCACTTTTGATAACCCAAATGCAAGTTCAAGAGTTTAACCTCAACTACTAGAGAGAGTCCATAAACAGATTTGAAACCTCAATGATTTTTATTTTAAAGCATCAACTTCTAAGAGATTTCATAGGCAAATTTTTCAATCCACTTTCCACTATCATCAAACTTAAAGATCAAAGATCCTTACATCTTTATGTAGAAGAGCAACGCCACTGGAAGGGAGGATCGATAACGATGGCAGAAACAAAGGTGTTTTGCAAACTCAAATGTGTTGGGTTTGGGCGTGATGAAACTCGTCAAAGTTTAGGTGGTGTGTACGAACCATATTTTCTAAGCTGGATTTATGTTCAGGATATTTCCAAATTCGGGTAGCTAAAGAAGATCAATTCAAGATGGCTTTCCGAACCATCGACGGTCACTATGAATTCTTAGTCATGTCGTTCGGCCTGACAAATGCTCCGTCGACGTTCCAAGCCGCCATGAATGACCTTTTTCTGACCTTATTTGCATAAGTTTATCCTAGTTTTATTCGACAGCATTCTAACTTATAGCCCCGATAGGGCATCCCACCTAGATCATTTGAGGCAAGTCCTTCACTTATTATCTGATCATCAATACTTTGTCAAATTTTCCAAATGTTCTTTAGGGTTACCTATAGTCGACTACTTGGGGCATATTGTCTCGGCCAAGGGGGGGACAACTTGGAAAAGTTTGAACTTTTGTTGGGTGGGTTTAACATCTAAAACATAGTCAGGTAAAACTTATCAGGTAAAACTTATCAGCAGCAGTTACCGCAACAGTCAAGTTAAATAATCAATCAGACACTGAAAACTTGCTCCATCGATAAAATTGTAAATATCCGTACAAGGCAAGGCACAACTGCCATTGGGTTAAGTCCCCCCATTGAAACAATTACATATCTGAATTACAAATGAAATGATCAAAGCTATCTATACATAAAAGGCCCCCATGATCAATGGAGGCTCTGAGTGTCATTAAAAGTCATCTGCATCCTCTTTCTGATCTTTGCTTACTGCAAATCCGCAACCACACTCCATCGCAAGTGAAGAGCAGTTCTCATTTGAAGGCTTCAATAACGTGAATTTCCTCCACTGCAAATAATTGGCCGCTCTCTTCGAACACAACTTCGTAGGCTTCACTGGAGCTTTACAGTTCTGTTTTTTGCTCACTGGACCACTTCCATACTCTGATCTTGCCAGCACCATCGCCAGTGAAGAACATACTTCGATCCAAGATATCCACAGCCTGTATCTCCTCCACTGAGAATATTCTGCCTCTCTCCACAAACCTGGTTAATTACACATTCCCATTATCAATTCAGGCAATATTAATAGTAAAGGAGTGGGTTCAAAAATAGCATGCTACATTGTGTCAAGTCAAAAAGTACAGCATCAACTTACGAAGGCAGGTCATATAGGCGCATGGTTTTGTCATTGCAGGAACACATCAGCACTGGCCTTCCATCTCCATCATGTACACCGTGAAGCAAACGCAATCCCTAAGAACAACCAATACAGTAACATAAATGCAAAATGACAAACCAATCTCCAAGAAATTAGAAGTGCAGTGTAAATTGCGAAACTCGAACCCAACCATAAATGCTAACTGTTCATCCAGTATAAATTGGTAGAACTTTATTCACATAAAGCTCATCAACTCAAATATTACTCTAATAGTAATTATAACAAAAACTTTAGGGTGCATTGATAAAAATTAAAATCCCCTCTAAAATTGATAGGAGAGTAAATGGAAAAAGAGAGTTTCCAGAGGGGCATACATGGTCTACGTTATGCGTGTATATTGCTTCTAAGCTCCCACTCTCGGTACGAAACCACACCTGAAAAACATCAAAAGTTAATATATGAAAGAAGACTAATAGTGCCAAACAAATTTTAAACTAGTCGAAAAAGGTCAAGAAAGCAAAAATAAAATAACAATAATCCAACAAAAGGAAGCTTCTAATGTACGAGACCAAAAGTGATGGAAAGCTTATCCCTCCCCCCCGCACGCATGCACGCACACGCACAAACAAATATATGTTCAACAAATAATTAACAATGAAATCCATAAAAACAAACCTTTATTGTTTGATCCAAGGAGCATGATAACAAACACCGATCAAAACCAATAACACACGTAACAGCATCAGTGTGTTCTGTAAGAACTTCTATACATTGTAAAGTCTCCAAGTCCCATACCTGCAAATAAGTTCCAAAAAATTAGGCTAATAAACGAAAATGATGGCTTCAAAAAAAATAATAACAAAATGTCCAAGAATGCTATAACAGGACAAGAGGCTCCATCAACCATCTGAATCACGTTTCTTTAAATGAATAGTACTTCTACTGATATAAATTTGACAGCAAAAGATAAAAGCCCTTAATATTAACTAAAAACAATATGCACACAAATAACTACAAAAACTTAAGAGATGTTATGGGAATCAATCAGGAACCAAAACTATTTCTCACCTCCTAACCTCTTTATATATCTAAAAAAAGAGAGGCCAATGAAACTAAGAATACAAGTCAAACAATAAGAGTGGCACAGGTGAAAATCAAGCCTCCGCATTCGATTTAATAAACTCAAGGTATTCAGAATGTGAAAGTAGAAGCTTCTTTTTGAAATAAGGAGTAAAGAAGAATGAAATAACCACATAGTTATAACAGAGGAAAGAAAATAAATTATCGTATTCTTTAGTAACAAAAAAATCATTAAGGCAAAGCTTAGTAAATGTAACATAAACCATAGGCACAATGCTGGCAGAATTATACAAAGATTAATTTTTGTGGAATCTCTGTCCCTCAGTGTAATTAATGCCACCCCTAAAACCAGTAGAAACAATTGATCTTGAGAACATTTTAAGCATTTAAAAATTTAGCATTCATACTACAACAAGCACTATTGCATGTTTATCAGGAAGGAACAAATTGTAGTGTGATTAAGTGGCAACCCATGCTATTCTAAGTCGTTTACAGACTTGGATGCAAAATCAAGAACGAAACACAATCAAAGTCCTCAAGACACTATTGTTTTAAGTATGGGCACAGCACCATGAACTTTCGGTTCCATAAAGTATCAGATCCCATTCCATTATGCAAGCTTCAGAAAACACTCCCAGCAACACCCAATTTAAATAGACAGTTATACTTAGCTCGATATTTATTTCGAGAAATGCATGTAACAAGGACCTAAAAAGCCTAAAAGAACAATATAAACGAAGAATGCAATTACAAGTGAACTTACTCTGATTGTGTGGTCTATTGAAGCTGAATATAGCATTTTACCAGCTCCAACAAATAATGATACCACGGCAAGATTATGCCCTTTAAGAGAGGCAGCTAGCTCAAATGATTTGATCGAATCACTGTATTTCCAAGCCAATATGGTACCATCCTGAAAAAGGCGCATAGCGTATATGTAAAGTAAAAATAAAACGAAAAAAACATGAAAGTAGAACAAGACGCTCATATGAATTTGAACAAAAGCTGCAAATAGAAATATTATTAGTAAATCAACAAAGGAAGAAAAATTAAATGTTACCTGTGTACCAGCAAAAAGCATATCATTGCCCACTTTAAGGGAATGAATTTGTCCAAAAGTCCCACTAAGGATAAGATCAGCACCAGTTTGGCTGTTCATGGCCTGCAATATCATTTTCAATAGAAAATTTATGAAAATTTTAAGTTATAGTCTACAAGAATGAGTAAAACAGTATCAGCCAATTCAAAGCATCTTATTAGTATTGCAGCTTCAGTAATTTACCTTGATAACATTTGGACCGCCCACAAATAGCCACGGGCCTTCACTAATCATACAGCCAATTTCAGCTCCCATTTTGAACACAGAACCGCACTTAAAGAAAGGGAAAAAACAATTGATCATCAGAGAAAAAAAAATTGTTAAATATGCATACAGACAACACAATAAAAGAAAATTAGTGTGACTATTAACTTAGCAACATACCTTTCCAGTATTACAGTCCCAAACGCACAAAGTGCCATCTTTGCTTCCAGAGAAAAGTTTATCAGAATCCAAGGGGAGAACAATGGCACTGACATCCTGTAGAAGAAATTATATAAATCAATAAACAGATTAAAAGCAAAAAGCAAGGATTTAAAACAATAACAACACCAAGTCACCAACCTTGTCATGGCCTGATAGTTCTATTACTTGTGAGAAGCCATCACCAATAGACCACTGATGTTGATATCTGCAGTTGTCCTCATAAGTACACTTTCCCAACATCCAATTCTCACAGCACTTATCTTGAATCTTCTGAGGAGCCTTGGATGCTTCATTGGCTCGGGCACAATGTGAAGATAATTGGTCACTATATTTGACGCGAGCATTGGGATTTTCCTCACAGGGCATCTGTTTTACCGAGCATTGACGAACAGAATTTACGTGAGTTATTAGGTCTCTTCCTTTGTCATCTTCTCGGACCCATTTCCGGGAGCAGTGCTGATTGGACTTCCTGCCAACTTCTTTACCAGGGATCCATTTTGCAGGGCACGGCTGATTAGAATTAACGTGAGTGCTTGGCTCTCTTACATATTTTGGGGAGAAGTGCTGATTATAGCTGAAATTGGCATTTTGTTTATTGCCTGCGGTAGCCTGAAAGGCAGAGACATTCTTCTTCAGCGCATTCTTGGAATGTGAAGGAAGCTTCGATGCTGTCTTATTGTTATCCGGCAATTCGCTGTGAAGGTACGGGCACGGGTTTCTGTTGCACCTCCCCTCACGCCAATATCTGCATACTTTCTGTGATTGGTAGGCTTGTACCCTCCTCCTTCCACCGTTGAATGACATGGCTAACAGAACTAGTGCACAAGACATAGATAGATAGATAGATAGAGAGAAATCTTGTAGTTTCCATCACAAATCCGCCAATTCTGAAGAGGTGGCCGAAGGATATCTTCCCAGTAACGTCAAATAGAATAGTAGTAATAAGAAAACCCTAACCCTAATAGGTTTCCATTAGAAATCCATCAATCGGAACCAATTCGGAAGAAGTAGCCTAATGTGATTGACCCAGTGACCACAAATATATAATAACAGCAATAAGAAACCCTAACCCTAATAACAGCCTCATAGACACATCAATCTGAAACCCTAACCATCGAAGAGATCATAGAAGAAACTGTTATGTTCGTATTATTATACACAGATTCATCGATCCGAAATAACTGCCGTACGCTCGAAAACAAAACCCTAACAACAACAACCTGATCAATTGTAACAATTGTACTTCTCAGGAACTCCAATTTCCTCATCATCATCATCACCAACGAAGAGACGACGAAGTAGGAGGAAACCAAGAAAACCAAAACTAAATCCAATTTCATCGTAACCCTAACGAACGAAGAAGACGTCAATCAAAGAAGGAAGAAATTGAAAGGAAACTGATCTCCGACACCAATCGAGTCCGCAGAATTTCTCTTCAACAACAGTCTCCAATGGCGGAAGAAATCTTTTACAGAAGTAGAGGAACTTAAAATCAATCAATCAATCGCAAAGGAGAAGCACCAAACCTGAATCAAAGGAGACGATAGACCCAGCGAGGAGAACAAATCAATCGAACCAAAATAGAAATATAAGTCTTGGATATCCCACTTATATATAGGTATACTAGGTAGCGTTGATTTTCAGAAATAGGTAGCGTTCAGAGGAGATTTTGCTTGATTAATACATATGGGATAATATTTATCAACCTAACACACCCACATAAATATTTACTAATCTAACATATTTACTGCCACGTTACTGCCACCTCACTGCTACGTCAAAATTTTAGTTGTCAAACTGAAAACGTGATATGGAGTCACGATTTTTTTTTTTTTTTTTTTTTTTTTCGTGTAATTTTTTTTTTCCTTTATGCTTTTGGTAGTTAACTTATAAGATTTTTAGACAATATGTTAAGGCTGACTTATTTTTATGAAAGAAAATAAAAATGATCTTGACAAAATATAATCTATCATATTATACCTCATCGATCAAACAAGTAGAATCTCTAGCATCTATGTGTTTTTATATTTTTTTTCAATAAAACTAAAGGTTTCAAATTAGTCATCTAGTATATTCGTGTTTTTGATTTTTTTGTCAATACAAACTAGTAAAAAGTTTGAAGTTACAATAGGTTTATGACCTTATATTTTACAACAAAAGTTTTGAAACTCGAGCAATTTGCAAAATTCAAAAAATTAATGTTAGTCAAGCAAAAAATTTCATTTGCTATAAATGAAGAACTTGCAAGTAGATCAACTACAAAGCATTAATATAAACAAAAAAAATGTCTTGTTATAGTTAAAAAAAGTCCTAGTCTGACCCCAAATAATGACTTCCAGTCCCACAACGTGTTCTCTTTACGATTTGCACATTACGATTTAAAGCTAATGGCACATTCGAATGACCCACATCAGCAGGATTTTGAGCATCTTCTCGTTGAATTTCATCGATATCATGCATTCCACCATCATGAGTACTTGCAGTCCAAGCATCTTTCAGAGTTGATTCATCAACTATTCGCAAAGGGACATAGTTGTACGTTCCAGTTCCAATGTACACATGATATCGATATATCATGTTTAATATCATTTTTTCATTGTCTATCTCCAAGGAATTACAGATAAAACTCACAAGTTCCTCGTACCCTAAACTCAACTTCGATCTGAGATGTCGAATAGGCGGTTTCGTACTTCGTGTACGAAATCTCAGATGGTCCATCAACCATGACACCATTCATATAGCACACCAAAGTTACTCTTCGATCAACCATTATGGAATCTATATATGTAGAATATAATTGTTAATCAATAGAAGTGATGATAATTAATACACTCACTTTGCACAAATAAACTTAACAAGCTCCATCGTGTATTAATACTTTATTTTATTTAAGTTCTTCATTTTATTCAAATAAGGAAGCAACTATCAATCAATTTGCAGTAAATAAGAAACTACACAATTGATGCAAACAATAGAACAAGGAGCCATTCAATGTTTGTCAATCAAACTACAATGTTTATCAAAACGAGCCCAAACCATGATAACCATTCGATGCCTTTCTTTATAATTTAAAATAAGAAATTACACAATTGACCGCAAAAGTCTCAATTAATTCATCAAGGCATTATATAAATATTGCACCAACGAACCCGAGACCGCAAAAGTCCCAATTAATTTATCAAAGCATTATATAAATATTACACCAACGAAGACTGCAAAAGTTCCAATTAATTCATCATGCATTGACAGTTAAGTTGACTACGGTGGAGGATATAATGCTCTTATATATTAGTGCATGATTTCAACTCATTGACGTGTGTCATATATTGCTACATTTTCTAAATTTATACACTTTATTCACTTTGAGACAGAAAACAAAAATTTAAGGAAATTAAATACTAACACAATACCAAAGCATACTTTTATTCATCAATTTAGCATACTTTTCTAATGCTGAATATCAAGCATACGACCCCAAAGAAAACACATTGCGGAATTAATTCATCAATTAACACAATTGGAGGAAGATTTTTACCAATACAAAAGAGATGGGGGAAGGCGAGAAAGGCGGCGTGGCGAGACCAGGCGGGAGCGAGACCGACCAACGGGAGGCGAGCGACCGCGGGTGGCAGCGCGACGAC
The DNA here is from genome assembly GCA_039657325.1 of Stephania cephalantha. Taxonomy (NCBI): domain Eukaryota; kingdom Viridiplantae; phylum Streptophyta; class Magnoliopsida; order Ranunculales; family Menispermaceae; genus Stephania; species Stephania cephalantha. Next base: position 13,666,486 of record CM077572.1, read on the forward strand.
TGAGGCAGCAGCAGCACGGCCGGAGGCGGCAGCGCCAGCGGGAGGCGACATCACGTGGAGGAAATGACGACCATCGACCGATCGGCATGAGTGAAATCAGCCATTACCGAGAGGCGTCTGCGTCAAAGTCGATGGAGCGACGATCGGGGATACGACGACGGAGGCGACGGACGGACGGCGAAACGGTTGCGCCGGACGCGAGACGGAGCGAAGACGGCGGTGAGACTAAAGGAGATGGAAACTGAAGGAGATGGCAACAGGGTTAAAAACTTATACCTAAGTCGTGACCCGCGGTCACGATTTAATTTAAATGGAAATCGTGATGAAATCGTGACCGCGGGTCACGATTTCTCTTTGAATTTTTAAAAAACAAAATAAAACTAAAACTAAAACGTGACCCGAGGTCACGTTTTGTTCGCAAAGACCATCCAACGGGTCGGGTGATGTGGCGGTGATGTCGCATTGACTGAGTTATATTGAGAATTATTTTTGTGGGTGTGTTAGGTTGATAAATATTACCCCCATATGTATTAATCAAGCAAAAAATCCAGCGTTCAGTTCACGTTACAATTTGTTTCAGGAAATGATCTGATGACGCGCTTTCGCTACTGATCCAGTCGAGCAACGCACCGTATAATACACTTTGATACACGCACGCTAATAAATGTAGGTACATCGTACGGACTGACTGAGTCTTGCCAAAAGTAATTACATTAGCAATATTTCTAAATTTAAAAGTAAATTTTATCCTAATATTCATTTTAAGTTATAATTATTTTTAGAAAAATTTGATCTCATCTCGATGGTGATCGTACGAGTTTTGATCGTGATAACACAGCACGTGAAATTGACGAAATAGGTAGCGTTAATTTCACGTTACGTTATAATTCTTTTTTTTTAGAAATATTTCTAATTTTAAACCTAACTCTCTTAAAAACGTAAATAGAAACTATTTTCCCTAATAGACGATTTTTAGGTAAAATACTTTTTGATACACATTGCTTTATGCAGCTGTCAGGTTTCTTTCATCGCAAGTTTATTGATGCAGCAAGAAATTTACCAATTGCTCACTACAAAAAAAAATAGAAATACTTTTCTTACAATTCGTTGATTCCGCGAATATCGAATTGAAGAAATATGTTTCTAACTTGTGATCGAACACATAAAGTTTAAGAAACCAAAACAAACAAAGAGATACTCTCTCTCAAAACTCAATTTTCATTAATCAATAATCCATAATCAATACACCTAATAAAATACGACCAACTTTTACGTATAGGCTTTATTATGAAATAACATAGAATCCAACATAAACTCCAACTTCTATAAACTCCTCTACTAAAAACAAATCCAAGTTAATCTAATTATGACTTCAAGTTTGACACAAACTCAAACAATCTTATCTAATAAATAAGAAATCCTAATCTAAAACAAACTCATATTTGCATCATTCTCTCCCGGTTGAGAAAAATTCGTCCTCAAATTTGATACCCGAATCGTTCTCCTGCACATGACATCTATGGTCTTCATCTTCATTACTCTCCCACGGTTAGAAAAAGTTCGTCCCCGAGTTTTAGTCTTCTCCTTTGTCTTGTGGGCTTCAATAACAAAATCTTAAATGATAGTCAACTCTTCCTCAAAACAATTTCGACGAATTTACCATCACTTGATGAAAACATGCATCTTTATAACATTTCTTGAAACTTCAATTGACAAATCAAAGTTGTCAACGAACACACCACCGTAAGAGTCTTGAAAAACGTCAACAACTAACTCAACATCCATGTCATGAGTTAAGGAACAAAAGTGTTTAATCGTCGCGAACTTTAGTTTTATCTCCATAACTTTCTTGACAGGGTAGTTGTCGATGACACCATCAACAACCACCTCTTTCAGAACCCGAGAGCTTTTAGAATGAGAAATCACCTCAATGACAAAGTCGTCATATGCAAATACTAGCTAGTCTTCCGCAAAGTCGTGCCCATCACTGTCAAACTTTGGCACCTCGTCATAATTGTCGAAGTCGTTCTCGAAGAAGATCGGATCCACTTTGTCGTCACCGTAAAGAAAAATAAATCCATCTTCTACTTTCTCGGTGACAAACTCATCGTCAGAACTAGAATATTCCTTTTCTAGCTCAAGCCTCTCAGTAGGCACTTTGTTCTCAAACCATCATTGACGTCGTTGACGAGGTTGTTATGGTTGCCTTTGCTGCTACAACTATTGCGCTTGATTCTGATGCAACTGTTGTACTTGAAGTGCTAGATTTTCAACAAAAGTCATTAGTTGATTGACACGTGTCAAACGTGTGCAATAAGTTCCCGTATATCTTTATTATTTGTAGTAGTGGTAAGTGGGATCATCCCCACAGGGATTTAGCAAACTTCTTTAGGAAAAAGGTTTTCAATAGTTTTTATTATTATTATTTTTACTTTAATTTAATTAATTTAATTAAAATGGAAATTAAAAACCACTTAATAAACTATAATAATCAACTAAACTTATTAAACTAACGTCACTAACATAACTCAAATTCACTAATATCCAAATCAATTCAATTCAATATAAAAGAAACATCTAAATAAACATCAAGAACAATGAAACCTTAATCCATTTTGCATCCAAACATATTACTTAAATCATAGTCATAAGCATACTTTAATCTTTTTATAAAGCATTCTAGATCATTAAACTCAAATCATAAGTAAGTAGGTAGCCCTTATCAAGTCATTAGTTTTCCTTATATCAATGGAAAAAGCCATATTCTAATTTATTGAATTAATCCTTCGGAAGCTCAAAGAAATTAACTTTAATTTAGGCAGTAAAATTGCATTATGTTCCATGAAAACTTCGAACTACTAAGCCTAATACCTTCGGAAAGCCACTTCAATATTAAACTTAGATCTCATTCCACCTAAGATATCTAAACGATAAAAAACCTTTTAAACAATCTTAATTACTACTTTAAACTAGATATTGAATCCAAATATCACAATACACATTCTAGACTATGCATACAATATAAAGCTTCATGATTATAATCCGCAAATAATAATCTATTAAATCATTGAATTAAAAAATAAAATTGGTTTAAAACATTAAGTACAAAATCATCTTATTATGACTACATCACAAAATGGATCAAGTTCATGTTCGGACTTTATTTAGATTAATAAACTACTCACTTTCATAATAAACATCGCAATAAAGTAAATATATGACATAGATAAACACATCTGAATAAATACTTTGAATCTTCAAATCGTCTGCAAAAGCAATGAACAATAAATCTAAAAACTAAATAAATATGAAAACAATAAACTATAGCTCCAAGAGCAATGAAACATTGATCTAAGTACTCAAGGGCAATTGGTTTCGTAGCCGTAAGGTCATATATATAGTATTCTAGGTAGTACATATCCCAAACTAACTCAAACTATTCGTAGTTATCTAATATTCTCGAAATTGAACCCATCGATTTGTCACCGATTCCACTTATAACTCAAATCATTGGTTAAATCCTTGGAAAAGTGCATTTGTGCTCCACTGATTCGTCTGGAGATTTATGTGTAAATCCTGAATCGCTGTCAAATCGCTAACGATGATTTATGGTTGATTCTTAATTTGCTAGTGATTCGTTGTGCATTTTTTCTACTTGGTTAAATCCTTCAATTTCTTCCATTTTCATTCATTTCTTCACATATTTTAATTATTACCCGAAATAACAAAAATAAAAGAAAACCTAGTGTAATATACATTTTTACATCCAAAATTACTCTAAAATATACTACAAACACTGTTTAATTATTGACTTATCGTCAAAGAGCAGGGAGTTAGTTCATATTCAGCCGACTCAGTCATCACGGGCTAAGAGGACTCAAGAGTTCTTTGCTCAAAATGCAGGGAATAAGGGTTTTAGAGTTGGTTCATCTTCTTCTGCAGTACTGACTCAATCAATTCCTACTAATACTATATATGTTAGTGCGCGTGTACCTTCACTCTCGTAACCTTTAGTGGTGAAACCACCTTTACCACCACCAAGTCAATCCAAAGGTAGATACAGAGGCATAGGTCAAGCTGGTTCTAAACCGGGCAGTTATGGGTAAGTTCCTCAGGCTAGTGGCATGTCTCATAGGCCCAATGTCATATGTTATTAATGTGGTCAACCAGAGCACATTCAGATTAATTATCCTACACTTCCAGCTTCTTTAATGGGTATTGCTATGCATATTGTTGATCAATCTCATGTAATGGAAGAGGCTGATAATGAGGCTACTCTGATATTAGTGGAAGATATGTTAAATATTTGTGTCGAGATATGCAAGTTCTTATTAATGCTGGTTCTACAGTTTCTTTTATTTTGGGTTTAATGATTGATGAGTTGAAATCGAAACATGTTAGAGTGAGTACATTATTAATTTTGAGTACAACAATGAGTGAGAAGGTTTATCTTCATGTATGTAAGAAATTTGTTGTCAAAATTGGGGAGAATGAGCTTCCAATTGATCTAAGGGTTATGAAGTTTTTGGAGTACGATGCATTGCTAAGAATGGATTGGTTAGCAATGTACCATGCCAATATTAATTGTTTCCACAAATGGGTAATCTTTTCGATTTCCAGCCTTTATGAGATTATAGTCTATAAAGGCTATAATCATTCACGACTTGCTACTCGTGGAAGGGAAGCTACTCCTCGAGGTTCGGAGGTTATAGTAGGGTTTTTAAGCTTTTAGTGAACTGGTTAGGAACTTAATATTAGTGAGATACTAGTGGTTTATGAATTTTTGAAAGTTTTCCATCTGAATTGCTTGGACATCCACGACTACATGTCATTGAATTTATCATTGATCTTATTCCTAGTACCCAACCTATATCTATTCCTTCATATCGTATGACACCAAAGGAATTACGTGAGTTGCAAATTCAACTTGAGGACTTGTTACAGAAAAGTTTTATCCATCCTTGTATGTCACTGTGGGGAGCACCGATTCATTTTGTGAAGAAGATGGACAAAACCCTACATATGTTCATTGATTATAGACAACTCAATCGACTGACTAGCAAGAACAAATATCCATTGCATATGATTGATGACATATTTGATTAGTTGAAGGGTGTTAGGTATTTCTCGAAGATTGATTTATAGTCTGGTTATTATCAGCTAAGAATTAGGGATAAGGATATCTTGAAGACAGCTTTAAGTACTCAGTAAGGGCACTTCGAGTTCACAGTGAAGCCTTTTGGGCTAACTAATGCTCCTACTACGTTCATGTACTTAATGTATATGGTGTTCTAATACTATCTTAACCAGTTCATCATCATTTTTATCGATGATATTTTGATCTATTTGAAGATCCGGGAATAGCATTCGCACCATTTCATAGTTACATTGCGGACTTAGAAGGATAATCAGTTGTATGCCAAGTTTAGTAAGTGCAAGTTTTGGGTTTCAGAGGTCAAATCTCCCGAACATTTGCTAATGTTGAGGTCATATCTATTGATCCATCGAAGGTTGAGGCAATCCAGGATTGGCCTACTCCTACCACAATGTCAAAGGTACGTAGCTTTATGGGGTTAGCAGGTCATTACATGCGATTTGTTGCAGGTTTCTCCCGTATCGCTTTGCCACTTACTTGGCTAACACTGAAAGATGTTGAGTTTGATTTGTCAAAAGAGTGCAAGAGTGCCTTTAAAAAACTGAAACGTGATTAGACTACAACGCTTATTGTTACATTAGCTGAATCAGAGGAGATTAGTGATCTATACCGATGCTTCTCATTCAGACTTAGACTATGTGCTTATGCAGGAAGGCATGTCTGTAGCTTATACTTCTAGGTAACTCTAAATCATGAAAGAAATCATCCAATTCATGATCTTGAGGTAATAGCAGTTGTGTTTGTCTTGAAGATTTAGAGGCATTACATGTACAACGAGAAGTCCATAATATTTTCAGATCATAAGAGTCTGAAATATTTGTTTACTTATAGTGAATTTTACATAAGGCAACATAGATGCCTCGAGTTTCTCAAGGACTATGACTTTACTCAGAAGTACCATCCAGGCAAGGCAGATTTGGTTGCAGGTGCTTTGATTAAGAGAAGAACATGTAGAGAAAATATAACTACTGCTAGAGCTTTTTAGTTGCATTTTTGGAGAAAGCATTAGTGATGATGATTCGTGAAAGTCCAGCTGACACATCCTTCACTGTGAAAGATAGTTCCAGAACTACATATCTATCTTCTGTGCTCAAATTAAAGCTGAGCCATAAATTATTCAACAGGTGGTTCATTGTCAGAAAGCTGATCAAAACTATTTAGTGCGTCAAAGGTTGGCAACTAGGCTCGATCATCCTGATTGGTCAGTTTCCAATGATGGTGCGATAAGCTTCAAGGATAGATTATGGATTCCAGCTCAGGATCAATTGAGGTAGGAGTTGCTACGAGATTCTCATAGATCTATTTATTATATTCATTCAAGTAACAGTAAGATGTATCGTAATGGGAAGCGTATTTATTGGTGGCCTAGGATGAAAACTGATATTGTTGAGTTCATAAAGAGATGAGAGATTTGTCAGCAAGTTAAGGCTGAGCATTATAAACCTGGAGGTTTGTTACATTCTCTGCCAATTCTTTTATGGAAATGTGAGTATATATCGATGGATTTTATTTTTGGAATCCCTCTCAATCAGCGTAAGCATGATACAATTCAGGTTGTAGTTGATAGATTGACGAATTCTACACATTTAATGCCTATTTCCATGCATGATATTTTGACATATAATGTGAGATATATGTGCATGAGGTGTTGACATTTCATGGAGTTTTATTGTCGATTACTTTGGATATAGATCTGAGATTCAGGTTCAGATTGTGATTGTGAAGAAAACTGGGAACAGTTCTTCATATCAAAACGACATATCATCATCAGACTGATGGGCAGATTGAGTGTCTGATTTTGGTTTTAGATGACATGTTTTAAGCTTGTGTTTACGAGTTTGATGGCAATCGGAAGAAATATATTCCATTGTATGAGCTTTCTTATAATAATAACTATCAAGCTAGTATTGAAATGGCTCATTTTGAAGCTCTGTACGGTCGGCCTTGTCATTCACCTACGTGTTGAGCAAAGGTTGGAGATACAATTTTGCTGAGGCCCGAGTTGATTCAGGACTACATTGAGAAAATTCAGCAGATTTGGTAGCATTTGACCGCAACACACCTAAAACAAAAGAGATATGTCGATAAGCATCATAGATTTTTAGAGTTTTTAGAGGATGATTATGTTTTATTGAAAGTTTCACCTATGAAAAGGCGTTTAGGCTTGGATTGCAGGGTAAGCTAGCTTCAAGGTATATTGGGCCATTCAAAGTGAAAGAAAGAATTGGTCCCTTTGCTTACAGGTTTGAGTTACCTATTCAGCTCGTTCGAGTTCATAATGTCTTCCAACCATATATGCCTCGTAAAATAGAGACTTAGTTCACTTAAAGAATTGACTGTAATGAATTTGATATTCGGGAATACTTATCTTATGACGAGAAACCAATTCAAATCCTTGATCATGATAAGATTCAGAAGCTAAGAACCAAAGAGATTTATTTGGTTAAGGTGAAACGACAATTTCACGGAGATGAGGAACTAACATGGGAGTGGAAGTCTTATATGAAGGAGCAGTTTTCTTTTCTATTTGAAACAATAGGTAACTTTTATGTTTCCTTTAATTTCGATGATGAAATTTTTTATATTGTGGAGATTGTAATGATCAGTATTCTTAAGTAGGTAATTAGCACTAACACGAGTCCTAATTTGTCCCAAATCAGTAATAATGTATTTGTCTTTAATCGAGGGTCACCGACCTGTGATATGGCCTAACGATGGTATATAGTCTGACACAGCGCGGAGGCCGAGATGTATTCTATATTTGGGTGATGGTATTCCTAGTGATTTGTATATGTGTAGATTATTAAATCACATTCACTTAAATTTATAGGCATTAAGTCGTGAGCGGGGACACACCTCGAGATGCGTGTAGGAGTGGAATTGGGTAGAAGGTGATTGGTAAGTTTTGATTAAGTCATATACACATTCATTTACCCAAATTAGGCATATTTGATTATTTTGGAATATAGTGTACAAATCAAATAAATCAAAGTACATAAGTTTATGAAAATAAACATAGACCATGGATAATCCTCGAGATACGTGTTGAAATGAAATCCATGAGATTTTGTGTCAAGATTTGTGTTAGTGTGTGTATGTAAGTGGAGATAATGGGGTGATTATGGGCTTTTGGTTTATATAAAGATGAACCATCAAGTAGAGATGTATGGTTGAGATGTTAAGTTCAAACCTATAAATACATGTCTTGCTAATAAACCATATAAAATAAGGCAATTAAATAATTAAGATTTTGAGGTGAAAACATTTGCTAGGATTTGAGAATTCAAAGGTTCAAGAGAGCTAAATTCATCAACATTAGGTTCTACAACAACATGACTTGAAGATCAAGAACCTAGGTGAACAAACCTATTACTATGCCCTCATTTTCATTCATGCATGTGAGATTTAAGTCATGAATTATAGGCCTTTTGATAAAAAAAAGGAAATTAAAATCATTTCATGTTATTTTTTTTATCAATTTGAAGACACAATTGAAGTTCGAAGTTTAGATTTTAAGTTGTTAAGATTTTGGTCAAAATTGGGGTTTCTATGACTTGAAGATTTGAAATTTTGATATAATTAAAGTCCTTGTTTTCTTAAACTAATTCGATATTTAGATTATTCGTGAAATTTCACTCAATCTACTATTTTAAATTTTTATTTTTGGGTAAGGAATGAATTTGTTTTGAATTTTTCAAGTTCATGAATTTCTTGAAACAAAAAACTGGAATTTTGCATGTTCCTATTTCGATCTGAACCAGTCTCTGTATTTTGGCCACAAACTTCTCATTTTAAATCCAAATTGACTCATAAAACCTTGATCTCATGCACCATTTGAAGATTTGGACTCCTTCCTATTCAAAAATGTTATGCAACTTTGATGACGAATCTAAAATTTTTGGATTTCACAGTTTTGATAATGTCCTGATGTTTTAAGAATAACTCCCTCATATTTTCTTGGATTGAGCTCATTTTTAGTATGACATTCTTGGGTATGTTTTTGTCTTCAATAAAAAAATCTTGATTTTTGAAGCTATGGTTTAAAAGAAATAAATTTTTCAAGTTTGATGGTCGGAATATAAAACTGTTTTGAGTGATTATGATAAAATTTCCATATCTCCCTCATTTCTTATCAAAATTGCGCAAACCTTATAGTTTCTGAAAATTAAGTCATAACCCTTAAACTTCTCTTTGGACTATAATACTTAACTTAAACATTTTGGTAATTGAAACCAACTCATAAGTTGTTACATCAAAACTGTCTTTATTTTAATAAAGTGGATTTCAATTTACACATGTCGAGCTTGTACAATAATTTCCCCTCTATATTATACTTTAAATATTTTGTAGTAATGGAAAGTGCGAATCATCTCCATAAGATTCTGAAAAATTCTCTAGGAAAAAAGACTTTTAAAGGTTTTTATTATTTTTATTGTACTTTAATTTAATTAAAAACAATAATTAAACTAACTAATAATTAACTATAATATAATAATAATTAACTAACTATATTAACTTAACTAACACAATCCAAATTCACAATCAATCAAATAGATTCAATTCAATAATAAATAAATATCTAAACAAACATCCAGAATAATGAAACATAAACCCCTTTCGCATTCGAAACATGTAACTTCTACCATATAGCTATGAACATAGTTTACAAAGTATCATAGATTATTAAACTCTAATCATAAGTAAGTAAATAGCCTTGAGCTAGCCATTTGTTCTCCTAATACCAGTGGAACAACCACGTTCCAATTCTATTGAGCTAGCCCCTTTTACATAAAAACATTAACTTCACGCAATAAAACCGCATTACACTTTATGAAGACCTCAAACTACTAAATCTAACATCTTCTGAAAGCCACTTCAATATTAGATTTAGATCTCAAATTCACCTAGGATATCTAGACGGTGTTTACCTTTCAAACAATCCTAGTTACTACTTTAAATAGATAATGAGTCCAAATATTACAATACACATTTTAGACTATGCATGCAATACAAAGATCATGGTTAAAATCAATAGAAAATAACTTATTAAATCAACGAATAAAATAATACAATTGGTTAAAAGCATTAAGCACATAATCTTCTCATCTTAATTACATACCAAAACGAATCTAGTTTAAGTTTAGACTTTGTCTTGATTGAATAACTACTCGCTCATAATCATAAATAACATTGTAATAATGTAAATAAAATAAATAAATAAATTTCCTGTGGAATAAAATACTTTAAATCTTCAAATCTTCACCAAAAGCAAAGAACAATAAAGCAATAACTAAAACAAAAACATCCCAAACCAACTCAAATAGCTCGTAGTTATCTTAAATTCTCGAAATCTTCTCCAGCGACTCTTAGCGATTTACGTGTGAGTGGAATCGCTAGGAAAATCCGTAACTCTGAGGTCCCTGGTTTCATCGATTTAGCTAGTAATTTTGAGTCATGTGAATAGCTGAGCATCGCTAGGCTTATTTTCCAGGTCTTCATTGATTCCTTGGTGATGATTCTTTGCATACTCTTTTGACTGGATTAATTTCTTCATAATTTTTTTATTTTTCATTCATTTCTTCATATTCTTCATTTATCACCTGAAATAACAAAAATAAGAGAAAAACCTGTGTAATATAGTCTTTTACATCTAAAATCATCCTAAAATAAACTATAAAACATGTCTAATTATTGATTTGTCATCAACATAAACAAATTACTGAGGGGGCTAATTTTAAGAAAATTGGAATTTAAAACCACTTAATCAACCCAAAACATGTTAATATCAATTTGTTAGGACACCTCAAGAGCTTAGAGAGGACTTACGAGGTGTGGAAAGCAAGTTTTAGAGTGACAGGAGCTGGTCTAGGCTAGGACTTTGCGTGCATTGAGGTAAGTAAACCTGTCGGACATTCATTTCCATTTTAATTCCCTTTTATTGTCGGAATATAGTCACTTGGACTGTTTTTACTATTTTTAAATCTCCCAATGCCATGACATATATCGGTGTACTATCTATGTTTAGTATAAGTACTGGATTCATAGTTTTGAATTGTTTCAAGGTGTTTCGTCCCATTCGTTTTCTTATCATAGTTAGACTTTTTATTGTTGTTGATCTTTTGACTTGTGTTTTGTGAACTAGCATGCTACTGTATTATCCTCTGGTGTTGTTCACCTCCATGTTCACATGTTTGTATATTAGTCATATTTGGGTTCATGCTATATGAGTGTTATAGTGTTTGTAAGATAATTCACACGTTTTGGTTCCCTGATTTTATGAGTGAGTGCGGCACATAGGGTTAGAGTCCTTAGGGATGTCGAAACTCCTTATTGGCTGATGTGACGTAGATAACGACCAAATATATAAGCTGATGTGATGAAGCTCATGGCTGACCGAACCTCAATTTATGTGACTATTTGGTCTGTTCCTTTTGGTGTATTTGGTACCTGTTTGCATATATTCCTTTCAACTTTTCTTTTGTTGCTAATCTTATGCTTTCAGTTACCGTTTCTTGTATATTTGTAAATGTGAATGAATGGCCACAAGATTTACTCACTGATATTATCATCTTTGGTGACAATTGCAGATCCATCGAGTAGCAGACCAGGAAAGAGAAAATCGACAACTACCTTTGAGTCCTCGGCGACTGTCTGCTACTTTTTTTGTAGGTCTTACTTGTTTATATTTATTACATATGTCTTTTACTTGTTTTGGGTTTTATATTGGGTTGAGAGACTAGACTCCTCGACAAATGCATGATATTACTTTAATTCTCGCCACTTTTGATATGCATACATGTGATCTATTTCCTGGTTTATAGATATACGAGTTTTATGAATGCTTCCGCAATATTATTTAAGACTTCCGCTAAGTTATTAAAAATGTATAAGAAAATTTTTAATTAACTCTGAAAAATATGAATAATGAGAGACGAGAAATTCTTATCCTGAACACAAGTTACAAGAAGAATAAGACAAAATGTTGACTAATATGTTCTTAAGTCCTACGTGGAGGGGATTAGGGTTTAATGATGGGATTAGGTCAGGTAGAGCGTTGAATAAAGATTCAGGTCGTCACATAATTAACTGGAGTTAGGCTTGTGGTAAAGCTTGGCGTACCTCGATTAGTGTGTGGGTGTGTTGGCATGACTGTATTGTGTTTGGATGGTTTGATAATGAATTAAATATACTATAGGCTATTAATACAAATTAATATACGCCTATAGTTGGAAAATAATTAATTAATTAATAAATTGTCGATAAGCCTAATGTGACGTGAGGGTCGTGTAATGAGTGTACACGCCGATGAATTTATATGCGTTAAAATACATAGGTATATATATTTATATGTAATTGATATATATATATATATATATATACCTACTTTCAATTTAACTAATTTGAACTATTTGATGGATCTCGAGATCCGTGCGAATGGAAGATGAGTCAAAATGTGTGTCACCTTAGTGACTGGTGTAGCTTTAAGACCATTTCCATTAGATCAATCTTGAGATTGTGCAATGCAAATCTCGAGAAAAACCAAAATATATAAATCAAAACAATTCAAACTTATCTCACTGTTTCTTCGATCAAATGAGAAAGTAAAATAGGGTTTAATTTTTTGAGAATCAAGGAATTTAAGGGGAGATAGAAAATATTGAATCGGCTAAATTAAGGGATCATTTCATGGATTGGTTGATTGAGTGGTAAGTTTTTATTTAGTTCTTCACTTTTTGAATTGAAAACATGGGGTTTTGGTGGGTTTTTGGATTACATTGTTGTTAATTATGGTTGTTAATGGTTTTTATAGGTGTAATGTTGGGGTGTGTGCCCTAGGCCAATTTTGTAAACGTTGTTTAACTGTTATAAGTATAAGCATGTTTCTTTTATAATAGTATTCATAGATAATTATTGTATTATTCCAAACATCCCCAGTCAGTTATTATCGTGAGAACAATAATAAATTAAGACTAGTATGAGTGCAACAGGGGTGATTTGTGATCGAAATGTTCCTACTAAGTTAAAAGGAAAATTTTATAGGACCGTAATTAGGCCAGCTATACTCTATGGAAGTGAATGTTGGGCGGTAAAGCAACAACAATTACATAAAATGAACGTAGCAGAAATGAGGATGCTTAGGCGGATGTGTGGTAAAACTCGTAAAGATAGAATAAGAAATATAGAAATTCAAAGACAAGTAGGAGTAGCACCAATTGATACAAAGATTAGGGAAGGGCGGTTGCGGTGGTTTAGTCACCTGCAAAGACGACCTACAAATGCCCAAACTAGAAAATTTGACTCAATAGAAACTGTAGAAATTCGACGAGGTAGGGGCAGACCAAAGTTAACATAGGATGCATTAATTAGGAGGGATTTGAATGGTTTGAAAAGCTCACCATCAATTGCACTTAATCGAGCACAATGGAAAATTTTGATCCATGTAGCCGACCCCAGTTAATTTGGGACTGAGGCTATGTTGTTGTTGTTGTTGTTGTTGTTATGATGAGTCTTGATTGATAGTCATGTGATGATTATAAGTATACGGATACGGATAAAAATCATGTGTATCTGTTAGGAATAGATGTTGGACCTACCCGCTGTGAGAACACTACATGGTCAATGTCATAAGTGATTCTTATGAGAGTTATATCATTTAGTCCTTTGACTTGAGATCACCAGAGACTCCAACATTAGGAGCACAATGATTTGACACAATCAAATGTCATTTTTAACTGGATGATTATAAAGATTGTGATTGGTCATTGTTCGACTAACATGTGAAAGTCGTGTGATCAAGATGGGATTTGTCCCTCTCTTTTAGAGAGAGGTATCTATTAGGGCCCTCAATATGTTAGACTGATAAATGGCCATTTCTAGTGAATTGATTGGATCAATGTCACTTAACAATTTCAGTCTACTCGAAGATCGAGACTAGTAGATTGAACTATAAGGGTGAATGTCTTATGTTCAATCAAAAATATTGCGTAACAAAAGGATATGATATACATTGTCTATTAGGTTGTATCGATTTATTGATCTTCGTGCAACTTAGGTAGTCATAATGTCTTGCTAGAGGCCGCTTATGATTCGTCATACCAAAAATGATTTTAGTTCACTACCAATGTTGTATGAACCTTATTGGGTCGCACACAAAAAATGGATTTGCGCAATTTAATATTATTTGGGTTGATGAATTTTATTTGATAAAATTCATTTTGAAGATTCTCATTAAGTGTCCTAGTTTGACTAGGAATCAAAAACCTCCTACGTTTTTAGTGTGATTAGAAATTTTGTCTCTTAGTAAATACTATTTTGAATAGGACTGTAATTGGAATTATAGTATGACTTTAATTCTAATTTGAGTTTTAGATAAATTACAACTCTTATTAGATTAATAATTGTATATTATCTATGACTCTATCCTTTTTAGAGTTGGACTTTATGTAAGACTCTATTTAAAGTGTGACTAGGAGATGAAGTTCTTTTACAGCTCGACCTATTGTACTATAAATAAGACATTAAGATACTTTGCTAGAGAGTTTTTTATGAGAGTTTTCGCCGTAAAATTTTTGGCGCTAGCACTTCGGATCGTGATCATCTGTTCATGCGTGGATTTCTGATAGAGGACGTTCGTATCGGGCAACGTCTTAAAGGAATCGATCAACACCAAACAAGGCAGACATGGAGTTGTTCTTGTTAAGGTATGAGTTTTATCTATTGGTACATCAATTTAATGGAATAGATATGATCATGGTTTGGGGATATTCGAAAAAGTTTTGAAAACTTCCGCTGCACTTGATCCCCGAAACACAACATGTAAGACCTTATTAGAGGCCCTCCAAAGTGAGTAGAGAGGTTTAAAAATGAATTTAGGATTGAATAGAGGCTGCTACCCTGTTCTCTTTTCTAGTCACTCGATGGTATAACATGCTCCATATAGTACTGAAGCGCGCTCCCTATAGTAGAGAATCACGCTCCCTCCATGAAGATCGATGAACTCAGAAGGTAAGGCGTGCTCCACCAAAGCAAGGAGTGCACTCCTTATTCAAAAAATAGCAATAATGTTGAAATGACTTAGGTTATTTTGGAGGGTTTAGGGATTGGTTTAGGGGACCTAAACCTTGAGTACTAGACATATATTTACCTTAAATGGTCTATGTTAGTTGCTCGAACACTAGAAGAGGTTCAAGTACCTCGAGAGTAAGTGAATTTGGAAAGAAAATTTGGGGAATTCGACAAAGGTAAGTGGGACTCAATTATATTATCAATTGTGCTACGTAAAGTAGTATATTTAGTTCATATAGTTTATGAAATGGGAAATGGGAGCAATGTACTATGACAAGCATAAAACTTAATTTACAACTCGGAGGTGAGTCAGATTTTGTTAACTAGATATGAAGTGGTTATGAGGTCACTAAGGATTAGCCTTACCATCATATCTTCGTAGTTTATGGCTTAATATCATCACTCATTATCCAAAAGAGTAAGGAGACTCAGCTAGTTTTGAATACACTAATGAAATCGCACATCGCCTAATGTGTGGATTTCATTAGTAATATTCCTGAGTAACTGAGAGATGACACTTATAATTGAAATAAAAAGTGATGTCATGAGTATGGTTGCTATTGAACTAATAATTTGCATATGTTATTTATTATTATACTGTTCTGATACACTAAATAGATATTAATTAGAATTATATTGTTATTCATTATTTCTTATTAAATAAACTATTGATATATAATTGTGAGTCACTAACTGAGTATGTCGGGGAGCTCACCCCTTTAAACATTTAAGGTTCACAGCCGATGCTTCGGCTAAAGGGAAGGAGAAGGCATAGGAATTTCTTAGTCTTTTCTACGATGTAATGAACCGTCTTTGTATGTATATATTGTTTGAATCACATTGTTGTAATATAATAAGGATTGTGAGGTTTTGTAATTGAAGGTTTTTTGGTAAACTTTAGATTAACGTATATTATATGTGTTATCGAAAAGTTTTTAAATTTTTCGTTGTGTTTACTTTGATTTTTATTTTGATATCGATATACGGGTTGAGTTTATCGGGTATTGGATGAGAGTTTGCTGACTCTAGTTAAGTCTGGCTGGTGTACCAAGGCTTAATTAGGGTTTCAGGTTGAGTATTGCCCTAATTAGGATAAGGGAAGCTACAAACAAAATCTTTCTTACCAAAACTAAAATAGTACAATGCGCTATTAGTAGTGTCGCCCAAGTCTTTCACGTAAGACATAACATTTGAATAAGACAAAAGGTCAACATCAAAATGGGAACTAATGAGTTTCCTCTTCCCATTAATATATTGATCACCTATAAACTCACCCCCATAAGATATGAAAAACCTCGACCTCTCAGTCATTCTTTAAACCTTGACCACATTGCAATCACCAAAAAAGCAAAAACACAATCAGTCATTAAAAGTAAATGCAAATATCACAGTATGTGAAAAAATCTATGATCTGCCACACATAGCAAATACTATAAGAGTTATTGTCACTCTTTTTTGAGAAGGCAATTAGAGTTGTCGTTAATCTTATAAATCACAATTACAATATAACAGTAACTAAATAAAAAAAGACAAGCATAACTACATGTCAACATTAGAGAATAATGGGAACAACAAATGCTAACTTTCATTATTAAAATATGGGGAACAAGCTTTAACATGGAGAGTTCAACTTATATGACCACTTACAATTCAATTCGCATGGGACCATAACAAAGGAATATGTCTATTAATATATTCATAAAAGAGAATGTCATATTCACATGAACAAGCAAAACAATTGGCACAATATAGTCATTAAACGATGTGGAGACAACCTCATAAAATCACAACAACGCATTTATCAAAAAACCCTAAAACATGTACTCAAAATTAGGGACCACAAACAATAAAAATCTCAAATCAAATCATATATAAGCTCACAAGGCCATTTCCAAATTGAATAAATAGAGAAGAATTATTTGTTCCATATTTTGATTCAATAATGTGGCTATCTCAAAAAATTCTAAATCACTGGCACATTAAAAAGGCACATATAATTGCACAGTGAGCTCCACAATTACCTATAAAGAAAAGTACTTTACAGTGTAAACAAGAACATTCATTATGAATCTTAAAAAAATTAAAGCGGGGTGTTTTTGTTTTTAGGAGTACACAATGTATCTATAGCATCCCCTATCCCAATTAAGGCGATACTCGGCCTAAAATCGTAATTAAGCCCCGGTAACCCAGCCAAACTTAACTAGAGCCAGCAACCTCTCCTTCCATACCTGATAAACTCAATCATATATCAATATCGAAATAAAAACCAAATATACCCGCAGCGAAAAATTAAAAATTTTTGATAATCAAAATGATATACATAAATACGGAGTTTATCAAAACCAAAACTCATTTATAAAACCTCCCAACCTTGTTCATTTATTACAAAGTAATTAAAACATTATATATACATGAAGGTAAATTATATCATAGAGAAGATAATAAACCTCCTAAATCTCTCTTTTCTTTTCGCCGAAGCACTGGCTGAAAACCTGAAATGTTAAGTTTGGGGTAAGCGTTCCAACTTGCTTGGTAAGTAAGGACTCACAAAGCAATCGACATTCAATATAATATTCAAGATTAATATGCGCCAAATATAACCAACAACATTATGAAAAGCATATAATCCGATAAATAGCGGATGCAAGTCAATCTGTCAATGGCTATTCTACTGTGATTCCCCTTTCATTTATAAATCTAGGGTCGATTACCCACCGACACCATTTACGTGATTGCTAGACCAACACATTAGCCAATGTGTGTCTAGCCAATCCATTAATGTTTAAAGGTTCTATTCCAAACCCTCTAATGAATATGTAATCCACGCAACCTATTTAGCTAAGTTGGATTTAACATATAGGACGGGAATCAAACCTTTATCTTATACAACATATTCTCCATTTTAGGATTTACTCTCGCTGATCACATCATACACCGTTTTCCATTTAATAACACACCATAGTGTACATAGTCCCCTATTCAGTCCATAAACTATATGAACTGCATATACTACAATATTCAGGCAACATTTATATATAAGCGAATCCATACTTACCTCATTTAGGATTCTTTTCCAAATTTTCTAACTTTTCGGGTCACTCGACCTTTCCCGGTGTTCCAATACATATCACAAACCATTTATGGTTAATATAGGTCTTATACCCTATATTTAGAACCCATAAGTTAGTCTCTAAGACCTCAGAGAATTCTAACCAAATCTCAGCATAGTTGTTGTTTCTTAAGGTTGGAGGGTGCTATCTCATTTGGTGGGGCGCACTCCACCAATTAGGCTCCTGACAACTTATGAAGGGAGCGTGTTTCCCTACTACAGGGATTGCGCTTCACCCTTCACTGTCTCGACAGTGAATAGGGCAGCAGCCCCTGTTCAATCCACTAAACACAACACTCCCCATAACATCAAGGAGGACCTCTAATGAGGTTTTAACTCATTTCCAGTAATCAACAACAACAATAAATAGAGAATTAATTATCTACCGTTGAATTCAACTCAAAAACTAAAACTAAACTCACCACAATGATGAATCTTAAATTTACAATAGTTTGATCACTTTTGATCACAAAGAAATCCTCTCATGATCAACTCCTCGAAATCAAGCCCTCAACTAATTTCACACCTCTCCCACTCAATCAAATAGTGATAAAACATAAATAGTTTTTGATTTATATATATAGATTTTCTTCAAGATACGCATTACACTATCTCGAGGCTGATCAAGTTAGTATTGTGCAAAAGTGACACTGCATATCGTGACACATATCTTAACGCAATCTCCACTTATGCTCATCTTTAGGCGATCCAACGATCCATATAAATCAATTAGACTAATATTTCTATTTCTGTATATTTATATATCAATTATATATATATATATATATATATATATACCGTATATATATTCCGTCTATTTCATCGCTAATAAAATCACCAAACATGCCTACGAGTATTCTCGGATGTGTGCATTCATTTCACGACCCTCTCGTCACACTTAATGTACTGGCAATTTATCAATTAGTTATTTATTTTCTTATTTATAGGCATGTATTAATTTTCGATTAATTTCAAATACCTTTGAATTTACCAAACATATCATACAAACACAAATAATCACATAAACCCACGTACATGCTAATCGAGGTACGCCAAACTTAACCACAAGTCTAATTCGGGTTAATTAGGATTCGGTTAACATTAATCACCATCTTAAGATAACGGGTCGTTACTGTTTCCCCAATTTAAAGAACTTTCGTCCATGTAATTAAAGTAAACATAATTATTACATGTAGTTTCAAAAAGAAAAAAATACTCCTTTATATGAGATTCCCGCTCCCAAGTTAGTTCCTCGTCTCCGTAAACTGCCATTTCACCATAACCCTAGGAATCTCTTCGATTCTCAGCCTCTGAATCTTACGATAAAAATCTGAATTGGTTACTCATCGTAAGATTAGTCTTCCCGAAGATCAAATTCATTCCAATCAATCTTTGGAGTGAACTGAGTCTCCGTTCTGCGAAGCATATACACGTGGAAGACATTATGAACTCCAGCTAGTTGAGGAGGTAACTCCAACCTGTAAGCAACAGGACCAACTCTTTCTCTTACTTTGAATGGCCAATATACCTAGGAGGTAGCTGTCAGCCCCTTGCCATTAAGACAACTGACCGGCCTAGATTCCCATTAAACCCTGATAATCTAGTTGCATTAAAAATCTTCTAGATTCCCATCATAATTAAAGATTAACCACAAGTAACTAAATCATTATAGAGTCAAGTTCTTTGAATCATTTATTGGATCAAATTGAAAAATCAACTTTAAAGTTTATTCTACTTTCTAAATAAAAATCGGCGACACCTCCTCTATATCTAGATCTATGGCATAAATGTCAATTTTCTCTCAAATACATGTATAAAGGTAGGAATGCCTAGAAGGACTCATATCCATACAGAGGAGATATTAATAAAATATAAATTCATTCTATTATCCTGAAAACAAGTCTCAAGTCATTATCTCACCCCCAAATTTATAAAACGATCCTTTCTAACTTCAAAACGCCGGTATAGACATCAAAATAAGTCACCTAACACTCAAATATTCCCAAACCCACTTATACAATATACATATAAAAAATACATACATAAGCGAAAGGAAGCTCTTAACATTCAGAGATAGTCGGCTAGCTTCTCCTTTCCCATGCCTGAACTAGAACCTGAAATTGCCAATAGAAGGTAAAACAATTTCAGATAAGTAAATCATACACTGTCCAAATTACTTGAAAAGCCAAATGCAAGATAATAAGAGAGATATATGCATTTCAACGAGAAACAACAGTTAAATAACAATATGTGACCACATCCTTCATGTTAACATTTCATTGATAAGTGTATGATAAACCAATGAAAATATAGCAGTATTATATGTGATTTCTAATATACTACATGAGGATAATCTGCTAAACTCTGTTAACTCAGCCCACAAAAGTTGTTTCGGTTTTTGGCAACTCTTCCCAGATCCCACAAGAAACATACTCGGTGAAGAGTTAGCTATCAGAGTTTTAAAATCGAACTCCTGACCCACACTATCTTTGATGAATGATATCGTGCTCAACAATTATGTAACGCGAGATACAAGGAAATATACATAATTGTAATACGATAAATATGATAAAATGATCACTATAGGATTTACTTACAGTACAAGCACCAAATCCTATCCAAATTCCTTCGTCGCTTCTATTTCGATGATATTCGGCCGCTAAAATCACCTATCAATTGATCATAACGGATTAAGTCAATTCTAAGTCACAGTTGGTGAATTTTACGTCTAAAAACCATGAAAAACCATCGTATGGTTCTTTAATCGAAAATCTAACTCCAAATCTGATTTTAAAACACCCAAATTCTTCTAGGACAAGTGTCTTGGCAATTTCTTAGATCAAAACCTTAATTCGATATGATTTCGGGTCCCTTCATGCATTTTACGTTGCAAAAAACCAAAGAAATCCCTTTTAAATTAGTTTTTAGCTGATCAACATCAATTAAGGATCTCCAATATCAATTTGCGTATAAAAATAGAGTTTTATATCCTTTGGACCCATTTCCCAAATTTTTAGTCCATCCGGGATTTGTAGCGCGCTTTACAAGGTGAATACCCGTTGTACGAACCCCCAAAACTCCAAATTTCCACTTTATTATGGGAAACATATTATTTTCTTACTTTCCCCAAATTTTTATACTTATCTGATTTTTTTTCAAAAATTGGCCAAATCGGGTCGAATCGCGCCAATTTCGCTCGAAGTGGCTTGGCGGACCATGGGTCTGCCCCAAGGTAGACCCTGGTCCGTCCCAAGGACTGATGTGCAATTTTTGCCTTGCAAAATGCAAGGCAGGCATGCCTTGCGTTTACAAGGAAAGCCAGCGCTTGCAAGGCATGGCTGGGTCTGCCTTGGCCTCAGCCATGGCAGCCTTTCTGCCTTGCCAGGGTATGGACTGGACATGCCTTGGCAGTTCATACCCTGGCAAGCCCAGCAAGGGTCCATGGCAGCAATTACTGTGTTGTTGTCATGTTTTCAATTTTTTTCTTGTTGTTTTTCATTGAATCACACCCCACCATCACTCAATACTCTTCGAAGAACCCCGACAAAACACCAGCTAATCCCCAACACCAAACCATGCTCAAATTGCTTAAAAATGAAGAGGCCCTCTATGGGCACCCCACCAATTCATGAAGGCACCCATATTTTTTCTCATTTTCCCATCTAAAATGTAAATGTCTATTTTGCCCCTTCATATATACTCACTCAAACCCCACAAATCATTTCAATGCAAAACTGGGCACCCCACCACCTTGGATCACAAGTGAAACCTAAAGCTACAATTGTGTTTGCCGAGCGTGTATCGATTTTTGCGTCTCGACATCATCCGACAAATAAGTAACAATGTTTGACAACCATATGAAGCTTTGAAAGAACTGTTTTTGGATAAAAACGTGAAATTGATGATTTTGTTTGTCAACATAGGGTTTCTCATGGACGCGATTGATTCGGCCTCGCAGACCGAGAGTTATGCAAACGTCTCGGCCAACATCCACCGAGAAAGGAATAAAAGTCTCGGTAATGAACAACCGAGAGAAATGCTACGTTCTCGTTTGTACATCACCGACAGGACATAAACTATACACTTCGACTTACTCTCGTGATGTGGTGACCGAGACGACAATAAATGTCTCGGTCATGGAAAACCGAGATTTATCTTACACTCTCGGTTGTACAACACCGACGAACATAAACTATACACTAATGGTTGCTCTCGTGAAGTGGTGACCGAGATAACAATATAACTCTCACCATTCGTTGCGAGACCGTGTAAACTATAATAGCCCGTCTCGCCGAGAACCACGAGTTCCCAAAAGTTTCCCCTCGCCTCTCGACCATGCTTGGCGTAGAGCGTAAACAAAATCTCCGGCCCGTGTTGCCGAGAACCACGACTTTCCAATAAATGCACCATTGAATGCACCGCCACACAAACATAACAACTACTCTACCAAATGCAACTTAATTAGACTATCAACGTACCTTCAAACGATCGATTTCACGACTTGAGTGTGTGAACGAAAAACTTGAACCGAGCCCTAATGTGGAGACGAAATCGACCAAAACTCGGAGCCTTCAAACTCGAAAAATGTCCTACAACAGCGGAGAGAGACGAAGATGAACAAAGACAACTGAGATTCGAGATTGCTAGCTGGTTCGTTGACGAGAAGTAGGGCAAGTCAAGCAAGAGGACGGTGGTGGGGTGGTGGGGTGCCTCTGTAATGCACGAGGGGTATTTTCGGGATTTCGGGCCTAATTTTTGGGTGCCCTTGGTAATTTGATTTGTGCCCTCAATAAGAGGGTGCCTTCATGAATTGGTGGGGTGCCCTTAGTGGCCCTCAAAATGAATAGCAAAGAGGGATACTCACCTCAGTTTCAAACCGTTTTACTGTCCAAGATTTTCCTTCAACCAAAACACTTTTCCTCACTTCCAACGTCGCTAAATGAACCCAAAATTTGCAAGGAATGGTGGGGAATGAAAGTTGGGTGTTAAGTGATAGCAAGGAGGGCGAGAGAGTATAGAGAATGGTATAGATCTAGGAGGTATAGAGAGAGATTGTGAGGGATGAGGCGGTGGTGTTGGGTTGGTTTTAAAAACTAACCCTCACCTACCCTCCTCAATATTCTTATTTATTTGTCAACCCTTCTAGCACCACTTTCACTTTTGTTTTCCAACTTATTGATTATTTATTGAGACATCCCTGATCTGAACTTATTATCATTATCCTTATTTTAACCCTAACCCAACTCAATTAGTAACTTTTTGGTTAATTGCTAAGACACCCCTAATTTACTTAATCTATCCAACATCAAATTTCGACCCCGGGACCTCCGATTGACATGAAACTCGACGAGGAGAGTCCCAACAACATTTTTTTAATTGTCCCAATACTCTAGACCCCGACTCGCACACAAATCAAGGCGCGGGTCTCACATCGGCATTTTAGGTCCATGATGCACTCTAAGCTCAATTTTTTTATTTTATTCACACTTAAACCAAGTCCGACAACATTGTACATGCATCAAATATCTAGAATACCACTGACATGCTCATATTTTAAGGCAAGATCATGGATCGATGCTAATTTCCATATTTCACTCAAATGGACTCCAATTCGGTTGAAACTTGAAACAAAGTTTCCACTCGTCATATTTTTTTTTTAATTTTGACATACACACACACACCGACCGACAAACAAATTGAGGTTAAAACTTGTGACGGTGCAGCGAAACAAAACCCAGACTTTTTGAAGTCCAAAACTTGAAATTTGAACATAACATAACTATAATACAAAAAAATCACGCAACAACAATAAAATCTAAATATTTACCTTACTATGAATTTTCCATCAAGTTGAATCACTGCGAGTAGTTTTGGTCAATTTAGGTCACTAATCCAGTGGGTTTAACCTAAACCAATGATTAAGAAATCCGGGATTTTACAAGCTTCCCAACTAAATAAAATTTCTTCTCAATAATTTAAATTGAAATAAATACCATAATTGATCAAATAAGTAAGGGAAGTGCTCTCTTATATAAGTCTCTCGCTCCCATGTCAACTCTTCTTCACCATGAAACTGCCACTTAATCAATTCTAATGAAATTTCTTTCTTGCAAAGAACTTAGACCTTCGTATCAATAATCTGAACAAGTTGCTCTTCCACCGTTACATCCTACTGGAGATCAAACTGATTCTAGTCTACCACATGATGAGAATCCGACTCTTTTCATTTAAGCATTGACACATGGAAAACATTTTGCACTGTGGACAATTGTTATGGTAGTTTTAACTGATAAGCAACCTTCCCAATCTTCCTTTTAATATTAAAAGGCCCAATAAACCGGGGTAAAAGTTTTCATTTCATTCCAAATTGGTAGTGACCCATTTTCGATGAAGCTTTGATATAGACCATAGCTTATTTGTTATATTCAACCAATCAATGATACAAGTCATATTAGATTCTTTTTTCGTTCTTGGGCCACCTTAAGTATTTGACAAATCCATCTTACAATTTATGTGTGCACTCTAACAACACGTGGCCCTCATGAGGCCCTCATGAGACTGAATCCTCAGGCTTGGCCCAACAGGCTTGTAATCAACATGACCTGCCATATAAAGCCTTAAAAGGATCATTTCGAATACTCGACCGATAAGTGTTGTTGTAAGATAACTCACACAATGGGAGATTACTCCTCCCAAAAACCCCCATATTCCAAAACACAAGCTCGCAGCATATCGTCTAGTATCTGAATCAATCTCTCAAGCTAACCATCCATTTGTGGATGAAAGGCTATGTTGAATCTCAACTGAGTGTCGAACTGCTCCTGCCCCATTGTGAATTAAGTACCTCTATCAGAAATAATTGTCAACGACACCCCATACAACCTAACAATCTCCCGCTCATACTAGAGACTCAGTTGTGCAAAGGTATGTGAGATGTTAACAGGGAGGAAATAAGTTGACTTCACAATCTGTCAACTATGACCCAAATGCTATCATGTTTCCTTTGAGATTTCGGCAAGTGTGTGACACACTCCATCGATAAATGTTCCCATTTCCACTAAGGAATGGGTAGTGGTTGCAATGTACCTCCCAGTTTGTTTCATTCACTTTTCACTTGCTGATAAATCTCACACTATCTTACGTAATTTCGACATCAGATTTCATCCCTGGCCACCAATATAATCAATGCATATCGTGATACATCTTTATTCTGCTTGGATGAATACTATATCAAGATTTGTGCGACTCGCAAAGAATCTCATCATGAATCTTAGCCACCATTAGAATCCACAACCTGCCCCCCTGAACCTCAAACTCTAATCAGTTGATTTTGTTCAATTAGGAGTTTTATCATCCAATGCCAACTTCCTGTATTTCTCATAATAACTAGCAACATGTTGACTAATAATTACTCACCAAA
The DNA here is from genome assembly GCA_039657325.1 of Stephania cephalantha. Classification (NCBI taxonomy): domain Eukaryota; kingdom Viridiplantae; phylum Streptophyta; class Magnoliopsida; order Ranunculales; family Menispermaceae; genus Stephania; species Stephania cephalantha. The sequence continues at coordinate 13,692,235 of CM077572.1, forward strand.
TCGAGACAATCTGCACTCTCAGCTGAGCACTAATATGCACATCTGTAGAATTTGGGGCCTCTGATATAGTGATGGGTGAAACCGATTCGAGTTACTCATATTCATGTATCATCATAAACTTCTCATCATCTGTATTTTTTCTTTTTCTGCTCAATGCGTTAGCGACTATTTTAGTTACCTTGGATGGTATTCAAGACTAAAATCAAAGTCTTTTAAATGTTCCAACCACTGCTGTTGCCTCATATTGAGTTCCTTTTGGAAGAAGAGATATTTCAAACTCTTATGGTCTGAAAATAAAGTGAATCTCTCTCCATACATCTAATGTCTCCAAATCTTCAGAGTAAAGACAATATCTGCCAATTCTAAATCATGGATAGGGTAATTCTTTTCAGGAATCTTCAACTGTCGAGAAGCATAAGCGATCACCCTCTTGTCCTGCATTAGAAAACACCCCAAACCAACATGAGACGCATTAGTATATACAACAAGTTCATTCCCTGTTTTAGGTAAACTAAGAATTAGAGCTGTAATCAATCGTCATTTTAGCTCTGCAAAGGGATTTTCACACTTATTAGTCCATATAAAATCAACACATTTTTGGGTTGATTTGGTGATTGACGCAGCCATCTTTGAAAAATCCTAAACAAATCTACGATAGTAGCTAGACAAACCTAAAAAAATCTTAATCTCTGCCACCATGGTAGGAGCAGGCCAGCTAATAATGGCTTCAATCTATGAAGGATCTACATCCCACTAACTCCGATAACGTGATCCAAGAGCTTCATTTCTGATAACTAGAACTCGCATTTACTGAACTTAGCATAGAGTTGATGAGTTCTCAAGGTTTGAGGAATTACTTAGAGATGTTGGTCATGCTGATTGCGAGTTCGTGAGTAAATCATATATCATCAATGAACAATATCATAAAGTGATCAAGATACGGTTTCAACACCCGATGCATAAGATCTATAAACATATTTGGAGCAATGGTCAAACCAAATGACATGACTGTAAATTCGAAATTCCCATATCTAGTGTTGAATGCAGTCTTCGACACATCTTCTTTCCTAATCCTTAACTAATGGTATCTCGATCAGATATCGATTTTGGAGAAAAACTTAGCTTCATTCAATTTGATCAAATAAATCATCAATCCTAAGGAGAAGATACTTATTCTAAATACTAACTCTATTCAGTTGTCGATAATCGATGCAAAGACGTAGATGTCATCCTTTTTTTAACAAAAATGACTGGTGCACTCAACGGTGATATACTAAAGTGGATAAACCCTTTCTCTAAAAGTTCATCAAGTTGTTTCTTTAGCTCTTGAAGTTTTTTAGGAACCATTCTGTAAGGAGGAGTTGAGATTAGTTTTGTGCCAAGTATAAGATCAATTATGAAATTAATGTTTAGTAGCAAAGGCATTCTTGGCAAGTCGGTTGGAAACACATCAGGAAACTCACAAACCACTGGAGTATCTTCAAGTTTCAATTCTGGTGTTGGTGTTGTACCAACCATACTATTGATCACCTCCATTTCATGACTAGTAGCCAATCGACTACTTGTGTTAAGTAAGGCAGAAGTGACTCCATTATATGAAATCACTAGATACACTGGAATGTAGAAGTAAACGATCTTATAAAACCAATCCAGGTGAGCATGATATGCTACAAGCCAATTCATACCCAAAAGTGCATCAAACTCTAAACATTCAAGTACCCAGATATTAGCTGATATCTCATACCCTCCAATCTCGACCATGCAACCCACACATAGAAAATTGGGATAAATCTTGTACCTAGTTGTTGCAATGAGAACTAAATGAACATTGACTCATACTAGAGTCAACACTAATACATCTACCATACGACCAAATCAATAAGAACATGCATCAGACGACCGCAAATAGAAACAATAACTTCGATCAGATTGCGAGTTGCCTTAGTATCTGACTGTGCAACTGCCTATGCCCGTTCTCTAGCGTGTAGCTGTGCATGTGATTGCAAAATAAAAGATTTAGGATGAGCTAAACGTGGGCATTCCCATTGAGGACAGCTAAACATGTAATATTTGGTTGATTCCCAACTAAAAAATCCTGGCTAGAAGCCGATCTCTAACTCGATCCCTTATAATCGTAACTGAGGTGGTCGACCAGTTCCCTTGCCTCTAATTCCTTCAGACTAAGACAATGATACCTAAGTTTGAATTGGTAAACTAACCAGTTGTGATGGTAATGTTGGTCAGCTATAAACACTTGGCGAAGGAAAAGGTGAAGTAATAGTAGTTGTAGATGATGCGGCTCGAACTAAAGTTGAACTACCGCTTGTCTAGTCTCGACTATGGCTTGAATACCAGTTGGACGACTCTGCTATATAGAAATAGTTATGAGCTACTGCCTGTCATAAGCAACCTGTAATGCTCGTGGTTGAGTAGTTGCAACAGCTTTCGAGATATCAGACCTCAAAGCAATCATAAACTTCTCCATCTTCCTCTACTTTGACATGTCAAACCCGTAAAAAAATGAAGCAAATACAAAAACTATGCATATAATCCTCCATAGACATATCATCTTGCACTAAGTCAATAAATTTCTTCTTCCCCTTTAATACCATGTTGTGAGAACAATATTTTTGGCGAAAAATTTCCAAAAACTCAACCCAGGTCTCTATCATGGGACTGGTCGCCAAAATAGTATGCCACCAATGATATGCATGAGATCGTAAAGAAGATGAAGAAAGTGTGACTTTTATGTGCTCTGGTATACCAAACACTCAATGAAGCTTCTCATGATCATCGATCCAATCCTCAGTTTTTTTTTTTTTAAATCCATTTCACCCTTGAAAGATGATGGATTATACTTCCGAAACTTAGCCCTAGCCTTCATATCCCGGGAGCTACTAATATCTGATGTGGGTGATGGTACTCATTCTACTATAGTCTGAACGACCTCAGCTCTTGTCTCATGATTAGCAGATGTGGCTAATAACTCATGATTAATCAGAATAGGGTGAAAAACCTCCTGAACTACTAGTGCGTCTGAAGGATGGATAGCTGTAATCAAAGGTCTGGCTACCTCCAACAACTCATATATCTATTGTCTCTAAGTCTAAACCTGATCCATCAACCTCCGAAACTCTGTAGGGTCGACCAGTGCAGCACCATTACCTCAACCACATCCCTAACCAGGTTCCTGCTGCCCACTCATTGTAATTTACAAAACAAGTTACAAATATAATGACTCAATATCTATAACTATTAATATATCAATATAAAAACAAAATATAACATAATCCATAAGGCTTTTAATTTTCCCCAGCTCACAGTCATTTATCAACTAAAAATCGAACCTCAAATTATTATTCATTAGTCCTCAAACACTTAAATCAAACGACTAAAATCAACGCTCTGATTCCAACTTTGTCAGCCCCCTCACCATTTAAACGACTGATCGGCCTAGATTACCACTAAACCCTGATAATTTAGTCAGCTTAAAAATCTTCGAGATTCCCATCATAATTAAAGATTAACCACAAGTAATTAAATCTTTATATAGTCAAGTTCTTTGAATAATTTATTGGATCAAATTGAAAAATCAACCTTAAAGTTTATTCAACTTCCTAAATAAAAATCATCGGCACCTCCTCTTTATCTAGATCTACGGTATAAATGCCAATCTTCTCTCAAATACATGTACAAAGGTAGGAATGCCTAAAGGACTCATATCCATACCGAGGAGATATCCATAAAATATAAATTCATTATATTATCCTCAAAACAAGTCTCAAGTCATTATCTCACCCTAAAATTTATAAAACGATCCTTTCTAACTTTAAAACACCGATATCGACATCCAAATAAGTCACCTAACACTCAAATATTCCTAAACCCATTTATACAATATACATATAAAAAATGCATACATAAGCAAAAGCTCTAAACTCTCAAAGATAGTCAGCTAGCGTTTCCTTTCCTTTGCCAGAACTAGAACCTGGAATTGCCAATAGAAGGTAAAACAATTTTGGATAGGTAAATCCTACACTATCCAGATTACAATTATAGCCAAATGCAAGATAATAAGAGATATAAATGCATTTCAATGAGAAACAATAAGTAAATTATAATATGTGACCACATCCTTCATGTTAACATTTCAGTGATAAGTGTATGGAAAACCAATGAAACTATAGCAGTATTAGAAATGATTTCTAATATATTACATGAAGATAATATACCAAAGCCGCGTTAACTCAACCCAGAGGAGCTGTTTCGATTTTCGACAACTCCTTCAAGATCCCACAGGAAACATACTCAGCGAAGAATTAGCTATCGAAGTTTTAAAACTCGGATGCCTGACCCACATTATCCTTAATGCATGATACCATGCTCAACAATTATGCAATGCGAGATACAAAGAAATATGCATAATAGTAATACAATAAATATGATAAAATGATCACTATAGGATTTACATATAGTACAAGCACCGAATCCTATTATTTCGATGATATTCGACCGCTAAAATCACATATCAATTGATCACAACAGATAAAGTCAATTACAAGTCGTTGTTAGTAACTTTTACGTCTAAAAATCTCGAAAAATCATTGTATAATTTTTTATTGAAAATCTAACTCCAAATTTTGTTTTAAAACGCTCAAATTCCTTTAAGATTAGTGTCTTGATAATTTTTAGGTTTAAACCTTATTTCGATATAATTTCAAGTTCGTTCACGCATTTTATAATGTAAAACACCAAGAAATCCCTTTTAAATCAATTTTTAGTTGTTCAACATCAATTAAGGATTTCCATTATCAACTTGTGTAAAAAACATTTTATATCCGTTGGACCCATTTCCTAAATTTCAAGTCCATTCGGACCTCATAGCACACTTTACGAGGGAAATACTCGTGGACCCAAAAACTTTAAATTTTCACTTTATTATGGAAGACATTATTTTCTCACTTTCCCCAAAAATTTATATTTATCTGATTTTTTCTCAAAAATTCTCCAAATCGGGTCCAATCATGCCAACTTTGCCCGAAGTGGCATGGCAGACCATGGGTTTGCCTCAAGGCAGACTTGGTCCATCCCTAAGTCTAATGTGCAAGCCCTACCTTGCAAACACAAGGCAAGGGTAGGGTCTGCCCTGGCCTTAGCCAGGGCATCCTTTCTGCCTTGCCAAGGTATGGACTCAAGGGTTCATGAGAGCAGCAACAGTGTTGTTGTCATGTTTTCAATTTTTTTCTTGTTGTTTTTCATTGAATCACACCCCACCACCACTCAGTACTCTTCAACTATAACTTCAACAACAACACCAACCAATCCCTGAAACCAAAACATGTTCGGATTGCTTAAAAACGAATAGCAAAGAGGGATATTCCCTGAACTATTTTGTTGTCCGAGATTTTTCTTCAACCAACTCACTTTTCCTCGCTTCCAGCATCACTAAATGAGCCCGAAATTTGCGAGGAATTGTGGGGAGTGGAAGTTGAGTGTTAAGAGATGGTGAGGACTGTGAGAGAGTATATATATATATATATTGTTGTAAATTGAGTTGGAACTTGCTAAGAACTAGAGAAGGAAATAGAAGACTAAGAACTTTTACTACTATAAATTACTACTACAAAGGAGAAGAGAAGAAATGAGATAGTTGGAATGAGATGTTTTCATTCAACTTGGTGTGTGAATTACAATGTGGTTGGAACCCTTTATATAGGCCATTTGGTGATGATGATAATTGTACTTATATAATGTGTACAAGTTATACATATACCATAAGTCATAGGACACATCACAAGCAACATAGACAATACATGAAAGAGTTGGTGTACATTGGAGAGGATTACAAGTTACATGAAAATACATAGACAAGTGGAGGTACTATTAAGTGAGAAATACAAGTTACATGACTACACAATATGTTGGTGTGCATGCATGGTCATCCATATTCCACAACACACCCCCTTGGATGACACTTGCTTAGAGATTGTGCCTCGTTAAAACTTCTACTAAGAAAAACCCAAAGTGGGAAAAAATATAGTAAAAGAAAAAGAGTACACTATTCTCATAAATATTAAGATGGATATAATATTGTTAAGATTACCTCATTAAAAATTTTGCTAGGAAAACCCAATGGGATAAAACCATAGCTAAGGGAAAAAGAGTACAATACACTAATCAATAACTCCCCCTCATGTGAACATGGGTGAAACTTGTTCAGTTTCTTTACTTGCAATGTCTTTAAGTTTACGCAAGTCAATACCATATGTAAGCCTTTTAAATGTCGTAGTTGGTAAGGCTTTTGTGAATAAATCATCAAGATTATCACTCAATCGGATTTGCTTGACATCAATTTCACCATTTTTTTGAAGCTCATGCGCATAAAAGAATTTTGGTGAAATATGTTTTGTTATGTCCCCTTTTATGAATCCTTCACTTAATTGTGCAATACATGCTGCATTATCTTCATATAATATGGTTGGAGAATCTTTTATTGAAGGCAATCCACATGATTCTTGAATATGTTCAATCATGTTTCTCAACCATACACATTCACGACTTGCTTCATGAATTGCAAATACTTCAGAATGATTGGAAGAAGTAGCAACCATAGTTTGCTTTACTGACTTCCATGATACAGTAGTATTACCACAGGTGAATACATATCCCGTTTGAGAACGGGCCTCGTGGGGATCGATAAAAATCCAAAGATCAAGATAACCTTGGATATTCAATTTTACCCATCTCGAGTAAAATAAACCCATGTCACTTGTTCCTCGAAGATATCGGAAAACATGTTTAACATCATTCTAATGTCTTCGAGTTGGTGAAGAGTTGTATCTTGCAAGTAGGTTGACAACAAAAGCAATGTCAGGTCTTGTACAATTTGCAAGATACATAAGTGCACCAATTGCACTTAAATATGGTACCTCCGAACCAATTAGCTTTTCATCACTTTCATGAGGTCGAAATGGATCCTTATCCACTTCAAGTGATCTGACAACCATTGGAGAGCTCAATGGATGTGCCTTGTCCATATAAAATCTTTTTAATATTTTTTCAATATAATTTGATTGATGGACAAGTACTCCACTTGAAAAATGTTCAATTGGAAAACCAAGACAAAGTCTTGTTTTTCCAAGATCTTTCATTTTGAATTCCTTTTTCAAGTATTCGGATGTTCTAACGATGTCGTCGTGGTTTCCCACTATATTTAAATCATCAACATATACAACAATAATCACAAAATCCTGTTGATGATCTTTTAATGAAGACACATGGGCAAAGCAGATTATTTACATATCCTTGTTTCAATAAATAATCACTAAGATGTTTGTACCACATTCATCCGGATTGTTTCAATACGTACAAAGACCTTTGTAATTTTATAGAATGCATGTTATGAGGTTTTGATTTTATTTCTTCGGATATTACAAATCCTTCGGGATTTTCATATATATCTATATATATATATATATATATATATACATATATATATATATATCTCATGCCTAGTATCACGACATCCATTAAATGCATATCATGCCCTTCGAAACCGCAAGGCTTATCAAGAATCGAAATGTGATTGCATATATAACAAGAGAATATGTTTCCTCATTATCGATGTCCATGTTTTTGTGAGAAACCTTGAGCTACAAGTCTTGCTTTGTACCTTGTAACTTCATTTTTTTCGTTTCTCTTTCGTACAAATACCCATTTATATCCAACAGGTTTTACGCCATCTGGTGTTTGAACAATCGATCCAAAAACCTCTCGTTTCCTTAACGAGTTTAGCTCTGCTTGGATAGCCTCTTGCCATTTTTGCCAATCAGTCTTTTTCGACATTCGTCCACTGATCATGGTTCGATCATCATCATTTTTACATATTTTAAAGGAAACATTAAAAGCAAATATATCATCATGAACAATTTTATTTCGATCCCAAATCTTACCGAGTTTAAATAATTTATTGAGATCTCATTATTTTCATCTTTTTCCTCTTTTTCTAGAGGCAGTTGTTCCTCGTCAGAATTAACTTGTTCTGACAAATCCTTATCAAAAGATTCTTATGTTTGCTAAGGAGTATTTTGATTTGTATTTATTTTTACTCCCGTTTTCCTCTTTCGAGGAATTGTATCCTTCGAATCAATAGGTCTTCCACGCTTTAAGCGTTTCATTGGTTCTTGTGCATTTTGTTGCACAGAGACATCAATTCTTGCAGGGAGCATTTACAGGTTGGAATATGTGATTTTGTCACTTGTTTTGCATCATTAAATGCATCGGGTAATTGATTTGCGATTTGTTGCAAATGAATGATCTTTTGAACTTCAAGTTCACACTGATTTGTGCGTGGTTCATAATGTGATAAAGTTGATGCATTCCAAACAATTTCACGCCATTCCTTTTGAATTGGCTTCTTATCTCCCCCTAATGGTGGGAAAATTGCTTCATCAAAGTGACAATCACAAAATGTGTAGTAAATAAATCCCCATAAGGGCTCAAGGTATCTTATAATGGACGATGAGTTAAATCCAACATAAATCCCAAGTTTTCATTGTGGTCCCATCTTAGTTCTATTGGGAGGTGGTATAGGAACATACACTGCACAACCAAAAATTCTCAAGTGTGAAATATTTGGTTGTTGACCTAAAATGAGTTGCATGGGGGAATGTTCATGGTATGCAGTAGGCCTATAACGAATGATAGATGTTGCATGAAGGACTGCATGTCCCAAACTGAAGTTGATAACTTAGTTCTCATGATTAAAGGTCTGGCAATTAGTTGAATGCGTTTGATTAGAGATTCTAGCCAAACCATTCTGGGTGTGCACGTGTGGAACATAATGTTCAATAGTAATTCCTATAGACATGCAATAATTTTTAAATGGTTGAGATTGAAACTCCTTGGCATTATCAAGACGGATGGTCTTGATTGGGTTGTCGTGAAGTATGCTCTTAACTTAATGATTTGTGCTAAAAGTCTAGCAAATGCAACATTGCTGGTCGAAAGCAAACAAACATGTGACCACCTAGTTGATGCATCTATCAAAACTATGAAATATCTAAATGGTCCACAAGTGAGGATGAATAGGTCCACATATGTCTCCCTGAATGCGTTCTAAGAAAACTGGGATTCCACAACAATTTTACTTGGGGATGGTTTAACTATCAATTTACCTTGAGAACAACTAGCACAATTATAATCACCAGCTGAAAATATTTTGTGACTCCTTAAAGGATGTCCATGCGAAATATTAATTATTCTTCGCATCATTGATGATCCCGGATGACCAAGCCGGTCATGCTATAAAATGAATGTCTTCGGATCATTAATTTTCTTATTTAAGACGACATTCGTTTCGACATGCCTTATATGAGTAAAATATAATTCAGAGGATAAAGCTGGGAATTTTTCTAACACTTTTTTTCCCATTTGAAACCAATGTAACATAGAGAAATTCTCTATTATTTTCGTTCATGGTTTCAATGTGATATCCATTTTGTCGAATATCTTTAAAGTTGAGTAAATTTCTTATGGGTTTTTCGAGTATAAGGCATTGTCAACATGAATTGTTGTTCCCCTGGCAACATAATATTTGCTTTTCCGAGCCATTAATCAAATTGGAGATGTAGATATTGTTTGAACATTAGCCTCACTAAGTTCAAATTAGAGAAATATTCTCTGTTTTTAAGGATTGTGTGCGTTGTAGCACAATCAAGAAGACATATATCGCTCTTATTTGATTCATGATTTGAACACATGATTTGTTGATCCATCTAGACAAATAATGTTTGGCAAATTAGAAAAAAAGAGTCATATTTCATTGATAAAATTCATAATATTTTGCCTTTGATTTTGAAGGCATGGTAAAGGTCACAAAAATATTCGGTATATATATGACAATATTTAGGCAAAATAGTCTTTCATATATGACCAAAAAATGTCACAATTATGAGCGCTCATTGTCAATAATTATTTGCCCTTTGTAGTGGTGCACCACTTTTGTTCCAATTTTTGGTGGAATTGTCAATACGACCTTTACCTCGATATTTTCACCTTTTCCATGTCCATAAATTTATTATTGCGATCATGATCATTATATGCAACATATGTTTCTTAATTTGAAGCTGATCTATTTGGACGAGAGCGATATTATATTTATAATATCTCATTATTTTACTCAGCTACCATGAGACAAGAAATCAATCCTTAATATTTATTAGATTGATGTGCGCATTCGATATTTGTTACAAAGAATAAATCGAGGCGAGCCACGTGACCTTATTTTTATTGTCTCATCAATCATATTTCCACGTAGCCTCAACATAGAGGTAATTAAAATTGCGGAATTATAATTAATATTTGACTGATTAAATTTTGTAGCTTGAGACTCAACCGCTCATTTTGAGCTTTTGGAGTATTACCTTTTTTGGTATTTATATATTTATAACTCCATAAGGTGAAAAGATGAAATATTCACTTTTCAAATCTCTAAAAAGATATTGGCAAATGATTGTGTACAACATACAGCCTTGCATAGATGCAAGCTTTATTCATAATTTGTAATATCTAATTATCATGACAAGAATTATAATAAGGTAACAAATTCAACTATGGTTGATTATAAAATAATTTTCTCTTTTCTTTTATGTAAAAAAAACATAACATATGATTAAGTATATGTTCACAACTTGATTCATTAATAATCAAATGTATTATTCGTATGAGTTGGTGGGACAACCTCCAGGTTGGGTGGCGAGACAAAGTCTGCTTAATACCATGCCTCCTCGAACGGGATAACCCGTCTTCCTTTCAATGTTTAGCTTTACCAGGGACAAGGCTTACCCATTATCGACTCAAACTTATAGCATTATTTGTATTATAAAATCAAGAATAGAACAATAACTAATCGTTTGTAGTTTTAAGAGAAAACTAGTTATGTCACATATTGACTTTTGATTTTTGATTGAGAAGATCATACAAAACGCAACTACAGAGCATACTTTCGCAATCGGTGACGTTATAATGTATAGTATATGAATAAAGTATGCATATAGAAGTGATGCATGTAATAAAAGGAAACAACCATGATAATATATAAATAAATTGAGTTTGAACTTGCTAAGAACTAGAGAATGAAATAGATAATGTGTTGTAAATTGAGTTGGAACTTGCTAAGAACTAAGAAATAGAAGACTTTTACTACTATAAACTACTACTACAAAGGAGAAGATAAGAAATGAGATAGTTGGAATGAGATGTTTTCATTCAACTTGGTGTGTGAATTACAATGGGGTATATAGGCCATTTGGTGATGATGATAATTATACTTATACAATGTGTACAAGTTATACATACACCACAAGTCATACAACACATTACAAGCAACATAGACAATACATGAAAGAGTTGGTGTACATTTGAGAGATTACAAGTTACATGACAATACATAGACAAGTGGATGTACTATTAAGTGAGAAATACAAGTTACATGACTTCACAATATGTTGGTGTACATGCATGGTCATCCATATTCCACAACATATATATATATATATATGATGTGTATATTGCTATTATGAGGGATGAGACGATGGTGTTGGGTTGGTTTTAACAACCAACCCTCACCTACCCTCCTCAATATTCATATTCCTTCTAGCACCTCTTTCTCTTTTTTTTCCAACTTATTGATTATTTACTGAGAACCTCATAATCTGAACTTATTATCGTTATCCTTATTTTACCATTAACCCAACTCAACTAGTAACTTTTTGGTTAATTGCTAAGACGACACTCATTTACTTAATTTACCTAACATCAAATTTTAACCCCGGGACCTTCGATTGACATGAAACTCGATGTGGAGCACCCCAACAACATTTTAGACCTATCCTAATACTCTAGACCTTGACTCACGCAAATTGAGGCGTAGGCCCGTGTTGGCGTTTTAGGTCCATAATGCACTTTAAGCTCAATTTTTTATTTTATTCGCACTTAAACCAAGTTTGACCTTTAGAACAACATTGTAGATGCATCAAATATCTAGAATACCAACGACGTGCTCGTATCTTAAGGCAAAATCCGGGGTCGATGCTCATTTCCATATTTCAGTCAAATGGACTCCAATTCAGTTGACACTTGAAACAAAGTTTCCACTCTTCATTTTCTCTCATTTTTTAACTTCAACACACACACACACACACACACACCGGCTGACACGTAAGTCGAGGTTAAACCTCATGTTGGTGCATTGAAACAAAATCCATACTTTTTGGAGTTCAAAACTTGAAATTTGCACATATCATAACTATAATACAAAAAATTCACACAACGATAAAATTTAAATATTTACCTTACTATGACTTTTCCAACAAGTTGACGAGTATTTTTGAAAACTCCAAAAACTAATGATGTTTATTAGTGATCTTTTCTATCTTAGATGTGTTGTGGTCAAATGCTGGCGAATCTGTTGAATGCTCTCTGTGTAGTCCTGAATCAACTCCATCCCTAACAAAACTATATCTCCAACTTCTGCTCAACACGTAAGTGAACGACAAAGTCGACTATACAGAGCTTCAAAAGGAGTCATTCCAATGCTAACCTGATAGCTATTATTATAAGAAAACTCACACATAGGAATATATGTCTCCCGGTTATAATTAAACTCCAAGATACGATCTTGAAGCATATCCTCTAGCACCAAAATCAACCACGCAATCTGCCCATCAGTTTGAGGATGATATGTTGTACTGAGGTTAAGAACAGTTCCCAACTGTGTTTGCAATTCACTCCACAATCTAGGCGTGAATCTGTAATCTCTATCCGAAGTAATCGACACTGGAACTCCATGAAATCTCAATACCTCACGTACGTATCTCACATAATCTGTCAAGAGGATCTTGCATGGAAACTGGCAAAAAATATACAAATTTTGTTAACCACTCAACTAAAACCCATACTGCATTGTGCTAAAGTTAACCGAGAAGTAGTTGAAAACAAAATCAATCGATATATGCTCCCATTTCCACTCAAGAATAGGCAGAGAATGCAATAATCCTCAAGGTTTCCTATGCTTAGCATTAACTTGTTGAAAAATCTTACACCTCTTTACAAACTTAGCGATATGAGTCTTCATCCCAGGCCACTAATGACTATGCCTCATATCTCGATACATCTTAGTGTAACCTGGATGAATAAAGTAAAGAGATCTTTGAGATTCCTACAGCAACTCCTGACTTAACTGATCCTTAGCTGGAATCCACAATCTATCTCTGAATAGTAACGCAACATAACCAGAAACAAACCAATCAGGATGATCCACACTAGCCGCTAACCTCTAACGCGCTAAGTAATCCTAATCAGCTTTCTAACAATCAACCACCCGCTGAATAATCTCTTATTTAGCTCAAATATGAGAATAGAAGAACAAATTAGTAGCTATGGAACTAGCTTTCTCAGTTGATGATGTGCCAATTGGACTTTCACAAATCGCCATCACTAGCTTTCTCAAGAAGTTTAAACTAAGAAACTCTGGCATTAGCTACATTCTCTCTGCCTATTCTTCTCATACTCAAGGCTTTAGCAACCACATTTTCCATGCTTGGGTGGTACTCTAGAGTGAAATCATAATCCTTAATGAACTCAAGAAATCTACGTTGCCTCCTATTCAAGTCACTCTAAGTAAACAACTATTTCAGACTCTTATGATCCAAAAATATTATAAATTTCTCAACGTACAAGTAATGCCTCTAAATCTTCAAAGCAAACACAACTGCTGCTAACTCAATATCATAAACTGGATAATTTCTTTCATGAATCTTGAGTTTCCTTGAAGCATAAGCTACAACCTATTAGGTTTTGTGGTTCATACACAACAAAAAATTCAAAACAATTTTTGAAAAACCCCTAACAAGATCAAATATGGGTTCCAATAAATTAGATCTATAAAAGTAAACCATACCTTAATCCGTGATTTTGTTCTGCTATTGTTCGATCTCCAAGACGTTCAAGCGCGCGTCTTCTATTGGAAATTCATACACGAATAGTGACCACACTTAGAAGTGCTAGCCCCAAAGAGATTGAAAACATTTTTCTTTCTCTCCCAAAATCCAGAGAACTCAAAATTTATAAAAATGAAAATCTTATTTTGTTTTAGGGTTTCACCCTTTATTTAAATCATATTCGTAATACAACTATTGTATTTAGGCAGTTTAAGCAAATTACACATACGCCCATATTAATAAGTTATTATATAACAAATCGTAAGGGGTTTTATATCATGAATTTTATATTACTCTGGACTAAGTAAAATTGCATGAAACCATTCTTTGTATGCGACCCAATTGGTTCATGCGACGTTGGTAGTGAGTTAAAACCATTTTGGTACACAAGTCGTAAGCGGTCTCTAGCAAGGCATTATGACTACCTAGGTAGCATGAATATCAAAATCGATGCAACCTAATGAATAACATATATTATATCCTTGTATCGTGTGATATCCTTTGACTAAACATAAGGCATGGAAAGTCACCTTTAATGTTCAATCGTACTAGTCTCAATATTTAGGTAAACTGAAAACATTCGAGTGACATTGATCATATCAATTCACATGGACTTGGCCATTATCAATCTATCATATCGAGGGATCCATTGATATCTCTCTCTATACGAGAGTGACAAATTCTATTTTAATTACACACCTTCACATATTATTCACATGGTAACCAATCACGGTTATTATAATCATCTTGTTAAAGACAAAGTTTGATTGTGTCAAATTACCATGCTCCTAATATTGAAGTCTATGGTAATCTCAAGTCGAATGACCAAATGATATACCTATCATGAATAACACCTATGACTTAATCCATGTGGTGTCCTATAGTGGGTCAGTTCAGTACCTTTTTCCCTAACAAGTACTCATGATCTCGATTCATATCCCTATATGCATGATCATCACATGACCATCAATTAAGATTCACTAGTATTAATTCATTATAGTTCCTAGTATAATGATCGACTAGGGACGTTTAGGATATTTCAACAAATACCCATGGATTATACTATAAAGTAAACATGCAATCACTTATAATAAAACAACAAATGAAAACCTCACTTTTATTAACTAAAATCATAAGATAAACAATGTTTGTAGATTGACCTAGGGCACATGCCCCAACACAACCTTGCCTACGTGCATTAGCACACAACCCAAGCTTGAATGAGAAACATCAGTATAACTCACTAACACTTTCCTTGATTCAGGTAATGTAAGAACGGACATTATAGTTAATCTACGTTTCAAATCCTTTAATGCAGCTTCGCACTCATCAAACCATTCAAATGCTACATCTTTCTGTGTTAGCCGAGTCATTGGCACATCGATACTATAAAAACCATTAAAAAATCGCATGTAATAACCACATGTCCGAGAAATTTGACCTCAACTTTCACTGGATCAACCGATATGCCCGCAAAATTAACCACATATCCGAGGAATTTGACTTAGGAAGATCATAATTCGCACTTACTGAACTTGGCGTACAACCGATTACCCTTTTAAAATCTATAATGTAACTTTGAGGTGGTGCGAATGTTCTTCCTAATTCTTCAAATAGATTAAAATATCATTGATAAATATGATGATGAACTGGTCGAGATAGGGTTTAAATACCCTATGCATCAAATCCATGAACATAACATGAGCATTAGTGAGCTCAAATGACATCACTGTGAACTCGAAGTACCCATAGCGAGTACTGAAAAGCGTCTTCGAGATATCATCATCTCCAATCCTCAACTGATGGTAACCATACCTCAAATCAATCTTTGAGAAATATTTAGCACCCTTCAACAGATCAAACAAGTTATCGATCCTGGATAATGAATATTTGTACCTGATAGTCATTTAATTACATTGTCTATAATCAATGCACATACGTAGGGTTCCATCTGTCTTTTTTACAAAAAGAACCGGTGCTCCCCATGGTGACATACTAGGATGGATAAATCCTTTCTATAATAACTCCTCGAACTGAGTCTGTAACTCATGTAATTCCTTTGGTGCCATATGGTACGGAGGAATGTCTAGTGCCAAAAATAAGATCAATGATAAAGTCAATGACACGTGGTGGTGGAAGTCATAGCAAGTCAGATAGAAAGACTTTAAAAAACTCGTAAGCCACTAGTATCTCATTAACCTTAAGTTCTAAACTAGGCTCACCAAATGTAATAACCCCTGCCATAACCTCTAAATTTCGAGGAGTAGCCTCCCTTCTATGAGTTGCCAGTCATGAAGGATTAAAGCCCTTATAAACTATAATTTCAGAAAGGTTAGGGATCTGAAAAAATTACCCTTTTATGAAAACAATCAATACTAGCATGGTATGTTGCTAACCAATCCATCCTTAGTAGTGCATCTTATTCTAAGAACTCTTTTACCCTCGGGTTAATTGGGAGCTCATTCTCCCTAATTTTGACTACACATCCCTTACAAATCTGGTTAGGATAAACCTTCTCACTCACTATTGTGCTCAAAATCAACATGTATTGGCTCTAACCGGTTTCAATTTCAACTCATCAACCATTGCACCAGCAATAAAGGAAATTGTAGAACTAGCATCAATCAATACATGCATATCTCGACCACAAATATGTAAAATACCTTCCAAAAGCCTTCTCGTAGCCTCTAGATCTGCCTCAACCCTTACATGAGTCTAACATCACGCTGGCAGTGATGTACTGCCTACTGATGCGGCTGGTGGCATAAAACAATTTTTCTGAAAATGCCATGGCTGTCCACACTGATAACATATTGTGGAAGCCCTTTGAGAAAACTCACTATCCTATGAAACCTACATTGATTTACTCAGTTTATGTGCTGAATGGGTCCTACTCTTGCCCTTACCTCCAAACTGAGGTAGTGGCAAAGGTGGTTTGGCTCGCGAAGCTTGAAAAATGGTGGAATTAGTGCACTAACAAATGTTGTCCTGCTATGTTGTAGCTACTCTAGTTGTACTCCTCTGTCTCTTCGAATGATGAAAATAAAGGAATTCATGGGTTCTTTGATTTCTAGAGAATTGTGGTATTGGTGGTGGCATAGATACTATTTTGGAGGGTCTAGCTAGTATGGTTGTTTCCACCTCCATCGCATTCTCAAATATAAAAGCATAACTACTGCAATGATGAGAGGAAACAACAACACGAATCTCATAATTTAGCCCACTAAGAAACATAACTCTTTTGTTCTCCTTTGACTTCGTCTTCTCATAAGCGAACTCACTCAACTCAGTAAATCTCAGCTTGTATTCCCGTATAGACATGGCTCCCTATTTCAACTGTATAACTCAGTCTTCGTCAGTATTGCCTATAAAATGTGATCCTGAATTGTGGTCAAAGGATAGTCTTCCCCTCCCTGTTTAGGGGATTCCACCACTTTTAAGCAGATTCAATCAATAAGAATGTGATCAGTTTAACCTTAAACTGGTCCTCAACATCAACAATAACAAATCGTTGCTCTATCTCCAATATCCAAATCTCAACTACCCTTTTCCCCATAGTGTCATTAAGCCTTATAATATCATATTTCATAAACGTCGTGCAAGTTTTGAGAAATGTAGCCTTCTCAGAATCAACTGGCACTGCTGCAGCCATTTCTGGCACCTTGAACATATGTTGTAACTAGTTGGGCAAAAGTTGATACTGTCTCAGCTCCTCCCTAAGTTGTGCTAACCTCGGGACTGGTTGCAGGTTGTGTTAGACCCCATCTAATTAGGGCATCTGGCCGGCCTAGATTACCTTAATCCCTTGATAATCTAGCAGCCTTAACCTTTCCATCAATAAACAATTAAGAATAAGATTTTCTAATTTTTAGTTATAAAACTTTATTAACCACAAAGGATACTAAAGTGAATCTTAAACCTTAAAGTCCCGTAAAGATTAATTATATAATCCTCAAAGTTCATTTAGATTGATTACTTTCTCCTTAAAATTTCGTAAAAAATTTTCGACAACATTTCCTCTATTTCTAAGCCTACACCGGAAATCCCAGCCTTCAAAAATCTTTAACAAAACCTGCTTAGCTTTGGTGGAAATGTTGAAGGACTCACAATCCACCCATAACAATATATATTGCATTAACTAAATTATATATTCATTCTAACTTGATTTAAAGTATCAAAATTCTTAAACCAGGATTACCTTAATTCAAAAAATATTTTAATTCATCCTAAAATAGTTCCAGCCATCACATTCGAACCTATAAACCCATTTATACAATATAATATATTCAAAAACCAATACATACATAGAGAAAGAACGAAGCAATTTATAGACATTCTGAAAACTTTCCCTTTCCTTGTCGCCACTAGAACCTGTCATTATCCAATTATGAAATTCGATAATGTCAGATAAGTAAATCCCACACTATCCAATACACCTGTAATAATCAAATGCATAATAGTCCAAAAGATTGAATGAAAAATATAATCCAAGGAATTTAAATACAACCATTAATCCATCCCGTTTTTCTTATCCCACCACAATCAGATAATGTTCTCCGAAATTGGTAAGTGAACAATAATAAGGACTCATGCTCGGGGAGAATAAGCAAACGAGTCTCGTTCCTCTAGGTTATGGGAATATGATTTGGTTCAACGTGATCTCATGATAACCACGTGATGCAAAGTATCAGAGACTCCAGCTCCTCAAGCATAATATAGTGTTCTATAACCACGGTATAGTCTACACTATACAGAGACTCAAATCACCTTATCCTCCCAAACCATGTATGCATGTACAACAAAAATGCAATATCAAGGATCAATGCAATTTATATGAAATTATAATCATACAATGTAAAGGTTACTATAGGATTTACTTAACTTTACAAACGCGATATCGCAACTCCCTTCCTCCCCGAGCCAATAAATTAGTCCACACGGGGCTCCAATCGCGGTCCTATAATTTATTAATATGTTCTATGAGCCTCCACAACAACTTCACCATTTTTTCAATTATTTGCAACTTAATTAACCCAATCATGTCCCGAAACCCCTAAAATACTTCCAAAATAAATTATTAGATGCTTGAATTTTAATTTTAACTCAAAATTATTGTTTGGCATTGAAAGTTACGTTGTCTAGGCTTAATATAATTTTTCTAATTTATTATACTTTATCGGTCTTTGGATAACTCGAAAACCCTGGAATCCCTCCAAATTAACTTTTCAAATGTCCGGATCTCAATTTCGACTCCAAATTGTAGTTTAGAATTGAAAATCGACCTAGACTAGGCTTTTAAGTAATTTTTCAAATTTTGGACATTTTCGGGTATCATAACATGCATTACAAGAAAAATACCCGGTATAAATCTTCGAGAAAATACTGAATTCTTTATTTTTCATAAAAACCCACAATTTTAATTAATTTTTTCCAAAAATCCCATTTTTCTAATTTTTTTCTAATTTTCAGGGATTTATTTTATTTTTTCTATTTTTAAAACTATTTTTTTAAATTTGAGAAAGAGTGGTTTGACCCTTGAACCGGACCAATCCGGTTCAACTGAACCGCACCCAGTTCAGTCTGGTTCGAGGGATCAAAACCCCATTTCTTCTTCTTCTTCTTCTTCCTTCACGTTACTCTATTGTTCATCAGTGAATCATTTTTTTTCTATATTTAATTTTTCATTGGGTTGGGTTTGGCCCCAACCCCAAAGGTGTTTGGGCAAGGGAGACGGCTACGAAGCCGTCTCCTTCCTCAGACCAAGCCTCCCCGACTCCATCTCCTCCAAACTCCATTAACAAACCAAAAAACAACTCAACAACACAACCACAACAACAACCAACACAACAATAATCCACAAATCTCACCTTCTCATTGCCTTTATCTCGAAATCCCTCTCTCAATCTCCTTCTCTCGTTCTCTCTATCTGGGATTTCAAATACTCCTCTATGCGTGCAAACTAAAAAATAAATAAGGAGCTTCTGTTTGTTTTATAGGTATATATATATTAGATTTTCTCGAGATTCATGCGAATCTCGACATAAAACTAATGATTACAACTTCATAATATAAATTTGGTTTTCCTCGAGATACGTACCTCGTATATCGAGGTCAATCTTTGTTTCAAAATAACATTGAATGAGGCGGTGTTGATGTTGGAGATATATATTATGATTTTTTTGAGATTCACATCACACGAATCTCGAAGCAAATTTAATGATTAACTTCTTCTATATATATATTGATCTTCCTCGAGATAGGTGTTGCGTATCTCGAGGTCGATTAAGTGGTACGTGTTGCATGTTTCGAAGTCGATCAAGTGGCTATCAACTAGATAAGCACCAACTCTTGACCGACTTACTATGAAATTAAATATTTTGATCTCCTCGAGATACGTATCGAGATAGATCAAATGGTTTAATAAATAAAACCAAACGCCCTTGATCTTCATTAAAATTGGATGTCACGCATCTCGAGGAGTGGACAAATCATCTCACCAACAGCAATGTTCAACCATTTCTCTTTCTCGACACTCACGCTACGTGTATCTGGAGGCAAATTTAAGGTATACATTTATTTAATTCAAATATATGATTGATTTATATATTTATATATAAACTATATATATAAATATATATATATATGCACCTATGTATTTTGTGGCTATAAATTTGCGACGCGTGCCAACAACCAACCTTGGGTGTGCACACTATTGTACATCCCACGCATGTCACCCTCGACTCCGCGTGTCACTAGGCGCCCAATAAATTATTAATTATTTTAGTTAATTTCGTGATTATCTCTATAGTTTATATCCAAATTAAATTTCAAAAAATACCTAAAAATTACCAAAAATTAGAAACAATTCTCCAACACGCTCTGGAACTTACGAACACCACGTATACACTCCACTTGACCTTATTTCGTGTCAAAATTGTGTATAATACATTAAATAGACACACAACACACAATAAATAATATTAAATTTTATGATCTCTGATCCGTAACACGTGGGTCCCGCCTCAGATAACTAAATCTCAAATTAAATTCGAAAATACTTAATTAGCCGCCTAATCAAGTTTATAAAATTCTCTGATGTCACAAGTTGTGCCTCGAGTCGCTATACTGGTGGTCCCATCTAGGCCATCAACATGGATGTGCGTTTCGCCTGAAATTCCATAAGCTCTCTCATTTGCTGCTCCATTCTAAATTTCCATTGAGCCTCATTCTCCTGATTACCCTGAGGTATGGGCCTCTACGAACCCTCTCCATGATCCGCCATTAGATTCTAAAATCAAAGGAGAGATAAGACCATTAGGGTATCATTCAGAGAAAACACAAAAGTCATATCTATACAATAGATAACAATAAGTGCAACAAATAACGTATAATAATGTTTCATTTTCACTTTCCCCCCAAAATCACGATAAAATCATTTATCATACCTTAAGCTTATTCATAACTCGAGACAACTCTCACAACTTGTAAACTTAGTTTTTGGTACTAAGGTGTATCAGAGTCAATAACTTAGGTTTACCAACTCACATAGATTTTGAAATCAAACTATATCCAAGTTATTCCTTTACCTCTAAGTGATAGGCTTATCTCTGACATTAAATTGTAATAGAGCTAATAAACCTAAGGTATGACATCTAGCTATAACATAGCTAATAACCTTGTCTCTGATACTAAACTGTAACAGATCTAATATAAATTTGGCTTTGACTAGGCTCTGATACCAAGCTGTAGCCACTCCTTCTTTACCTGATAAACTCAACATGTATATCGATATCGAAGTAAAAGTCAAATATATATATGCATCAGAAGATTAAAACTAAATTTACCAAAGTGATGAATCTTGAATTTATAGCAGTTTGACCACTTTTGATCACACTAAAATCATCTTCTAATCAACTCCTTGAAATCAAACCCTTAACTGTTTTCACATCTCTCTCACTCGATCAAACAGTAATAAACATCAACTGTTTTTTATTTGTATATATGAATTTTCCTTGAGATAAGCATCATGCTATCTCGAGACTGATTAAATGAGTATTTTGCTAGGTGACACTGCCTATCATAACACATATCTTATCACAATTTGCACTTACGCTCATCTCGAAGCAATCTAATGATCCATATAAATCAAATCAAACTTATATTTCTATTTCTATGTATTTATATATCAATTATATATGTATCTCGTGTATTTCCTCACCAATAAATTCACTGGACATGCTACGAGTATTCTCGGGTGTGCACATTCATTTCATGACCCTC
The DNA here is from genome assembly GCA_039657325.1 of Stephania cephalantha. Classification (NCBI taxonomy): domain Eukaryota; kingdom Viridiplantae; phylum Streptophyta; class Magnoliopsida; order Ranunculales; family Menispermaceae; genus Stephania; species Stephania cephalantha. The sequence continues at coordinate 13,714,515 of CM077572.1, forward strand.
TCCTTGCACTTAGTGTACCGATAATTTATTAATGAATTATTTATTTTCCCATTTATAGGCTTGTATTAATTTTTGATTAATTCCAAATACCTATAAATTCACCAAACATGCCATACAAACATAAATCATCACATAAACCCACACACATGCTAAATGAGGCACGCCGAACTTAAACACGAGCTTAAATCAGGTTAATTAGGATTCAGATTAACACTAATCACATCTTAAGGTAACGGGTTGTTAAAGTATCACTTGAAGTACATATTTTTTGCACCCTCATATTTTTTGACGTTTGTAGATCTAGGGAAATGTTGCTTCACCCAAAATACTTTTTCGAATGTCTAGTCTGTGCCCTTGATATGTTCTCTTAGAGTACACAATGTATCACTTGAAGTACTTGTAACAACTTGTTTTGTTTGATGAATGATGTTATTTTACCATTTTTATAACACCTTAAGGTAGTTCCATTCTTAAGTGCATGATTATTTGCTTGGTCAAAAATTTATATTTCTGCATATCTCAAAAAAAATTATGGGATTCATGTAGTGGATTTAGAACTTTTAAACTAAAATTGTTTTTTGGACCACCAACAAATGGATCTAACTAATTAACTACTGTTTGTTGGATATCTTTTCGATGATTTAGGTTGTTAGCCTTTAAGATTACTATTTGAGTTTCTAATATTTCTACATGATGCATTATTTTAGATCAGTAAAATCTTGTGAGATCACTTTTTGCTAGCATGCTTTTGGATTGGAATACTCAAATCCATAGAGATTGATTGAGCGAATAGTCTTTTACAACACTTCAGGAGAGAGAGAGAGAGAGTAAGTGAAATCTGAGAGAGGAGAATAAGAGCATGACAACCACAAGAGAAAGAACCGCGAACGCAAGTGAGAAGGAGAAAGATGATCACGAGAGAGACAAACCAGAGATGACTGCTAGAGATATGACCGCGAGAGTTTGAACCAGGGAAAACCGCGAGTGCTTCAATGAATTAAACGAAACGATTAGGGTTTGCATTTGTATTTCTTTTTTTAGTTGGTTTTTTTAAATCGGTTTGGTTCATTCGAAATGCCGATTCGGATAAGAACTGGCATGTGTCGCCACGTGTCGAGTCCAGTTTACCACATCATTAATTTTAACAGCCCAACTAACGAAATGACTAAATGTGTGGTTTTGAAAGTTAAGGGACTAAAAGGTTGAAAGTTTAAGGATCAAAAGATTTTACCAAATAAAAAAAATCTCACTTAAAACGACACTCATAGGAAATGGAACATGGAATCATGTTGTTGAAAAGAAAATAGATATATGAAAATATATTTAAAAAAAAGTCTATAAAAACTCCTCCGATAAAAGATTTAGCTCGAGTAATTATAGCTAAGTTGAGTGGAGTTTATTTTTCAACATTTGAACACTATAGTAATATCTTGTTTATTGGTACCTTAACCTACCTAAAATGACCTTAGAAATCAAGTTTTATTGACTTTGGTTGTAGTTATGTTTTGATGATGGATATTGATTTGGTGATTCTTGTCTATGATATTGTATATTGCATGAACTTGGTCTAATTTGATAAACAATGCAAGCATGAAGCTTGTCTCTGGAGATTGAGAAAACCTATATAATGGACTGGCCTTGATATTTATCGAACTTTAAGTTCTGAAGTGTAATGCATAACGATGGTTTAGTTGTCACTAGGGGTTGCTCTTTAATTTCTTCTATGTCTACTTTTGTTTTTATTTCCATGAAAGTAATTTGTTTCTATTTGATGATCACTTATATTTAAGTTAAATAATTCTAAAATCAGTTGAAGGATGATAAGATAATATAATTTAAAGTATTTTTTTGCTCGAGATAGCAAAGTGTTGAGTTTAAGGTATTTGATAAGTCAATAATTAGACAATGTTTTATAATATATTTTAGTATTATTTTGAATTAAAATGCTATATTACAGTGAGTTTTCTCTTGTTTTTGTGATTTCAAGTTAAAATAAGAAAGAATGAAGAAATGAAGGAAAATGGAGAAGAAAAAAATGAGAATTTCATCAACAGAGACAACTCAGTTGAAGAATGAAGAAATGAAGGAAAATGGAGAAGATAATATAATTTAAAGTATTCCAAGCGATGTACCAGCGTTGTGAAAATACGCACAAATCACCAGACAAATCGGCAATAGAAAAGGTCAACAAAATGGAGACTGCATTCAAATCGCTAACTGAATCATTGATCAACATAAAGATGTTTTATAGAAGGGCTTAACAATTTTCCAAGCGATTTACACAAAAACCTAAATCGCTGAGGCCAACCACGAGTTTTTTAGATAAGGACTAGGAATTTGAGTTTGATTATGATATGTATTTGTAAATTAGTATATATAGGAGGCTAAGATTTTGAAATAAACCCTAGAAGCTTATTATTTTCATATTTTCATTGTCATTGTTTTGGAGAATTCATTGGAGATTCAAAGTTATTAATATAGGTATTTTTCATTAATGGTTTTCTTTTATTTTATGATGTTTAAGTTTAATATGAGTGAGTAGTTTATTAATCTAAACCAAGATATGAACCAAACCAATTGCAAAAAGTCATAGTTTACGAGGTTATGAACTTAATGCTTTAAATTGATATTATATATTATAATTCACAATTTAAATATATTGTTTTTATGTATTACAATCCATGAAACTAGACTTTGCATACATAATGCGCAATATGTGTTGTGAATGATAGGTTCTAAATCTAGATTTAATATAATTAGTAATTAAGTTTCAATCAAAAGGTCTTTTAACCTATTTGGAAGTCTTGGTTGAATCATGTTCTAAGTTAGGTATTTAATGACATATTACCGTTTAGTCTTACTTAGTAGTAAGTGTTTTCATAGAACTTAATGTTATTTTGTTATCATTAAACACTTGAAGCGTTTGAAGTACTAATAGTGATAAGATAAGGATATGATTATGAATCGCGTGAATCTATCATCAATAAAAAGAAATCTAAGTGATTTGAAAAAATTAATATAGCTTACTTATGATAAGGGCTCAATGATATCGCAAAACCAATGACTAGACTATGACTATGGTTATAATAATTATATCTTGAGTTTGAATGCAGTTTGGCTTAAGTTTCATTATCTATGGTTTTTGTTTGTTAACGATAGATTGTTTTCTTTGATTTTGATTTGTTTAAAGATTGATTGTTTTCTTTGATTTAGAGTTGTTTAAAATTGATTGTTTGATTTGAGTTAGTAATTAGATTATTTGACTTATTTAGTTTAATTTAGATTAATTAGTTGATTGTTTTAGTTAGTGATAAATGAAATATAACCCCCTAAAAATATAACTTAAGAAGTTTGCAAAATCCCTGTCCACTGACCACTTCTAAAAATGTATATGTATAATAAAAGAAGGTGAGTAATTTATTATACGCACTCGACACGTGTCATGTAACGTCCCTAATTTTCATATCTATAATATAGTCCCAACATAAAAATAAATTAATAGATATGCACAATATTTGTGTATTTGAGTGACTAATGCATGTATTATATGATACGTAGTTACTTAGAGGTGGAATTAGCCTAAATGAAAGGAAAAAGGAATCATTAAATGATGTAAATAAAGAATAATGGCAAGGATTGTAAATATAGATGAGGGTATATATGTAAAAGACATAAAAATATAGACTTAATTTGAGCTATAGGATCATCCTAGCACTTAAGCTCATCTTGCTGAGATGAAAGGTTGGACTTAGTCCACTAAACCCTAACTTCTCTAACAAGCTATACAAATCACTTTTAGGGCTTCTAGCCACTTTTATTTGAATAAGTTACGGGAGAACTCGAGAAGAGAACTCTAGGAAGCTTTGTTGGTGGATTTGGTGGAGGAGATGTGTAGCATCCCCTAACCCGATTAGGGCGATACCCATCCTGAAACCCTAATTAAGCCCAGATTACCCTTACGAGACTTAACTAGAGCCAGCAGTCTTACCACCTTCACCTGATAAGCACTATTATATATCGAATATCGAAATAAAATAATTAATAAATGCAGCAGAAATTTAAAACCTTTTTTGATAATTCAAACCACCATATATAGTATTAAAACAAATCAAAATAAACCTCGGTTATATAAAATCACCCTTCCCTTGTAATATTAGAAAATTGTAATTCAATACAAATATATAAGGCAAGATAGAGTCATCACATCAAAGAGAATATCGAGATTTCTATATCTTCTCAATTCCTTAGTTGTAGTGCTCATCGGTTATCTTGTAATGTTAATAAGTGAGCGCTCCATTTTGCTCAGTAAGTAGGGATTCACATAATCATCAACATTCCATATAATAATCAAGAACATTATGCAATAACGATATGCACCAATGTTAACTTACAAGAATATGGAAAAATATAATTCAATATATAATAATGCAAAGAAAATGTTTTGGACTATTACACTGTGATATCCATTTTATTTTTTATAAAACTAAGGTCGATTACTACCAGCGCATTAATGCGAATGCTAAACCAACACATTGCGCATATGTGATGTTTAGCCAATCCATTAATGCCCAATGGTTCTATCCAAAACCCTCTAGTTAATATGTAACCCACGCAACCTATTAACTGAGTAGGAGTTACTTATAAATCGGGAGATCAACCCCAAGTCATAAACAACTTGGTCTTAGCCCTCATGAGTTACTCTCGTGGATCACATTAGACACCGTTTTCCCATTTATTGAAAAACCATCACAGTGTACACAATCCCTCATTCCAGTCCAACAACTACATGAACTAGATATACTAAAATAGCCAGGCAATATTGATAAATAAGCGAATTCGTACTTACCTCAGGTTAAGCCTCAGTTTCCCAAACTCATAACTTTTCGGTCATCTCACACTTTCCCGGTGTTCCTCAACCTATCACCAATCATTGTAAACTTAATATGGGTATAATATACTCTATTAAGAACCCCTAGACCAATCCCTAAGTCCCTTAGAAATCTTCAGCAAAATACAACATTATTGTTGTTTTCAGGGGTGGGAGCGCGCTCCCTCAATGGGTGGAGCGCGCTCCACCAATTGTGCTCATCACAGTTGATGAAGGGAGCGCACTCCTCTGTGATGTGAAGCGCGCTCCACCCTGTTCCGTCTCGACGAACACAGGGCAGCAGCCACTGTTTCACTCCAAGATCCACCAAATCATTTCAACAACATCTAAGACACTCCTAAATCACCAGGGAGGACCTCTAATAAGGTTATAAACCTTTTACCATCAACAAAAACACCAATTCACAATGATTGAATCATCACCATAAACTTAAACTTCAATTAACTTGAAAATCAAATTTACCAAAGTGATTATCACTAACTTTTGAGCCGTTTAAGCTCCTCAATTCGTGTTAATTCAGCTCCCCGGATCATCCCCTTCGGATCAAATCAAACTCGAGCCTCCTCTTTCTCGAATTGTAGGAGATAAGCTTGAGTTTTTGTTTTTATATATGGATTTTCTTTTTCGAGATGTGTGTCGCGTTATCTCGAAGCTGATCAAGTGGTTGAGGTATTAAAGTGACATTTCTTAAAGTGACACAAAATTTGACACATCAAGAAATTACACTCCGTTCGAGACGATCAAACAATCCATATATTTCTATTATTCTTTTATCTTCCAATATATATTTATATATCTAAAAACATATAAATATACATATATATACCTCGTGTATTATTCACCAATAAACTCACCGGACGCGCCTACAAGTGTCCTTGAGCGTACATTCATGCCACGACCCCCCTCATCACACTTGGTGTCCTGGGAACTTATTGTTTATTGTGTATTTTTCGTTTTATAGGCTTGTGTATAATTTCCTTATTATACAATAACCTATATATAAATTGATTTAACAATTCAAACAAATATCATATGTCATGCAAATGCACACACACGTTAATCGAGGTACGTCGAACTTAACCACCAACCTAACTCGGGTTAATTAGGATCTGGGTTAGTACTAATCACCAGCTTAAGGTAACGGGTCGTTACAGTCTCCCAATTTAAAGCAATTTCGTCATCAAAATTAAAGTAAACTTAAAGTTATATGTAGCCTCGAAGATAAATGGAAACTATTCCCTTATATAGAATTCCCACTCCCAAGTTAGTTCCTCATTGTTGTGAAATCACCATTTCACTTTAACCAAATGAATCTCTTTGGTTCTCAGCTTTTAAATCTTACGATCAAGTAACCCAATCAATTGTTCATCATAAGATAAGTTTTCCCAAAGATCAAATTGATTCCAATCAGTCCTTGGAGTGAACTGAGTCTTCATTTTACAAAGTATTGATACGTGGAAGACATTATGAACTCCGACAAGCTGAGGAGGTAACTCTAACCTGTAAGCAACGGGACCAATCATTTCCTGTATTTTGAATGACTCAATATACCTTGAAACTAACTTATCTCGTAATCCAAATCTATACAACTTCCTTCAAAGATGAGACTTTCAACAAAACAAAATTGTCCTTTGAAATCTCTAACAACCTATGATATTTATAGGCATATCTCTTCTGTTTTAGTTATGTTGTAGTCAAACGCTGGCGAATCCGCTACATTTTCTTTGTGTAGTTTTGAATCCATTCTGGCTCCAACAAACTTACATCTCATCCCCTATCTAAATACTCCAGTGAATGACAAGGTTAACCATACAAAGCTTCAAATGAGCATTCACATGTTAACTTGACAATTGATACTATAAAAGAACTCACACATAGAAATGTATCTCTTTCAATTACCGTCAAACTTCAAGACACAAGCTCGAAGTATATCCTCTAGTACCTAAAATCAACCAATCCAGCTGCCCATCGGTCTGTCGGTAATATACCATAATGAGGTTAAGAACAGTTTCCAGTTGTCGCAATAATTCACTCTACAGTCTGGACGTGAATCTCAGATCTCTATCCAAAATAGTCGACCCTGAAGCACCCTGAGATCTTACACCTCATGTATGTACATCTCACATAATCGGTCAAGAGGATTTCACATAGAAACTGGTAAGAAATATGCAGACTTCGTCAACCTGTTAATTACAACTTATATCGTATTATGCTTAAGCTAACTCAAAGATAGACCAAAAACAAAATCCACCAATTTATATTCTCATTTCCACTCAGGAATAGGCAGCGAATACAATAACCCTCTAGGTTTCCTGTGCTCAGCCCTAACTTGCTTACATATTTCATCTATTTACAAATTTAACAACATCAGTGTTCATCTCAGGTCAACAACAAATAAAGGCACCTCGTTTCATGATATTTCTTATTGTTATCGGGATGAATATAATAAAGAGATCAATGAAACTTTCGTAGCACTTCCTGCCTCTCTAATCCTGAGCTAGAATCCATAATCTATCTCTAAATCGTAACGCTTCATTATCATAACTCGACTAATCAGGAAAATCTAAACTAGTCATTAATCTATAATGCTCTATATAATCCTGATTAGCTTTCTGACGACCAATCACCACTGAATTATTTCTAATTTAGTTTGAATCTGAACTCAAAAGATTAGATTAGAAGCTTTAAAATCAGCTCTCTCAGTTGATAACGTGTCAGGTAAACTTACACAAACCATCGTCACCATCACTTCTTCATGAAGTCTAAACTGAGAAGCTCTACCAATAGCTACATTTTCTCCATATACCCGAGTTGCAATTGTATACTGAAATTTTGATTACATCTTTTTGTGTAGTTCTAAATTTCTCAGGCTCTAACTAACTTGCATCATTACTTCTCGTCCTACCAATTGGCGACAAAGTAAAGCAAACAAATTTTTAAGGTAAATACCTTAATATCATATCTAGCCCGATAAAATCAATACCATATATTACACACAGTAAATATTTCTTCCAGTAACTAATATCTTCCAAGTCACAAGCTTGGAAGTTTACATTCTCTGGAAAGTAAGATCACTCGCATATATATTATGTTAAGATTGAGAAAGGTCCCTCCCAGCAATTATACATCTCTTCTCCCTTGAGAAGCAAACTTTCGGTTCCTTACCGAAATAATAATCCTAGTTCTCCATAACTCTCAACTCTTCTACACACATATATCTCGTTTACTCTTCCACGAGAATTTAAACCACAATACTGGCAAGAAATTCTTCAAACTGTCAGCTTTACAATTATAACATCAATAACCTTCAGTTGTCACCATAACTTAGGTTAATCTATCATGAATTTCTGAGAATGAATTGTCAGTCTTATAAGGCAAGAATAATATAACCCTCCAGGTTAATATTATTTAGCTTCCACTTGCCTCACTTTTTTTGTATCAACTTCTAAGAACTTTCCTTACATGCTTAATGTTTTGATCTGAGATTATCTTTATCAAACATCAATAATTAGTAGTCATCTTTGACCTACTTGATAATCTCAATCAATTTCTACAATAATTCATCACTCATTTTATCGTCATTCAATCAGATCTAATTTGAGTTTCAAAGAACAAACTTGTAGTTATCAGTTTAGCCAACTCAACTGATGATGTGCCTACACAGAACTTCCATTTAGTCATCATTAAACATCACACTTAAGAGATATTACTGATCAACTTTTATCATAACTATAGCCTCTATCTTTTTTTTATTCAAGACATTGTCCACATAATCACCTTAATGAGTGATATTTCAGAGTGAATTCCTACACTTAGGAAATTTCAAGGTAATTTGTCTTACCTTCTATTTCTATCACTCTGACATTTCTATTTTTCAAACTTCCACAGTTTGAAATTCATTGCTTAATCTTAAACCAATCCACTGGTGTTATATTCCCAGGTCGTCTTTTAATGATTCCCTTAATATTCTCATTAATCTCAAAGAATGATTAAAAGACCTTCAACAACTTTTCTTCTTATTTACAAGTGATGTCTTTCCACATTTGGTACCACTACTAAATAGTTTTCACGAGATAATCTCTAATAGTTTTTCACCCAAGTCTGGAATTATATATGTAGAAGTAATAACTACAATTTCGCTTTCATGTGTCATCACATATCCTTACCTAAATAAGAAGTCTTAGGATAAACCTCTAATTTTTTCTACAGTTTAGGTTTCGTCAAGAAAACATTGTAATCCAACTATACTTCCACTTTCCTCCAAGGCATCTTTTTATTTGATTTCAACTTATAACAAATCTTACACTTGAGTTGACTGAATAAATTACACAACGAAATCTGAGATCCCTGAATCAATCGTTTGTAATATTCAATTAGTTCAAGCTTACTTTTCTCTTTTACCTTTGTGTTGAATATATGACAACCTCATATTATCTCAATCATAGTCAAATCCTATGATTTACTGTTAATATTCAACATTCATACCATTAATGAACATTTGAGACTTAGCACTGGCACTTGCAAGATATGGTCTGAACTAATTTACCGCTACCAATTTACAATTCTATACGGTAATTGCTCGTGCATTCTCTAAGTCTTCAAAGATTTCATGTTATTATTGATCATACAATAACAACTTAGTTATAATAGGATTTTCCATACTTGACACCCTGTATTTATGAACATAGCATGAGTTCTAGTAAGTTCTTGTGGTTTCCACCATCCACTTAAAATGAACCAGCGAACAGCTGCAATCATCTTTTAAATATATTTTTAGCTCTGATCATATCACTGTGACAATCAAATCTCAACTAACTCTTGAGAACATTGATTCTACTTTATTTTTCATAATGAGTTGTCAGTCTTGGGTAATGAATACCCATTCCCATAACTACTTTTTGTTCTTGGGATTCCTCAAATCCTCAAATTCATTGACCACTTATTCTCCCCAATTTAGACTATACCAGTCTAATAGATCAGAATAGGATATTTTACCAACTCGCTGCTATACTTTAAATTAAACTGTCTTTTGTTATTTGACAAATCACTTGTTATTTCAAAATGGATTCACACCATAACTGGAATATCTACTTTATAACAACTTGTGAAGTATAACTACATTAGTGATTTCCTAACTTCCATTAGGCTTTTTATCATTAACGACTAATTTGTTTAATGAATAACTTTCATTACTACTCAACTAGTCTCAATACTAGTATTAAATCTTTTCTTAAAGTGGTCTACCACCTTTTAGTTTCATCCCAAAGTTATACAGTATTCTATTGTTTCGTAATTTCCATTCTCCTAATACACATCTCAATGTCTTGATCTAATAGATGCTTCTGTACTTGCTATTATTTGTCTAATAATATCAGTAAGAACAAAGACCATTTAAGAAGTTACTTGGAGAAGAATTTTATTTCATCTTTATAACTTTTCTTATGTCTTTCCTTTATGTCTCCCCGAGGTTAAGACTCTCCTGAGCTCTAACCTCTAACACCTTCTCATATCATGAAAAATAGATGGACTTCAACCATCTTATTATCGTTCAAGAAAGACATAACTCTCATATCTACCACGTAGATATAGTATACACAACAAATAACATATTTCAATCTTTTATCTTTCGGTTACCCCATAAAATCACGATAAAAATCGTTTCTCAAACCCTAAGCTTATTCTTAACTCGAGACAACTCTCAGAGTCGATAAACTTAGGTTTCGTTATTAAGTATTCTAATACACCTTAAACTTTAAAGTAGGCTAACATTCACTTCGAACAACATTCAAAAGTGAATTTAGGGTCAGAGCCTTGTTCATGTTACCAAACTGTATCACCATTACCACTTAACTCGAAAGTGATAAACCTTAGACTCTGACACCAAACTATATCATTGTTATCCAATGTTATAAGCCATTAAACCTAGGCTTTAAAGTAGGTTCTAACCTTCACTCTGAACCTGTCTCTAAACTAGGCTCTGACCTAAGCTTTGATACAAAGATGTAGCATCCCCTAACCCGATTAGATCGATACCCGGCTTGAAACCCTAATTAAGCCCAGATTACCCTTACCAGACTTAACTAGAGCCCGCAACCTTACCACCTTCACCTGATAAGCACTACTGTATATCGAATATCGAAATAAAATAATTAATAAACGTAACGGAAATTTAAAACCTTTTTCAACAATCCAAACCAAGATATACAATATTAAAACAAACCAGAATAAACCTCGGTTATATAAAATCACCCTTCCCTTGTGATATTACAAAACTGTAATTCAATAAAAATATATAAGACTAGAGAGAGTCATCAAATTAAAGAGAAGATCAAGACTCATAAATCTTCTCCATTCCGTAGTCATAGCGCTCGTCGGTTATCATGTAATGTTAATTGGGGTGAACGCTCCAACTTGCTCAGTAAGTATGGATTCACATAATCATCAACATTCCATATAATAATCAAGAACATTATGCAATAACGATATGCACCAATGTTAACTTACAAGAATATGGAAAACATATAATTCAATATATAATAGATGCAAAGTAAATGTTTTGGACTATTACACTGTGATATCCATTTTATTTTTTATAAAACTAAGTTCGATTACCTACCAGCGCATTAATGCAAATGTTAAACCAACACTTTGCGCATATGTGATGTTTAGCCAATCCATTAATGCCCAATGGTTATATCCAAACCCTCTAGTTAATATGTAACCCACACAACCTATAAACGGAGTAGGAGTTACGTATAGATCGGGAGATCAATTCCAAATCATATACAACCTGGTTTTAGCCCTCATGAGTTACTCTCGTGGATCACATTAGACACCATTTTTCCCATTTATTGAAAAGCCATCACAGTGTACACAATCCCCCATTCCGGTCCAACAACTACATGAACTAGATATACTAAGATAGCCAAGCAATATTGATAAATAAGCGAATCCGTACTTACCTCAGTTTAAGTCTCCGTTTCACAAACTCCTAACTTTCCGGTCATCTCACACTTTCCTGGTGTTCCTCAACCTATCACCAATCATTTATACTTAATATGGGTCTAACATACTCTATTAAGAAACCCTAGACCAGTCCCTAAGTCCGTTAGAAATCCTCAGCAAAATACAACATTATTGTTGTTTTCAGCGATATGAGCGCGCTCACTTAATGGGTGGGACACGCTCCACCAACTGTGTTCATCACAGTTGATGAAGGGAGCGCGCTCCTCTATAAGGTAAAGTGCCCTCCATCTTGTGCTGTCTCGACAAAACACAGGGCAACAGCTACTGTTTTACTCCAAAATCCACCAAATCATTCCAACAACATCGAAAACACTCCTAAATCACTAGGGATGACCTCTAATGAGGTTATAAACCTTTTACCATCAACAAAAACACCAATTCACAACGATTGGGTCATCACCATAAATTTAAACTTCAACTAACTTGAAAATCAAATTTACCAAAGTGACGATCACTAGCTTTTGATCCATTTAAGATCCTCAGTTCATGTTAATTCGGTTCCCTGGATCATCCCCTTCCGATCAAATCAAACCCAAGCCTCCTCTCTCTCGAATGTTCGATCGAATTATAGGAGATAAGCTTGAGTTTTTGTTTTTATATATGGATTTTCTTTCTCGAGATATGAGTCGCGCTATTTCGAAGCCAATCAAGTGGTTGAGGTGTTAAAGTGACATTTCTTAAAGTGACACAAAATTTGACACATTAAGCAATTACGCTCCGTTCGAGACGATCAAACAATCCATATATTTTTGTTATTCTTTTATTTTCCAATATATATATATATATTTATATATTTAAAAACATATAAATATATATATCGTGTATTATTCACTAATAAACTCATCGGACGCGCCTACAAGTGTCCTTGAGCGTTCACATTTATGCCACGACCCCCCTCATCACTTGGTGTCCCGGCAAGATATTGTTTATTGTGTATTTTCCATTTTATAGGCTGCTGTATAATTTCCTTATTATACAACAACCTATATATAAAATTGATTTAACAATTCAAACAAATACCATATGTCATGCAAACGCACACACACGCTAATCGAGGTACACCGAACTTAATCATGAGCCTAACTTAGGTTAATTAGGATTTAAATTAGTACTAATCACCAGCTTAAGATAATGGGTCGTTACAAGGGGGAACTCACATCAAGTGCACACAAAGCTAGGTATATATCATTCATCTTTCTTCTTTAATCTTTCACTCTTTGATTTTTTTTCATTAAGTTTAATGTAGGAGATGAATCATGATAATTGGGTTTTGAGTATGTATTCTCGGATTTGAGTTGTATCCAATGTTTCAAGTGGATTTATAAGGGTTTTAATGTTCAAATGTTGTTCTTCACGTTTCCAATGGTTATATATGTGGATTGGGAGCCTTCCTTGATGAATTGATGCAAATATGTGATGAACACATAGGTTTTCATGATGGGTATGTGTTGAATCCGAGATTGGTGATGATTGTGGCTTTGGTTTTGATTGTGAAGTACTTTGATTTCTGGATTTGAAGAATCCTTGATGGTTTAGTAAAGTTTTTTTCAACTTTTCAACAAGAACAATTAATAGATTTGAGCCTCGATGTTTTGATATCAAATTGATGGTTTTGTTGTTATAAAATATGTTTAGGGACCATATTTACTAAATTTTGAGCCAAGGGAACGTCAGGGAAGTTCCGGGAGAGTTTCATGGGTCGTCGGGACTCAATCGGAGAGTCGGAGGGCAAACAGCCCACAGCCGCTGCTGCAGTCCCTGCAAATTCTGAAAAAATCTTAGTTTTTACCTCGACTTTAAACGGCTATAACTTCTTCATTATAACTCCGATTTCGGCGTTTCGAAAAACGGTTGGAAAGCTTATAGAAATCTTAACAACATGAGATTGATAAACCACTCAAAATGAGCTTTTAAATTATTCAAAAATACGGTGGAAGTTAAGAGCGCCATTAAGGTCTTAAATGCGAGTTCGAGTACAAATTATGAGTACAGGCCTACCCATGGTCCCGAATTCTCAATAAACTTATCCAAGAGTGTTATGAACCTAATAAAAGGTGTATAAAATGTAGATACTCGAGGAACACTATGGGAACTCATAGAAGGATCGGAATTAGGATTTAGTCGTGCTTGAGGTAAGTGGGGTTTGCTCTATTATCAATCACGCCATGCTAGTAGATATGCTAGGATTTTATTTTAGTAATTGGTCTATGAATTACTTGGAATCTGCTTGATATCTTTCATTGATATGTTGCTTATCATGTCCCTTTTTATTACTCTATCTCTTGGATGCCTATGGAAATGATATACGTTGAATGAATATACTTGGTACCGCGGTTGGAGGGCCGGTGGCATCCGATCCCTCCTTTGATATGACTCTACGGAGTTTTGCTAGACTTGTGCCCAGGCTGTCTGATCCGCAGTGTTGGGGGAAGAATAAGCTATGCAAGGTAAATAGGTCTTTAGACTTATGAACCTTATGCTGTCTAAACCGCACAATTGGGGGAAGGTAAGTTAAGACCTACTGCATGATATGACTATTTGCATTCAGACTGTTGCCTAAACCACAGCATTGGGGGAAGGATAAGCTATTGCACATTGTCCAGTTGGATATATCAGTTGTCACTTTTTCTAACTCTAAAGGCATTCGGTATCATCGTTATCCTTGTTGATGTATCGATTGGGTATTGTTGTTCATTTATATCGCTATATTATTATGCTTGACTATGTATGTCTTTAATGCCCGAAAAATGATAATGGATCTTATGATATGAACTATTGAAATCTAGTTTGATTTTATTACTAGGTATTACTTGGATGATTGATGGTAGAGCAGGCTTCTACTTTACTAAGCCCATTGATATATTTTGCTCACCCCACTACTTTTTTCCCTCAGGTACTTTAGTTACTGCTCAAGACAAAGGAAAGGGCAAGGCCTTAGCATAGAAGCTTTTTTTCTTGTTTGCAAGTCTGAATAATAATTATCTATTTGCTTTCAGACTTTATGTAATAAATAGGGGATTTATTTGGGTAGATGTTTGAACTCATAGTACCTGGTTTAGTTTATGTTTAATTTGGTATGCAAGATTTCTACATTTAGTTCCGCATTTTATTCGACAATAAAGGCTTTGGTATATTCCGCACCTACTAGCCTGGTTTAGTCTATTTTATAGAATGTCAGGGTTTATTTCTGCAGGTTAAGGTTGACTAGATCATCGCCCAACATCACTGGTTTACCTTGAGGGGTTTGGCGATTGTTTAGCTGGGCAGTCTAGGCCCACCGGGGTTTGGGTCTTCTCAGTTAGTATCAGAGTGTAGGTTAAGTGAACTTAGAAACAAAATGGGTTAAGGTTATCCAAGTTTATAAGTAACACCACAGTTGGTATCTAGCATGGGCATTTGAACATAGGGAAAATCACATATATTATAATATCCTTAGGTAATGGCACTTAGAAGAAAATGTGTAGTTCTATCCAAAAATTGGGAATAGGACTTACAGTTGAAATCATAATTGGAACCAAAGTAGTTCTACACAAGTCATCTTAAAATCTAAGTAAATGTTAAACTTAGGAAAGGTTGGTCAAGATTAAGTTATGAAATCATTTGTATGGGCATTTGATTTGCATCGACCTAATATGCACAAGTGACCAAACTTAAGGTGGGAAGGATTTGAAAATGAATCATTATATTTTATGATGCTATTTGCTTGTATGATTTTATTTATAATATAATGCTCATTTCATCTTGTCTCCTATTTAATATGATTAGAACTAACTCTCTTGAAATACTCACGGTGCATAATGAGTACTAGAGGAGGAAGTTCCTATGCTCCCCGGGATACTAAAAGTACCAGGGAGATTGATGATGGGCAGTGGCGTACTCAGATATAGCAATGTATGGCTGAGATGACTTAGAATCATCGTAAGCAGCTTGAGGATATGAATGCGCCACATGAACATAGGATTACTGAACTGATGAATGTTATCAGGGGACAACAGGTGCAATAGGCACCACATGCACCGTAGGTACCGTTGCAACCGCTACTACCACCGCAAGTACCTATTGGAGAGAATGTTCAAGTAGATGAAGTTGCTGACTCAACAGTTGCCGCAGTTCCGGTACCAGTAGTAAGGTATGATGATGAGACATTGAGGATGCTCAAGATCCAAAAGGAGTTCATGAAATATGATGCACCAAAATTATTTGGGACTCTGGAGACTGTAGTTGCTGAGGCATGGATCGTGAATCTTGAAAAAAGGATTAAACTTATGAAGATTGATAATGCTACTATGGTACCATTAGTTTCCTTCTTGATGAAGGAAATTGCTAAGAAATGGTGGAAATCTACATAGACGACCGAGGGACCAGCGGAGACTTGGTCACAATTCAGGGTATTTTCTATTCGAAGTACTTTCCAAAAGACATTAGAGATGCTAAGAGACGGGAGTTTCTTGATTTGAAATAGAAAAGCATGAGGGTCAAAGACTATGGTCTGAAGTTCTTAGAGTTGTCTGAGTTTGCCACTAAGTATTTATCCACTGAGTCAGAAAAAACTACCAAATTCATTGAGGGACTGAGAGATGACGTTCAGTACACTATAGCCACTGTTAGGCCGCTGACTTACAATGATGCATTGAACGCAGCCGCAGAGTGTGAGGCAACCATGATAAGGACGGGGAAGATGTCGGCCACATCGCATAAGACTGTGTTAGCATATTCTCAGCAAAGGTTTGGCAAGAATAAGTCAGAAGGGTACCACAATGATATGTTCAACAAGAAATTTAAGGGAACAAGATCTTCAGGTAGGAATGCACCATTTAGAGTGGACTCGAAGGCACCCCATACCTTCGTGGGGGTTTATCACAATCCTGCCCCCTCGGCTACTCATGGTTCAGTATATAAGCCACCACTTCCACCTCGATAGTCGGAGACCACTCAGAGTAAGAGTAAGGGGCCGAGGTCTGCGTCATTTAAAATGCCTATGGGATTATGATTTTTCTATAAACAGCAGGGACATTACAAGGCAAACTGTCCTAGGAGGCCAGAAGTGTCAAAAGCTAGTGTAGTCGAACCAGTAAGGGGAATAGTGAATGTAGTTACAGAGCAAGATGTTGCAGCCACTCATCATTTGGTAGCAGGTATGGTTTACATTTGTAATATAGGCATGCATGCCTTATTTGATTATGGGTCTTCCGTTTCATTTCTGTTTGGTAAAATGGATGATGAGGTTGGACTAAGGCCGGTTAGAGCTAGTACCAATTTGATTTTGAGTACCGCTACTAGTGAGCAAGTTTATCCTAATATGGTGTGCGAGGGGTGTATCATTAAAATTGGGAATCATGTTTTATCCTATGATCTGCCAGTATTGGAGTACTTAGAGTACGGTGCCTTGTTAGGGATGGATTGGTTGGGAGCTTACCATGCCAATATTGATTGTTTCTGCAAGACAGTTATTTTTTGAATCCCTGGTATACCACCGTTTAGATACAAAGGTCGCGCACCGAAATGAGTTGCCACCCGTGGAAAGGTAGCAACTGACAATGAGTTAGGAAATATTATGAGTCTCACTACTATGGAGGAAGATGGTCATGAACTTCAACTTGAACAGATTCCAGGGGTTAGAGAATTCCCGAAAGTTTTTCCCTTAGATTTGCCTGGAATCCCTCCACCTCATGACATTGATTTTATTATTCACCTTATTCCTGGTACGAAACCCATATACATACCACCTCATATAATGGCACCCAAGGAGTTAGCAGAGTTAAGGAGTCAGTTGGATGATATGCTAGAGAAAGGTTTTATCCACCCAAGCATGTCGCCTTAGGGAGCCCCGGTATTGTTTATGAAAAAGAAGGATGGCAGTTTGCGAATGTGTATCGACTATCGTCAGTTGAATCAAGTGACCATTAGGAACAAATATTCGCTCCCTAGGATCGATGACCTATTTGGTCAATTGCGGTGAGCGAAGTTCTTTTCAAAGATTGACTTGAGATCAGGGTACCATTAGTTGAGAATACGGGAAGAAGACATAAAGAAGACAACTTTTTGCATGAGATATAGACACTATGAGTTTACGGTGATGCCATTTGGACTTACGAATAAACCAGTAGTATTTATGAACCTTATGCACAGAGTATTCAAGCCTTACCTTGACAAGTTCGTCATTGTATTCATCGATGATATCATGATTTATTCCAAAATCCAGGAAGAGCACGAAAGACATCTCAGGGTGACTTTGCAGACTTTGAAGGATCACCGGTTGTATGCTAAGTTTAGCAAGTGCGAGTTTTGGGTTTCGGAGGTGAAGTTCTTAGGTCACGTGGTGAATGCAGAAGAAATTTCTATAGATCCAGCTAAAGTTGATGTCATCAAGAAATGGCCGCAACCCATAACAGTGACAGAGATTATAAGTTTTCTAGGATTAGTGGGTTACTATCGAAGGTTCATGAATGATTTCTCGAAGATTTCAACTCCAATGACAAGGCTAACTCAGAAGAATGTGCAATTTGAGTGGACTGAAAAATGCCAGAATGCTTTCGAAGAACTACAAGATAGATTGGCATTGACACCTGTATTGTTACTTCTAGAGGCAGGGAAGGAGTTGGTTCTTTACAGTGATACTTCGAAGATTAGGTTAGGATGTGTATTGATGCAAGAAGGGAAAGTTATAGCTTATGCTTCTAGGCAACCAAAGATACAGGAAAAGAATTATCCAACTCATGATTTAGACTTAGCAGTGGTTCTGTTTGCTCTAAAATTGTGGAGGCATTACTTGTATGGTGAAAATTCCATAGTTTTCTCTGATCACAAGAGTTTGAAGTACTTGTTTACTCAAAGCGAGCTGAATATGCGACAAAGACGATGGCTCGAATTCTTGAAATATTTTGACTTCACTCTTCAGTATCATTCGGGAAGGCAAATGTTGTGGTTGATGCTCTGAGTCGTGTAAGGAAATAAACAAGAAATGTTAGCATGATGATGATAAAGAAGTATAATTTACTCGAGGAAGCTTCAGTGATGTGTATTCATGAAATCAATGAGAATGAGTCAAACATTTTAGGTTCCTCGGCACGGGTTCAGATGAGAGCAGAGCCAGAGGCTATTTTCAAAATTATAGAATATTAAAGGACTGATTCTGAGTATGGCAAGTATAGATCACAAGCTGACAGTGAGGAATTTCTAGATTGAAAGCTTTCGGCAGATGGAGCATTAAAGTTTAAGGACAGGCTATGAATCTCATCGCATGCATAGTTGCGAGAGGATTTACATTAGGAGTTGCATCGATCGCACTACACTATTCATTCGGGGAGCACTAAGATGTACCATGATATGAAACGAATGTACTGGTGGTCAGGGATGAAAGTAGATATTGCGAGGTATATCCAGGATTGTATGACTTGTAAGCAAGTGAAAGCAGATCATTAGAAACCCGGAGGGATGTTGCAACCTTTACCTATTCCTGAGTGGAAGTGGGAACATATAGCCATGGACTTTGTGACCGAATTGCCGACAACCAGGAAGAAACATGATGCGGCTTAGGTTATCGTAGATCATTTAACTAAGTTTGCACACTTTATTCCAATTTCCATGGGGGTCCAGTAGACAAGCTGAGCGGGAAATATCTTGATGAGATCTTGAGGCTACATGGTGTCCTTATGTCTATTGTGTCAAATCGAGATCCACGGTTTACTTCCAAGTTTCGTAAGGGTCTACAGACTACGATGGGAACCAAACTCAATCTCAACACTGCATTTTGCCAAACTGATAGACTTATTAAGATGCTTAAGGATATGCTCAGGGCTTGTGTATTGGATTTATGTGGGAGTTTGGAGGATTATCTATCGTTGTGTGAGTTTGTATACAACAACAACTTTCAAGCGAGCATTGGTATGACACCATTTGAGGCGCTTTATGGGAGGCCTTGTAGGTCTCCAATGTGTTGGGCAGAGGTTGGTGACACGGTGTTGATTGGACCAGCATACCACACAAGACAGGCAAAATAAGTATACGGATAGGGATCTTCGAGAGGTTCTTATCAAGGAAAAAGATCACGTGTTGCTTAAGGTTTCACCAATGAAGGGACATTATAGATTTGGGCTTAAAGGGAAGCTTGCTCCTAGGTATATTGGACCATTTGAAGTGATCGAACAAGTGGGTCCAGTTGCATATAGATTGGCTTTGTCACCTCAATTAGCGAGAGTTCAAGACGTGTTCCATATTTCTATGTTGTGATAGACGTCGACTAAGCATACCCCAGCAGTCGATTGGAGTCAATTGGACTTGAGGGAATATATGTCATATGAAGAACAACCGATACATATCATATATAGGAAGGTTCAAAAGCTTCGCAACAAGGAGATCCCACTAGTTAAGGTGTGGTGGCAATTCCATGGAAATGAAGAACTAACTTGGGAACAAGAGGATTATATAGTGGAGCCTTTCCCAGATCTCTTCGAATCTTAAGGTCTTCCTTTTAGTTTCGAGGACGAAACTTCCTAAAAGTGGAAATATTGTAACGCCCCTAATTTTTCAAATCTATAATATAGTCCCGACATAAAATAAATTAATAGATATGCATAGTATTTATGTATTTGTGTGACTAATGCATGTATTATATGATACCTAGTTACTTAGAGTGGAATTAGCTTAAGTGAAAGGAAAAGGGAATTATTAAATGATGTAAATAAAGAATTATGGCAAGGATTGTAAATATACATGAGGGCATATATCTAAAAGACATAAAAATATGGACTTAATGTGAGCTCTAGGATCATCCTAACACTTAAGCTCATCTTGATGAGATGAAGGGTTGAACTTAGTCCACCAAACCCTAGCTTCTCTAACAAGCTATATAAACCACTTTTAGGGCTTCTAACCACTTTTATTTGAATAAGCTACATGAGAACTTGAGAAGAGAACCCTAGGAAGCTTTGTTGGTGGATTTGGTGGAGGAGAGAGAACTCACATCAAGTGCACACAAAGCTAGGTAAATCAATTATCTTTCTTCTCTAATCTTCCACTCTTTGATTTTTTTTTTCATTAGGTTTAAGGTAGGAGATGAATCATGATAATTGGGTTTTAAGTATGTATTCTCGGATTTGTGTTGTATCCAATGTTTTCAAGTGGATTTACAAAGGTTTTAATGTTCAAATGTTGTTCTTCACGTTTCCAATGATTGTATATGTGGATTGGGAGCCATCTTTGATGAATTGATGTAAATATGTGATGAACACATGGGTTTTCATGATGGGTGTGTGTTGAATCCGAGATTGGTGATGATTGTGGCTTTGATTTTGATTGTGGAGTACTTTAATTTCCGGATTTGACAAATCCTTGATGGATGGTAAAGTTTTTTTTTCAAGTTTTCAACAAAAACAATTATTAGATTTGAGCCTTGATGTTTTGATATCAAATTGATGGTTTTATTGTTAGAAAATGTGTTTTGGGACCTTATTTACTAAATTTTGAGCCAAGGGAACATCGGGGAAGGTCCGGGGGAGTTTCGGGGGTCGTCGGGACTCAATCTGAGAGTCGGAGGGCAAACAGCTCGCACAGCGTCGCGGCTGTGTCCCTGTAAATTCTGAAATAAAATCATAGTTTTTACCTCGACTTTAAACGGTCATAATTTCTTCGTTTTAACTCCGATTTTGACGTTTCAAAAACTGTTGGAAAGCTTATAGAAAGCTTAACAACATGAGATTAATAAACCACTCAAAATGGATTTTTAACTTATTCAAAAATGTGGTGGAAGTTAAGAGCACCATTAAGGTCTTAAATGCGAGTTCGAGTACAAACTCCGAGTACGGGCCTACCCATGGTCCAAATTCTCAATAAACTTATCCAAGAGTGTTGTGAACCTAATAAAGTTTGTATAAAATGTAGATACTCGAGGAACACTTTGGGAACTCATAGAAGGTTTGAAATTAGGATTTAGCAGCACTTGAGGTAAGTGGGGGTTTGCTCTATTATCAATCATGCTATGCTAGTAGATATGCTAGGATTTTATTTCAGTAATTGTTCTATGAATTACTTGGGATTTGCTTGATATCTTTCATTGATATGTTGCTTATCTTGTCCTTTTTTATTACTTTATCTATTGGATGCCTGTGGAACTGATATACGTTGAATGAATATACTTGGTACCGCGGTTGGAAGGTCGGAGGCATTCAGTCCATCCTCTGATATGAATCTACGGAGTTTTACTAAACTTGTGAACCCCAGGCTGTCTGATCCACAGTGTTAGGGGAAGGATAAGCTATGCAAGGTCGATAGTCTTTAGACTTGTAAACCTCGTGTTGTCTAAACTACACCACTAGGGGAAGGATAAACTAAGACCTACTGCATGATAGGACTATTGGCATTCAGACTTGTGAACCTCTTTTTGCCTAAACCACAGCATTGGGGGAAGGATAAGCTATTGCAAATTGTCCAATTGGATATATCAGTTGCCTTTTCTTCTAACTCTAAAGGCATTCGGTATCACCGTTATCCTTTTTGACGTATCGGTTGGGCATTGTTGTTCTTTTATCTTGCTATATTATTATGCTTGATTATGTATGTCTTTAATGCCCGAAAAATGATAATGGATCTTATAATCTGAACTATTGAAATCTAGTTTGATTTTATTACTAGGTATTACTTGGATGATTGATGGTAGAGTAGGTTTCTACTTTACTAAGCCCGTTGATATATTTTGCTCACCCCACTACTTTTTCCCCAGGTACCTCAGCTGCTGCTTAGGACAAAGGAAAGGGCAATGCCTTAGCATAGAAGCTATTTTCTTGTTTGCAAGGTTGAATAATAATTATCTATTTGCTTTCATACTTTATGTAATAAACAGGGGATTTATTTGAGTAGATGTTTGAACCCATAGTACCTGATTCAGTTTATATTTAATTTAGTATGCAAGACTTCTAAATTTAGTTCTGCATTTTATTAGACAATAAAGACTTTGTTATATTCCACACCAATTAGCCTGCTTTAGTCTATTTTATAGAATGTCGGTTTATTTCTGCAGGTTAAGGCTGACTAGATCATCGCCCAACATCACTGGGTTACCTTAAGGGGTTTGGCGATGGTTTAGGCTGGGCGGTCCAGCCTCACCGGGGTTTAGGTCGTCTCATGTCATTCCTCCATTCTACCAATCTTATCTCCCCCATTTCGATCCCCCTCTTCCGGCCTATTCTCGCCTCTTCCCCTCCATCTTTCCTCTACCCCTCTATCTATCATCTCCTCATCTATTACTCAAACACCATTAAAGAGCACAAAGAAAAAATTGAATTAAAAGAACAATTTGGGTTTTATTGAGAATGTCTCTAGATGTATTGCGATAGTCTATATGTTCTAATATTTATAATAGGTACAACATTTACAATAAGGAAAGTGACCGTTAGAAATACAATAAGGAAAATGATTGTTAGTGATACAATAAGGAAAGTGACCGTTAGTGATATAATAAGAAAAGTAGTCGTTAGAGATACAATAAGGAAAGTGACCATTAGAGATACGATTTGAGTTATTTCCTTGTTCTCTCAAGGTTTATTGTCATTTGTACATGTCTCAATATCCTCCCGCAAACTTAGCCGAGGTTGAAGGCAAAGTTTGGTGCAAAAATGAACCAAGGTAGTTTTACGTAATGGCTTAGTAAATCTATCTACTCTTTGATTATTGAAAGAAACATATTGGGTAATGAGAAGGCCTAATGCAACACATTCACGGACAAAATGGTGATCCAACTCAATATGTTTACTGTGAGCATGAAAAATAGGATTTACAGTCATGTATAAGGCACTAAGGTTGTCGCAGTAGAGAACTGGTGGATTGGATTGAAGTACACGAAGATCACGTAAAAGGAAAGTAAGTCATGTAAGTTCAGTTGCGGTATGTGCCATAGAACGATATTCTTCTTCTGTTTGAATGTGAAATGGTCGGTTGCTTTTTTGCGTACCATGACATAAGATTACAACCTAAATATATGCAATAACCAGTTGTGGAATGTCTAGTAGTAGGACAACTTGCCCAATCTGCATCAGAAAAATTACAAATATCAAGTGTAATGTTGCTAGTTAAATGCATACCAAAATTAATGGAGCCTTTGACGTATCGCAAATTGCGATGAACCATTTTTAAATTAATATAAGTAGGTGACTGCATGAATTGAGAAAAAAATTAACACTAAAAGAAAGATCTGGACGAGTTAGAGTCAGGTATTGCAAAGCACCAACAATACTTTTTTAGAAGGTTGAGTCTTCTAATAATGCATTATTGGTAAGACTATTTACTTTTGGCTCCATCGGAGTGCTCACAGGTTTGCAATCAAATCATTTGTGCGTTGTCAAGGATGGTATGTGCATAATGAGATTGAGAAAAAATAGATCATTGTTAGTTTGTTGAACCTCAATGCCAAGAAAATGATGTATGCTTCAAAGATCTTTCATAGCAAACTCAAAATGTAGAAGTTTAATTAAATCATCTAAGAGTTGTGAACTAGAGCATGTGACAAGCATGTCATCAACATAAAGAAGAAGTATTAGTGTTCCTTGGGAAGAATGCAAATTAAATAATGATAAATCAGCTAGACCACAAAAGAAACCATGTTTAAGTAGAAAAACACTAAAATGATCAAACCAAGCTCTTGGTGCATGTTTGAGACCATATAGAGCTTTTTGAAGTTTACAAACATGCGAAGGATATGTAGGATCAGCCATTCTCGATGGTTGCTCCATATAAATGTTCTCTGAATTTCACCATGCAAAAATGCATTTTTTACATCAAGTTGTCTAATATCCCAATGACGAACAAGAGCATGACTAAGGACCAATCTAATAGTGTTTGGTTTAACGACCGGTGAAATTGTTTCAATGTAGTTTAATCTATCAATTTGGTGGTGCCCCTTAGCTACTAGTCGAGATTTTAACCGATCAAGACTACCATTAGCTTTTAGCTTAGTCTTAAAAACCAATTTAGAGCCTATGACATGCATGTTAGGAAAACGAGGAACTAAAGTCCGTGTATGATTTTGTTGGAGAGCAGTGAGCTCTTTTAGCATGGCTCGATGCCACCCATCATGTTGAAGAGCAGATTTTACCGTGCGAGGTTTGTAAGGAATATTTGTATAAATAGCAGGGAGTGCATAACATGGATTTGGCTTAAGAATTCCATTTTGTGATCATGTCACTACAAGAAATTTGAGCTTTTACTACGAATTTGACGAATCATTGGTTACGGACTAAAATAAGCATATCCAATAGGCGTTTTAGTGATGGTACATTAATCGTAGAAAAACTTTTATACATTAGTACTTTGTTTTGTCACGATTTAGACTCTCCGTGATAAAAAGAAGCTTTAGAGAAGAAAATGTTTCCATCACAAAAATGTAAAAAGTTTCCGTCACGTAAAGTGTGTTTACTCACAGACATTCTACCGTAACAAAAGAAAACACAATTTTTTTTTGAGGAAAAGAAAACACAAATTAATCAGTTAAGAAAATCAAGAAAAAAATCGATTTAAAAAAATCAATTTACAAAATTTTTTTTCCTCAACGTGCGAAACTCGCGATCTCGTTCCTTTTTTTTTCCTTAAATTACACAATCCCGCGCTTCTCGTCCCACCCCTCCACCTCCTTCACCCAAACCGTGCCCTATTGGATCCTCTACACCAAGCAATTGCCAATTCGATCCTCTTCACCAAGCAATTGCCTATTCGATCCTCTTCACCAAGCCGTGCCCTACTTGCACTCCTCTACTTTCTGACCCATCGTCATCCTCGCGCCTCTGCGTCGTCCTCGCACCTCTCTCTCTCTCGTCTTCCTCTCGCCTCGCTCCCTAGTCATCCAAGCGCCTCTCGCTCTGTTGTCGTCCTAGCCCTCGCGCCTCTGCTCCCCGGTCGTCCTCGCACTCCTCTCGCTCCCCGGTAGCGTTGCCCTCGCTCTGGTCGTCCTCGCATTGCTCTCTCGCTTTCGGTCGTCGTCTCTACCTCTTCGTCCTCGCCTTGCTTTGCTTTGTGGTCTCATCCCTCGCGTCTCTACCTCTTCTCTCTCGGCCTCTCATCGTGCTCTCTTCATACCCCTTCGACCTCTCGCTCTCTCATCGTGCTCTCATTCAGTCCCCTCTTCAACCTCTCTCTCTCTCTCATCGTGCTCTCATTCAGTCCGCGCCTCGTTGTGTCTCATTGGTAAGTTCTCCCTCTTTCCTCTCAAAACATATTTTTATTTGCTTGTTGGTTAATTGGCAGTGAGATGTTTTGTTTGCTTGTTTCGTTTGCTCGTACAATGATTTGTGATTTTTATGTGGGCTTGAGATTTTATTATTTCATGTATTTAGTTGTTTGTATGCTTCTTTATTATATATAACCGTTTTTCTCTCAATTTTTTTTAGTGTAATGTGTTTGAGAAGTTACTTCGATAGTTTATTTAATGATGGCCAAGTTGATACTATAATAGATGAAAACCCACACCAAGAAAGAAATGTAAACTATACACGCAATATTAGAATTGTAGAAGTTAAAGAGACATTGAAAAGAATGAAAATAGGAAAGCATGTGGCCCAGATGAAATACCCATAGAGGTTTGGAAATGCTTATGAGAAATTGGATTGACTTGGTTAACAAAACTTTTCAATAAAATTTTAAAATCAAAACGGATGTCAATGGATTGGAGAAGAAGCACGCTTGTGCCAATCTTCAAAAATAAAGGAGACATTCAAAGTTGCTCAAACTACCGGGGAATTAAACTTGTGAGTCACACTATGAAACTTTGGGAGAAGATAATTGATAATAGGCTAAGGAGAGAAACAACAATATCAGAGAACCAATTTGATTTCATGCCAAGGAGGTCAACTATGGAGGCGATTTTCCTTGTAAGACGATGGTTAGAAAAATATAGAGAAAAGAAAAAAGATCTTCATATGGTATTCGTAGATTTAGAAAAAGCATATGATAGGGTCCTTAGAGATGTTATTTGGTGGGTTCTAGAAAGAAAAAGAGTGCATGCTAGATACATAGACACAATTAAGGATATGTATGATGGAGTAGTAACGAGTATAAAGACATTTTGAGGAGCTACAAAAGAATTTCCATTACGATAGGACTACATCAAGGATCGACTTTAAACTCATATCTATTTACTTTAGTTATGGATGAACTAACTAGACATATTCAAGAAGATATACCATGGTGTATGCTATTTGCATATGATATTGTCTTAGTGGATGAAACAAAAGATGGAGTGAATGAGAAATTAAAACTCTGGAGGAATACATTAGAATCTAAAGGCTTTAAGTTGAGTAGGACGAAAACCGAATACATGCACTGTGAGTTTAGAAACACTAAACATCAAGATGACGGGGTGGTAAAATTAGGGGAAGTAGAAGTTTCTAAGGTAAACCACTTTAGATACCTATGATCAATCATATAAAATGATAGTAACATTGAGAATGATGTCACACATAGAATTCAAGTTGGATGGAAGAAATGGAGGAGTGCAAGAGGGGTGATTTGTGATCGAAATGTTCATACTAAGTTAAAAAGAAAATTGTATAGGACCGCAATTAGGCCAGCTATGCTCTATGGAAGTGAATATTGGGCGGTAAAGCAACAACAATTACATAAAATGAACGTAGCGAGTAAATGAGGATGCTTAGCTGATATGTGGTAAAACTCGTAAAGATAGAATAAGAAATATAGAAATTCAAAGACAAGTAGGAGTAGCACCAATTGATACAAAGATTAGGAAGGGCGGTTGCGGTGGTTTGGTCACCTACAAAGACGGCCTACAAATGCCCCAACTAGAAAACTTGACTCAATAGAAATTGTAGAAATTCAACGAGGTAGGGGCATACCAAAGTTAACATGTGATGCATTAATTATGAGGGATTTGAATGGTTTGAAAAGCTCACCATCAATTGCACTTAATCGAGCACAATAGAAAAGTTTGATCCATGTAGCCGACCCCAGTTAATTTGGGACTGAGGCTATGTTGTTGTTGTTGTTGTTCTTGTTGTTGTTGTAATGTGTTTGTAAAGGTGATGAGACAAAAAGTTGGTGTTCTAAAGTTGAGCTGATTTCATCTTGTTAATTTTCTTCAATGGGTAAACTTAAATTTGGATGATATGGTGGGTTATTTTTATGCTTGTCATGCTGCTTGTTTTTGTTGGGTTCGCTATCACTGGCTTTTGCTTGGGATTTTTGATGGGTGCCTTGTTTTTGGACCCGATATAAGGATCTTATTGTTGTATAGCCCATGATTTTTTTAAATTATTACTTTATTATATTTATATAATAAAGGAGTACCGCCTCCATATTCACCCAAAAAAAAAAACTTAGATGATATGGGGTTTTGTAGTTTGTGCTAGCTAGCATTTGTTTTAGTTCTTCTAGTGTTTTCATGCGAAGGCACTTTCCAATCTAGTTGGAATTCAACTAATCAAACACATACTTCCATATATCACCTAACCTTTAGTAATACTTTGAGATCAAATTGGGTGATTAAATTACAAAATAATCAATTAAGTCTTCATAGTAATACTTTGAGATCAAATTATTCAATCAAAAAAGAATCCTTAAATGAATCTCAATATTGGTAAGGTAAATGCATTAACTTTTATTGCAAGCAAAAATTGAAACCACTTTCTGAGTGAAGGATTTCTTCCTTGATTTCAAACGTTGGAGATTAATTGGTGGCCCTTATGGCATGGCAATCTTTACTTCATCAATTCCATTTTTCTTGGCATTCTCACCATCCTTCAAAGAAACCTTTGAAGCAAGTCTTCGTGTACTTCACTGCTTCTCCTACTGTCATGTTCTCTATCACCTTGTCAGGGTAACTTTCATTCTTGTGATCCCCATTGAAGGCAGCAGATAGCTGCACCAAATCCAGTTGAAACTCACTCAACTTTGCATTTTCATCAGCGGTTGCTTCGCACATCTTTGTGGGTCCCCCAATGTCACTATACACCATTCATGTTTAATATGGTTCATTCACTACTAGAAAAAAAATTGAATTCTCATACACATCGCTGTCATTAATTATTCATTAAGTTTAATGTATTATTGCAAAAAAAAGTTACACAGCTTCATCTATATTGATATGACTTTTTTTCCTTAATAAAGATGTATGTGGTTAATTAATTATAGGTCAAAAATAGTTTAATTACTTAACATAAATTGAGTTGCATGAAAAATAATTGATCACACACACATTTACAAAATTGAAGTACTATATATATTATTGAGGTGTTCATGAAATTAATTAAACTCATTTGGGCAATCTGTTCTTAGGTTTGTCCTGTTCAAAGCAACATCAAATGTTCCAGCCCAAGCATCTTGCTTAGTTAAGAACTCTTTCAAGTTGAATATGACCTTTATCATTGTAGGAATGGATGAAAGTTCGAACTCTGAAGTAAGATTTGGCCCTGAAGGCCTATGCACAACTATAAAAATTAAAACCAATGTAATTAATTAATTAATTAATTAATTAATTGTAGAATTAGTTCGAGTCGCAAAGCAAAATCATATAATTCGAGGCACATCTGACAACAATGTCTTAACATCGCGTATGAAAATTGTATGGTGGGGGATCGATAAGGCAGTCGGGGTTGGGGACTCCGGTGGTCGGAGTGGAAACATGATCATAGAATCCATCATGCTCATCATATCTGATCAAGAACAAAACTCATTCCATTGTGGACTAGATCTCAATGTTTCATACACTTATTTTATGACTTTAAGGCCCTTGGAGATGTCATGAGATGGGTGGTCACCGTTGGCCTTTGCCAATTTAGTTTCAAAATATCTTTGTTCCATTGCAACATAATTTGGTAGCTTTCCTTGTTTTGCAATGCCTTTTGAAGCTCAAATCAAATTGGTAGAATTTGCCAATGTACTTTAGTTTTCTTAGATTCCTACAATGTGAGAAACCAATTGTTAAATCATATAAATGATATTCTAGCTCTGACTCCCTTTGATGAAAAAAATTAATTAGTATGAAATCTAGTGACCCTAAAGATATGTAGGATCTAAGTGTGAAATGAGTAGTACCTTTCCCAAAGCCTTTTTTCCTAGTGACAGAAAAGATATGACGTAGGACATGAACATTCTTTTTAAATGTTGTGCATTAGAAGAAAAATTTGGAAATACTTCTAATTTATGCTCCAATGAAGGGTATGGAAACTAACAAAAAGACATAACCTAAACAATCAAGTAAGAGTCTCAAATCTTACTTTTGCATTTATTTTCAGAGTTTATTAATATTTAATATCTCATTTCAACATTTTACTTGAGCAATTCAAGATTTCTATTATTTGTATATTTGGTAGGATATTTCATGTTTATTTATCGGTAAAGCATGTCAAGATCAACATTATAATGCATTAGAATCATGTATTGAGGTAATTACTTGGTCGTTTGATGTTATAGTTGTTTGTAATTTCATGTTCCTACACTTGCTGGGGATGATTGATTAGTTAGGTGTGGTTGGTTGCGTTTGATGTGATATGCGAATGCTTAATATATTCTATTATAATAATCATAAGTTTAACGAGTTAATGTCATGCTTGATAATCTCAGTTCACAAATAATGGATAAGAGTTGGATATCCTTAGTCGATCGAAACTCTAAGAATGTATGGATGGGTATGAACAACTTTTTGATTTCACTTATGCCAATAACGAAAAAAAGGAAAAAATCTATTGCCTATGCAAGGAGTGTTGCAAACTTGCAATCGATTTTTAAAGTCAAGGAAAAAGGTTAAAGGGCATCTTATTTTGAATGGATTCTTAAATCATTACAAAAATTGGATTTATCATGGAGAATCTATTACTCCTTTAGATTGTTATGAAGATAATGAAGAAAGACATGAATCGTTTCAAGATGACATGGTTGGAATGGTACGTAAGGCATTTGGGATTTCTAATATTGATGCAAATGCAGAGACTGGAAACTCGAGTGAATCTACACAAGAGTTTGGATTTAACGAAGAAACCAAAGCCTTTTTAAGCTTATAAAAGATGCAGAACAACCATTATATCTTGGATGTGAGAAATTCAC
Source organism: Stephania cephalantha (assembly GCA_039657325.1). Lineage (NCBI taxonomy): Eukaryota > Viridiplantae > Streptophyta > Magnoliopsida > Ranunculales > Menispermaceae > Stephania > Stephania cephalantha. The sequence continues at coordinate 13,745,467 of CM077572.1, forward strand.
TCAACTTTCATTCAATGTACAGATGTTGAGTTTGAAAGTAATGAGTGGTTGGACAAATAAGTTATTTACTTTGTTGCTTGAGTTGTTGATAGAAGCATTTCTTGATGGCGTATGATTACCTAATTCATATTACAAAGGAAACAAAATGACCACAGATTTGGGTTTTACTTTTAAAACATGGGATGCATGTCCTAATCATTGTATGTGGTTCAAAGATGAAAATAAGGATATTGATGAATGTGTTATTTGTCATGCATCAAGGTACAAAGAAGATTATGATAATGAGCCAAATACAAATAAAAACACAAATGCAAATAAAAATGGGGGAAAGAGAGTTGCAGCTAAACAAGTGAGATATTTTCCATTGAAGCCTAGATTGAAAAGATTATTTATGTCGTCGAAAACATCTTCACTCATGACATGGCATGCAAAAGAGCGAATTGACGATGTCATATTGAGGCATCCCGCTGATTCTCAAGCTTGGAAGGATTTTGATAGAAAAAATTCTTCATTTGCTAGTAAGATACGAAATGTAAGACTTGGACTAGCAACAGATGGATTTAACCCATTTAGGAATATGTCATTAGTTCATAGCACTTTGGCCTATTGTGTTAATATGTTACAATTTACCACCTTGGTTGTGCATGAAATAACCATTTTTAATTTTATCAACACTCATAGATGGAAAATATGGACCAAGGGATAAGCTAGATGTATTCATGCAAAAACTTATTGAAGAGTTGAAAGAACTACGGAACGAATGCGTACTTACATATGATGCATCCACAAATGAAATGTTCAAACTTCATGCTTTGCATTGTTGTGGACCATTAGTGATTTCCCCGCTTATGCTTATCTTTCAAGATGGAGCACCAAAGGAAAGTTTGCGTGTCCTTGTTGCAATATAGAAACAAAATCTCAATGGTTGAAGTATGGTGGTAAATAATTCCTTTACATGACACCGTAGATTCTTACCTATGGATCATAAGTTTTGGAGGGATAAATTTTTTAATGGGAGTGAGAGTGGGATAACGTGCCTAACTATTTGACACGTAGTGGGGGGTGTTACGTCAGCTATATAAGTATGAGATACTTACTGAGTATAAAAAGACGATCTTACAAAAAAAATTAAAGTAAGCAATGTTAAAAGACGAAAAGAAGAAGATGAGGAGCCTGTCATTGTCAAGAATAAGGTGCATAGTTGGAAAAAAAAGAAGTATATTTTTTAAACTTCCGTATTGGGAGTATAACTTGATGCGCCATAATCTGGATGTGATGCACATTGAGAAGAATGTTTATGACAATGTCCTTTTTACATTATTAGGTGTGGTTGGAAAATCTAAGGACGATTTGAATGCGAGACGTGATTTGCAGAAAATGGGTATCAGGAAACCTTTAAATGTTCAAGAAAAGGGTTTTAATAAGTTTTATATACCTCCAGCACGATTTTCAATGAATAAAGAAGAAATAACTATCTTTTTAGAGATATTGAAGAATGTGAAAGTGCCAGATGGGTATTATTCTAACATGTCACGATTCGTCAATGTTAAAGAACGTGTTATTCGAGGTCTTAAGAACCATGACAACCATATTCTCTTACAACAATTACTTTCTTTGGCTATTCGAGGAGTGTTGCAAACGATGTAGTTGCACCGATTATTCAATTAAGTCATTTCTTCAAGCAACTGTGGTCTAAAGTGAATAGACTTTCTGATTTAAAGGTCCTTGATGAATGTATATCACTTACGTTATGTCATTTAGAAAAAATATTTCCCCATCTTTTTTTGATGTCATCGAACACTTGCCAATGCATTTAACTCAGGAAGTGATGATTGCAGGAAATGTTCAATTTCCATCAATGTATCCGATTGAGAGGTTCTTACTAACCCTTAAAAAATATGTGCGGAATAGAGCTCATCTAGAAGGTTCTATTGCAAAAGGTTATTTGATGGATGAGTGTATGAGTTTTTGCTCAAGATACATTGATGAAAATATGGAGACAAAAATGAATAAAGCACTTCGAAATTATGATGGTGGAAACGACCATGGACAATTATTTGGAAAGGAATAAGTAGTATTGCTTGACAATATCACATGGGTCCAAGTTCATAGATATGTGCTTGTTAATACTGATGAGATTTTACCATTTCAAAGGTAAAGAAATATCTTAAGTTTCTTTTTTTAATATTATTATATCTATAGCAAACCCAAAGCGGTTAACCGTGAAGCCTTTTTGCCAAAATCTCCCAAGTATGCCCCTACCTACTTAAATCAAAACACTTCAAGATGAGGACAATTTGGTTATTTAATCAATAAATCCACTTTAATAGGCGGTTTACAATCTTTTGGAGTCAACTAAAATTTGGTTTGTTTTGAATTGTTTTTTTTTAAATAGAGCACGATTATAGGGATTTAGGAAGTTGTTTAACCGTTCCCTCAAATTGTGCTATATCTCCTCCACGATTGTTTTTTCTTTCTCTCTCTCTTTCCCTCCACGTTTCCCTCTCTCTTCCTTCTCCTCCATCTCTGCGACACCCCCTGTCTTTGCTCCCTCGAGATCTTCGCCGCCGCAACAACTCCCCTGCCTCTACCATGTCTCCTACGGCGCGACGCTCCTACACCGTCGGTGGCGACTCCTACACACCGTCGGACGGCTCTACACCGTGGGCGATCATCTCTCGAAACCCTAACTTTCAACGACGCCGCTTCGATCGATAACATCACCCACGGCCGGCCACAACATCGAAGGCATTTTCGTCGCGCCGCCGGGTTTACAAGGGGGTCACAACCAGCCAAATTGATGAACTCATTTATCGAGACCACCGCCGCGATGACCGCCACTTCACCCGGATTACGCTTCGGTTAATGTTTTGGTGTTGGTTTGGGTTTTGCGCTTCTTTTAAGAAAAGATAGATTATGATTGTGAAGGAGTTAAAAGTTCTCACGATTATACAGGGGGATTTTTTTCTCTATTTTTATTTTTTGTATAAATTTTGTAATTTTTATTTTTTGCTAACTAGATAAACTTTTACATCAATTGCTATTTACTATACAAACTTTTAGATCAATTTTTCTTTAATTGTTCTTATTGTCTTACAAAGTGGTTTAATTTCAAGAGAAATAATTGAGATATCGATATTCACAAATACTATAATAATAAAATTTTACCTATTATCCATATTTTGCATACCAACCCTCAACTTCGCATGTACCTTGGAGGAGTTTCATTTCATATCAATATATATATAGAGAAAAAATGCCAAGTGCATCAAATTTTACCTATTATTATGTTCAACGCACTTGATTAGAAAATGCCAAGTGCACATATTAGAAAAGGACAAACAAACATTTCATACATGGCTTATGAATCATGTAAGTAATCTTAAATTTTTTTGCTACTCAAATAATATACTTTGGATGTATATTAATGCAAATATGAATCAATTTAATTTATAGGTCCATACTTTGCAAACATCATCAAATTGAACACTCTCGAGGAGGTTGAAAAGCTTGCAAATGGCCCTAGTAAATATGCCCGGAGATTTAAGGGGTATATAATAAATGGTATGCGTTTTCGCATTAAAGAAATCGATAATAGAAGAGCAACCCAAAATAGTGGTGTCTATATGGATGCAGTATCATGAGTTATGCCAATATTAATGATAAGAATTCACGTTATGGAGTGCTCACATATATTTTAGAGATAGTTTACCCTACCAACCTCAAGTTTGTTTTGTTCAAAGGCGATTGGATTGACTATAAGACTGGGAGGAAAACAGATGACTATAAATTCACCTTAGTGAATTTTAATCATCTTTTATATTGGAATAATCAAATTGGAGACGAACTTTTTATTTCAGCGGCCCAAGCGAAACAAGCTTTCTATGTGAGAAATCCTCTAGATCTTGATTGGCATGTTGTTGTCAAAGTGACAAGCAGGGATGCTTTTGATAATATTTCACAAATAGAGGATTGTGAACAACAACAATTAGCTGGAAAGAAAAGTGGAGATGACATTAATTTCGTATGCGTGAGACAAGATGTCGATGGAACTACAATAGAAGTAAACAATGTTGAAGATGAAAGAAGAATTGACTGTGCATGATTATTCTTAAATTTTTTATGTACCATATTATGAAAGTTAGTGAGTGATTATTTTGCCACCTTTGATTGTTTTCACTCAATTTATTATTTTTTATTTTCATGATGATTTGTTCAACATTATAATCACCTTCATTTCAGGTCCATGGCCCGTGGAAAGTCTTCGAAGAGAACTATGGAGGATTATCTCAATTCAAAAGAACAAGCACATGTTGAATAACCACAAGAAAGTGATGAAACAAGTGAGGCATTTATGCCTTCATCCGATGAAGGTAAAATTTTGAATTTTGGTATCGAATACCTCTTATATTACAAACACTATTTCTAATTAATTATGCATACAGATGAACAATCATCTACTTCTAAGAAGAAAGGTAGGGGTCCAACTCGTCCAATTCGTATTTGAGGGTCTGGAAATAGGTTGAGGCTACAATTCAATTACTTTATGCACCCTATTGGAAAAACCTCAACTAAATTCTCAACGCAACTAGGCATCATGGTTAGAAACGGGTCTTTAGTACCATTACCGTATGAATCATGGAATGATGTGCTTAAAGAAAATAAGAATGTCATTTGGCGTGAGGTACAGGTAAGAAGATAACTATATAAATGAAAACAATATATTATTTCTATAATTGATTTGAGTTTGAGTTCCATAATGTTTAAGTGCAGGATAATAGTGATGCTCCACTTGAGTTTCGTGAAAATTGTTTAGAGAAAGTTGCCAATACCTGGAGATCGTGGAAGCATACATTAAAAGTGCACTATGAGAAGCACAAAGATGATGAAGATATTCTTACTCGAGTGCCTGATGAGCGTGTATAAGATGAGCAATGGCCAATACTCGTGAGGTATTGGAATGAAGATGAAGTTAAGGTACAAATAAATATTCTTAGTCTTGCATTTGATTTCAGCTCATTAATGTGATTCCAACCCATTGTATATAATGCTTCCTTTTATTGAATTACCTTTAATGTAAAGGTAAAACATACATTATGCACATGTTGGCTGCAAAAATTCAGTAAATTCTTTGTTTCATTTATTGTGAGTTATGTACTTGATTTAATCTATGTGGTTGATTTGGAACATGCATAAGTGAATAGTTGTATGCCTTTTGGGGTTGCTTTTATGAGTAAATAGATATATTTTCTTGGGTTAAAGGTGGATTTTGCTAAAAATTTTGTAGATTTTTGAGTTAGTTATTTTTTTTTTAGAAATGAATAATAAGTGGGATTTAGATTTAATTCCTTTTCTATATGTGTCTTAAGTATTTTTAATATTGTTGCAGAAAATTGCTAAAACAAATGTTGAGAATAGAAAGCAAAAGATTGTTTACCATCGAACAGGTCGCAAGTCTTTCGCGAACGTACGTCATAAGGTAATCTAGTAGTTTTTCAAAAAAAAAATTGAATGTTCTTTAATTTTTTTAAAGATAATTATTTCTTGCTTGGCGATTTCACTTTAAGAGAGAAAATAACGGTCTACTCATAGACCGTGCTTCAGTATGGTTGATAGCTTATTGTAAAAGGTCAGGAGCGAGATCAAATGAAGATACATAAGAATTCACTGTAAGAAAGGATTTATTTCTTGATAACTAGTGATACATATTTATTTTACATTGTAAAAATTCCTTTTTCTTTTAATATCAAATTTTATGTTTAGTTGTGATTGCAAAATGAACTTTCACAAGTTCCTGAGTTGGAGCAAACGGCGGAAGTTCAAGAGAAGATTTTTAAAAAGGTAATAAAAGATGAAAAATGTGCTAACTTATGGTCATGGACCCTCATTTAAAGATGTTTTTGGGAAAGTTTCCGAATGTCCGGCATATATTGCAATAAAGAGAGCATAGGAAAGTACAAATGCTACAAATGAGGTCCTTCGTGAGGAGCTTGCTACGATGAAGATAAATATTTCATCACATTTGGTTGTTTTTGTTGTCATTTCTTAGATGAATCTAATACGACGATCTATTACAAATTTATTGTTTACAGACGAACATGCAATCACAAATAGATAGCATTTATGCGTGTTTGGAGAAAGTTGAGATTCAACTGCCTATCAACGTCAATCAAGTAATTAATCAACATTATTGTTGATATCTGAAGTTTATTAATTATGTTCAAATAACAAATGAGACAACTAGTTGATATTTTTTATTACATGGTAGACTTCAGATGTTGGAAGCTCGCATATGCCTCATGTTCAAACATCTTCTCATGATTATGTTCTCCTACTAGTTGATTATTCTTAATGATCAAAGGGGTAATAATTTAAATTTTGTTGGAATCTCTTAAGTTACCTCCATATGACCAACTTAAGAGCATCCACCTTCATGATTGCTATTTTAAACATTTACTCATCTCCTAAACTTGACAATTTTTTCTATCATTGAATTCAATGACATTTGCTAGCTAAACTACTATTTGAAGACTTGTTAATGCATGTAGTAGATGTTGATCCTCTAACTTTTGAGGATTTTTTGAGCTATTTACAATTCTATGTTCTATTCAAAGGAAACTCATAAATTTGCACTAATAATTTAAGCATTATGGTTTGAATATATTTGATTCGTAGAATTATTTGATGCAAGTGGAAGTTTGCAAAATGTTTAAAAAATTTTGTGAATCTTTAATTTAAGATGAGGTTCTGCTGAAACTTCGGTCATACATTATGATTTATTAAAGATGAATATATTTGACTTGTAGAATTATTTAATGCATGTGGAAGTTTGCAAAATGTTTAAAAAATTTGTGAATCTTTAATTTAAGGGGAGGTTTCTGCTGAAATTTCGGTAATACATTATGATTCATTAAAGATGAATATATTTGACTTGTAGAATTATTTGATGCATGTGGAAGTTTGCAAAATTTTAGAAATTTTTGTGAATCTTTAATTTAAGGGGAGGTTCAGCTGAAATTTCGATAATACATTATGATTTATAAAGATGAATATATTTGACTTGTAGAATTATTTGATGCATGTGAAAGTTTGTAAAATGTTTAAAAAATTTTGTGAATCTTTAATTTAACGGGAGGTTCTGCTGAAATTTTGGTAATACATTATGATTTATTAAAAAAAGATTGTTTATGTAAGTGTTTAAGTGCAATTAATTATATTTATAACTTTTGAATTTTAGATATGCAATTGGACGAGACATTGAAAGAGTAAAGATGAAGAACTTGAAGAAAGCTTTAAGTGAAGAAGAAATTGAAGAAGCATGGAATGAAGGCATTGAAGAAAACACATATTTATTTTATTTTGCTATGTTAAACTTAAGGCATGAAGAAACTTGTCAAAGTTTTTTTTTATTTTGTTGTGTTAGACTTTTAAATTAAGTATTAGTCTTTTTTTGGTACTTTGAATTCAAAATCACAGTACTTAAACTTTGAATAGATTGATAATGTTGGACTTGTAATACAAGTAAAGTAATTTCTTATTATTTTAACTAGTGTATGGCACGTGCGTTGCACATGGATGATAAAGATGGAACGGTTAAAGGTTAGAGGGAACAGTTAAAGGTTAAATGGAGATAATTTAGGATTAATTCGTGGAATTTTGAAATCTCTCTAAAAAGTCTTTATCTCTCTCTCTCTCTCTCACACTCTCTACACACACACACACACGTTATTTTCTCTCTTTTAGTTTCCACTTTCAAACTCTCAAGTCCCAACCAATTAGAAAAGAGAAAAAATTAGTTAAATCAAGATTTACTCAAATACCTTTATTTTTATTTTCTTGCCAATTATTTCAACCAATAAGAGAGAAGCTTTTCAGGATAATTTTGGAAATAAAGAAATTGTAGGCTTAATAGGATGAGAATGAAGATTGACATTATATTTAGTATAGATGCAATATTTTTATATTTTATTGTGTATTTTTCTTTTTTAGTAAGCTATATATTTTTTTTATGTACTAGATTCAGCAAAAGCATGTTTTACAAATAAATTTAATATTTTGTTTTTCAAATCATATATATAGCTTTGCAAGGTGGCAATTAGCTATTTATGACGGACGCGAGACAATAATATCATTATTTGTGACAACAACATGTTATTTGTAACGGAGCGATGTACTTACAAAATATCATTTTTTTGTTACCAGTACAAATTCGTAACTACATGTATTTATGACGGGCAAAAATCTGTGACCTAAAATATTATTCTTCGTTGTTCACTGATGCGTTTGTGACGTAAATACAGTCGTAACAAAAAGGCATTTTTTATGACGTAAAATAATCTCGTGATGAATACGTCAGAGAGTCCTCAGAAAAAGGTATTTGTCACGCTAATTTCCGTGACAAAAACTTCTTTGCAACGAAGTATACGTAACTCTAGTTTTTCCATGACAATATCGTGACAAAAACTACAAGTGACGAAAAAATAACTTGTCCCTATGGAATCGAAGCCGTGACAAAAACTATAATATCTTGTAGTGTGTGACCATGTGATTATGTGAGTGTTCATCATGTGATTGTGGATTCATATCTAGTGAATCATCTCCATTGTTTTGTGAATCCACAAGGGAAATATGTGAGTCAACATGTGGAGAAGACAAGGTGGATATAGGGGGATAGAGGTTCATGATTTGTTAAGAGAGAAGGTGAAGTAAGAGAATTATCTTGATGTGATTCTAATGAATTGGGAACAAGAATTTGTTCCAAGGGTTATTGGTCTTCGTACATACAAGTTGCACTTGTAGTTGAAGATTGGTGGGTGTTTAAGAAACTTAATTGGGTGGATGTAAGAGTGTGTGTAGAGCTAGGATCCTTATATGAAAACAAACTCTTATCATAAAGAACATGTTTAGACGTAAACATTTTTTGAGTTTTAGGATCAAAATATTTATAACCCTTATGTTTATCACTATACCCCAAGAAAACACAAGAGACAGTTTTTTAGTCAAATTTATTGTGTCAAGTATCCCATGGGTATGGGTAACACCTAGATCCAAAAACACGTAATGTAGAGTAGTTAGGGTGAGATCCATATAATCGAAAATAAGGAGTGTCAAAATTAATAGATGAAGAAGGCAATCGATTAATTAAATAAATCGATGTAGCAAAAGCTTCAACCCATAAAAAATTTGGTACTCCGCTATGAAAAATCATATTCATACCAAGTTCTCGAATAAATCAGTGTCGACCTTCAACCATACCCGTTTCTTCGAGTGTGGCGGCCCTCGCCGCCCGGGGTGACGTGTCTCCGTGTACTCCTTGCCAGCTGGCCCTACTATACGTGTACGGCACCTGCCCGTCCTATTTCTGTCTCGAATTTCGTATCCACTTGTGTGTGTACAGTGTATAAATGACATATTCAGCGAAAGTCGTATTTTAATGCAAGAATTATTAAGACTCAATTAAACAAAACCTATTGTGGAAAAACCATGAAAAGTACGAGGTAGACAACTGTACCATATAAGGTATAAGCATGTACAAGGTCATATTACTCCCCAGTTCCCAAAAGAATCAAAATATCAAAAAAAACACGTACAAGTAATCCTCAATGGTAGGCAGTCAGAGGTAGTCGCGTAGGATCCCCTTTCCCTTACTTGTACTTGGATCTGCACTCAATCATCACAGAAGAAAATGGATGACGAGTCCAGTCAGTAAAGTCCCAAGGAACGCCTCCGAGCATTCAAATAAGCAAATGGAATTCAATAAATATTGTTAAATAAACATGCGGAATGTAAACAGGCAACTGTAAGTAGGGCATCGCATGCATAGATAATAATAAAGTACAAATGTGTGTGTTTGTTCCAGTCAGACTAGACCATATTTCGGAATACCCTTCCAGCATCCCACTAGCGGCGCACCCAACTAGCTATCACCTGGTCCCTCTCGATGGCCGGAGTAGACCTACGACGCACCGACACATGTAGCAGTTCCTTAGCTCGGGTCGTCCATCGAGGACTCTTGATACACATGCTATGGTCTAGAATGTATAGACACACAACGAAAAATCAAGTGGGAGTAACTCAACCAACCGTGCAAACAACGACAAGATATAGATATAGGAAAAATCACAAGGAATACTGAAATTGAACGAAAATGCAAAGCAAAATAAATACTCAAGAGTTTTTCCATTGGGTTTTACAAACCTCACAACGCACTCCAATACCATGTAATCAATCCCCGAGTCCAAGTCGACTGGGTCCTTGGTCGCCAATTGATCACCCGTTTCCACCTATGTCCATTTATCAATAATTCCAATTTATTATGATAATTTACGACCAATTTCTAAAAATTTTAGGCCAAATTGCTTTTCGAGGCAAAAACCCCGCGAAAGTCACGTCCGAAATATCTAAATATTTTGTTTTTCATAGAAATTCATAAATTTCTATTTATTTTATCGAAGTATATTTTTTTCGGAATTTTCCCAATTTTTCCAGAATTTTTCCAAATTTTTCTTTCCATTTTCTTCTTTTTTAAAAAAAATTTGGTTTGGGTCGGGTCGACCCGACCCTGGGCCAGAACCGGTCCAGGCTCGGCCCATGGGTAGGTGCACACGCGCATCTTCCCCATTTGATCGAACCAGTTCGCTGGTTCGATCAGAAATCCTTTTTTTTAATTTCTCCTCGGTGGTTTGGGTTGGGGTTGCTCTCCACCTCAACCCCGGTGGAATCGATGGCAGGGGAGACACCCCTGCCATCTCCACCTTGGCCCGGTTCGGCCTCCATGACCGAACCCCACTCTCGGCCACCCCAACGAAGCCCACCGAAATTACAACAAACAACAAGGACTCACCTCGATCGTGACGTCTCCACCTTCTCTTCTATCCTTCCCGCTTCTTCTTCTCCTCGTCCTCTCCTTTTCTTCTTCTCCTCTCGCGGTCTCCCGATCGGCTGTGTGTGTGTGTGTGTGCGTGGGGTGTGTGTGTGTGTAAGGTGTGAGCTGGCGTTCATGTCTGCAAATTTAATAAAATGGGTCGTTACACGAGTGTGTATGGACAATAATATTGATGAACAATTCCTTGTTGCTGAAAATGAGATGTAAGTCTATTGTTAATAAACTCACCCCCACCATCAGAATGAAAAATCTTTATTTTTTTTGTCAAATTGACACAACACATAACTTTCAAAGGCTAAATATGCATCAACAAAATGAGATTTTGAATGGAGGGGAATTAACCATATATAACGAGAATAATCATCAACAATGCAAGCATAAAATCAAAATTCTTCGAGAGAAGAAACTGGTGCTAGTCCTCGAAGATCACAATGAATTTTTTCAAAACAACCAACATAGTAAATGAGTTAGATATATTAAAAGGCATCTTACTAAGTTTTCCTAATTGACAACTTTCACAAATAAAGTCAATTTTATTTTTCGAAGTAACATTAATCAAATTTCTAGAATGTAAAAATTGCAAAGTAGAATGTTGTGGGTGTCCAAGACGTTGATGCCATACGCTTGCCTATCAGCAAAATGTAACTTGTCCCTTGTTCCTTAATACAAAAAAGATCATTGGTAAAACCACAATTATAAGGATATTGATTTGTCAATTGGCTTACTGAAAGTAAATTTCTAGTTAGTTCTGTAACAACTAGAAAATCTCGTAAAAGCAATTTATTTTTACCATCAGATACTATTGTATCACCTACTCCATCAATTCTTAATACAGATCCATCACTAATTAAAACAAAATCATGTCCAATATATTTTTGAAGATTATGAAGCAAACCTAGATTTGAAATCATATGGTCAGAGGCGCCAGTATCAATTGTCCATTCGGTGTCTGCAACTATGGTATCTAAAGTGAGTGCAGATAGTGCTTGAGGAAGATCATCTTGTTGCACTAGTTGAGTTGGGAGATCTCGACATATTTTGGCAACATGTCATTTCTTACCACATAGTTGACAACACTTATTTCGATATATTTCTCTTTCACTCGTAGTCATGCGACGCTTACCAGGAGGTGGTGGTCGAGGTCCTTGAGTTTCAAGAAGCTGATTTCTTGTAGAGTTGGAATGTTGGATGCTATTGTTTGTAGCTTGGAAACCACGACCTCTTAAAGTAAATTGATTGTTCTTTCCATTTGGACTATGATATGTCTGGCTTTGATTGCGTTATCCATAGAATGCATACAACGCTAGAGTTGATTCTCCAAGCCACGAATTTCTTTGTTCAAACCCCTGCAAAAGTGAGATTACCTCCATATAACTTGGCATAGGAGGTTTAAGCATTGTGGCAGTGAATGATTCATGTTTTTATTCCTAAATTAGCAAGCAATGAATAAACTTTGTTTTTATCTGGAACTGGACTTCCAATAGCTGCAAGACTATCATAGATACTTTTAAATTTTCTTAGATACTCAGATAAAGATTGATTTAGATCTTAATTTCCCGAGGTATGTCAATTGTTGTCGGAGCGTAAATTCACGCTCTTATGAATCCTGGGCATATTCTTCTTTGAGCGCATGCCAAACTGAATGTGATGTTTCCAAACCTATAATAAGGCCTAGAGCTTCTTCAGTAAGTGTTTCAATAATCCATCCACGAATCATACGATCTTCTTTTTGCCACTTGAGATAGTCATCAACAAGTTGTTTTGGTCCTTCTGGATCAGTTGAAGGAGCATACATTGTTGGTTATTTATTGTCTCCAATAAGTAGCACAACTGTGTCTTGGCTTTTTGCTAGAGCAAGGAATTGTTCACGCCAAAGTGTATAATTTTCTGCTTTGAGTCTTAGAGTAACAAAATTTGCAACATTTAGTGAGAGAATGGAAGCCATTGATTAAAGACTCGCTCTTCTCACTAAAGGCTCTGATACCAAAAGAACAAATTGAATTAAAAGAACAATTTGGATTTTATTGAGAATATCTCTCGATGTATTGTGAGACTCCGTATGTTTTAATATTTATAATATGTACAATATTTACAATAAAGAAAGTGACCATTAAAAATACAATAAGGAAAGTGAGCTTCAGAGATACTTTGAATTATTTCCTTACTAGTTGTTTTCTTGCGCTTAGCGCAGGTGTAAGTGAAAACCTTCATGATTTATATGTATGAAAAAGGGCAAAAAAATAGGAAAGTTACAAAATGATGGGTGTCGTAGTTGACCCCTATGTCAAGCAAAAACTATATATAAAAAAAAAAAATAAAAATAAAAATCGGCGTGCTCGACCCTTTACATAAGCCAACTCATGGTACTTGTGCATCCATTCAAACACAAAAAACCCTACAAACATGTGCACTTAGAGACCCAAACAAAAATTCAGATGATGGCCAAGCACTCCCTAAAAATTCATCAAACTGGATGCGGGAGAATTACAGCGTAAAAGAATGAATGAGAGGTGAAATTTATAGGGAGAATAGAGCTTGCACGACACTCAATTCCATGTATCTGCCCATAATTTAAAAAACTTTCACCGCACTCCATTCGTGTATTTGCCCATGGTTTCGAGTAGAATGTACTAATTCTATTAACCCATTCGTTGATAATATAACCATTATTAATTATTAATAGATGCACACATAATAGATAATTATATATCTTGGGACAATCGATAATAGAAATAAATAAATAATAAAAAATTAGAAAATTAGAAAATTAGAATGGTGAGAGGAGGTAGCTTCTTAACTTTTTCTCTCTCCTACTTATTATATATATATATATATATATATATATATATATATATTCTATATATATAGATATATAGATTGTCATTTGTCATTTGTTTGTGTCACAGTAAGCACCACCCCCACACTGTAGACCACCGCGCGCTGCCATTGGAGAGCCTCGCCACTGAAGACCATCACCGCTATCGCCCTTCGAAGAGCCCCACCGTCCCCGCCACTGAAAATTATTGGGAACAAATTAATTAATAGAGATGGATAATTCATCATTACCATCAATCATTAAGTATCAATCAATTGAGTTGATTACAATGTCCCGAATCAATGTGTTTCAAAAATCAAAATTATTATTTGGTTTGATTTCTTTAGAAGAACAAAATATGTTTTGGTTTTTTCAGAACAACAAAATACGTTCCTTTTCTTTTCTTTTTTTGAGGAAACAAAATACGTTCCTTACTAGTATATATAATATACATTAATGTGTATTTTTGTCAATATTTTGTGTGTGAAACAAAAAAAATTTACTGATCGGAACTTGCCAAATTATTATTTTAATTAATTTTGTGTATGTTATTTATTTAAAAAATTATTGGTAATGAAATTATATAAATTTGCTAATTAGTGAAGTTAATTAATGAACAAATTAAAAAATAAGTCCATTACAACACATGAATTTTTAAATTAGAATTTACTATATACTTATGGTATATACTTATGGTACAATTAATATATGAATTGACTTACAACACAATTAGTTATGTTAGTCAAAGAAAAAAATTTAAATATTTATTAATGAAATACGCAATTAATACATATTTATTAGTTAGACATACGACACATTTAATTACTTATCTTATACTAAGAGAAAATAGAAATATTTATGACGCATTTAAGACATATTTATTAATAGGGTGCTTCTACACTGGAACCCAATTACATAGCATTTATTGCGCATTTAATGTGTTTTGCATTAAATGCACTACATCAATCACCATTAGATTGAACAACATCCCACCAAAACTTTCTTTTCTTATAACCGTTCATCAAATCTCGAGATTTGTGCGTGCTTCGATCAAGGCCCCTCCACCCCCCCAAATCCCGCAAGTCGATCGTCTCGTCTCGGTCTCTCCGTCTCTTGCTCAACCATCCACTCTGGTCTCTCTCGGTCTCTCCGTCTTTCTCCTGGTCACCGCCCCCAAATCCCCAACCCCCAACAAGTCTCTCGTCTCGATCTCTTGCTCTCAACTCTCTCTCTCTCGGTCTCTCCGTCTCTTGCTCGAACCGGTCACTCTGGTCTCTCTTGTCTCTCTGGTCTCTCCGTCTCTCTCCTGGTCACCACCCCCAAATCCCCAACCCCCAACAAGTCGATCGTCTCCGTCTCTTGCTCTCAACTCTCTCTTTGGTCTCTCCGTCTCTTGCTCATCGCTCTTGCTCACGGCTCTTTGTTATCTCTCCTGGTCCACCGCTCACCGCTCTCTGCTCTCACCGGTGACCGATCTCTCATCGGTCGTCTTCGCTCACCGCTCTATCTCTTTCATTGCTCTCTGCTCTCTGGTCGCTCTGTGCTTACCGCTCCGCTCACCGCTCTCTGCTCGTCGCTGTGATTGCGGCTGCGACGAGGCCGTCGGATCTGCCGTCGCCGGCTGCCGGAGATTGGAGCCTCCGAAGCCCTAAGCCGTCGCCGACCTACGCCCCACCCTAAGCCGTCGCCGAACTCGTCAAGGTAACAATCAAAAATAAAAATTGTAACACCCTAAGCCGTCGCCCCACCCTGATTAGAGCTTCTAGTGCTGACATTTTTGTAGGGGGTTTTTGGTTTTTAGTTTCTGGGTTTTGATTTGTTGTATCTGCTCACATTTTCATGCTTTGGTTTGGCTTTCATGTGCATTTGTTGGTGTTCTTCACTTGATCTATTAAGTTAATGTTGTGTATTTTGTTTGGTTTAGAAGTTTTTGTTCTTCTATTCTCTTGCATGCTTAGTTGTTTTGTGGTTATGCTTGTTCTACCGAGTAACAATGAAATGTGAACTGCATTTCTCTGTTGTGATCTGGGTTTTGTAGTTATGTTCATTTTGCCATGTTTTAGTTGTTGCAATGCTACTTGTGAGTGACACAGTTTTCCCTAATTGGATTTGTACAAGTTTTTACCTTTTTATATATATGGTTTAGGGTTTTGGGTTTTAGGGTTTGTGTTCTTATGGTGGTTATTGTTGGTGTTGTTTGTGTGCTTACTGCTACTTCCACCGTTAAATTCACCTTCCTTACCAATTTCTATCTATTACAGGACCTTGAGAGTACTTAAGATCTTGCTGTTGGGAGAGTCATAGCTGGCTTGTACATCATTGATTTAGTTTCCTTTACTTTAGAGCTTCCTCAGTCATTTACGGTAAGTAATCATAATTGTTCATGGCATCATAGACTTGGTCATCCTTCACCGTTTGTAACTAAAAAGTTAATTCCATTGATTACAGGTCATGTTCCTATTAGTTCGATTTTGATACTATGTAGGAATAGGATTGATTGAAGAAACAAAAAACGATTTTTGGTGCATTGGGTTTCTATGTGATTACCTTGTTTTCTTATTTTTTTTAAGATTGGTCTTACATTATTAAGTTGGTTTGATTTGATTTGAAATGTAAATCGTTTAGGCGAGTTTGTTTGCAATTTGTGCACAAATTTAGATGTCATCTTTGGAGATAGGTCTTGCAAATTGTTTAGGGAGCTTTGGTTGCCATTAAGCAACAAGCATTCATCGGTTTTCGAGTTGCCAATACCGAAAATTGTGCTATATTTTATTTTTAAATTTACATTCTTTGATATTGTTATGCCACATTTTTTCATGTTTTGCCCACTATATTTGATTCACTTGTGTGTATATGCATGTGTGTAGATAAAGCTACCAATAGAGTAGGAATACATGAATAGTACCTATAATTATATAATTTCTACTACTAGGTAGGGTTCAAAAAACTAGGATTACTCTTTTAGTTAATGTTGCTTGATCTTTTATAGGTCTAATCCTTTTTCCATCAATTAGAGATTAAACATTATGATATATAGACATGCATACTTTAGACGATATATTTCTTAATTTCCTTTTATCAGCATGGATCATGTGTTCTTAATTCCCATCCATTAGAGTTCATTACTTTTTTTTGTATGCATTTGTTCTCTAAACTTTTATTGGTATTTTGTTAGGTTTCATGGCGGGCAGTGATCACCCCCACGTCGAATGATACCTTTAGGGGGACATCGTCCGGATGTAAGAGGTGCAAAGCACGGACCTGGAACAAAATACCCACCGGGGCGTCATGGTCAGGCCACACGAGGGGGTCAAAGAGGTCGTGGCGGTCGAGGTCGTGGGTCGATTCCTGTATTATCGATTCCGACTTCTCGTTCTCTCGAGCACGAGTTACATTCAGCGTCACCTTCGCCTTCCATACCGTCCGCGTCGCCTGTACCATCAACCTCGTCATCAAGGACTATACCAAATTGCCCGTTGCAGTCACCGTCGCCGACATCGAGACATGACACTCCTGTACCGACGAGGCCTGCACCCCCAGCCACCGCATCACCGGCAGCATCCCCATCTTACGACGGCAGAGCAGGCTTGCAGGTGACAGGCCCTCCGCGGGCACCTCAGAGGACATGGATCGAGCCCCCTCGCGTCTTTGCGGATCTCGATCACACCGATTGCCAATGATACGTAAGTTTGTATTTGATTCATATATGTACTTCTAAATATCTATGTAAATTATTAAAAAAGTTGTTAAGATGTTATGCATTTTTATGAAACACAGGGAGTTGCATCCTTCTCATTTTTGTACACGGAGGATGACAAAAGTTTTCAAAAGATGGATGATTCCAGAAGGGTATTGTTGGAAGTCAGTACTGAATCATCATAAAGACCACTACTGGCGCCAATGGAAGGTACGCAGGACTAATAAATGTCTTAGGATTTTTACTAGTTTTTCAATGTCTCGTAACAATTGCAATCGTCATTTTGTAGGTATATTTTAGATGGGATGACGCGATTCTCGAGGATCTCATTCGTGCGGCGTACGACACGCATGCGAGCACAAGGTACACCGCATTGATGCACAAGTTAAAGAAGGATCGTGTTCGACCGGTTTATGTTACGATGAGGCATGGAGAAGATACTTGGAGTACGGGAGAGCGAGGACTTCCTTGCCGTGTCTACGCAAGCGTCAACGAATAGGAACACCGAGGTCGAAGGACACTGGGAACCCTCGAAGCACGGTGGTGGTTCGGTGTCTTTGTGACTACCAATGAAAGATTGGTAAGTTTTTTTACACTCTAGTTTATTTTTTACATTTATACACTTGTTCACTACGCAATTGATTTGTGTTTGGCGAATATGAGTTCGCCGACCTACTACTAATAGACATATTTATGCTGAATTTATAACCGGTCATGTATGCAGACTAATTCATCCGAGACGCCACCTACCGTGAATGAATTGTATTTGCATCTCCACACCGTAAGTCACGACGGGATGACATTCATCGATACTAGATCAGAGCGGTTCTACGTAAGTATAGAAATGAAATGTTAAATAGTATTAAGTTTAAAGCATATCATGTAAGTTGTTTATTGTTGATCCATGCGGGATAGGCTCCAGAGAGAGACGTCCTGGAGCGACCCGAGCTACACCGGACCAACCGGTGGATGATGAGGAGGTGTACCTCAATGTGGCGGGTGAGTGTCCCAAAGGACATGTCTACGGTCTCCTGGTCTTTAGGGAGAAAGAAGAGGAGATATGCGAGATCCTGGTGCTAGCACGTCCCGGATGCCTGGAGATGGTGCCACGTGCGAGTTCGATATCGTTGTCGATCAATTACGAAAGGTTATGGCATTTATGCATCAAGCAATTCGGGGTGACCATGGACGGAGCAGCCTATCTCGGCCATGACCCCACCACCACCACCACCACCACCTCATGACCAAAGAACAGTGCCGCAAATAGATCCCGCCGATCCACCACAACAAGGGGACAATGTTGAGCGAGAGACGCAAGAGTGGCTTACGAGAGATGAGCACCTTGATGATACATAGGTATTTTTCTTGTTGTTTGTGTAACTTTTGAGATTATACTTTTGCTTTTGTAGATAACTTTAGCAGTTGTTCGCATGACTTTTAGATTGACACTTCTTTTTGTGCATATTTAGATTGATACTTCTTTTTGTTTCATTGGATTGTTGTTCAGAATTTTAAAAATTCCATTTACTCTTGTTCTTTCTTAGCGTCTTTAGATGTTACATTTGCTTGTTTTAGTATGAAGAAGGTGATAAAATAAGAGTTCTCCCCTGTCACCATGAATACCATATGATATGTGTTGATAAATGCTAAATATTTTCTAATCTCTGGTGTGCAGGGGTATGCCCGCTTTGCCGTGGATATGTTTGTGAAGGTGTAGCCGAAAGTTTGGTTTTCAAATTTCATGAAAAACCCCTAAGGAAGACTTGTACATATATGCATATATGAGGCCTGGCAGCCAATGCACTTTACAACTCGTCTGGTTGTATATTTGTTATTGTGTTATTCCGTATTCTACTGTCGATTTATCTAGTTCATTTTCTTTTTCATTCGTTGAATTTATTTGGAAGTTTCTTTGGTTAATTGTCAATATACATGTTAGTTGTGTGTTATATTGAAAAACTATGGTTCAAATAATTCTAAAATCTTGTTATTACATGACCGCTAAATCATGGGGTTTATGATTGCTTCTTCCAAATCTGAACAAAAACATGTGTCTCAGATGATTTTTCCTACTTGAAATAGATTATCATGTATGTTTAAAATTGATTTCTGCAAACAGTTAGCTTAAATAAAAAATAAGATCTCTTCTATACATGGTTGGTTCATTCTAATACCTCTTTTTCCTTTTTTTGTTTGGTAAGTGGTGGGGTACAAGCCCGTGATTTGTGTAGAACTTTGAATACCCTGGTGGGCCATTTTCTTTGTGTTAGTCAGATATACAAGTCTCTACATTTTTTTAAGGAATGGAGTTATTATCTGTTTGTATGATTTCTCAAGTTCTATTATCATTCTCCTTCCTTCGATCTTGACTGTGACATCCTTTTGGAAAATTTTTGACCCTTGTTATCGGCCTAGCCCTGGATTGCCTTCAACACATCATCGATGGGTGGCTTGTTCTTTCAGGGATCAAGCTCTATTCCAGTTATTTCAGATATGTATGTCATCATTAAATCAACTAAAAACTGATGGTAATGTGTCAACTCTTATTTCCCAGTAGGAGATTGAGCATCTCTATGGTTTATCTAGTGGTTTTATTGCTTTTGAGCTCTTATGTTATTTTGTAGTTTTGTTTACTTCATTTTGCTAGTTAACACTTTTTATGAAATAAATATGCAGCAATGAATGAGCGGTGTCGAGAACCGGCACTTTCTCTTGCGCTTAAGTGCGTGTCATTTGAATTTGTGGGAACATCTTTAGATGAGAGTTCAGAAGAGTTTGGTACTTTGTACAGGTATTTAAAAAAAATAAAAAATGATACTGCATTTCTATCTATCACATATTCACGTTGCTTTATTTATTGTTAATAAATTTATGATAACATCTTAACGCAAAGATTTTTCACTTGATTTCTCTTGGAAATGTTCACGCTTTTCATCATGTGTAGGTACTGCAGTCGCTTGGAGGCCGGTTCGGAGGATCCTTCAAACTGCAAATCTTTTTTGACTACTATGCAATCGCAAAACCTCCTATCTCAAAGGAGGTTAGATCAGTCTCATATTTTGTATTAAAGTTTCTCAATTAATTCTTTTTTTTAATTCACTCGATTCACTTCATCAAACCTTCTCACTTCTATGACAAATTGAAGTCTTACTAAATTCGGTTGTTGGTCTTCCGAGGCTTGGCCTTATTTCTCTTCCTGCCCTTTTTTACCCCATTATTGTTAACATTGTAAGAATTGTGATAAAATAAAAAATAAGAGGAAAATAAATTCTTAACTGCATAGACTTAATACCTTTTCCATTAAATCATTCATCTGAAATTTATTTCATATAAGAACATGGCTTCACAAGCTGTTTCCTTTATTCATTGACCGAAAAAAGCTAGTTTCTATGTTAAGATAAAAAGCTAGTCTCCTTATTATTGTTGGCGAATAGAATGTAATGTTAATGTATAATGCTTGTTTATTTGCATGATTATCCGAGCTTACCTTTAACTTGAATGAAGTTTGCCAACTACTTATTTTCCGATCTTTGCATTAATTTTTTATTATTAATTGGCGAGAAATCGGGAAATTTTATTTCTTGTTGGAGAACATTTGAGTGTCTATCCTGGTGAGGGATCTATTAAAAGGAGGGAATACGCCGGGCATTTTGCAATTGCCATTTTGTTGTCTCATGGAACGGTTCTATTATGAACCGTGCCCCGATCTCGTGTAGAGGTTGTTCTTAGATATGAATCGAGACCTTTTTATAATAATTGGGCCTTAGTAGCGACAAAGGCTTGCCCTTCAATTATTAATATCAACCCGCAATCTGTGGATGGTATGGCGTGCACTTTGAATGTATTTTTCTCATGTAATGCTATTAAAAAATTATGTAATCATCAAAGTACTTGTCAAGCATATTCTCGAATTGCTTGATCATTCACTTTGTTCATGGATTTGAAAATCTTTATGGGTTCTAGTGTAGTGTATACAAGGCCATGGTTTTTTCTATCACTTGAAAAATCATTTAGATAAAGAATTAGTTAGGGATTGGATTGGCTCTTTGTTAAGAGGATGTCTTGTTTTTTTATGTCCTACCTTCATCAATAATATATTATGTTTCTTATAAAACAAAAAGAGTTTCTTTCTCGCTATTCAATATGAAATTTATATGAAGAGGTCAAGTTCATGTCATGCAATTTCAGTACTTTCATTGTCTTAAGAAGGGCGTCTGCCTCTGTTCTTGTCATGCAATTTTTTCTTATGGTACAAAGGTATATATGATTTCTTATCTTTGTTATTAAAGGCTTTGGAGTGCTTGGTACGATTAGCTTCTCAGTAAGGCGTTCTCTCGTTCGCAAACGATGTTCGCTTCAAAGTTTCTCGCTCATCTAATGACAGAACTAAAGAAATTTTGCAAAATGGCCAAGGTTTGGTGTCTTTTTGCATTTGCTATATCATTATTTCATGATTATCCTTTTTGTTGCTCCATGGGTGTTAGATTTCTGGTGCCAACTTTATCTCTGTCAGCTTCTTTAATTCTTAGGCACTGGATGAAGTTTAACTTTTTATTGTTCTGGACATACATCACAACGCCAAGTGATCAATTGGAAATCCTGCATTGTATGGTGTCTCGCAGTGAGCCAGTGATTATGCACATTTTTCTCCATTAAAGAAGCAATTTAATTGTACAATTCTAATTATTGTAGTTACTTACATAATTGAAATGTCAATTGAAATGCTTTATTTTTTTAGATTTAAGTGCCTTCCTCAGGAGCACACTTTGATTATAAATTGGGCCACCAACGGTAGAGTTGCTAGTCATAAAGAGTTGTTAAAGGTTGATATTCTCTTAGATGAATATAGTGGAATTTTATGATGATTTTATTCCTGTCGAGAGAAAGTGAGCATAGATGAGAAAACGTCAACACAATCGTCTTTTTTTTTTTAGAAAAAAAAAAAAAAAGAAATCTCAAGATTTTTATTTGGTTCATTTCTCGAATGAGATCGATTTTTACCTTGGTTGTTATTGATCTTACTTGCATTGATTCCAGTGTTGATATATTGAAACATATGGAAACTGATGTCAATTTTGAAAAAAATAAAGTGAAAGATATAGTTGCCTATCTAAAAGTTTTGACTTGATTTCTCAACGTTATTGATCCACATTATATCCAAGTGAAGTGAGCCATCAAAAATTTTTAAATGAGAAGCTTAAGCATTTACTTTCTTATCTTTTTGGGAGTTGGAGTCAATTGGACAATAGTGAAATGCACAGAGCTCTTTTTGAAACTATGATTATTTACGACAGCATCCGAAAAACTGATTTACATCATTGAAGTATGAAGAAGAGTCATTTGCTTAAAAGAACTGCTTTAGTTGATGCAATATTTATTTTTGCTTCTAATTTTATTAACATATTTACGTAATTCAGGCCTTGCTGATCATGATAATTACCATGAGTATTGTCGTTTGTTGGGCGCTTCAAAGCTAATTACCAGGTAGTAAAGTTTTCTTCATTTAATAAGTACAAATAGCTCATTTGATGTTAGAATAAAGCTAAATGCATTTCTTTTTCTCTTTACCTTTTTTCTATCTAAATACAATGTAAATGCCTTGTTTAGTAGAAAATGAAATCATTACAAGATCCATTCATATGGTAGTCTAAGATGGACATGTGAAAATGTAATTTGGTATTTCTCAATGGTATTGATGCTCATGGTTGGGACATCCTTCTCTTATTAGGCCATTGG
This sequence comes from Stephania cephalantha, assembly GCA_039657325.1. Classification (NCBI taxonomy): domain Eukaryota; kingdom Viridiplantae; phylum Streptophyta; class Magnoliopsida; order Ranunculales; family Menispermaceae; genus Stephania; species Stephania cephalantha. Next base: position 13,768,600 of record CM077572.1, read on the forward strand.
CCATACTTTCCTTTGACCTATATATGATCCTTAATATATCAAATCCATGTGATTTTGTGGGATTTGTGTATTTGGTATTCGTGCTTGATTTCTCGTATGGGATTTGTGTATTTGGTTATTTGGATCACACTTGGTTTTAGAGTTGTAACATATTGATCTTGCTTCATTAGGGTTTGTTGTATATTCTTAGCAGATAAGGATAGAGTTTCGTCGTTGGTGTCTCGGTTTTTATTTTTAATAAATTACAAGTTTGGTTTTATCGTTCCTTTGATCTGTGTGATATCACAATTTATGTTGTTGATTTACGAGTTGTGACTTTATTTGATGGATTTTTAGCTTAACCGCTAGATGAAGGAGGCATTGGGGTCAATGGATCTCATGGGTTCGAAATCTTCTTTGGTTCGGTTGTTCAAATTTTCGGTTTAGTTGGAGATGCAATTACATCACAGAGGCTAATATATTTTCGGTTTGATTCTATAGTTCTATGGGTTGGTGATGTGGTGAGGTGGTTTGAGATTCTCGTAATTTTGTGACTTGATTTCTATTCGGAATTGTGCAATTTGTTACTTGGGATCATTTTGGTTTTGGAGTGGCTAATATGTATCTGTTTTTGCATTACAATTAACTTAATTGTGAATAATGTTGCGAAACTTATATGAGGTTTTTTGTGTGGACATTCATGCTTTGAAACATTTGAAATGTTTGGAACATGAAAATACTTGAAAAAAAAATTCATTAGTTTGTTGTCGATCTAGTACCTACCTCCATTAGGTTTATGTTCTTATGCAAATGGATATTCAATAACATGCTCTCTTTCATCAAACTTCACTGTGTAGTAAGGAGCTTTCGCACATTCTGAATGTCTTGCTATCTTTTCAATTTACATTCTGGGAATTTGTTGCTAGGAAGAGCATGAGGGGTTTGTAGTTGGTAGTGACCAAATCTGTTTATTGAAGTCCATTGTTAGTTATGCTTCCTGGTCTTATGTGACTGCCCAGGTTGGGAAAATTCATATAGTTTAGATCTCCATGTAAATTGCATTCTGCGATGGGGAATTCCCCAACACAATGATCAGTTGATGAGGAAAAATGTTATACTCAAAAACATTCTTATCTTAATCAAAATGTAGACGGGCAAAGTTATTGTAATGGTAGTAGAAACTCAAACAATTGAACAGATTGATGGCACTAATTAGCATTTTAGAGTAAATTATTTAACTTGCACACTTTATCATCCGTTATGGTAACATAATTTGAATATTTTGCTGCCTTCTCACCTTAATGCTACTATTATATTGTTAATAAAATATTGTTGATCCACGCAGCTAAGCACCAAAGGAGACGTCGTGAGTCGACCCGGACTACACCTGGACCAGCCGGCTTTGGATGATGAGGCGGTGTACTACAAGGTGGCGGGTGATCTCCCCAAAGGATGTGTCTACGATCTCGGTCGTTATGGAGAAAGAAGAGAAGATACGTAGATCTCGATGCTAGCACATCCCAGTGCTAGCACAACGAGGAATGAGCAACTTTATGATACTTAGGTATTTTTATGGTTGTTGTAAAACAATGAGAATTATAGTTTTTTTTATGGATACTTAGGTATATTAAACATTTATTATACTTGACTACGTTTCGTGAATATATAAATCTTTTTTAATATCGAATTTTATGTTTTTTCTCATTTGAATATTTGTTGTTGATATATATTGTTGATTTGTGTATGTATGTCAAATTATGCTTTTTTGGGGATGTTAGCACCCCCAAGGAGTTGTTGGAGGGTGCGCGGCGATGGAGCGAGGTCCTATGGTTGTATTTTCGAGTTTAGATGTTATGGAGAACCAATTCGATTAAGCTTAGGTTGAAAAACTAAACAAAGTGGAATTGAGACGGATTAGCAACCCTCTTCAAATATTCCGTTGCTATTCCGTCTCTAATTTTCGAGGCATAGCTACATAAATCAGCAACGGATCAGAGACGGAATTATTGTATTCCGTCTCTGATCCGTTGCTAATCAGAGACGGAACAGAGACGGAATTCATGCATTCGTCCAATGCAATTACAATTGTACCATTTAGAAAAATTTCCATTTTTGTTCCGTCATTTGTTCGTTTCTAAATTTTGTCTCTAATCCGTCTCTAATCGAAACGGAAACACATTTCTCGTTCTTTGATTGAATCAGCGTCGACGATTTTATAGACGGAATAAATTTTCTCTCTCGTTCCGTTGCATTTGATTAGAGACGGAATTTATGCAAATCGATACGGAAATTTCCGTTTCGATCTGCTTTTTTTTGTAATGTGAAATCTCATAGTAATCCAATGGTGAGATATTATTACCCATGACATGGGTATATATTTGAACTCCATTGTAGAAACACCCTTATTAATATATATATATATATATATATATATATATATATAGCAACGATTATTTGACAACTGTACGACATATTATTCTATACTCCCTCTGGTCATTTAATTATATAAGTCGTTTAAGGTAAAGACACAAGAATTAAGGCAAACTTTAATTACGAGTGTAATTTACATATATGTCATTTGACATTAAATGAATTGAAGAATTGAAGAATCATAAATGTTTAAATTGTATAAGGTTAAAATGGGTAAAAATGTAATAAATACACTCTTGAATTCCAAAAACGACTTACAATTTTGAATAAGAAGTTTTTGCTAGAACGACTTATATAAATGACCGGATGGAGTATTACTTTAAAAGTATTAGTATGTAATTTGGACTAAGGTTATTCACCATATACCACCATATCATCCAGGAGAGCGTCTCCCGGTACCTCGTCATTTTCATTTGCCACTGTAACAACCCTAAAAATCTAACTTGTACTACGTGTCATTTCAGGGTCGTATGTGGGACTCACTCGTCGTGATCTGGATCTAATCGACGCGAAATATGGTCAAGTTAAGGTTTAGACGCGGTGTCCCCGTGTTTCGGAGTGCAATGGTATTTTCGTCAATTTTTGGCAAAAATTGGGTATTTTTTGGGGTTTAATTCAGACATAAAATCGAGGAGATAAGTATAAAAAAAACGGATAATAAGAGAAAAGAGAGAGGAGAGACAGAGAGAAAAAAGAGATAAAGAAAGAGAGAGAGAGAGAGAGAGAGAGAGAAGGAAAGAGAGGGAGAGAGATCATGCGGAGAGAGGGGAGCCGCCAAGAGAGAGAGAAAGAAACGGCGGAGACGGTGGCCGGGAGCGGCGACACCGGCTAAAGCGCGCGCGAGTGTGTTGCGGCTCGGATGAGCGCGGCTCCAGCAGCGGCGGATTAGCAGTGGAGGCCGCGGACGACGGCTCCAGCGAGACGGAGTCCGGCCAGGCGAGCGATCGCGGCGGTGGATGACGCGACGGCGCGAACGGCCGACAGCAGCGGCGGACCGGGAGTGGCGCGCGCGCGTGGGGAAAACGACGAGCAAGCGGCACCGTCCATGACACCAGCGAGGACCAGGACGCCGGCGAGGGGCAATGACGCCGGCAAGGAGGAGGAGCGATCGGCGAGGCAACGGCGCGGTGGCGCGTTGCCGAACCGATTGATCCCCGACGAGACACAACAACAGTGGACAATGAGGCGTAACTTCGATGAAGCTCGACGACGCAATGGATTGCTCGTGGAGAATGTAAGTAAACCAGCTAGGAAATTATACAGTCATTTCATTTTACTATATTGAATATTGTTGTTCATTGCTTTGATTGCTATCTTTCAAATTGTTGTTGGTTGAGTGGTCCATCGGTAAATGAGTCATGGTTACTGTTTATCTGTGATATGAGATCTTATCTGGACTTATCCTGGTCTGTGGATATCTCATAGTCGCAAGGGTCGAAGGGTAGGCTGTGTCTCATCCCGAACTTTTTGGTTTTTGCGCGATTCAACGACCTTTTGGTCGGGACTCCTTGTTATTTGGTTTTTGTATTCCGGACCCACTTATCGATTGATTTGTTTACAGTCTTTTATATTCATGCGTTCCCTATTCCTTTTTTTCTATTTGCATGAATTCGACTGATTTATTTATTTCGAAATGTTGTATATATGTCCTACTGGCTTTTACTTACCTGGGCTAGTCATTCTTGTGTTTGACTGAGTGCAGATCCATGGTCCAGCAAAGGGAAGGCTCCATATTAGGTTATTCTTTTGTTGTTTTAAAAACACCGAGATTTTGGGCATGTATATCTTGTATTTACTCTCCTCTGATGATGATATACTTATGCAGGGTTCCACGATTAGGTTGTCCAACTATTTTACAATTATTGTTGAGTTATTTAATGTATTAATTGCTTCCGCTAATTTGTAAAACTTGAAAAATACTAATAACTCAACTCAAAATTATGAATTTACTTATAATGATGGATTGAAAAGCTGACTAGGCCTGCGTTGACCTTGCGAGACTGGCTTGGTGGTCCACGTGGGCTTAGGCCGAGCGGGGCCCAGTTTGTGGGAAACTGGGGCCGTCACAGCCACCCCATCTCCTCTTACATCTATTGGACAATCGTCCGAACCATCTGATGCAAATGTCGAGATACATAATCAAGCTCCACCAACGGACGAAGGGAGGGGCTATCGATTGTTAAGATCCAAATCGAAATCAGTAAGAAGAGAAAAACATTGGGTACGTTCGATTTAAAATAGTTTATGTCATTACAAGTTCAAATGTCAAAACACATGTTGTTCAATCTGTGAATGAGCAGGTTAATTCCCTCTAAGGTTTGTGCCCAGATGATGTCTACAATCTTCAAATGAGACATGATTCTTAAAGGGTGTCGCTATAGATCGTTACCAACTCATCAAAGGAATCTCTACTGGAACGAATTGAAGGTAAATAATTTATAAGTTATGCCAAATTTTGATAACAAAAATCTTGTTACTTGGAAGTAAGTTTATAATTAGGAATTCTCGATTTGCAGGAATTCTTTACTTGGGATCCTCGCATCATTTGCAGATCTGGGCAGCTTATATCCGGAAGGTGAACGTAAGGTATGTTGGGTTTTTGGGTTCATACGCAGAGAAAAATTCAAAAACAATTTTGAAAAACCCCAATAGAACCGAAAATAGGTTCTATTAAACTAGATCTAAAAAGTAAACCATACCTTAATCCGTGATTTTCTTCTGTGATTGTTCGATCTCAAGACGTTCAAGCGCGCGTCCTCTATCGGAAATCCACACACGAATGGTAGCCACAATTTGGAGTGCTAGCCCCAAGAGATAATGAAAATGTTTTTCTTTCTTTCCTAAAATCTAGAGAACTCGAAATTTGCAAAAACGAAAATCTTATTTCGTTTTAGGGTTTCATCCTTTATTTATATATATAGATAAGCCCTCACTTAAAATCATATTCGTAATACAACTATTGTATTTAGGTAGTTTAAGCAAATTACACATACGCCCCTATTAATAAGTTATCATATAACAAATCGTAAAGGGTTTTATGTCATAAATTTCATCATATAAAAT